>CM067556.1:33002500-35402500 GCA_034509755.1 Anisodus tanguticus
TCACACACAAACATCAGGGTGTAACAGACATTCACTCATTCTATGACCATATCCTTAACATTTAAAGCATTTTATAGTTTTAGTGTTCATACTTCCTAATTTTAGTGCAAATTTTGGAGGTTGTTTCTCAACTCTATTATTCTTTACAAAGGGCACTTGGATTCTTACATGGTGTCGTTGTTCTTTTGTTAGTTGGAGGAATAAGTTCCTCCTTCCTTGTTCTTATTCCACGTACTTATGTACCCGCTCGACTTATTGATCTTATCTTCCTTTAGTCCCTCCTCCATTTCAATGGCCGATTCAAGAGTTTTATCATTATCATGATAGTTGTGGAGTCTCATTCGGGAAGCAATCTCTGTATCCAAACCGGCTCAGAAACGAGTCATGGCACTCATTGGATCTTCTTCAAAGTCGATTCTCATTTTCACAAGTTGGAACTCATCATAGTATTCTTCCACACTCTTGTTGTTTTGCTTCAAAGTGTATATCTTCTTGAGTTGATCTTGTTTGTAGCGTTTGGTGACATACTTGTGCCTTAAGATATTCTTTATCTCTTCATAAGTGGGAGTGGGAGATAACCCATGAAATCTTCTCATTTTCACTTGAGTTTCCCACCATGTGGAGGTGAATCCTTCAAGTTGAGAAATGGCATAAGATGTCTTTTTCATTTCGAACATATCATTAGTTATGAAGATCCTATCACATTGCATCATCCAATCAAGGAATATATCGGGAACACTACCCCTTTAAAGCTTGGAAGAGAAACCTTGATGTAGTTAAGACTTGTGTCTCGACCCCTATTGTTCCCATAGTTTTCATGATCCCCATATGGATATTCACCATAGTTATTACCATAGAAATCTCGGCCTTGGTGACCATCTCGATCTTGATAGCCTCATTACCTACCCACGTGAGGAATAGGACCATTCCTTACACCTCTACCATGATTAGGACCTTGGAATTACAATAGTTGTCCCCTCATTCTATTGTTAAATTGATCATCCAAACCTCCTAGCTCCTTTTGGAACTCATCACCCAATGGTTGGACATTTCTGATTGGTTAACAGAGTGGTTGACTGGCATTTGGGAGTGGTTGTTGTGGATATGCATCATTTGGTGGTGGATGAGGGTCATTTGGTGGTGGTGCGATGGGATTTCCATCTCATAGCAGTGTTGGTGGGATGGTGTTTGTTGGAGTGGAGTTGTACATTTGGTGAAGGGTTTCGGGTGATATAGAGGGTAAAGATTCATTACGCACCCCACTGGTGTGGCCTTGATAACGGTGAGTTAAGGATGATGCCCTACTCCTTCCTTCAAAACTCCCCATTCTCGCATCCAAAGTGTCCATCCGACCTTCCAATCGGGTAGAGAAGGTGGTGAACATGTTCATCATGTCAATCAAGATTGGTTCCCCAATGGGAAATCAGTTTTCCTCATGATTCACCATTGTACCTGTTTTAAGACACTCAACAAAGCAAGCAAACACGTTAACTTAGTTAAAACAACTCACAAAACACTCAAGTATGCGCATCTTTTGATTGCCTCATAAATTGCATCGACCAATGATTGAACCTTAGTTCCACAACGGTTCAATTTCTACTCTTGGTCAAGAATGAATTATTATTTGACTCAATGAATAAACAATTCGACTCAAACTAACGCACTTGATTCAATAAGTTGTCAACGATGTTAAAAGAGAAAAGAACAAAAGAAGTAGCACGAAAGAAATTTAATGCTCAAGAACTAGTTGTCCTCTTAGTAGGTTCAATTACAAGAGTTAACTAGTTCATATTATCAAATAAATGGAAAATAAATAGAAATGAAATGAGATTTCGAGTCAAGATCCTAAAAAGTGTGATCCGATATTCCTGCGCAGGGTCTGCGGTTCACACGGAGTGTTTGCTGCATTATCTGTGATTCGCAAATGATGTTGGAGACCTTGAAAAGTTTATGTCAAGGTTTGCTAAACGTCTGCGACATAACCTGCGATTCGCATGTTATGCTTTTGCTGCACAACTTTGTGACGTCAAACCTTTTTGGAGATCCGTGCTCTAGGCTTTTTTCTGAATATTCTAACAAATTGGGCCTATTTTTCAAATAGTTTTCCTCTTTTGGCCAAAAAATACTTTTTCACCTTGAAATTAGATTTTGGAAGATCAAATGGTACATTTTTGCTTCTTCTTCCTCAAAAATAACTTGAAGGTCTTCAAGAACACCTTGAAGATTCAAAAAAAAATCAGACCTTCAAATCTTCTTCAATTTGTACCAAATTTCATATTTCAACCCTTCTTCACTAGGAGAACAAAGCCCAATAATTTCTAAGCCTCAATTCCTCTTTCTTCAACCAAACCCACTTTCAAGTTCTTAAACCTTCAAGCTCCAACAATAGTAGATGACTCAAAATGACTCAAATGACCTGAATTGAGATTTAGACTCTTCTAACACTAAGGAACTCAAATATAGCGCTAGAATCAACAAACAACTATTTTTGAATTTTCAAATTTTGCGACTCATTTTTTTGTAGTAACAAAACCCAAGACAAGAATTGTATGAACAACGCTTTAACCCAGGCTCTGATACCAATTGATACAATATTAAATGCGGAATTGAAAGGAAAACAAAAGATAAGAGGTCGACACAAGAAATGGAATCAAAAGCAACCCAAAGTATATTAAACTATAGACCTTAATTGATTAACCAAGACAAATACCTAACCTATGAGATAGACCTCAAGGGAATGAACCCCAAGCAACCTATCTTTCTTAAGAAAAGTTCAATCACAAGCTTCAACAAGCTCTAAAAACTCTCAAAGAGTAGTAAATTCAATATTCAAGGTAATCTAAGGAATGAAATGATATAAGTTCCCTATTTATATCTAGAACTAAATTATTACACAAGAGGCCCAAAAGTGACACTTTTGGATTGTAAAAAGAGCCAAAACGCCAAGAAGTCACACTTTGATGTTGATCTGCGAATCGCAGAACATGTTTGTGGCATCATCTGCGATTCAAAATTGATGTTCTTCTGCTCGTTTTGTGTTGGCAAGCTCTACGTTTGAATTGTGGCTCGCATATATGGTTTGTGACACCATCTGTGATTCGCATGTGGTGTCTTCTTCACCCTCTTACACCTTTTCACCTTCTCATGCAATCATAAGTATTTGAAAACCCCGAGATGTCTCCAAATTGAACTCAAGTACATCTCTCTTCATGAACAAACCCTTGTAGTACTTGGAGTTCACGAGCTTGACTCCTCGTGAAAGGTCTTGAGGCAACTTGGATTGTATCATTTGTGACCTTATTTTTTTTGTCCTAGTTTATTAGATAATTAGTGACAATGATCATTTTGTCTCTATTTTAATTACGAAATTATTAGCTGCGTTAGGAAGTACTTCGTCACTAATTATTCATTTTTTGTGACAAAAACTATCTTTCGTACTTAGATGCACGAGTCATATACTTTTAGTGACAGAACACAATTTCGTCACAACAATGAATTAGTTCTATTTATTGAGTAACATTAGTCATAAAACTAATGTTATTGGTGACACATTATATTTTTGGCCAAACACATCGAGGGACCCTTATGGTCGTCAAAATCTTTCACTTAAATACCTCAACTAAGTTGTGTACCTATTGAGCACTCGGACTACATTGAATTTGTTCCTATTAGACATTTTTTTGACAATCAGCTAAAATTAAAAAGTACGTGTAATACACTCGCGGATGACGTGGCATAATGACTAATTAAAAGTGTATTTAGTGCAAAATAATAATTTTAAAATAAATTATAAGAAAGAATAAAAGAAAAAACTATTTAATATAAAATATAAATTTTGAGTAAAAACTAATAGTTCAAAAAAATCTATTTTCTAAATCCTAAACATTATTAACACAAGAAAATGCATTTACTAACAAAAGAAAAATCTGAAAATCATGTTCTTGGTGTTCTTCACCATCTTTATGTGTGTTCTTGTTCCAACCACGATTTCAATTCAAAATTTTAAGAAAAACTCCTCCAATTTTGTTATAATTGTTTCTAAAGATTTCCCAATAAGATCCAAAGACAACACCAATATTAATTTCTCAAAATTTTAATCAAATAAAATAACCCCTTTTAAATCTTCAAGCTTTCTAAAGAACCCATTAATGATATTTTGATGAGTTCCTTTAATTTTTATTTTTATTTTATTAGAGAATAGAGCAAGAAATTGGGTTTGTTTATAATAAAAATCGTATCGAAATGTAAGAATAATGGCAACAATGAATATGAGGGAAAAAATAAAACACATGATTTTAGAACCTTCATTGAAGGAGTTTAAGATTGGGGAAATGGGTGGGGGAAATGGGGAAGAAGAAGAGAAAAATAAAATAAAAAATTGACTAAATAAAGTCGTTCACGCGCCACTAATGAGTATATCACACTACCATGTCAAGTCAGCGAAAAGTGTCTATATGGCACAATCGAACCTTATCATAAGTGTCTAAATGAAATAAGATTTAGTTCAGGTTTTTAAGTGAAAAATCTTAGCGACCATAAGTATCTAATGTTATAGGACATTTGTGACAATTCATTATTTGTCTTATATTTAATAAAATTTTAGAGATGAACAAATTTCATCACAAAAGTATGTCGTTAAGATAGAGATAAATAGTATTTGTAGTTAAATGGTGTAAACTTTAGTCAACATCTTAGTTTTATTATTAATATTATAAATAATTAGTATTAGTACTCGTGCGATACGTGAAGATACTAAAAGATATTAATCATGTCGAATTGTGATCTCGCTTTTTTAGTATATTAGAATATATTATTGTAATAAATTCCAATACCCTCAAATAAAATGCACAAAAAAAGCCCTTGAACTAGTCTTGAATTTGGTGCGACACACTTATACTTTGCGGAGGTCCTATTACTCTCTTAAATTATTTTGAAGTGAAATTAATATTACCTTAAATGCTCATATGGCATAAATAACTAGGGCTGGCCAGTGGGCCGGGACAGCCCGACCCCGACCCGAGCTCGTCCCGAGCCCGCCCCGGTCCCGCCCCGACCCCGCCCAAAAAAAAAAAAAAATTACGGGGGCGGGACTCGAACTCGGGACGGGACGATGTCTCGTCCCGCGAGACCCGAGCCCGCCCCAGGCCAGCGAGACCCGAGCCCGCCCCGAGCCCGCCCCGACCCCGACCCCGACCCCGACCCCGCCCTCGCCCTTTGCAAAAATGGCCGTTGCACCAACGGCCATTTTAGATTATGGCCGTTGGCAACGGCCATTTTAGCCCCCCCCCCCCCCCCAACCCCCTACCCCTTAATATTTATTTTTAACCCATAAGTTATTATATTTACACTTTAACCCAATTTTTCAACTATAAATAACTCATTTTCTCTTCATCTTTCTCACAAATCTTCCTACAATCTCTCTAATTTTCAATATATCTCTCTACAATTCTACATTGTTTGCTAAATATTCAATTTTATTTATTCATTTGGGAATTGGTAGTGAAGTTGGCAACTAGCTTGAGGATCTTCCATCGAGCAAAGTTTCAATTTTCAACCTCTCGATTACACGTCGACGTTACGTCGGCGTTTGGTACATTTGTTCCTTCATTAAATTATTATTGTCTGTTTATTTAGTTTAGATCACTTAATTTTATTGTCTTTAATTATTTATTTATTATCATAATTAAAATGGAAGGATTAAAAGGTATGTTTAAGGGTAAGGGTAAGGGTGCTTCTTCTAGTAGGGGCAACCAGGGCAAGGGTACTTCTTCTAGTCATCTTATTCCTACACATGATGATTTTGTTGATACTCAACATTTTCCTACAATACCATTAGATTTAGACCAGGAGCTATTTTCTGGAACTCAAGAAGACTTTAATTTAGACGATGATCTAGATGATATACCCACTAATGTTGATGACAACACACCCACTAGTGCACCTTCAACTGAAATACCTCCTATTCCCCCTAGTATGAGACGAGGTCCAACAAAACGACCATTAAAATCAGATGCATGGACATTTTTTGATAGGGACGTAGAGAATCAAGTAGCCATATGTGAAATTTGTAAAAATGTTTTAAAATTTAAAACTGGAAAAGGTCACGATGGGACGGGGGGTTTAATTAGACACGTAGTAAGTGCTCATCCAGCTAGGTATGCCCAATACCAGGCTTCAAAACCGGGTGCGCAAACGCCCGCTCCATCGGGACAAGGTTCACATACTGATACTGTCCCGGACCAAGTACAGGGTCAAATTAACCCTATGACGGGGGGGAATTGTAGGCTCTAAATACAATAAACATAGAGATAGGGAAGCAATATCAAAATTAGTTGCTGTGGAGGGTTTGCCTTTTTCATTTCCTTCATCTCCCGGTTTTATTCATTACATTAGAGATATATATAATCCTGCTTTTAACGGTTTTCCTAGATCAACTGTTAAGAGAGATGTATTTAAATTCGCGCATGAATATCAACAATATTTACGTTTTTCATTATATCATTTTAATGGCAAAGTATCCTTCAGTTTGATATAGGTCGTAGTACTAACGGCCATGATTATTTAACGTAACTTGTCATTGGATAGATTATAAATGGTCTATGCAAAAACGTATTTTAGCGTATAGATATATAGATGATAGGCACACTGGTACTTTTATTGCAGAAAATATTTATCAAGTGTGCGATTATTACGGAATTACCGATAAAATTATGACTATTACATTAGATAACGCTTCTAGTAACAATTACGCAATTACAATTTTAAAAAATAGTTTAACTCCGTCTTTTCCAGACCATTTTCATATAAAATGCGCGTGCCATATATATAACTTAATTGTAAAGGATGGTCTATCACTTTTTGAAGACATTCTTAGTAAAATACAATTTGCTATAAACTTTATTTTTAAAAGTAATAAAGTACAACGTAGAAAAGAATATAAAAAAATTTGTCATGATTGCCAACTACCTTTTAGAAAAATTCCACAAGAAGTATCCACTAGGTGGAATTCTTTATACGAGCAACTACTTGTTGCTTATGACTATAAATTACCTATAACTTTATTTTTTAACTCTCATAATAAAAAGCCAAATGATATGATTTTAGATAGTGATTGGGAAAAAATTTCCGAACTTATTGTATTTTTAGAGAAATTTTTTCAAGCAACAAAAGAATTTTCCGGTATATATTATCCTACTATTTCAACTATGTTATTTTATATAACTCTAATATTTTTATTACTTAGTGAATATATGGAAAAACCAGCTTATAAGGCAGCTATTAAAAAAATGTTTCTCAAAATAAAAAAATATTTTATTCCTATTCCCTCTATTTATATTATTGGTTCTGTATTAAATCCTACTATTAAAATAGACGGTACAAAATCACTAATTGAAACTATTTACGATTGTATAGAAGTACTACCACCTCCAAGTCCCAAAAATCTAAATCACCCACCACCTATTGAACAAACTAAAGAAGAAGTATTGTCTAGCGTAGAACACCAATGCAAAAATATATATAGATTTTATCAACAAGAAAATGCTAGTAACTTACCGGCTTTCATACCATCTTCTTCATCTTCAACACAACCTCACAAAAGACATGTCTTTTTCGCGGCTAGTATTGAAAGCCTCGTAAATAGAATGTGCGGCCGTACCTCTACTACTAACCAAATTAGCGAGTTGGATATTTTTGTTTTGCGGGGTTCTACCGTATCAAGAAGTTATCAATGAAGATGGACATGAAGACTTGCTGAAATACTTTGGAGGGGGAATGAGAAGACCTTTCCGACACTTTCAATGATGGCTCGAGATGTTTTGAACATTCAAGCGTCGTCAACTACGTCTCGAAAGCGCTTTTTCTCGAGCGAGATATCAAATAGGAGACCACATACACTCATTAGCCGGAGACAGCTTGGAAATTGCAGTATTATTCAGAGATTGGATACGAGCGGAGCGGAGAAGGTGCGGTCAACCGGAGATCAACGAAGAAGATGATGAAAACTACAACGAAATCTTAACCGAAGGTAGTGGAAGCGACGTGGATCAATTTGACCAACAAATACCAATTCCAACCGAAGAACCACATGAAATCATCAAGCAATTAGAACAGGTTTTTTTGAGAATGTAATTTTTTTAATTGTAATTTTATTATGTAATTTGTAACTTTTGGACAACACCACAAAGTTGCAATTTAGATTTTAGACAATTGTATTTGTATTACAAGAAAATCATATGTCTATTAAATAATATAAGAGGCACAAAAACAGCCTTGGGATGTTTTTATTACACTATCTTGTTTTGTTTATTGAGTTTTTTTTATACATATGTTATTTTAAAAAAAAAAAAAAAAACCCCGCCATATCCCGACCCGAGCCCGACCCCGACCCGAGCCCGCCCCGACCCGAGCCCGTCGGGCTCGGGACGGACGGACTTGCTCCGATCCCGCCGGACCCGACCCCGCCAGAGACCGCCGACCCGACCCCGCCCCTTCTCCCGTCCCGCCCCGACCCCGACACCGCCAGACCCGGCCCGCCAGACCCGAGCTCGGCCCACTGGCCAGCCCTATAAATAACAACACAGATACCCCATTGTGTTTTACACGGGCCTCTCTACCTTTTTTTCAATCCCTATTTATGTTAAAGCTTGTTTTCTCTTTCCTCTAAGTTTCAATGGCGGAAACTTTTCACTTTCTTTGTCAAGCCCGCCATTTTTTTAGTTTTTCTACTTATTTATTTCTTCTTATTGTTCGTCTCTTAATTAATTTGGTTTCTTCACATCTAAACCCGTTTATAATTGATACGGTTCAATTTTCTGGGTTTTATCTTGGGTGGAGGAGTGTTTCTATTATTCATGTAATTGTCTTGCCCCTATTACTCATTCTATTTCTAAAGTTATTTCTTGTAAGAAATTTACTTCTTTTCTTATCGTTCACACTTGTGACTAGCCTATTTATATCTGGGTTCTCTTATAGCATTGAAAATGAAAATTATTTTCTGATAAAAATGGACTTAACCAGAAAATCAATTAGAGATTTGTTATAAAAGGGTTTGAAGACAAGTAGATTGTATCCGATCCGAGAAACTCCTTTACGAATCAGGTTTAGTTAATAAATAGTGAGCAAAAAGCAATGTAAGATAAAAATTAAGAACTCATAGAAAATGTATCTAAATAACGGATGTTCTTCTGTATATTCCTTAGAGAGAAAAGAGGGATAGGGTTATAAAGTGTGAGCAAGATGATTTTTCTTCTATATTAAGCTATCCTTATATGAGCCAAAGATGGACTTTTCAAATCCTAAAGTATGGGTGATGTGACCTCTCTATAGCTCCAACGTGCATATCTGCTATGATGCATTGATCGAAGCGCACAGATGTGACTCGGGTTGGTAGAAGTGGGAGCCAGTTGTGGAGATCCCCATGATGCTCTGATTAACTAGTTATGCGAGCTCCCTGAGCTCGCTCTTCACCCAATGCAGATAGTCCCCCACTTTCCGGGACATTCGTGACATGAGCCCAGGAAGTGGAAGAGTTTGTTTTCTTTCAAACTCTACGCAGGAAGCTAGCGAAGCGTCGCCATTTTTTCCACGATTGGACATCCTGCCAGTGCAGCATTTAATGTGACATTTCGCTCATTCGGCGGCGTCTCTTCAGTGGAAACGATTGATGTCTATTGAGCAGGCATGCCACTCCACTACCCGAGGCTAATGATTGCCTTTCTAGCTATTTAGATAATCAGTCCATCTCCTTTCCTTTATCACTTTCTCTCAACCTCCTTTTGCATTTTTCTCCGTATACTCAACTCCCCTCTGTTCAAAAATCAAAGATCCATGTCTTCTTCATCCTCTCCATCTCACTCTTCATCTGAGCATTAGCCATTGTCTCTCCTGAAGAGAAAATGGAACCACTGTGCCACGGCGTCATCCACTACCCAAGAAATAGATCTAGGTTCCTTGGCTACTGATATCATTTCGTCCGACTTCAATTATGACAAAGACTTCCGCATAAGTCACTAGTATGAATCTGTCATGGGGATATCTTCTATGATTGATGAATCTCGGATCCCCTAAGTACGCACAAACTGCAATTGGGGGCCAGAAATCGAGGTTCTTCCCCTGCCACCAATGTCAATATATCTCGATATGTCATAGGCAAGTCAATAGTGTACACTTATCCATTTACCACTAGCTTCAGTCTTCCTGTTCACGAGGTGGTTGAGGCCTTCTGTCATCGCTACCGAGTTTGCTTGGGGCAACTTTCCCCTCATACCTGGAGGGTCATTCGATGTCTTCAATTCTTGGTAGATCTGGCGGGACTTCCTTTCACTCATAACCATCTAATCCATATATAATCTCCCATGTGTTTTGAGGATGGGTGATTAACCTTAGCTTCTTACGGTTCTCAAGGTCTTATCACCAGTGCCGAGGATGACCATGATCGCGGATGGTGCGACCAATTTGTGATGATTATCACCAACCGCCTTCATCGCGTGGCCCCTGAGCCTTTTCCAGAGTAGTGGAATAATGCCCGTATGCACTTGTTTTCCTTATTATCCCCTTATTTCCTTCCTCATGTGTTGTTTCTAATTTTTCTTTTCATGTTTTTGCAGCGACTCTTATAGAACCGAAACTCTTGCCCGGCCTCTTTTGTTGGGTGATGGATATCCTGCACTTGTCCCGGGATGTGGAAAGGACATGGAGAGGTATCACCGCGGACCGGTGGAGAGGCAAGAGTCATGGTAAGTTTGAGAAGATTTCCTTTCTTTCAAGTATTCTTTGGTAACCACTCTTTTCATGATGCCGGTGCTTCTTCCTGAGAGGGGATTGGTTCCTGGGTGAGGATGCATCATCATTTTCGCGCTCTTTCTAAATGTTCTAGCCTGCGTGCTGCTTATGTTTGTTTATGTTTGCTCATATTACCGAATATAGGGGTCTGCGTACCCTATGTATGTTTCTGTCTGATTCCTTATGCTGTTTAACTTTCTTTTTTTCAGTGAATGATAACGGCATGTTCGCTTAAATCCTTTTGTTTATTTTTACACTTTAACATGCGTTTTTCTTGAAACAATTATGGTTAGGAATAACATGTTGGCTTTTTATTTTTAACACTTAACCTTCAGGGCGTGACTGCTATACCCATCTTCTGGAACTATATTCATATTCGAGTGTTGGTGTTTAAATTAAGGAATGTTAACCGGTGTACGCCTCTTTTTATTTGTGTTTTTTGAGGTCATCATTCTTAACTCAATTCGGGCATGTCACTTCCAGAAATACATTTTGCGATTTGGGAATTTCTTATTAATCATCCAAAGTAAAGGTGGGCCGTTTGATTTGGGTGTTGATGAGAAAGACGTCTCGACTTCATTTAACGGTACAAAGGTTCATGGAACTTGCACGCTCTAAGGCTTTAAGGCCGTGTCATGTGTTCAAAATAGTTTTACAAGGTCATGTGTCTTCCGAGTTTAGTTTTGCCCCGAATGTTTTGAATTCAAAAGATGTCTTGTTAACAACAATTGAAGAATAAGGGAGGATTCTTATTTAATTCTTAAAGTTTTAAGGGACGACTCGGCCTTTTGATACATGGACCATTTGGATACTTTTAGAGAATCTTGATAAGATGTGCAAAAGAGACCCTTTCGGGACTTTTACAGAATCTTGATAAGATGTGCAAAAGAGAGAACCGAGCACAAACGTTGATTGTCAATAGTCCCATCCTGTATGGATATGTCTTCAACAAGATCTGTGATTAGTGGCCTCACAAAATTGACTTGACCCTCTTCTCTCCCCCTGGCACTTGGATGCGAGGTGCCGAGGATTCAATTGCCAGGTCATGAGCATCCAGCTGGTTTACGCTAAAATTCCAACATTGGCTCATTAGCTAAGTGTGATATGCTTTTGAATTATTGCCTCATTAAAAAACTTGTCGGGAAAATCCATTCAGGATAAAACCTCAGTCAAGGAAAAGAGTACAACGCATATCCCTGGTTTTCCTCCTTGTGATCGGGAGATGCTCTTCCAAGGGTAGTCCCTCTCAGGAAGAGAAAGCAAGTTAGCAAAGGATAATTGACATAGAAATGTGATCATATGTGTTGCCCTTTCAGAGGTAGAACCTCTTTAGGTGACTGACGTTCTAGTTATTTTTTAGCTCCTATACGTGTTCACCTTTGATCAGGTAAGATCCCTTGCCTGCGATCCCCATTATTTGGTATGGGCCTTCTTATTTAGCCCCAAATTGCCTATACGGGCGTCCCACATCGCGAGCATAACCTTCCAGAGAATGTAGTCTCCGAGCTTAAAGTGCCTCAAATTTGTTTTTCTATTGAAATATCTTTCGACCCTCTGCTTTTGTGTCGCTAACCCTATGAGGGTCATCTCTTTGCATTTCTCTAATAGCTTTAACTCGACCGACATTGGTTCTTCGTTGGACTCTTTTGTGGTCTGGGTGTATCGGAGGCTAGGTTGCACGATTTCCACAGGTATCAGGGTACACCAAGGAAAATGGAGTCTCTCCGGTGTTGGTCTTAGCCATAGTTCTATAGGCCCATAATAGCCCAGGCGATTCCACTAGCCATTTTCCTTTGGGGTCTTCCAGCTTGTTCTTGATGTTCTGGATCAAAATTTTATTGGTTGACTCCGCTTGCTTATTTGCGCATGGGTGGTATGGCGAAGAGGTTATTCACTTGATTTTCAACCCTTTCAGGAACTTGGTTACTTTTGCCCCCAACGAACAGACAACCATTATCACATGTTATTTCCTTTGGTACCCTGAACCTGCATATACTGTGATACCAAATGAAGTCTATCACCTTCTTCTCCCGGATCATTTTGTATGCATTAGACTTCACCCACATTGAGAAATAGTCTGTTAGCACCAGCAGGAATCTTACATTCCCCATGGCTCTTAGCAACGGTCCCACAATATCTCTTCCCCACTTTAAGAATCGTTATAGGGCCACACCGAATGAAGTAATTTTGCAGGTTGGTAGACCATAGGGGAATGCCATTGACACTTGTCATATTTTTTAACAAAGGCTTTGGCATCTTCCTCTGTCCAGGACCAATAGTATCCAGCCCTTATTATCTTTCTGACTAGTGAATCATACCCAGAATGGTTCCCGCAGCTACCTTTGTGTATTTCCTTCATTACATATTCTGCCTCCGTGGGTCCCAATCATTTAGCCCGTGGGTCCCAAATATTTAGCTCGTGGGCCGATGTAAGACCTTCGATATAACTCTCCTTTATGTATGCAATATCGCGCAGCTTTGAATCTCATGGCTCGTGTAGCTTTGCTATCTTCGGTAAGAGTCCCGTTTTGCAGATAATTCATGATGTCATTCCGCCAGTCCCATGTCAAACTGGTGGAGTTTACCTCGTGTAAACTAGAACCCAGGACGAAATGCAAGAGATGGACTATGGAGTCCAACTCCGACCCAGTTGTCCGGGACGAACAACCTAAGTTTGCTAAGGCATCAGCTTCTATGTTAATTTCTCGAGGAATTTGAGTCGCTTTCCATCGACTTAAACGAGACAGTAGTGTCATGATTCTTCTTAAATACTCCCGCATTTGCCCATCTTTGGAATTGAATTTTCTGAGGATCTGATTTATAATTAGTTGATAGTAACTCTTCAACTCTACATTCTCAGCCACGAGCCCTCGAGCTAGCTCCAAACCTACAATTATGGCCTCATACTCAGCATAATTGTTAGTCAAAGGTAAACATTTAATAGTTTGCCTCATTATTGCCCCTGATGAGGTAATCAAGACAATCCCTAAACATGTGCCTTGAATGTTTGCCGCACCGTCCATATATAGGACACATTCTCCTGAAGTGGTCTCGAATTCCCGAGCCACTTTGTTTTAGCATAGAAATCATTCTCGGACTGTAATCGGCCACAAAGTCTGCTAAGGCTTACGACTTGATGGAAGTCCGGGGTTGATAAGTAATATCGCATCCACATATTTCGATTGACTAATTCACTAACCTGCCTGAAAGCTCAGGTTTATGCAAGATGTTCCTTAAGGGAAATCGTTACCACACAGACTAGATGGCATTGAAAATGTGGTCTTAGTTTAAGAGTCGCGATTACTAGAGCCATGGTCAATTTTTCAAGATGCGGATAACGAGTTTTGGCCACGGACAAGGCCTTACTAGTATAGTAAACATGCGATTGCATACATTTTTCTTATCGAACCAGCACAACACTTACCGCAGTCTCTAAAACTGCCAAATAGATCAGCATGGGCTTCTCGACCTTCGATCCCGAAAGCAGTGGCGGGTTGATAGGTATTTCTTTAAGTCTTTCAGCGCATGTTGGCATTCTCGGTCCATACGAGGTCCTTTTTATTTCTCAGCATGCTGAAGAATTTTTGGCAATGCTCGAACGACCTCGATATGAATCTCCTTGAAGAAGTTACTCTCTCAGTTAGTCCATGTACTTCTTTGGCGTTATCAAGTACGTGCGGTATTTTCTCGATCACCCAGATGTGGTCCAGGTTGGCCTCGATGCCTATTGATGTATATAAGAGGGATTGTATGGTTAGGTTGGTCGGAGTTGGTTTGGGGTTGGACGGACACAAATATGGGAGTCAAATGGAGGTTGGTGTAATAGGACTGTTTTCGGACAGTTTAGGTTTATGGGAGGTGTACGGGTGCCCTTTGGAGGTTTGGGGCTAAGGCGTTTGGAGAGGATGAACTAGACACATTGTAGGTTATGTTGGTGGTTGGTATTTGGTAGTTGGATAGTGGTAAAGTGACGGAAACTAGTCGGGATAGTAAGATACGAAAGTTGATCCCGGTGAGGATGGTGGAGTAGTTGGTTGGGTTCTTAGATATTTTTGGGAGGAGTTGGTTAACGACCTTTTTGGTGTAGGTTGGGAAGTGTTGTAGTGTATTGTGGTGAAATGGATTAGGCAGTTTGGACAATGATTGGGCACGAAATTGATAGACAAGTTCGGGTGCGGTAAGGTGATGTAGGTCGAGATAACCTTCTAATGTGTTTGTGACAAAGTAACTGGATAGAACCTTGGCTTGGGTATAGTTAGATCACAAAAGTTCTAACTAGACTTACACCTAGGGTTTGGACCACAAAAGGACCAAGGGTTGGACCACAAAAGGACCAACGTTTGGACCACAGAAGGACCAACTAAGATAACAACACAAAAGTTGAATAACTTAGCAAAGTTTGAGAAAACTCAATTATATTTCATAAAAATTCAGTTTCCCTTCATCAACTACATCCCCTAATTATACTAGTTCAAAACCTTCTAGAAGAGGTAACAAGATAGACATAAAAATGCATCTAGGCCGAATTGGAAAAGGAGAGAGGTTCGGCTTATTTGGGAGAAGGGAAAAGACCCAACTCTTCATGTTCTCTAGGCCACCCTTTTGTGTCATCAGTATATAAGTGCATGAACTAGCTAGTTCGTGAATTACCACCTTAGGGAATGTTGGAAGCTTCTCCTTCTAGATGGTTCTCAGCTTGGTCATCTTATCTTATTACATGGCATAGTAATTAAGCTATAAGGAGATCTAGTAATTAACCTAGAAATTAAAACAAGCTAAAAGGTGGTCTCAGCTAAGACCTACATAAAAGCCAAAAAAAATTGTTTCCTTCTTGGATCTTTAAGTCTTGTCTTCAACTTCACTCCACATAAGCATGTCACCATAGGACGGTTGGCAATCTTTGGTACTCCTAGCAAATCACCTCACGGCTCATGTTGGAAACTTAAGTTTACAGCCTTTTTTTAATCACCTATGTTTGACACTATGTTTCCAAGGACTTAACAATTACATTATCCAAATAGACTTCCACACTATTACCTAACTGATGTTGGAATATCCGATTAGTCAATTAATGGAAAGTGGTTCTTGCATTCTTTAAGCCGAATGGCATGACATTATAGCAATAGGTTCCATGCTTTGTGATGAATGAAATCTTTGCTTGATCTGTCGGGTCCAACAAAAAGTAGTCAGACCTTGAGAAAACGTCCATAAAGCTGAGCAACTCATGACTAGCCACCGAATCAACAGTGTTGTCTAAGTGGGGCATGTGGTACAAGCTTCTCAAGCATTCCTTATTCAAGTATTTTAAATCTAAACACATTTGAAAGTATTAGGCTTTTTAGGGAATACCACCATATTAGCCAGCCAGTCAGGATAGTTCACCTCTCGAACTTCTACTAGCTTGATGAGTCGGGATACTTCCTCCTTAATGAACTAACTACCTTTCGCCGATACCGGAAGCCTTTTTTGCTTAATGGGATAACAATCCCAGTCTACGCTCAGCTTATGGGTGTCCAGCTCCATAGAGACGCATGTAATATCAAACCTCAACTAAGTAAAGTTATTAATGTTATCTGTTAAAAATTTAACTAATTTTTCCCATAACTCTGGGTTCATTGTCGCGCCCGATTTTGACCCGACCCGCGAATGGTCGGAGCGGAGCACAACGTGTTTCAGGTGATTCCGGGGTAAAGAATTGAGGGTTGAGGAATCGCCACCTAATTATTTTTTACGGTGAATTAGGACACCTAAATATTTAAACTAAATGCTGCAATGTAACTCCAATTTTAAGGTCTGCGAAACTAATGAGATTCTAGGTAAGGGTTCTTTATTATCCTAAAGGGAAGGGGTTATGCATCCTTTAGAATCCGCTAACTTGCGGTTATCCGGTCAAACTCAGGTTAATTATTACTAGAAAAATATATGTTTTTACAAGTATAACAGATTTAAAGATGTTTGCAAATAATTAGTAAATGATGCATTTTAAAAAGAAAGATACATGTAGAGATTTTTTTAAATATGCATTTGTATGGTATTTAAAGATAAATACATGTAGAGTTGAAAAAATATGTATTTGACAATTGATAGTAAAACAAGTTATTTATAATGCCAAAGAAGTAAAATTTGGGAAATCAATGAATTGTAAATTGACAAAAGATAAACTTATTCGGTATGATTTAATAAAGCAAATAAAAGGTGACAAAAGTTGTTTTGAAAATCTTGAATACGCGTGACGAGCCTAAAATAAATAAACTAGCGAAAGATTTCTAAGTTTGAATTTAACCGAGCCTACAAATAAATAAGCTAGCGACGGGTTTCAAATCTTAAACTACCCTATGAATTAATCCTAAGTTTGCCTATTCTAAGCATTTCAATAGTTACATAAGTGCGATAAATAATATTACAATACAAAGCGGGATAAAAGCTGAATTAAAGAAAGAAATAAAATAAATAAACACCGAGGAATAATCTGCCTTTATTTACTTTAATCCCTTCAAGCTGTCAAGAACAAACGGTTAGAAACAGTTAAATACAAATAACTTCATATCCGTATTCAAAACAGTGAATGTTTTGATCACGGAGGGCTCAGACTTAAATTTTGAAAAGAACATTCCAATCACGTCGTGGCTGCAAACGTATGACTAATGTGGTTTATTTTGATTGCCTCGCCTACTAAACGTGTTGGTCTCTCGGGTGAAATAGAAAAGATCACTATAATCACGTCGTGGCTGCGAATATATAATTCACCTCGCCTACTAAACATGTTGATCTCGGATGAAATAAAAGGTTTAAGTCTTCATCATTGCCCGTGTTACATTTCCGTCTTTACAACTATGGAGGCCTCAAAATCGACGGATATTTTTCATCACCAAAGTGTAGTATCGTGTTCAAATCAAAAAATTAAATCAAAGCAAGAAGCATAAGCAATAGCGAGCGTAGCGTGCATAGCGATGCAGAGGTAATTTCCGAAAAGATGTAACGTTTAGTTTAAAAACAAGAAAACAAGAAATGGATATTTGAATGTTGAAACAATTGACCGAAACAGAAAGCAATGTCGAAAGGTGCGGTGTTTAGTTTAAAACAAGAAAAACGGTAAAGACAATGAAACAGATAATCCGAAACCGGGCAAAAACCGAAACAAAAAACGATTCCCGAACAGACGCGTATTTGTTCAAAACAAGAAAAATAGTAGAAAAGTAATCGAAACCGAGCGAAGAACTCGAAACAGAAAAACAAGTGTTAAAGCGACTATTTTCAGCCAAGAAACAACATCAAATGGGTTTTAAAATAACGCAAAGAGGGCTGGAAACGCAGAAGCCGTGGGCTGTCCGAAACGACCCTAAAGTAGCAGCTTTTAGCCAAGAAAATAGCAGCAATTGTGCTAAAAATACAGCAGTGATAAGACATCAAATGAGCTCAAAATGCAGCAGTAAAATGTTTCCGAAAAGAAGTGTAAATGGTCCAAATTGCAGCAATTGCGTGGCAAACGCAACAGCGAGAATAATGGCTCAAAAGTGCAAGGTAATCATCCCAAGTATTGCAAAAGAATCGGCGGTCTCAGAATCAGCGACCAAAAGGAACAAACCCTTAACGAGAACCATTTAAAGATGGCATGTATCCGAATCTCAAGGTGCAACAGATACCACCCACGGTGGCACATCAAAGACATAAAGGAAAAGGTAAACGTAAAAACAAATCACACTAAACCTCAAACTTGAAAGATAAGAAGACAAAGAGGGGCTACCACCATTCATTTCCGATGCCGCAACAAGATTCAAAAGGCTTCTTGAACCTTAGGCATGGCAGGCTATCGAAGAAGGCTAAACCCAACCCGAAGCTTGTCTTCGCATTCAACCAGCATAACAAGATAAATATAAAACCTAACATATATATTCTGAAGGTCTCAAACAAAGACAAACAACATGAGATGGAAGGATGGAAACACAGACTTATCATTCAAACTTGTAGAACAGTGAGTGATTTCAAACATAGAGGATTCATATAACATGAAATACAAACCCTTCCAGTCAGATACATATTCAGCCATGTAGAGGCGTTGATATTCATGGAATATTCAAAGTATACATGATATGCTTGGGAATATACAAGGATATACAACCTAGATATTCATCTGGGGTATACCTAGATGTCTATACTTTGTATACACTGAAACATGCCATTACATGATCATGATTGAGTTGAACATAAGAGGCGAATAAGCAATATCATAAAATGAAACCAGCTAGTTCGTACGGGTACGAAATACTAGCATAGGTCTTGTTTAACAATTTAACATATAGGGCATGTGCAAGATGGCTTAGGAGAACTTTACATGCTAATGTGGAGGAATTTGGACACTTAAGCAAGTAAAGCAAGTATATAGTCAATTTGATAAACATGCAGACCTAGAAATAAAAGGTAACTAAACATACATGGCATTTGATATGTAGAATCACATAAGCTGGACTAAGCATTTATAGTCACATTCATGCTATGCATTAGGCATGATAACCCTTAAATAAGTGAGATAGACACATAAACACACTCATAGGCATACAACCACAGAATTGGCTAATCCAAAGATGACATTTTTATAGGCACATCGATGTCTAAGCTAGACCAAACATGCATATCTTTTCAGGTAAGCAACATACACTAACCACATGGTTCCAAAAAAATGATTTTTTTTTGCTATCACAAAAACAAACTTACACTAAGATAAGCAAAGATATATGCATAACCAACTTAGGATAAATATGGGAGGCAAACAGAAGAGACTTTCATGATCATTAAAAAAAATAACAACTTAAGTATGCAAGGCCACAGGCACAAGGACATACACAATAATAGCTTAGGTTGTATGAGACATAATGATACTCCAAATTAGGCATGGCATGACTCAATATGGTTATCAAATGAACCTTAAGTCAACAAGCTGTTATATCAAAGCAAAGAAATATCTAGGACATGTTAAATTAAGCACAAGAACTCTGATAGGAACAAACATGTTTCAATAGTATTTAGATTATCCCTAGTAAATCATATCCAGAAATACAGACATGCATGAGGCTATATATTGGTTATCTCCAGATTCATTTTTCATCCAGACTTAGGCAGACTAAATGAGTGTTCACAGAGAATACTAACATGCGTCACATCACTCACAAACCACAAGGATATATGGACAGGACAAATACATAGAATATCCTAAGTGTTTCATCATGAATAGGCAGGTGCATTTAGGATTCGAGCCTAACCAGTCATATTAATCTCTTGAAAAGGGTAAGCGAACCGAATAATGTAGACAAGTGTGGTAAGGTAAGCAATATGGCACGATCTTGGTTATCCTCGGATTAAACAGACTAACCTAAACCAAGCATCAACCATTTAGATTATTATTTAACCAAACAGAGACTAGGTGACATATTATGAGCATTTTAAATATATTCAAACCAAGTAAGATGTCCAGAGGCCAACATACACATTATACAAGCATTGATTTCTCTTAACAACATGTTCTTAACTTAAAATTGGTGTTGAATGGCATAGCAAGGACACAGGGACATGGATTGGCTAAACAGAGTCTTTAAGAGGTCGAACATGCCTCTCAAACCAACATCATATGAACCAAACAATCAAGAAATTGTTAAAAATAAACTGTAGTTAACACACTAATAATTGGTTAATGAACACAAGCAGTAACCATTATAACCAGGCATGCTTATTATGCTTAATAGATAACCTAATGATCCCAGGTAGTGGCTAATTTGACAAAACATACATAATAATTAACTAGCAGGCTCAAACAATAATTAAACATGCTTAATCAACACGCAAACACATAATGTAAATTACACTAAGCTAATCACATAGAAGATCAAAAAGGGTTTGTGTTTACTTACTTTCTCCGGGTAGCGAACTGAGGCGTTGTTTTGAAATGTCGAATCCGCGCGAAAATGTTTAGAATTCTGATTTATTTTCGATTTCGAATTCTGATTTTCCTCTGAAATAGAATTCTGCTTTCTGATGTTCGACCCGACCCGGCAGTGACTGACGACCCGACCCGAATCGAATTGAAACAAAAGAAATCAGATATTTTGAGGGTGAAATTTAGGGAAAAGAAAAGTAGTATTTTTTCAGAATTTTTAAGTTGAAGAACATATGCAAGAACAAACACTTCTAAGTAGATTTCGGATTTTTGAAATCCGGAATCTTCCCAATAGTGAAGAACACAAACAAAGTACAAAGCAAAACCTTTAAAAAATTTCGGACTCATAAACATAAATTTTCGGACTTAAAATCGACCCCAAAAACTCTAAAATATCGACTTCATAGACAGATTTTCGGACCTCCTCTAAATGAAGAACAAAGGGGATATTTATAGGTGGATTTCCCCCCAAGAAAGAGTTTGAAATTTGAATTAAAGGCAAAAGAAATCTGAACTTTGGAAGCGGATTTTAGGGGTATGGGTATGGTGAAGTGATGGGAGGGGTGTGGTGGTGTCAGGGTTTGGTGGCAGGGAGTTGGTGGTGGCAGTGGGTGAGGCGACCGGCGTGTGGGGTCGGGTATGGGGGGTATTGGGTGTACGGCGGTTGAAGGGTTTTAAAGGTTTAGGTTTGTAGATTTTTTTGTTTTGGGTTTTGTTTGGTTTGGGGGAATTAAAAGGGGGGTGGGTTAAAAAGAATTGGGCTGGGTCGGGTTGGACGATGTGGGCTGGTCCGGCGAATTGTTGGGTTGGGGTTATAAGGGAATGGGAATTGGTTTAGGGGAAATGGGTAATTAATTGGGGAGTTTGGCTTTGGGCTTGTTTGGTGTGGGCCGTTTGGGGGGGTTTGTTTTGTTTTGTGGGTTTTGATTTATTTTGGGTGAGGGGAGATTAAAGATGGTTGTTGGGCTTCGGTTTTGGGCTGGCCGGTTGGGTTGAAAAATAAAAGGGGAAGTTGTATTGTTTTGGGTTATGTAGAAATTGGTTTGGGTTTTGGGAAAAAAAAAGTTATGGGTTTAGAAATTGTTTTGGGTTAGGAAAATAAAAATGGGTTATGGATTTTAAAAATATGAAAAGGGGCTTAATATTAAAACATATTTATATATTTTTTGTAAAAGATGTGAATTATTTAAAATAACGTAACGATGTGATAATAATAAAAATAAAATATAATATTTGTGAAATGTTTAATGCTTGATAAAAACGGAAATACGATGCCATTTTTGCAAAAAAAATAAAAATAAAATAACATAGAATATTATGGATAAAACTATGGTTATGATAAAGATGCAAATTATAGAAAAAATGTGAATAATGATAATAATAAGGTATATACACATATATGCCTATATTAAAAATTGTTTTAAAAGTGTCAAAAATATTAAAATTTACGAATAAAATCATAAAAGATGGGACAAAATTGGGTGTCAACATTCATGCCCAAGCCCAGGTCTACCTGCTCGTTGGGAAGGTCTAGACAGCAAGCGGGCAGCTCAAGATACTCTATCGTGGTTCTCCCTACATCCATCTCTTCCAGCACGACAAATCCCCTTGGTATCCGGTCCTGCTCTCCTTTGTGTTTGGCCGTCGGTTTAGTACCGGGGTCGGAGTTTTATAATTTCTAGCAGTCGTCATCTTTCTGTTCTCTTTCAGTGGTCATCAGAGTCATATTTTCCTGACTAGGCTCTAAGTCTCCCCGGATTTCAGTGATACCCCATGGGATTAGAAATTTCATGACCTGATGAAAGGTAGATGGGATCGCCTTCATGGCATGCAGTCAAGGCCTCCCTATCACCAAGTTGAAAGGTATCTCCCCCTCAAGGACATCAAACAACGTCTTTAAGGAGACCTCTTCCACATGAGTGATCAACTCAATTTATCCCCAGGTGGTCTCACTAAATAGGTTGAATCCGGTTAGGATTTTGATCACTAGGGTCACCTGTTCTGTCAGCTGCATCTCCTTGAAAACTCGAAGTTGCACCACATTTAGAGCACTACCTTAATCGACAAACACAAACTTAATGTTCAAATTAAAGATTTGGAGAGATATTACCAGTGCGTCTGGGTGTGAGTCCCCGATGCTTCTTTCCTCTGCATCATTAAATGTGTGAAATCTTCTAGATGATCTCTCCCCCTTTTCTGGAGAAAGAGGGCTCCCTGTCTCGCGGTTCTTGAGATACCGCTCCAACTATCTTCCTCTCAAAGATCATATTGATCGCGTCCGGAGGCGGCAGTTATTCATGCAAAGTCCAAACCCCTTTATCCCGAGCGTATTTAGACCAGATGTTAAAGAATTCCTTCAGGTTTCCTCTTCGCAATAAGTCTGCCACCTCGTAGCATAAATATTTACAGTCTTCAGTTGAGTGTCCCGAGATATCGTGATACTTACACCAAAATTCCACGTCCCGTCTATCAAGATTAGATCGTGTCGTTACCAAAAATCTTGCTTATTTCATGTTCTTCATTGCCATGACCAATTCACTGACCTCTACATTAAAATTGTAATATGCCACGCTAGGTAGGCCCGGCCTATTTGGTGAGTTCTTTTATGGCGTCACCTTGTCTTTCTTAGGTTGGTCTTAGTTGTACTATGATTTGTTTGTCCTTACCTTGCTTCTTGGAAGCGGGTGGGATGATTATGGCTCGTACTCCTTCGGGTTCCTCTGTCTGAATAGGGGTGCATTTCTGGGTCTTTCTTGTGGTATATCCCTTATCTCGATTCGGGTATCACCTCTGAGGTTATGTTCTATCCTCATTTTGGTTGTGTACATGTTGTTCACCTTGTTTCAAGACTTGGATGGGAACTCCCTCAGGCTTTCCTTTAGTTTTCTTGACCCGTCCGAACTATTAGCGTTCAAACCATCTGCGAATGTCGTAGCGGCCAGTCCTCAGGGATAGTAGGCAGTATCATCCTCTCCTGCTGGAATCTCTCCACGTAGCTGCGGAACAACTTATCCTTTCTTTTCTTTATGGTAAAGATGTCTTCTTTGTGCGTTTCGACCCTTCGGGCCCCTATATAGGCCCTTACGAATGTATCTGCAAAAGCAGCAAAAAAGTCAGTAATATTTTCAGAAAAAAAGAGTATACCAAGAAAGTGATTCCTTTATGAGCGTCTGATTGAATTTCTTTAGCATGACTAATTCAATCTTATGTTTCTTTAAATTGTGCCCGGTGATGGCTGCTTCAAAGATTGTTATGTGTTCTTCCAAGTCTATGGTCCCGTCATATTTGGGTATGTCTGTATTTTGAACTTCTTTGGGATGGGTTCAGTCATGGAGCTCATTCTCTAACATCGTAAGCCTTGTTAAATCCGCATTTTGCACGGTCGGCTCCACCCATATCTTCTTCGCAGCAGCTACGGAAGTCCCAGATGCCTTAATGATCTCTATGTTATTTGGGGGCGGCTAACCAGTGTTACCCTAGATAGAGAGTGCATGAGTTTTTCTATGCGATCCATCATCGTGTTATTTGATGCCAAGATCGCAGCCAAAGCTACTTCCGAAGAGGACTCTTCTTCTTTATACATCCCCTTCACCCTAGAGTGAAGGTGCCTTTTCCTTTTCCAGGAGTAACGCCCTCTGGGAAGCATTTCTTTATTCTCTGCCGAATAGTCAAGATCATTTTCCTCATTAGGGAGCTTGTTATGAGCCTTCCCTAGGTACGGTTATATCTTCTCTCTTTTTTCCTGTCCATCTGACTCTGGGTTGTGCTGCCTGTTATAGTACTATCAATCTATCGATCTCGAACCTTGTGGTCCTCTTGTTCCAATTGGAACACTACTCCCTGATGTGTTGCTAGTTGGTTCAGCCATGACTAGGCATTGTCTAACGGAATAGCTCTGGATAAGTGTAAGTTCGAGAGTCTCGGGTGACGAATTAGGACAACACCACAACTATCTTTCCCCACATACGGCGCCAAACTATTTTTCGGTAAAAATGGACTTAATCAGAAAATCAATTAGAGATTTATTTTAACATGGTTTAAAGACAACTGTGTTATATCTGATCTGAAAACTCCTTTACGAGTCCGGTTTAGTTGTAAGATAAAATCAAGAAATCATTCAAGAAAGTGTGTGAAATAACGGATGTTCTTCTGCATATTCCTTAGAGAAAAAAGAGGGATATGGTTACAAAGTGTGAGCAAGATGATCTTTCTTCTATCCTAAGTTATTCTTACATGAGCCAAAGTTGGACTTTTCAAATCCTAAAGTACGGGTGATGTGACCTCTCTATAGCTATAACGTGCATATCTGTTGCGGTGCTCGGATCAAAGCGAACAAATGTGACCCGAGTTGGTAGAAGAGGGAGCCAGCTATAGAGATCCATGGATCCTCTAATCATCCGGGCGCGCTATTCACCCAATATAAAAATATAATGGATTAGATTTCTTGTTGGGTCGTTTCCATTCTTTTACTGCGAGTATATGCAGTATTATCAGTGTAGAGTGATTGCCAATTCACATTCTCTAATTTTATATATCTTTACTTATGGATAATTTTCTTCTTCGTTCTCTATATTTCCATGGCAAGGGCCTCGCATTGAATAAAATATTTTGTAGTTGACTCCTCCGCCATTTATACCTTCTCATTGGTAAGGCTCTTACTGATAAAAAGTTGTTGGGTTTGTAAGTTGGTTTTGTGATAGCCATTAAAATGAAAAAGAAGAAGAAAAAACTTGAATAATATGGCAAATAGTTGTCGGTGATATGGCGGCCATGAAAAGGGTGATGTTGGGTGTAGTTGAGCAGAATATGGTGTTAAGGAACTGGTTGTGGGCTCATGTGGTAGGAAAATATTGTAGATTTGAAAAGTATTTTTGGAGAAGAACCTAAAAGAAAAAAGAGAAAAAGGAAAAATCTATCTTACGGACACATGGCATTATGACGCTGAATTTTTAGTTGTATTTGTCATCTCACGTGTTGTATAAATGTGGATACACTGCTTGTGCCACATCAGCTGACAAGTTGGAACTAATTCAAGGAGAAATAGGACTTTCGCAAAGTGTAGGTGTGTTGCAGCAAATTCGAAATAAGTTCAAGGGGGTTTTATGCATTTTTGTTATAACCTAAAAGACGAAGTCCGAAATTGCTAACAGTAGCAATGGTAGCGGAGGAGAAGTGTTACACGTTGTACTTGCATGTTAGAATGCGTCGTAAGTGAATCAATATGATCCGGAGAGGTTAAGGATCTCTACAAAAATAATGACAGGTTAAAACAAGTGTTAATGAAGTATCGTGAGGGTTGAAGATTAAACGAATCGAAGATGTTATAACCTGTACTTTTAGGGTAAAACTATGAGTGCTTGATATACAAAGGAGGTCGTGTTTTAAGGTGTTTGAATCGTATAACAGTTGTATGTTAAGTTTTGAAGTCAAGCAAGTTGTAAAACAAAAGTCGGCAAAGGTTAGCGCAAGTTACATTCATAAGTTTGCTGAAATTTGGTTCAGATGTCACTGAGATTTTCTCCCAATGTACATGGAGTTTTGAGGTGCCATATCGAAGGTCTACGAGTCTAGTTTCTAACACATTAAACTGTTTGTCGATACAACATCGGAGTAAAGAGATATTTGTACTTTTGCGAGAGTGCGCAGGCAGCCCCTTGAGGACCCACTTGAGGCGGTGAAAAATTATTGTCACCTATTTAAAGCGGTGGCTTCACTTATCATCTAATTTTCGACCTATGTAGCCTCCATATCATTCGTAAATCCTCTCCAAGTATTCTCCCATGGTTCAAGAGCAAAACCAAGATATCACATAAATTTATCATCGATAATCCTATGGTGCTAGTAGAACTTAGCTTCCTCTTGTTGTGTTGAAGTTGGGAGTTCCTTCAAGTATAAGTAAGCTTGAGAATATGCTTGATCTTGCTGGTTGAGGTAATATTTCTCATCTCTCATAAGTATTTGAGTAAATCCAAGGATAGATTACGTAAATCCTACGCCGAGAAGTCTGTGGTGCTTGTAGAACACAAGTTCTCTTGTTTTGGTTGATTTAAGGATTGCTTCAAGGTGAAGAAAGCTTGGAATTGGTGTTGTCCCTACTATTTTAAGGTAAGATATTCCACCTCCTTCATGTGTTAGGGTATATCTAAGTATTGGCTAAGTTGTTTGAAGCTAGAACTTATGAGTCGACGGTCAAAAATCGTATAGAAATTGTGATATCATGTTGGACTGTTTTGAGGCATTTTTATGATGCCGTTGTGGCTAGAGTTTTGGAGAATGATATATATGTTGTTGTTAATATGTAACTTGAATAGAAGAAGTATATAAGAGTATTGTGTTGCTAGTTAAGGACTGAGCTTGTCGCTCGATGTATCGTATGCTAGTTATTCCTTAGCTTGACATTGGCCCTATTATTGTTGTTATATTGTATTGTTGGGATGTTGTTGAGGTACTGGATATAGGGATTAATAGTGGCATGTTATTGTTGATGTTGTGACCTTGAGGGAGGTGAAAGAAATAGAAGAGATGATGCCCAATTTATTATAGAACGAACTTGTCGCTCGATATATGAGTGTTGTATCATTGACGCTAGTGTTATTATTGTTCATTGTAGATTGAAGCGTAAAGGAGATTGTCCCCGACAATAGTAAAAGCTTGATGCTAAGGTATGTAAAGGCTATTTCCTTCCTTTTGATGACATGAATCCATGATAAATAAAAAGATTCGAACGAGCGTATAATAGAAGAGTCATTCATAGAACTATTTTGTCTGTGTTGTTCCAACTTACTCATGTTGTAGCTATCCCTTGTCAAGAGTTTATATTCAGTTTAGCAGGAGTAAGAAAGTATGCATATATTTTTTTCTGTATTATTGTTGCCTTCGGAGCTATACATATATACAATTGTCTTTAGGGCTATACAGATATACATTTGCCTTTGGGGCTATGCACTTGCCTTTGGGCCATATACTTGCCTTCGGGCACTTACACACCGAGCCTTATATGTGGCTGGACAGTTTATTTCAGTATTATTTGTTTGATCTGAGTCATGGACAAGTAAGTATACTCCCATATTGTCGTTGACTCCTTAGTTTACATTCAGTATATTATGTATATCAGTTCGGTTATCTAGTTGCCTTGCATATTCAGTACATTATTTCGTTTTGATGTCCCTTTTGTCGGAGGCGCTACATTTCATGTCTGCAGGTCCTGACAGACAAGTAGACAGGCCTTCTCAGTAGATGTTGTCGAGTTCCAGCTTGATTGGTAAGCTCCATTTCATCTGGAGTTACCAGGTCTAGAGTTTGAGTTATTTTGTATACATAGACATGATGGATAGGTCGGGGCCCTATCCCAACTACAGTATAATTGTTGTATCGAAAGAGGTTTGTATACATGTCCTATATATTAAGTATGTCATCATGGTGGCCTTGTCGGCCCTTATATATGTATGTTTCTTTTGGGTGATCCCATGTCAGTTGAGACATTTGTCATTTACATATTATTCAGAGTACGGACTTGTCGGCCTAGGATAATGTTGATTGTTTTACAGTTTGGCCGTGTCAGCCTAGATTGCTTGTATGTATCCAGGGTATATGAGTTGCAGATTGATACGCTCAGGGTCAGTTAAGGCACCGGATGTCCGTCACGCCTCACAGGTTTGAGGCCTGACAAGAAAAAAGTGTTAATGGTGGAAGAACAAGTGAAAGGGAGGGGTAAAATAAATCGGGCACTGAGGTGGCATGCCACGTGATGTTCACCTCATCAAAATGTCAGCGTCGTGTGGGTTGAATGTCCCACCTTGCCCTAACGAAGGAAAGGTATATTTAAATTATTTAGATAACAACAGGGGTATTTTTATATGAATAATATAACAAAAGTAAAATCAATCTTTTTTGCACGAGAGCAAATATGACTCTCTTCCCTTTTTTTATTCATCGTTTTTTCTCCATATCATGTTCTACCAAGCCAAATTGAGGTATCTCGTATACGGTAATATTCATTACCAATTTGTATACTCGTGTATAACACAAACAAATGGTTGACCCAAGTGATTCAAACACATTAGACGGAATGCATTGCAAAAGTGAATTTTATCCTCCTTTTTACTTGAATAAAATTGCCTTAGCATAATATGATTTTTATCTTTCTTTCTTTTGCTATTCACTTGAATGTATTTTCTGAACATGTTATAATATGATATTCACCTTTGACCTATATGTAACGCTTAAGTTGAAATTTGTCACTAGGCCACAGTTCATTCCATTTTATGCCAGGTTTACAGTGGCTGTGGACATGCTCATTACTTCGCCGTCTGTGTTTTGAAGTAGGTACGTCGGGGTCGTTGAAAGGAATAACATAAATAATCCTAGCATAAAATTACCATTGAAATATTTTAGAGATTATCAAATCAGATCAGATCCCAATGAAAACGTAGACTAAAGTGTTTTTTTTTCAATTACCGTGACTACTACAAATTAGCTAAAACCATCATAAACCACAAGGCTCATCTCATCACTCGTCTCTATATCCATTCCTGCTTCTCATAATGAGTTTGGCTCTCTAGCCCCCCTCTATTATCAGTCTCAAAATAAGAGTTCGCAGAGCAAGTATGCTTCAACCGGCAAAGGTAACGTGCTTAACTTCAGCAAGTCACCTATCCCACACATCATGTGTTGCACTAGACCAAAAGCCTTGGATGTAGAGACAACCTTAACATCTAATAATAACTTCAGCGGAGTATTATTCTCCTAAGCTTCTAGTGCAAAGAAGAAGCAACAAAAATCAAGCAAAAGTTAATCCACCTACTAGAAGTTAGCATGCAACAACTTGGAGAAGGGGTGTGATTCACTGCCAAAACTGCTTTAATTGGAAAAGGATAACATAACTCAACCACAGATATGTCCCATGAACTATGTGAACTCAATAATTTAGAAAACATGCTGCAAAGACACAGTTTCTCTAACACAAGATAGTGTTTAAAACACGAATCTAAGTAAATTTGGGAGGACAAAACCAGAGTAAACTACAACCTCAGCAAAAGGTAACATTGCCGAATGCAACATGATGTTTACTTGAAGCACTTTGCGTCCAACAGAGCCTCTCCCTCAAAAGGCTCGTAATCTTCAATCATTTGGCTGACACGCTCCTTCTGGGCTTCATCATTGATGTCTACTTGCTTCCATTCATAGAGCTCCATGTCATAGACTTCATCCATAATAAACTTGGGAATTTCCTTTCCACGGAAAAGCCACAAGCCCTTCACCTTGAATGGGGCCTCAGAACCAATGATCAACATCTTGCCAAAAGCGTACTTGCGTGCCAGATCCATCCTTTGCAGAAAACCACCAACCTTGTTCAAGGTTACAAAGGAAACTGTGTTCTCATCATTGTACTTGTAATCACAAAACCAGAGAGAATATCCTTCGGGGTCATACATGTCCCAGAAACCTGCACAGTAAGAACATACAGGGTAAAGGTTCTGACAAGGAACCAGTTAGGGTGTCTTACTAAAAGTACAAATTCCTCAGCTATAACTAGGTTTCTGACCCCCCCCCCTCCACATCTTTATATGTGAAACAAAGAATAGCAACAACATACACAGTGTAATCACACAAGTGGGGTCTGGAGAGGGTCGAGTGTATGCAGAGACCTTAACACCGCCTTGGGAGGTAGGGAGGCTGTTTGGAAAACTATGTCAACCAGATATAGTACATCACACGTTGATCATTCAGAAGAGAGATTCAACTTTGGTAAGAAAAGAGCAGATCTCTGGGATCCTTCAAACATATTGTAGGTTAAAGAAAATGAAAAAAAGAATATTAAACATGCACTTAAAGCAAGGCAGGCAAGAAATCTCTCTAAACTATTAATACGAAGATAGGTAACATAACAGAAAAAACTAAAATGTACCTTTAATGGCAACATCGCGGAAGTTGGTCTTGGTATTGGAGTAAAGCCTCTTCCAATCATCCAGAATCATCGGACTTTGAGGTAAGAGATCAAGAGGATTCTTTGGCTTAGGTTTGGGTGCTGCTTCCTCCTCTTGAGGCTGTGGTTCTTCTTCCTTCTTAACCTCTTTCTTTGGCTCAGCCTTAGGTTTTAGTGGTTCCGTTGGCTTCTTGGATTGCGGAGCTGGAACAGATTCAGCTTGTTTCACCTCACCCAATATCTTGCAGAAATTTGGCTGATTAACCACAGTCCAGAAGTATCTCTCTACATGTGGGAATTCCTTGGTAAAGCTCTTAGTCAATATCATCCTAAAACCAATGCTCAAGTTGCAGCCCATGATGATGTCAGCCAATGTGATTGAATGTCCAACCAAGTATGTGTTAGATGCAAGATGGGTGTTCAAAGCACCAAGAGCTCTCTTTAATGCAGCTACCGCAGCTTCCTCAGCCTTTTTGCAAAACAAGAAGAATCTCAATGAAGTTACTTTTTTCTAATAGCTCGGAAAAGATTTAATAATGCATAGTACAAGACATACTGGAGGAATGTGCACGCCATATCCAAGGCGTGGGTACAACCAACGTGCAATGTTTGCATCAATCTCAGCGGCAGAAAAATCATTCCATTGTTCGATTTGAGCCTATCAAGGAGAAAAGGCGAACGTAATAAATAGAGGAATAAATACTTCACAAATGAAAATGTAGCTGCAAATAAGACACCAAATCAACTTGAAATACATACATATTCAATCAATGAGGAGCCAAAAAGAGGACTGTCGGGATTTGATTTAGCAACTACGAGAATTAGTGAAGGTCAGTGTCAGATTTAACTTTCATTACATGATCAGAAGTCAAATAAAAGAAAATGAGACGTGGCCTCACCATAGCGTGCAATAGCATTGCTCTCAAAAACAGGCCCATCAGGTGTTTCAAGGACAGGAACCTATAGGACAAAAAGACACGCAAAGATTAGCAAAATCTTTGCTTAAATACATGAAAGAATCTTATACCATCAGTAGAATAACAGACCTTTCCAATTGGATTCATCTTGATAAACTCAGGTGTCTTGTTTGATACACCCATCTGGAAATCCTTTGTAAGTTCAACCTTTACACCTGTGTACTCAGCCGCAATGAGTGCCTTTGAGGCATTTTTGTTGTTATTGGTTGAGTGCAAAACCTGCAGAATACATAATGAAGACAATTTAAATGCTATTATATCAGTCAAGATATTAAATCCACAAGGGAAAGGTATAAATTGGGCAAAACATCAAAGGACATTATGCTAAGGGAACTTTGAAGTATAATGTCTCATTTTATATTCTATTGGAACACAATTTTCTCCGTGATAATCAATTTTGAAAAAAAGGCTAATGCAAAACCTCAATTGTCAGTTATGACATAAGTAAATTTATGCTTTCTCGCATCCAACCCTCTTCCCTTTGCTGTTTACCAAACAATAGGTTCATACTAAAAATGTGAAGCCACCACTCTCAATATAGTAAAAAGATTCAGCATTCCCCAGGGGAATTCACACTTTCAGCCAATACAGCAAGTGGCATACTAATTGAGTGATTCATACATGCAACTGATTCAAATCGCCAATAGGCGCAGATGGGTTTTTTATTACACTTGGGGGTAGTTTGGTTGGGAACAAGTTATCACAGGATTAATTATCCAGACCGGGATTTGTTATCCCAACCTCCCAGGGGATAAGAATAACACTATAACCCAGGGATAACTAATCTACCAAGATTCATAGCGACTAAACATGAGATAAACTCATCTTAAATTTAATCCCGAGATTAATTATCACTTATCCATTGTACCAAACGAGCCCTTACATCCAAAAAGAGATAGATAGAAAATTATCACAATGCCCAGATGAACTTATCAAAAATAAACTACAGCAGAAAAGACGATATATACTAAGATCCAATAACCAGCAATAAAGATGAAATAAATTCATGAAACCCAGATCTATGGTTAATATCAAAAGGAAAAAAGCAAGACGTAAGAAACTTACCAGAGCCATGGCTGCACAGTCAGTTGAAAATTGACTAACCTTCACCAAAAATTAGAAAAAATAATCAATGATAAGAATCTTAATTCATTCATTAATTGCAAACAAAATTTCAATAAGAATTCAAAGAGAAAGATATGACAGATCAAAGGGAAAGGAGTAAGATGTACCAAGTGTAGTGTGTAACGGCGCGGAGAGGCAGAAAGAGAGCCAATAAAAGAGAGGTTTAGGGTTTCCGAGTGGGCTGCTCTATATATAGTGGCTCACCCTCCTGGGTCTATAGATCTGGAGGACAATTTTGGAATATTCTTTCTTTTTTTGTTGTTCTTAAATCTTAACTATGGCGTTGACAATATTATTTTTTGAATTCATCTATATATATTTCCTCCGTATCAATTTATGTGTCATGGTTTTTTTTTAAGTTTGTCCTAAAAAGAATGTTACATTTTCTTATTTGACAACTATCTAATTACATCATTTCTACTTTATCTTTGTTGGATTCCACTTAATGTTGAAGATGTACATATTATGAAGAAAAGTCAACAAAAATAAGCATAAAAGTAAGGACATTTGATAAACATAACAAAGTCTTTCTTTATTTCTTAAATTTCGTGTCCGTTCAAATGGCGCTACATAAATTGGGAAATATACAATATAAAGTTAGAAAAAAATTATTGATGTAGCACCTCTCAGCCAAAGATACTATTTATTTTTCTTCTTCTTTCATAAATTATTATTTCTTTGGTAGAAATAAGTATTTTAAACTAAATATAGAAATTAATATCTATACATTTATTTTATTTATTATCATCTTTTTGTATTTCTTTTTTTCCCATTGAATCATATATTTAAAGTATACTTGCATTTTATCCTCTCCAGACTCATATTGTGTATTTCACTGGGTATGTTGTTGTTGTTGAATCATAGTCTTTGTGTTTGTAAGAGATGCGTGAAGCGCCAAGCACACGGTGTTCCTTTTTTTAAAAATAGCGAATTTTTCTTCTCTTTTGTTACCCCTTCAAAAAAAAAATCTAGAAGGAGATTAATTTACAAAATTGATAAGATCTGTGTATATTTTATCTAAGATCATACTTATGGAACTACACTATATGTTGGTGTTGTTATTGTATATTTATTGAGAAAAAACACTTACATTATTTTATTCGTGCATCAAATTTAAACATTTAGGTTTAATTTTATGAATTATGCTTAGTGTTCATCTTATTTTTTACTTTGTTTCGTTTATCATAAATCTGCCATAGTGATTTATTTTAATATTTGGAGTTTCAGTAATAGTTACTTATTTTACATAAATAGCAAAGTCTTTATTTTAATTTTTATATGCCTCGCATGTGTAACCCCTAATACTATTGTAGAATTTGTATCTCTCTCTATGTATATATAAACTTTTAAAGGCATACAAAAACGGAAAAGGAGAGCCTGATTTCAGAAATTCTTCTATTCAAAGTAAGAGAAAATATAGATTTCGATTCAATTTTTTCAATGAATTTATCATGTATACATTCAGCACGATGTGAATGGATTTCAAAAAATAATTTTATCAATTTCGTTGGGGATTGTGTTGTTATCGAATCTAGTTTAAATTTTAAAAAATTAGTTGCAGCAATTTTAAAACAGATCGAGGTTGATTCTGAATTAAATATTGCAGAGATCAAATTCATTCCGAAGGATGATTTAGCATCGATGATAATTTACAATAACACTGATGTACGTGTGTATATGAATTGAAGGGGACAATTAGAATTCACTGCCTATCTGTTGTGTATAACAGTGAAGAAGATGTCAATTGGAGCTGGTTTGTAATGACCCTTCCGGTCGTCTAGTACTCTTTGAATTAAAATTCTTAAATTACCCTTCTCGTGGCCTTATTTCGGTATTTATAATATGTGGGGAGGGATGGTGGTGCGCCTTCCGAAGTAAATCGAGTCCGTTTCGAAAAGAAAATCCTAAGTTAGAAATTTCTTGAGTTCTGAAATGAATAGTTTGACTAAGAGTTGACTTTTGATTCAATGTGTGTTTTGTTGATTCCATAAGGTTCGGGACATCATTTATGACTTAGTCGAATATTTTATTCGGGTCCTGAGGCGCTCGGATGGGTTTTTGGATTGTGGTTGTCTAAATTTGAAATGTGAGAAAGAAAGTTTTCATGAAAAACGCGTCTTAACGATGTCGGGTCAGTATGTTGAGTGCGCGTGCAAGTTCCTAACACCGATTACACTCAAGTAGCATATTTGATTTGTGTTCGGGGGATTTGGGGTGAGTTTTGGGTGTCAAACCAAGTTCGGAGAACATTAGAAAAATCTGGTATTCAGTGACTGGTTTCCTTCTTCGCGATCGCGAAGAAGGGACCACGATTGCAGACCCTGGTGGGACCGGTAATTGCAATTGCGGGGCGTCCATCGCGATCGCGAAGGGGCGCTCTTTCTGGGCAGCCGAGTTGTGGTGTTTCGCGATCGTGAAGTGTCCTAGTGGGCCTAGTCGCTAAGACATGCGATCGCGAAGAAGGCACTATAGCAACAATGACTTAAATCCCTAACTCAAAATCTTTTCCCCATTTTCATTTTCCAAGTTCTTGAGCTCGGTTTTAGGAAAAATTTAAGGTGTTCTTCAAGATTCTTTGTTGGGATAATTTAATAACCTTAAGTCCTTTAGATTATGTTGATTCCTTGTATTAAATTGTAATTTAAATCGTGTTTATGAGTTGAAAATTGGGGATTCTAGCCCTAGGTTTGGTAATAAGTTTTTTATGAAATCGAAGACCAAGATCTAAGCTTTTTGTCGTGATTTTCGGGATTTAGACTAATTAAGCTTTGGATAATCCGATTTTGAAGTAAAATTTCAATTTTGCCCTCGGGGCTCGGGCTGGGATTTTGGGGTATGTTTTAAATTTGAGGTAAAATATAGCAATATGGGTGTCCTTAGATTTGTGTTTTATTATAGAATCCATATTTGATAGACTTTGATTATTTTGAGATAATTCGGAAAGGAAAGGCTCCGGCTTGAGGGTTCGTGGCTCCCGTTTGACTTCGAGTTAGGTTATGGCTTACCTTTTTAAACTCCGATTGGAGGTGCGCATATAGAGTATAATTGTTGTCGGGGTATGCATGTGAGCCTTTCGGCATGGAGGTGGTGCATAAATTCACTTAGGGTTGGTTTGGATACTGTTAGGTAGACTATCTTAGCCGTGCATGAATCGTACTTGCAATGACATGTTTGTATTTATGATTCATGCTTGAAAATACTATGAGAAATGTCTATTCAGAAAAAGGAAATGTTATTATGAAATGACTTGATATTGCTTATCCCTCTGTACTCTCTTGATTTTATGGGCATATGATTCTATACACGCATCATTAATTCATACTTACAACTTATTCATGAGAAATTTGATTTGAGGTACGGAATGGTCCGATGAGGCAGGAAAAGGGGTAAATTGATAAATTTGCATGTCCCAGGAAAATTATTCCGGGTGGATAATACGGTTGACATTTTGCATGCCCGATGAGAATTGTTCTGGGTAGTATATGGACCTCGTGAGTCCCCCATGGGTCATGATTAGACGGAATGACCGTTAGCATGTGCATGCAGGTTTGGTGTTAGCCAGTTGCATTGCACGACATTCCATCACACATCATTATATTTAGTTTCTTCCAATATGATTTGGTGTTTCTATTACTCATATTCCAATTTTTTGTGAAAAGACTCAAGCTTTGTGCGTCAAATTAAGAAATGTTATACATTGACAGTTGTTTGATAAAGATGTGAACTTTAAGGTGTTTAGGATTCAGATGGACTTAGGGTCATTTTTAGGAAATATATAAGCTTGAATTGTGTTGTGTTCAACGTGATTAATTTGTAATGTGAATATTTTTCCTTCACTTGTATGTTCCATACACTTTTATATTGTTTATGCGTGTTTCCAACATTGTGAGCCTATGATGCCTACGACTACTAGTGTTATACTCATACTACACTTGTTTCACTCTTGCGCAGATACAAATTCAGGCTCTAGTTCGAGACCTCGTGGCTGATCGCGGGGCGCTGCTGTCGAGATTATCAGGGTGAGCTACATGGCTATCGTGGCCCCTGAACTCTCATCTTTACTGCTTTCTGTTTCTTTTGTTTGACAAACATTTATTTTCGTCTCTCGAGATATTCATAAACAAGACTCTACTAGACACGACGTGTAGACTTTCTAGGACAGACCTACTCTGATACCAAATTTTGCCACATCCCAACCTTGGGGGCCGGCACTCGGCGGCTTAACGGCCCCGAGCATACCACTTGTAGAGCCTGACCTGATCTTAAAAGAATTTGGGCCGACAAGGCCTCAAAAGGATAGTCGTATAGTAACCTAAATATAATAACCCGTGAGTTGACAACCCAACCATATATGCATAAACAAGGCCGACAATGCCACTATAAATATAAACAGACCTTTAGAAAGGACGGTAATGCCATACAAAACAACCATACATAGGACTCAAGTCTACAAGCCTCTAAATATAACATAGAATACTAGAAAGTAGGAACAGGGCCCGCCATACCCCAAAATGAGTATATAATTAAGTGTCATCACCTACCAACATATTGTAGCAGCTCTAGAAGAAAGGGGTGGGACAACCAACCGCTGGATCAGGCAACCTACTGGTGAGGAGCGTTTGTACGTCTATATGCACATGCGGGCATGAAACACAGCACCCCATCAAAGAAGCATCGTTACGAAAAAATATACTGAATATGTAAAGCAAGTAAACATAAATAGATGCAATAACAAAAGTAAAGAAAAGGGAAAAAGACAACCTAGAAACTCAGAAAGCCATTGTGGCCGTATGAAATGCATGCTTACGTTAAAAACGTATATATATATATATATATATAACATACCCAAGGGCTAATATAACGTACCCAACTGCAGTGGTCTGCACATATAAGTGTTGTACCCGATCGACTATAGCGCGACTCGGTGTCATAAAATAAATAAAGATATATATATATATATATATATATATATACAGGAGATAGACTTTGAATTATCAGACTTATATAGACGGATTATAACAGGAAGGGAGTACCGAGTAGGACTACACAACCTTACTCACACCCCCTCTATTGAAATACTTTTGAAATATCACCCCCCCCCTATATTATTGGTATCAGAGCGTATAAAAGATTTTTGGACAAAAACTCGCATGACAGAAGATTCATATCATACTGTCAAAAGAAAGTTGCATACTCTATATCCAGAATACATAAGAGTAAATAGTACTCAAAAGAATAGTAGAAGATTATCAGATATAATAGACGAAGTTTCAAGGTTAGAATATCAGTTGATAAGACAGCTAAAAGATAGACTAAAGGTAAGAAAGACCAATAGATCGCCCCCTCAACCTAGTTACCTGACTTCTCCAGACACCTCTACCCCTAATTACTCTACTTCACCTAACACTTACATACCCTCACCTACACATTAATGCGAAGCTCTTTTTTCGCAAGACACGTTAGATTCAGAGTTTGGAATATACGTAGAGAAGTTAGAAAGAAAAAATAGGTACGAAAAAGCTTATAGACAAGTAAAAAACCTTTGTGACTTAATAGAAACTAGGAACCAAGGAATTAAAAGAATAGGACAGCAAGACCTAATAGACTTCTTTTTACTAAACGTACTACCAACCTTAGAAAACCTAGAATATAACGTATTTGCGGCTAGCATATACAATAGAATAATACAAGGCGAAATAGATTTTGAACTTTTAAAAGATTTGCGTTGGCATCTGGTAGGAATACAGAACGACATAGAACACTCAGAAAGGTGGATAGAATACCAAGAGTGGAAGTTTAAAGGCCTAACGGCAACTTTAGGATAAACAAAATAGCTCACCTAAAGCACTTAGACTATTTAGATTTAAGAATATTACCAGAAAAGAAATATAGAATCTTAAAAGATAATAGCGTTATAAAGTGTAATTTTAGCTCAGGAGAACACATACTCCATAGTGAAGAAAAACAGTTAAATACAATAGTAGACCTAATAATAAACTTAAGTGAAAAGGTAAAAGAAAGTAACAATCTGTACACCTCCAATTTACAAAGATTAGAAGACATACTCCTTAGACAAAAAGAGATTTTCAAAAAATCTGAAAACAACTTAGAATATATAAATAACTTAGTAACTACTTGCGATTTAAAAAAGGTATCTACTAAGAAAGATTTAGAAAAAGCTTTTAAAGATAATTTAATAGCTATTGAGTTAAAAGTAAGTCAAGAAATTAGACAAATTAAAACAGACCTTACGGAAAAAATATTAAAACAAGAAGACTCTGTTAAAGAACTAAAACAGACTATTATTTCATGAGTAGAAGAGAAGAAGCTTAAAATTAATAGATAAATCATTACAATTTCCAACAGACTATAAAGAATACATTCCTAGTCAAAAGGCAGATCAAATAATTATACAACAACATATAATAATAGCCTCTTTAGTTCTAGATCTTCATCGAAAATTAGATTCATTATCAGCTCGATTAGACTTGGTAAGCGATAGAGTATACCAATTAACAAAAGAACAAGAAAAAGACAAGCAAGTAGACGAACTAATAGATCAATTAAAAAGAGTGGAAATAACTCCACAAAAAGAAAAAGAAAAAGAAAAGGTAGTAAGAAAGCCCCAAAAATGGATTTTTTTACAAGTAGATCAAGAACAGAAGGAGAAACTTCCAGACCAAGCTTCTCAGAAGATAGGATAGGAAACAATTTAATATCTAGAATATTAAATAGAAGAACTCCAGAAAAAATAATAGACAGCTTAGCGAAGTAATAAACGTAGATAGAGACATAAGTATTTTTCAACAGAACCAGTTAAATTTACTAAACCCTAGAACGTTGTACAACGCAAGAAGATTTGCGTCCACAGCTCAACTATATAGACATTATAGAGAAGAGCAGTTGTCCGTATTAGGAAATTCAGCTAAAACTATAAGGTTAATCAGTGAAGAATCGTTTAGACAAATTAAAAGAAACACCAGGAGCCTCATGCATATGGGACTAATGGTAATAGGTATAAAAGGTCTAACAAGAAAAAACTTAGGTAGCAAAGTCCTCATAGTAATCTATGATGACGGATGGACAGACACATGAAAAAATCCATCATAGGTATGACGAAAATAGACATGACGGACAATGGCGGAATTTTTTACATCGACCAGGACTTTCTAATGAACCTAGCAGAATTTGGAAATAATATAAAAATAGGAATCCAAACCAAAGGCTATGAAGAAATGCATAGCGGTAATAATTTATTGGTATGTTTAGGGTTCTTAGGAAAGATGACAAACAGTAGTAATACGAAGTTTAAAATAAAGATAAATGACGTAGTAGAGTTAATGAGCAACAAAGGTATTAACTTAATCAAACCTACAAAGATTCAACCTGAAGAATACGCAGGTTTAGAATGGAAATTAGAACATTTTAATAATAAGAAAAAAATGTTACAACCTACGTCTCATCTAGAATATACAAACCAACATGGGCAAACCTCTATAAGGTTTACCGACTATAATTACACCCCACATAAAGAATGTGAGGAAGAAAGTACTATAGAGGAAACAGACTTAAACCTAATGAATCTAGAAATCATCCAAGAAGGATATGAGGTGGATATCGCCATAGACAAAGCAAAAGACCTGAAGAAAAAGAAACCAAAAATGTTATTCATATGCAAAGGTTGCAAAATGGATAATATGGAATTAGATATAACTATAGAACATTTTAAAATATGTGAAAAACGAACAGACAATGCGGGATATAGGGAAGAATACCTTTCAAAACAGAAGACAGAAATGTTTGAAGAAATTTGGAAGGATTTCTCATTAAATAGCGAATTAGATTTTGAAACTAATTCAAAAATTAGTCAGAAAGAATTAATGGAAACTAGCGCATCTAGCTCTAGTCCATTCCAAAGAACTACTGGAGAAAACATTACAGTAGACACGAGTACAGGTAATGTACGTAGAAGACGAGTATACAGAACAACAGGAGAACCTGTAGACAATGTTAAACCATCAGGGCGAAGAATGCCAGTAGAAGAACCTATAACCCTCCAAGAAGGAGGAAATAGAGGAAAAATTCTAAATATAGCTGCCCATGACCCCCAAAGATGGAATTCAGTAATAGATCTACGGAAGGGAATAGTGGTAGCAGACTATATACAAAATTACGTAGAAACAGACCCATAAACCATGTATAAGTATTTAGAAACATTCCTAGGAGAATCGACAAAGGCACTATGGGAAGCCTATAAGACAAATTTCCCAGAAAAATTCCACCAGTTGGTATCTATGGGGTCAAACCCATACAACTTCACCAATAAGATACATACACTTATCACAGGTGAAGACCCAAATAGTGGACTAGTAGTATTACAAAGAAATGCATTAATAAAATTAGAACAGCTAAGTATTAGTAACTGGATATATATAAAGAAATTTCTAAATGATTTCTTCTATTATTGCACGATCAGCGGTAACTCGTTTGATCAAGACTTAGGAAAGAAGCTCTTTAACAAATTACCAGGAGCTTTAGGAAGAGAAATAGAAGAACGTTGGAATAAGCGAGATGGAATAATACAAAATCCTAACGCTAGATGGTCCATCGGACATAGAATCCAACATGTAATGGAAATACTACAAGAGAAATGCACGCACTTGCAAATACAAAAACAACTCAAACAGAATGAGTTAAGTTTCTGCAAAAGTGTAATATACACTACTCAGAGCTATGACAAAGACCCTCAGAAAAGAAAAAGTTATAAAAAGAAGAAAAAGTATGGTTATCAGAATTACGATAGATACGATAAGAAAAGATACTATCTTAGGAAGTCAACAGCCAAGAAACCATATCTAGATAAAAACAAACACATAAGAAAATATAGAAATGATAGAACTTATAAAAACAGATTAGAATGTTTTACTTGCGGTAGCATAGAACACTTAGCTAATACCTGCCCCAAGAGGATAAATAATAATTCAAAAAATGCTCAGTTAATAGAAGATTTTCAAGAGACGCTAATAAACGTAGACGAATATATGTCTGATACAGAAAGCATATATTCTATAGTAAGTATAAATGCAGGAGAAAATAACAAAATAGACTCTTCAGACTCAGAAGCAGACGATTTCATTAACGAAATGGGGACAGAACAACTAGATATAAATGAAGAATTCAATAATCTAGTAAACACCGCAACAGATTGCGACCACTTGTTTGAGAAAAGTAAAGGTCTAGATAGTACAGCATGTTGCATTTGCAAATGGTTCCCTAGCAGAAGTAAAAGGGCCAAATGCAAAAAATGTTACATGGAAGGATGTATAAATTGCCTTCAAAAAGAATTAAATATTATAATAAGTCCGAAAGAAGTATTAAATAGAATTCAAGAAGAAGTATCAATAGATACAACAATACCAGTAAGACTAATTACTCTAGAGACTAGAGTCAATACTCTAGAAATCAGATTAGCTCAAATAGAAAAAGGTAAGCAGAAGGTAGTTGAAGACAATTACATTTCTGAAGAAGATAATCAAATAGATACAGAAGCAGCCTCCGAACTAATGAATTCGGAAGAAAAGACTTTAATATGTAATGAAGACAAAAAATTTAGCTCGTTAAGACTAATGACTAAAATTAGAATTAAAGACTACGAGATTACAACACTAGCTTTAGTAGACACAGGTTGTACCAGAAGTATATTTAATAAGAAAATAGTTCCGAGTCATCTGGTAAAAACACTAGATAAGCCATCTTCAGCAGTTCAGATGGATGGGACTCATAACTTCTATAGACATTATCTGCAAGAAGCCACAATTAGTTTTATGAATACATGCTTGAATAACCCCAGTTATAAGTTAGATAAAATTTTAGTACGAGATCTAAACATTAATACAGATTTTGTGATAGGACTAGATTTCTTGTTAAACAACAATGGAAGTTGCACCATCACAAGAGATGGGATAATATTCCAAAGAAACAGTACTTATACTCCAGTACAAACCCAGAAAGTAGAAACTAAAATTACACAGATCTCTTCTGTAAATTAAAAAAACAAAGACACTAGTTGTTGCACTGACTGCAGTAATGGAGAAAAGTACTTCTGTCAAAACACGAATAAAAACTTATTATTAGAAGATATCCTAGAAGAAGAAGAAAATTTACTAGAAAAGAACTATACGTTAATAGATCTAGAAACAGAATTTTATAACTTCAAAAATGAGATAGAAAAAATAGGAATAATTAAAGATAAAAAAGATTTAGATAACATAGTGAAGATTTTAGACGAATTAGAAATCATAGGGGAAAAGCCCCTTAAACACTGGAATAATAACAAAATTCTATGTGAATTAGACATTATAAATCCAGAATATATCATAAGAACAGGTTCAATAGAAGCAACTAACCAAGACATAGAAGATTTCAAACTACAGATTAAAGAATTAATGAGTTTAGAAATTATAAGACGCTCAACGTCTAAACATAGGTCAGCAGCTTTCATAGTTAGAAATCATTCGGAGATAGTCAGAGGCAAAGCCCGAATGGTAATAAACTATAAAAGACTAAATGATAACACGAGAAGTAACGGTTACAAATTATCAGACAAATCAGAATTAATTAATAGAATACAAGGAAAAAATATATTTAGCAAGTTTGATTGCAAGTCAGGATATTGGCAGGTTAAAATGCATCCCGCCAGTATAGAATGGACAGCTTTCACTTGTCCAGAAGGACATTTTGAATGGTTAGTTATGTCATTTGGCTTGAAGACAGCTCCACCCATTTTTCAAAAGAAAATGGACGAGATATTCGGAGACTATAAAAGATTTACAATAGTTTACGTAGATGACATTTTAGTGTTTAGCGGTAATATGGCAGAACACCTAGGACACTTACAGACAGTTTTTAGACTCTTTGTCAGTAATGGAATAATAATTAGTAAGAAGAAAATGGAATTATGTAAGACATACATAAACTTTTTAGGAGTAACTATAGGTGAAGGAAAGATTAAATTACAGCCTCACATAGCGAAAAAGGCTCTAGAAATGCCAGATAAACTAGACAATACCAAGGATTTACAAAAAAATTTGGGTATCCTAAATTATGCTAGAACTTTCATTAAAGACTTGGGAAAAGTAGCATGACCACTTTATTCCAAGACAGGTTCTACAGGACAGAAGAAGTTTAATGCAGAAGATATAAAAATAGTAAAACTTTTAAAACAACAAATCCAGAATATCCCTGATCTGAATATGCCTTTAGAAACGGACTACTTGATCATAGAAACAGACGGTAGTTTTGAAGGTTGGGGAGCGGTATTAAAAGCTAGAACAAATAAATACAGTAGCAAGACTTCAGAAAAAATTTGCGCTTATCAAAGCGGAAAATACAAAGAAAAAGGTAATATGAGTAGTATAGACGCAGAAATATTAGCGGTAATTTACGGATTAAACGCCTTTAGATTATACATTTTAAACAAACCAGAAACATTAATCAGAACAGACTGTGAAGCAATAGTTAAGTTTCACCAAAAAATTAACGATAAAAATAGTGGTAGACGTAGATGGTTAAATTTCCTAGATACAATATCAATATACAACCTAGTATTTGAACATATCAAGGGCAAAGACAATAGTTTAGCCGACCAACTCAGCAGATTAAAAATTACTTCAAATTAACTAACGTTTGTTGTTGGTTTTTAGCAGCATGAGTTCTTCAAAACAGACGCCAAAAGACAAATGGAAAGGCCCAGCCAAACCCGTAGACGATTATAGACAAGCTATGTTGGGAAATCTGAATTTCAGACCCACAGCTGCAGTAGACACCCCAGTATTAGAAAGACTTTATTTCGGTAAGAATAATTTAGTTTGTTTTCCACCATCTAACCTTATGTTTAAAGTTTTGCCAGACTATGTCATAGACAGACAGCAGAGGTGCCTAATCGACAACTTGTGGATGGCACACAACAGAAAAGATAACAGTCATTTTGTGGCAACATTAAATAGCACTTGTTTTTATTTCAATGAAAAGAATTTGGACAAAAGATTCAAGTTTTATGTCGTTGTCCACGGAAAAACAAATGGTATTTTTCAGACTTGGCTCGAAGTAGTAGACTCAATAAAAGATTTTAAAACTCCTTTATTCAAAGGATTTAATGTTTTTACAGAAGCTTTAGACTATGCTCGAGGAAACCTTGGGCCTAATTTCTTTTTATCACCAGCTTTAAGACATAGCCAAAACCAGACTCCTCAGTACAATATACAAAAAGACACAGACAAGATAATCTTTTGCGATCATTGTAGTACAATGACCGAAGCCTTTAAAAGATTAAACCAGACTAAAGAAGAACTTCAGAGACAAAATATTCATCTCCTAGAAAAGGTCACACAACTAGAGCTAAAACTCAGACAAAGCTCTATCAGACAACAGACACAGAGTTCTCCATCTCCTTCAAAAATGGATGAGACAGGTGTGCATTCCCTTCGAATGCTAAGAAATCTATTGTACCGTAGATATGGGTACAACTAGTCCTGCAAACGGTTGCGGTAAAGACTTACCAAATCCGTTAATGGCTTTCACTTTGCCAAAAAGTGAAGAGGAACCAAGTTCCTCAAAGACTAGACGAAAGCTCCCGCAGACATTGACCGGATCATCATCTGAAGCAAGGAGCAGACAGATAAAAAAACAACAGACCAAAAGTATAGAACAGATTATAAAAGAAACACTAGAAAATATTTTTAAGGAACAAACGGAGGCCAAACAAGAGGATAAACATGAAATCCCAGTGGCTACGCCACCAGTGGCATCCCTGCCTACAGACAACAATCAGAATTTAGATAATATAGATCATGTATCAGAAACTAGCTCAGACAACGAATTTTCGGAATCCAACTACGCACAGGATGCACAAGATCCTAATGCCGACGATGATTCAGGAATGAGTTTCGACTCAGTAGCGTTGCATAACTTAGACACCTGAGCCGAAGAATAAACAGGAGTTAGCTACCAGACAAAATACAATAATGCAAAAGCAACAGACGAAAATGAAGATGCTAAAGCGGCAGACAGAGGAAAAGATAAAGTAGATTAAAGCAAGACAGCTGTTGCCAGAAGACAAGAATAAAAGTAAGTGGATGGCAACAAGATAAATAGCAAGGACAGCAAACGCAAGACGACAAATGAAAAGAAAAAACTTTTTGAAAAGTTGAAGTGACGATGGGGCCCTCAGCGCACCCGGCCGAAACTTTCAAAGATTCTTTTACTTATTTGAAATCCGAAGTTTGAAGTCCGGAAGACACTATAAATACTAAGACTAGAGGATGCAGAAAAGAGATTGAAATCAGAGAACGAAACTCAGATTGAAAATCACTCCCAAGAAAACCCATAACATCCTCTCTAAATGTTTTCCATAGTTTCCCCATTTTTCCCATCTGTGTAAATTCCCCTATGTAAGATATTACATTTACTTTGCTTTCACCGTAGCAGTAGCAGTAGCAGTTTCCGGGACTCCCGAAAGGGAAACCTCCCTGTTCTTCTAGATATGTAAGTCTACTTTTTCAGTAGTTTATCTCCTACCATGTATATTATGTTTGAATATTTATAAAATCTTGCAGAATTGCAAGAATTATGTTGTTAATATTTGTTGATATTTTCATCATGAATCTTTCTATATTGTTATAATCATGAAGTTTTTAATTACTGTTGTAATCTTAACGTTATTATGCGTAGACATGGCTATCTGATGAACTTAGTATATGGTTATCTTTTAAACTCTGTAATGACATCCATGGATTAGCTCAGTAAAGTCCTATATCAACGGTGGTTGATAATATGGCTTCGTTGATGTCCGCCGAAGGACGGTGTTGGCCTGAAAATTGGGTGTGGCTAAAGACGACAGTCATTATTTGGGTAAGGTTTAAAGGACGAGATGAACAGTTCAAAAGAAGAAATGAATATGCATAGTAAACTCAAGGAAAGTAACAGTAACTAGAAATATAAATGATGATGAACAGTATATAAAGACTAGTGACTGGACATAGTCCAGATTAAAAATATATATATATATATATATATATATTATTTTCATATACAGGAGATAAACTTTGAATTATCAGACTTATATAGAAATTATCATACTAGAAATTATCCGACTATCATTATGTGACTACTATCACACCCTAATTTTGGGGGGTTGTCAGCACTCGGCACCTGAACGCCCCGAGCGTACCACCTGTATATCATAGCCTGTATGCATAACCGTCTGGGCTATCAAGGCCTCAGAATAACAAAATGACGTAAGTCTGAACAGAGCAACATGTAACATAAGATAGCAACCCAGTAGATATATGTACATACAGCAGAGCCGACAAGGCTAACGATGATAGCACAACTAGTAAAAGGACTGACAAGGTCGTGCAAAGACACATATACATTGACCACCAGTTTGCAAGCCTCTAAGAGTACTAACATATGTCATCAGATAGGAACAGGGCCCCGATATACCCAAAATAACTATATACATAAGCAACAGTGCCTATTGACTATGTACAGCAACCCCAGAGAAATGGAGTGCGACTACCAATAGATGGAAGCAGATACCCTACTGTAGAAGTACGTCGGTCTGTCTATCAGTACATACGAGCATGAAACACATCGCCACAACAAGAGACGTGAGTACAAAAGAATGTACTGAATATGTAAGACATGTAAAACTTATAAATAAAAGATGTAATACAAGAGAAGAGTACAAAAATCAACATGAAACTCGAAAAGGGCTCTAAGGGCATACAACTGACATAATCATGAATATGAAGAAGAGAAAAATTGATCCTCTCTATGGAGCCATTTAATATAATATCAAGCCACTTTATGGGATACATCTCATCATAACGTACCCGGCGATATAGGACTCGGTAATATCGTACCCAACTACAGTGGTGTACACGTATAAGTTTTGTACCCCACCAACTATAGTGCGGCTCGGTAAGAATATATATATATGTGTGTGTGTGTATGTGTGTGTGTGTGTGTGCTCGCGTGCGCGCACGCGCGCGCACAATTCAAGATAGACCTCAAGGGACACCATAAACAGAACATGAGTGACCTATAGTCGTTATCCTCCAACTATGGTTATTGTCGTTATGTTCAACTTTCAACCAATTAATAAAAGATGTATAGAATGCGGAAAGTACTCTAGCCACGGGACAATCAAGTGACATGAATTACTTCAATAGTAAAGAAGGCATGGACATCTCAACTCAACAAGAAGGGTGTCGTTTTATGAAAATCGTTTGTATAAAATCATGCCAAAACAAGAAGTTAACCTATATACCTTGTTAACTTAATTTTACGGATTTCACAAGTCCTCGTACACTCTACGAACGCTTATCTACATTATACGAATGATTTGTATCAATATCGGATTCATAGCTTATAAGGGAGTTCATTTAGACATTTTGCCCAACATCTTGTGTGTGTAATGTTGTAAGATCATTTAGAGCTTAAGTTCTACACATATCATCACAATAATCTTCTCTACTACTCCTACTTATCTGTCACGCCCCAAAACTCGCTCTAAATGCAACAAACATCCGATGATATGAACAACACCAAAAGCACCTTATAAAATTAATAAACACTAATCTCTTTTAATAATTTTCAGTATTTATGTAAAACAAGTCATTTAAGGCTAATAGAAATCATGCTCACTTATAAAATAAAATCAGCGGAAGTCTAATATGAATAATTAATTATAAAACGTGGAAATGCAAGGATAACAACAGCACAAACGGTGAATAAAACTTCAACCAAAGAGGTAACCTCAAAAATGGCACAATCACTAAAGTGGTAGTAAGGAGCACTAACGAAGTAAGCCGGCGAGGCAACAAAAATACTACCGGGTAAAATTTTCCGGCGAGGTAATGTAAATATGAAATTGTACTACAATATTAGAGCCGACGTGATAGAGTAAAGAAAATATTGTACCTGAATAGTTCCGTCGAAGGGCGACGGAACTATGTCAGAATTTTCTAATAGTTCCCTCTGTTTTCCCACCATTTTACCTCTTCCTTTGAGGATCTTTTAAGAAACTAAATATAAGAAGTGACAGATAAAATTCAATATGCCTCTATATATTTGGAAAACATGTACCTCTAAAAAGAAATCGATATGCTTGACATATAGCATAATTAGAGAAACGATTAGAACAATAAAAGATAACTCAATTCTACACTTTCTAGTTATAACTGCAAGTAAAGTGATTTTGCAGAATTTACCTTGAGAAGATGGAACAGTGCTAAGACCAATTTACTAGAGAAGAAAATCAGTCGCAGTGATGAGTCCCAGTCGTGTCCTTCCTATGCTCTGAAGTCGCTTTCTGATAAAAACAGAGAGAACACACTACACAAGGGGTTTTCCTCTTCTTCTTCTTTTGCGTGGGTGACAGAAGTGGGTAAGATGAAAAAATAGGAAAAATTTACCGCCTTTTTTTATTATTACTATTAATTAATTTATTTATTTTTAATGATCGAATATTATACCTTCGTTAACATTGAACCAAAAATTAATTTTAGTGACCGATTTTTTTTCCTTTACAAGTACATTTATAACGACCGGATTCATATTCTATCGTTAAGAAGTGGTCGTTAAAAGTTAAGTTTCTTGTAGTGGCACATGAAACCATCCCAGAGAAACCATTTTTAAAGGTTGAAAAAGTATGTTCGAAAAGATACATACAAACAATGTTTATAGTAGAAAAGTATTTTAAAAAGAGACATACCTTGATTCCCGCTAAAAGCTAGCAAACGTATTCCTCCAAGTTCAACAATCGCTCTACAACTAATAAGGGTGATAAAGATTAGAACTTTAATCTAATTCTACCCATCTTACCCCCTTTATCGAAAACTAGGGTTTTCATGTCTAATAGATGTTCTTGCTTTCATACAATTCGCCTATGAATTCTAATGATATATAAACGGTATATAAATCCAAAATAATCTCCATAACTATACTAGAATGATATCAATATACCTCACGATGAATTCCCGAGGATTCTTTTCTTTAACCGTTCTTGAATCAAATTCCCATAAATTGTGCACTAGATGCGGATTCTAGTGTTAATCCTTGCTAGATTGAGGTAATAATCATGAGATTTGAGTAAGAACTTACCTTAGAGGTTTTGAGAAGGCTCTATGGTGTTTTCTCTCCAAAAAAAAACGGGTTAGAATGAAGTGGGGTAGGTTTTATAAAGTTTGAGATATATAATATTCGAGAAAATCATGACACGCTGGAAAATATGCATGGCGCCCCGCGCCCACGTCCACGCTAGGCTTAATTTTGGCTGTGTCGACAACGTTTAGTAAAATGGACATAACTCCTCGTACAAAGCTCCAATTAAGATGGTCCATATATGGTTGGAAAGGTATTTCAAAGACTTACAACTTTCATTTCTGAGTTTTCTCAAATTCCCAACAGAACAACCCAAAATCTGAGTACAAGTGAGAACTACCTCAGACTTAGACGAAATTAAAAACTTTTACGAACTCCCTTATTTAGTTTGATTTCAAAATGACTATCTATCACCCGAATTCATCCTAAATTAATCCCAAAGGGATTCACATAACTAAAATATGACACGCCAATGCTCATTTAATTCATTCACACATAATCTAGATTTACAGAATATTACATTATCCCCCTTTCAAGATTATTCGTACCCGAATGAAGGTCATGGCTTAAGATTTTTCACTAAACCTCAAATTCTTAGAATTTCTAGAGTTTCTTTGTAAAATGAGCTATTCCCCGAAGACCGAATTCATCTAACAACCCAACAATAATGATGTGGTCCTCACAGGGACTCCCACAACTATTTCATTCAAGCCTAAATACGAAGGTAAGAAATTCATATCTTTAGTCTATACTCCCGCAAGAATTAAGTAACCGAAAGGTTCAACACATACATGGAATAGGAAATAAGGTGAAGGTATTACATCCTGAGTATCATTAAGGGCAACTAGATGGTAACTACATTCTTCGAGTTCATTTGGTGAGTCTTAAGATATGAAATAACTTTACATCAAGGTTTAACAATATCATTTCTCCACTATATAACGGGTTCATCAGAAAATTCAAGCCTAATCATTTTGACTAACAATCCAGAGTTTCATAACACATGGACAACCATTCTATCCCCACAATCACCTCCAAGTCCACCATTTCTAATTCTAACGAATCAACAGTATTTTCACGGCCCTTAACTACAACTACACAACCCCTATAGACTCTAAAAGCAATAACGAGGACACTAGCAAGGGTATTCACAGAAAATGGTCCTAACAATTGTTCAGGTTCAACACCAAAATCAAGGGCAAAGTATGGAGTAACACAAGATCCAGATCAATCGACGAATATGCATCAAAAGAGCAAAAAGTGAGAATACTTATGACCACAGTGTTTGAGGCTTCAACTGCTTCCTTACTAGCCAAACCACCAAACACTTACTACAGAATTCCAAGAGACTTTATACCATCCATCAAATTATACATCACAACTAATGTGCACTTTATAGCACCATTATTCACAAGGTTAGAACTACAACACGAGTTAAAGCCATTTTCACAAGACACCAGTTAACGAATACGTCAGAACGATCCTAAAGGAATTTCAAGCTCTATAGCACAACCTAGAATCAAGACGAATAGGAAACACCTATAAATGTCATGGTAGTCATACATCCATACAGGTAGCTAGTCTACATGAAGAAGACTCCACTAGACATAGCTTCACAAACAGTCTTAGGACACTTCTAAACCTAACCTAGGCTCTGATACCAAGTTTGTCACGCCCCAAAACCCACCCTGGATGCAACAGGCAACTGATGCTATGAACAATAACGGATGCACCTTATAAAATAAATAAACATTAATCTCTTTTAATAATCTTTCAGTATTTACTTAAAACAAGTTAAGGCTAACTGAAATCATGCTCTCACTTATAAAATAAAATTAGAAGAAGTCTAATATGAATAATCAATTATAAAATATGGAAACGCCTCAATAAGTCATACGAGACTTTCGACATCTACCCACGGTATGACAACTATCTATGGAGCTTCTAAGATAAATAAATGAATTGACTAACTTCAGGACGTATTCTGGAAACTAAAATAAATAAATGATGGTAGAGGGGTGTCCCACGAACAAGGATGTGGCTCACCAATAAGTCTGGAAAGCAGTAAGTTCTCCTACTCCGTACGCGTATCACAAACCTGCTCTTCTTCGTTACCTAACATACCATAAAAACAACAATGGTATGCCTGAGTAGTGGGTACTCGGTGAGTGTCTTCGGGACAATAGTTAATAGAAAAATACTATAATAATAAGCAGTAAAATAATGTAAGAAAAACAGTTTGAAATCCATAGATAAAACAGTTCACCAAACTTAGAGAAACCATTAGTAGAATCCATTATGCCATTTATCAAGATTAAGTCTTCCATTCATGAACTCAAGATCAACATCAAGTCACTAACGAATAATCACAATCATGCCAATACAAGACAAATCAATAAAATGAAGGAATGATCATTAAGGTTCCCTAAAACCGCATAGAAGCACCCCATTGGGATTGACACCCTAGATGGTTATCCTTCCTCCCGAATAGCTAAGCAAACCCCACTAGGGCTATTGTCCCTCGATGACTATCCTTCATCCCGAATAGCTAGGCAAACCCAACCGGGGCTATAGTCCCTCGATGGCTATCCTTCATCCAAAATAGCTAGGCAAACCACACCGGGGCTATTATCCCTCGATGACTATCCTTCCTCCCGAATAGCTAGGCAACCCATACTAGGATACATAGTGACTACCCTTCCTCTTGAGTAGTTAGGCCAAACACAGACAATAGAAATCATGGCCGAATCACAATCACAACAAATAAGCATAATCACTCACTATGGATTATTTCATCATCCCATTAATAGGGTACATCAACTTATTAATATGTTGAGAAACCATGTTCAAGTCTTTAAATAAGTTTCAACTTCAACAAAACATGTTCATAGGGCAAAACACATGAAATATCATAGATTTCGAAATCAATTTAAAATGTCCCTTATAGGTGTAAATCATGTTCAAAGTCCAAAGCTTTATAAATCAATTTCAACAATCTCTCGATATGAAAAATCACTAATACATATATATAATATGATACACCTAAGGTTCCATGAGGGCTTGTCCCTCACGCACATGAAACCTTCCCAAATAAACCATTTTAAAGGTTGAAAAAGTATGTTTGAAAAGAGACATACAAATCATCTTTATAGTCAAAAAGTATTTTAAAAAGAGACATACATTGATTCCCGCTAAAAGCTAGCAAACGTATTCCTCCAAGTTCAACAATCGCTCTACAACTAATAAGGGTGATAAAGATTAGAACTTTAATCTAATTCTACCCATCTTACCCCCTTTATCGAAAAACTAGGGTTTTCATGTCTAATAGATGTTCTTGCTTTCATACAATTTGCCTATGAATTCTAATGATATATAAACGGTATATAAATCCAAAACAATATCCATAACTATACTAGAATGATATCAATATACCTCACGATGAATTCCCGATGATTCTTTTCTTTAACCGTTCTTGAATCAAATTCCCATAAATTATGCACTAGATGCGGATTCTAGTGTTAATCCTTGCTAGATTGAGGTAATAATCATGAGATTTGAGTAAGAACTTACCTTAGAGGTTTAGAGAAGGCTCTATGGTGTTTTCTCTAAAAAAAAAATGGGTTAGAATGAAGTGGGGTAGGTTTTATAAAGTTTGAGATATATAATATTCGAGAAAATCACGACACGCTGGAAAATATGCCTGGCGCCCCACGTCCACGTCCAAGGTCCATGCCCCTGTCACGACCCAAACCGGAGGGCCGCGATGGGCACCCAGACCCTACCCGTCGGGCGCCACAGACATACTCCACCCTTAAAACATATTTAAACACGGACTGAGTCGTGATAGACAATATGAACTTCCAACCCGAAAGTCCCAACTTACACATTTATATACCAGGGCCGACAAGGTCATACACGACACTAACCACAGGACACATGTCCACAAGCCTCTACAGAAAAGAACATACCACGACCAGACCGCAACTCCGAAACGAATAGAGTGCTCCAAATACCAACTGTACCAGCAACCTACTAGTATGAATCGTCACTCTCTCAATATGAACCTGCGGGCATAAAACGCAGCGTCCTCCGATAAAAGGGACGTCAGTACGACTGATGTATTGAGTATGTCAGGCATAAAAAATAACATAGCAGAGATATATCATAGTCTGAAACAGAAACAACTGAACATCAGTAAATGCCTCTGAGGGCCCTAATACATATGCCTAAATGTTATGCACAATGCAGTTTTCATATACATCAGCCTCATCGGGCATCTTCTTTACCATAACAGCCTTTGTGGGCATCATACCAAATAATGGTTAATGAATGTATGCACAATGCAAATGCGGTATACTAATGTCCACACAGGAATCCTTTCATAACTGCCTCTGTGGACATCAGGTTATATCGCCACACAAGGGCATCACATCATATTGGCCTCTTCGGGCTCTTTCGTGATAGTTTGTACCGGCTGCAGGTGGTGTGCATATATAACGCCTTTCCCTTTCCCCAAATATTTACCATATAATAATGTGCATAGCACAAGTGGTCCAGGGTAATATATGAATGCAATGCAAATGAGAATGCATGAATGACAACAACACATCCTGGCTCAATATCCTTGAATCTTTGGCTAACCTTGTGAATATCAATCTCTTTTCCGTATGCCTCAAGAAGAACTTAGAGACATTTTAGAACAGGCTTTTAACACAAGAGTCAATAACATGATCATTCTCAACTACTTAAGAGTAGAGTAATTTATGTAACAATATGATGATTACGTTTCGCACATAGAATTATGCCAAATGAATGAAAGAGCCTTGCATACCTTGTTGTGGAAATCATCTAAGTTCCGCGGGTTCTTGTAAGCTCTATGAACGATTGTCTACATCATACGGATGATTTAAATCATAATCGACTCAAAATTTTAGAAGCAGATTCTTAGGGACATTCTAACGAATACCTTGAATGCGTAGAACCTATATTCCCTCTATATCGAAACCTATGCAAGTAGCGAAACACCCAATCTCTTAATCCTTCCTTTTTACTGCTACAATCCCAAAAATAGTACAACGATTTCAAATGCAATCCCAGTAACTTACAATTACGGCAGTCCCGACAACACCCAACCCAAGTTCAGCATTTTCGATAATCGTCCTAGAACTAGTGGCAAGAATCAAGTTCAGAATTGTATAAACTTTACGAATAAGAAAGATTACCTCTGTTAAACGCGGCGACGAGAATCTATGGAACCCTTTCGCTCATACCGGACTCCGACCGACAAAACTAGAAACACTAGAATCGTTTGCTTGAGCCTTGCCGAGACTCAAAGTCTCGGCTAGGTTTCTGAGCCTTCAACCTTGCCTCCAAGTTTCAATTTGACTGAAACTAAGGTCTAGAACACCACGAGTTTCTACCCCTTGTTGGTTGTATGAAACTTACAGAAAATCCCTAATTCTGACCGAGAATTCCGAGAACCCACCACTGGGATTTCCTCTTCCTGCTAGAAATGTGACCATTAATCCTTCATGGAAGGATTTCCTTCAGGAGTGTTAAGGATTTTGGGGGAGTTTGAAGAACTGGTGGCCTGAATTTATTGAGAGAGAAGGGAGTCGGTCGACTGATTTCGGGCATTAGTCACCCTAAATCGGTTATAAGGGTACATGTACCAATCCCACTATATATTGTCCCCCCTTTAATTAATTAATCCCACAAATAATTAATTATACACATAATTAAATTCCCGATCTCAAATTATTTAAAACTCGACGATTTATAAAATCCTCTTATACCTAAAGTCATAATTCTTGTAATATAATATCAGTCTATAATCTCTTCGGGGATACACAATTATTATTATTGCTCCCCGTCGACATACTTATTAAATCCAAAAATTATTTTGGGGTCACGCCCTTTCACACACTAATTTCCTTATTAGCATACACAAGTTCAACATAAACTTTCCCGGGTCCGGGTCTACTTGCCTACGATTACTTGTTCAACCGTTACCCGAAAGTACGGGATGTTACAGCCCCACGCCCACGTCCAAGGTCCACGCCCCATGGCTTAATTTTGGTTGCATTGACAATATTAAGTAAATTGGACATTACTCATCGCACAGAGCTTCGATTGAGATGGTCCATATATGGTTGGAAAGGTATTTCACAGACCTACAACTTTAATTTTATGGGTTTTTCTCAAATTCCCAATGGAACAATCCATAAACTGGGTACAAGTGAGAACTACCTCAGACTTAAACAAATTTAAGAACTTCTACAAACTCACTTATTTGGTTTGACTTCAAAACGACTATTTATCACCCGAATTCATCCCGAACTCATCCCGAAGGGATTCACATAACTAAAATATGACATGTCAATGCTCATTTACTTTATTCACACCTAACATGGATTTACGGAATATTACATTATCACCATAACTCAATCAATAGCTTCATAACTTCATATAGAAACTTCAAATCACATGAAACATACCATAACAACATAGTTTAACCTCAAGGTCCATAAATACATGTTCTTCAGAACTCTTCTATTATCCTATCTTAAACACTTGCATAATCCTAAAAATAAGATGGAAGGGGTGAAACTTACCTTAAACCACAAGAAGTACTTCAATTCCAAGTTTACTTACCACCAAGAATTCTCCAAGAATCAATATGATGAAGAGAAAGACGATGCTACGATAACCATGGAATTCCTTACGTTTGATTAGCTTAGTTTACCTTTTACCTTAGTCTTGGATCATGAGAGGCTTCTTAGAGAGAGTTTAGGATCAATTAGGTTTAGATAAATAAGATAAAATAAGCTTCAAGTGGGATGGGGATCTATTTATAGGAGGGAGAAAAACTGGCACTAACATGTCCCGAGACAAGTCCTGCGACTCACAACACCCTGTTGCATCTCGCAGGACATGTCCTGTGTCCCCAAAATGTATGTCAACTCTTATGGTTTCTCTGTATCTCGCAGACACTTCCAGTGAGGTGCAGGTTGTGCTCTGCGATTCACAGAGTGCATTAGGAGGCGACGCGTTGTTGAATTTCCATTGAAATCCATTTATGTTGATCCGATAAGCCTTAAACCTTCTCAAAATTTACTCAAGATATCTGCAAGCCTTTATAAACCTCTTGGAGGGGTCCTACCATCTCAGGGCCTATGCTAGATACTTTAAGGTAATGATGACACATGAAAACATGAGGTGTAACCTCCTTCCCCCTTAAGAACATTCGTCCTTGAATGTTGAGAAATATTATAACTCTCAAGATTTCTAAAAATTTTGGCAGAGTTTCCTTTGTAAATAGGACTATACAAAACCTTTCAAGTAGCCAAAATACATATCCAATGACACACGGGGCAATAAAATAACATAATATAATTTTATTAGACCCACACGACTGTCTATCTATCCAAGAATCAAAAGAGTTAGCCATAAATCACCTCAATTGTCAACTGCCGTAGCCTGGGTTGCATCTGCCACATCCATCTCAACAACATCGCCTAAATAAGATATACAAGATAAGTTTGATAGGTAGAATAAGAATAAGGGGATCATATCGCACGAGTGTTGATATAAACCTGTAGTCTGAAGTAAATGAGGGTATATGGACTTCATGTCCTTCTCTGTTTCCCGTGTCATCACTTCCACATTGTTGTTCCTCTAAAGTACATTAACTAAAGCTACTTCTTTAGTACGTAGATTACGGATCTAACGTTCTAGGATGGCAACATTAATCTCCCCGTACGATAAGTCCTCAATGACCTGAACATCCTCTATAAGGGTGATACGAGAGGGATCTCCTATACACTTTCAGAGCATCGATACATGGAATATGGGATGGATTGTTTCCAATTATGGGAGTAACTCAATCCTATACGCAACTTGATCAATTCTCTAAACGATCTTATACATCCAATGTACTTGGGGCTAAGCTTGCCCTTCTTACCGAACCTCATCACGCCTTTTATAGGCGACATCTTCAAAAACACATAATCTCTAATGGAAAACTCTAGGTATCGGCGTCGATTATCTGAATAGGACTTCTGATGACTCTGAGCGGTTAATAATCACTCCTGAATTAACTTCACCTTCTCTACTGCTTGTTGTACCAAATTAGGCCCCAATAACTTTGTTTCGCCCACTTCAAACCAGCCGATGAGAGACCTACAATTCCTCCCATACAAGCCTTCATGGTTCCATCTTGATACCGAAGTAGTAGTTGTTATTATAGGCAAACTTAATAAGCGGCAGATGATCTTCCAAACTTCCTTTGAAACCCAAGACACAAGCTCGCAGCATATCCTCGAGTATTTGAATAGTACATTCAGCTTGCCCGTTTGTATACAGATGGAAAGATGTGTTGAGATTAATTTGAGTACCCAAATCACTATAGAAATACCTCTAGAAGTTAGCTGTAAACTGCACACCCTTGTTAGATGTAATAGAAATCGGGACCTTATGATGTCAACTATCTCTTTAACGTATAACTTGGCGTAATCCTCAGCTGAATAAGTGGTTCTAATAGGTAGAAAGTGGCAGACTTCGTGAGCCTGTCAACAATAACCCAAATGGAATCAAACTTTCGACTAGAATTAGGTAACCATGTAATGAAATCCATGTTCATTGCCTCCCATTTCCATGTCAGAATCTCTATATTCTGAAGCAACCCTCCAGGTTTTTGATGTTCAACTTTAACTTATTTGCAATTCAGACATTGGGCCATGAACCCTCTAATATTCTTTTTCATATCGTTCCACCAGTTAATCTGTTATAGGTCATGGTACATATTAGTAGAACCATGATGGATAGAATACCTGGACTGATGAATCTCATCCATAATTTGCCTTTGAAGTCCCACACATCAAGTACACATAGCCGACCCTTATTCTTAAAAACCCCATCATTTGACAGCTCAAACAACTGCTTCTTCTGAAAGGGGATTCCCTATTTTATTCTGACCAATTCTAGATCATTGAATTGCTTTGCCTTTACTTCTACCACTAATGATGATTCAGTTGTATTCTGAACTATAACACCCATGTCACATGCATCAGACAATCGTACACTTAAGTTGGCTAATCGATTCTTTGGTTATCTCCAACCTATCAACTTCCACATGACACAGGCTACCCATAGACTTTTGACTTAACGCATCGGCTACCACATTTTCTTTGTCGGGATGGTATAGGATATCAACATCGTGGCCCTTCAACAGCTCCAACCACATCTTTTGTCTTATGTATTGGAGGCTCTTGTGGTCGGTATAGATATCAACATGATCCCCATATAATAGTGACATTATATCTTTAAGGTGAATACTACTGCTTCTAACTCAAGATCATGAGTCATGTAATTCTGATTGTGCTTCTTCAACTACCTTGAGGTATAGGCGATAACATTGCCGTGCTCCATCAGAACATAACCCGAATCGACTCTCGAGGCATCATAATAAATAACATAACCCTCTAAACCTTTTGGAAATGCCACGACAGGTATTGATGTCAATACCTTTTGCTCCTGGAAACTCCGCTCACAAGCAGCGGGCCATTGAAGCTTAGCTGCCTTATGAGTCAACTTCATTAATAAAGTGGCAATAGACGAGAATTTATCTACGAATCTCTAATAATAACCTTCCAAGCCCAAGAAACTACGTACCTCAGTGGGATTTGTGGGCCTCGGGCAATTCTTCACTGTCGCGATCTTCTGGTTATTATCTTTAATACCCTCGTCTGCTACTATATGCCGAGGAAAGGCCACCGAATTTAACTAAAACTCACATTTAAAAAATTTAGCATATAGCTAATGATCTTAGAGTGTCTATAACACCACTCTTAGATGATCAGTGTGTTCTGATATTGATCGAGAATACACCAGAATATCATCGATAAATACAATCACAAATATATCTAGAAATGGCTTGAACACCCAATTCATCAAATCCATGAAAGTCGCTAGCGAATTAGTAAGAACGAATGACATAATAAGGAACTCATAGTAGCCATATCTAGTCTTGAAAGCGATCTTCAGAATATCTTTCTCCTTAACCCTCAACGGATGATATCTATACCTAAGATCAATCTTTGAGAAATACTTAGCGCCCTACAACTGGTCAAACAAGTCGTCGATCCTGGGGAACGAATATTTATTCTTGATAGCAACCTTATTCAGTTGATGGTAATCAATACACATCCTAAGCGTGTGTTAGGTAGATTTTAGTACTATTTTAGAGTGTATTTTAGGGAGTCTTTTATTTGTCTTTTAGTTATCTTGTGCAGTATTATGCGTGTTGTTTTGTGTTTTCAGATTTTAAGCGATTAGAAAGGAATAAGGTGAATCCAAAGGAAATAGGCGGTTATTGAGGACAAAAATGCATATATGGTCACAAGTAATAAGTCAAAGAAGCCTTGTGAAGCTCGGAAAGCAGTTTAAACAAACTCCAGATGAAGAACACTGAAGGGTCGCAGTGCCACAAGTGAAGAGCCGCGACGCTGAAGGGCTGCGGCCGATGAAGCAAGAGCTGAGGTGTCATGTAGGCAGAAGGCTAGAAGAAGTTGCTCAGAATTAGAGTTGCGGCGCTACCTGGTTACAGCCACTGCGCTTGAAATGTTGACGAAGGCGCCGCGACGCCCAATATTAGAGTCGCGGCTCCCCACTTGAAGAAAGCAAATTGATTTTCAGAGCTAATTAGAGCCACGATGATCTAATAGCTGAGCCACGGCCGACGACGTCCAAGGATCGAAAACCCTAATTTTAACAAGGGCAAAAAGGTTCATTCTGGTTTTTTTCGTGATATATGCTAGGGGAGGTGCATTTTGGAGATATCTCACATTGGAGGAAAGAAACAAGAGAGCAAAAAGCAATTAGAGACATCTATTATTCAAGTTCTTTTCCTTTTCTTTACTTTAATTCAGTTCATATTGGATATTAAGTTAATTAGTTTTCTTAGCATGTCTATGAGCTAATTACTTTTATTAGGGTTTTCCGTTAAATCACTTGAAACTCTGTTATGATTTAATGCATTGCTAATATTCTTCTTCATCTATTAAGATCTCTTCAACTTGCGTTTATTGAATGAGAATTAATTGGCCATTAGTTTTCATTAGCTATATGATTTCAAATCAAGATCTGAAAAGGGAAATTTGAATATGCTATAGTTGATTAGACGTAGGTTTATTATGGTGTGCCCTACTTTCGTACATCACAAGATTATATGAAGAGTGATGTCGTCAAAATCACTGTTTATGATCGCAATAAAAAAATTAATCTTGAACGAGAGTATCACGATCGCCTGTGTAGATTTTTAGGTTATTGATCTTAATCCTCCTATGTGATAGAATTTATCATAGAAATATAGAAAATTCTCACTTAGGTTGAGTTTTTATATGTCCTAACCGGAATATAGAATATCTCAGTTAACCTGCTATCTTAATAAGAAGAAGAATCGCCAGTCTTGCATTAATGAGTGATAGAGTGGAAAGTTGAGGAGGTTGAAAACCCTAATTGCCTTCATTGCTGAATTAAACTTCGTGTGTTTTCACTGCTATTTTATTTCCGCAATCTATTTTAGTTTGTTAATTCTTTAGTTTAGAAATCACCACTTATATTCGTTTGCCAGATAGAAATTAAATATTAGTTAATTGATACTTGATAAATCAGTCTCTGTGGACGATGCTCGGTTTTATCAAAATTATTACAAATTGCGATACGTACACTTGCGTAGCATATAGAAATAACGCAACAAGTTTTTGGCGCCGTTGCCGGGGACTGAAGTATTATCAATATCAAAATAATTAATCTTATTTCTAATTTGGTAGTTCCTAGAACACAATTTTTTTACTTAATCTGCGTGCAGTGTTTTTGATCAATTTTAGGTAGCTTTGATATATGCAAAGCAGAAGAGGAGTAGACAACCTTGTTCCTCTGAATCCGGTGATTGATAAAGCGTGCAAACATAACCGAAAGAACAAAAGAATTGTTGATTCAACCGCTATGGCAAATCAACATGATAATGATGGGTTGAACAGAGGAATACCAACATGAATGAATGAACCAGCCCAGAATCCTGCTGTGAGGAGCTTACGGGACTACATATTGCCAACTGTTACAGGTGTGCAGACATGCATAAGGCCACAAGTTGTGGAGGCAAATAATTTTGAGATTAAGCCAGCAATCCTGCATATGGTCCAGAGCACAATTCAATTTGGTGGGTTGCCCTCTAAAGATCCATAAATGCATTTGGCGAACTTTTTGGAGTTATGTGCAACATTTAAGTACAATTGTGTTACTGATGATGCCATTAGGTTGATGCTCTTCCCATTCTCGCTAAGGGGTCCAGCTAAAAGTTGGCTGAACTCTCTTCAGGCAAATTCTATCACTACTTGGCAAGATTTGGCTCAAAAATTTCTTAACAAGTTCTTTCCTCCATCAAAGGCCGCGATGTTAAGAGAGAAATAAATATTTTTTTATCAGCTTGATGGGGAGTCTTTGGATGATGCTTGGGAGAGGTTTAAGGAATCGCAAAGGAGATGTCCTCACCATGGAATTGAACAGTGGATGTTGGTCCACAATTTCTACAATGGGGTGTGTGGTACTACTCGTACCATAATTGATGTTGCGGCTGGAGGGGCATTTATGAGTAAAAGTGATAATGAGGCGTATGAATTGTTAGAAGATATGGCCACAAACAACCATCCATGGTCTGATGAGAGATCAACGAGCAGTAGACAAGCAATATGGGTTCATGAGTTAGATATCATTATTGCTTTAACTGCTCAAGTTGCCTCCTTGACAAAGAAATTGCAACAGAATATTGTGTCCGCAAATACTGTAAAGATGCAAGTGGTTTGTGAAATTTACGGGGGTCCACATACTTTTGATCAGTGCACAATAATGGATCCAAATAATATTCCTATGGACCAAGCTCAGGTTCAAGTAGTTGGGAATTTTCAAAAGCCCTACAACAATCTATTCTCCAACACTTACAATCCTGGGTGGAGGAATCATCCTAACTTCTCATGGAGAAACTACCAAGGCCAACATTCACAGTTTCAAGGGCAATATCAGCAGAACAGTCCACAACATCCAATGAATTAAGCTTCATTTTCTCAGCAGCCTAGGCCATAGGTCCCACAAGAGAATCATAATGAATTGCGAGCACCTTTGTTGACCCTCACCAATTTCCAAACTCAGTTCATGATAGAGACAAGATCCTCTATTTGGAATTTGGAGACGCAAGTGGGGCAGTTAGCAAGCATGTTGAATAACAGACCTCAAGGGAATCTGCCTAGCAATACCATTATGAATCCGAAGGAGCAATGTCAGTCCATCACTTTGAGAAATGGTAAGAAAATGGAGCACTCTATAATCCAACCACCTGTTGAAAATAATAACAACTCGGGAGAGATATCTGGGTTAGAGAAAGAAGGGGTTACTGAAGACCACCCTAGTACATGAAAAGCACCACTAGCGATTATTATTGATCCTCAAATCAGAATTCCATAACCTCAAAGACTTCGGAAAAAATCTCTTGATAAATAATTTTCCAAGTTTTCAGAGGTGTTCAAGAAATTGCACATCAACATTCCCTATGCTAAGGCCCTAGAGTAAATGCTCAGTTACGTGAAATTTATGAAGGAAATTCTCTTTAAAAAAAGAAAGATGGGAGATTGTGAAACTGTGGCTTTAACTGAAGAGTGCATCGCCATTTTACAAAAGAAGTTTCCCTAGAAGTTGAGAGATCCCGAGAGCTTCACTATTCCCTGTACCATCGAGAATTCTGAATGTAAGCAAGCCTTGTGTGATTTGGGGGCAAGTATCAACTTGATTCCCTTATCTATGTTTCGTAGACTCTGTTTGGGTGAGGCAATGCCTACAACCATTACTTTGTAGTTAGGAGATCGTTCGATCAAGCATCCACGAGGTATCATTGAAGATGTGCTGGTAAAAGTGGATAAGTTCATCTTTCCTGCTGACTTCATTATTCTGGATATGGAAGAAGATGAAAATGTGCCCATCACCATGGGGAGACCATTCTTAGCTACAGGGCAAGAACTTATAGATGTTCAGAAGAGCGAATTAAAACTCCGAGTCCAGGGAGAAGAATTGACTTTCAATGTATTCAGGGCAACAACTTATCCAAGAGCAAGTGACAACTGTTTTTCCATGGATGCAATTGAAAACGTTGTTTCTATGGAAAGCTTCAAGAGTATTGATGCTCTTGAAGTAGCATTAACACAAGGCGAGGAAGATGACAGTAAAGATACTGAGCATGTGGAATATGCCAAGTGGGTGAACTCCTATGAGCCATTCGATAGGAAGAAATATGAGGAGTTGGGGAAAATGCCAGAGAAGTTAATTTCAGCACCAATTGTTATTGCACCAGATTGAAGGTTAAAGTCTGTTATCCTCATGAAATCAATATGAAGAGGAAATCTACGTCCGGCTAAATGACGTTAACGACAACGCTATTGGGAGGCAACCCAACATCTTAATTATGTTATTTTGTTTTGTTTTATCTTGTGTTGAATAATCTCATTGTCTTGTTGTTTCTTGGTCTGTGTTTTTTTATGTTAGGTGAATAATGAGACAAATCTGAGGTGAAAAAGTGCCGCGAGACGTTGAAATTAGAAGCAAAAATCAGAATGTCCGTTAATACGAATTAGCGCTACGACGCCCAGAATTTGAGCCGCGACGCTCTGAAGGCAGTGAGCAAAGAATTTTTTTGTGTTGATTTGGCACTGCGGCTCAATAACATTAGGGCCGCTGCTCCATGCTGGCAGAGAACTGTGAAAAATATGGGATGAATTAGAGCCGCGACGCTTTGGCATAAGTGATTCCATCGCGGTGCTGACTAGTGAGAGCCGCGACGCCTCTGTGAAAAATTCAGGCTAAAAACTCAAAATTCCTATCTTTTCTCATTATCCCCAAATACAAATACACATAAACCCTTCTCCCTCCCCTTCTCTTCCGACCCCAAATCCAAAAATCCCCTTTATTTTTCCAATTTCAAGCTTCCCTCACCCCAAATGTTCTTCTATATCCTCATTTTTTCCATTAACTCTAAATCAACACTTTTCCTAAATCCCATTTTCTAAACCCTAAAATCCCAATCCTTCAAAAATTCTTCCATAAGTTCTTCAAATCTTACATACTTGGGGCAATGAAGCATCACCTGAGGCTCGCCATAAGGTAAGTATTACATTCATGCTTTGAGGAATTTTTGTGTTTTCTTTTATGACTTTGGAGGAATTCTAAGTTTGGAGAATTGATTGTATTCATGTGGGAAATAGTGATATTGTAGAGTGGTTGAACTGTGGTTATAGATATTGTAGATTGATTGGGTGTATTTTTGTGGAATTGAGTTGTTTTTGGGAAGTGAAAAATTAAAGGGAAGTGTTGCCGGATTTTTTTGGAAAATGTCAAAGTTGTGACGAGTTTTAATGGGTCCACGATGAGCTACTTTCAAGGCATCCTCCTTTCGGGGTCCCGTGAATCCACCACCAAGGGCCGACTATGATAAGAAAAAATTTGCCAACAAAGATGCCCAAGATAGGTATAACAAGCTATGTACTTGCTCCCTGGTACCAGAAATGGGGATGGAATTCCAGACTGTGCCCTACGAGGATGAAATATATGAACCCATTAGGGCCATGATTGCTGACAGAGGTTGGGGGGAATTTGTCAATCCTTTTTGGCAAAGCCAAATACCTTCCTAGTCTATGTGTTCTATGCCAACTATCCAGATAAGCAAGATAACACTTGTTTTGTACGAGGGAAAATGGTACCAGTTGGGGATGAAGCTATAAATGCCATATGTGGGATTACAAATTCCCTAGATAAAGATGAGGAGGATGACTTTACTATTTGGAAGCGTTCAGAAATTGACTGGGTGGAGGTAGCTGAGACAGTAGGATGCTTAGTGGCCCGCTGCACATATACATACGACGCGCCCAAAGGCATGTTCCGCTGCCAATTCAATAAAGTTGCCAAAGCCTGGCTCTACTTTGTGAGTGCTTGCCTGATTCATTCCACACATTTCTCTAATATACCAGTGGATCATATCAAGCTGATTTATGCTATCATGAAGGGATTTTCAGTAGATGTGGGTCGAGCTGTTAGAAATAGTCTCAATTGGATATGCAGATTGAACACAACAATAGAGTTTGGTCATGGATCGTTGATCACTGCACTATGTGTTGCATATGGAGTGCTTGAGGGCAGTAATGATGTAAAAGGCAAAGTGCAGCAGCCTTTAACCCAGACAATGGTCAATGCATATCCAGACCCTACACCAGCACCTATACCTGGAGAAGGCAGCCGAACCCAGCCAAAGTGCTAGCAGAGGGGGATGGAGGACGAGAATGCAACAGCTGAAGTGGGTGACCCAGGCAGAGCAATAATGTACCAACTTTTGCTCTTAAGGGTCCTATTGATTCACACACCCAAATGACTCAAGATTAGTTGGACTATATCATTCGACAGAATCAATACATGATCCAGTCGCACCATGCTCAAAAGCAACATTTTAACAACTATATGCAGTAACGACATGATTATGATGTCCGCCACATCGACCAACTCAACTCTTTGGTCGATCATTGGTCAATGTGTGATGCCCCAAATGAGCCCTACTTTGGCCATCCTCCACAGTATCAGCCTTATCAACCACCATCGTCACCACCACTATACTGAGATCGCTGTCATTGTTTATGTAAGTCTTCGTTCCCTTGCTTTCCTTTTTCACATTGGGGACAATATGTTCATTAAGTTTGGGGGGGGAGTCTTACTGCTTTGTGTTAGTAGTCTTTAATTGTGTATGTTTAGTTGTTTGTTTATTGTTAATGCCTTTGTTTTAGTGTCAGTATTTGAGTGTCTTGTGTCAATGAATCAAGTCAATAACAATAGCCCATGAGATTGAGTGAACACATGCGATAGAGTTGGATGAAATTGATAGCCATGAAATGCATAAATTTGTGTGCTTAGGTTGGATAGGTCTTGAGTTGTTTTTAATTATTAATAAGTATGAAAACTTGATCATGATTGGTGAATTTCTGGTACTCAAATATTGGTTTATGCATGATTGAATTTTGGTTGGAGGAAAGATGGTGGAAAATCCTAGAACTTACTTGCCTGCTACTTGAGACAAAATCCTAGACAATGCATGCTTAGGAAGATGATTTAGGCCATCTTTGGAACGATTGAGCCTTTCAAGCTAACCTTGACTAATTTAATCCCTAGTTACCCTTTTCTCAGCCTTAAGTAATCCTTCTTTGATTGACATCTATTATGAGCTTACTTGAAACCCTTTACTATTTTCCCTTCCCTTGAATTTTACCATGAGCATATAAGTATATGATTGGGGATGGATACTTTGTAATGGGTATTTTAAATTAGATGCTATCAATAGAAGAGTAAAAAAAAACAATCCCCTTGGACATACATTGAAAAACAAGTTTGGGGGTGTAGTTCAAAAAGAAAAGAAAAATTGGTTGAAGAAGAAAAAATTGGGGATTGATTTTGGTTTGTAACGTGGATATCGAGTTGGGTTGATTGGTTTATATGCTTATGGTAACTTTGAGCCTAAATGACATTTCATCTTCCCGCGCCTAAGCTTATCGTCATAACCTATAAAAGTCCTATTGATTCTTGAGCATGTGTTGTCTAAATTAGTGGAGAGTAGCAAGTTAGCAAGCCTATGAGACTATGGACTTGATGGACTGTTGGTGAGAATTATTGTGCATGAACTAATATTGAATACTTGTTTAAGTCAATAATCATGGTTGAGTGGTCATATGCATTAATAACTTTAAGTAAATTTGAGGAATATCTGACTTGAAATTCTAGATAGCAAATTAGTGGATAGAATGTTCCTAAAAATTGTATTGCATGTTGTTCATGATCTTCGAGGCATAATCTATTGTGGTTGATTTGATTCATCTTTTAGAGTTTGTGTGTTTTTCTTTTTAGGGTGTCTAGAGTTCTTTACTCGAGGACGAGTAAAGTTTAAGTTTGAGAGTGTTTGTTAGGTAGATTTTAGTACTGTTTTAGAGTGTGTTTTAGGGAGTCTTTTGTTTGTCTTTTAGTTGTCTTGTGCAATATTATGTGTGTTGTTTTGTGTTTTTAGGTTTTAAGTGATTCAGAAAGGAATAAGGCGAATCCAAAGGAAATGAGATATTATTGAGGACAAAAATGCATATCTGGTCATAAGTATCAAAGAAGCCCTGGGAAGCTCGGAAAGCAGTTTAAACAAATTTCGGACGAAGAACACTGAAGGGTCGTGGCGCCACAAGTGAAGAGTCGTGGGACTGAAGGGATGCAGTCGAAGAAGAAAGAGCCGATGTGCCATGTAGGCAGAAGGCTGGAAGAAGTTGCTCGGAATTAGAGCCGCGACGCTACTTGGTTATAGTCGCGTGCTTGAAACGTCGATGAAGGCGCCACGGCGCTTAAAACATCGACGAAGGCGCCGCAACGCTCAACATTAGAGCTGCGGCTCCCCACTGGCAGAAAGGAATTTGATTTTCAGAGCTAATTAGAGTCACGACGCCGACGACATCCAGGCAGTGAAAAACCTAATTTTAACAAAGGTAAAAAGGTACATTCTGGGTTTGTTTCGTGATATATGCTAGGGGAGACGCATTTTGGAGATATCTCACATTGGAGGCAAGAAATAAGGGAGCAAGAAGCTATTAGAGACATCTATTATTCAAGTTTTTTTTTTTTTTTTTTACTTTAATTCAGTTCATATTGGATATTAAGTTAATTAGTTTTCTTAGCATGTCTATTAGCTAATTACTTTTATTAGGGTTTTTCGTTAAATCACTTGAAACTCTGTTATGATTTAATGCATTGCTAATGTTCTTCTTCATCTATTAATATCTCTTCAACTTGCGTTTATTGAATGAGAATTAATTGGCCATTAGTTTTCATTAGCTATATGATTTCAAATCAAGATCTGAAAAGGGAAATTTGAATATGCTATAGTTGATTAGACGTAGGTTTAATCTTGAACGAGAGTATCACGACCGCATGTGTAGCTTTTTAGGTTATTGATATTAATCCTCTATGTGATTAATTTATCATAGAAATATAGAAAATTCTCACTTAGGTTGAGTTTTTATATGTTCTAACCGGAATATAGAATATCTCAGTTAACATGCTATCTTAATAAGAAGAAGAATCGTTAATCTTGCATTAATGAATGATAGAGTGGAAAGTTGAGGAGATTGGAAACCCTAATTGCCTTCATTACTGAATTAAACTTCGTGTGTTTTCACTGCTATTTTATTTCCGCAATCTATTTTAGTTTGTTAATTCTTTAGTTTAGAAATCACCACTTATACTCGTTTGCCAGATAGAAACTAAAGATTAGTTAATTGATACTTGATAAATCAGTCTCTGTGGACGATACTCAGTTTTACCGAAATTATTACAAATTGCGATACGTACACTTGCGTAGCATATAGAAATAACGCAATAACGTGCCATCTTTCTTACGAACAAACAACCAAGGTGCACCCCATGGTGAAGTACTGGCCTAATAAAGCCCTTCTCTAACAAATCCTTCAGTTGTGCCTTCAATTCTTTCAACTCAACATGAGTTATTAGGAAGCATATCAATAGCGAAATCAATTTTCCTTTCAGGATGAATGCCGGGAAGTTTATCGGGAAATACGTCGGGAAATTCATTAACAATAAGGACAGACTGAATGGTTGGAGGTTCTGCCTCCACATCATGTACTCGAACTAAATGATAGATATATCCCTTCGAAATCATCTTTTGTGCCTTATGGTAGAAAAATAAAACTCCCTTAGGCACTGTAGCATTACCCTTCAATTCAATAACGGGTTCACCTAGAAAATTAAAATGAACAACTTTCATCCGGAAATGCACGTTAGCATAACAAGAAGCAAACCAATCCATACCCATAATAACATCAAAATCGAGCATATCCAATTTATTTAGGTCGGCTAAAGTATGACAATCATATATCACTACATCTCAACCCTGATATACCCGCCTAACAATCACAGATTCACCAACTTGCGTAGACACTTCAAATGACATACACAATAACTCAGGTTCCTTACCACACTTACTATCAACAAATGGAATAATATACGATAGAGTAGAACCTGGATCTATTAATGCGTACACATCAAAAGAAAATATAGATAATATACCTGTAACCACATTAGGAGACGACTTTAGATCATGTCGACCCGATAATGCATAGATGATGTTCTAATGACCGCCTGAGCTAGACACTCCATCTCTACCTCTACTTCTACCAGATGATGTATGTGTACTTTGCACAGAAGAGCGTATGGATGAAGAAGTAGCTACAGATCCTATCGGCTGCGCCACACCACATCCGCCTTTCATCGAACAGTTTCGCATAATATGATCGGGCTGTCCATAAGAATAACATAAATCTGAACCCTGACGGCATTGCCTAAAATAGGCTCTACCACATCGATCATAATAAGGCATTAGAGGTCTCATCTGATTGGAATCTCCTCTATATTGCAGGCCTGATGCCCGTAAACGCTGACCCTGACCAAAATAAGTGGTCCAATCACAACGCTGGCCTTGAAAATGTGGTGGTGCACTGGCTGCTGGATAAGATAGGGGTGTATGAAACTGTGGCCTAGACCCACCTCTGAACTCTCATGTATCACCTACAAACCGATCACTCTTATGTTGGCCCTTATCTCACTCTCGACCAACCCACTGCTGCCTCTTATGATCTTCAAGATTCTATGTATAAGCTTGAATGCGGACGATATCCATATTTGGATTCAAAGAAGTTGTAATATACTCATTAACCAAATGCGGCCCCAAACTATTAACAAACCGTTGTACTCGATTGTTTATTTTAGTTATGATCGTCGGAGCATACTTGGCCAACGAATTAAACTGCAACACTCATATTATCCTGCTCCAGACGTAAGAACCTATTATGCATGGCTCGTCGGAGCTCAGCTGGTAGAAAATGTTGTAAGAAAGCCTTAAAAAAACTCATTTCATCCTACTGGTGGGGCACGGGGTCCCCGAGTTTGCTCCCAAGTCTCATACCAGGTCACAACAACATCTCGTAACCTATAAGAAGCCAACTCCACTGACTTAGTATCCGTAACATGTATTACCCCAAAGTATGTTGCATCTGGTCTAGAAAGTTATGCGGGTCTGCATTCAGGTCTGATCTTATGAATACGAGAGGGTCCAAGTTGATGAAATCCTGAACTCTCGCATTGACTACTCTATTAGAAGGACCAGTAGTCTATAGTTGGGCCTGAGCAGCCACTAATCGAGTCAACAACTATACGACGCTCTGCATATCAAGGTCCTGTTCAGGAGGAACCTGGGGAGAAACTGGAGGTATATCAGCTACCCTATGCTCCTCTGGAGGTGGTGGGGGTGGAGTCCTAGAGGCCTGAGATACAACCTCATCCTGATGCTCATGCTGCCCCATGTTAGTGGGTGGCACCTGACTGGCACCATCTCCTGTCTCCGCATCTAACCTCCGAATAACCATCTGTCATCTAGTCATAGGTATCGCTAAAAATATAAACAAGATGAGGATTATGAGTTGAATACTTACGGCTCGGCTTTATCGCACTATCTAGATCAAGAAGAAAGACAATCACCTTAAATATCTTGTAGCCTCCTGCTTATAAGTGTGGTGCACAACACACTCATAAACAAGACTTTACTAGACACGACTTGCAGACTCCCTAGGACATACCTGCTCTGATACCAAGTTTGTCACTCCCCAACCTTGGGGGGTGGCCGACACGCGACACCTGAATGGCCCGAGCATACCATATGTATATCATAGCCTTATACCGTCTGGGATATAAAGGCCTCAGAATAACAATATGACATAAGTTTGAACAGAATAACTTGTAACATAAGATAGCAACCCAATAGATATATGCCGATAAGGCCGTGCAAAGACACATATACACTGACCACCAGTTTGCAAGCCTCTAAGAGTACTAACATATGTCACAAGTTGGGACAGGGCACCGACATACCCAAAATAATTATATACATAAGCAACAATGCCTACCGACTCTATACAACAACCTCGGAGAAATGGAGTGCGACTATCAGTAACTGAAGGCAGATACCCTATTGTAGAGGTACGTCGGTCTGTCTACCTGTACCTGCGGGTACGAAAAAACATCACCCCAACAAGAGACGTCAGTACGAAAGAATGTACTGAATATGTAAGGCATGTAAAACATGTAAATAAAAGGTGTAATACAATGGAAGGGTACAAAAATCAACTTGAAACTCGAAAATTACGCTAAGGGCATACAACTAACATAATCATGAATATATATATATATATATATATATATATATATATATATATATATATATATATATATATAGAGTAATATCGAGCCTCTCTATTGGGCCATATAACATAATATCAATCCTCTTTGTGGGGCAAATCTTATCATAACGTACCCGACCATATAGGACTTGGTAATATCATACCCAACTACAGTGGTGTGCACGTATAAGTTTTGTACCCCACCGACTATAGCGTGGCTCGATAAGAAAATAGATACATACATATATATATATATATATATGTGTGTGTGTGTGTGTGTGTGTGTGTGTGTGTGTGCAATTCAAAATAGACCTCAAGGGACACCATAAACAGAGTCGGAGTGACCTATTGTCATTATCCTCCAACTATGGTTATTGTCGCTACGTTCATCAACTTTCAACCAATTAACAAAAGATGTATAGAATGTGGAAAGTACTCTAGCCATGGGACAAACGAGTGACATGAATTACTTCAATAGTAAAGAAGGCATGGACATCTCAACTCAACAAGAATGGTGTCGTTTTAGGAAAATCATTTGTATAAAATCATGCCAAAATAAGAAGTTAGACATACATATCTTGTTGCCTTAATTTTACGGATTCCATAAGTCCTCATACGCTCTACGAACGCTTATCTATATTATACGAATGATTTGTATCAATATCGGATTCATATCTTATAAGGGAGTTCATTTAGACATTTTATCGAACATCTTGTGTGCATAATGTTGTAAGATAATTTGTAGCTTAAGTTCTACACATATCATCACAATAATATTCTTTACTACTCCTACTAATCACCACAACTCAATCAATAACTTCACAACTTCATATAGCAACTTCAAATCACATAAAACAACCCACAACAATATAGCTTAACCTCAAGCTCTATAAACACTTATTCTTCAAGAACTCTTCATAATCTTGTCTTAAACACTTGCATAATCCTAAGAATAAGATGGAGAAGGTGAAATTTACCTTAAGCCACAAGAAGTACTTCAATTCCAAGCTTACTTCACCACCAAGAATTCTCCAAGAATCAATACGGTGAAGAGAAAGACGATTCTACGATGACCACGAGATTCCTTACGTCGGATTTGCGTAGTTTACCTTTGACCTTAGTCTTGGCTCATGAGAGGCTTCTTATATAGGGTTTAGGATCAATTAGGGTTAGAGAAATGAGATAAAATGATCTCCAAGTCGAAGGGGGATCTATTTATAGGAGGGAGAAAAGTTGGCACCGACCTGTCCCAAGACAAGTCGTGCGACTCGTAGGACCTTCTTGCATCTCCCAGGACATGTCCTGTGTCCCCAAAATGTATGTCAACTCATGCGGTTCCTCTGCGTCTCGCAGACACCTCCTGCGAGTTGCAGGTTGTGCTCTGCGATTCACATAGTGCTCTCGGAGGCCACACATTGTCGAATTTTCATTGAAATCCATTTTTGTTGATCCGATAAGCCTTAAACCTTCTCGAAATTTTCTCAATACATCTGCAAACCTTTATAAACATCTTGGAGGGTCCTACCATCTCTGGTTCTATGCTAGCTACGTTATAGTAACGACGACTCACAAAACACGAGGTGCAACAACTATGTATATCAACTGTCGTAAAACCAACAAAGTGATCAAAACATCATATATCAAGAGATATCATAGAATGCGGAAAGTTCTCCCGACAAGGGACATAAAAGGTCCATAGATCATTTCAAAAGTAAGAATGAGTACACTTCTATGTTCGAAAATAGAGTTGCTGAGAAATTAATTCGTTTCCTATCGTATTCTTCTAAAATCATGCCAAGAGAAAAAAGGCTAAGCCTTACATACCTCTCGTCGTCAAGTCTACACAATCCTCAAGGTATCCATGGGGTGTAATGCTTCAATCTACAACAAAATGGTGATAAAACCATTACCAACTTATGGGGAAACTAAGTTGCGCTAAATTGAGTAGCAAGCTCGCTTAATAACAATGATTAACACTTTAACATTTATTCTTCTTCTTCCTCAACATGTTTAATACACCATTAACAACATTTTCAATAAATTCTCCATGATTTCAACCACTATTTTAATCCAAGAACAATCAAAACAACTCGAACAAGTTACAACTATGAATTCTCAACTTAACTTCACAAGTTTAGCTTCTAATCCATTAGATATGCTGTAAACAACTTCCAATTCATGGGAAAGAAGTGAAACCTTACCTTAACCTCCAAGATCAAGTCGAACTTAAGCTTACTTCGCCCCGAAGGATTCTCCAAATCCACCACGAATTGGAGAAAGATGATCTAGCAAGTACTATGAGCTTATCAATGTTAAATTTATGTAACTCGAGTTGGATTTAGGTCTTGGATCAAGGGAAAACTTTTTGGAAATGTTTAGGGGTGTCTAGGGTCGGAGAAAGGTGTAAAATGACGCCCAAAGTCGAGCTAAGGACTTAAATAAGAGGCTAGGTCAGTGGCACCGCCTCACTTCTACGCCCTGTTCTACGGCCTGCAGAACCACTTTGCTGTCCGCAGAACGTCCTCTGCGGCCGCAGAGTGGGTTGCAAAATGGCCCAAAAATCCCACCCTTTTTGATCTTTTCTGCGATCAATAGTGCGGCCCGCAGACCTATTCTGCGGTGTACAGAATGCTCTGCATAGATCTTTTTTGTCGATTTTTCATCGAAATTTATTTCCTTCAATCCGATTAGTCTCAAACTTTCCCGAAACCTCATTAACCCTTCAATAAACCTTTATTAACCTCGTGGAGGATTCCCACCTTCTCTAAGCCTACGTTGACTAACTAACGACATAAAAAGATACGGGGTGTAACATACCTATACTAGAATTGTCAAATAACTTTATTTTACAGATAATTAAAATAGTTCTTATAAAATCATGTTTAATTTTGATAATCATGCATTTTACATTTTGTTTCACTTTCTGTTGATTATTATTTCAAATTGATTAATTAATTCGTTAAAAATTGGTATGGCTGCGTAAGACAACAAATAAATTAATTAAATAGGACATCAAATGTCTTTCAACGGACAAAAACCTATATCAACTAGCTAATTTTCGTGGCTTCAAATTTAATAGCATTTCTGGGAGTGTAACACAATAAAGTATGATTTTTAAAAATTGGAGTATAGAACTAGTTCTTTTATTTCTAAATCACTATGAAGGTCTTTTAAAGTCTTATCCCATGTTTGGATGGTTGTTTCCGGTGGTTCATTATTGTACATTGATATCATATTTATTTTTATTGTTCTTTATGTTGTATGCTGTTGTAAATATATTGTAATTACGTGATTATATAATCATAATTTTTTTTATAATTTTTATAAGAAATTAAATAATTTACGTGGTTAAGATAGAATAACTTATGCCACGACAATCTAATCCCAGGCCAAAGAGGTCTCAATACGATACAATACAAGAAGAGCAAAGGAAGAATAGTATCTTGTTCCTGGCCGGCTTTCTGTGGGTTTTTGGTTAAAACCCCAACGTCTTCTCTACACTTGAACTTTCTCACCATGCTACTACTACTCTCCATCTCCCCCCCAATTTCATGACTAGAATAACACCAATTTCATAATTATGTATACTTGTACTACATTCTTCACTCTTCAAAATCCATTCTTGAATCGCCATACCCATTCCAATTACTCAATCCCCTCCAAAAAACCACATAAACCCAAAACTCCTCTCCCAATTCCTATCACTTCAGCCCCAGCTAGACACCTAAAATGTTCCATCACCAAAAAAGACACAAACCCACTTACCTATAATCACCAAAATCCCATTTTAATTAAGCCTATAGTCTACACATTATTCTCTATTGCTTTTGGGCTGTGCCCCTTTTTCGGGTTTCAATTCCCTGCTAATGCTGCTATTGCTGCTCCAGTTGAGCTGATACAGAAAACAAAGAAAGGTAGTAGTAGTAGTAGTAAAGGGAAAGATGTGCAGGAGACTAGACATTTATATTCACATTGTACTAAGAGATTGTTGGAGACGGCTTCCGGGTTGCTTAGAGCGATCGAGGAGGTGAAATCTGGTAAAGAGGAGGATGTGAAATGTGTGGAGGAAAAGCTAAAAGATGTGAACTTGAAGAGGAATGAGTTGCAAGAAGAGATCATGAATGATCTCTATAAGGAACTGAGAGTGTTAAGGGCTGAAAAAAAGGCGTTGGTCAAGCGTTCGGAGGAGATAATTGATGTAGTGTTGAAGATTAAGGGGGAGGAGGAAAGTTTATTGAAGAAAGCTAAGGGCAATGAGAAAGATGGGGTAGTAGTTATGGGAAAAGTCGCAAAATTAGACGAGGAAGCGAGACAGAGTGACATGGAATATACTGGGGTATGGGAGAGGATTGCGGAGATAGATGACGAGATTATGAGGAGAGAAACACTTGCATTGAGTATTGGTGTAAGGGAACTTGCATCTATTGAGAGGGAGTGTGAAATCTTGGTTAAGGAGTTTCTGAGGAAAATGAGGCTGCAAAGCATCGAGAGGTAAGGCAATATTACAATTTTAGTAGTGCATACATGGTTTGTTTTGATGTATAATAGTGCAACAGATCTTTGTACGTGTAATGATAGCAAAGCAGCTGTGCTTCTGTTAATCTAAACGACTGGATATTGGCGTTGAGCTTTATTGGTTTATTTGAGCACTTAGGTTCAGGGAAATCTTGGGATGGAACTGCCCCTTTACGCGTGCTAATTTAGTTGGAACCTAAGACATATGGCTTTGTTGTGAACTGGTTGTTTTTTTCTTTCTTTTTAGGATTGAACCTCGTAGCTTGCTTTGGTATTTTGCTGGAATATGTGGTCTAGACATTTTATTGCTTAGTTCACTGTTATATTACCTAGCATTTAGTTCCACCTCCAATCGTACTTGTTCCTTGGTCAACTAGTCTACTTTATGCTAGTGACTAGATAATTGACATTTAGCATATTATTCTTGTAGGCTGTAGATATCCTTTTGTTCTTAGATGAGGTTAGTTTTGTTTACTACTATTTGTAACAAAATTTGCTATTTGATATTGTCTGTGACTATATTTTCCCAAACAGTTACATTGCTCTATATACTTGAGTGTTTTTGCAGTGTGCCCAAAAGCTCTCTCACCAAGCTTTCTAGGTCTGAGATAAAAGAAGAACTACAAACTGCTCAAAGAAATTTGTTGGAGCAGATAGTTCTACCCAATGTTTTGGAAGATGAAGACAATATACTCCTTTTTGATCAAGACTCTATGGTGTTCGGTCAGCGAATAGAACAAGCACTTAAGGACTCCAGAGAGATGCAACGGAATCTCGAGAGTCAAATTAAGAAAAAAATGAAGAGATATGGCAATGAAAAACGTTTTGTTGTAAACACACCAGTGGATGAAGTTGTCAAGGGTTTCCCCGAGATTGAATTAAAGTGGATGTTTGGAAAAAAGGAGGTTGTAGTTCCGAAGGCCATTAGCCTCCATTTGCATCATGGTTGGAAGAAATGGCGTGAGGATGTTAAAGCAGACCTCAAGAGGGATTTGCTTGAGAATGTGGAGCATGGTAAAAAGTATCTGGCTGAAAAACAGGTAAGTTTCCCTGAAATGCTTAGTTCTTCCTGCTTATGCTAGGTAGTGCAATCATCCACTTCTACTTTTACCTTTTGATCATCTTGGAATTCCCTTGTTGCTCATCGCTATCCATAGCTTATCTTTTCCTCTGTAGTAAGAGTTACTTTGTATCTCTTTAGCTAGTGTTTCTCAGTAACTGTTTTAGTCTCATATCTTGGTCTTCATTTATGATTTAGAAGTTAAAGACTCTGGATTGAGTGAGGGGTTTGTACATTATAGATTGTGGGGTTGTGGTCTCATGGATAATAGGTGCCTGTTAGGTAGGATGAGATGGTAGGATTAGCAAACTACTCGCTACATTTCAAGCATTTTGAATGACCTGCTCGTGATATTTAGTGCTGATGGGTATGGAAAGAGGTAGTAGTTAATTGATAGAAATATTGAGCTAAAAGGTGGTCTAGGTATTACCTTACAGACTATTACAAGTTTCTAGCTCCTGCTATCTTTGTCCCAACAAATTCCATTACCAGACTGGTCGTATTAATTAAAGATACTCTATCTTGAGACTTCTTGAAAAGAAAAAGTGAAGCTGAGTTCTGGACTTTACGTAATGGAGAATGAAAATAGGATTTCAGGTTTTTGTGGAGCTTTTGAGCCTCGAGATCAACATAGGGTTTTTGCATGTTGTAATTGATGTCATCAGTTAGTTCATGATTTATATCTAGAAATTTGCTTGCCTTATCTTTTGGTTCTATTTGAAAACTATATTTGCCCATAATGATGCCATTGCTTTTCTCAGTGCAAGATACCATGCCCAATCGAAGGTGGGATCTGTTTTATAATGACGTCCAGTTTTTTTTTTTATAGGAAAGGATCCTCCTGGATCGGGATAGAGTGGTGGCAAAATCATGGTATAATGAAGAAAGAAATAGGTGGGAGATGGATCCTGTGGCTGTTCCTTATGCCATGTCCAAGAAGCTTCTTGAGAGTGCTAGAATCAGACATGACTGGGCTGCCATTTATGTTATGTTGAAAGGAGATGACAAAGAATATTACGTTGATATCAAGGTATGATGCTCTATCTGCACAATGATTTCTCTTTCTGATGTAAATGTGTCATTGATTTTTATCCTCATCATTTTTATTTCAGGAATATGAAATGATTTATGAAGATTTTGGAGGTTTTGATGCCTTGTACCTGAGAATGCTTGCTTCAGGTATCCCAACTGTGGTTCAGCTGATGTGGATTCCTTTCTCAGAGCTGGACTTCCGCCAACAGTTTCTCTTGGTCACAAGACTCTCTCATCAATGTCTAAATGGACTGTGGAGTCTGAGAATTGTTTCACGCGGAAGAGACTGGATTTTGGAGAAAGTCAGAAACATAAATGATGACATTATGATGATGATTGTTTTCCCTACTGTGGAATTTGTCATCCCTTATCGGGTATTCATCATAGCCTGCGATTTGACCCTGGTTTATTGTTTAATCTTCCTCCTTGTTTTTAACTGTGTTTTCAGAGCAGTCTCTTGCTGTTGTGGTGTAGGTGAGGATGCGGCTGGGTATGGCTTGGCCAGAGTATTTCGATCAATCTGTTGCCTCAACGTGGTACTTGAAGTGGCAATCTGAGGCTGAAATGAGTTTCAGATCAAGAAAAAAAGATGGACTTCAGTGGTATCTCTGGTTTTTGATTAGAACTGCAGCATATGGCTATGTATTGTATCACGTGATACACTTTATGAAGAGGAAAATTCCACGACTTCTTGGTTATGGACCTTTAAGGAGAAATCCCAACTCACGGAAGCTGCAGAGAGTGGTATAGTTACATCCTCGACTCAGTTATATATGTAGTTTCTGGACACTTGTATGTTTCTGTTTATGCCATAATACAGAGAATTCTCTAATAAAATGGGCCATAGCTTCTTTGCTATGATTGTCTTAGTTATTACTCCCCTATTCCAGTTTATGTGACCCTATTTTTTTTTAGTACTTCTAAAAAATATGTCCACTTTCTAAATCTGGAAACAAATTAACTTTATATATTTCATTTTGCCCTTAACGGAACGCTTTTATAGCAACACATATTATCGCATGTTTAAGACCACAAGTGCCACCCAAATAGCAAGGCATAATTAATACCACAAGTTTCAAAAGTCTTAATTTATTTCTTAAACCCCGTGCCCAGTAAATTAGGGTCACATAAAACGAAACGGAGAGAGTAGTATCTTTTCTGCAAAAACTTTCATTTCGTTTCTCTGCTGTTTAATACCCTCTCCAAATATCATGCTGTCAATGCCTTTTGTTCTATTACTAACTCATTTATTTAAGTTTTTGCATAGGCAATGATACTTTTCTTTAATACACACACACACGTTTACAAAGCTTTTATCAAGGGATTTTGTTTGATCTTTCATCATTGGATGTTACTTTGATGTAGTTGAAGCTTGAACTTAGTTATAAAATGTGTTTATAATTCACATAAGGGTGTGGCCTAGTGGTCAATGGTGTGGGTTGAGAACCATGAGGTCCAGACAGAAATACTAGGTGATTTCTTTCCATCTGTCCAAGCTTTGGTGGACAGAGTTACTGGTACCTGTGCTGGTGGGAGATAGTAGGTACCCGTGGAATTAGTCGAGGTGCGTGCAGGCTTGTCCTAACACGGTTATAAAAAATGTTAATTCCAAATTTCAGGCTCCAATATGGAGAAAAACCTAGTTCGTACCAATGAATTATTGCTGATATTTAGAGTGATGAGGATCTTTTGTGTAGTGTTATCGCTGTTGTCACCTTTGAACAATACATTTTCATGCTCATTTAAGTATTTTTTTCTTTTCTTTCTTTTCTCGTTGTTGTTAACAATCAAAAGGAAAAGATAGAAGATGGTAGACAAGTTATTTGGGGTCTTTTGTTTCGATGATAGGACAAGAGCCTATTATAGTCGAATTATCGAAGTATAAGAATTGTATTATGGATGCATGCAATGTGGAGGACAAATAGGGATTTTGATATAAGGTTTCCATACACTTGTTTTCCACATGTGTTTCTTATACTTCGTTTATCGCATTATATCGCCGTTACTGTTCCCTTTTCTGAATGCTATGTACCGCTTTCCATTTCGCATTTATGTGTTGTTATTGCTTTCATTTTCGTCTTCCCTTTTTTTCTTTCAAACTGCTTTGAACTGCTTTACTCGAGCCGAGGTTCTCTTGGAAACAACCTCTTTATCTCTACGAGGTAGGGCAAGGTCCGCGTACGCTCTTCCTTCCCCAGACCCCACATGTGGGATTACACTGGGTATGTTGTTGTTTCCATACACTTGTTTTGTTCATGTGATCAAGGGTGAAATAGAAGTGACATTAAGTTTTTGACGAGGATACTTTTTGTTATGTAGCAGGTACTCTAGAATTTCTTTTCTAAGGGCCTTTATTTTTGTTTGTTTTATAAAAATTGTTTCTGATTATTAAAATTGATCTTTAGAGAATTGATTAAGATGATTAGTTTTGTTACTCATACTCTAATGAAACTACAAGTTGAAAATGACAGAAAATATGCTGGACTCCGTCAGCTCCCTACACAGCTTATTGTGAAAATACTTATGTTCTTTTGTATACCTTTTTTTGAGAATGGTAATGTTAACTTATGTTCTTTTGTATATCTTCTAAACTGCACTCTGTTGGTGCTAAATTTTAATAAGATTAACCCTACTTTAAGAAAAACAAAGTAGCTTGGTTGAAGTAATTTGTAGTTATTAGCTCTAAAAAATGATTTTTTGGAATAGTGTCTAAGGAAACTGAAAAAAATGATGTAGTTAAACCAAGCAGACTTTGAATATATATACTTAAGAAATATTAATTGTTAAACTATATGCAAGTATAATTGAAGAGAGGAACTGGAGACTCGTTTCCCAAAGCTATCAGAAACCATTGAAGTATGAAGAAAATAAATATCTAAATCACTAAACAAAAAGTTAGTTCAAATAAGATAAATTAAAAAGGAAAACATTAGGTGTGTGATTAGCTCCTCCAAGATTGCTGAAAAATGTATACTCTAGATATTTCTATCATGTGTCCTTTCTGTAATGTGAGGATTCATCATAAAAGCTCAATGGAAGAAAATGATATGTATAGGCAATGCATATTAGTTGATAATACCTTAATATGTTTTAGACATTAGCACTTTTACGGTAGGTTTATGCTTTCTAGGAGTGGTTTAACTTTTCAGAGATACCTATGTTTAGAAAATATAGAATCTAGTACTTTTTATTTATATTTGCGTAATATTAACATGAGATAATTTAAATGGAGTAACATAGTCCGTGAGGATTCATATAGCCGACCCCGACTTGTTTGGGACTGAGGCGTAGTTGTTGTGTCATGTCCTGTTTGCATTATTTATTGTCCTTCCAAATTGGGTGTCAGTTTTCATCTTCTGGGGCATTCTATGAGGAACTTGTGCTGCATCAGCATCACCATCTCTACTATCTCGTTATTGTATGCTTTTTTGAAATCTCAAAAAGGCACTTTTAAAATTGAGAACATGTAACAGGTTCCTAGAATCCCTAAAAGGAATAACGGTGTCCAACACACCTGTTATGGGGACTTGAGCAATTTATAGAAGACATTCCAAACCTAATTTTTTTTAAGATTACGCCCCCAAACACATTGGTCTACTTTATTTTCTTCTGGATGGAAATATGGTGTTAGAGTTCCCACATTGGTTGAGGGAATGTGTTGTTGTCTCCTTACATGGTATTAGAGGCAGACCCGACCTTGTTATTGTTTCCCAATGTTGGGTGCCCCTTGTTATTTTACCACGCTTCAAATTGATCTCCTTGTATGGCATCGGGCAATTTTTACCTCATGATCTTGCTTGAAGTTGAGTTAGGCTCAAGGTCGGTTTCTTTTAACACATAGTTTGTCTCATGTGCCTAAGAAGAATAAATCCTGCTTATCCCAGTACATCAAGAACGTGTTGACCAATGGTAGTCTAGTTTAAGCTCATATCTTTGTTTTTCTGCAAAAGGTTTTACAATTCAGGACAATATCCCTGAAGGATTGTATGTGGTCAGCTTATATGTTTCTGCACGAATCATTGCTAGATAACAGCTTACAAGTAATTGTTACTTCATTTTTTGAAAACTGGTAATGTTACAAGTAATTGTTACTTCTTGCAATAGATTCAAGTAAGTCAAGTTTATGCATAATCATTGTTATACTTTGCTGCAGAAAGCGTATTTTAGATTCAGGACGAGGAGAATAAAGCAAAAGAAGAAGGCTGGTGTTGATCCAATAAGTACTGCTTTTGATCAGATGAAGGTTTACACTTTTGTTCTTTAACCATGACAATGCCTTGGTATATCTACTTTCGGTGATCAATTTTTTTTCTCTGTCTTCCAGAGGGTGAAAAATCCCCCTATGCGTTTGAGGGACTTTGCAAGCATTGAATCTATGAGAGAAGAAATTAATGAGGTCGTGGCATTTCTGCAAAACCCTCGCGCTTTTCAAGAAATGGGAGCTCGTGCCCCTCGGGTATGTTACTGCAACTGATGTTTCATTGAAGCAGAATTTCTTAGTTTAAGATGGGTGAATTTGCTTTTTTTTTTTTTTTGGAAGAGATTTGCTTCCTTACTAGCATTATGTGTAGATCTTTGTGACTAATTAAAAAAGCGTTCTAGTATGTACCTACTACTTGACAGTTACACATGCATAGACTACATACCCGTTTGGTCATGAGAATTTTTCACTTTTTTGAAAATTAGTGTTTGGCCATAAAAATTCCAAATACAACTTTTTGTTTGGAAAGCACCCCAAACCTTGTTTTCACAATTTTCACTTTTTGTTTTTGGTTGTTGCTTTTGTCTTTCACTTCTCAAATTTTACCCTACATTTTTTATTTTTATAAATTTGACTCCATTTAATTCACCTGATCGGGAAATACATGCTCGACTAGAACAGATTGTTCACTCGATGTGGGAGGATTATATTAAAGAATAGCTATTACTAGTGTTGTTGATTTTTAGTGCTAATGAATTTTTGTAATAATACTTAGAATTGACGAAGTGTAATAGTATATTAGTAGCTCGTTGGCGAAAAGAAACTCACTGGGTCATTTTAGTTCTGAAGCTCGTATGCATTAGTGAACAAGCCCATGCTCGTGATTATTATCGCCTTGAAGTGATGATATTGTGTTCTTGTTGAGTCAAGGGCAGTAAGAACTTTGAGTGCCATTTTCTTGGTTTAAGTGGAATATTACATATAGAATGATTTTTTATTTAAGTTGGATGTATGTAGTAGTAGTAGATGACATTGATGGACTCTGAATTTATTGTCTAAGAAAATTGATGATTGAAATTAACAATGGGAGATGGAACACAATTTCGTGGAAAAGGGAAGAGGAAGAAGACAAGCGAAGACTTGAACTAGGAAATACTAGAGAAATGTTTGGTCTAATGACGATACATGTTGAAGATGCGAATAATCGTGAACTTAATTATATCATCGTATTAAAGAAAAATCTATATAAATCATGCTTAATGTAATAGGAAATGATTGATGGGCAGTGTTTACGCACTGGTTATGTTTGGTTTATGCTTGCACTAAGTTAATTTTCATGTGTGATGTGACAGGGAGTTCTTATTGTGGGGGAGAGAGGAACTGGAAAGACAAGCCTAGCTCTGGCAATTGCTGCAGAAGCTAAGGTGCCTCTTGTTGAAGTTAAAGCCCAACAATTAGAGGCTGGTTTGTGGGTTGGCCAAAGTGCATCAAATGTTAGAGAGCTGTTTCAAACAGCACGTGATCTGGTCAGTATGGTTTCTTTGTGTATTGTATTGCCTCTCCTTACAATTTCCAATACCTGCACCCAAGGGTGTGGTCTAGTGGTCAATGAAGTGGGTTGAGCACCATGAGGTCTCAAGTTCAAATCCCAACATAGTCAAAATACTAGGTGCTTTCTTCCCATCTGTCCTAGCCTTGGTGGACAGAGTTACCTGGTACCTGTTGCTGGTAGGAGGTAGCAGGTATCCCATGAAATTAGTCGAGGTGCACGCAAGCTGGGCTCGACACCACGGTTATAAAAAAAAAAAAGATTTTCCAAGACCTGGTTATGGTGTCCATCTGCATCTTCTTGTAGTTATTTTAGGATCTAAAATAAAAAAAGATAAAGAAAAGGGTCTTGTTGGAATTGGCTGCTGATATAGCATGGATAATGGATAAAGACACATTTCTCTTTGCACGAACGGACAAAAGTTGATTGGTTTGTTTGCATGCATGTTTTCATGGAAAGGAAACCAGTAAAACATGCTAATCTTGGACTGCAAACTTTATGCAAGAGTGATAATAAGAAAGTTCGCAAAAGCTTACCTGTAGAACTTTTTTTTTGTGGCTTAATGTTATTGATTTTTTTATTGACTGACCGAGTCTTTCAAAATAATTTGAGGAGAAGTCAACAATACTGGAGGAGTAATATAGAGTATTCTGTCAAGGAACACATCTGGTACATTCTTCAGAGCTGTTTTTTGTAGTGATATCTGCTTACTTCATTATCCTGTTCAGGCTCCTGTAATCATATTTGTGGAGGACTTTGACCTCTTTGCTGGAGTCAGGGGGAAATTTATCCACACTAAAAAGCAGGATCATGAAGCCTTCATCAATCAACTTTTGGTGGAACTTGATGGGTAAGTGTGTTTTCATACTTTTTAACAAGTTCAGTATTGCGGCAACAGACAAGCATCATCTTGATGTAAATCATTCATCAGGAAAATGGCCTTGTATGGCTATTGTCGAGTTACCCAACTCATCTTCTATAATAGTTATGTCTGCTTTTGATGTGGAAAAGGAGAAGTTAGGCTGATATGAGGACCCGGGGCTTTGATTCAGTGGTAAGAACACAATATTGGATGTGTGGATAGAGCGCATGTCATCTTGACATGGAGCCAATATTTAAGTGGGAACAGGGTAGAGGGGAACCGTACTTCCTTGAGTTTCGAACTTGCGGGTCAACTGATGTTGGGCTAGCTGTTCACAGGGGATTTCTCGGTTGTCAAAAGAAAAAAGGGGCTGATATGCTTTACTAGCTGTTAATTCTTCTATAAAGCACCCTTATTGATTTTGTAATTATTCTAAGTTTTTAACTTTATCTTCTTTTACATTGCTGAGTTGTGTCTACCGTCTCATATAAAAGCTTAAAATATTGAAATATTTGATTTGCTTATATTAGGCTTAGCATACAGTTTCTCATGTGCGCAGTTTCAAAAAGAATAATACAGTTTCTCATGTGCGAACCCAATTTTTTTTTGAGCCAAGCACTTAGGGATATTTTGTTGATGGATGGTGGTGAGACTGGAACGTAGGACCTGTCACTTTAATATCATATTGAGTAGTCTCTACCATTTCATCTAAAAGTTTAAGCTGTTAAAAGAAGGAATAAGGTAAGTTATTTGTTTTAGGTTTGCAACATACATCTACAATGAGGTATGTCCATTCTCTCTGGTGAATATCTTCGCCAATTTCATGTCAAAAAGTTAGATGGAGTTCAAAATTTGTGTTCCAAGTGAACAACCTACAATGATGAACAAAACAATGCCTTACTGTAATAAGAGTATTATTAGTACTCATTAGCTATGGGAAATTCTCCATTGAATTTTCTTAAAACGAATTGAAATAATAAGAAAATGTACATATTGGTCATTACTCCTTTTCTTTTAGTATTTTATCATTACATCATATTAAGACATAATGCTCTCTCTTTTTTCTTCACCATCATCCTGCTTTTGTGTCTTCCTTAATTTCTTTGTGCTGACGAAATGCGTTCTCCATTACTATTAGATATATTAATGCAGTTTATACCTCGTTTAGAGTCTCACGTGGGTTAATAGTATTGTCTGTAGTCCCCAATGTTATCAAAAGCGAAAAACGCAAAAAGCTTTAAGCTCCATTGGGGCTTTAAGTGCAAAGCGCAAATAAAGCGTGGCTTTTTGAACAAAAGGCGCAAGTGGAGAATATATACAAATATATATGTTTAGTCCAATACTAATAATTATAAGCATGAATAACAAATATATGGACAAAGAAATTGAATTTTTTTAAGAATAAAGTGAAATATCAATTGTTTAGTGTCGCTTCTTTAGGACACGCTCATTGGCAAGGAAAAATATGTCTTAAAGCCTTGCTGACGACACTGAAAGACACATTAAGCGAGGCGAAGTGCTCAACATGTTTTGAGCCTCGCTTCAGGGCTTAAGCACGCTTTAAGTGCACCTTTGATAACACTGGTAGTCCCTCACCTCGTGAGCTAATTTTTGGGTTGTGTTAGGCTCAAGGACCATTTTATGAATATGTTATTAGAGCTAGACCTATCTCTATGTTGGGTTACTCGTGTTAGGCCGTAATGTTATAGTCCATGCTCCAGATGTTCAATTCTAGGCGTGTGAGTTGGGAGTGGGGGAAGGATTAGAATCCCCAATTTTTGAGGTTGTTGGATTGTAGTTTCTTTACATGATCTTGAGCAATTTTCACCACAAGAGCTACCTTTTGGTATCGAGTTAGGCCAAAAGTCTATTTTGTTAAACCTTCTATGTTGATAAATTGATAGTAGGAAATTTATTCTCCTTTGCACAACATTAAAAATTAGGGATGGGTAGAAGAGAATATGTAAGTAGGAATTTGGTGGAGCAAGTGGAGTATTATAAATCATTTTTTTTGGTTTGTTGAAGGAGAAAGTTAGAGAAAGTGAAAGGGAATTTAGCCTAGCCTTGCTTGGCGAGTTTTTGTGGGCCCAATTGAAAACCGCTTTCCTTTCTCTATTAGGGATTGCTTTCTAGTTCGTGAGCACAATTGAAAATCGTTTTCCTTTCTCAATTATTCAACTTTTGCTTGCAGCAAGCCATGATTTAGGTCTTAGAAAGTGTACTATCTGAAACATTACTTTAAAATGGATGGATGGATTTCTTCGGGTATTAGAAAATCAATCTTTCTGGAAGATGGAAGATTGATGTATTTTATATTTTGGAAAATCAGGCTAATCAACACTCATATATTAGTAAATTCATGGCCCTGTTGGTGCTTAGAGGATCTGTATTTTGGTGAAAACCTATTCAAGTTTCTGCAAAACTTGCAGGCCTGCAAGTAGTGACAGTATGATTTAAGGAATTGCAATTTGTTTATACCAGCAGGAAATAAACTTGTCACACTTGATTTGCTTAGGACAAATAAATTTTGACCTCCTCTTTTCTTGTAGTACTCCCTCTGTCCCAATTTTTTGTAATACTTTCCTTTTTAATATGTACCAAGAAGAATGTCATTCTTCCTTATTTAGAAACAAGTTAACTTTAAACTTCTCATTTTACCCTTAACAGTGCCCTTTTTTTTTTTTTTTTTTTTAACTTCTCATTTTACCCTTATGAGATGATTTATAACCACACAAGTATTTATGGTTTGTTTTAGACAACAAATGTCAAAACTCTTCCTTTCTGTCTTAAGCTCCGTGTCCAGTCAAACACCCCCACATAAATCGGGACAGAGGGAGTAATAGTTTTAGATAATATATCCAAAACGTTTATGTTGCAAGCAAGGGCATCCGTTTATTGCTGGATCTTGTTCTTCTAAAGGATTCTCACATATTAAAAATTGTAACTAGGACATACTTCCGGATATTGTTACTTTGTAATTGGTCAAAGCATAATCTAAGATGACTGAAATAATTGCATCTTCGTGTTTAGTTTTGTACTACTCTCTCATACCATCTTATGTTGCAGGTTTGAAAAACAGGAAGGGGTGGTCTTGATGGCTACTACTAGTAATCTCAAGCAAATCGATGACGCCTTGCAGCGTCCTGGTCGGATGGATAGGATATTCCGTCTTCAGCGGCCTACTCAAGCAGAAAGAGAAAAGATACTTAGGATAGCTGCAAAAGGAGCTATGGATGAAGAGCTTATAGATTTTGTAGATTGGAGAAAGGTGCGCTTATTTGGTCTCTCATCGGCAGACTCAACTCTTCTTGAGCTCACCAGTTCTCATTTTACATAAAGGCTCTTCAAGTTTATTGAACTGAACGGAAGCTCAGGCTACTTAACTCTGAGAGCAGTTCTTAGACAGCACCTTACTAATTTGAGAAGTTTCTTGATCATATGGGTAAAGAGAATCAACCTAGCATGCATGGGGATGCTTAATTTATCATGTATACTAAGTTCTGTTGACTAAGATTCCTGATTGCCTGAACTAGAAATGATTTAAGATTTTGTGGAAGTGTGTTGGCAGCAACAATTTAAACCTATATTGGTAGTTCTTCATGACTTTTTATTACATATTACAGTGTCACAACTTAGTGTTTCTTTGCAAATCTTATGTTGATTATGCTTTGCTTTCTTCTGCTGTTCTCAACTGGTTTAGAAGTTATTGTTGTTATTTGTTAAATGCAGCGCAGAGGAGCTTTGTTGAATTCAGTAATGATCTTTTAAAACTGCTACTTTTGCCTATCAGGTTGCAGAGAAAACAGCTCTTTTGCGTCCAAGTGAACTAAAACTTGTGCCCGTGGCCTTGGAAGGTAGTGCCTTTAGAAGCAAATTCCTGGACATAGATGAGCTTATGACCTACTGCAGCTGGTTTGCGGTAATTACTGCCGATACTAGCTAGAATACTACACTGTATCAGCATGTACTTCAAGCTCCTTTCAGCATATGTATCTGTGCACATTTCCTCTTTCACTATTGTTTGTTATGCTTCTATAATTAGGATTTATCTTTTTACTTTGGAGAGTCAAATGTTAGTCCGCTGCATGTTCTAATATAACTTCTCCCATAATCCCTCCATGCCTTCAGGAAGGACACAGGGTTGTTCGTCCTTCCTCTAGGGTTTGCTCCCCCTTTTGTGTTTGTTTCGAAGTTTCCTGCTTTCTCGAGCTTCAGGCAGCTCTCTCTAATGGAGTTTTCCAATGGTTGCAGCATTCAAAGCCTGTTGCTGGTCCTTTCTCATTCCGCTTCGGTTTAAAGTGTTCTGTTAGTCAGTTTATATAGTTGTTAGCAGTCTGACCCATTTTTATTAGTGAACTGGCTGAATCCAGAAGTATTGGTTCTGCCAATTTTATTCGATGCCATTTTGATTGGATCTTCAGATAATTAAGCTATCATTTGAATGTGAAGGGATCCAGAAGTAGAGAGAACATGCTTTTCCATTTTGAGGAGGTATATATATTTTAACATGAAATAGAAACAGCATGTAGTGAAAGAACTTTCTAATGTGAGACAGCTAACAGTATCCTGAAAGCTGTGAGAGTATATCGGGTATGGTAGTTAATTATGAAATATGATTGTTGGAATTAAGCAAATATCTCACTCGTTTGGAACTCTGGAGCAAAATGCATACTCTTCTTGTTTATTCAAACTCTAACCGGTAAAAGAGAATAAACTTGACAAATTATGAGCATCTATTTTCTATCCTAATAACATGAAATACATAGTTTAGAGGACAAGTATATCCGAGGCTGTATAGAAACACATCATGCTTTGATTCATTGCTTGAAAAAGTAATGGCTCCCATCTTGCTTCAGGGTGTGTGTTGCATAGGTTGCAGTTGCCTATCGTTTCTAACTCACGACACTATGTGTACTCTTGAATAATTTTGACTGGCTAAAATTACAAATGTTGCAGCTACTGGGCTAAAAAAAAAGGGCAGCCCGGTGCACTAAGCTCTCGCTATGCGCGGGGAAAGGGGAAGGGCCGGACCACAAGGGTCTATTGTACATAGCCTTACCTTGCATTTCTGCAAGAAGCTGTTTCCACGGCTTGAACCCATGACCTCCTGGTCACATGGAAGCAACTTTACCAGTTACTCCAAGGCTCCCCTTCCTTGCAGCTACTGGACTGATTTACGAAAATATGCAATCTTGTGGAGAAAACTTTATAAATCACTCTCTGAAAGGATGTATATTAGCATCGCCTCCATATTTAAACACACATTCCATTAGAAGAAGCCTCACTTTTTTTGTTTTAATATTCACTCCCCATAACGTGAGATGCTTTCTTCATCTATACTATTATCTGTTGTTCACTTTCATGAGTAGTTCAGCTCTTTGCACATACTTTGAAGAATACTGCAAATATAGTGGGGCTTGAACTTCTTGTTGACACATTATCTCCAGTGAATAATTATTCTAAAAGCGTGGCGAGTAATTGGCTTTTTACATCTTGAAATGAATATCTGATTGTGTCTATAAAGGTTGTGGTAGTAACATTCTCACTTATCTAAGCTATAAAGCCTGTCATTAGAATTGGCTCCAGCTGCCTAGTAGTCTCATGACATTACGTTACAAGCTGAAAGCTCTACTTAAAGGCAAACAAGAAAAGATTCTATCCGTGAGTCTACTAAGAGAAATGGAAAAGGGAGAAACTGAGATGACCATGGATATCATTGCTCTTTTCTAGACTGGATATGAGTTTGTAGATTCTGAGAATTTTAAGAACATGATCAAAGGGCAGATCCATGACATCGTCATTCTAGTGATGATATACATCTAAAATCCTGAACTTCATGGGAACAAATCTCTTAAAACCGATCTTTTCTTAAACAATTCCCAGATCTCTTAAAACCAATCTTGTGATGATGAAATCACGACATTGACACATTGAGATATTTCCAAAGGATTTTGAAGCTGAACTTGATGAAGTTTCTTTGTAAGATGTAAAGTTTTACCATGTTCAACTACCTTGAGCTGATTTTGAGTTACATTTGTTTTCTTCTATTGTTATGTATATACTCCATGACATCTGTCAATGTTTAAGCTTCACTGCTGAGGTTCTCTGCATACAATCTGCTTTGCTGTTCTGCAGACATTCAGCAGCCTTGTCCCGAAATGGTTAAGGAAGACGAAAGCTGTAAAGCAATTTAGCAGAATGCTGGTGAATCATCTTGGATTGACATTGACGAAAGAAGATTTAGAAAATGTTGTTGATCTAATGGAGCCTTATGGTCAAATAAGCAATGGAACTGAATTGCTAAATCCTCCTCTTGAAGTAAGCATTCCCATTTTTGGTTTCCTTTGTCAGTATGCATTATTTGATGAATGATTAGACATCCTGTACGCTACTGTATTTCCTTGATCCCACCTAGTAGTAAAGCTATACTTCGGCTTCCTGTTTATTGCCTTTTGGTTTATATGTAACAGCAGTTTCCTCTTGATGTACTAGGAAATGAAATAAAAATGAAACCTTTCCCTTGATCATAATAGCACAACTTTTTCTGTGATTATCTTTTTGTCTTTTCTAGATCATTAGGGCATTTCTCCTGGCATTATTTTTGTAGGATTCTCAGTTTCCTTCTAATCATGTAAGCTGATGATTAGAATGTAACAAGTAGAGAAGCCTAACAACGAGGATATACATAAATTGTAATGAATCATCTGTACAAGGCTGCAGTATCATGGGAAATCGATGAACATTAGAACAAGCTAGGGAAGGAAGAGCAGATCTTACTATCCAAATTTTATGCTCCTTAATTCCCATTCATGAGTACATGTGGGGCTATTTCCCCAGTGCTGCCCTCTTGGTCGCCACTCCCTTCACCTTCCACTTTCCACTTTCCAGCACGAGCGGCTGTTTTACTGCAGCTAGCACTATCCAAAAAGCGATTTAACGGTACACAGAACGGAGTTTCCTGTGCTGGTACATGTGGCTTTGAGAATTCTCCACCTTTACAGTACAAGATTGTCAATTTTCTGTTCTCTATGAAGCACATGATCTTGTCTTATTGATCTGTGAACATCAAAAGACACTTTCTCACAGGTGATTTAATTGAAGCTCTAAAAAGCTAGTGAATCATCTCTACTTGATGGAATATTGTCTGTGCTCCAAAAATATATAAACATTAGTCATCTGATTAAGAAATGCAGAATTCTTCCTTCAAACATCAATTAAGTCTTTTTCCCTCTATTTGGTCAATCATAATGGACATTGTAACAACTTGAGAGACCAAACACTATGCCTTTTAATTCCCATTTCTCCTCCATCCCTATAGAAGATAATCAGACTTTTCTCTACGTCCTCTATTGTTTTGTACACTGGGGTTTCTCCATAACATCAATAGAATTATGACTATCAAAAATAGGTTATTGATGAATTCTGTAGGCACTCTGCAGGGGATATACTGAATAGTAAACTTAGAAAGATTTGAGAAATAATCTTAACCTTCTAAGTCGATCACCTTTAAAGCAATCAAATGGTTCTTTGTTGCACCTGTAGGTTCCATCACTTCTGAAATTCTAGAGCTGATTAATTTTATTTGCCATTGAGGCAAAGAATACAGAAAGAGACATGCAGTAGGTAGGTAAACAGGATAAGGTGCTTGTAAAATAGTAACAGTCTTACCTCCTTTGGAGTAATAATTATTTTCTGCCAGAAGTCTATTTATTCTTAAAATATAGGGAAAAAGCTCAAATATGCCATTGAACTATCGAAATGGCTCATTTATGCCACTCGTCAATAGTTTGGCTCATTTATGCCATCGCCGTTACCAAAATGGCTCATCCATGCCATTTTTTATTAACGCCGGTTTTACAATACCATTTTTCATTAACACCGACATTAATGAAAAATGGCATGGATGAGCCATTTTGGTAATCACAATGACATAAATGAGCCATTTTGGTAACAACAATGGCGTAAATGAGCCAAACTATTAACGAGGGGCATAAATGAGCCATTTCTGATAGTTCGATGGCATATTTGAGCTTTTTCCCTAAAATAGATGAAGTACTGGATTTCAAGCCTAAACATATTTGAGGCACCACCAACAAGAAGATCAAAATAGAAGGGTGGGGCTTAACTCAGCTTAAGCCTGTTGGATTTGCTTAACCGATTGATAAACTGCGTTTTCGCACTTGGATGATGTCAGTTTTTTAGATTAACCAGCCTCAAAGACTGCTTGCTACCAGCAATATACTCTCTATGTATTCATTTTCTACAGTATCACACAAAAAGTTTCATATTTGAGGAGGTGAGCTATTGCTAGCCTGTCATTATTCTGGTTGGCGCCGCTTCAGATATCCAACTGCTTTATCTAGCGGTCTGCCTCCCATCATAAAGAGGGAGTCATAAATGATTGTGGATCATCACTACTAAAACCCCTAGAGCTTTCAAAGATATCTAATAGACTATTTAAGAGGATTGAGAATCTGACAATAGATATGCAGAGTACTAATTCAGCTTCTCCATTTTTCGTGGAACCATCCTTCAATTAATGAATTCCATTGGTGTGATAATACCCTTTTCCCAAGTATAGCCAGCATGATACTACCAGCACTTCCATTCAGTTCTCTCCAATTAATTAGTTAGTTCATTAGCAATTAAAACTAAATCAAGAATCTGCGTCTCATCAATAAAAGCATTTCAAGCGCCAGGAAGTCCAAGTGCATTCTTCGGTCTCGTTGTCAGTAGTTCAGCAACTTTGTTAACTACTGGAAAAAAGGATTAACCAGCTATAGAATTTCTAGAGCGGAGATATCTTTAGCTAATAGTCAACTAAAACTGCCTATACTGGAAACATCTTTATTGTCTCTTCATGGGTGACACAACATGAATTGACTGTTCATTATTTTTGTAGTGGACAATGGAAACAAAGTTTCCACATGCTGTTTGGGCTGCAGGTCGGAGTTTAATTGCTCTTCTTCTACCAAACTTCGATACTGTGGATAATCTGTGGCTTGAGCCTTTCTCTTGGGAGGTACTATATTCTGTTTATTCTTTATAAGCTGCTTGTTATGATTAGTGTGATTGTAGTTATATCTTTATTTTTTCCTTATAGGAGAAAGCAATAAAAAATTATTGAGCCGGTGTATTAATCTATGAAAGGAATGATGGTTCTACAGAGTTAGACTCACACTAAGGCAGCGTTTGTTTTATTAAGATTAAGATGTCTGAATCTGAATACACATTTAAATATTAAGATGTTTCTTAGATCTGAATACTGAATCATTAAGACTGTCTTCTCAGTATTAAATGTTTATATTTTATCTTTCGTAAAAAGTAAATAAATATAAATTTCAAATAAAATAATTTAGATATTGTATCCACAAAATATTTGGTTTCAAGGTGGCGGTTGTTGGTGGTAGTGATTATCTGGCAGGACTGCTATCGTGGTGGTGGAGGTGGTTGTGTTGTTAGACGTCATTGCTGGTAGTGGCTGGCGGTGATGGTAGTCGTCGGCAGTAGTGGTGTATGTGATGGTGAAAGTTGGTGGTGGTGGTGGAAGTTTGATTGCTGAGATGGTTGGTGGTAGTGGTGGTGATGGCTGATGGTGGTGAGTGCGTAGTGGTGGTTTTTGGCGATTATGGACATAATGGTGGTGAAAAGTCAACTTTGGGAAATTCTTTAACTGAATAGTCTCTTAATAATATTACGACCATGTTGAAGATCTGAATGATTTAGATCTATTTAGACCCATTAAGTGGTTAATTAAAATTAAAAAGCACTTTATATTCTGAGGTCTTAACCATTCAGATTAAGACCTCCATTAAGTGTAAACAAATGGGGCCCAAGTGTCACAAAAAGAAAATAAGTTATCAATAGGCAGTTGATTACTGTTAAAGGCAAATATAAGGATTTTCAGTTTCTGTTACTGTTTTATGGCCAACTTTTTTATTGTTTGTTCTACAAAAAATTTACTTTTGGACCATATCAGAGATCATAGATAAATCAGGAGACCCTATTAACTTGTTGACAGAACTTTACTACTTTTCTGTCTCAATTTATGTCAAGGGGTTTAGAGTACGAGAGTCAAAATACTTGACTATGAATTCGGGTATATATTCTTCAAATGTTTTAAAATAAAACTTACATGTTTGAAAACTACACGAAAAGTACACAAGTCAACATAGCTAATAATCCAAAATATTTGAAAAAAAGTTTGAGAAAGTTATAGTCAAAGGAAAAAGTGTTTCGACTCCCAAATAGTAATACCTTCACATGAAATGGGATAGAGTATCAATTATCAATTCCTGGTGATTTTAGTGATAAGAAAAATATCATCTGCACATGTAATAATTACTGCAATATCTCTTCATTGCCTGAAGATGGTTTCTTTCATCAGAATTAGTGCATCAGAAGTAATGCTAAGCTCTTCTAAGAGTATGTAATTGTTTGGTATATGTTTCTGTTTTATTTATACTTCTTATATACAAGCGTTTTCATCTTCCAACTTCAATAAAATTATTTACTTTATCAACACAAAAATAATTTGTTCACTACTCAATGCCTACACCTCTAGCTGCCGTATAACTTCCAGAGCATTTTATTCTCTTAGCTTATGCCTCCAAAAACAGAAGGAAAAGGGAACAGAAATTTTCTACTCTTCTCTACATTTTTCTTATTTTATTTTTTATTTTTATTTTCGCCTTCGCATCAAGAAGCAATCCTTGAGCCTTTTAGTTGGGTGAATATGCTGTTATGTTGTGCTTTTCTTTAAGGTACATAATACACCCTCTGTCCCATTTTATATCAGACTTTACTTCACTCCCTCTGTTTCAATTTATGTGACACACTCTCCTTATAAGCCCGTTTAAAAAAATTGACACATTTCTACATTTGGAAACAATTTAACTTTAAACTTTTCTTTTTACCCATTTTACATGTAATGAGAAGCTTTATATAGTGAGAGTTGTGATAACTTAATGAACTAAAAAGGATGAATGTAAATTGTGAACGTAACATTATGTACTTTCTTTTTACCCTTGTGAGAGAGCATATTCAGTAATGAAATGCTCTCCTGGGGGTTGATCTATCCACATTATCCTCCTATGGCTTTTCAAGTAACAAATCTCCTTTTCTCTGCCCCTGTGGCTTGATCAGTCTGCCATAATATTTGGTGAGTTGTACGCTGATACTCCCACTAACTCCCTTATGGATGTTACCCTATGCTTTTTGGTGATTTCTCTTAGGTGTGCATACAACTAGCATTCATACCTAAATCCATTCAAGGTTGTCTCATTGGATTGTGTGCTTGGTCTGTCCTGAAAGATGTTAACTTTTACAAAGTTTCGGCCTGCTGATTTCAGGGAATTGGGTGTACAAAGATCACCAAGGCTAAAAATGAAGGTTCTATCAGTGGGAATGTTGAATCAAGATCATATCTTGAAAAGAGACTAGTCTTTTGCTTTGGTTCTTATGTTGCGGCTCAGCTGTTGCTTCCATTTGGTGAAGAAAACATTCTTTCTTCTTCAGAGCTGCAGCAGGCTCAAGAGGTTGTACAAGACTCTTGGCCCTCTTCAACTGTAATTCTCTCATGTACGCTGTTGTGGATACTGGAACCTAATAATCATAGTATTTTGTGACAGATAGCTACAAGGATGGTGATTCAATATGGTTGGGGCCCTGATGATAGTCCTACAATTTACCATCATGGCAATTCGGTATTAACCTTTATTTTCCCAATCTTATACTTGACTGCATGATCTTTTATTTCGTTCAAATATATTTCCCCTTTGTATCTTCACTATAGCTAGATATGTCATAGCTCTTTCCCAAGACAAATTAATGAAATTTTACTAGTCACCTTGCGCCACATTAAGTTGTTTGTTATGATGACCTTGGCTGCAAACCGTTAGGGGTGGAGCCAAGCCAGAAAATCATTCACCTCGACATTAATGAGTGAACCACATCTTTGCCACAAATGAATCTTGCTTAAAAGATTTGCGCACCGAAATGGGAGCCCAAATGTTGTTGTTTCACACTTAGTTCTTATAGATATGTGTGCTTGTACAAACATTTGTCAAACATAAAGTAACTGACTGCCATTGTATATCTGGTGCATGACTGCTTTTTCTCATTGATATATTTTTGTCTTATCGTCTTCCTTTGTGTGTTGCTACTCTGAATAGGTCACAGCTTTGAGTATGGGAAACCATTTTGAATATGAGATGGCTGCAAAAGTGGAAAAGGTATGAAGTTGCCTATTGAGTAATACTCCCTGGTCCTTTTACTTAATATGATATGAAACATTATTTTCGTGTTATATGAGAATTCTATGTACAAAATTTTCTTGCTTCAATGGAACTGTTGGCCACAAATGGTACTTAATCTTTGTAATAAGTCAATATCCAGAGTAAGGTGGTTGAAGAACCCTCTTTTTGGCCTCTTCTTATAGCTCCCACCATCTGGCTTGACTTTAGCTGAACTGTACATAATGTAGTCTTAGTGTGCTTAAACCTTACCTTATAAAAAAGAAGAAGAGGGTAGTCTGTGTGCTTGGGCGTGTTATCAAGAGTGTTTCTTAACATCTTTGATGAGAAATAAGAGAGGATTTGGAGGATGCGATGAAAAAAAGGTTAAAGTTCAGGTATTTGGATAAATGTATATGTAGGGCGCTCATGTCACACTATTGTGTTTGCACATTTATCTTGGTAGAAGTTAATCCAGTACACTCACAACACTCTTCCTTGGTTGGTTGCATGCCTGTTGTATGTAGCAATCTTGTTGCTTATGTAGCTAGTCTGGTGACTTATAAGTGACTTGTTGATTTTTTTTTAGTTGATCATTTGGTGGTTTTACAATTGTATTTTGTACAATGTTGGCCTAAGAAGAATTTAAATGGAGAAACATGATAATTGAGGATTTATATAGCCGATCCTAACTTGTTTGGGATTGAGGCTTAGTTGTTGTTGTGGGTCATTTTGTTTTATAGATCTAGGGCCAATGTTTTCTTTTCTCTAACAAACTGACAGTTGATTTTGATATGTTTGGTTCTCTCAAAACATCTTTATCTTGCATTCATCGCAATGTGGAGTGCAGCTTGATTACCACTAAGAACTGTCATGGTATTTCGTGGATCACTACTCTTCCAAATGGCTGAATCCGTAGGAGTATTACTAGGTTTATGACTACGTTAGACCTGCTCAAGCTACTAGGGTCTACAACCGTAAAGGCAAGAGTGAAAATGTAGCCGCCTAAATGTAATTGTGTTTATTTATTAGTTACTCCCTCTGTCCCAATTTATGTGATACACTTTCCTTTTTAATCTGTCTCAAAAAGAATAATACATTTCTATATTTAGAAATAATTTAACTCAAAACTTTCCCTTTTACCCTTAATGAAATGATTTACATCCACACAAATATCTATGACTTGTTTTACACCACAAGTTTCAAAAGTCTTCTTTTCTTTTTTAAATTTCGTGCCTAGTCAAACTATATCACATAAATTGGGACGGAGGGAGTACTATGTTTATGTATTCACATTATTGTCCCTAGCAGTTAGAGATTGGTTATTTTGTGCTATTTAATTTAGAAAGAAGGATGGGATTTGGTTACGTCAGCTGAGGAAACACATTATAAAAGCGAGAGCTTTCATTTGTGTGTAGAGCAGGAGACTTTTCCCAAACTTAAAAGCAGGTCTAGACTGCACAAAACAAAGACATCAATTTAGAATCAATAGACTTCCATAAGAGACTACAACTGAGCATCAATCTTTTCTCATTTGACTTCTATAGGAGGCTACACAATTGAGCATCAATCTTCTCTCATCTCCTCGAACCTTCTCTTCAATATTTCTTAGCTTGTTTAATTAAGTGATTTTGAACGCGTTGTCTTCTGCATCTTAATTGAACAGAAGAAGATCAACATAGTTAAGTTGCACTATCTACCAATAGTTATGTGGTAATCACTTGGTTTGAGTTACTGGAAACCGTAGTTTTAGAACCAAAAGCATTTGATCCAAGCGACATTTTCAACGAATCAAAGGAGAGTTTCAACACCAAAATATCAAATCAGGGGGGAAAATGCGACCAAGTTGTGACCCCAAGTGCTGGAAACAGTGGGTAAAGTAACCAGAAACCAGAAAATATCTCACCAGAACAGTGTATTGACTGGCCTTCTCGAAATAGAGCTCCGGTGGTAGAATGCAACGGAAAGTAGATGGGTCGAGGTAGATTGAAGAGGCGAAAGGTGAAAGAATTTTGTCGGAAAGTAGTCGAAAGATCTCTCACATGCCGGCGCATGAGGTGACCTCGCTGGAAATATTAAAAGACTTCCCGGTGCATGCGGCCGTGTGAAAGCTTCGATGGGGCTGGGCTTTCTGCGATCTCGTTGCCGGAGAATTCCATGCTCCTTAGTGGCGTCAGTTGATGTACAACCCTCGGGGAAAGTGATGCAATGACAGTCGTTGGACGGCGATGGTGTTTTTTCTTCCTGGCATCACCGGTAAGATGCACAGTGACTAATACCTCACAATGGCTCTGATTCCATGTGAAAATTGAACAAGGAAGAGTTACTGAGAGAAAAACACTGTTTGATTATTCCCTCAAGCTATTGGGGTTTAAATAGCTAAATTACATGTTCTAAGAAAGAAAAGAGAATCGAAATACATAATTACAGGAAGTAAATCAAGCTACTTGATTCCAAAGGATTTATTTACTATATTTCAAATCCTAGAATATTTACAAGATTCTAACAGAATTAAAGGCACACGTTACATGTGCATGAATAAGGATTGATCTTATCAGGTTGCAACCTGAAAGTTGATTGTTCTTGAATAAGATAGTTGAGATTTTGAAACTTGATGTTTTTGTGAAGGTGAATATGCCCTAAACTGATGAAACTCGGCAAGCACCTACTGATAAGAGTTACTTAAAAGTGATGTTGCTTGTATAATCATAAAGCAGCAATTTCCTTAATCCAATAATCATCCTGCCTTGATTTTTTGGTACAGATGTACTATATGGCTTATGATAAAGCAAAAGACATGCTTCAGAAAAATCAACAAGTGCTGGAGAAGATTGTAGAGGAGCTGCTTAAGTATGAAGTCTTGACAAGAAAGGTAAGCTGATGTAGAAGTATGTGTTTGAAATTGCAAAAACAAATTCTGCAGAATGTTCGTCCTTTATAAACTGAAGTTCTTCATGCTGCCTCTGGGTATTAATAGTTTGAGATAGCACTTCTTTGGCATTCTATTTTGCTTGAGTAAGATTTTTTGTAATTCTTGTGATCTTGCAAACCCTTAGCAAATGACAACACCAAAGTGAGTTCCCAGTGATTAAATAAAGCCAGGCCTGGTTCATTTTCTGATAATTCCTGGATAAATGGGTGAAGAAATAGAAGAAGAGGAGAAAACCCTTACTGAATTTGGTAGTTAACAACATACAAGGGGACTCCTTAGATAGGTGCTTTGATTTGGAATTCCGAATTACTATGATATAATCACTAAAATGAATCTATACAAATATACACATTTCAGTAATTCTCTTAACTCTAAATTTAAATATGCCCCTCCAAATTGTTGACGAGTCGCCCAATTAGTTTCACGAAATAGTGAACAATCACAGAAAGAACAAGGGCGCTGATTTTTTACCCCAAAATATAGCTAGTGATTGCATAGTTAAAGAAAATGCTGCTTGTAGCACACACATAAGGGAATTAATCAGTCACCAAAAAGTGGTACGGTAATGTAATTAGTGTATTTTGAATTGGTGGATAGCGTAAAGGAAATGTTTCCAGAGCATCAACCCAAAATGTTGCTGGAGAAGTCCTCAGAAGAATAACTCTATAGGACAAAGCCGCTGTAATGTCTGATCGACCTCGGAAAAAGGAGTGGTTCCATTGCAATGGTTACCAGAAAGAGGCAATAATTTTAAATTATGAACAAAAAGTCTCTGGTCAAGCAAGAATGCAGCACGTTGAATATAAAACTTCCCCAAACAATTTTCTGCTGCACTGAAGTTCAGCACTGTGTAAAACTTCTTGGGAAGTATCTATATTTCAAGATTGAGGAGACATTTATCTGATAAACTACTTCCTCAATTGTTTAACAGGAGTTCTAGCTCTCATCCATTTTCATTGGCTATGCGAAGAGTAGGATTACTATATTGCGCTTCACTATGACATTCTGAGTGATGCTGTACCAACCCTTAAGAATTTATTTTCTTAATATCCATCAGGATAGGAGACATAGGATTATCCCATTGGTCTTTCAAATGGACATTCTGAGTGTTTCTGTATCAAGTACCAACCCTCAAACATATTTTTGTTACATGACTCATAATTTTGTGTTCATTCCCTGTTTACTGACTTTCTCTATATGATGGTTTCTTAATGGCCATTCTTCTTCTTCTTCTTCTTTAATTTGCAGGATCTGGAGAGAATTATTGCAGATAATGACGGGGTGCGTGAAAAAGAACCATTCTTCCTTTCGGAAGCATATAATGAGGTACTGATTCTCAATCCTCGGGGGGCAAGTGATGTATAAGTTTATTCTACCATCTACTCTTCAATTTCTTAGATGATAACAGTTGCACAGAGTTAACCTTGGGCTGACCTAACCACAAACAAAAAGAGACCTGGGGTGTGTTTGGCATGAAGGAAATCATTTTTTTGGAATATGTTTTCCAATTTTCCCATGTTTGGTTGGTCAAAATGTTTTGGAAAACATTTTCTCTAGGAAAACAAGTTCCTTAAAAATGAGGAAAATGACTTCCCTAATGGAAGTAGGGAAAACAAGTTCCATAAGTGACTTCTAAGTTCATTGTCTCCCCCACCCAACGCCCAACCCCCAACCCCCACTCCTTGACCATCCCACCCCCGCTACCCCCGAACCTCCACTCTCCACCCCATCCCACCTCCATATGTTTTTGCTAGATTACATAAAAGTGCTCTTTGAATTATAATTTTTTTCTTACGTACCAAACACTAGAAAATAAGTAACAAACCCACTTATTTTCCAAGAAATCATATTCTAGGAAAACATTTTCCTTCATACCAAACACACCCCTGGACTTGGCTAGATTTCCTAAATATATATATGGGAGAAATCTCCGTCAGACGTGCTTGAAGGAACAGTTGAATGATGCTAGGTTAATTTCTGACTAAGCTTCTAATCAATGTCTATTAATGGACTAAATAAACCCGAGAAGTAGTTCAATGAAGAATTATTGTATAGTGTATGTAGAGCAATCCATAAGCTTGCTTCGATGTGAAATAACACCTAGAGGACATTGAAATGAAGGAATATTAGTTTAAGATCCTAAGTCACAGGTTAACACAATAAGAGATAGTGATAATGAGCTTAAAGACATTTCTGATCTGCATACAACAAATATTGCTGGATTTCCACAAGTTGTTAAGGGAAATTTCTTCAAAGAGAAAAGACAAATCCTCTACTAAGTAAGCCTAAATTACTGCCAATAATGCCAAAATTATTCTTGATAATTATTGTCCAAGGCATGAGAAAATAGTGATAAACAACTAAGTTGCTTGGACTCTTCACTTATAGGGCTGCACTCGTGTCGACACGACGTGGGTGTGGGATTCATACCGGATTTGGTCAACCGATTTTAGGTACTTTGACCAGAATCGACGGAGAAATTAGGGATAGATACAATGATTTTTCAAAATAAAAGCTAAGGTGAAATTGAAGAAAATGGAATAGCTTGTATATAGAAATTTCTATGTCAGTCCTTTTCCTTTTATCTCCTTCTGGGATTCTCCGCTGATCAATATTTTCTGCTCAGAAAACCTTGTAAGTTTTCCACATAATGCCTCATAATTTAGACATATAACTCTATTTTAGATATTTAAATTATTTTAAGCCGAATCCCCGCACCATTCCCTAGATTCATACCCCCGAATCTTAAAATTTAGATAATGAAGGATCGACCTCTAGATCCTCATCCGTATCGGACTCCCGCACCCGAGTCTGAGCAACTTAGGTAAACAGTTCTCTACAAATTTCCAGGCCAAAGGATGAGCTGAAGATTTAGAGTTGCCACATCAATTGAGTGCCGAAACATGCTGAAGATTTTGTGATTGTTTGGTCTGTTAATGGATATATTCTCTGCCTCTTAACTTATGGCACAATTTCTTATCAAGAATTCAGCTTGAACCCAGTGAAAAACTAAACCTACAGAGCTTCATAAAATCTAGATGTCTCAGAAACTTCAGCTTGGAATTTCCTTCATCTATGTGCATGCTTATAATCCACCCCCTTTTTTGTATACCAAATTTACATACTGCTTTTACCTGTGCAGCCAGTGCTAGAAAATTTCCTACAAGAAAACGGAAAAGCTTCTTCGGTGGAGTTTTTAACAGCTGCAAATTAGAATGTCACGTATCACCTTCCGGCAATCAGTTCATGCTTGCAGTTCCCCCAATCACATACATATTATTTGATGTCAAGATGTAGTTCTTTTCTGTTTTTCTTTAATAATTTATTTTCTATTTCTTTTCATTGTATTTTATTTATCTTTTTGCTTTGCTTCTTCATGAGGGGTAAGAAAAGGATTTGGAGAAGAGTAAGGAGGGGTTGATTGGGCGGTAGTTGTAGATTCAGGTTGAGAAGAGGTTGCATTCATTTTTCCTTCTCATCTGGGATGAGATTGTATATTTTCTTGTTATGTCTTTGCTAGTTTTGTTCTAGGAAATTTGTATTTAGTAGTAACAATATTTTTGCCTTGCATGTACACACTTACTTGAGCTGATAAATTACCATTGGTTTTCTAATGAGATTTGTAATTGCCTCACTTGAATCTTGTAACGTGTATATTGATTTAACAAACTTAAGATACAACTCTTCCAATGATGTTATGAGAGAAATTATTGATGAGTGATTTATAGCGAATCCCCTTTCCCAGATGCATATATATATATATATATAACTCACGCAGGCAATGTCTGGAGAAATGATAAGAGGGGTTGCTCAGATGGTAAAGTCCTCCACTTTCAATCGAAGGTTGTGAGTTCGAGTCACCAAGGAAGCAAAGGGGAGAGCTCCTAGGGGGAGGGGTAAAAAAAAAATGTCTGGAGAGAAATTATTATACACCACAAAATCACAAAAGGATCTTGAACTGGATGATGTAGTATATCCGAACTGAGTGAATTATGCTAAGTAGACATGCACTATTTTATGTATAACATATAAACGGTGTGTTCGGTACAGAGGAAAATGTTTTTCACAGAAAATGTTATTTCTTATTTATTTTTTCATATTTATTTGGTTAGTGAAAAATAAATAAATTTCTTATTTTTCTCATGTTCGGTTGGTTATTAGAAAACATTTTTCAGAAAATATTCACCCAAGCCCCACAACATTTTTCAAAAAATTGACAAATATTTTTTGTAAAATGTTTTCCTCCGTGCCATACCGAACACACCCAAAATTATCCTTCTACTCTTAACTGGGGAGTGACAATATCAATCCAAACCCAGCCCGTCTAACCCGTTTGATGTTTCTACGGGTTGAGTCATGACCCGTTTGATGAGTTGACCCAACAAATTAAAAACCAAAATTATCCATCATTCAATCAGGACGAACCCCATCAAAATTAGTGTAACCCACCCAGTCAGAATGTAACTCAACCCAAACAAATAATATTAGGAGAAAAACATCGTCCGTTTGAAACCCAATAGAATAGTAGTAATTTTTTTTTGCTGAAATCCAATAGAATAGTATTGACATTACTAAAATACTAAATTGGTTTGTAATTATAGGATAAAGATATTAAATTCGTTATACTATTTTGAAAATATAGTCTCTCTTTAGTTAAATCTTCTGAACGTATTTCCTTTTCAGCTTTTTAAAATAAAATGATCCACATCATTTGATACCTACAAACTAAAAAATAAAGATAGAGGTGAGATAACAACCAAAAGAATATACAGTAACCCACACTACTAAAAAAGTCTATTTTTCCACGACTTTTTTCATTGAAAAATGTTTAGTGATTATTTCCCATTAAATGTTGGAAGAAAAACTTAAATAGTAGTGTTTTCATACGAAAAAATTTAGAATCTTTATCAGCATTTTAATGGGAACCTGTTTCCCACAATACGTTTTTTTTTCAGTGAGCTGGTTCGGTGTGAATGAGGTGAGAAAATCATGTTTTATAGCACAAATTTCCTACTGAATATCGATGGGAAAAATCATTATTTCTAATAATGCCATGCATAATGTTAAATTCATTACTTAGCTTGTTGATCACCTAATTTTTTCAACCTAACCAACTGAATTAAATGTTCTGATACTTTCATTTAAGTTATATTAGCATGATAGAAAATCAGAATTACAAGAAATATACACTTTCATAAGAAAAATCCAGTAATAGGAATGACTTGATTGCAATATCTGTAAAATGTTTAGAAAGAGGGGAGAGATTGGGTTATATTGGGCGAATTGAGTTATGATCCTTGTTTAACTCATTTTGACCCAACCCAATTTTGGGCAAGTTGAGTCTTGATCCGTTTTGACCCGCCGAATTTGACTCAACCCGCGTATTTTCCACCCCTACTCCTAAGCATAGATTTTGAGTTCAAACCTTGAGTATGGAGAAATTCTTGTCATGTACACTTTTCATAGAGTAGGATTAATTCGGGGCAAATCTAAATTAGTCAAGTCGATAGATTTTGAATACGTGATGTATTAAAAAAACGATATCTTGTTTTTGGTCCCGAACTAATTTAGGACTTACCAAGTGGGACAACAACGATCGGCATATTGACAACAATGATCGGCTAATTGTCAACAATGGTCGGCTATTTGACAACAATGATCGGCTAATTTATAATTGATTTAGTAGGAGATTAACGTGACAACAATGATCAGCTAATTCAAAGATGCCAATATCTCAGGGTCAAAGTTGTAAAGGTCGAGTAAGACCGCCCCGACCATCTTGTAGTCGGTAGGGTCGAGCGCACACTGGATTATTCCGCAAAGGTACATGAGGTTTGGTTTGGTATGGCAGCCATGACCACAATGTTCCGAAGTATCCCAAGTTGATGCGCAAGGGTAAGGATAAGATGATTATGAGTTGTACAGATGAAAAAGCAGAAGACACCATTGGAAGGTTTAGCAGGTTATGAAAAGCTATACATTTCACAGTGACTCGTGCTGATTAGAATGAAGGACATGTTATGTACATGCGACCTAAATTGTAATGTCTTACCGAGAATAGATTGGAAATTGTCTAAGGATATCATTAACAAGAATGGATTGCCACAATCGAATCGTCTGAAGAGTGACCATCAGTAAATTTAAGAAGATCACATAAAGTGACGTACCCAGGATAGTGAGCCCAAGTCATATATAAGGATCGAGTTATCCACGGTAGTGGAAAGGGACTTAAGCCTCTCGTCCGTGCATAAAATGACGATACCGCGTATTATTGAGAGTTACATGTATCAATGTTAGTAAGTTAAGGTATGCTATAGGTATTGGACTGGTAAGGTCTTCGGCTTCATTGTGCATCAGGTTACAATTCTAAATAACCTCAGGATAACAATAGCTTGCTGGGAGCAATATGGAACAATCAAAGAATGGTTGTAAGAGATATGAAAACAGTTAATAAGTATGAATAAAATGGTATGATCAAGTATCAAGGCAAAAATATTTTTTTCGTTTAATGACGAATAGAATAAAGGGTTACGACAAGAAGGATAAAGGTGAATGAAATTATAATTATGCAGGTTTCACAAAGGCATGATTACTCCAGAACAGCGTAAGGACCAACTGTAGATGATGGACAGTAAGAACTCTTCGGTCAAAGGTGACGAACCTCTGTTGTTCAGGAAGATAATATGGGAAATACTTTGAGATAAGAGACCCCCCAAGGCAACTTGAAATGGAAATGTAAAGGTAGGATGAATGAGCACTCAGTCGATAAGAAATCTAATAATGATACGACAAGAAAGTTTGACAAGTCCTTGGATCATGTAACATCGTGGATTGGATCTAAACATACGAATCATCGGTTCCACAACATATGCATTCATACATCTTATAAAGTATGTAAACGGAAGTAACAGTGAGTAAAACTCGAGATTAGCACCTAAACAGGTGAAACGGGGCCAATGACACCTATGGACACAAGGTAGACAGTAAAAATATGGGTCAAGAGATAATGACATTATGATGAAGATAAAATAGCAGGCAAAAATAGATGTCTATGAGCATTTCTGAACTGACCAAAGGTTCTATGAGATAAATAAAGTAATGGATTTAAAGCTTAACAAGATCGAGGGAATCTTCTCCAAAGCGCCATTGACAGAAAGTCTTAGCCATGAGGCAAGTGAGGGAATTTGAATCTACGTATAGTGACCAGGTTTGGAAATAGTAGGCCAACTTCATGTAATGCAAATTCTTCAGAACCTTCCACGTACAGAATAAGGAAATAAGTTAACAGCTCATCCCTTAAGGGTTGGTAACGCCTAGGATTAGAATCAGGAGCAATGTTTAAGATTACGTATATACCAGAATATATGGGAATTAAGAGGAGTATGACAAGTAAGAAAATGAGTGGAAAAGTAGTAAAGAAAGGGATTTGGTTATAATTACGACTAATGAGAAGGTGCAAATTCCTTTCAGACCATGAATGAGAGTTAATTACGATGATACGCGCACTTCAGATTTGAATGACATTGTCCATAAAGTGTTCATGATTGAGATACTACAAATATAAGAGTTTTTAGCACACCAGTTAGTAAACAAAGTTAAGTTGACAATCATCATTCACCCACAAGTACCTTGACTAATGTGAGGACAAATGAGAGAAGTTGAACCGAGGGAACACATTAGTTAGCTAAGTGGGAGTGCGATTGGAGGATTCAGTTAGCGATAGCCCTATGACTCAGAATACAACAGGATCATCCCCCATACGAGAAAAAAATGAACGTCATAATGAAGATCCAATTTTTAGAGAAGATCGGGAAAGATATTTAACCAAATGAGAATCGCAATCATCAAGCATAATGGGAGAGAGACCTCAGATGAAAGGTCCATTTGAGTATTCCCAATATAGCATGATTACGAGACAAGATTATGACAGAGGTATATTACTCACGACACTTCGTTCACACTGGATCTACTAAGATGTATCATGATCTCAAAGGTATGTATTGATGGAATGACGTGAAGAGGAACATTGGAGAGATTTTAAGTAAAAATAGAGCACCAAAAGCCCGATGGCTTGACTCAGAACATTGAGGATGTGGAAGTGGGAAATGATTAATATGGACTTTGTTATGGGTTTACCTCATCCTTATTATGAGTTTGATTCTATTTAGGTAATCGTTGATAGACTGACCAAATCAGCTCCATTCCTGGCGGTCAAAACTACCTATATAACCGAGGACTAGGCAAGGTTGTACGTTAAGGAGATTGTTCGCCTTCGTGGTATGCCTATTTCTATTATATCTGATCGAGGTGCGTAATTCACAACTAATTTCTGAAGATCATTTCAAAAAGGTTTGGACACTCAAGTTAGTCTTAGCACAACTTTCCACCATCTGACTGACGGGTAGGCCGAGCGTACGATTCAAACGCTCGAGGATATGCTACGAGTGTGCGTATTGGACTTCAAGGGAAGTTAGGATGATCATATATCCCTTATTGAATTTGCGTACAATAACAATTATCATGCTAGTATTAAAATGGCTCCATACGAGGCTTTGTATTGATGAAAATGTAGATCTCCTATCGGATGGTTCGAAGTAGGCGAATCAGAATTATTTTGTGCTGGACTTGTACGCCAGACCATATAGAATATGAAGTTTATCCAAGAACGACCGTTAATCACTCAGAGTCATCAGAAATCGTATTAAGATGTGCGATAGTGGATCTTAGAGTTCCAAGTAGATGATTGGGTCTTCTTAAAGATTCTCCTATGAGGGGTGTAATGAGATTTGGGCAAGGGGGAAAGTTCAGTCCAAAGTACATTGGGCCATATTGCATAATTCGACGAATCGACTAAGTGGCTTACGAATTGGACTTGCCTTTGGAGTTAGTGTTTGTTCATTCAGTTTTCCATGTTTTTATATAAAGAGCATATATTGGAGATCCTTCCCGGAATGCGCCAATGGATGATGTGAAAGTTTCAAAGAACCTATTATATGAAGAGGTTTCTATTGCTACCTTAGATTGACAAGTTCGCAAGTGGAAGACTAAGGAAGTAGCCTCCGGACTAATTCTATGGTATAATAAGAATGCAGAAGACGTGACATGGGAGGCAGAAAAGGAGATGAAACACAAATATCCCTACCTATTTCAGACCAATGCCGAGGTTCCGAGAGAAGCATAGGGTGAGTTCTATCTCAGACTATTATCATTCATGCTTGATGATCATGTGAGGTACGACATAAGGATAAATTTTATATTATATGACACGTGAAGCGATGGATGTGTTTTCTGACTACGTGATGGGAATTAGATACATCACCCCAACATTCGAGGATGAATGTTTCTAAGGGGGGAAGAATGTAACATCCCGTACTTTCGGGTCATGGTTTGAATAGCTAGACGTATGGAAGTAGACCTGAGCCCCGGAGAATTTGTCAAATTTAAGTTTGCGTATCAAGAGCTTAGTATGTAAAAGGATGCGGTCCCGAACTAATTTAGGACTTACCAAGTGGGACAACAATGATTGGCTAATTGACAACAATGATCGGCTAATTTATAATTGATTTAGTAGGAGATTAACGTGAATGACTAATTAATTATGGGATAAGAGATTAGTGGACATAATCCATGTGTAGCGTGAATAGGTGACCACAAACTCATTAGTGTGCATGCAATTAGGTGTGCTGTCGTGGGTTAGTAATTAGTGGGTTAGGAAATTCCTACTAAGACTACACGTGTTAAGTTAACATATTATATATCATTTCATATTAGTTTCCTTAGCATTTTGTGTTACAAGCTTAAGGCACTGCCACACCCTCCACATTCACGCCTTACTCTTTCTTTGGAGGAGCAAAATAAATTGTACACACAACAACCTTTCTCGAGAAACATAGGCAATTATCAATTGCATATTCTATAATCTACCTAAACAAATATGGATAATGCAATTTAATTCTAAAAAAAAGGGGCAATGTGAATTTTGAAGCAGCAATATAAGTTCAAATTTTGCGGAGGTAGTAATTATTGGAATATAAGATCGAAGTGCTATACGTCGTATATGTTGTGTCAACGAGTGATCCGACAAAAGGTATGTTAAGGATATCACTTCTTTCTTTTGGCATGTTCCATGTAACGAAACATAACCGTAATATTGTTCCATAAATTATTCTACTCTTAGTAGTTAAGAATGTTCATGTTGTTCATTCCTATGTTGAAAGCATGTCTAAATATGTTCCTAAGTCCTTATTGAGGTATATGAGAAAGATGTTAATGTTCACAGTGTTAGCCGAAGGTACAGGGATATTATGTCACACACGATTTTTCATTGTCATTCATGCATTTATATACATACATACATATATATACATACATACATACATACATATATATACATACATACATACATATATATATATATATATACATATATATATATATATACATACATACATACATATATATATATATATGTATGTATGTATACCGCATTGTGCATGACATTTAGGCATATTATGGCCCTCAGAGGCATTCACTATTGGTCGGCTGTTTCTGTCGGCTATCTCTGTCGGTTTATTCTTGTCGTTAGTTTGTTTCTATCACCGTTATTCTTGTCATTTGTTACTATCGGCTATTCTGTTTAAGTTATTTTAGTATCTCTATTGTGCTATTTTTCATGCCTGACATACTCGGTACATTAGTCGTGGGACGCTGCGTTTCATGCCCGCATGCTCATGTTGGAACACTCTACTTATTTTAGAGTAGAAGTTTGGTTATGGTATAATATTTTACATATGCATATGGGTATGACGGGGGCCTGTCCCGTCCTTGTAACATTATGTACTATTTAAAGGCTTGTAGACAGTTGACCTGTGTATAGTAGTTGTGTATGGCCATGTCGGCCTTTATGTGTGTGTCATCAGATACTTGGTGACGGTCCTTGTGGCCACGATTGATTACAATTAGCTGGTAAGTATGTGAAGAGTGGTGCCCGATAGGTAGGGTCCGGGTGCCCATCATGGCCCTCCGGTTTGGGTCATGACAATTACTTTGAAATAATTTCATATATGCGGTGACAAAAATGTCTTGAGGTAACATATGATTGAAATTCGGACACTTTTGCTTGAAGTTTAAGCAAAAAATTGTTAAACTTTAGCCACATAAGCATGAGCTTCATGCAAAAATGACCGAACATCAGGCATATGTGCGTGAATTTAGCCAGAAATGATTGCATTTATCTACATAGTTTATCCGTAGCTAATTTCTCTTCTTTAAGTGTGTTCAACCATATAAAACCTCATACATATTGTCTGAAGTTAGGCTTTGTCAAAGCTAACTTGAGACATCACATGTCGGAAGTTATTTCGAAGTGGGATGACTTACAGAATTACGCACAACAAGTATGACTTAAAAGGTTATCCCCAGAATCGTGTATATGTGCATTTAGGCTATTTTCACAAGCTTCGAAATTGGACCAACGTAGTCCCAGTAAAGGAGCCTTAATTGGTCTTCTCTCGAGTTCATTTCCATTGCCCTTCATTTTTTTGGTTCAAGTCATCTCCCTCTCGTCCTATTGTGGTAAGTAACATGTAAAGTTTTTTTAACAAGTAACTCGAATAGCCCAAAAGCAGTAAATCGGAAACCCTCGCATGTGAAATTGTGTTCCTTCGCCAGATTTCTGGGTGGAAATAATAATTTAAAATTGTAGGAAATTAAAATTAGTGAGGATTGATATTTTAATTCATGTCTGTTGAAGTATTAGGAAAATGCACTCTAGTGCCTTAACTAATTGAGGATAGTCAAGGTTGTTGAGGAGGTAGTTAGTTGGTATAGTTAGTTACAAAGTTGGTTATGGAGTTAATTAAGTTGTTAGGAGTAATTAACAAAATCAGGTAATTAGATGATTCTAGAGTTGTAGAAGTGTATAAATACACATGCTTGTAAATATATTTGTTTTTAACAAAAATAGAAGATGATACATTCTCTCAAACACTTGTAGTGCATTGAGTCCCAATTTCCTCTCTTGATCTATCACTTCTCCTCCTCTTCCACAATGCAGCAGTAGATACAACAACAACATAACTCTAATCCATCAATTCAACATGGTATCAGAGCCGTTGGTTATGCGATTGAACAAACTCGATCTGCAGAAAATATGTTCTTCATTCCTGAAATTCCAGAATCAAAATTTTGTGTGCAGAACTTAATGATTCATGCATGCAATAGTTTCTAGAAGTGTTATTGTTGATATTCATGGAGATGGAGATACATGCAGATTGAAATAGGAAGATAAATGCAGATCTGTGAAAACAAATCACTAACAATCGATCGCTGAGGTTCGATTTTTTTTTGCTGTTGTTGTTGTTTGATATTATCACAACTTCACACAAGTTATATAGATAAAACTCTGTGTATTGTGAATCATAATTGAAATATAGACTAGCAATAATGGAAAATAATGAAGGCAGAACAACAGATGGAGTTCCTGCAGTGATCAAAATAGATCACAATCATCCATTGTATCTCTTTCCTTCTGATGCACTTGGCTCCCTGTCTGTGGGTATTATTCTCACTGGAATGGACAATTATACATTATGGAGTAGAGCTATGAAATTGGCACTCCTAGGGAAGAATAAGATAAGATTCATTGATGGAAGTGTAAAGAGAGAAACCTTCTATGGAGATTTGGCTAACCTATGGGACAGATGCAATGCAATTGTAGTGTCTTGGTTAATGGGGAATGTGAGTAAGAGCTTACTTACTGGAATGCTTTATAATTCTGATTCATGCAATATATGGAAAGAACTACAAGAAAGATTTGATAAGATAAATAGCTCCAGGGCCTTCTAACTACACAAAGAAATATTCTCTATGAGGCAAGGGGCTCTATCTGTGTCAGCTTATTACTCCAGGCTCAAGGATATGTGGGATGAATATGATTCCATCATACCAATCCCATCTTGTTGCCCCAAGTCAAGGGATTTTGTGGATCATTTACAGTAACAAAGTCTGCTACAATTTCTCATGGGACTGGATGATAGTTACAGTCCAATAAGGAGTCAAATCCTCATGATACAACAAATACCTTTATTAAACCAAGTGTATGCTATGATAAATCAGGAAGAAAGTCAGAGAATGGTAGCAGGAACTGGTAGGGTGATCTTTGAGTCAGTGGAATCATCTGCTATGTTCACATCTAGAAATGAGAATTTCAGAAGTGGAAATGGAGTTCAAAAACAGAAGAAACAATACAATTCCAATGCATATTGTGACCATTGTCATCTTAAAGGACACACACGATTGGAATGTTACAAACTAATGAAGTGTGCTTATTGTCACAAAACAGGACATGTACAAGAGGGTTGTTATAAGCTCATTGGATATCCAGAAAATTTTAACAATAAAGGGAAGAAAGCTTATGCAGTCACAGGGGGGAATATGTTGTCTGAGGACACTGGACAAGAAGGGGCACACCATCATTCATCAAAGCTTCTGCAACATGCACATCCATTCACAAGCCAGAAACACACTACTGAAGCAGTGATACCACACAACCAGTTTACTCCTAGCCAACATCAACAACTCCTTGACCTATTGAACAAAAATACAAATAATGTCAATGCCAACATGGCAAGTAAGCACATTACTGATTCAGGGAAGTTGATTCACTGGATAGTAGATACAGGTGCAACTAATCATATGATTGCTGACCAGAAGTATTTACATAATAACATGTTGACAGAAGGAACAGGAAAAGTGCAACTGCCCACAAGAGATTCAGCTAGAATCTCACATGTTGGGGAGTACCACTTAGGAGGAGGTGATGTTCTTAGAAGTGTCTTATGTGTACCAACCTTCAAGTTCAATTTGTTGTCTGTTTCAAAAATGACTAGAGAACTGAATTGTAGTGTTACCTTCTTCCCAACATGTTGTGTATTTCAGGATCTCTCATCTGGGAAGGTGATGGGGATTGGTAATGAGAAGGGAGGATTATACATACTATCACTGGATCCTCAAAACAAAGATGGAGAGTTGAGTAAATGCATGTCTGCAACTGAACAAGTTGATGCAACTATTTGGTATCAGAGACTGTGTCATGTGCCAATGAATGTCCTGAAGAAAATAACATGTTTCAAAAATAACATTGATTTTGTCTTGAATAACTGTGAAGTATGTCCGTTGGCTAGACAAACTTGACTGCCTTTTATTGCTAGCACTAGTAGAGCATTAAAGTCTTTTCAACTAATATATATGGATGTATAGGGACCTTACAAAACTGAAACATATAATGGAATGAGATATTTTCTAACCATTGTGGATGATCACACTAGATGGACTTGGATTTTTCTGATGAGACTGAAATCTGATGTTTATACACTGATCAGAAATTTTCTTGTTGAGGTTAACACTCAATTTGGAGCTAAAATTCAGAGAGTAAGATCAGATAATAGAACTGAGTTTTTTAATCAAAACTGTAGTGAACTGTTTCTGAAATATGGCATCATTCATGAAAGTTCTTGTCCATACACACCACAACATAATGGTGTGGTAGAGAGAAAACATAGACATATCTTAGAAACTGCTAGAGCCATTAAGATCCAGGGAGGATTCCCAAACAAGTTTTGGGGATTGTGTGTAGAGAATGCAGTATATATAATCAACAAAATCCCCTCCACTGTTATAAATAACAGATCTCCATTTGAAATGTTATATAATAAGGTACCACAACTTGATCACTTGAGAGTATTAGGTTGTCTATGTTTTGCTACTATAAATAACAGGGATGATAAATTTGGTCCAAGGGCTGTAAGATCCATATTTTTGGAATATGGATCTGCTCATAAAGGATACAAGCTTTATGACTTGGAAAACAGAAAGCTATTCATGAGTAGGGATGTGTTGTTCATGGAGACAAATTTTCCTTTCAAAAGAGGCATAACTGAAAACACCAACCATATTAAGACATATGAATTTCCTTTCTATGAAGACTTATTTTGTTAACAGGATCTTGATAATTCAGAAACACATATCAGACAACATGAAGATGAACCACACATACAAGACAACATGCAGAATGTGCACATGCCTGATACAGTCCATCATCATAGCACTGGTATTATAAATTCAGGATCACCAGGTATTGATATGGCCACAGGATCAGATCATGAAGTCAGGAGATCCACAAGGAGTATCAAACCGCCTATATGGCACAAAGACTACATTACTACACATGGTTCTTCCAGTTGCTTGTACTCTATAATTGACAATGTTGCTTATGCTGGTCTTTCAGTAGGGTATCAGGAGTTTGTAGCCAAGGTTTCTCTTGACATAGAACCACAGAACTACTCTACAGCAGCAAATGATCACAGATGGATTGAGGCAATGAATGTAGAAATCAAAGCATTAGAGGACAATGGAACCTGGAAGTTGGTCATTCTACCAGAGGGAAAGAAGGCCATAGGATGTAAATGGGTATACAAGATAAAGTACAAAGCAACAGGAGAAGTGGAGAGATTTAAAGCCAGATTGGTGGCAAAAAGATACAATCAAAAGGAGGGACTTGATTATCAAGAGACTTTTTCACCAGTTGTCAAAATGACAATAGTGAGGACTGTGATTTCCATTACAGTAGCACAACACTGGAAAATCCATCAGATGGATGTATACAATGCATTCTTGCAAGGAGACTTGGTTGAAGAAGTGTATATGGAAGTTCCAGAGGGATTTGCTGTCAAGAAAAGGAATGGGGATGTATGCAGATTGCTGAAATCTCTCTATGGGCTAAAACATGCATCAAGATAATGGAATATCAAGTTGACTACAACACTTATCTCTTCTGGTTTTCAGCAGAGTCATAGAGACTATTCTCTTTTCACCAAGAAGGAAAACAGTAGTATTGTGATAATGTTGATATATGTTGATGACTTATTGCTAACTGGAAATGATCCAGTGATGATTCAAACCACTAAAGAGACATTACAGTCTACCTTCAAGATAAAGGATTTGGGGGAGCTTAGATACTTTCTTGGCATTGAGTTTGCCAGAAACTCACAGGGTATTCTCATGCATCAAAGAAAGTATGCTTTGGAGATGATATCAGACATGGGACTTGCAGGGGCAAAACCTGCACCTTCTCCTATGGATATGAATCAGAAGCTTACAACATGTGAGTTTGACAGACATATGGATGATACATCACATTCAGGGCCTATATCAGGAGTAAATCCTGATTCTGAGTTGTCAGATCCTAGTGCTTACAGAAGGTTGATTGGAAGACTACTATATTTGACAACTACTAGACCAGACATTACATTTGTTGTGCACTGCCTGAGTCAATTCATGCATGCACATAAGAAGTCACATATGGAAGTTGGTCTCAGAATTGTCAGATATATCAAGCAGGCACTAGGACTGGGAATTCTAATGTCCAATGCAAGTACTCCTCAACTCAAGGTATTTTGTGATGCAGATTGGGGGGCTTGTGTTAATACTAAAAGGTCAGTCACTGGCTATTTGGTAATGCATGGCTTATCACCAATCTCATGGAAGTCAAAGAAGCAGGACACTATTTCCAGGAGTTCTGCAGAGGCAGAATATAGAGCTATGGCAACCTCAGTAGCAGAGGTGGTATGGATCACAGGTTTACTTCAGGATCTTGGTATGGAGGTTCAAACTCCAATACCAGTGCACACAGATAGCAAATCAGCCATTCAGATTGCAGCAAATCCAGTGTTCCATGAAAGAACAAAGCATATTGACATTAATTGTCATTTCATTAGAGAGAAGATACAAGCAGGATTGATCAACACTATTTTTCTGTCATCAATGGACCAACCAGCTGATTTACTTACAAAGGCACTTAGTAGACAACAACATAATGTTCTACTCTTCAAGCTAGGAATGAAGAACATCTTCATGTCCTCTAGCTTGAGGGAGGGTGTTGAAGTATTAGGAAAATGCACTCTAGTGCCTTAACTAATTGAGGATAGTCAAGGTTGTTGAGGAGGTAGTTAGTTGGTATAGTTAGTTACAAAGTTGGTTATGGAGTTAATTAAGTTGTTAGGAGTAATTAACAAAATCAGGTAATTAGATGATTCTAGAGTTGTAGAAGTGTATAAATACACATGCTTGTAAAGATATTTTTTTAACAAAAATAGAAGAGGAGACATTCTCTCAAACACTTGTAGTGCATTGAGTCCCAATTTCCTCTCTTGATCTATCACTTCTCCTCCTCTTCCACAATGCAGCAGTAGATACAACAACAACATATCTCTAATCCATCAATTCAACAATGTCTAATTAAGATTTATAGTCAAATGTATATAAGAATAAAATTTTCTATTTTAAATTAAAATAAATTTCATACCATTATAAACAGGATGCTCCTAGCTATATTTTTAGAATAAGAAAAAGAATTAAGAGAGAACAAAAAATATGGCAGTTATTCATAAAGTTTCTCAATAAAATATTTTCCATCATTTCTCCTTTATGTTGTAACCCTAATCAGAGCCAAATAGAGAAAAAGGAAGCTTTAAAGATGGAGAAAAAGGCTGAACATTTCAAATCACTAGTTCAAATTACGACCTTTTGTTTTCTTGCATCTAAAGGCTCTGTTCTTTTATTGGATCTTTGCTTGCGAAGAAGAAGATGTTACTAATTCTAGATCATCTTAAAGGGAAGCTGTCAGAGAAGAGATTTCTGAAGCCCTCAAAGAATATAATTGAAGAGAAGAGACTTGTGAAGCCGTCCAAAAGTATAAGTCACATGGATGTTGATCGGGCCATGAAAATCTGCTTCCCATAGAAAATAATTGTGGACTTCCTCAGCAAGTTACCTGTGCGGTCTCCTCTTCGATTCAAATGTGTTTCAAAATTTTGGAAGAATGTGTTTGGATTGACTTATTTTAAGCGCTTTACTTTTTAAGCGTTTGGATGAGATAAAAAGTGCTTTTAAACACTTATTTTTAGATTAAAAAGGTACAAAAATAAGCTAAAAGCCAAAAGTTAGCTATGATCAATTTATGGCTTTTAGCATTTTTAAAAATCTAATTCAAACACCCTCTTAATCTCGGATCCATACTTTAAGGCGAAGCATTGGAATCATGGCAAGAATAATAATAAAAAAATTTATTGGTCGAATGAAGCATGAGGATGGTATGATTTCATATTATTGCTCTTTTTTTATCATCGGGTCAACTTGTTGAGGATGTACAAAAGCTTGGTTGCCCTTCAAATCATAAACCGTGCGATTACATAATATTATGTTGTTGCAATAGCTTAGCTCTTCTTTGGTATCGTGGTGACCATATATTGTGGAACCCATCCACAAATGAATCAGTACTACTTCCTAATCCTGGATTTCCACCTGTAAAAACTACCACTTACGGATTGGGATATGACTCAACTAGTGATGACTATAAGATTCTTAAGATTGACAACAAGGGTGTATGGAGAGATATCGTTGCCGGAGGGAATTTTCTATATTTTCAACATGGTTTGCGAAAGACATGGCATTTCAGTATTAGAATGAATGGTTTGTGCTTATTGTACTTACAGAGATACGGAGGCGGGCACTTTTAAGTTATGGGTAATGAAAGACTTGGTATCAAATAATCTTGGACTGAATTATCTACTATAAGAAGGACCAATATTTGTTTGGCTACATCGAAAAATAGGTTTGCGGATGGTGAAGTATTACTCTACTGTGAAATGGTGCATATATTCTGGGTTTAAGACATCCAAAGGACCCTGTATTTTTTACCTAATAAAAAGGATTCATTTAAACAGAAAGTTTGACCGCTCCAAAATTACTTACTAAGTATTATCTTATGTTTGATCAAGTAACCATTTTTTCCCAAAAAAAACATGTAAACTTTTGGAAGTTTGAGTTTTGGGATCATTTTAATCCCTCTAGTCTTGGTAGTTTTATCAAGTTATTTTGCTATCATTCTAATTGTTAGAGAATTGCTGCCATGTGACCAGGAGGTTACGTGTTCAAGCCGTTGAAATAATTTATTGCAGAAATGCAAGATAAGGCTGCATACAATAGACCTTTGTGCTCCGGTCCTTCCCCGGGCCCCGCGCATAGCGGGAGCTTAGTGCACTGGATTGTCCTTTTTTTAGAAAATTGACTGTCAAATATTTGATCATGTAATTATTAACAAAACCAATGAATATCCTCAACCCGAAAAACAAGAATAAGAATTATTAGCAACATATAGATAATAGGAAAAAGGGTCAAATTTGCCCTCCAACTATGCTTTATAGTTTAAAATTGCCCTCCGTCAAACTTTGGGATCAAAATTGCCCTTCCCGTTAGCATACTTATTAAATTTTCCCTTACATGGATGAAAGTCTGACTTGAACTCCACAACACAAAAAAATTACCACGTCAGATCCACATAGACGCCATGTAGGCTCCCAACCAATTCTTTTAACCCGTAACCCGTACCCGTTACTCCATCATTTAAGTTGTTTCAACCCGGTCCATTTTAGAAGAGAGGTAACCGATAATACTATCGGGTGAGAGAAAAAAAGGACTTGGAGAAAAAATCACAAACATAAACCCTAGCTTCCGATCCCTTGCTAATCGTCTTGAGGGGTACAAAGTTTCTTCATTTTCCTTGCTAATCGATATTGTTAGGTTCATCTTCTATCTGTTGTGTTCATATTTGTTCATTTTTTGCCAATTTAGCGATTAGGGTTTCGTATGTGTTCCATTTTTTTTTGTGTTTTTTTGTTTAGATTTTGCTTTGTCTTCAGGTTTCTTTAATATCACAAGTTTGTTTGTTGAAAAATTTCATATATTTTGGATATATATGTGTTCATGGTTTTATCTAGTACAAATTTCTAATCCTACGGTAATTCTTGATCCTTAGAGGTAGCGTCCCGACCAATAGAATGACAATACACATAAAAATGATCAGCACTACCAGATGCATTCCAAAATTCAAACTCTGATCTAACTCTATCGGTATATCCAGCGACAAAATCTTCAACCGCGGAGGCAGAATGAACTTGAGGGTGATTTCGCATAACGTTGATCGAAAAAGGCATATAGTAAAAATGAGCCTCTTCTGGTTTCTGAGTAACAAATGTACTACCCGAAAGTGCAATCTTGTTTTACTCTTTTATAGCAAATCCATGACTTGAATCCATTTTACCTTTATGAATTTAGTTAACATGGACTTTAATCCTACTTCTCATGAATTTACTTACCTCATTAATATAAATGTCTGCATAGCTAAATGTTAATTCCTTAATCAGTTAACATTGCTAAAGTTCTTGAATTTAAATTGAACTTGTTCTTGAACTCTTTTTTGTCTTTGTGTTTATTGTTGATCTAATCTTTTTCCATTTATTAATTTCCCATTTCTTAAAGTTCTTGATTTCCCATTTCTTAATAAGACAAAACTAGTTCTGGTTACTGTTTTTTTGTATCTATTGGTTGGTTAAGTTGAATAAAGAATAGCTGAATCTATCAACAACAAAAAAAATAGTGTGTGTGTGAAATAAGATAGAGAAGTTAGCAATTTGTAGTGTTTACATAAGTAGAGAGTTAGATGCATGAGTACCAAAGGTTAATAGTGCCAATGATTTGTTGGTTGATTTTGTTCCATTCAAGAATTTAGTATTATTTTGAACTATTGCAAAGCATCATTCTGTATGTATATACGTGGTTTAGGGTTGGGAAATGTGGTATTAGGTTTGGTTGTTGAAATAAATGTGCACTATGATTGTTTTTTATGTTGAAAGAAACACATTGGATGTATAAAATCTGAATTGAATATGCAGCTGATCTCTTTTAGTGGGACACTCACTGTTATTAAAGTTATTTTTCTTATTTTTTTGTCTTAAAAATTTACTTGGTGCATTTCTTTATTATGTGGTCCTCCATTTGGTCTTGTTTGTTTCTTGTTGACTAAAATAAGTGTTCCTTTGTCTGTTCCTTAGGTGTTTAATGTGAAGTTTCTTTTTCTTCATTTACCTTCTTTGTTGACTCATTTCTTTATTCATTTAACATTTATTTTCTGTACTCAAGTGTTGTTACCTCTTTGCCCTATATTATAATTACTGTATATGTTTTAATCAAATCATTGTGTTTATGTACTTAAATGTAATTACCCTTAAATGATTTACTGAATGTTTACTATTTGTTGTCTGTTTTGCAGATCATAGTGATGGTAAGACTTTTGGTGAATTTTCACTATAGTGGAGAGTGGATTAAACTTCCAAAGTTGGTCTATTCAAGAAAATTTGTGCACACATAGGAAGGGTTTGACTCTGACCTTCTATGTTTTTCAGACTTGGTATATCAGTTTAAGAATTTAGGTTTCTATGGGGTTCAACAACTTGTAGTGACTGGTCCATCAGGGAAATATTATGAGATGAAATTTGATACAGGGATTAGGACATTGTTATATCTTGTTAGTGATGATTTTTTTGTGATCAATCTGTTTGCTGTAGATGAACATGAATTAGAGATAGATGTGACTAACATTGTACATCATTCTGAGTCTTATTCTATTGATGTTGAGGCTGGCACAGACTGTGACAGTGGCAATGAAGCATTAAACTCTTCTTCTGTGATTATAATGATTATAAATTTGATCTTGAAGAATTAGAGCTTATTAGACTTCAAAATAAAAGGGAGATTACACTTAAGTTAGAGTAGTTCAAAATAATTTATTCTGGAATGTCTTTCAAAGATACCCCTGAAGATAGAAGGTTTATAAACCTTTATGCCTTGACTGAAAATAAAGGGTTAGTACTGAAGAAAATGACAAATCTAGGGTTAGGTACAAGTGTGTTGATGATTGTCCCTTTAAGTGTTCCATCACTAAATGTAAGAAAAGACTTGGGATTTTAGTTAAAAATTGGTCATTGAGCACAACTGTTAACCAACCTTTGAATGTAAAAGAGCAGATTCTAATACAATAGCCTATTACTTTCAAAACAAGCTACAAAATGATCCAAAAGTGAATGTCAAAGAGATGAGGACAGAACTAAAAGTAGCCTTTAATGTTAATGTTAGTCATCAAAAGTGTAAGAGGGCCAAGAGGATAATTTTGGAAGAACTTGGTGGTAGTTACAATGATGAGTACAATAAGTTAGAGAGTTATGCCAATGAATTGAGGAATAGCAATCTTGGAAGTGATGTTGTAATCAACCTATCTAGGGATGCACTTGAAAAAGGGATAAGAAAGTTTCTAAGGATGTATATCTGCTTTAATGCAATGAAGACTAGATTTAGTAGTGGGCTAACACCTTTCATAGGATTGGATGACACATTCTTGAAAGAAAAGGCTAAAGGGCAACTGTTGGTGGCTGTTGGTCAGGATTCTATGAATCATTTTTATCAGATTGCACAGGTGTTACTTGAGATGATTTTTGACAATCAGATTGCACAATTGTCTTTTTCTATTGGAGTATATGTTTATCAAGTGGATATGAAATGGGCAAAGTTAAATCCAACAGAAATGTCGTATGCGACAACTCAAATACAAGGCATCTTATCACTCGTCCATTCACATCAAAGAGGCCATTCTTGGGACAAACGCATATTCCTTGAGACAAGAATGTAAATGAACTAGCACAGAATAAGGCAAGAATGGTAAACAAAATGTCACCAACAAGACTTAGTTCATAACATAGCATAAAACATCATAAATGGTGAGCTAACAACCGAATTTAATGGCACAATAGGGTACAAACATGAATTTAGTTCATAGGTACTAGTACTTAATCATAAACAACACATTAAACTTCATCCCGAAGATACAAATACATATTCATTTCATAATCGACGCCACAACAAATCCAACAAATAACGCCCATGAAATCATCATAAACACGTGCATCTTTAAAACTTTATTCATTTCAGCTTGATTTATACCATGCAACGCAACTATTTCTTCCTTCAACTTATCTCTTTCATTCTTAAGATCTGCTATTTCATTCTTAAACGCATCCAATGACGACATTAATTCGCCAACGAAACTTTTAGAGTATTTTTTATCATCCCATTGCTAATATCCACAAGAACTTCTCTGTAAACAAAAAATGAAGCATGAATCAACAACAAAATCAGTCCAAGAAATGACCCAAAACGGAATAAGAGTCGTCAAAGTAAATTGAAGAATTACATAAACATTAGTTACCTTAGGCTTGAGGCATTTGAAGAATTTACTTCAAGGATTAGAAGGAGTCGTCAAAGCAAATTGATTCGCAATCATACCATAACTGCACCTCCTTTGTGAAGAACAACTCACTTGAGACATGTTTTAGATGAAACAACAAAATTTAGGTTGAAGAGGAAGGCTGGCAGGAGAGGAAAATGGGGGCTGAAGTTAAGAACCCTAGATAAAATCATGAACACATATATATCCAAAATATAATAAATTCTTCGACAAACAAATTTGTGCTATTAAAGAAACCTGAAGACAAAGAGAAATCGAAACAAAAAACACAAAAATGGAACACATACGAAACCCTAATCGCTAAATCGGCAAAAATTGAACAAATACGAACACAACAGATAGAAGAAGAACCTAACACTATCGATTAGCAAGGAAAATGAAGAAATTTCGTACCCCTCAAGCCAATTAGCAAGGGATCGACAACTAGGCTTTATGTTTGCGATTGTTTCTCCAAGTCATTTTTTCTCTCACCCGATGGTATTATCGGTTACCTCTCTTCTAAAATGGACCGGGTTGAAATATTTTAAATGATGGGATAATGGGTATGGGTTAAAAGAATTGAGTGGGAGTCTACATGGCGTCTATGTGGATCTGACGTGGATTTTTTTTTTTTATGTTGTGGAGTTCAAGTCAGACTTCCATCCATGTAAGGACAAATTTAATAAGTATGCTAATGGGAAGGGTAATTTTAATCTCAAAGTTTGACGGAGGGCAATTTTAAACTATAAAGCATAGTTGGAGGGCAAATTTGACCCTTTTCCCTAGATAATATCTTGGACAGAAACTAGAAAGAATTAGATCACTTGTTTTTTATTTTTTTTCCTGAATCAATTATAGGTGATGATAGATCCGACAAATTTCGAGGAAGCATCATGACTCACTTGTTAGACTTTTTATATTTTCTTTTTCATGACCGACATTGGCATGAGATTCTGTCTGTTAGTCAAATTGGCATGAAGCTTACCTTAGAAATTAGGAAGATAAGAGAAAGAAAAGCGAAAAAAGAGAATACCCCAAAGGCCAAAATGGCAAAGATTGATAACACTCAAGAAAATAAAATACACGTAAAATTGAAACATTAACAAGTCAGGGCTAGTCAAATGGGTATCGGGCTCCTCGGCCCTTGTCCAACCGCGAACTAAACGAAGCCTAGTGGTGTTATTTGCACAAAAAAATGTGAAAATAATGCGGGCTAGTCACTTTTAGGCCTAATGTCTTAAATGTTGAGCAAAGTTATTAATTTTCATTTGGGTCATTTGCACTTTTCCCTCTATTTTGTGTTGGTCTTTAATTTTTTCCCCTCAAGACAAATAACTTTTAAGCGGCGCATAAATTTATATTTTCACATTATTATATCCACAAGCCCTCGGTAGACATAAATTGAATTTTAAAGCATAAAATTAAAGACTAACCCAATGAAGAGCAAAAACTAAAGACCAGTCCATTAAAGGGGGAAAACGTGCAATTTCTTCTTTTCAATCATACGAAACTCGAAGGCCTTTAAGATCCAAGAGAAGTTGTTACGGAAATTAGTAAATTCTTGAACTTAGGTATTTGTTTGGGAAATTAACATGTACATACAACTTATGTGGAACTGACATATTTTTAACCCAATATTTTGCTTAGCAACTTAGGCCTAAAACAATGGCAATCTGTAGCCAAATCTTACATCCAGCCCCTAAAATCACGCTAAGCAGAATATTCTTTCTCCTAAAATCATGCTGAGTGAAATATCTTTCCCCTAAATCATGCTATATTAATGCTAAACTTAGAACAAAAATTGAAAACTATTCATACATTGAAATTTTACATAAGAGTCGTCTATTTTCATCATTTGAAACTATAAACATCACAACTAAATACAAAGGGCAAACGTATATCACTCCTACAAAGTTACTTTTATAGAAAATGCTTTGGGCAGAAGAGGAACTTCTTCAAACCAATACAAAGGGCAAAAAAGTGCAAAGCAAAGAGAAACCATTTTTCACTTCACTCATCTGGAAATATTAGCTAATTATACACACAAATGACATATTCGCATAAACAGGGCAGCCCGGTGCACTAAGCTCCCGCTATGCACGGGGTCCGGAGAAGGGCCAGACCACAATGATTTATTATACGCAGTCTTACCTTGCATTTCTGCAAGATGTTGTTTCCACGGCTAGAACCCGTGACCTCCAGGTCCCATGACAACAACTTTACCAGTTACTCCAGGCTCCCCTTCAAACTTAAAAAAAAGTTGCATTGTATACATCAACTTTTTTTTTTTTTAAATCAGTTTACTTTTTTATATTCGCATACTTAAAAAATAAAAATAATAACGTAATAATAGGAGCATAATCCAAAGTCAGTTTACTTTTCTTAATTCCGATATTAATACATTGTATACATCGCGTGATATAAATTATATGATTTTGATATATATAAGTCCGTACTTGTTTAGTTAAACTAATGAATTATTGGATACAAAAAGGAATATAATGTCTTGTATATTTTTATAATTTAGAAAATTTAGCTTACTCTATATCTACGCTACATTTTTATCATTTGTATACATGTTGAATATGATTCGAATCTTCACTAAATGTATATCTTTCTCACAAGATGTGTATTTGAATGTATATTTATTAATCCACAAAATATTTATTGTTGATTCTTTGTTTTGTAGCTTGGTGGAAATATTCTTCCTCTTTTGTCTGTCATCTGGTGAGTTATTGTCTCTCTATTTTTCATTTCTGCTCCGTTTTTTGTTCCAATAGATTTTCTGTTTTTGCTTGCTTAGCCTATTTTGTTTTTTCGTTTCTTTGTCTTGTGATTTTTCAGTTTCTTCACTTGGATGTATGGGAATGAACAAATACTGGGACGATAGACTCAAAATGGTTTTCCATTTTTTCTTTCTACTTTACTCTATTTTCTTAAAACATGCAGAAGAAGTTTTCAGTTGCAGTAACAGTGTGAGCCGAGGAAATTTCATTAAGTGTTTGTTGACTTCTTTAATGAAAACTCATGCAGAAACTATAGTTTAAATTCCCCCAATGTTCAGTGTTTTATGTCTCATATCTTGTTTGTTAGTTGATTAATTTTGTGGAGAATGAGATCAGAAGAGGTGTTATCTCGGAAGAAATCAGGGGATACCACATAAAACGTATGATAAACATCCTATAGGAAATTCATTCCTACTTCATCAAGAGATGACTCTAACACTAGCTGCTGATACTTGACGTGTTCTTTGCTTTCTTTTCATGTTGTGCACTATATGGGTCATAATGACTAAGTGGAGTTCCCATTAACTGAGAGCTTTAGTTATCTGCCACATATTCAGAAGAATAGCCACCACTGAGCACAAAAGAAAGATAAGCATTCTCGAAGCAATGTCATACAGTAAATTAGGCTCAAGTTCTAACCTTGTTTGCTTATCTACAGGATGTCTCATTTGGAATGATGTAGCTCATCCAGCTGAGGTAATGTACTTGGATTACTAAGGGGCACCTTTTCCAGTCTTTCTGTTGCATTTTTTTCTTTATGTTCTTCGCGCTGAGTTTGTAGAGAGCATCGTCTATTCATTAATTTTGTGACTTCCTAAACCCAAAATGATTTCACCGGTTTCTAAAAGTGAAAGTTAATGAAGACGGGAAAAAAGGACACGACTTCGACTCTAAGAGGTATTTTATGCACTTTTTTTCTACTGGTATATGCTTAATTTTATACTAAATGTGTGTGCTTTATATTTCATGGTGTACTAGAAGATTTTGTTGGCGCTCTATGGTACTTTATAAAGCAGTACGGGAAGTAAGTAACTATTACAAATGTTCGAAAGGATAAATAAATGGTCAATCTTCAAAACTGCCGCAAGCTTGTTGTGTCTTGAATCTTGATAACCTTGCAAGGCCAATGTTGAGAACTGCCGCAAGCTTGTTGTGTCTTGAATCTTGATATCCTGAAATCAAGAAACAACTAAATCTGGATGGTTACAACGTTGTGTGTTGAGTCGAGGGATTCCCCTCTGTCCTTAAGACAAGATTGCCCCGTATATATGCTTTTACGTTAACGGGCAATAGTCTCCCAAGATAAAACAACACTTTAATCTCAACGCTACAAAGCCAATAGGTTGAGCCTGACGAAGAAAACGAATATGACTCGACTTGCTGAAGATATGGAATAGGAAGGAAGAGTTTCTCTTTACTCTTCTCTTTTGTCTCTGTGTATATAGTGTGTCTCTGTAGTGTATATCTTGTGTATATGTGAGGGTTTGGTCACTGTTTTTCAGCCACTGTTTGCTGAATTTCAGTCTGTTTTTCGTGTGTTTTCTGTGCTATATTGCGATCGTTTTTCAGCTCGTTGTGCATCTGTTTTCGATCATCTGTGGTAATCACCAATTGAGCCAAAGGAGGCATCAATATATAGCATGAGGAGGGGCTGCCCAACAGCCACAAACAAAGCTGTAATGGCCATTAAGGGAGGGTTGTAATGGCAGATTTTAATGCTATGAATGAGGTGAATTAAGGTCATGAAGGAGGCTGCTCAATTGCCCAACTAATGGGCTGTTAATGGAGGAGTTAATCAGCCAAGTAATGGCTGATTAATGCCTCAAAAAATAGTTCCAACGAAGGCAGAACCAACTTTCCAGAAACTCTGGGGACCAAACTGTAAATATTGAAACTTCAGGGACCAAACTGTACATATGAAAGAATTCTGGTCCAAACTGTACATATGAAACTTCGTGGATCAAACGTACATCCGCGAGTTCTGCGGTCCAAAAAGATAATATCAGAAAGTCCCCACAGCCCACAGCCCGAGCCACAGCCTGAGCCCGAGACCGGACCGGACAGGCGGCGGCGGTGACGCGCGTGTGGGCTTAGCCATGAACCCAAGCACATCTAGGTCTTCCCTCCTTTAAACACATGGGATACCCCTTGGGGTCCCAAACCCTTTACCAATTTAAGACTTATATAGAGAGCAATTCTTCCTAGTCCCACCGATGTGGTAGATTTGTCCCACACCACATTTCCATGCCTCAAACACCTTACTTCGTGGACCAATATCTCTTCATTTCTCAATGAAATTAGACGATTCTTGGCCCTACGGTTATCTACTCACTTCGTAGATCATGCATGTGCGAAGAGACAAGGTCTCCAACATGCGGAACACTACTGTTTAATTCATCAAACATGGGTGGACGCATCTCCCCGTCAAAGGCTAATTTCCAACAATCCCCTCTATGAAAGAGAGATTGTGGCGCACACACAAGGTGCCTACATTTCAGCAATCTTTCAGCGAAAAGATATTGCATCAGGAGAGGTAGCTTTCACTTTGAACCTTCCCTAGTTGAATACCATCGGACTTACTTACTGCGCGGTGAACGTGATGTCTTGAACCGTCAGTGTTTAGTGTAAGCCAAGACAATGATACCAACACAATAACTCTTCTTATTCATTTTCCTTGTTACGTTTCTGTCCGTTGTGGCCATGGACACACTTGGATTCTTAAGTGCGTTCATTTGAGGCGGCCATCCTCGCACTTAAATAGGTGATCTCCTACAAGGTATCCTGCTATACCCCACTTCACAAGTGTTAGGAATCATTAAAAGTTTCCCCAACCTTAACCTCAACCGTTTGAAGATCTTTTAAAGGTTTGGAAGCTTAACCTTTACCCACCATGCAGGTAGCACTTTAATGTCTATCGCGGGAACAACTTTGGATTCATGTTTCTCTACAGAAATCATCATCCGAGGTGCTCTTGCTTCCACCGAAGCGCTTAACTGAACCTTTTGCCGCTTAGTTTTCCCATTGAACCAAATTCTTGGGATCTCCAATCAGTATGGTTGGGTTACCACCGCAAAGGTTCGTATTGTTTGGGTTTTAAGCCCATTCCCCTAGACAGGCAGAACACTTGATCTCTGGGTAGTCCCTTAGTTAGGAAACAACGATGTGACACCCGTGATGATAAACTACCATACGGTGTTATGTCTTCGACAGATCCTGACAGATATGTCCAAACGCCGTCATCCGTGTCCTTCCTGAAGCCGACCGGCTAGCCACGATGTAACCGCTTTGAAGGCATGGGTTTCTCCCAATAAGGGACGTCCTCTAAGGAGCCGTGAAGTTACTCAACTTCTTTCATGCTTTGTATAAAGCGATAAACTCCGATTCCATCATGAATCGGCCAATGCAAGTTTTCTTAGAGGATTTTCTAAGAACCACCATACACATTTACTTGTGGCTTTGGTGTTCTTCGACCGATGTCCGGTTGCATCACCGTGTTCTCTCGTAACCGCTTGGACATCCGAATACTATAATCCGTAGATAAGCGAATAATTCGTATATCGTCATATCCGACTTAACGCCTTCTATTGATCATGTATTAAGATCATCGGTGAGCCTTAGTTCAACGATCGATTGTAGGACGATACCGGTGTCGGTTGTAGTGTGTACAATACATTGAACTACACGTGACCCGTGCGTATCACTCCTTGTTTCGGGTGCAACATGATTCCAATCGGTTCTATGATTCATATCCATTGGTGGCTTCAACGAGACTCGTCAACTATCGACCGTCCGTTAGATGTCTTAGAAATCCAATTCCTAAGATGTCATCTCGTGATACCCATATCTTTCATATCGAGACTTTGTTTCAATATGACTTTTACTTTCGCATCGTTGCTTCTCCAACTGTTGGCTTTCTAACTTCGAGTCAATGTTTCGTGGTCGATTCATTGTTTCGTTTTATCTCGAAACTTTCGGGACCAAAATGTAAACATTTCGGGGACCAAAATGAAAGTTCGGAAAGAAGCCCAACAGTTCAGCAAACCAACTCCGATCCTCTTCTTCCAACTCTCTGGTTGGGAAGGCTGTTTCAACATCCATGCCACGCAAGACTGCAATGGCCCTGAATGATAAGCTACTCACAGGGGAGCACATTTTACAACCCAAAGGTTCTTTTCCCGGAGGAAGATCAACCATTACACAAATATGGTTCTATATGACATAATTTTTTCTTTCTTTAGCTTCTTTCCAAAGCAGTGCTTTTGGAGATGACAATATTTTGTTAATTGTCCATGGTTCGTTCTCAACCATACAAGCTAAAAGGTATGGAACAAGTCTTTGTCCCCTCTTTGCTCCGTCTCGGTTCAACATCTAGAGTCCCTGAGTTCTCCAGATCTGGAATATTAAGTTCCGGATAGCCAGCAACTTTCGAGTCCTGTAGATACGGAACGTCTAATTCCAGACAGTCAGGCCCTCACGGATTCTTGTTAACCTTGAGCAATTACTCCTTTTTCCTTTTTCAAGGAAAGCTATCTTCAAAGAATTCAGCATTCTTTGACACCAAGAGGCGATCAACACTACTGTTATTTGCAGATCCAGTGGATATGCAATCTACAGTCTTAGGTACAACTTGACCTGTTTCAGTATTCCAACTTTTACCAAGCCACCCCACATAATTTGGGCGTACCACTTTGCGCTTGGCTAACATCGTTGGACTGAGGTGAGAAATGAACAGTCGTTTAATGAACGATTCTTCACATTCTCCCCCTCTATCACTACGAATTTCTCAATCCGTAGGCTTAGTTGATTTTCAATTTCTGCTTTATAGCGCTTATCCGCTTCAACAACTTCATCTTTGCTTTTCAACAAACAAAGGATTCCATACGTTGTACCATCATCAATGAAGATCACAACGTACTTGTCTCCCCCCTCTATTTTGTATAAACTTCAAATCACCCTAGTAGGTGTGACTAAGTTCTAGAGGAGCGGTGCTTCTTTCGCTATTCCCTTGACGGAATTTGGAAAGGTGATTTTACCTCTTCATCTACCTCACATTTATTTTGAGGGTTTATGTTGACAGAAGGCAACAATCTCAACATCGTTAGCTTTTGAATGACTTGTTATTTAACGTGTCTTAATCTATGATGGCATAGATGCACGGATTACAAATATATCATTCATTTGGCTAAAGACATACTGTACCATTCTTAGTTATTACTGACCTGTTGGACTAGTCTCAAACCAGCTTGACCAACAACGTCCCTTAAACCAAGTTAGGGACATGTATCACCTTATCTTAGAGTGATCTCATTCCCTGAAGTCCTATTGAGGACAACCTCTCCACCCCCTTCTACTTTAGAGGTGGCGTTGCTTCACATGAATAACCTCTTGCCCGTGGTTAGGGCGTAACCGGATCATATGTGATCTAGATACTCTGGCCCACTCTAGTTGCTTTGGCAGACTGAGTGTCCAACTTCTTTTCTGCCTTTCTTTAGGCCTTCAAATCATTTAAGACCTGGAAACTCTGGCCCACCTTACTAGGTGTCCATTACTTTTCCTGTGAAACGAATTCTGGCCCCACTCCAGTCGCCCGGAGGCTTTATATGACTGAGTGTCCAATATCATCATATCAAAGGAATTTTGGCCCACTCCAGTCGCCCGGAGGCTTTGTATGACTGAGTGTCCAACATCATCCTATGAAGGATCTTCTGCCAAATAGTGTGACAGGCTCAACGTCTTTAACTTTTGGACTTCTTCCGTTATGATTGGTGCCCAGATAATTCTTGGCGCTTACTTAAGAGTGGTAACAGTTTTTGCACAGTTAGTGGATCTTTCTCCATCGTATGTGCGAACATACTTTACACACTTTTAATAATTACACTTAAAAGAACGGATCTTTTTAAGTCGTTTACAAAGTCCAATCTTTAAACGGGAAAGATGAAGAGATTAAACTTCTGATTTTTAAAGCGTGAGGAATATAAAATTCCTTACTTTAATCCATTTTTAACCAGAAATCATTTAATCTTTATTCTTGACAAGTAAGAAAAAAATACTTATCCCAATTTTGGATTCTTTGTCTAAGACAGATATAGGCCTTCTGCTGCAAGATAGAACCACATCTTCAACCTTCTCCTCTTGTCCCAGTTGACATCCTTAGGCTCTCGTGAGCGCTTGTTCCCACCACTCTCGGGAGCGGTGACACCATGAACATGTTGAACTTCAACAATATCATCATCACTTTCTTCAAGCAGAAAACCACAGCCATATACAGATTTGGTGACACAACTTTTGACAGACATCTTTCGAACACTAATAGTAATACAATACAATCTTATCTTAAGTTGTTGGCGCTCTATGGTACTTTATAAAGCAGTACGGGAAGTAAGTAACTATTACAAATGTTCGAAAGGATAAATAAATGATCAATCTTCAAAACTGCCGCAAGCTTATTGTGTCTTGAATCTTGATAACCTTTCAAGGCCAATGTTGAGAACTGCCGCAAGCTCGTTGTGTCTTGAATCTTGATATTCTGAAATCAAGAAACAACTAAATCTTGATGGTTACAACGTTGTGTGTTGAGTCGAGGGATTCCCCTCTGTCCTTAAGACAAGATTGCCCCGTATATATTCTTTTACGTTAGCGGGCAATAGTCTCCCAAGATAAAACAACACTTTAATCTCAACGCTACAAAGCCAATAGGTTGAGCCTGACGAAGAAAACAAATATGACTCGACTTGCTGAAGATATGGAATAGGAAGGAAGAGTTTCTCTTTACTCTTCTCTTTTGTCTCTGTGTATATAGTGTGTCTCTGTAGTGTATATCTTGTGTATATGTGAGGGTTTGGTCACTATTTTTCAGCCACTGTTTTGCTGAATTTCAGACACAGTTTTGCACTGAATTTCAGCCACTGTTTTGCTGAATTTCAGTCTGTTTTTCGTGTGTTTTCTGTGCTATATTGCTGACTGTTTTTCAGCCTGTTGTGCACTGTTTTCAGTCATCTGTGCAGTCACCAATTGAGCCAAATGAGGCATCAATATATAGCATGAGGAGGGGCTGCCCAACAGCCACAAACAAGGCTGTAATGGCCATTAAGGGAGGCCTGTAATGGCAGGTTTTAATGCCATGAATGAGGTGAATTCTTCCTATTCCCAAACCCTTTACCAATTTGAGACTTATATAAAGAGCAATTCTTCCTATTCCCACCGATGTGGTAGATTTGTCCCACACCACATTTTCATGCCTAAAACACCTTACTTCGTGGACTAATATCTCTTTCATTTCTCAACGAAATTAGACGATTCTTGGCCCTACGGTCATCTACTCACTTCATAGATCATGCATGTGCGAAGAGACAAGGTCTCCAACATGTGGAACACTAGTGTTTAATTCATCAAACATGAGTGGACGCATCTCCCCGCCAAAGGCTAATTTCCAACAAATTTGTGTATGTTATGAACAAATTAAATGTTAAGATGACCAAAATTTAGATTTTAACAAGAAAACTTTATGAAACGCTTGAAAAAAAGATATCTAACAATATAAGAAAGATGGACATGGCTCAAATTTTGAAGGATGGGGAACAGCCATATGCTGGTGCCAACATAGTGTGAAAAACCGTAGTCACGTATTGCATACAGAAAATTATCAGCCGAAAAAAAAAGCAGCACTTGTGGAACGACATCAAGAAGAATATGTCATCTCTTCGAAATTCTACTGCTGCCCATTCGGTTCAGTCGTGTTCTTCCTCTGAACCTAAAAGCATAATTTCCGGGTAAGCTGCTATTTTCATTCGCACATGCTTTTGTTTGTGCGAATAGTTGTGCTTAATAGTACTTTATTTTTCCTTATAAGGTAATGTGGTTGAAGTTAACAACTCATCTGCCACTTCTAACAAAGAACAACCGACTATTTCTATGTGTCCTGAACAAGTTAGCATAAATTGAATTTTACTATTTCAGGATACATTCAAAGAGTTACATACATTAGGATACTTCCTGCAATATCTCAGGATCAGCATCAGGGACATGTAATGAATTGTTTAACTTATATCGTTGGTTAAAACCTAACATACATGCTTCAATTTGTTCAGGTATTTGTTTTGACTTCAGCTTAAAGTTGTAGTATATAGTTTTTCATTATTAGAGCTGTATAATTTCACGACATGTGAGAAGTTTGAATTTTCTGCTTAATTTAGGATGAAGTCAATGAGATAATTTCTTTCATGTTTCGTGAATTGCTCTGAACTACAGTTATTTTGTTGAATTTTCTGTAATTTCTTGATTTGTGTGTTTGTAGAACTCATCTCAAATATCAATTTTTATTTTTCATCGGACTTTGCAGGTATGCATTTTCTGATTGGCCCTTCAAGCATTTGACACTATTGGTAAGCTCAGTTACTGTCTATCTAAATTTTATTTATACTTCAGTAATTCTAAGGAGATATAAACTCAAAAAGCAGATGACCGGACATAGTATATTGGATAACATGGTACACTAAAGTCAAGTACAATCATAGAAGTTGGATCTCGTGTGTGCAAAATTGTGTGATTGTTTTAACACTTTAGTCGTTTATTTTAAACCGTTCATTGACCTTTGCCCATGTAAGATGTTCTCTTGCATCACAACTTGGTATGACCATGTTTATCAAGTTATCTTACAGGTAATTAAAACAAACGTAAATACCAACTACAAGGATTGAGGTAGTTTTTCAATTATTTTGCCTATTTTTATTTCTTTGGTTGATTTTGGGGTCCGGAACAAATTTATTACTGCTTACAAGTGCAGTAGCCGAAAGTTGGTTTCAGTACTTACGTGTCCTTGCCAAACAAATCAAACAATTCAGTTTATTGATTTTTTCTATCTATAGAATTTATAATTAACAAAGAAGGTGCCTTTTCTATTATTACTGGTGGAATAGCATGCTCTTAAAACATAATTAAACTTTGATTAATAATATTTAGGGAGAAAAAAGCATTGCAGAACCAGTATGTCGTTGTTCCAAAACATTTACTAATGTAAATATATTACGGTTTTGACTTGGATATCCAGTTAGCACTAGGAAATTACCAGCATTGCAGATATACAATTTGTCACTTTAGTTGTGAGTAGACTGTAAATTTGACCTCGTCGAACATTAAAGATTCAGAGTTATGATTGATTTAGCATCACGTAAGATTCATGTTTAATATATCTACTACCTGCATGCACATTCTCTCTTCTATTTGCGTTCGCATTGGAATATTAATTCAGTGAATGGCTAAGAGATAATTTTCTTGCTTAGCCTGTAATATGCAATGTATTTACTACTTCATGAGTGATTTTATATCATTTAACTTGTGCTATGAATATGCAGGTTCAAGTTAACTCATTCTAGCAATTTAAGTGTTGAAGTATAAGCTCTATGCTTGTAGATCCTAGATAATTTGCTCTCAAAATAAAAGATGCTGAGATGTTGGACAGGGATGAAGAAAATAATGAAGCATCAGAATGAGGGGCTGATTTAGTGTTAAGTTGTGTTCACCACTTCAATCTTAAGATCGAGGGTTCGAGTCACTCTCGGAGGTAAATGGTGAACCATTGTTGATGCCGGAAGCACACATGCCAAAACAACTAAGAGGTAAAGGTTGTTTGCCACTAATCAAACCAATCTTAATTTCATTGGATCTCTTTAGTAGAAGGTAGAGATAAAAATAAAACTTCAAGTCAATGATCCGGACTTTATCATAGACCTTAATTGTACTATTGTCACTACCAAAAGATAAGAATGGAGCTGAAACTTGGACTGTTTACAAGAAAATAATGTCAGTTGTAACAGCAGCTTAATGTTAATTTTTTTGAATTTGTACAATGAGTAGCAACTCTAGCAAGTCACATCATGTTCCCTTCTTTTTTTTTTTTGGTCAAAATCTTGTATAAGTTTTTAGTCAAAGTTCTTAGACTAATTATGTGTTTTACTCTTCCAGCCAGTTCTGAAGAGACCACCAATCAGGCTGGAATTGATCATCATAGAAAAGTCATTGATTCATTATTGCCCCATGGTAAGCTTAATGAACTCAAATTTTCTGAAGTTGACAATGGCTGACCTTTGAACTAAAGAATCATACTGTCCTTTGTTGTATTTTATGATCTCATTTAGGAATTGAACCATATGTGTACCACTGGGATCATCCTCAAGCTTTGAAAAGAAATACAAGGGATGGTGCAGTCTAGAGATCACGTTAATATTTGAACTTATATTTGTTGTGTGTGTTAATTTGCTTGAAATTGGTATATAATATAATTTGAAATGGATCGCTAGCTAGCTTACTGCAGACAGGACTTTGGAACATATGCAGAGGCATGCTTTCTTGTATTTAGTAACAGGATGAAGCATTGGATCACACTCAATGAACCTCATACATATTTTCTGGTACAGGGTTGTGATCTCGGCAGATCACAAGGGCAATGCTCTATCCTTCTTCATGCCTTAGGTAGAGCAGGGAATTGTGGCAGTTTTGAGCCTTATATTGCTGAACACAATGTCCTCCTGGCGCATTCAAATTTTCCGTATCTATTATTATATTTAACCTTGAACTTTTGATTAATTGAGTTTCTTTTCAGAAGCACGCCTTAATAATATTTGATGTTATTCTACCAGAATAAAGCTGGTTCTATCACACATCAGAAATGGACCAACCAAAACAACGTACTTAGTGTAATCTCACAAATGGAGTCTGAGGAAGATATTATGTGCGCAAACCTTACCTCTACCTTGTGGAGGTAGATATGATGTGAAGCAATTACTACTTTGCTTGAGGACACATGATTTTGATTATATAATTCAAGAATGTAACATTTGGGGAAAGCGTTGTGATGTCAATTTGAACTCCAAAATTATCAAAATGTAAGATCTTCGAAGTTTACTTAGATGCCTCTGGAAAAAAATGGTCGTAGATTCAAAATTATGAAGTAGAAGGTTGTTGAAAGTTATTAGTTTAATAGCACAATAAAATGTGACATCAAGCACCCGTGGGCACACTCCTTCATGAATTCTAATTTGTCTCAAATTCAAGTTGAGTATGGTGATCGACATCAGTACTCTTAATAATGTTGACTATTTTTTTTTTTTGTTCACGAAGGAACCCGCAGCCGCTACTCTCTCGAGTGTGCACAGGGTAAACCCCGGACTGACGCAATAGCCTGCAAACCACGTCAGCCGATTAACCACACTTGACAAGCCATGTGTGACAGGCTCAACCAAGAAGGTTAATGCAGGGGATCGAACTCGTGACCTTGCGGTCTCGCGCTCTACTGCTACACCAACTTGGCTACCCTTGCGGGTTAACTATATTTATATTATCAAGGGATCATCTTCAATAAAATTAAATGGTATGCTTAAGTGAAATATCTGAGCCTCGAAGTTGCAGCAGCAGCACAAGTACTCCCGCAGTTCTCCAGATACAATTGTCTTTATTTCAGAAGATAGAAATTCATATTTATAGTTTCCGTTGCTGGAATTAATAGGCTTTTATCGATTTCTTGATTGTTAATGTTTTTTTGTTCTTTATCTTTGTGCTGACATATAGTAAAATCTTGATAAATGAATATATTATTGGAATCGGAAAAAAATATTCATTTAGCGAGGTTATTTATTTATCGAGAAATGAATAATTTATTCATTTATCGATAGATGAATATTTATTCATTTACATAATATTTTTATATTTTTTGTCTGACATGCATTTTGTTATACATTCTAGTTATTATTTTAATTAAGGTTCATGTAGGGGTGAGCGAGTCCGGGTACCCTAACTTTTTTGAACTATCCGGACCCTACCCAATAAAAGATTGGTTCCTAAATTTACTACCCGGAACCTACCCGTAGCAATCATTACCCGGAACCTACCCGGACCCTGCGGTTCCAGGTAGGTCCCGGGTACCTTGTAAATTTTCAGAACAAAATTTGCAGAAGAAAAATTTATAAGCAAGGTGATGTTTTCCTCCTCTGAAGCAATGAATTGAATATATATATATAAGAAGTTTCCATAAAAATGAACAAACTAAATTACTCACGTAGCGAAGACAGATTCAAGCAGAAGAAATACACAGCTTGTTAATTCTAGCCATGTCTTAAGAAATAAGCGTATCAATTTTTAGCACTTACAGATCTGCACATGTAAGGAAACAAATGAACATGAAAAGAATTTAGTGGGAACATCACCCCTGGGTTAAGCTATCTTTACGTACGAAACACAAATGTATCTTAAGCTATCTTTAGGCAATCAAAATCAACCAGGTTAAGCACTTTCTAACATAGTCCACATACAATCGTACTTTCTATTAGGCAATTTTGCGAACACCTCTAATGCAAATCCGGATGTTGTATCTAAAATAACAAACTCAAAATTCATTGTTACTCATCTTGAAAGAGTTCAAACACATGAAATTTAATATTAAAACGTGAGAAAGAGCAAAACAGAAACGTAACAATACATCACCAATTAGCCTGCAAAGGAAGCTAAATCTTTCATCCAAAATTCAAAACATGTTTGAATTAATAAGTAAGAAAAGAAAAAGGGAAATCAAGAAAAACAGAACTTACCTTATGATTGATCAAGCGATAACAATGATTATTCGGAAGGAGCAACAACAAATAACAGTCGAGGGAAAATACAAATGAGACGAAGAAGAAAAGCGAAGCAAGGGAGTTTAGAAGGAGAAACTGAGGAACTTTTCATAGTGATATTAAGAACCCAAGCGGTCGTTTTCAGAGTGATATTAACAATGATTTTTTAAAAATAATGGAATTAAAAAAGTAAAAATATTTAATATTTCATAGGTTCCGGGTCCTGGTACCCTGTCTCTATTTGCCGGAATCGAAACCGGACCCGACATTGATCGGTTCCTAATTTTACTATCCGGAACCTACCCGTTATTATAATATATCTATTCGGAACCTACCCGTTAGTGTTGGTTCCGGTCGGGTATCTGGGTATCCTGTACCCGTGCTCACCCCTAGGTTCATGCATGTAATTTTAAATATATGTATTGAAAAATAAAAAAAATTAAACTAAGTACATTGTAACAAATTTAGTAAAGGATGAATATGAACTATTACGTATGAAAGAATTTTATTTTAATAATTATAATTATTGAGAAACTAAAAGATGAAATTAAGTTAAACTATCTAACAAAAAGCTAGTAAATACATAATACATGCATGAACTTTATATTAATATTTACTTACTATTAATTGAGAAACTAAAATTTAAACTAAGTACTTTGTAAGAAACAATTTCAAAAAACGAAACGCATAAATTGTATATTGATAAAACAAAGTACATTGTAACAAAAAAATTATTAAATGTTTCTCCTTCATGGCTTCAAATTTGAAAGGAGTGAAAATCCACCTTGACCGATGAAATGAGAATAGCATTGTGAGCATAAAAATGAGCAGCCCACTTTAAGTCAAAAACCTTGGTATGTATATATGCATAGGTTGGGTTCTTCTGTTTGCAGGATTTTACGTAGCACCTTTCCAGTTTATTATTTCTATGTGTCAGCAAGTTACCTCATAACGGCCCTCGTGGCCCATGCTTAATTATGGTTATGTGGTAAATGCATGATTAGTGGTACTCGGCAAGTAAGGCTCGGGTGCTCGTCATGGCCCTTTGGTTTGGGTCGTGGCATTCAGGAAGCTTGAAGATACTTACAAAGCTTTTACTGCAAAACAGTGGTGGAATTTCAGAAATAATAACTCCTGCGGTCTAATTTTTTGCAGCCAGGGCAATCACATAGTTGGAAAGCTATGTTACAAATTATAGAAGAGATATAGCACATGATTTGGTGGAAAGTGAAAAAAGGGGACAACAACTTTTGGTTTGAAAATTGGACAAATCAGGGCCCCTTACATGAATTCATGGAGGACATTAACATTGTTCAGCATATCTCTATCAATGAGGTCTTCAAAAATGGCCAATGGGACTGGACAATCCTTGACCCCCAACCCAGTGACCAGATCAAAGGCATCATCAGTAATTACACCATAATTCTCAATGAAGATGTCAAGGACAAGCCTTACTGGACAACAACTGAAACAAGAGAATTCTCAGTTTCCTCAGCATGGGACCTTCTTAGACACAAGAAACCTATGGCCCATATGAACTCCAAATTGTGGCACAAAGATATACCTTTTAAGATGTCTTGCATTGCATGGATGGCAATTCACTATAGATTGCCAATTGATGAAAAAATTGCAAAGAAAATAAAAATTACTTTTATTTCTAAATGTTTCTGCTGTGTTGGTGCAGGTATGAAGCCAGGAATGGTGACAATTGAACACCTATTCTGTGATGGACAATTTTCTCAAACACTATGGAGTATCTTTGCTGGAAGAATGGGAATCATCAGCAGGGATACTAATTCACAGATGTTGGAATTGCTCCTCAAAAAACCCTGTTGCAGCCTATGTGATAAAAATTCTCCCTCCTATAATTATATGGGAGCTCTAGAGATCAAGGTGTAGGTCTAGATATGAGAAGGAAAGGCCATCAATCAACAGATCTACCTCCCTCATTTCTTTCAACATCAATCATCTAACCAAAAACACCCTTAAAAAATTAAAAATTTCAGATCAATGGGACAACCTACTCAAAGTCATGGAGCTCAACTTGAATGCTACTTCCAGTACTTTAGTCAGATGGCTTAAACCCCCCATTCTCTTTGTTAAGATGAACTCAGATGGATCTTGCATTGGTAATTCAAGTGGAGGAGAGGGAGTAATTAGAGATTCTTTGGGAAATTGCATCACGGCGTTTATCTTACCTTTAGGAGATGGTACCAGTAACACAGCCGAGGCCAGGGCTTTCCTTTTTAGATTGAAGTGGTGTATTGATAATGGGCATAACCTTATTATTGCTGAGACTGATTCCTTACTCCTCCGGAGCTGCATCTCTAGCAGCTGATCCTCCCCTTGGAGGATTAAGGAAACAATTGATGAGATTAGACGCTTGACTCTGGGAAACAATGTTTTTATTAAGCATTGTTATAGAGAAGCTAACAAAGTGGCTGATAAGCTGGCCTCTTTGACCCATGACACTGACATAGTTAGAATGTTTACCAACACCGGCACCATACAAAGGCAGATCAAGGGCCTTCTCAACATGGATAGATGACAATTCCCTGCTTTTAAAGTCAAAAGAAGGAAACCTGGGATGATCTATTTTGAACCTCCTTCAAGTGCTGCTCGGATTGCCACTTATCATAATTTTTGTACAAATCTCATTATGAAGGCAAGGTTTAGTCCTCCTCCTTCAAATGTAATCCTCTTCTAAGTGGCAATGATATGGGATCAGTTGAAACTCAAAAAAAAAAAAAAAAAAAAAAAAAAAAACATAGGCAAATATTGACTATGAAAGAAAGTAATACTGACTAATAAACACCTGGGATTGTATATATATTAGAAGGAAAGTATTTTAATTATGGTATTTGAATATTGATCATTCTCGTAAGTAATAGCTAGTAACTCGTAAGCATACTAAATTACCACAACTATCATACCTACTACTTCTGTAAAGATTTTCTTAGATATTTTGACATTTTATAGTAGATCTTAAAGTTACCAATTAAAATTTGCATAGAGAAATTATTTATAGTCACAAATTGTTTTAGCACCAGATAAAAGGTCAATAAAATAAATAAAAGAAACAAAAAAAAAGGAAAGAAATACTATAAAAGAAAGTGGATCCATGCAATTGAACTGAAAAGTAGCATATTTCCTTGTACGTAGGTGTTGGTGCTTTAAATAAAACACATTCCATTAGAGAAAACATGTCGATCATGAACTTGTTTAAATATGACCATCCATTGGTCTCCCTTTCTACACACCCTAAGATATAACACCCTCCTTAGCAAATTACTAAGTGAGGTCATGGAACAAAATAATGAGAAACCCATTGAAGTTTTGATGTTCCCATGGTTGGGTTATGAACATATCTCTCCATTCTTAGAGTTGGCCAAAAAACTAAGCCAAAGAAATTTCATTATCTACTTGTGTTGTACAGAAGCAAACCTAAGCCCCATTAGGAAGAAACTAAGTGTGAAATATTCATCATCAATCAAGTTGTTGGAACTCCATTTGGTGAACACAAATCTTCCTCCTCACGAACACAACAACAAATGGCCTCCCACCCCATCTCATGGATGCTCTCAAACTAGCTTTTGACACTACTACTCCTCAATTTACTGAAATCTTGGAAATCCTAAAGCCCGATTTGCTGATTTACGGTTTCCTCCAACCGTGGGCCACACTCGCTGCTGCTCAACTAAAAATCCCCGCGGTGGAGTTTATCAGTCGGGATTTGTCCAACCCTAAAGACCGACTGATTATATGTGGCATGACTTATTGATGGAGACAAAAGGTATCAACTTTCCCTTCTCTTCTACTATTCATTATCGCAATTATGAGATGGATCGTATAGAGAAATCCAAAGCAACTATACCGGTGGAAAAGATTGAGGACAAGAATAGAGTTGGACAAAGCTTTTTGCTTTCTAACCATGTTGTTTTGATAAAAAGCTTTAATGAGATTGAGGGAAAGTATAGTGATTATATCACCAGTTTAACCGGGAAAACAATTGTACCTGTTGGTCATCTAGTTCAAGAACCTACTGTTGATGATGGAAATTCGGAGTTAATAAAAATGGTTGAATGGAAAAGAAAAGAGATCCACTGTTTTCGTATCTTTTGGGAGCGAATACTTATTGTCTGATGTGCTCACGGGTTGGAAATTAGCGAGGTGAATTTCATGAAAGAAATAATCCCTTTGATTATTTTTATTAATTTGAAAGGTATTTATACCAGTTACAAAATAGGAGAATTCTATTCCTAAAACCTTATTCTACCATAATTTTAACTATACAATTATGGTAAGTGTATAACACTTATTAAGTTAACCTTTACATTACAATATATTAACCATATATACCAAATATACATGATGGGCTATCGTTCACTGTAGCAGTCCACAGCTGGGCTGCTTCTGTTCACTGGATATGCCCACTGTTGGGCTGCTCCCGAGATGGGTCGGTTTGGCCGGAAGAATTCAACGCTTTGCTCGTGATATACACCGCTTGTATATTGGGTGTATATCACAGGTATATTGCTCTGTTTAACACACCCCCGCAGTCATAGCGGGCGGTTTTCGACCACTGAGACTGTCCCTAAAATCTTCAAAAAGTACCACGGGTAGACCCTTTGTAAAGATGTCTGCAACTTGATAACGAGACGGGACATGGCATACGCGAACTTGACCCTTAGCAACCTTTTCACGGACAAAGTGAATGTCCATTTATATACTTAGTGCGTTGGTGCTGAACCGGGTTACCTGAAAGGTAGATGACACTAATGTTATCACAATATACCAAGGTTGCCTTCTGAATTGGACAATGAAGTTCCAAAAGCAAATTACGTAGCCAACATGATTCGGAGACCATATTCGCTACCTCTCGATATTCTGCCTCTGCACTTGAGCGGGATAGAGTCGCCTGACGCTTTGCAGACCAGGAGACCAAGTTGTTGCCAAGGAACATACAATATCCTGACGTAGACTGTCTGGTGTCCGGACAACCACCCCAATCCGCATCTGTGTACGAGACAAGTGTGGATGTAGAAGAAGGATACAAGTGCAACCCATAGTCCAGTGTCCCCTGAATATATCGAATGATGCGTTTGATTGCATTCATGTGCTCAACTCTGGGATCATGCATAAATAAACACACCTGCTGAACAACATACGTAATATCTGGTCTGGTAAAGGTAAGATCCTGGAGGGCCCCTACAAGACTGCGATAGCGGGTTGAGTCCTCGTATGGTGCACCTGCCGTGGCACTAAGCTTGGGTTTTGCATCAACTGGAGTAGAAGTGGACTTACAGGATGACATCCCAGCCCTCTCGATGATCTCAGCAGCATACTTCCGTTGAGACAAAAACAAACCACATAAATGACGTTTGACAGCAATCCCCAAAAAATAACTCAAGGGCCCTAAGTCTTTCATAGCAAACTCAGAACTGAGCATGGCCATGATAGACTGGCGCAAGGCATCGGAAGAGGCGGTAAAGATGATATCATCCACATACAACAAAATGTAGGCCAATGACGAACCACGACGGTAGATGAACAAGGAATTATCCGACCTGCTGTGAGTGAACCCAATAGTCGAAACAAAGTCAGCAAACCTCGTATACCAGGCATGTGGAGACTGCTTAAGCCCATATAAGGACTTCTTCAACAAACAGATATGATGAGGACGGCTTGGATCCCTGAAACCCAACGGCTGATTCATATAGACTGTTTCCTTGAGATCACCATGTAGGAAAGCATTCTTGACATCCAACCGATGAATAGGCCAAGTCTTCGAAAGAGCCAAGCTAGGCACAATACGAATAGTAGCTGGCTTGACCACCGGACTAAACGTCTCTCCACAATCTATCCCAACATACTGAGTCTTACCATCACCCACAAGCCGCGCCTTATGACGAGCAAATGAACCATTTGAATTTTCCTTATGAGCAAAAATCCACACATACCTGATAACATTAATACCATATGGACGGGGCACCAACTTCCACGTCTTATTATCAATAAGAGCATTATATTCATCAGTCATAGCAATTTTCCAATTAGGGTCATTTAATGCGGACACAGGATTGCGGGGCAAGGGGGATTTAGAGACATCAGAATGTAAATTAAAATTTCTTTTCGGTGTAAAAATACCCCGCTGGCTACGAGTGACCGGTCTATGTGGCCAGCAGGCAGTGGGCCTGCTGGCCTAAATCGGTAACTAGAATCATCAACTGGACCACTTCCAGAATTGGGCTGGACTGGCCCAATTGCTGGGACTGATCTAGTAACTGGAACAGTGCACGGTACAGTGGGTCCAGCGGGCAGTAGGCCCGCTGGAGGATTTTGGGTGCGGGATATGTCTGAAAAATTCTGAATAATATACGGGGATATTTGGTCATCCAAAAAATTATACGATCTAGGCTCGGGAGTATGAACTTTCGTAAACGAAAATTGGGTTTCATCAAAAATGACATGGCGATTAATTATGATTTTCTTGGAGGATAAATCAAAGCATTTATAACCACGATGATTAGACGGATGACCCAAAAATACACACGGGGTAGACCTAGCCCGAAGTTTGTTAATTGTGGTGGATGGGAATAACGGATAATACAAGCACCCAAAAATCCTAAGATGAGAATAAGAAGGGTTCTTATTATATAGGATTTTGAGGGGGGAAGAATACGTCAGACCTTTAGAAGGAATTATGTTAAGAAGATATGTGGCCATTTGTAGAGCATGATGCCAAAAATATGGAGGTATGGAGGCATGGAGGCATGAATTAAGAGAGTTCGGACAATGTTATTTATGGAACGAATTTTGCGTTCGGCCTTTCCATTTTGTGGAGATGTATGAGGACACGAAAACCTAAAATTGATCCCATTATTAGCAAAGAATTCCTGAAACTCCCTATTGTCATACTCTTTCCCATTATCACATTGAATATTTTTATGTCTCTTTCGAATTGAGTACGAATGAACACTCTAAATTTGATGAAGACGGAAAACACTTGTGATTTATTTGCAATTGGAAACGTCCATAAAAATCTAGAATAATCATCTAAAAAAGAACATAATATCGATGACCCAATGAACTAAGAACATGAGACGTCCATAAGTCACTATGAATAATTTCAAATGGCATTGAAGTATGAGAATTGGAGTCTACAAATGGCAACTTAACAATTTTTCCTAATGAACAAGACTGACAAATTGGAGTACGACTCGTACCCTTACAAGAAATAAAGCTATTTTTATCTAAAACTGATAAAATAGAAGATCCTGGATGACCCAGGCGAGCATGCCACATGGAAGGAGAGATGGCTGCAAAAACTGACGGCAAGGCTTGACTCGATGGACTGAAACCGGGCATGATAGGATATAGATCCCCCCTACTATAACACCTCATGAGATGACTCCCCATCTTGAAATCCTTCACTGAGAAACCAAAAGGATCAAATTCAAAAGAAACATAATTGTCATTTGTGAACTTTCGGACAGACACTAAATTTTTAATCAATTTAGGAGCATGTAAAGTATTTTTCAAGAGGAGGGGCGGATTGAGGGGATACAACATTTTCTGACCATACCCTAGAATTGGAATAGAACTGTCATTACCAACAATTATCCCCCGAGGGGTGCTCAAATTGGAATAAGATGAGAGTACCTGATTCGGAAGTCATGTGAGTAGTGGCACCGGTGTCTATTAACCAATTTGGGTCCGGTTGAGTTAACCCCAATGTGTGCATCGCGGCCTCGATATCAGTTTGAGTGGGGCCTGCTGCATGATGGGCTTGCGGAGGTCGGGGCCTAAGAATTCATGTCTGTGATGGAGCTGGGTCGTAGCTACTGGAGCTGCTGCTGTTGGGCCACTGGCCAGTAGGCCGCCACTGCTGGTTGTTGGGCCTGAACTGTTGGCCAGCCCACTGGCCGCTGGAATTGGCTGCCTGATTATAAGGGTTGCTGGCCCATGGCCCACTGCCATGGGCCCCACTGTTGGGACCAGGGGGGTGGTAGGCCACTGTTCCCTAGATGGGGCCCACCGCCTGCTTTCTAACCACCGGAACCGCCACCAGAACCGCCGCGTTTGCCCCCGCGGTTTTTGTTATTATTCTTACGATTATTTTTGCCGCCACCATGATTATGGTTTTGGCCCGAATTATTAACAAAACCCAAAGAACTTGGAGAGGACGCCACCATGACGATGGGGCTTGCTCCGGTAGCCGCCTTTTTAGCCAAACTGGCTTCTTCCAACGTAAGCATGGTGCGGACTTGATAGAAGTCAGGAAGAGGGTTTCTTTGGCGAAGGAGAGTTCCAACACCATTATAGGCCTCCGAAAGATTGGCAACCAACTGTAGAACTAGACGATTATTTGTTATCGGTGCGCCAACATTACGGAGTTGATCTGCCAACTCCTTGAGTTTCTTGCAATATGCAGAAATATTTGGAAATTCGTCCATTCGAACTAGAGAGAATTCCTGCTCGAGTGTGACGACACGTGAATGTTGGTTGTCTTGGAATATGTCACGCAATCTATTCCATGCAGCCATAGCCGTGGTATCCGGCTCAATAATCGTCTGTAGAAGGTCCACCGAAATAGTGGCGTAAATCCACCGCAGAACGGTAGCATCAAGAGTAATCCATAAATGAGGATCCTCCACAGGAAGAGGTGTAGCGGGAGGAATGATATGATGAAGAACTTGATGGGAGATAGCGTGGATTTTAAACAACTCCGCCCACGTCGCATATTGGACGTTTTCCATCTCAATGACAATAGGGATACTGTTCTTGACGTTAGAAACCATGAGGGCATGATGAAAATTGTTCTCAAACATCTTGAAAGAACACAGAAGGAAGGGAAATTTAAGAGAGGTTTTTGAGAGCGGAAGACAAATTTTGGAAGAGAAAGCCGAAGGGGGGGTGGGTGTCTCGGCCGAAAAACAAAGAGAGGACAAAAGTTGGGAGAGAAAAACTTTTGTTTAGACCTAGTCTCTTGATACCATGAAAGAAATAATCTCCTTGATTATTTTCATTAATTTGAAAGGTATTTATACAAGTTACAAATAGGAGAATCCTATTCCTAAAACCTTATTCTACCATAATTCTAGCTATACAATTATGGTAAGTGTATAACACTAATTAAGGTAACCTTTACATTATAATATATTAACCATATATACCAAATATACATGATGGGTTATCGTTCACTGTAGCAGATCCACTCACTTTGGGCCGCTTACATTCACCGGATATGCCCACCGTTGGGTCGCTCCCGAGATGGGCCAGTTTGACCAGAAGAATTCACTGCTTTGCCTGTGATATACACTGCTGTATATTGGGTGTATATCACAGGTATATTGCTCTGTTTAACATTTCATATGGCCTATAAGGTTCGCAAATGACGAGGTTGAACTCGAAGAGGTATTACCATTACCTAAAGGTTTTCTCAATAGGATAGGGGATAGATGGAGAGTTTTCAAGGGGTGGGCCCCCACAAGCAAAAATCCTGGAGCATTCGACTATTGGTGGCTTTGTGAGAGCCATTGCAGATGGAGTTAGGTAATGGAAAGCATGAAATACGGCTTTCCAATCATTGTCATGCCCGTGCATCTTGATCAACCAATGAATTCTAGGCTAATTGTTGAAGAGGTTGGCATGTGTCGCGTTATCCCTACTTAATTGTGCGATGCACACATATAATTAGATTTATCTAGAAATTGATTTCTCTAGAATGTGATTACTCTAGAGTTATAATTTTCTAGAGTTGGATTTCTCTAGAATGACTCACACATTAATTACTAGTTTGTTAGGAGTTGAATTTAGACAACCTTGAGAGTCTTCTAGCATATTTATTTTGGCCCTATAAATACGGATACTTGGAGAAGGCTTGGGCATCTACATCCATAAGTTGTGAAGAACATCTACAATACAAGTGAGAGCATCCACTCTAAGAGTGTGTGTGAGAGAGAGAGCCACTTTCATAGTGAAGGTGCTTGAGAAAAATTCTCAATTTTTTCAAGTTAGTGAATGTTCCACATAAATTATTATTGAGAGAGAAATATTGTTATCCATCCAATTTGGGTGAGATCTTGTAATCATACTATCATCTTATAGTGGAAGGTTTGGACTACTAGTCCTGCGATTTTTCCCTCATTTTTGGGTTTTCCGCGTAACAAAAAATTCTCGTCTTTCTTTGTCTATTATTCTCATAATTTTTGTTCGCAATTTTAATTTCCATCCTTATTACACAAAGAGGGAAAATACGAGTTTTTTCCAACAGTGGTATCAGAGCAAGGTTCAACGATATACTTTTTTGTGTGAATTACGATGGAGTGTACCGTCACTCATGATGGTGACATGTTCAAACTCACAGCAGAGAATTTTTCTTACTGGAAGACGATGATGGAGGATCACTTATATTGCAAAGATTTGTACGAGCCAATCACAAATGCAAATAAACCGGAGGAGAAATCTGACAAAGAATGAGAGCTCTTAAACCGAAAAGCGGTTGCCATGATCCATAAGTATATTGATCGAAGTTTATTTGAGCATGTGTCCACTTACACTAATGCCTATGAATTATGGACAAAACTTGAGTCCATGATTCAGAAGAAGACCCTCCGAAAACAAAGCTCATATAGTAAGACGATTGGTGAAGTTGGAATACAAAGATGGTCAAGGCATGATTGAGCACTTGAACACTTTCAAGGGACTAGTTGTAACATCCCGTACTTTCGGGTCACAGTTTAAAGCGCTAGGCATATGTAGAATCGCTAAGCATGTGTGAATAAACCTGAGCGTTGGAGAAATTTATGTTACGTTTACATATGCTAATAAAGAGACTAGAATATAAAAGAATTAGACCCCGAAATAATTTTGGACACAACAAGTGTGACGATGGGGATCAGGAATAAATTTGATACGTACAAAGAGTGGTATGGACTAGTGGCATATTAAAAAATTATGGCATTGAGTATATGAAGATTTTATAAATCATTAATATTTAAGTGAATTGGGATCAAGATTTAATTGTGTGTATAATTGATTAATTATGGGATTGATTAATTATTATGGGGGACAAGAATTAGTGGGGTTATGCACGTGTAATGTTTAAATTAGCACCTAATGACTAGTTTAATGTAGTGGGTGTATGTGTCAATTAGATAGCAATGCTGTGTGTGTGGCAGCTAATGTCGTGTATGTTAAGGTGAATGGTAAGTCATTATGAGACCAATTTGGAGGCATTTGTATTAGTGGGTTGGGATATGACTTAGCTTGTGATAACTATAGAATCCTTAAGACTAATTGCTGCATACCATGAAATCCTAGTGTTGAAAAGTGGTTCTTGGAGGAAAAAATCTATAACCGTCCTAGTACCAATTCTCCATTTACCTGTGTTGTTTTATATGGACTCTTTGGCGTTTGTAATTGGAGCATTTCATTGGCTTGGTTTGTCAGTGAATAATTTCATGGTTTCATTTAGTATTTCAAATATGATGTAAGGAGAGATACCATTGCAAGAGGGACTGGTTCCGTTATTAATCGAGGTATGTTAAGGTAAATTATTTCTTTCTTTTGACATGTTCTGTGTAACGAAATATAACTGTGGTATTGCTCCATAATTTATTCTGCTCCTAGTAGTTAAGAATATTCGTGTTATTGATTCCTATGCTAAAAGCATGTCTAAATATGTTTCTAAGTCCTTACTAAGGCATACAGAAAATATGTTGATTTTCCAATGTTAGCCGAAGGTATAAAGGTATTATGTCATCCGTTGAGATTGGAATATTGTGTTACCATTCATGCATTTTCACTTGCATTATATTCATATATTACCCTGGACCACTTGTGCTATGCACACTACTATATGGTAAATATTGTATATATGTAGGGGATATGGGGAAATGCGTTATATATGCACACCACCTGCAGCTGGTACAGACTCACAAAAGAGCCCAAAGAGGCCAATATGATGTGATGATGTGATGCCCTTGTGTGGCGATATAACCTGATGCCCATAGAGGCGGTTATGAGAGGATTCATGTGTGGACATTAGTATACCGCAATTGCATTATGCATACATTCATTAATCATTACATGGTATAGTGCCCACAGAGGCTATTATGGTAAGGAAGATGCCCAATGGGGATGATGTATATGTATACCGCATTGTGCATGACATTTAGGCATATGTATTAGGACCCTCAGATGTACTTACTATTGGTCGGTTGTTTCTATTTCAGTTATTGTTATATCCATGTTATACTATTGTTCATGCCTGACATACTCGGTACATCAGTCATACTGAAGTCCCTTTTGTCGGGGGACGCTGCGTTTCATGCCCGCAGGTTCAGTTAAAGAGGTTGACGATTCACGCTAGTAGGTTGCTGGTTTAGGTGATGTTGGAGCACTCTATTTGTTTCAGAGTTGCGGTCGGTCGTGGTATAGTATTTTTACATCTACATACGGGTATGGCAGGATCCTGTCCCGTCCTTGTGACGCCATATATTCTTTAGAGGCTTGTAGACATGTGTCATGTGGTTAGTTGTCATTGTTGACACCCAATTTTGTCCCGTCTTTTCCAATTTATTTGAAATTTTAAATATTTTTAACATTCAAAATAATTTTAATCTATATACATACATGCGTATATATATATATATATTATGATTCTCTTATTATTATTATTATTCGCATTTTTTACTATCATTTGCATTTTTATCATAATCATAAGTTTTATCCGAAAATTCTATGTTATTTTATTCTCGCAAAATTGCATTGCATTTCCATTTTTTATTAAAGCATTAAACATTTCGCAAATATTATATCTTTATTATTATCACATCGTTATGTTTTTATCAAAATAATTTACATTTTTTCTTCAATGCATTTTTAATATTAAACCCCTTTTTATATTTTTAAACCCATAACACATTTTATTTCCCAACCCAAAACAATTTCTAACCCATTTTATTTTCCCAGCCCAATACAAATTCCCCAACCAAAACCATAAGGCCCCATTCCCTTTATTTCACCAAGCTCAATCGGCCACCCCCATCTTCCAAGCCCAACCCCCACAACCTTTTATCCCCTTTAAACCAAAACCCACAAAACAAAATCCCAAAACTTTTTAACTCCCAACCAAAACCCCTACCCAAAAACTCCCAAGCCCATTCCCTTTATTTCCCCAAGCCCAACCGGCCAGCCCACCCGAAACCCCCCTAAACCGACCCAACCCCCACACCCCTTTTATTCTACACCCACCTCCCAAATCCCCATTTCCCCAAAACCTAAAACCCAACACCCCTAACTCCACAAATCGGCTGCCACCCTACACCCCTACCCCCTACGTCGCCGCACCCTACACCTGACATCACCACTCGCCAACACTGCCGCCTGACACCACCAACCCATCACCTCTCACCGCGGCCCGTACCCCTAAAAACCCGTTCCAAAATCATTGTTTTTGGGCCCTTTATTTTGAATTTAAGCTCGGGTTTTAGGGGGGAAATGAAGCTATTAAAACCCCTTTTGTTCTTCAAAAAAAAGGGAGGAAAAAAAGAGAAAAAAACCGAAGGATTTTTTAGGGGGATTTTTCGGAGGTCCGATTCGATATAAGATATACTTGTTGTGTTCTTGATTTTTAGTCTCACCTTCGTTGTTATTCAAGAAATAAACAAGTCCCAAAATCCGAAAGAAAGGGTGTTTTGGATTCTACTTTTTAATTTCGGGTCGGGTCGACCCGGGTCGGGTAAGAACCATTTTTGTTGTTGTTGTTGCTGCATATTGGTTATCTGAATTTGCTAAAAAAAATCTTATTTGTTATTGTTCACTGATTTCGGGTTGGGTCGACCCGGGTCGGGTGAGAATCATTTCTTTTGTTGCTGTTGTTATTATTGGTTATCTGAAATTGATGGAATTATTTGATGTCGGGTTGAATCTCCAATTCGGGTCGGGTCGACTCGGTTTGGATTTTCCACATTTCTTGCATCATTTGCTGTTTTTATTATTGGTTATCTGAAATTGATGAAATTAGTTGATTTCGGTTTGAACACATGATTCGGGTCCCTGACCCGGGTCGGATCGACCCGGTTTGGATTTTCCAAATCTCTTCATTTCATATCTTGTATATTGGTTATCTGAAAAATGAAAAAAAACTGATTCGGGCTGGCATCTGATTCGGGTTGGGTCACTGACCCGGGTCGGGTCGACCCGATTTTGGTATATTTCCAGATTATGGAATTTTTCATATCTGCTGTTGGTTATCTAAAATCTGAATTTCTGATTTCATTCGGGTCACCGTTCATAATCCGGGTCTGATTTTTCATAAATACTTCTTAGTCCTGTTTTGGTTCCGAAACTTCAAAATTCGGGTCGAATAGTTTAATCGCTACTGTTTGTTTCTTTGGCATTGTTATTATGTTATTGATGGAATTAATACCGCATTCTCTTTGTTGTTTTATTGATTCAAACCAATATTGCGTCCATCTTCGGAAGACGTTTCTCGGTTTCATATTACTGTTTTGCTTTACTGATTTAACACCATACACTGGCCGATGAAAAATATCCGTCGATTTTGAGGCCTCCACAGTTGTAAAGATGGAAAATAAAACTTCTGGGCAAGGATGAGGCTTAAACCTTTTATTTCATCAGAGATCAACATGTTTAGTAGGCGAGGTGACTAAAATAACCAACAAGTTATATATTCGCAGCCACGACGTGATTATAGTGATCTTTTCTTTTCATCCGAGAGACCAACACGTTTAGTAGGCGAGGCAATAAAAAATAACCACTTAGTCATATGTTTGCAGCCACGATGTGATTGGAATGGTCTTTTCAAAATTTAAGTCTGAGCCCTCCGTGATCAAAACATTTACTGTTTTGGATACGGATCCAAAGTTATTTGTATTTAACTGTTTCTAACCGTTTGTTCTCGACAGCTTGCAAGGAACAAAGTCAATGAAGGCAGATACTCCTAGTAGTTTATTTATTTTGTTGTTTTTACTTTCTTTAATTCAGCTTTATGTTGCTCTGTATTGTAATATTATTTCTTGTACTCATGTAATTATTGAAACACTTAGAATAGGCAAACCTAGAATTAATTCATAGGGTAGTTTAAAACTTGAAACCCGTCGCTAGTTTATCCATTCGTAGGGTCGGTTAATTCAAACTTAGAAATCCTTCGCTAGTTATTTATTTTAGGCTCGTGATGCATGTTCAAAATTTTCTAAACAACTTTGGTCATCTTTTATTTGCTTTATCAATCATACAAATAAGTTTATCTTTTAATTTGCAACTCAATGATTTCCAAAAGATTTACTTCTTAGGCATTATAAATAATTTGTTTTACTATCAATTGTTAAAAATGCATACTTTTCAACTTTACATGTATTTCTCTTTAAATACCATACAAATGCACACTTGTACAAAATGCATTCTTTTACTAAATACTTGCAATATTAGTTTAACTTTATATTTTTTAAAACATGTATTTTCTTACAATAATTAAACCTGAGTTTGACCGGATAACCGCAAGTTAGCGGATCTTAAAGAATGCCTAACCCCTTCCCATTAGGATAATAAAGAACCCTTACCTGGAATCTCATTAGTTTCGTAGACCATTAAAATCGGAGTTTACATTGCAGCATTTAGTTTAATATTTAGGTGTCCTAATTCACCGTAAAAAATAATTAGGTGGCGACTCCTTAATCCAGTTACCCAGGGACCACTGAAAAGTTGTGCTCCGCTTTGACCTCTCGCGGGTCGAAGTTAAAAACGGGCGCGACAGTCATGTGTGGCCTTGTCGGCCTTGGTATGGGTCTGTATGTATGAAAAATTGGATTTTTGATTAAAATTTTCTATAATTTTTTTCGGCTTAGTCCGTATTCAATTGTGATTAGAAGTTGGTTTTACGATTAGCGGTACCCGGCGGGTGGAGTCCGGATGCCCGTCGCGGCCCTCCGGTTTGGGTTGTGACACTAGTAAACCAGCTAACCAAGATTGAGATGAATATCAATGATGAGTTGCAAGCCTTGCTAATTTTAAGCTCTTTACCTGAGAGTCGGGATACGTTGGTTGTCACTCTCAGTAACTCTGCTCCGGAAGGAAAGCTAACTATGGATGGTGTCGCCGACAACCTTCTAAATGAAGAAGCAAGGAGAAAGGAGTGTGGCAAATCAACACAAAACGAGGCTAATATAGTGGAGAATTGAGGAAGAAGTGAAAGTCGTGGAAGGAACAGAAACAAGATATGTGATAAGTCAAGAGGACGATCCAAGTCCCGCTCATGAGTCACTTATTATTATTGTGGCAAACTGGGTCATAAGAAATCCGAATGTCGTAATCTCAAGAGAGATCAGAAGAACAGTGTAACATCCCGGAATTTTGGACAATGATTTGAGCACCTAAGCGTAATAAGTAGACTCGGGCCTCGGAGATTTTATGTGATGTCATATATGCTAATAATGAGACTAGAATATACCGGAATTAGACCCCGAAATAATTTTGGGTGTAACAAGCGTGACGATGTGGACTAATAATAATGGTTAGATATCCCCAAAGAGGTTATGGACTAGTGTCATATCACAAAATTATGACATTAAGTATACGAATGTCTTATGAGTTTTTAGAATTTAAATAAAATGAGATCTAGAATTAATTATGGATGTGATTGATAAATTATGCGGAGGTAGGTCGCTTAACATTTAATTACGCTGCATGTTGGGGTACAAGGTGTCACGATTGTAGTGCCCCCACCGCCAAAATATTGGCCAAGTGGGGGACATGATTATAAGTAATCATTTGGGTTCTACCTTGGAGAATATTCACATTGGTTTGAGAGTTCATTTGGTAGAATAAAATAATCATTCAGCATTTTCAATTTCACTTCTTTAAGTATATCTCGTCCTTATCATTTTAATAGGGTCAAGTTTTTGCTGCTTTTGCTTCACTAACAAACCAAATCCTTCAATCTTAATAATTGTCGAGTACTTTTTCTGTGTCGAAAACTGGGAGCTAAAAAAAATATAGGAGAAGCTGCTTATCTTAAGCATAGCACAGGGTACGCAACAACGTGTTCCCTCTACTATTAAGCTTGGGTTCGAGGTATGTTAAGACAAATTATTTCCTTTTTTTGGCATGTTTCATATAACGAAATATAATCGTGATATTGCTCTATAATTTATTCTACTCCTAGTAGTTAAGAATATTCATGTTATTGATTCCTATGCGAAAATCATATCAAAATATGTGTCTAAATCCTTATTGAGGCATGTGGAAAAAGATGTTGATATTTACAGTGTTAGCCGAAGGTACAAGAATGATGTGTCACCCAGGATGTGTTATTGTTATTCATGCATTTTCATTGGCATTGCATTCATATATTACCCTGGACCACCGGTGCTATGCACACTACTATATGGTAAATATTATATATATATATATATATATATATATATATTTTCATATATGTATAGGAATGGGAAAAGGGAAAGGCGTTATATACGAATACCACCTGCAACTGGTACAGACTATCACAAAAGAGCCCGAAGAGGCCAATATGATGTGATGATGTGATGCCCTTGTATGTCGATATAACCTGATGCCCACGGAGGCAGTTATGAGAGGATTCCTATGTGGACATTAGTATACTGCATTTGCATTATGCATACGTATACATGATATTATGCCCACAGAGGCCGACATGAAATGATGCCCACAAAGGCTGTTATGGTAAGGAAGATGCCCAATGGGGCCGATGTATATGTATACCGCATTGTGCATGATATTTAGGCATATGTATTAGAACTCACATAGATATTTACTATTGGTTAGTTATTTTGTTTCAGTTGTTGTTATACCCATGTTATACTATTGTTAATGCCTGACATACTCAACACATCAGTCGTACTGACGTCCCTTTTATCGGGGGACGCTGCGTTTCATGCCCGCAGGTTCAGTTAAAGAGGGTGACAGTTCACGTTAGTAGGTTGCTGGTTCAGCTGATGTTGGAGCACTCTATTTGTTTCAGAGTTGTAGTTGGTCGTGGTACAGTATCTTTGCATCCGCATATGGGTATGGCGGTGTCCTGTCCCGTCCTTGTGATGTCAGTTATTCTTTAGAGGCTTGTAGACAGGTGTCCTGTGGTTAGTTATCATGTTTGGCCTTATCGACCTTGGTTTGAGTATATATATAAGATGGTTACCTGAATTTTCATAATTTTCTTTCGGCTTAGTCCGTAACTAATTACGATTAGATGTTAAATATTCGAATGACGGTACCCGGCGGGTGAGATCCGGGTGCTCGTCGCGGCCCTCCGATTTGGGTCGTGACAAACTTGGTATCAGAGCATGTCTGTCCTAGGGAGTCTACAAGCCGTGTCTAGTAGTGTCTTGTTTATGGGTATGTTGTGCACCACACTCATAAACAGGAGGATATCTGATATTTGGGAATGGTTTCTATTCTTTCATCTCATAAATCCTGTAGTAGAGCTGAGTCTTAGGAATCTGAGTTTGACTCGCGCCTTATTCTGTTTCAGTAATGCCGGTTACCAAAAGACTTCGGTTAGTTTGTACTCGTAGCCAGTAAATGAGCGATTTCTGCCAAGTCGATGGATACGCCAGAAGGGGCAGTATTATTGTTAAAATTCGAGATTATGAGAAGTTGTCTCACTCATATACGGAAGATGGAAGGGAGTATGAGAGGTCTTATGTAGTGATGTATGAATGTAGTTGTATTCGCTGGTTATGCGACAAGGATCAGATATGTCACCCCAACATTCGAGGACGAATGTTTCTAAGTGGGGAAAGATGTAACATCCCGGAATTTTGGACAATGATTTGAGCACCTAAGCGTAATAAGTAGACTCGGGCCTCAGGGATTTTATGTGATGTCACGTATGCTAATAATGAGACTAGAATATAAAAGAATTAGATCCCGAAATATATTTGGGTGTAACAAGCGTGACAATGGGGACTAATAATAATGATTATATATCTCCAAAGAGGTTATGGACTAGTGTCATATCACAAAATTATGACATTAAGTATACGAAGGTCTTATGAGTTTTTAAGATTTAAATAAAGTGGAATCTAGATTTAATAATGGATGTGATTGATAAATTATGCGGAAGTAGGTTACTTAGCATTTAATTAGGCTGCATGTTTGGGTACAAGGTGTCACGATAATAGTGCCCCCACCGCCAAAATATTGGCCAAGTGGGGGACATGATTATAAGTAATCATTTGGGTTCTACCTTGGAGAATATTCACATTGGTTTGAGAGTTCATTTGGTAGAATAAAAGAATCATTCAGCATTTTCAATTTCACTTCTTTAAGTATATCTCGTCCTTATCATTTTAATAAGGTGAAGTTTTTGCTGCTTTTGCTTCACTAACAAACGAAATCCTTCAATCATAATAATTGTCGAGTACTTTTTCAGTGTCGAAAATTGGGAGCTAAAAAATATTGGAGAAGCTGCTTAATCTTAAGCATAGCACAGGGTACGCAACAACGTGTTCCCTCTACTATTAAACTTGGGTTCGCAGTATGTTAAAATAAATTATTTCCTTTTTTGACATGTTCCATATAACGAAATATTACCGTGATATTACTCTATAATTTATTCTACTCATAGTAGTTAAGAATATTCATGTTATTGATTTCTATGCGAAAAACATGTCTAAATATGTGTCTAAGTTCTTATTGAGGCATGTGGAAAAGGATGTTGATATTTACAGTGTTAGCCGAAGGTACAAGGATATTGTGTCACCCAGGATGTGTTATTGTTATTCATGCATTTTCATTTACATTGCATTCATATATTACCCTGGACCACTGGTGCTATGCACACTACTATATGATAATATATATATATATATATATATATATATATATATATATATATATATATATATATGTACGGGAATGGGAAAAGGGAAAGGCGTTATATACGCACACCACCTGCAGCTGATACAGAATATCACGAAAGAGCCCGAAGAGGCCAATATGATGTGATGATATGATGCCCTTGTATGGTGATATAACCTGATGCCCACGGAGGCGGTTATGGGAGAATTCCTGTGTGGACATTAGTATACCGCATTTGCATTATGCATACGTTTATTAATCATTACATGAATTATGCCCACAGAGGCCGAAATGAAATGATGCCCATAGAGGTTGTTATGGTAAGGAAGATGCCCAATGGGGCCGATGTATATGTATACCGCATTGTGCATGACATTTAAGCATATGTATTAGGACTCACAAAGACATTTACTATTGGTTAGTTATTTTTGTTTCAGTTGTTGTTATACCTCTGTTATACTATTGTTCATGCCTGACATACTCAGTACATCAGTCGTACTGACGTCCCTTTTGTCGGGGGACGCTGCGTTTCATGCCGGCAAGTTGAGTTAAAGAGGGTGACGGTTCATGCTAGTAGGATGTTGGTTTAGCTGATGTTGGAGCACTCTATTTGTTTCAGAGTTGCAGTTGGTCGTGGTACAGTATCTTTGCATCCGCATATGGGTCTGGCGGGGTCCTTTCCCGTCCTTGTGATGTCATGTATTCTTTAGAGGCTTGTAGACAGGTGTCATGTGGTTAGTTGTCATGTGTGGCCTTGTCGGCCTTGGTATGTGTATGTATATATATATGATGGTTACCAAATTTTCATAATTTTCTTTCAGCTTAGTCCGTAACTAATTACGATTAGATGTTAAATATTTGAATGGCGGTACCCGGCGGGTGAGATCTGGGTGCCCGTCGCGGCCCTCCGGTTTGGGTCGTGACAAACGGTCCTGTCAAACCAGACCAAGTTGATCTGAAGAAGAAGGAAGAGTACAACACTACCACAGTCGCAGTCAAGGATGACGCAAACACATTTCTAATTGGAGAAGACAATTATCTCAATCTCGCTTATGATGATAGCCTATGGATTGTCGACTCAGGTGCTTCCTTTCACATTACTCCACATGAATGATTATTTTCGTCATATAAAAAAGGTGATTTTGGTACCGTGAAAATGGGAAATCAAGTCACAAGTAAGATTGTTGGCTTAGGAGATGTTCAACTGATAACCAGTACTGGCTGTAAGCTCATGTTGAAGGATGTAAGGCATGTCCCAGATATGTGCCTTAGTGTTATCTCTGCTGGTAAGCTCGATGATGCTGGTTTGGTAAATCATTTTGGCGTTGGGAAATGGAAGCTCACTAACGGAAACATGGTCATTGCTAGAGGCAAAAAGGAAGGTTCCTTGTATTTTACACATGGATGCCTATGCAAGGGGGAAACTAATTATGCCCATGATAATTCAATATTGGAGCTATGACATAAGAGGCTAGGACACATGAGCGAAAAGGGATTGCAAATTCTAGCCCAAAAGGAGCTCCTACCCGAGGTGAAAGGTAAAACACTTGATCCTTGCACTAATTGTTTAGCTGGTAAGAAACATAGAGTTTCATTCCATAGATCAAACTGTCCATTTAGAAGAAAGCATGTTCTTGATTTGGTACATACCGATGTTTGCTCCATGGCTGAAAAATCTCTTGGAGGTGTATTATATTTTATGACTTTTATTGATGATCATTCGAGAAAGGTTTGGGTGTATTTGTTGTTAACCAAAGACCAGGTACTTGAGGCATTTAAGGAGTTCCATGCCCTGGTGGAACGTCAGATGGGAAAGTAGTTTAAGTGTGTCCGAGTCGATAATGGTGGTGAATACCGTGGTCCATTTGAAGATTATTGCAAGACATTTGGCATCCGACTTGAGAAAACACCTCTAAAGACACCTCAGTTAAACAGTGTTGTTGAGAAAATGAACCAAACCATTGAAGAAAGAGTTTGATGTATGCTATCTCACGCTAAGCTCTCTAAGTCATTCTGGGGAGAAGCCGTGAAGACTGTTGTTGATATCATCAATATCTCACCATCAGGTCCTTTGGATAGAGGTATTCCAGATGAAGTTTGGACTGAAAAGAAGGTGTCTTATGGTCACTTCAAGGTGTTTGGTTGTCGCGCATTCGTCCACATCCCTAAGGAAGAATGAGCCAAACTTGACTAAAAAACCAAGAAATGCATTTATCTTGGTTCACCAAAGGATGAGTCCGGCTACCGATTGTGGGATCCAACTAAAAGGAAAATTGTGAGAAGTCGAGATGTTGTTTCCTTTGAGGATCAGACTATCGAAGATTTCAAGCAACCAGAGAAGTCACAATCCAAGATCATAATCCATTTTGACTCTACACCATTTCATGCGGTGCGAGATGATTCATGGGGAGAAGAGTTAGAGGCTAATCATGATGCACTTGTAGAACTAAATGAGAATACTGAGCAACAAATAGAAGACTCATCTACAAATGAACAATCTCACTCAAATGAAGAAGCGACATGGGAAACAAATGCTCCAGCACAACCTCAGCTACGACGCTCTACTAGAGAAAGACGTCCCTCCACCAGATATTCTCGAGATGAGTATGTGGTCTTCACTGATGAGAGGGAGCCTCAACATTATGAAGAAGCCATGAGCAGCAACCACAAATGAGGATGGGAAAAAACTATGCAAGAGAAAATCAAATCCTTGCATGACAACTATACATATGATCTAGTAGAGCTGCCTAAAGGGAAACGAGCTTTGAGATGCAAATGGGTGTACAAGCTCAAGATAGAGGAGAACAATCCTAAACCGAGGTATAAAGCTCGAATTGTTGTAAAGGGATGCAATCAGAAGAAAGGCATTGATTTCGATGAAATATTTTCCCCTGTGGTGAAGATGTCATCTATCCGAGTTGTAATGGGTCTAGCTGCCAGGCTAGACTTGGAAGTTGAACAACTCGACGTCAAGACTGCATTCTTACATGGAGACCTAGAAGAAGAGATCTATATGGAGCAACCCGAGGGGTTCATAGTTCTGGAAAAAGAGCATCTAGTATGTCGTCTCAAAAATAGTCTCTATGGTCTAAAACAGGCACCACGTCAATGGTATAAGAAGTTTAACTCTTCATGACGCAACATGGATTCTAGAAGACTCTCACCGATCATTGTGTATTCATGAAGAGGTATGCTAGTGGTGATTTTATTATACTTTTGCTATATGTTGATGATATGTTAATTGTTGGGCAAGACAAGAAGAAAATTGCAGCTCTCAAGAAGGCTTTGAGCAAGTCTTTTGCTATGAAAGACTTGGGACCGGCAAAACAGATCCTTGGGATGAAAGTCACTCGAGATCGATCTAAGAGACTATTCTGGCTATTCCAAGAAAGATATATTGAGAAAGTTTTTGAAAGATTTAATATGCACAAAGCCAAGACGATTAGTGTACCACTTGCTGGACATTTCAAGTTGAGTAAGAAGCAAAGTCCAAAAAGTGAGAAATAAAGGGATGAAATGAAAAGTATCCCATATTCCTCCGCGGTTGGTAGTCTCATGTACGCTATGATATGTACACGACCCGACATTGCTTACGCAGTCGGTGATGCGAGTCGGCATTTGTCAAATTCCGGAAAGGAACATTGGGCCACAGTCAAGTGGATATTTCGGTATCTCCGGGGAACAACCAAGAAATGTTTGTGCTTTGGAAAAGGAAAACCTGTGTTAAAGGGTTACACAGACGCATATATGGCAGGAGATGTCGACTCTAGAAAATCGACATTAGGATATTTGACTACATTTGCAGGGGGAGCTGTATCTTGGCAGTCTAAGCTCTAAAAATGTGTTGCCTTGTCTACCACCGAGGCGAAATACATTGCAGCCACGGAAGCTTGCAAGGAGATGTTGTGGTTGAAATTTTTTATGCTAGAATTGGGTCAAAAGCAAGAAAAATATGTTATACTTTGTGATAATCAGAGTGCTATTCACTTAGCTAAAAGCTCAGCCTATCATCCCCGATCGAAACATATTGATGTTCGATATTATTGGATCTGGGATGTGTTAGAAGAAAAACTGCTACAACTTGATAAAGTTCACACTGATGATAATTGGTCGGACATAATGACTAAGGCTATACCGACTAAGAAATTTGATGATTGTTGTGATGGTGCCGATGTGGTGGTACCCCCTAATTAAGTCGGGAAGGGGGAGATTTATTGGGTTATCCCTACTTAATTATGGGATGCCCATAAATAATTGGATTTCTCTAGAATGGGATTTCTCTAGAGTTGTAATTCTCTAGAGTTGAATTTCTCTAGAATGACTCATGATTAATTACTAGTTTGTTGGGAGTTGAATTTAGATAACCTTGAGAGTCTTCTAGCATGTTCATTTTGGCCCTATAAATACGGGTACTTGGAGAAGGCTTGAGCATCTACATCCACAAGTTGTGAAGAACATCTACAACACAAGTGAGAGCATCCACTCTAAGAGTGAGAGTGAGAGTGAGAGAGAGAGAGAGAGAGAGAGAGAGAGAGAGAGAGAGAGCCACTTTCATAGTGAGGGTGCTTGAGAATTTTTTTCCATTTTTTTCAAGTTAGTGAGTGTACCACATAAATTATTATTGAGAGAGATATTGTTATCCATCCAATTTGGGTGAGATCTTGTAATCCTACTATCATCTTATAGTGGAAGGATTGGACTACTAGTCCCGCGGTTTTCCCTCATTTTTGGGTTTTCCGCGTAACAAAAAATTCTCATGTTTCTTTATCTATTATTCTCATAATTTTTATTCGCAATTTTAATTTCCATTCTAATTACATAAAGAGGGAAAATACGAATTTTTCCCAACAACATGGCTGTCGAAGTTGTGAGGGACAGAAACGGAAAGCTCCATGGACAACAAGTTGCTGCCGTAATCAACCAAGTGGTGGTGCACGAGAGCGGCGAACTCGTCTGGCAAGAAACAAATCATATAAAGAAACTTATTCGTTCCAAAGGTGACGAAGAGATTGATCACGTTGCTAAGGAGTTGGAAAACCTCATACGTACCTAGCTCCATTCAATAAGTTTAATTTTTAGCTAGGTTTACATATACATTTGGCTAGCTAGCCTAGCTTCCAGTATTTTTAATTTGCTTGAATGCTTAATTAGTTAGTGTCTATTTAATTTCCACTCTATCAATATTAGGATTATTGATCCTAATGCAAATTATATTGGTCTTAAAGTTTTGGTAATCTGTTCTCTAATTTGGATGTTGGACGTCCCATATATTGTTGGAAATTTGCCTTTAGCGGGGAGGTGCGTCCATCCATGTTTAATGAATTAAACACTAGTGTTCCGCATGTTGGAGGCTTTGTCTCTTCACACATGCATAATTTACTAAGTGAGTAGATGACCGTAGGGCCAAGAATCGTCAAATTTCATTGAGAAATGAAAGAGATATTGGTCCACGAAGTAAAGTATTTGAGGCATGAAAATATGGTGTGTGACAAATCTACCACATCGGTGGGAAAAAGAAGAATTGCTCTCTTTATAAGTCTCTAAATTGGTTAAGGGTTTGGGACCCCAAGGGGTATCCCATGTGTTTAAAGGAGGGAGGACCTAGATGTGCTTGGGTTCAAGGCTAAGCCCACACGCGCGCCGCCGCTGCCCGCCCGTCCCGCTCGGGCTCGGGACGTGGGACTTTCTGATATTATCTATTTGGACCCCAAAATTGCTTAATATTTACAGTTTGGTCCCTAGAGTTTCTGAAAAGTTGATTTTGGGAATGACGGAAGGTAGAAACTTTCTGCCTACCGTTTGGGCTGTTTTTTGGAGCATTAACCAGCCATTACTTGGCTGTTAACTCCTCCATAAACAGCCCTCCTTCAATGACCATGAACAACCTCACTAATGGCATTAAACCTATCATTATCAGCCTCCCTAATGGCCATTAACAACCCTCCTAATGACTATTAACAGCCATGTTTGTGGCAGTTGAGGAGTCCCTCCTCCATGCTATATATTGATGCCTTTTGTCTCAATTGTGTTGAACATACAAACACGAAAAATAGCACAAAACAGTGACGAAAAATAGTGAGCAAACACACATATACACAAGATATACACAACAGAGACACACTATATACACAGAGACAAAACAGAAGAGAAAGTCAGTCCAAAACGTTGGACGAAAACAGAAAATCTTCCTTCCTTTTTCATTTCTTCAGCAAGTCGATTCGTATTTGTTTTCTTCGTCAGACTCAACCTATTTGCTTTGTAGTGTTGAGATTAAAGTGTTGTTTTATCTTGGGAGACTATTGCCCATTAACGTAAAAGCATATATACGGGGCAATCTTTTCTTAAGGACAGAGTGCAATCACTCGACTCAGCACACAGTTGTAACCATCCAGATTTAGTATTTCTTGATTTCAGGTCATCAAGATTCAAGACTCAACAACTTTGCGGTAGTTTTGAAGATTGACTATTTGTTTATCCTTTCGAACACTTATAATATTTATTTACTTCCCGTATTGCTTTACTACAATAGTAACCAACATATATTTCCTACTACTAAGTCCTATTTTCCCGTTTATCATTGGCTTGACGCTTCTTCGTGCAATAGTTGATGCATTTTTGCTCCTACTTATCATGAAGACAACCTTTCGTTATCTTCTTTAATTTTTTATTTTCATATATCCACTGAAAAAGCAAATTAATACTCCCTCTACTCCCACAAAGTTCTTAGAAAGATCCATACTATAAAATTCGTTACTGCATTAGATTATTTTACTACAAAATTCTTTGTTAATTAGATAGTTAAAAATGGTCATATTCTTTGTTGCAGATAATTTTAGTTTGGAATCCTTATCAAATGTACTCTTTTTTTTTTTTTTTGTTGACAGACCCTATACTTGCAGCATCATGTTTCACAACTATAGTATATTATGGGGGTTCAATGCAGCATTAACCAACTAAACACCTATATTGGAGGTATAGTAGACTACTACAAAGTAAAACTAACATATCTTAATATGACGAAGTTGAGGATATGGCCGAGCTTTGTGGTTGCGTCAACGATTCAGTGAAGTTCTGGCACAATTGCAGGAAGGTTGTCCTTCACTGTTTTGTAAACTTTTGTTTTCATTATATGTCATCCAATCTCAATAGAGTTGGATGATCAATTAAAAAAATAAATATCGAGACTAGTATATACTAAAGTTGAAGTTTGCACAATCGCCAAATTCATTCACAAAGATAATGTAGTTGAAATATGCTGTGGACTCTTACTTTGAAATGCGAGAGATGGAATTTGATAATGAAGGTCAATAAATCAGCACTTCGAAATGGCAACATACTGAAACTTCGTCTAGTTGTGATGAGTTTGAGGATTCTGAATGAAATTTCAAATTTCAATGCGACAAGAGTTAAACGCAGTCCAGGAAAACAAAGCTTTGAAGTTGATAGCTTGTTAGCGCTGAGATATAGAAAAGTCTGTTAAATGGAGATGGGGACTGGATTGTGTGAACTCTTTCGACACATTGAGCTTGAATAGTGATTTTGACTAGACTTTTGATTTTTCTAAAACGGATGGGAAGAATCCAGTGCTTGTTGTTGAATATACTTTTGAAAACAAAAAGGAATTAAAAAGTGTAGATGAAATTCATGAAATAAAGGAAGGAAGGTATATATCGAGTGGCTAAAAACTGACACGAAAGAATTGTTGGAAATTAGCCTTTGGCGGGAGTTGCGACCGACCAACTTTAACGGCTTAAACACTAGTGTTACGTATGTTGGAGAATCCGGTTCTTCACACATGCATGATGTACTAAGTACGTAGATAACCGTAGGGCCAAGAATCGTCAAATTTCATTGAGAAATGAAAGAGATATTGGTTCACGAAGTAAGGTGTTTGAAGCATGGAAAAGTGTGGTGTGTGATCAATTCTCCCTCATCGGTAGAGGAAGAAAGAATTGTTGTGTATATAAGACTCGAAGTTGGTTTGGGGTTTGGGACCCCAAGGGGTATCCCATGTGTTTAAAGGAGGGAAGACCTAGATGTGCTTCGGTTCGAGGAAAGACCACACGCGCGCCGCCACCCGCCCGTCCGGTTCCGTGTTCCGTGTTCCGTGTTCCGTGTTCCGTGTTCCGTGTTCTCGGGGTCGCGGGCTGTGGGCTGTGGGCCTTCTGATATTATCTTTTTGGGTTCAAGATGTACAGTTTGGTCCCTGAAATTTTTCAGAAAGGCAGAATTTCGACGGTCCCGTAACGAAACGTCCGAAGACTCAATTCACCATTTATTTTGGCCGAATTACACCTCCTATAATGGCCAATCCGTTGGCAATTTTCTCCATTTATTTGGTGGCTTTACTACCTCCATAATGGTCATTATTTGGCCAATAATGGCTGTTATGGAGGCAGTCAAACAGTCCATCTTCCTCCTATATAAACACCCCTTACACCATTGTTGAAGCACACTTGATATACACGAAAATACACAAAGCGTAAAGCAAAGCGCTTTTCTTCCTAATCTTCCAAGCATCATTTCGTTATTCAATATTCTTCACGGTAGCTTTTGAGTTTCCTTTGCTCAATAGTTCCATTGTTGTTTTATCTTGGAAGACGAATTGTCCAGGACGTATAAAGGATACATACGGGGCAATATTGTCTTAAGGACAGAGTGCCACACTCGACTCAAAGAAAAACAACTTTCCAGTTTTTCTTGATCAACAAAATAGTAATTTCAGTTTGTTGTTATATTGTAATTTTCAGTTTTAGAGTTGAATTATAATTTCAATTCTTGCATAAGCAGTTACTTGTAATTTCCGTTTCCTGCAAATCCTTGTAAACCCAACAACAACTTAAGACAATATCTTTGCTTACGGTAACTGCAATAACATGGCTGGAATTATGACCGATGTTGTTGCTACTGCTCCTGCCTCTCGAGGCAACGTTGCTGCCTTCCCCGCCACTGCCGCTACTGGCCAAGGCAATAACTCCGCCGCCTTCACTGCTGATGTTGCGGCTCCTGCTCAAGGCAGTAACACTGCTGCCTTCCCAACTGTTGGAGCTCCACCCTCTTCATCACACCACCATGATCGCCCTGAAAAATTCATGGGATCAGAATTCAAAAGATGGCAGCAAAAGATGCTGTTTTACTTAACTGTGATTCCCATATCCTTCATGTCGAAGCATTGTTTCAACATGTTCTTAGTCTCTAGGATTACCCTAGGACTGCTTCATGTGATCAACATGTCATCTACGTACAGGCATATCATGATGAATGAGTTAGAGTTACCTTTCGTGTAGACACATTTAGCACACTCATTAATGGAGAAACCCTTTGATAGTAAAGTACTATCAAACTTTTCGTGCCATTGCTTCGGGGCTTGTTCCAGCCCGTACAGAGATTTGACAAGCCGACGGACTTTTTTCTCTTGCCCTTGAACCACATACCCCTCGGGTTGGTCCATATAAATTTCTTCTTCCAAATCACCATTTAGGAAGGCTGTCTTGACATTCATTTGATGTATCTCAAGGTCACGCAAAGCTGCGATCGCAATGAATACCCGTATGGATGTCATCCGAGATATCGAGGAGTATGTGTCAAAGTAGTCAAGGCCTTCTTTCTGCCGATAGCCCTTGACTACCAACTTAGCCGTGTACTTATCTATAGACCCATCTGCTTTATATTTCCGTTTGAGTATCCACTTACAACCCAACGGTTTATTTCCCGGAGGAAGATCAACCAACTCCCAAGTATGGTTATGCAGAATGGAGCCTATTTCACTCTCAATAGCTTATTTCCAGAGCGGTGCCTCTGGAGTTGACAATGCTTCAGCGAATTATCCTTGGTTCATCATTAACCATATAAGCTACAAAGTCGGACCGAAGGAATTATCCTTCCTGGCCCTTTTACTTCGCCTTAGTTCCATCTCTAGAGTCTCCAAGTTCTGAGAATCTGGAACACTAGATTCGGGATATTCAGCCACCTCGAGATCCACTAGATCTGAACCATCTAGACCCGGGCCGTCAATGACTCCCGGTTCCTGAGAGCTTTGTTCACAACTTCATTTGCGAGAGGTTATGTATTTTCCCCTTCTAGGAAAGGTACCTTCAAAGAATTGAGCATTCCTTGATTCCATGATTGTACCCCCGTGGATATCTGGAATATCTGACTTATGCACTAAGAAGCGATAAGCACTACTGTTATTTGCATATCCGATGAATATGCAATCTACAGTCTTAGATCCAATCTTGACCTGCTTTGGCTTGGGTACTTCAACTTTTTCCAGACAACCCCATACCTTTAAATATTTATAGGTGGGTTTCTTTCCCTTCCATGATTCATATAGAGTTTTGTCCTTACCCTTATGTGGGACTCTGTTAAGAATCGTATTAGCGGTAAGGACGGCTTCTCCCCACATGTTTTGGGGAAAACCGGAATTGATGAGCAAGACATTCATCATTTCCTTCAATGTGTGGTTCTTGTGTTCCGCCACACCGTTCGATTGAGGTGAGTATGGAGCCGTCGTTTGATGAACAATGCCTGAATGGGCACAATATTCCTCAAATGGCGCTACGTATTCTCCCCCTCTATCATTACGAATGGATTTAATCCGCAGGCTTAGTTGGTTCTCAACTTCTACTTTGTAACGTCGGAACGCTTCAAAGGCTTCATCTTTACTTTTCAACAAGTAAAGGTAACATTACCTTGTGCTATCATCAATGAATGTCACAAAGTACTTGTTCCCCCTCTAGTTTGTGCGAACTTCAAATCACATATATCTGTGTGAATAAGTTCTAGAGGAGCAGTATTCCTTTCGACGGATCAAAAAAGAAGCTTGGTGAGTTTTGCCTCTACGCACACCTCACACTTATGTTGAGTGTTTACATCGATAGACGGCAACAACTCCAACTTTACCAACTTTTGGATGGACTTGCAGTTAACGTGTCCTAATCTATAATACCATAAATTAGAAGACTCAAGAAAATAAGTAGGAGCTTCAACTTTATTACTTGGACGCATTACAAACATAGCGTTAACTTTGAAGAGGCCTTCACAGACGAAGCCTCTCCCCACAAAAGTGCCATTCTTAGTGAGTACAAATTTATTGGATTCAAACACTAGCCTAAAATCAGCATTAACCAATAAAGGTCCTGAAATTAAATTTCTCCTAATCTCAGGGACATGCATCACTTCCTTCAGAGTGAGCTTCTTTCCAGAAGTCATCTTCAAGACCACATTTCCTACCCCTAGCACGTCAGAGGAAGCGTTGTTGCCCATAAACAGCTTTTTATCGGTGACCGGTGTATACATGGAGAAGGCCTCTCTGTTGGAACAGATGTGTCTGGTAGCACCTGTGTCCATCCACCACTGCATGGTATTCTCAACCAGGTTTGCTTCAAGCACCACCGCCTAGAACTCCTCAATCATGTCATCCAGGAGCGTGTCCTTGACGGCGTTAGCATGCGACTTGCCTTTAGCCTTGGCTTTCTATTGTTGCTCAGTCTTGAGCTTGCGACATTCCTTGATCTTATGACTAGGTTTCCCACAGTGGTGACAGTTACCTCTGTACATCTCCGTTGTGGGTCTTGCCGTCTTTCTGGAACTTCCGCTCCTTGCTTGGGTTCCCTTTGGCCTCAGCCAGATTTGCCTTTGCCTCAGCAGGTTGTTTACCCCTAGGCAAGGCCTTCTTATTATCTTCCTGAATTTGGAGTTTGATAATAAGTTCTTCAAAGGTCATCTCTTTTGTCTTGAGCTTTAAGTAGCTCATAAAACTCATTCTATGAATGAGGTAACTTTTCAATCAGCGATGCAACCAAAAATTGCTCATTTGGTTTCATTCCTTCCAAAATCCAGGTGATGTAGAATCATTTGGAATTCCTGGATTTGGGACATCACTGTCTTACTATCCACCATTTGAAATTTTAGAAATTTCCAAACGATGAATTTCTTCGTACCTGCATCTTGTGTGTTGTACTTCTTTTGCAGTTTTTCCCACAGCTCTTTGGCGGTGCCAACGGTGCAATACACCGTGTAGAGAGGGTCTGCCAAGCAGTTCAATATGTAATTCTTACACATGAAATCACTATGATTCCATGCATCAAGAACCATCTTCATGCCATTAATGACATGGATACCTAGGCCCACTTCACCCGTTTCAGAAGGCGAAGGGTCCATTTCATCTACAGATTGTGGAGGATCTTCTGTTAGGGAATGTGTTATTCCCATAACAGTCAAGTAGAACAACATTTTCTGCTGTCATCTCTTAAAGTTTGAGCGCATGAATTTTTTAGGGCGTTCATGGTGGAATGCGGAGGGTGGAGCAGTAAAGGCAGCGGACGTGCCTTGGGCAGCAGTGGGGAAGGTAGACGAGTTGCTGCCTTGAACAGTAGCGGCAGCAGCGGGGATGGCAGAATTGCTGCCTTGATTGGCAGCAGCAGCGACAACGGCATCAATAATATTTACAGTCATGTTAAAGCAGTTATAGCAAGCACAATCTTGTCTTAAACTTGTTGGTTACAATGGTGCAAGAAACGGAAATAAGTAACTGCTAAGTATTACAACACAATGAAATTACAACAAACTGAAATTTCAATGAACTGGAACAAGAAACTGGAACAATTTTGATATGCTGAGTCGAGTGATGGCACTCTGTCTTTAAGACAAGATTGCCTCGTATATATCTTTTCTATGTTCTGGACAATAGTCTTCCAAGATAAAACAACAACTCAACAAATGAGCAAAGGAAACTCAAGTGTTACTTTGAAGAATTTTGAGTAATGACATGATGCTAGAAAGTAGTAGAAAGAATCTGATTTCGTTTGTATGTTATGTGTTGTCTCAACAATTGGCAAAGGCTTCATTTTATAGTTGTAAGAAGAGGACTTACCAACTGCCCACATAATTGTTGTTACTAGCCAAGTAATGACAATTATGGAGGTAGTAATTCAGCCAAAATAAATGGTGAAATAATGTGCAACGGATTAGCTTTTAGGGAGAGTTATTCACTCAAAATAAATGACTGAATTGAGTGCATATTAATTCTGCCCAATTTCACTTACTAGAAACTTCAGGGACCAAACTATAAATATGAAGAAATTTGGGTCTAAAAATATAATAACAGAAGAAGCCCACGACCCGAGCCCGGACTGGACGGGCGGCGGCGCGCGTGTGGGGTTATCCTCGAACCGAAACACATCTAGGTCCTCCCTCCTTTAAACACATGGGATACCCCTTGGGGTCCCAAACCCAAGCCAATGTTGATACTTATAAACTAAACAAATCTTTCTTCCCCACCAATGAGGGAGGATTGGTCTAAATACCACATTCTTCCATGCTTCAAACACCTCACTTCATGAACCAATATCTCTTTCATTTCTCAACGAAATTTGACGATCCTTGGCCCTACGGTCATCTACTTAGTTAGTAGATTATGCACGTGTGAAGAACCGAAGTTTCCAACATGCGGAACATTAGTGTTTAAGTCATTAAAGATGGTTGGACGCAACTTCCGCCAAAGGCAAATTTCCAACAAAAGAACCATTAATCCCACGGTAGAATCAAAGAAGAGTGAACTACAACTAATTCACGCTCATCTTCTACTAAGCATGTCAATCAAACACGATGGACAAAATTATTTGTGGGTCACACCGAGGGGTTTTGGAAAAGAAATGAAAAGCAGACTACAAAACTACATAGCTGAATGAAGCATAATCTAGTTTCAAAATACTTTTGGATGAACCTGATATCAGAATATATATTTTGTTCATTGTCATTCCATAACAACTTTTGCTCCTAAAGCTTTCTCCTTCTTCCTTTGATACTCCCTTCTTGAAAACAACAGGAGTCTTCTGTACTAAGTCATTTGCTTCCTTGAGTCCCAAATCAGTAAAACTGCGGACCTCTTTGATTATCTTTATCTTTGAAGCTGACTCGTACGACTCCAATTTAAGTTCAAAAATAGTTTTCTCTGGCTTCTTTTCCTCCTTAGCTGCTTCTCGGTCCCTTCATAGTGCCGCCGCCAATCCAAAGCAGCCCTCGCCTTCATAACCCCAACCATTGGTTGCTCTGTCATACCCAACTTCTTCATAAAAATGGAGGACAGTTCTGCAACCTCAACCAAGGTAAGTCCCGAAACTTCATCCACAAGACTCCATACCCTATCCGATGGAGGACTACGATGCTCGGTAGGATCAAAAGTTGCAGGATCATAATCAGCTGGAAGCTTTCTCTGGTCAATCTCTATTTCTTCCTCCTCTTCTTCCTCTTTCCTAGCAGGCTAAGTGAAGTGTCGAGTAAACACAGTTGAGAAAACAACATAGGAGGCAGCCACATTGGATTGAACAGATTGTCTCAAGAGTACACCAGGCAAATGATGCCTCAGTCGTGAAATCAAACTCATTTCCGAATTCTACTGCACAGGGAACTGAACTAGAAAGTAACCATCTACTGATCCTTCTGAAAGGTCAATCAACAAACTGCAAAAACCAAAAAACGCAACAATAAGATCATGTGGAAACTCTAATTCAATTTCAAATTAATGTAGTGACAACTCTTGGGATCAAAAAGACAAATAAAAGTTTCAGGTGTAAACGAGAAGCAAGTGTACAAGTGTATATACCATGCACCACTCTAAAGCTTTTATAGATATTAGAATATATATCAAGCAGTAGAAGAAAAAGATGGAAGCTCTAATTCCACTTCCAAATTATATAGTGAGAGCACTTAAGATAAAAAAAGAACAAACAAAAAGTTTTAGGCATGAATTAGAAGCAAGTTAACAAGTGCATAATATTAGCGAATATTCACCGTATATTTTTATGATAAATGTATTTTTAAGGTAACTTAGGATTCTAATTGTATTAGAGATCAACCATTTAAGATAAGTTAGGATTCGTACCATATTAGGAATCAACCTTTGTACAGCTATATATATTGTGAATAATGAAAGGAATCCCTAAGGGAAATTATTCTATCTTACATGGTATCAAGAGCCTAAAACCTAAATCCTCTCCAAACAATTCTCTCGGCCGAAACACCCCCCCCTTCTCCCTTCATCTCGGTCGGCGGCACCAATTGCCACCATGTCTTCCCCCACAAATTCCGGTTCCTCCACTGGCAATTTTGACAACCCCTCTCAACGTTCATCGTCTTCTTTTCACCCGGCTTTCGCCGTTACAAACATCAAGAACTCTATCCCTATAATTCTTGATCAAGAAGACTGTCAATATTTCATGTGGACAGAACTGTTCTATATTCATGAATGTGAGTACAACGTGCTCGACCATATTGATGACTATGTTCCTCGTCCCACAGACATTGCTGAATCGACATGGTGTCGCCATGACGCGATCGTCAAACAGTGGATATACGACACCATCTCCAAAGACTTGTTGTGTACCATCATGAAAACAGCTGCTACGGCACGTGACCATTAGGTGCGGTTGGAAGAAATTTTTCAGGGCAACAAAAATACTCGGGCAGTGTATTTAGAGGAGCAATTCAACAATACGCGTCTCGAGAATTTTAACAACATGTTCAAATATTGCAAACAACTGAAACTCATAGCGGACCAACTATCCAACGTCGGTAATTCTATTTCTGAAACCAAGATGGTACTTCAATTGGTTGCAGGTTTACCGAAAGGTGAATACGATACACTTGCAACGATGATTCAACAGGCCGACCCACTATCCAGTTTCACCAAGGCACGGTCACAACTCTTGTTGGAAGAAACCCGTCGTGCTAAACAAGAAGAACATAATCAAAAGGCGTTAGCCGTTGACGGGATGGCAACACCAGCGGCCAACACCAACCCGCCACCACCACAAGACCACCACCACCAGCAGTCCCGCGACAGAGGTCGTGGCGGTAAAGGCCGCGGCAATAACAACAAAGGCAAGGGTCGCGGAAAGGGCCAACACAACCAGTGGGCTGGACAGCAAACAGGCCCAAACACTGGACAACAATAATTCTGGCCCAACCAGCAGTAGGTCTGGCCCAACCAGCGGAATTGGGCCTCGCCTGTATGCCCATACCCGATTGCAGGGGCCCAGTTCCAGTAGCCTGCATGGTCGACCAGCCTCTTGGGCCCTGCCCCAACCACCAGGCAGGCCCACCAACAGCAGCAGCAGGCCCACCTGGTCTCGATCCAGCAGCGGTAGCAGCCCAGCAGCCTAGCCTCCACTGATTTGGGTCAGGCCTACAACACCGTGAACCTTCAACAGCCCGACAAAAATTGGTACATGGACACCGGAGCCACATCTCACCTCACCCGGTCGTCAGGTAACTTATCTCAACTACTTCGATTAAAGTGTCCTTAATTTATTACTGTCGGCAATGATCATCGCATTCCAATTAAAGGTTACGGTAACACACACACCAAACATCCACACCTGCCTTTCTCTCTCAACCACGTCCTAAACAGCCCTAACATCATTAAAAACCTAATCTCTGTTAGAAAATTCACTAGAAATAATTTTGTGTCTGTCGAATTTGACCCCTTTGGTTTTTCTGTGAAGAAACTCAATACGGGGAAAATTTTTACACGCTGCAATAGTGTGGGAGACCTCTACCCATGTCTTCCGCTGTCAGACCGCAAACACTTCTATCCCTTGTGGCGATCTCTCCCTCAACTTGGCACAACAGACTCGGACACCCCGGAGACCCAGTTTTTACTTTTCTTAGGACTTCTAAGCGTATTCAATGTAATAATGGAAAAACTGTCCAACACTATTTTTCTTGCCCACTAGGCAAGCATACTCGTCTTCCATTTATGTCATCAAACAGTGTTACTTTTTCTCATTTTGATATTGTTCATGCTGATTTGTGGACATCTCCGATTGTTAACTCTTTGGGTCACAAATTCTATCTAGTATTCTTAGATGATTTTTCACACTTTGTCTGGATTTACCCACTGAAATTCAAATCTGAAGTTTTTGCCAAATTCCTTGAGTTTCAAAAATTCATTAAGACACAATTTGAAAAATCTATCAAATCATTTTAATGTGATAATGGACGTGAATTTAATAACTCGGCATTTCACAATTTCTGTTCTAAACAAGACATGGTTTTCCGTTTTTCTTGTCCCTATACTTCTTTCCAAAACAGAAAGACTGAACGAATTATACGTACCATCAATAACATGGTTCGCACCCTTTTGTTTCATGCATGTCTACCACCGCCTTTTTGGATCTATGCTGTCAAAATGGTAGAATCCCTTCTTAATATTTTATTAAAACGCACACTCCAAAACAAGACCCCTATCGAAATCGTATACCGTAGGCTACCATCATATGATCACATACGTATTTTTGGATGCTTATGCTACCCCAAAATAGCCTCCACTGCACCTCACAAACTTGCCCCTCGCACTATGCCATGTGTCTTCTTTGGTCTATCTTCTAATCATCGGGGCTACTTGTGCTATGACATTGCCACTCGCAAAATCATCGTCTCCCGTCATGTCACGTTTGATGAGACAACATTTCCTTTTTCAAACCTTCGAAAATTCCAAACCACGGATTACACATTCCTCGATGAGTCTCTTATGTCTCCTCTACTCCAGTCATGGTGTCTCCGGCAAAGGACAGTACCGCTGCCATCTGTTCCGGCAGTGGACACTGCCCCGTCCTCACCACTGCTGCCTCCAGTTCCCTCGCTCTCGCCCATCGCACCCCCGACGCATCTCCCCGCACCCTCAGCATTGTCTCATGTACCTCCCAGTCCCGCAGCTTTGCGGCCTCCCAGTCCCGCAGCTTTGCTGCCTCCCAGTCCAGACCCAGTGAACATGCAGCCTCTCAGTGCCGACCTCCCACTACTGCCCACTCACCGCATGGAGACTCGTGCACAACACGGGATCTTCAAACCTAAGGTTCACTTCAATCTCTCCACACAAACCTTATCACCCATTCCAAATAATCCAAAACTAGCTAAACTGGACCATAATTGGAATGCGGCCATGTGCGAGAAATTTAACGCTTTAACCAAGCAGAACACTTGGGATTTGGTACATAGACCAGCTGGTGTGAATGTTATCCGGTGTATGTGGCTATTTCGTCACAAGTTCAGAGACAGTGGTGACTTAGAGAGGTATAAGGCAAGACTAGTTGCAAATGACACTAATCGGTAGGAGGGTATTGATTGTGGTGAGACATTCAGTCCGGTTGTTAAACCGGCCACTATTCGGACTGTTCTCAGTATTGCTATGGGCATGCATTATCCGATTCATCAACTAGATGTCAAGAATGCATTTCTTCATGGGGATTTGAAAGAAACTGTATACATGCATCAGCCCCATGGCTTTGTTCATCCGGCAGTTCCGCAGTTTGTATGTCGTCTCAGGAAATCATTGTATGGATTGAAACAGGCACCCCGCGCTTGGTGTGATCGTTTTGCCAGGTATCTTCTGAAGATTGGTTTTCTATGTAGCAGGTGTGATAACTCTCTCTCTTCACTTTTCACTAAGGTAGCAGCACTGCATATTTGCTATTATATGTCGATGAGATCGTTGCATCGTCTGACGGTTTGAAGAATGAAATCATTGCTCTACTCAAAACTGAATTTGCTATGACTGACTTGGGCAAGCTGAGTTACTTTTTAGGTATATCGGTGACCAGATCTGCAGCCACTATGTTCATGTGTCAGCGTAAGTATGCAGAAGAGATAGTGTACAGGGCCAAGATGGCAAATTGTAAAAGTATGTCAACTCCGGTGGACTCAAAATCCAAGCTTAGTGCTACTGACGGTGCGCCAGTTTCTGATCCCACTCTATATCGGAGTCTTGCAAGTGCTCTTCGGTATCTTACATTCACTAGGCATGATATTGCATATGTCGTTCAGCAGGTGTGTCTATTTATGCACGACCCTCGAGAATCCCATTTTGCTGCGCTCAAACGTATTATCAGATACGTTAAGGGCACACTAGACTTTGGATTACATCTATACCCCTCTGCCCCAACTAAATTGCTAGCCTACACGGATGCAGATTGGGCAGGATGCCCCGACACACGTCGCTCCACCTCAGGGTATTGTGTATTTCTTGGGGATAATGTTATCTCATGGTCCGCCAAGCGGCAGGCCACGCTATCCCGTTCGAGTGCTGAAGCAAAATATCACGGAGTTGCTAATGTCATTGCTGAGATCTATTGGCTCTGAAATCTTCTTTTGGAGCTCCAGTGTCCATTACGCAAGGCGTCTATAGTCTATTGTGACAACATATCTGCTATCTATATGTCTCATTATCCGGTCCAACATCAGTGGACTAAGCATATTGAGATGTATATCCACTTTGTGCGAGAGAAGGTTGCTCGTGGTCAGGTCAAAATTTTACACGTGCCTTCCTCTTATCAGTAAGCAGACATTTTCACAAAGGGACTACCGCGACAACTCTTCATCGACTTCCGATCCAGCCTTAGCATTCGGCCTCCTCCCGCTCCGTCTGATGGGGAGTATTAGCGAATATTCACCGTATATTTTATAATTATGATAGACGTATATTTAAGGTAACTTAGGATTCTAATTGTATTAGAGATCAACCATTTAAGGTAAGTTAGGATTCGTACCATATTATGAATCAACCTTTGTACAACTATATATATTGTGAATAATGAAAGGAATCCCTAAGGGAAATTATTCTATCTTACACATAACTCTATATGTTATGCAAACTCTAAAGCTTCTTACACTAATAAGAAGGTATATACACCTCTACACAGTGTACATACCAATTTACCACCAGAATCACACCCAAACATTGAGACAATCATGTAGAATAAGTTTTTGAAAAACTCCCTTCAAAAAGTATAACATTTGCCTAAGTCCAGACTTCCTACTCGGATCATTATTTAAATAATAATAATAAAGAATAGACCAAAATAAAAGAAATCTACAACCAGGATGGATCATAGTACTATTCATAAATAGGGATTTTAAACCAAGCATATTCCAACAATTATACATAGATCAATACGAAAAATGGCCCATGAGAATGCCTTATGTCTAACTACGGCGACAGCTGAAAGGGCACTCCGTACGACAAGAGCATAATTGTTAGAATACCTCAGAACTCATGGTGATATGTACTAATATCCTTTCTGGAATTTTAGTGTAGAATTCTATTTCATTCTATCCCTTTTTTTATTATTATTATTTCATATCATCGTAGAGCATCTCAGACAGTATAGGTCTGAAGAGGATCATTATTTAAAACACTTTGGAATCTAAATGTCATTTTCTTTCAATAACATTGATATTGGGTAGAGCATAGTCTTCGACAAACCATCTAACAAAAGGCTTATAATCCTGCTTGGTTTGCAACTCATCATAAAATTGATCTCTAATGAAACATTGTTCTTTTGTAGTAAAAAATGAAAAGAACCACCTTCTAAAAAGATAGTAATCTTCACTCAGAAAGTCTTTCGAAATAATTTTTTTCAAGCCTGAACCTGGACTATAATCCAGAGGAGAAGCACGAATATGATCGCTATCCATCTTTAAAATAATCGGTGAATCCCGTTTCACTGGGAGTAGGATCTGTATTAATTCCTACAGGAATTCGGTTATCTCCTATCTTTATTTTATCAATCTTCTCATCTTGAGAGATTTCTGAAGGAGTGGTCACCTTATAAAGCTCTTCGTTAACCTGAGAGCTTGACGCTCTAGCAGTAGAAGGTCTGGGAATGTCATCTAGAGGAGAGAGGGAATATGAGATGACATCGATCTACCTAATTTAGGCGGTTGAGTAGCGAATTGGAGATGGATATTTCCATTAGTAGTTTGAACTACTTGAGCAATCCGAGTATCTATCCTAGGTTGGACAGGGATAGCTTTCTCAATTAGCCAATCGTCGGGATAGTTTATTTCATCCCAACTGATAGGTCTTCTAGTTGTTATCTTAGACCTTTTGGCTAGGTTGGTTTCTATAAGAACCGTCAGTCTATTTCTCTTATCATCCATAATCATACAATTAGGATTCATAATGTCTAACACACGGAAATAGATACGATAACATATGCACATAACTTTTGTTTCAGACATATAATTATAACCATGAGCTTTGACATATAATGTTAAAGCATGCAAAATATATTTTCCAGGTTGTTACTTCTATATCTCAACCACCCAACCATCCCATTAAGGATATTTTTTCTTTTTTGGTAAGTATCCCCTTAAGGATTAAGGATTACTTGGACGCATATATTAAATGTGTGATAATAAAGTTACAATGCTACTGTCAGCAATTACTTGTGCATTGTCTTGGACGTGATAATGGGATTGAATCCCAATAGCAGCATAGCAGCCTCCATTTCCATTTATTAACCAAAAGCAAAAAGGAATTACTGTGAGTGGTCTGTGAAATAGAAGGGTGTTTATGAAGGAGAAGCAGGAGCAAAATTACAACTTCGAAGAAGGTCATAGAAGATGTTAGAGAGTAAATCAAAATCCAATATAATTTTTCAGGTAAAAAAAAACTACTAAGAATGTAGATTGCAATGAAAAAGAAAAAAAAAAGTCATGGAACCATTTGGTGAACTTGCTATTGTTTTTGTAGGATATTATGTGTTAGAGAGTGACAAGAGATTAGGTGAGCACTACATATATACACATTAATGAAGGCTAGCGGCATAGTGATGAAAGACTAACAAGGATGAATATCTCTATAAAAGAAGAGCTAAACCATTTCAATGACACTGAATATTTTTATCAATTGTTAGGTTGAAATACACTATCAAAATGAAACAAGAACGCTGAATAAGCACCATAAAAGAAAGATGAATATTGGGTTTGATAGAGCAAACTATTCTGGATCTTCAACTACCGCAGTGGCACACTCAGACTCTTCCAACAACCCTTGAAATTAATCTCAAACATCAGTCACTTCGTTAACTTTATTCAGCGGAAAACAATAAAGAGCTCTTTTTTTTGGGTAAATAAAAATGAAAGAATGATTTGCAGCGGTTGTAAAAATTTTCATATACAACTAAACTCTTACTATCACGGAGTTAGAAAAAGGATCGGAAGCATAAAATTCTATTATAAGCAGCTTTACTTAGCAAAAAATTATTTTTATTAATAAATATCATATACTACTAATTTAAATTTTTCTAAAGATAGAAAATTGATCATAGACAAACTCAATAAGACACAAGTGTGACTTGATTCAAATTTCAAACTTTTGTAGCATTGTTGATTTATTTCCTTGAAGATATATTCTTGTTTCTTTTTTTTTTTTTCAAATTTAAGTCCTCGTATGATATTCTTATTGTTTCTTATATCATCCAAACAAAAATTCCCACTATAATTTGGTAAAACTCTAAATTGTTCCACTTTTTTTTTTTTGGTAGTTTCCAATAAATTTGAAAATTATACAAATTTGTCCTTTTAATAGTGGTTAGTCGTGCGTTTTACACTTTTTCTTGACGCGTTTCATGTTCAATTTTTTAAAGTTACAAAATATATTTCCAAAAATTAGCTAACTGATTGGATGTCTAAGTTAGAAGTCATTTTGTCAAATTGAGCAATTCATCACAACAAATCCAAGGAGATATTTTAAAAAATAGATATATTTTTCTTCAAAAAAAAGAAGTCATAAACTAACAATACTAATATACCCAATATAATCACATAAATAGGGTACGCAAAATTTATCCTTATCTTAAAAGAAGGTACAGAGATTTGTGTTGATAGACCTGGTGTAAATGAAAAAAAAAACTTTTAAACATAAATGCAAACAAAAAAAAAATCACATGCATAGAAAGTAGAAACACAAAAACAATGGGGGTACATTTGAAAGTTGAAACATTGAAATTGTAAGACCTCCTTTCATTCCCAAAATCAAAGGCCAAACAAACACTCAAAAGAGGGGGGGGGGGGGGGGGGGGGGACCCGAATAAAGGTTAACCCGATACCCCTTTAGCACTATTGGAGAGATGGAAACAGGTAAGGTGATAGTGGAGAGAGTAGGAGGAAAATCAACAGTTACTAAGTGCTTCTCAAATTCATCATCTCCCAGTTTTAATAATAGTTTTGGAATGTGTAAATTCACCTAACATAAAAATGATGTTCTTGATTTGATAGGTGGGTTCTTATGAAACTGATGCTCTTTGGATTTACACCATCACTTATGGTGGAGGAATTGTCTCTTTAGGTCACCCCAAGAACCCACGATTGTAAATTTGTTTTAGGAAAATTGTGGCTGCAAAAACGAACATTTTTAGAATTGTGTATGATTAAAGCTAATGTAATGTGGGTATATGTTTGCTTATAGGGAGATTCTATAGCATGTGATATTACAGTGGGAGATGGTTGCACCACTGTTTTGACCACTCAAGCTTATACTAAGGCTATAGTCTTTCGAAAGATTGATTATTTAAAAATGGTACAATACATAAACATACCCTCAAATTTAACTCACATGGATGCCCTCCAACTTTAGGTGTGCACAAGTAGGCACATCAACTTGCTCCACTTTGTCAGTAGAACACTAACTTACAAAATGATCATCTAGTCACCACCTCCAAATTTATGTGCTACATCAGTGTCACGTCAGCATTTGTATTTACGTATTTAACTTTATACAAGTTGAGATGCCTACTTGTGCACACCCAAAATCGGAGGGCGTACTTGCCAGCGGAGGCCAAGTTTGAGAGCTTGTTTATGTATTAGGTTGATTATGTATTCATGCATACATATGTGTGTGGCTTTTGTAGCTTGTTTCATATTTTAATAGTACAGCAAAATTTCTGTTGTAGGTGTACAAAGCTGTGAATCAAAGAGCTCTGAAAATGTTTTGGAGGTAATGCCATTCTAAGAAAATTAAATTACTCTTCTGTGTGTTTATTTATGTGTATACATTCTTAGTGCATTTGGATAGATTCCAAAAATATGGTCCTTGCATAGGGCTACAATTTTTCTTTTGATACTCATGGTGTCCGAGCCAGCTTGCGCGCACCTTGATTAATTCCATGGGGCACCAAGGCTTGGACATATGAGAACAAATCACCTTGTGTTTTTGTCTCTGCTGAGACCTGAGAGCTCATGGTTCTCAACCAACTTCATTGACTACTAGGCCACACTTAGGGTGCTCATAGGGCTACAAAATTCTATGTATTTTAAGGAGTTGATTTGGTTAACTTCCGAAAGAAAAGACATAAACAAAAGATACATAACAGCTTCCACCTATGGATACAGCCATAACTAAAGATACTATGGTTTGATCATTGGCTCTGAATTTTAGAATAAGGTATCTGCCTGAAATTTGTCAATATCAGTTCCAAATTATTATGAAAACACAGAACTTACAGTGCAAAAATGTAATTTTTGGTAAACAAATGTTGAGGCTTGTTGGAGAACATGTAGTAAGTTCTAAAGAGAATATCTTCATCTTCTTTGTGTTATTTGTTATTTTGATTCCTTTTAACTATGTCATTTGATCTCTAGCTAGCAATCTTAGTAAAAGTGGCTGTTTATGCCATGCAGTAGGCAAGGATAGGAAGCAATGCCTTTTTGGCTGTAATTCCAGATCCAATGACCTGTTTCTCCACCGCAAAATATTCTCAGAGGCAAGTGTTCAAAGTTATATCAGACTTAAGTTTGCTTCTTGTTGATTGGATAACTAGTGGCCGTCATGAAAGAGGAGAAAAATGGGATTTTGAACTTTATAAGAGCATGAATCACATCTTTCATGATGGTGATGAGCCTTTATTCCTTGATACAGTAAGTTTCTTCCTTTTATCAGTCTGTATTTTTTATTTAATGTGTAGAAAGTAGTATATATTCTTTATAAAGTACAAATATATCAGCTGTTTCAGTCTGCTCTTTCCATAGCAAGAAACATAGAAGTCTCGTTTTTCCTAACAAGAAACATGGATAGTCACAACAGTAGGAGTTTCGCTTTTTAGATAATTGGAATAAATACTTTGTGGTTTTTGCCTTTAACCTGTCCATCAATTATTTTATTGCATGTATGTCATGTAAGAGTTTTATTGATTTTCTTTTAAATCTTGGTTCTATCTTACATAACCTGTTATGTATAGTGATCTTAGCATCATCTAAATTAAGAGTTTCAACAACAACATACCCCGTGATATCCCACAAATAGGGTCTGGGGATGGTGGGGATGGTGGGATGTATGCAAACCCTTACCCCTACCTTTGTGGGGTAGAGAGGATGTTTCCGATAGACCCTCGGCTCAAGAAAAACGTTTTAGAAAACAACTTTGAAAAAAAATACAAGAATACAGAAGTTGAGATGTAAATATCAAAGAAAGAAAAATACTGACAGTGGAAATATTAAGGATAAACCAATGTAAAAGAAACAACAGAAGTATTACAGTTGAATAAATAAGGTAATGATAGCATAATAATAACAATAATACTGGTACTCACCTGGTACTTAAAATATTCTTCACTCCCCCATTGTCATTTTTTTTCTCACTCCCTGTGTAACTTTTACTTTTAAGCCAGCATTCATCTGTTTTGGAAAAAAGGAAGTTGCGCTGACCTATCAATTTGTTTTGTTACTTGTTTGCAGGCCAAAGTTGAAGCATGTTCAGAACCAAATCCAGCAAGATGTAAAGAAAATAATGTCTCAGGGTTTACACGCGTACAATTGGTTCAAGACAATACACTAGTAGACATAATGATCATCACTTGACCAGACCAAGTTTCCTTGCTTCCTGCAGTGTATTTGGTCCAAAGGTATCATGCATCAACACCTACTTCATATATCTAGTTTTCTTGCAGGGGCAGAATCTGTGAATTTCAGGTCTAGTGTTTGAGCATATCAATTGGGTCTTTGTGCAAATAAGACTAATCATTTCTCTCAGTATACCAGACCTATAAATTTGAGACAGTTATCTACTCAATATGTTAATTGCTTTAACAAGCATGTCAACCTCGGAATATTTTAACTCGGTCGTGCATGTGTTGCTTTCATTGTCGTTTGATTTATTTTGTAGTTTTCTTTTCCTCTTTTTTTCCTTCACTTATTGGCCCCTCTCCATGTTGGTCTTCCAAGACTTCAAAAGTATCTGACCCATAATCCTTTAATTGCTACTCCCTCTGTTTGACACATCTACTATTTGGAGAGTCAAAGAGGTTCTTCTTTGACCACGTTTTACTTCAAAAAAAATTCAATATTTTGACTTAACAACTACTTTGACGTATAGTACTTTTTATGTTGTTTCCAAATATGCAAATTTTATTTCCAATAACTTGAAGAACCTATGTCTGGATAGACATAGATCCAGTTACTTATTTTGACCTTCGTACTCCGAACCATGCCAAACAAAGTGGAAAGGAGGGAGTTCTCCACTTGCTCACAACTTTATTGTACCAGCCTGTATGCTTAGTCACAGGAATACGATGTCGGTACTAATACCATCACCTAACTTCTATCTCTGTTAGACATCCTGTTTTGGACATTTTGTCTACAGAATTGTATTTATTTTCATACCGTGACATTTGATGAAAATATTGTTAACTGCAGTCAATAAATAAATTTCTTTGCGGAACAGTATTATAATCTAAACTTGCTCTTCTCATGCTGTTAATTCCTGTTGAAAATGAAAATGTGAACCATTTTGAATTGCAAACCAGTATTCACTTCCATGTTATGCTTCATAAGAGATACTTTCTTGCAAGGAATTGGTGTTGTTACTCAAATAGCTGCCATGACAACTGAATCAGTGTACAATTTTCTGCAACATCAGCTGTCCAGTATGGAGCCACTACTCAGTGTCCAGCCATATTCTTAAGCAAGTCAATAAACATTTTCTTGTTCACTTCAAATGCCATGTAAGTAAGATCCTGTCTATTTGGTCAATATCCATTTTGTTTGTAATCTTGTATCTAGAGAAATTTGATTTTTTGTTTTCGAATGGAGAAAGTCGATTCAATGTCCAGTTCTGCATCTGAATTGAGAACTGAACCAGCATTTCTGTTCATGTCATGTTTGTAGAATTTCTTTATATATTCATCTTAATGATAGAAGACTTTACTACGAATCTTGTTCATTCAGACCCATTCAGTCCCATTAAGTGGTTGTAACATTAAAGAAAAAAGACACTAGTGGTTAAGATCTGAATGATTAAGATTCAGACCTAAAAAATAAACGGGCTTAATGGCTGAGATTTGTATGATTAAGATTAAGACATTCATTAATTACAAACAAATGAGGCCTTACTGTTCATGTAATTTTTTTGTGCTTTATAAGAAGATAAAACTGGTATAGGTGCACGAAAAGAACTCAGTTCATTAATGTTCTTGAAAATGCACATGTTCAACTGCCATTCTGCATGCCATTTGCATAATATGCCAGCATGGAAATAATGGAAAATCTATTGTTTGGAACTAGTTGAAAGGAAATTGTTCACTAGAACTGTTCTCAAAGTGGAATAACAAATTATTTGGAACTAAATTCAGAAGAATACCTTTTTCCTTGTGTTGGTTGTTCAATGTCGCTGTTCTTTTCTCTTAGATCATTTTATCTCACCGAGCTTTGACATGTATTAAGTGTCTATTTTCACTAACATGATCATCCTAGTTGCAGGTTTGAAATAACTCTTTCTTTTCTCCAAATCAGGAGGAAAGTTCTCACTGTAAACTGTTTCTGGCAAGGAATGCAGGCAGATGAATCACTTGCTTTTGGAACATGGGACAACCATTAAGGTGCTTACTCTTCACCGAGATGGAGATAACCGTGCCAGATCAAGAATGTTAAAATGATGTCATATCCAACAGTTCATAACATAAAGTCTTATTTGGGGCAGATGTATCCTGTAATTTCAATGTAAACCTTTCCTCAGCAAGAAAGAGTGATCATTTCTGTGAATGTATCTTATGTAATTTGTTAGTTATATGACCTTCCAGTCAATGTCTCTAATTTTGTTCTCATTTCTATATTTTTGTATGTTTACAACCTATAAACACATGAGTATATTGATGAGTGATAGAGGACAACAAGTATCATTCAAACAGATGGAACACTCTTTTATAGCTAAAAAGTTAAATCATGAGATTCTGTAAGCATTACCTCCAAATGTTCTCATTTTTTTGTTGTTGCATATTCTGTTTTTTCCTTTTTATTTTTTTGTTAATGTTTTCCCGCCCGATGAGTCTCTTGATTAAGGATGGATAACAACGTTCGATTTGCATGTGTTAAGCATATAGCTAGCGTTCCTTTTGAGCCAGGATCAAACTCTTCTTTTGACTATGATTGGGGCCTGCAGAGCGGATCCAATACCAAGACACTTGAGAGAAAAGTCTAGCCTTGTATATACGCTATTTCTGTTTATGTTAGAGGTGCCCAAAGCTAGAAGCAAGATTTCGAGTATCATATGTCTCGCCAGGAAAGATAAGCTAGTTTCAGAAGGAGTCAAAAAAGGCAAAGAAGAGTTATCAAAGAAAATTACGATGAATTAGTGAAATCCGGTCTATTTATGCCTAAGTTTCTAGCATCAATCAATATTTCCGAGGCTATTATTTACTACTTACGCAACCACAACCTTTTGTGATATAATTGTATACATTCAAATAATTACATTTCTTTACATCAATCAATATCCAGTCATTTCCGCTTACACTATCATCTACATCATTGAGAATCTTCATAAATATGTGAACTACTTAGAAACTAAAGTTAAACAAAAGAGATTTGATCAAGAGACGAGTAAACTTCCCTTTTGTTGTACAACCAATATTCATTTTTCTATTTTTAGTTTGTCACAAAAAGAATTATCGCTCTATATATTTAGGAATAATTTAACTTTAAACTTCTTTCTTTACCGAATATTTATGACTTATTTTAGACCGTAAATTTCAAAAGTCTTTCTTTTTTAAACTTCCTCCCTAATTAAAATACATCACATAAAATAGGAATAAGAGAGTAAATATCTAAAATATGTATAAACTGCTAAAAAGACCTTAGAAAAACAAGGAAATGGTATGACTCTTCAAATAGCTATGTCATAAGTGAACCATGTAGTTGATCAAATACTTCGAAGCTAATATTGAACCGTCGACAAAATGATTAAAAAATTGCGGAATTTTAATATCCATTTTAAATTGTTGCAGATAATAGTTATACTCCCTCCTGTTTAACATAAGTGTGTACTTAGCCTTTTACACACCCCTTGAAAAAATATTAACTCTTAGATAAAGATAGGTATTTTGACGAAACTATCCTTAATTAAATATTACTCCATCTGTCCCAAAAAAAATTGTTCTAGTTTGACTTGACACAAAGTTCAAGAAATAAAGGAAAACTTTTGAAATGTGTGGTCCAAAATAATCAGATATTTGTGCGACTATAAATGATGTTATAAAGTTAAATTATTTCTAAATATAGAAAGGAGTCAATCTTTTTGGGACAAACTAATAAGAAAAGTAGGTCAATATTTTTGGGACACAAGGAGTACTTCATTAATATAGTTTCTTGAATATATAAAAACTCATTTATCTAGATAGAAATTAATTTAAAAGAAAATAATTAATTTTATCTTATGAACAGGAAAGTATTACTCGTGAACTAAGGTGGACACATTACTGCATTTATATTCTGTCTTTAAGTTGACTTTTTGATAATTACTGTTTTAGAAAAGGAAAAACTCACTATAAGAAGAATGTGAAAAATAGTTACAAAACTGTTACTGGTGATATGATATCATTTAACAAGATTCGTTAGTATAAATTTAATTTAATGTTAAAAATACAGCAAATGTTAAAGTATTAAAAATCTTGACGTAGATAAATTAAGATGCATGTAATTAAATTGACAATAAAATTCATAAAACCCCTAAATATTTATATACAGACCATTCCCTAAATGAGCACAAATTAGACATCTAATCACATTGGGGTAGTAATTTTTTACGAAGAATCTCCGAATATTTATATTTTTTGTTTTCATTTTTAACTTCTTGAGAAGCAAAGTTCTTCTTCTCCTTGTATTAAATCAAAATATATTTTTGGTCCAAAAAAATTGATTAATTTCAAGGAGAAGAAGAACTTTAAAATTTGGTATCTGTTGTAGCTAAAAAAATTATTGTTTGTTAAAAATGTATCAACAACATAATTTTGAGATTGTATTAAATCTTCAATCATCTTCTTTTTTATCTGAGTAATTATCTTATTCAAACTTATGAACTTGATATTTAAATTTTAATATATACTTCAAAATAGTAATATAAAATAATAATTGTAAAATAAAAATACCAAATTCTGATTGTGAAAGATGAAAATTTGATGATTGATATTAAAACTACGGGGATGGCCTGCGTAAGCACGGACCGAATAGTGTTTAAAGTTCAATCAATTATTATTTCACTTTGTTAAATTGCAAATAATAAAAAATGATGTGTACAAGTTAGTAGAGAAGATGTGGCAAGGAGGCCACTCCAAGTTTCTAATTTAGTGGAAGATCACTTAATTTTTTACTATTATTTTCTGGATTAGGATTTAGAAAAGGGGCATGGGGTACGTTTCATAATTTTTAAAAGTTTGAAGGTTTTAATTTATACACTTAAGTCCCTTTAACTTATATAAAAATACACAAAGTCCTTCTCTCTCTCTTTACTCCCTATCGCTTTCTGAAATTTGAATTCTCCCAAGCTTTCAACCTACTCTTCCTTTCCCCAAGCTTCGATATTGTTCAGTCATCGTCCCCATGTATTTTCTTTAATTTGGCAACTCTTTCAAAGCATTTTGAGCTCCATATTGCCTTGAAGGTTTTTATTTTTTTTTATTTATGGTGTTCATAAAGTTCCGATTTTTATTCAAAATTTTGAAAGTTTAGCATGTATTTTATTTTTTCGATCTTACTTTTTCTGTTGTTGTTTATGTGTTATTTATATTTGTTTTGCTTGTTTCAATCTTCCTTTTTTTGTTTTTGCTTTTTGCAAATGGATTATGGTCTATACTAGACTTTTGATTGATAATTCTTCCTATTATATCGTGGTTGATCAACATCACTCTATTGTTTGTCTACAGATCATAAAGAATGCCTAGATGTAGAGGAAGAGGAGAAAAAATAGTCCCTCATTCTGTTGATATAGTTCAAACCCGTTCTAATGCGACTGTTAAAGATTAAAAAAAATGGTGAAGAAGTTGTTAGACGAGAAGGAAAAAGAAAAAGAACTGTAGAAGCTGATAGTGAGGCCTACTCAGACCCCATGGATGAGCATAGTGTGGATGAAGATCAAGATGATCGAGGTGATAGTTATGTTTTTGAGGATGGTTCAAAGGAGTTTGGTTCTGATGAAGATATTGATCCCCTATTCTGACGAGAAGAATTCAAGCTCGACGACGATGCAATCACTTCCACCGACGTCAACGCCTTTCACCCGACGTACTCATTTTGAGAAATAATATGGAGCATCTCTTCATACGGCTCAGAGATGACATACATCGGTTGAAAATGCACATTCTCTATTGTAAGCTTTGAAAGGCTCTGGAAAGAGCATGATGATCTGATCATCATCTTCCTACCTCCTAACAGACTATTATTTGTATGTAATTTTTTGTAAAACTTTTATGTATGAAAAGAGAATGGAGGAGTTTAATCAAGAAATATGATGGATGAGTTCGATCAAGAAAGAGACAATGGAGAAAATAAATCGGAAATAAGCCAAACTGAAAATAAACCACCTTACTCTATAATCATTTACTGCTTAGGATAATTTTAGACCATTTTTCTAGATGATAAACTAGATAAATAAAGGTGACTATTAGAATGTGATGCATGCTGAATTTACACTAGTTCAACGAAAAAAATTAACAAAAAAATAAAATCCAAACCCCAAACCCCAAATGCCAAATCCCAAACCCAAATTGAAGAAATCTAAGGGACTGCGGATAGGTTTGCATTAAATCGACCGTCGTCAATAGCTAACAATTATTATTTAGGCTCGACTTCACGCATGGTCAATAATTATTCACATGTTATATAAAGACCAAGGATAATATTTATCTAAAAAAGACATAAGTAAATAAAATCAAATAAATAAAAGGATATGTCACTATTTAAACATTATAATAACATTTTAATACATCTTATGAGAGTCCCCATCAATTGAACAGATGATCAAAAGAGTTTTAGAAAAAGTAATGATACTTAAAAGGTCAATATTTGTCTAAAAAACTATAAATACATAAAATAAAAGGAATTGATATTATTTAAACATTATAATAACACTTTAATACATCATATGAGAGTCCACATCAATTGAACACACGATCAAAAGAGTTTTAGGAAAAATAATGATACTTAAAAGGCGTATATTTGTCTTTAAAAGTCAATAATAAATAAAATAAAATAAAATAAATAAAAAGATTTGATACTATTTAAACATTATAATAACACTTTAATACATCATATGAGAGTCCACATCCATTATACACATGATTCAGAGAGTTTAAGCACAATTAATGGTTGTCCTTAGAATAAAATTGTGCTTTGAGAACAATAATTTGTTGTCAGACTAGTTGGATACTAGTGTTATGATCACCATTACTTATTCTAAAACTCTTTTGATCATGTGCTCAATGAATGACTATCCTATGATATATTAAATGTTAGTAAAACTTCTATTTAATGGACTCACATGTTTATTATAAATTGTGCATAGGCCTGCTATCAATAAGAGGCCCCTTCTATGATTTAATAAAGTATTAAATTTTATCGGCTATAGAAATCGCAATTATATGGTAGAAATCTATTCTTTTAGCTCTTCTAGTTATTATTATTCATAGATTTTTTAACTGAAAAGGCACATTTTCTAAGAGTTGTCTCTGAAGAGTTGTGTACATTATATTTAAATTGGTTGTGGTCCCTAGGCCACACACGTTACTTTCTTCTCTCCCCGGTTAAAGAAAAGAACTAGAAAACATTAACGTGTGAAGACTAAGAAGATCATCAACTTACAAGTTACATCTCAAGACTTGACTTACTGATAGAATATTGGCATATTCTTGTATATATTTTATATTTAGTTAGTCAATATTTTAATTGTAATTAGTCAAATTAGTTACCTAGCTTATAGTCTAACTTGTAGCTTTGTCAATAAATATGTACTACTATATATTATACACTATAATGAATGAAAAGGCAAGGAACATATTCCTTTATGGTATCATCCAGACCATAAACCTAAGGCCTAACCCTAAGCCACCGACTTTATCCTCCACCGTCTTCACCCTACTCCGCCATCTTCCTCCATTTTCTTCCTCTCGACGTCCCTCCTCTCCCTCTCTTCTTCATCCCCCTATTCAATGGCTGAATAACCAAAATTTCATCATGCTCTTGCAGTTAACAATATCAAGAATTTCATTCCCTTAACTCTTGAGATGAAAAAAGTTCAGTACTCGTCATGGACATAATTTTTTAAGATTCATTTTTGTGTGTACAAAGTCAACGATCACATCATCCCTACTAAACCCAAATCAACCGACAAAAAAATGGAGAAATGTGCTGGTTTTGATGAAGAACTTTGATCACGATTGGATGCGGTTGTTCTACAATGGATCTACAACACAATCTCGAACGATCTATTGCATACAATCATCGAAATCGACACTACTGCACGACAAACATGGGAGAGATTAGAGAGCATTTTTCATGATAACAAGACCCAACGTCCTTGTATTTAGAAAATCAATTTAAGGACATTCAACAGGATGATTTTCCTAATGAGTCGACCTATTGTCAAGAACTTAAAATGAATGTCGATCACTTCTCCAACGTCGGTGCACCGGTCTCAAATCAAAGGTTGGTCATGTAACTAATTGCAGGTTTAAATGAAAATTATGATGGTGTTGCTACAATCCTCCAACGAATCACTCAGTTGCCTCCATTCAATGAGGTCCATTCTAGAATTATCCTTGAGGAAACCCAAAAAGCCAAGTAGGCAGCGGCTAACACTAGCACCGCCGACACAACCCTCCTTACCATCAACGGCTTATATGCCGATGAAAGAGGCTCGGGTTACGGTCAGTATATCGGCACACCAATGATCCAAAACGAGGTCATCATATCTGAAATAATAATAAAAGTAAAAACTCCGGCCAAGATCACAGTGGTCGTGATGGCAGCATCAACAATGGCGGAAGGGGAAAGCAATAATAGTCTGACGACCACTCACAACGACAGCCAAAGTAGCAGCAGCCACCATAGTGGACTGCGTACCCACCGTGGGCAGCTTGGGGAAAGTAGGCTTGGGCTGCTCCACCATACCCCTATCTGACTTCTTCATGGGCCTGATAGCCCAACCCAGAATTCTCGGGGTGTGCCCACAGTAAGCATACAGTACATAAGCTTCTCCTCCATCAACCTACGCACCAACGGATATTGAGGCAGCAACGCACACGATGTCTCTCAATGTTCCTGATGAAAATTAGTACATGGATACCGGTGCAACGTCTCATATGACAGCATCTCAAAGTACTCTCTCATCTTATTTCAATATGAGCAATTTAAACCATAATATTATTATTGATAGTGGATAAGGAATTCCCATTCTAGGTTATGGACAATCATCTCTCTCCCCACCATATCCCACATTAACTTTAAACAATGACCTACATGCCCCGAAACTTATAAAATATTTGATATTTGTGTGTCGTTTCACAACCGATAATAATATTTTCCTTGAATTTGATCCTTTTGGGGTTTCTGTGAAGGACCTTCAGACAAGGATACAAATAATGAGATGTGATAGCACCAGGGATTTTTATCTTATCACCACCACCATCAGATATCACGTTTCCTCTCCATCAACATTTGCAACTACTTTGTCTATTCTATGGCATAATAGATTGGGACATCCGGGAAAATCTGTTTTACGCTCCATTAGCAAAAATAAGTTTATTGATTGTAAACATTTTTCTTGCCCTACTGTTTGTTAATCTTGTATTTTTGGGAAACATGTCAAATTATCATTTTATTCTTCATCCTCTAGCATTTTGATGCCATTTGATATCATACATTGTGACTTGTGGACTTCTTCTATTTTAAGCACGACAAGGCATCGATATTATATTTTATTTTTGATGATTATTCTAATTTCCTGTGGACTTTTTCTATTGACAATAAATCCCAAGTCTATTTTATTTTCTCATCCTTTAGTGCTTTAATTAAGACACAATTTGAGAAAAATATCAAATGTTTTCAATGTGACAATGGGAGAGAATTCGATAATGAACAATTCAAACTCTTTTGCACAAAAAATGGTCTTGTTTTCAGTTTTACATACCCCACACCCCTCCACAAAATGGCAAAGCCGAGCGAAAAGGAACCATAAATAACTTAGTTCGTACCTTCCTTGCTCACGCTTCCATGCCTCCTTCTTTTTGGCATCACGCTCTATCAATGGAATATATCTTGTCGCGCCTGTTTTTTACCAATGGTCAAAGCAGAGCGCAACATATTGGTGATTCCTGGGTTAGATTAAGGAGTCGCCACCTAATTATTCTTCGGTGAATTAGGGCACCAAAATGTTGACTAAATGCTGCAATGTAACTCCAATTTTAAGGTGTGCGAAACTAATGAGATTCTATGTAAGGGTTCTTTATTATCCTAAAGGGAAGGGGTTAGGCATCCTTTAAGATCCGCTAACTTGCGGTTATCCGGTCAAACTCAGATTAATTATTGCTAAGGAAAATGCATGTTTAAAAGTATATAAAGTTAAAAAGATATTTGTAAATATTTAGTAAATGATGCATTTTGTACAAGTATGCATTTGTATGATATTAAAGAAAAATACATGTAAAGTTGAAAAATATTCATTTGTAACAATTAATAGTAAGGAGAAAAACGAATTATTTATAATGCCAAAGAAGTAAATTTTTTGGAAGTCATTGAGTTGCAAATTTAAAAAAAGATAAAACTTATTTGTATGATAAAAAAAAAGTGAATAGAAGATGATCAAAGTTATTTTTTGAAAATTTTGAATATGCATGACGATCCTAAAAATAAATAAACTAGCGGAGGATTTCTAAGTTTGAGTTAACCGAACCTACAAGCAAATAAGCTAGCGACGGGTTTCCAATCTTAGACTACCCTATGAATTAATTCTAAGTCTACCTATTCTACGCATTTCAATAATTACATAAGTGGAACAAATAATATTACAATACATAGCGAAATAAAGCTGAATTAAAAAAAGTAAAAACAACAAAATAAATAATCTCTGAGGAGTATCTGCATTCGTTGACTTTGTTCATTGCAAGCTGTCAAGAACAAACGGTTAGAAATAACTTCGGATCCGTATCCAAAATAGTGAATGTTTTGATCACGGAGGGCTCAAACTTAAATTTTGAAAAGACCATTCCAATCACATCGTGGCTGCAAACATATGACTCGGTGGTCATTTTAATTGACTCGCCTACTAAACATGTTGGTCTCTTGGATGAAAAAAAAATAAAGATCATTCCAATCACGTCGTGGCTGCGAACATATAACTCGTCGGTCATTTTAGTTGCCTCGCCTACTAAACATGTTGATCTCTCGGATGAAATAAAAAGATTTAAGTTTCATCCTTTCCCAGAAGTTATATTTCCGTCTTTACAACTGTGGAGGCCTAAAAAATCGACGGATATTTTTTCATCGGCCAGTGTAGTATCATGTTCAAATCAGTAAATTATACCAAAGCAGCAAGCCGAAACCGAGAGGCATTTTCCGAAGGGATGCGGCCTCAAATTCAATTTCATCGGCCTAAGTGTAGTATTTGTTCAAATCAGTAAATTATACCAAAACAACAAACTGAAACAGAAGAGCAATTTTCGGAGGGGCGCAACCTCAAATTCAATTTCATTGGCCTAAATGTAGTATTTATTCAAATCAGTAAAACAGTAAGATATTCGTGTACGGATATTTAAATGTCAAAAACAGCAAACTGAAATAGAGAAACGATTTCCGAAGGGACGCGGCCTAGAATTCAATTTCATTAGCCTAAATGCAGTATTACTTCAAACCAATAAAATAAACAACATAGCAATAAACTGAAATAGAGAAACGATTTTCAAAGGGACGTGACCTCGAATTCATTTTCATTGGCCTAAATATGGTATTAGTTCAAATCAGTGGAATAGACAACACAACAATAAACTGACACAGAGAAGCGATTTCCGAAGAGACGCGGCCTCAAATTCAATTTCATTGGCCAAAATGCAGTATTTATTTAAATCAGTAAAACAGTAAGATATCCGTGTACGGATGTTTAAATGCCAAAAACAGCAAACTAAAACAGAGAAACAATTTCCGAAGGGACGCGGCCTCGAATTGAATTTCATTGGCCTAAATGTAGTATTACTTCAAACCGATAAAATAAACAAAAAAAATAGCAAACTGAAACCGAGAAGCAATTCCCGAGGGGACGCGGCCTCGAATTCAATTTCATTGGCCTAAATGCAGCATTTATTTAAATCAGTATATCAGCAAGATACACGTGCACGGATGTTTAAATGCCAAAATAGACCCACAATTTGCAAGTAATACGTACAACCCGAATTCTGAAATTTTTGGACCAAAGCAGGATTCGGAATGTCTCTGAAAAATCCGACCCGAATTCTGAACAGTGACACGACCAGATTTTGGGTCGACCCGACCCGGAAAGACGACGAAATAGTGAAGAAACATTAGGTAATCGACCTAGTTCTGAAAAATAGACCCGGATAGATGACCCGAAAACTAGAGAAATGCAACCCGGAACAGTGGTGACTAGGAATCCAGAATCAATTTTTTTTTATTTTTTCAGATAACCAACAAATAAGATGTAAAACACAAAATATGGAAATATACCCAACCCGTATCGATGACCCGACCCGGATCAGAGGTTCCAACCCGAATCGATTTCTTCTCAGATTTTCAGACAACCAACAACAAGATATAAAACATATAAATCTGGAAATTTGCCCAAATCGGGTCGACCCGAATCAGAGGTTCCAACCCGAATCGATTTTTCCTCAGATTTTCAGATAACCACCAACAACAAAATATAAAACATATAAATCTGAAAATTTACTTTACTTGAACATGGTTGACCCGATCCGACCGAAACAGTGACCCAACCGAAACCCGAAAACATTGAAGAACAACAAACAAAAATAGATTTTCGGAGTAGGGTTCACGAAGCAAATAGAGACATTTTAACCCCACACTTTAAGAACAAAACTCACCCTTTCTTTCGGATTTTTGGACTTGTTTTCGGACTTATTTCTTGAATAACAAGGAAGGCGAATGCTTAAAATCAAGAACACAATAGATATTTTATAGATGGAATCGGACCTCCAAAAAATCCTCTTTCTAACAGTGAACAAAAGGGGGTATTTATAGAAGGTTTTCCCCCCAACGTTCATCCCATACCCTTCCAAAACCAAGTTTGAATTTCAAAATAAAGTGACGATTTTGGAACTGATTTAAGGGGATATGGTTCGCAGATTTTGTGGGGATAAGGGTATGGGTCGAAGGGTTGGTGGTGTCGGCGTAACAGAGGGGGGTTGGTAGTGTCAGGGGTTGGTGACCGGCAGGTTTCGAGGGTGTGGGGTAGGTTGGCGAAGTGATGGGTCGCTGCTTTGGTGGCTGAAAGAGAGAGGGGTGTTAGGGTTTGTTGGTTTAGGGGTAAGGGAAATAAAGGGGAATGGGTTTGGGTATTGAGCCTATTGGGGTTGGGCTTTGGTGGGTTTGGGTTGTCCGATTGGGCTGCGGAAATGAGGGGTTCGTTTGGGCTGTGATTTTGTGGTGGGTTGATATTGTTTTGGGTTGAGTAGAAATTATTTTTGGGTTGGGGAAATAAATGGGTTATGGGTTTAAAAATATAAAAGGGGTTTAATATTAAAATGCATTGAAGAAAAAAAAATATAAACTATTTAAAATAAGATATAACGATGTGATAATAATAAAACATATTATTTGTGAAATGTTTAAAATGCTTAAAATGAAAAATGTGATGCCGTTTTGCGGAAAAATTAGAATAACATAGAACTTTCAGATAAAACTATGATTATGATTAAAAAAAATGCGAATGACAGTAAAAAATGCGAATAATAATAATAATAATAATATATATATATATATACACGCCTGTATGTATATAGATTAAAATTATTTTGAGGTGTTAAAAATATTTAAAATTACAAATAAATTGGAAAAGACGGGACAAAATTGGGTGTCAACAGATGCCCCTCTTTGGCCGGAGACGATGAAAGAATTTTTGGCCAAAGAAGTTGACTGAGTAGCCAATTTTTTCCTGATCATCGGGAGAAATTACCTCGGTTCGCCGTAAGAAGTTCCACGTTGTGCTGAAGTTCCTGCGAATTAAAGCTCACAAACGTAATGCAATGACGTTGTTGTAAGAATGTAATGCTGATGTCGTTGTTCTAGGAATGTAACGCTGATATCGTTATTGTAAGAATGCAACGCTGATGCCATTGTTGTAAGAATGTAACGCTGATGTCATCGTTGTAACGACGTGTTGTGTTGAAGACGTCATTGTGTAGACGTGTTGTGTAGATGTAATGTTGATGACGTTGTTGCAAGAATGTAATGATGATGTCATTGTTGTAAGAATGTAACGCTGATGTCATTGTTGTATCGACGTGTTGTGTTGAAGACGTCATTGTGTAGACGTGTTGTGCAGATGTAATGTTGATGACGTTGTTGCAAGAATGTAATGCTGATGATGACGTCGTTGTATGGACGTGTTGTGTTGAAAATGTCATCATGTAGACATGTTGTGTAGACATAATATTGATGACATCGCTGTTATGCGGTCTGCTATAAAATATAATTGTTGTGCTGCCGTAACGTCGATGACGTTGTTGTAATATTGTTTTGTTGTAAAAGATAGATGTTGAGCTGAAGATGTCGTTGTAATGTTGTTGACGTCGTTGTAATGCTGTAAAAAATAGTTGTTGTGCTGAAGACGTCATTGTAATGCTGTTGACGTCATTGTAATGCTATAAAAGATAATTGTTGTGCTGAAGACGTTGTAATGTTGTTGACGTCGTTGTAATACTGTAAAAGACAGTTGGTGTGCTATCGTAACATCGAGGACGTTGTTGTAATGTTGTTTTGCTGTAAATGATAACTGTTGAGCTGAAGACGTCATTGTAATGTTGTTGATATTGTTGTAATGCTGTAAAAGATAGCTGTTATGCTGGAGACGTCGTTGTAATATTGTTGACGTCGTTGTAATGCTGTAAAAAATAGATGTTGTGCTGCCGTAACGTCGTGGATGTTGTAATATTCTTTTTCTATAAAAGATAGTTGTTGAGTTGAAGTAACGTCGATGACGTTGTTGTAATGCTATTTTGCTGTAACAGATAGTTGTTGCGCTGAAGACGTCGTTGGTTGACATTGTTGTAATGCTGTAAAGATAGATGTTGTGTTGTCGTAACGTCGAGGACGTTGTTGTAATGTTGTTTTGCTGTAAAAGATAGCTGTCAAGCTAAAGACGCCATTGTAATGTTGTTGACGTCGTTGTAATGTTGTAAAAGACAGTTGTTGTACTGCCGTAACATCGAGGACGTTATTGTAATGTTATTTGCTGTAAGAGATAGTTGTTGCGCTGAAGACGTCATTGTAATGTTGTTGACGTCGTTGTAGTGCTGTAAAAAATAACTGTCGTGCTGCCATAACGTCGATGACGTTATTGTAATGTTATTCTGATGTAAAAGATATAAATGACGTCCTTGCCATCAGTTTGCTGTAATGTGGTTCCACGTTGTGCTGAATCTTCTGCCGATTCAAACTCCTGTGGACTGTGAATTGAAATATCGTCCTTGCACGGACGAAAATGTGATGCGACGTCTTTGTCGTCGGTTTGTCGTGTTGCTGTAATAGATGGTTCCACGTCAGTTTGCTGTGTTGAAGTTCCTTATGATTCAAAATAACATCCTTGTGCAGACATAATGGTTGGGGCCATGTAGGTCAAGATGATTTCTTTGTATAGATGTAAAATGGGAATGTGATCCTTGTGGTGAGCCATGATGCGGAAATTCTTTGTGAACTTGATCATAAGTGATGTGGCTTCCCTGCTTCTTTCAACCTGAAGAACTTGTACTCAAAGAAAATTTGTGAGTTCGGGGGAGGGGCGATTGATTCACGTTAACTTTGTAGCTTTGGCTCTTGATACTTGCATGTCCTGATGATTCAGACATGTAGCCTCTGTGTTGTTCCCAGTCTTGGCTAGCCGTTAATGAAAACATTTGTTGAAAACAATTTGTTTATAAGAAAGTATACATATCGATAAAAACTTCTGTCAAACTCTAATGAAAATATTTGTTGAAAATAATTTGCTTATAAGAAAGTATGCATATATATAAATATCTGTCAAGCAGTGACATGCGGTAAAACAAAGCAAACGTCTTATCCAAAAATCCTTCTTTTGGCTGAAGACTTAGCATGCCGATGCTTTTCCATGTTTATCGGCGTCTTCTTACAGTAAACCTTTAAAATTTTGCCCTAGTTTTCGATATGCGAGGATGCTGAACCTTTAGCTGGACGAGACCGAGTCTTGCGTGGGCTGCTTGCTTTTCCTATCAGGGCGATCAGATGGGTACATTTTGTCATATGTAAGATAAAGGAGAAAAGATTTCCTAATGGTGGGATCGAAGCCGATTTAGGCCGTCTCCGTATCCCCATGAGGGAATCAGGTCATAACGTAGTTCATTACAAGCAAAGGGGATTGTAAGGGTTTTTCTAAAAGTGGGACCGAAGCCGATGTGGCCGCCTACATATCCCGCTGAGGGAATCAGGTCATGACGTAGTTCATGTGGCAAAAGAGATTTATAAGGTTTTTTCTAAAAAATGAGACCGAAGTTGATGTGGCCGCCTACGTATCCCGCCGAGGGAATCAGGTCATAACGTAGTTCATGCGACGAAAGAGATTTATAAGGATTTTTTTCTAAAGAATGAGACCGAAGCTGATGTGGCCTCCTACGTATCCCGCCAAGGGAATCAGGTCATAACATAGTTCATGCGACGAAAGAGATTTATAAGGATTTTTAAAAAAATGAGACTGAAGCCGATGTGACCGCCTACGTATCCCACCGAGGGAATCAGGTCATAACGTAGTTCATGTAACAAGCAAAAGGGAATTTGGGGAAATTTGTGTTCTAAAGAAACGAAACCTGACATGGGTTCTTTGCGTATCCCGCTAAGGGAGCGCAACTTTTACATCATAGAAAAGGTGTTACATAGAGAACAACAGATCCTAGATATAGTATATCTTCACTGCATCTGCATTAATAGATTTTGGCCATACCTCGCCGTCCATTTCAGCTAGGATTAGTGCCCTTTCAGTCAGCACTTGGTGAACCATGTAAGGCCCTTGCCAGTTAGGTGCGAATTTTCCTTTAGGTTCATGTTGGTGTGGGAATATGCGTTTTGACATCAATTTTCCCGGTTTGAAAATCCTTGATCTCAGTTTCTTGTTGAAAGTTCTGGCTATTCTGTTCTGATAAAGTTGCCCCGGACAAACTGCGTTGATTTGTTTTTCATCAATCAGTCTTTTCGTACATGATTTTGTATCCACTTGGCTTCGAAAGATATAGTGTCACCTCAGTAGAAGTCCTGATTGTAGTGCTATAGCCCAAGAGTACAAAGGACAAGCGCTCGTGCCAATGCTTTTAATTATCAACCATCTCGATGTTTCATCCAAATCTGGCTTTGGCTTGTTCTAAAACATGTTTCAATTCTTCTGGCTGTGAATCTTCCTCATATTCTTCGAAGTATTGTTCGTTGTGTGGGACCTTGTTTGCTTGTTTAATTATATGTCACATATTATCGACAAATTTATTAGTTTGCATGATGAAAGAGAAAATAAAATTATTTAAACAAAATGGATTTTAAAATAGCAAAAGCAATGCGGGTCTGTCATTTTGAGCTTTCAAAAGGTGGAGTCAAAACACATTAAATGCATAGATGTGATTCATGCCTCAATCTGAATCGCATTGTTTCATTAAACATTAATGTAATTAACTAGTTTCCGGGAGAAACAAGGTCGGGGCACAGGTCCAATTTTCCCAAAACATCTCCTTGCTCTGTATCCTAAATGGTTGAGTCTTTAGCGTAATCATCGAGAATCACATTGCATTTTGCTTCTTCTTCAGCAATGAAAAATCTTTTGAATCCCCTCACGAGGTTGGCTGCATTGTCCTCATTTGATTCCTGAGTGGCGCATGCTTTGACGAATGACTGACTCAGAGGAGGAACAGGCTTTGGTAAATGAGCATCTCTCTTTCTTCGAAGATTGGTTGATAAGACTTTTTCAGGAAAAAATGGTGCCATGATCCAAGGCTTTGGAGGAAGCACTTCTACTCCAAATGGTGCCCTCAATTGGACTATAATCATAGAGGTGATAAAGGCCGATGATTCAACTTTTTCCTCTCGCTAGACTGGCACAATAGCCCCTTCCAAATTGTGTTCTTCATCAACAGTAATCATGTTCACATTGGCATTGGCATTATTTGGCAAAGGGTTATTGTTTACATTAGGGGAAGCCCATTTCAGTTGGATAACTCCTTCTCTGATCAATGCCTCAATTTTGTCTCTAAGGGTATAACAATTTCCAATGTCGTGTCTAGGGATTCCCGAGTGGTATGCACAATGTTTAGTCTCATCGTGCTATTTGGAAATAGGATTTGGGACATTTCCTGGGATGGGCTGGAGTATTCCTGCGATTCTCAGCCTTTCATACAACTTGGCTCGAGGTTCGGCTAAAGGTGTATAGGTTTTGGCTGGGGGTTTTCGCGTTTTGCGCGGGGTCTTGGTGCATTTGGTGGATGGTCTCGTGGATGAGGTAAGTATGTGGACTGATATTATGGGGAATTTGGATAGGCAGGCGCTTGAGGTAGGCTATATATTGGATGGGTATGGTAGACAGGGTAGGGAGCAGGTGAGTATTGATAGTAAGGTTGAGTGCTTTGGGCGTATAGGCTATAATAGGAAAGCTGAGGATTTTGGGTGTTTTGATTGTAGTAGGGAGGCTGGGGTAATGGCCTTTGGTAGGTTGACATTTCATTTGGCCTATGTTTCTGGACCTTCATGACAGGGGACACTCCGTCCCTCTTCCTCTTTATTGCTCCCCCAAATGAGTCCGACTGAATTGCCTTATTCGTCGCTTACAACGCTACCAAGTTTGTAATTCTTCCAGTTTTGATACCCTCTTTTATGAAATCTCCCATCCTTACAACTTCAGAGAAACTTCGTCCTATGACGCTTATCATTCTTTCATAGTATGTTGCATCTTTCAAAGATTGTACAAAGAGAGCGGTCATCTCACTTTCCGCTATCGGTGGTTGAACTTTTGCTGCTTCCGCCCTCCACTTCATGGCGTATTCTCTGAAGGTCTCTGTGGATTTCTTTTCCAACTTCATCAGATAAAATCTATCCAAGACTGTGTCAGTGTTAAACTTAAATCTGTCCACGAAATCTTGTGCCATTATGCCCCAATTACGGGATTTCCGGGGGTTTTGGCTCGTGTACCAGTCGAGTGTTTCTCCTGTCAAACTCCTTACGAACAACTTCATTATGATAGCCTGGTCTTTACCTACCCCAATCAGTTTGTCACAGTACGATCTTAAATGAGCATGAGGATTTCCCTTCCCATCAAACAAGTCAAATTTTGGCACCTTATATCCGACAAGCAATTCAATGTCGGGATGCATACACAGATCTTCGTACTCGAGTCCTTCATGCCCCTTGCTGGTTTGGATATTCTTGAATGCTTCTTTTAGGCTATGAATTTCTCTCGCCACACTTTCATCGGTTCTGATCCTTACCTGCCTCTCCATCTCTTCATACTGGCCAGTTTCCTGAAGAGCCATGTTTGGTATTGCGGTAGTAAAAGGTTGGGCTTCCGTTATATATACTGGTGGCACACACTGTTTATTGTGGTTAGCTATGTGTGCCACCGATATTTGTTGGGTTTCCCGATGATTTTGCGTGGGAGAGGTATTTTGGACAAGTGGGGTAGTTTGGGTAAGTGGAGCTTGAGGTGCATGTAGAGTTATGAAGGATGCCAGATCATTTTATAGCGGGCTTTGTTGTGGACTAGCTTGTGGGTTGATAGGCTGTGGGTTAGTGTGCTGCAGATTGGTTTCGCTTAGTGGGGAATTTTAGGGAAGGTTTTGGGGAAACGGTTCAGGAGATGATAAGGTTTGCGGTACAGTTGCATTCGTCTTTTGTTGAAGGAGTGGAGTATTGAGGCTAATGGATCGGTTGGTGAGATTTTGGAGCCGCTCAATCTCAGTCTGCATGGTTGCCATTTGTTGCAACAGTCGGGCGATGTATTCTTCCTGGACGGTAGTATTTCTATTTTCTGAAGCTTCTGGTTGATCTCCCGAAAGAGCGATAAGTCCCAGGCCATTCTGTTCGGATGCATCTGAATCAGTCATTTTGCTGAATGATCGTGTCTTTGATCTCGTGAAGTAGGAGTGTTCCGCCAGTTTTAGTCAACGCGAATCAATCTTTGGGAAAAATAATTTAGGTGAAATAAACCTTCTGACAAATGAAGAAAACCAAGTTAGTATAAGGCGAGTAATTATTGCTTCAAATAATATGCACAGAATGGGAAGCAGCAGAAAATAACAAGCAGATTGTATGGAAATTAAATGCGCGTCCTAATATGCATGGGGCCTCTTTTATGCCAGAGGTGGACCTAAACGCCAACTATGCGAGATTATGATAGATTGATCCAAGCCACTAAATTGAAATGTCTTTGTTGGAAATGAAGACAAAATGAACGTGCATTTTCCAATTTCGACATGTCATGATTAGGCTTGGATTCGTCTATCATTATCACGCTACACATAAAATGTTGATTGGTCGTTGGGTCGTGAGACCCGTCGACAATTTGGTGGATTTCTTAATTGTGGAGATGATGCCAAGGATCGACCCACCTATGGTGTATGCATGCATGACTTAAAATAAAAGGGTGGTATAGCTCTATCCTAAATTTTCTAAGATTTGGCTTACTAGACTCAAGGTTCCCGAGCGAACTGCTTGAGTGAGAAGGCTACGCGGACACCGGATGGTCCGGACGCTCCGTGCATACGCCAACTCTCCTAAAATTGGGTAATTTGAAAGAATTTTTGCGGGTGCGCAAAACACACCTCGCGTGTATGTGTGATAGTGACAATTTTCCATAGTGGAAGAAATATGAGCATAATGCCAATTTAAGGAAAGCATTAAAAGAATATAGCAATTAAAGCAGTTATACATGCAAAATTTCACAAAGGAAACAAATCAAAGCATTAAATCAAATAAAGAACAAAAGTAAAGGGCAATAATAATTAACCTGAATTTGCTATGGTAAAGAACCTGAAATTCCCAGCGGAGTCGCCATGCTGTCGCGCCCGTTTTTTACCAATGGTCAAAGCAGAGCGCAACATATTGGTGATTCCTGGGTTAGATTAAGGAGTCGCCACCTAATTATTCTACGGTGAATTAGGGCACTTAAATATTGACTAAATGCTGCAATGTAACATCAATTTTAAGGTGTGCGAAACTAATGAGATTCTAGATAAGGGTTCTTTATTATCCTAAAGGGAAGGGGTTAGGCATCCTTTAAGATGCGCTAACTTGCGGTTATCCGGTCAAACTCATGTTAATTATTGCTAAGAAAAATGCATGTTTAAAATTATATAAAGTGAAAAAGATATTTGTAAATATTTAGTAAATGATGCATTTTGTACAAGTATGCATTTGTATGATATTAAAGAAAAATACATGTAAAGTTGAAAAATATTCATTTGTAACAATTAATAGTAAGGAGAAAAACGAATTATTTAAAATGCCAAAGAAGTAAATTTTTTGGAAGTCATTGAGTTGCAAATTTAAAAAAAGATAAAACTTATTTGTATGATAAAAAAAAAGTGAATAGAAGATGATCAAAGTTATTTTTTGAAAATTTTGAATATGCATGACGATCCTAAAAATAAATAAACTAGCGGAGAATTTCTAAGTTTGAGTTAACCGAACCTACAAGCAAATAAGCTAGCGACGGATTTCCAATCTTAGACTACCCTATGAAATAATTCTAAGTCTACCTATTCTAAGCATTTCAATAATTACATATGTGCAATAAATAATATTACAATACAGAGCGAAATAAAGCTGAATTAAAAAAAGTAAAAACAATAAAATAAATAATCTCCGAGGAGTATCTGCATTCGTTGACTTTGTTCATTGCAAGTTGTCAAGAACAAACGGTTAGAAATAGTTAAATATAAATAACTTCGGATCCGTATCCAAAATAGTGAATGTTTTGATCACGGAAGGCTCAAACTTAAATTTTGAAAAGACCATTCCAATCACGTCGTGGCTGCAAACATATGACTCGGAGGTCATTTTAATTGTCTCGCCTACTAAACATGTTGGTCTCTTGGATGAAAAAAAAATAAAGATCATTCCAATCACGTCGTGGCTGCGAACATATAACTCGTCGGTCATTTTAGTTGCCTCGCCTACTAAACATGTTGATCTCTCGGATGAAATAAAAAGATTTAAGTTTCATCATTGCCCAGAAGTTATATTTCCGTCTTTACAACTGTGGAGGCCTAAAAAATCGACGGATTTTTTTTCATCGGCCAGTGTAGTATCATGTTCAAATCAGTAAATTATACCAAAGCAGCAAGCCGAAACCGAGAGGCATTTTCCGAAGGGATGCGGCCTCAAATTCAATTTCATCGGCCTAAGTGTAGTATTTGTTCAAATCAGTAAATTATACCAAAACAAAAACTGAAACAGAAGAGCAATTTCCGAAGGAGCGCAACCTCAAATTCAATTTCATTGGCCTAAATGTAGTATTTATTCAAATCGGTAAAACAGTAAGATATCCGTGTATGGATATTTAAATGCCAAAAACAGCAAACTGAAACAGAGAATTGATTTCCGAAGGGACGCGGCCTCGAATTCAATTTCATTGTCTAACTGCAATATTACTTCAAACCAGTAAAATAAACAACATAGCAATAAACTGAAATAGAGAAACGATTTTCAAAGGGACGTGGCCTCGAATTCAATTTCATTGGCCTAAATGCGGTATTAGTTCAAATCAGTGGAATAGACAACACAACAATAAACTGAAACAGAGAAGCGACTTCCGAAGAGACGCGACCTCGAATTCAATTTCATTTGCCAAAATGCAGTATTTATTTAAATCAGTAAAATAGTAAGATATCCGTGTACGGATGTTTAAATGCCAAAAACAGCAAACTGAAACAAAGAAACGATTTCTGAAGGGACGCGGCCTCGAATTGAATTTCATTGGCCTAAATGCAGTATTACTTCAAACCAGTAAAATAAATAAAAAAACAACAAAATGAAACCGAGAAGCAATTCCCAAGGGGACGCGGCCTCGAATTCAATTTCATTGGCCTAAATGCAACATTTATTTAAATCAGTATATCAGCAAGATACACGTGCACCGATGTTTAAATGCCAAAATAGACCAACAGTTTGCAATTAATACGTACAACCCAAATTCTGAAATTTTTGGACCAAAGCAGGATTCGAAATGTCTCTGAAAAATCCGAACCGAATTCTGAACAGTGACACGGCCAGATTTTGGGTCGACCCAGCCCGGAACGACGATGAAACAGTGAAGAAACATTAGGTAATCGACCCAATTCTGAAAAATAGACCCGGATAGATGACCCGAAAACCCGAGAAATGCAACCCGGAACAGTGATGACCAAGAATCCAGAATCAATTTTTTTTAATTTTTTCTGATAACCAGCAAATAAGATGTACAACACAAAATTTGGAAATATACCCAACTCGGATCGATGACCCGACCCGGATCAGAGGTTCCAACCCGAAGCGATTTATTCTCAGATTTTCAGATAACCCGAGATTATATACTGCTGCGGAAACTGAACAACAAGATATAAAACATATAAATCTGGAAATTTACACGAATCGGGTCGATCCGACCCGAATCAGAGGTTCCAGCCCGAATCGATTTCTCCTATGATTTTCAAATAACCACCAACAACAAGATATAAAACATATAAATCTGGAAATTTACTTTACTTGAGCATGGTTGACCCGACCCGACCGGAACAGTGACCCAACCGGAATCCGAAAACAATGAAGAACAACAAACAAAAGCAGATTTTCAGAGTAGGGTTCACGAAGCAAATAGTGATATTTTAACCCCTAACTTTAAGAACAAAACTCACCCTTTCTTTCGGATTTTTGGACTTATTTTTGGACTTATTTCTTGAATAACAAGGAAGGTGAATGCTTAAAATCAAGAACACAACAGATATTTTTATAGATCAAATCGGACCTCCAAAAAATCCTCCTTCTAACAGTGAACAAAAGGAGGTACTTATAGAAGGTTATCCCCCCAACGTTCATCCCATACCCTTCCAAAATCGAGTTTGAATTTCAAAATAAAGTGACAATTTTGGGACGGATTTAAGGGGATATGGGTCGCGGATTTTGTGGGGATAAGGGCATGGGTTGAAGGGTTGGTGGTGTCGGCGTAACAGAGGGGGGTTGGTAGTGTCAGGGGTTGGTGACCGGCAGGTTTCGGAGGTGTGGGGTAGGTCGGCGATGTGATGGGTCGCAGCTTTGGTGGCTGAAAGAGAGAGGGGTGTTAGGGTTTATTGGTTTAGGGGTAAGGGAATAAAGGGGAATGGATTTGGGTATTGGGCCGATTGGGGTTGGGCTTTGGTGGGTTTGGGTTGTCCGATTGGGCTGCTAAAATGGGGGATTCGTTTGGGCTGTGATTTTGTGGTGGGTTGATATTGTTTTGGGTTGAGTAGAAATTATTTTTGGGTTGGGGAAATAAATGGATTATGGGTTTAAAAATATAAAAGGGGTTTAATATTAAAATACATTGAAGAAAAAAAATGAAAACTATTTAAAATAAGATATAACGATGTGATAATAATAAAACATAATATTTGCGAAATGTTTAAAATGCTTAAAATGAAAAATGTGATGCCGTTTTGCGGAAAAATTAGAATAACGTAGAACTTTCAGATAAAACTATGATTATGATAAAAAATGTGAATGACAGTAAAAAATGCGAATAATAATAATAATATTGAGAATAATAATATATATACACGGTTGTATGTATATATATTAAAATTGTTTTGAGGTGTTAAAAATATTTAAAATTGCAAATAAATTGGAAAAGACGGGACAAAATTGGTGTCAACATATCTCTTGAATATTCTCTTATACAAGTCTCTCAAGCACAAGTCCCCGACTCAAGTTCTCTATCTTCGGGATCCTTCCTATAAGCACTTACGAATTTTTGGATGTTTATGCTACCCCTTTCATCCTTCTACCAAAATCAATAAACTCCAACCTCATTCTAACCCATGTGTGTTCCTGGGTTACCCGTCTAATCATCAAGGTTATAACTGTTACGATTTGTCAAGTAAAAAAATAATCATTTCACGGCATGTCATATTCGATGAATCCCAATTTTCTTTTGCCAAGATACATTCTCCATCTCTGGATTCTTATAAGTTCTTAAATGACAGCTTAAACCCCTTTTTGATTCATCATTTTCGGAATTCATCAATGTCATTACCACCACACCAAACAGAACACATCACACCTCCAAGCCCATAGCAGAACCAGCCCACACTAGTCCATCTCATTACAACACCTACACGGACCATGGCAACTCGTGTTATGCAAAGTATTTTTCAACCGAAATGACAATTCAATTTGTCAACTTCAATCGCCCCTTCACCTCTTCTTCACAACCCAAAAAATGCCTTATCCGATCCAAATTGGAAATCTGTCATGTTAGACGAATATAATGCTCTTATTGAAAATAAGACGTGGGATCTAGTGCTCCGTCCTCCTGATGCTAATATTATTCATTCTATGTAGATTTTTTGACATAAAAAGAAATCTGATGGTTTTTTTTTAGAGACATATGGCCCATCTTGTAGGTGACAACATGTCTCAATAAGTTGGTATGGATTGTAATGACACTTTCAGCCCGGTGGTGAAATTAATAACTATTCGGACTGTTCTCAGTATTGCTTTGTCCAAATCATGGCCTATTTATCAGCTTGATGTTAACAATTCCTCCTTGTATAGTAAACTTCATGAAATCGTTTATATGCATCATCCGATGGGATTCAGGAATCCGGTTCATCCCGAGTGTGTGTGTCATTTGAAGAAATCACTCCATGAACTGAAACAGACTCCTCGTGCCTGGTATCAACGGCTTGCTCACATAGCAAATCTGATCATTCACTTTTTATCTATTGTAAGGGAAATTACATGTCATACATTCTATTATATGTTGATGATATCATACTCACTGCCTCTTCTGATGCACTTCACCAATCTATTATGTCACTTCTTACTTCTGAATTCTCTATGAAGGATTTGAGCCTCTTAAGCTATTTTTTGGATATAGTCGTTACGAGATATGCAGGTGGCTTATTTCTTTGTCAAATAAAGTATGTCGAGGAGATTCTTGAACGAGCTGGCATGACTTCTTGTAAACCTGCTCTAACATCGATTGACACTAAATCTAAGCTTAGTGTTTCTTTTGGTTCTCCATATGAAGACACACTCACTATCGCAGTTTAGCAGGAGCATTGTAGTATCTTACTTTCACGAGATCAGATATATCCTATGCCGTGCAACAAATATGCTTACATATGCATGACCCGAAGGATGCACATATGAATGCTCTCAAACAAATTTTGCGATATATACAAGGAACTCTCAATTTCTGCTTGCACGTATACAAGTTCTCAGTCTCTGGTCTCTTCTCATACACTGATGTTGATTGAGGTGGATGTCCCGACACTAGACGATCCACTTCGAGTTACTCTATTTTCCTCAAAGATAACTTGATTTCTTAGTCTTCTAAATGACAACCTACTTTGTCTCAGTCCAGTGCCGAAGCCGAGTACATAGGGGTAGCAGATGTTGTTTTCGAGTCTTGTTGGATACGTAACCTTCTGTTGGAACTTCATTGCCCAATCCACAAGACTACATGCCATTTGTAGACTCCAATTCTCATACTTTAATGCCATTTGATATTATTCATAGCGACTTATGGACGTCTCATGTTCTTAGTTCTGTGGGTCATCGGTATTATATTCTTTTTTTGGATGATTATTCTAAGTTTTTATGGACGTTTCCGATAGCGAAAAAATCTCAAGTTTTATCCGTCTTCTTAAAATTTAGAACATTCATTAGAACCCAATTCGATCGAGAAATAAAAAATATTCAATGTGATAATGGCAAAGAATATGACAATGAGGTGTTTCGGGAATTCTGTGCTAATAATGGGATCAATTTTCATTTTTCTTGCCCTCATACGTCTTCACCAAATGGGAAAGCCGAACGCAAAATTCGTTCCATAAATAACATTGTCCGAACTTTATTAATTCATGCTTTTGTACCCCCTTCTTTTTGGCATCATGCTCTCCAAATGGCTACCTATCTCCTTAACATAATTCCTTCCAAATGTCTGACATATTCTTCCCCCCTTCAAATTTTATATAATAAAATTCCGTCATATTCACATCTTCGGGTTTTTGGGTGTTTATGTTATACGTTATTCCCGTCCACCACAATTAACAAACTTCATGCCCGGTCTACTCCGTGTGTGTTTTTGGGTTTTCCATCTAATCATTGTGGCTACAAATACTTTATTTATCCTCTAATAAAATCATCATTAATCGCCATATCATTTTTGATGAATCCCAATTTCCATTTTCTAAAGGTAATACTCTTGTGCCTAGTTCGTATAATTTTTTGGATGATAGTATATCTCCGTATGTTATTAAGCATTTTTCAGACGTATACCGCACCTAAAATTCTCCAGTTGGCCCACTTCCTGCTGGCCCCACTGGTCCGTCACCCCCTGTCTATCCCAGTACAACCACTGGACCAGTTCCAGCGATTGGGCCAGTCCATCCCAATTCTGGAACGGGTCCAGTTATTGCCCCAGTTTACCGAATTGGGCCAGCATGCCCTCTGCCTGCTAGCCAGTCCGTCCCGAACCCAGTAAATTCTCAAAATCCATCCAATTCTCCCTCGAGTCATAGACCGGTCACTCGTAGTCAACGGAGTATTTTTTAAACCAAAAAGACATTTTAATTTACATTATCTCTAAATCCCCCTTACCCCGTAATCTTGTGTCTACCTTAAATGACCCGAATTGGAAAATTACTATGACCGATGAATATAATGCTCTTATTGATAATAAGATGTGGGAGTTGGTGCTCCGTCCATCTGGTATTAATATTATCAGGTCTATGTGGATTTTTGCTCATTAGGATAATTCAGATGGTTCATTTGCTCGACATAAGGCGCGACTTGTGGGTGATGGTAAGACTCAGCAGGTTGGTGTAGATTATGGTGAGACATTTAGTCCGGTGGTCAAGTCGGCTACCATTCACACGGTGCTAAGCTTGGCTCTTTCGAAGGCATGGCTTATTCATCAGTTAGATGTAAAGACTGCTTTCCTACATTGGGATCTCAAGGAAACAGTCTATATGCATCAGCCTTTGGGATTCAGGGATCCCAAACATCCTCATCATGTCTGTTTATTGAAGAAGTCCTTATATGGGCTTAAGCAGTCTCCCCGAGCCTCGGTATACAAGGTTTGCCGACTATGTTTCGACTATTGGGTTCACTCACAAGCAGGTCGGATAATTCCTTGTTCATCTACCGTCGTGGTTCATCCTTGGCCTACATTCTGTTATATGTGGACGATATTATCTTGACAGACTCTTCCGATGCCTTACGCCAGTCTATCATGACCATGCTCAGCTCTGAGTTTGCTATGAAAGACTTGGGGCCCTTGAGTTACTTTTTGGGGATTGTTGTTACTCGTCATTCCGATAGGTTATTCTTGTCTCAACGGAAGTATGCAGCTGAGATCATTGAGAGGGCTGGGATGTCATCTTGTAATTCCACTTCCACTCCAGTTCATACTAAGCCCAAGCTTAGTGTCGCGACCGGCGTACGCTACGAGGATCCGACCCGCTATCGCAGTCTTGCAGGGGCTCTTCGGTATCTTACCTTTACGAAACCGGATATTACATATGTTGTCCAGCAGGTGTGTTTGTTCATGCATGATCCCAGAATTGAGCACATGAATGCACTCAAATGCATCATTCGGTATATTCAAGGTACACTTGACTATGGTTTGCATTTATATCCTTCCTCGACGTCCACACTTGTCTCGTATACGGATGCTGATTGGGGTGGCTGTCCCGACATCAGACGGTCTATGTTGGGATATTGTATGTTTCTTGGCAACAACTTGGTCTCCTGGTCGGCAAAGCGTCAATCGACTTTATCCCGTTCAAGTGTCAAGGCTGAATATCGAGGGGTAGCTAATGTGGTCTCGGAATCATGCTTGTTAAGTAATTTGCTTTTGGAACTTCATTGTCCCATTCAGAAGGTAACCTTGGTTTATTGTGATAATATTAGTGTCATATACTTTTCTGGTAATCCGATTCAGCACCAACGCACTAAGAATATCGAGATGGACATTCACTTTGTCCGTGAAAAGGTTGCTCGTGGTCAAGTTCGCGTCTACCATGTCCCGTCAAGATATCAAATTGCCGACATCTTTACAAAGGGTCTTCCCTCGGTCCTTTTTGAAGATTTTAGGGACAGTCTCAGTATTCAAAGACCGCCCGCTATGACTGCGGGGGTATGTTAAATATACATAAAATATACATGTGTATATTGCTCTCGGTTTCTCCCTCTCGATTTTACCAACTGATTAACGTATATAGAGTATATAATTTAGGTAATATTTAGTATCCTAGTTTAGGTAATGTTGTAATATAATTAGTATTGTACACTTACCATAATAATTGTATTGCCATAAATGTATAGTTAGTATCCAAGTAGAATAAGGTTTTAGGAATAGGATTCTCCTATTATGGAAATATGTAACTTGTATATGTAGTCCTTCAATTAATGAAAATAATCAAGGGATTATTTCTTTCAAACTTTCATGTGCAATTACTGGCCCATTCGAAAATTTTCGAGTCTTTCAAAATTTTGATCAGAATATTCAGAAAATTATATTATTCTTAAAGTATTATATTGCTCGTCCAATATGAAATACTTTTTTCAACGAAACTAAGCACTTTTCTTCTTTCTCACTCGAAGCTTGGTGCTTTTACTCAACTCATGAAGGTTCAAAAGTTCCAGAAATTTCCTCATCAGTTTTTATAATTTCATTCCTATGTTGTGTAATAGATGCAGTTTGGTCCTCATTTGTGCATATCTAGTCCTGCATATTTGTTTTAATTTTATGCAATCATAAAATATTATTTTGATTTAAGTTAAGATCAACATTTTGAAGAGCTAACCAAACAAACTAGAGGACAATTTAGTATCATAAAAGTTTTTCAGATCTAATGAGGTTTCAGGAGTAGTCAAAGCACTCTAAGACCATAAAGTATTAAGTTTGAAAGATTTCATATGTCATATGACATTAAACATACGTTGTATGTTTACACAATTTTCTGCATTATCCTGCAGAACTTTATATTTTGTTGTGCTTTTTGAATTTTTTGAAGCAATTTCGGAAAAAGCGAACATCTACGTTTTCCCAGTTGCATTTTGGAGATGTCTTTTTTGTTATTTTTTCTTTGTTATTTCGTTGCGCATAAAAGATTAAATTTTTGTATTGGGAATGGAATTATACCATGTGTTTCTTATTTCAAATTGAATAGATTAATCTAATATGTTGCCAAAGTAACCGCTATTAGATAAAATTTATTTTCTCTGAACATGTGAGCATGTTTTATCTATGCAGAATAATTATCCCAAAGGAAGATTATTTTGGTCAGAGAATGGATAGTCATGAATATGTGATATTTAATAATGTCATGATAGTAATTTGGCGGTCCAAAGAAAAGCATATAGCTAGGCCGATTGAGGAGTCAATGTTCATGAACTATGGACAAGAATACTGTTAAACAAGGTTTATACCCGTGATATACACTTGATATACAGCAGTGTATATCACGGGCAATGCAGTGAATTCGGCAGTGTACAGTCTCCAGCAGCCCAACAAAGCAATAGGCAGCCCAAAAGCCCATCACGGGCAGGGATGTATATTTGGTATATATTGTTAATATATTGTAGTGTAAAGGTTACCTTAATTAGTCTTATGCACTCACCATAATTGTATAGTTAGAATTATGGTAGAATAAGGTTTTAGGAATAGGATTCTCCTAATATGGAAATATGTAACTTGTATATATACCTTTCAATTAATGAAAATAATGAAGGGGATTATTTCTTTCATGGTATCAAGAGACTAGGTCTAAACAAAAAAATTTCTCTCCCAAATTTTGTGCCCTTTCTCGGCCGAAACTCCCCCCCTCGGGTTTCTTGTCCAAATTTCATCTTCCGCTCTCAAAAATCTCTCTAACTATTCCCAAATTTCCCCTCCTTCTTTGTTCTTTCAATATGTCTAAGAACAATTTTCATCTTGCCCTCATGGTTTCTAACGTCAAGAACAGTATCTCTATTGTGCTTGAGATGGAAAATGTCCAATATGCGACATGGGCAGAATTGTTTAAAATTTACGCTATCTCCCATCAAGTTATCCATCACATAATTCCTCCCGCTATACCTCTTCCCGCGGAGGATCCTCAGTTATGGATTACACTTGATGCTACCGTTCTCCAATGGATTTATTTCACGATTTCAGTTGACCTCTTACAGACGATTATTGAGCCGGATACCACGGCTGTGGCTACTTAGAATAGATTGCGTGACATATTCCAAGATAACCAACATTCACGTGTTGTCACACTCGAGCAGGAATTCTCTCTAGTTCGCATGGAAGAATTTCCAAACGTCTCTACATATTGCAAGAAACTCAAGGAGTTGGCGGACCAACTCTGTAACATTGGCGCACCTGTAACAAATAATCGTCTGGTTCTACAACTGGTTGCCGGTCTTTTTGAGGCCTATAATGGCGTTGGGACTCTCCTTCGTCAAAGCAACCCACTTCCCACTTTTTATCAAGCCCGCTCCATGCTTACTATGGAAGAAGCCGGTTTGGCTAAAAAGGCGGCTACCGGAGCAAGCCCCGTCGCCCTAATGACGTCCTCCACAAATTCTTTGGGTTTTGTTGATAATTCGGGCCAAAACCATACTCATGGTGGCGGAAAAAATAATCATAAGAATAATAACAAAAACCGCGGGGGCAAACGCGGCGGTTCCGGTAGGCAGCAAGAAAGCAGTGGGCCCCGTCCAGTGAACAGTGGCTCTCCACCCTATTGGTCCCAGCAGTGGGGCCCATGGCAGTGGGGCTGGGGCAATGGGCCGTGGGCCAGCAGCCCCTACTTTCCATCAGCTCCCGGCAGCCAGTGGGCTGGCCAGCCTTTCAGGCCCAACAATTAGCAGTCGCGGCCCACTGGCCACTGGCCCAGTAACGCCAGTTTCAGCAGCTATGGCCCAGTTCGGCCCAGTCCTGGAATACTTAGGCCCCGACCTCCTCAAGCTCACCACGCAGCAGGCCCCACTCAGACCGATATCGAGGCCGCAATGCACACATTGGGTTTGACTCTACCGGACCCAAATTGGTATATGGACACCGGTGCCACTACTCACATGACTTCCGATTCAGGTACTCTCTCATATTATTCCAATTTGAGCAACCCTCGGGGTATAATTATTGGTAATGACAACTCTATTCTAATTCAGAATTATGATCAGAAAACGTTGTCTCCCCCCAATCCACCCCTTATCTTGAAAAATACTTTACATGCCCCCAAATTGATTAAAAACTTAGTGTCTGTCCGAAAGTTCACCACTGACAATTCTGTTTCTGTTGAATTTGATCCTTTTGGTTTCTCTGTGAAGGATTTCAAGACGGGGAGTCATCTCATGAGATGTGATAGTAGGGGGGATCTTTATCCTATCACGCCCGATTTCAGTCCATCGAGTCAAGCTTTGCCATCAGCCTTTGCAGCCATTTCTCCTTCCTTATGGCATGCTCGCCTTGGTCATCCGGGATCCTCTATTTTATCAGTTTTAGATAAAAATAGTTTTATTTCTTGTAAGGGTACGAGTCGTACTCAAATTTGTCAATCTTGTTCGTTAGGAAAAATTGTTAAGTTGCCATTTGTTGACTCAAATTCTCATACTTCAATGCCATTTGATATTATTCATAGCGACCTATGGACATCTCATGTTCTAAGTTCGTTGGGTCATCGATATTATATTTTTTTTTTGGATGATTATTCTAAATTTTTGTGGATGTTTCCAATTGCCAATAAATCACAAGTGTTTTCCGTCTTCATAAAATTTAGAGCATTCATTAGAACACAATTCGAAAGAGAAATAAAAAATATTCAGTGTGATAATGGGAAAGAGTATGACAATAGGGTATTTCGGGAGTTCTGTGATAATAATGGGAACAATTTTCATTTTTCGTTCCCTCATACATCTTCACAAAATGGGAAAGTCGAACGCAAAATTCGTTCCATAAATAACATTGTCCGCATTATCTTACTTCATGCTTCCGAACCCCCATATTTTTGGCATCATGCTCTGCAAATGGCGACATATCTCCTTAACATAATTCCTTCCAAAGGTCTGACATATTCCTCCCCCCTCCAAAGTTTATATAATAAGAATCCTTCTTATTCTCATCTTCGGGTTTTTGGGTGCTTCTGTTATCCGTTATTCCCATCCACCACAATTAACAAACTTCAGGCCCGGTCTACTCTGTGTGTGTTTTTGGGTTATCCATCTAATCATCGTGGTTACAAATGCTTGGATTTATCCTCCAAGAAAATCATCATTAATCGCCATGTAATTTTTGATGAAACTCAATTTCCATTTACTAAAGTCCATACTCCCGAGCCTAGTTCGTATAATTTTTTAGATGATGGTATATCTCCGTATATTACTCATCATTTTTCAGACATGTCCCGCACCCAAAATCATCTAGCGGGCCCACTGCCCGCTGGACCCATTGTTCCGTCGCGAGCTTCCGATGGGCCGAAACAGTTCCCAGCGATTGGGCCAGTCCAGCCCAATTCTGGAATTGTTCCAGTTTCAGCCCCAGATTGCCGATTTGGGCCAGCAGGCCCACTGCCTGCTGGCCAGTCCGTCCCGAGCTCAGCAAATTCCCAAAATTCACTCAATTCTTCCTCGAGTCATAGACCGGTCACTCGTAGTCAGCGGGGTATTTTTACACCTAAAAGATATTTTAATTTGCATTCTGATGTCTCTAAATCCCCCTTACCTCGTAATCCTGTGTCCACCTTAAACGACCTGAATTGAAAAATTGCTAGGTCAAGCCGGCTACTATTCGCACTGTGCTTAGCTTGGCTCTTTCAAATACATGGCCTATTCATCAGTTGGATGTCAATAATGCTTTCCTACATGGTGATCTCAAGGAAACAGTCTATATGCATCAGCCGTTGGGTTTCCGAGATCCCCACCATCCTCATCGTGTCTGTTTGTTGAAGAAGTCCTTATATGGGTTTAATCAATCTCCACGGCCCTGGTATACAAGGTTTGTTTACTATGTTTCGACTATTGGGTTCACTCACAGCAGGTCAGACAATTATTTGTTCATCTACCGACGTGGTTCATCCTTGGCCTACATCCTGTTGTATGTGAATGATATCATTATGACTGCCTCTTACGATGCCTTACACCAGTCTATCATGACCATGCTCAGCTCTGAGTTTGCTATGAAAGACTTAGGGCCCTTCAGTTACTTTTTGGGGATTGCTGTCAAGCGTCATTCAGATGGATTGTTCTTGTCTCAACGAAAGTATGCAGCTGAGATCATCGAGAGGGCTAGGATGTCATCCTGTAAGTCCACTTCTACTCCAGTTGATACAAAGCCCAAGCTTAGTGCCGCAGCCGGCGCACCATATGAGGACCCGACCCGCTATCGCAGTCTTGCAGGGGCCCTTCAGTATCTTACTTTAACAAGACCGGATATTACATATGTCATCCAGCAGGTGTGTTTATTCATGCATGATCCCCGAATTGAGCACATGAATGAAATAAAATGCATCATTAGGTGTATTCATGGTACACTAGACTATGGTTTGCATTTATATGCTTCCTCGCCATCCACACTTGTCTCATACACAGATGCTGATTGGGGTGGTTGTCCAGACACCAGACGGTGTACGTCTGGCTATTGTATGTTCCTTGGCAACAACTTAGTCTCCTGGTCTGCGAAGCGTCAGGCGACTCTATCCCGCTCAAGTGCCGAGACAGAATATCGAGGGGTAGCCAATGTGGTCTCAGAATCATGTTGGTTACGTAATTTGCTTCTAGAGCTTCATTGTCCAATTCAAAAGGCAACCTTGGTGTATTGCGATAATATTAGTGCCATTTACCTTTCTGGTAATCCAGTTCAGCACCAACACACTAAGCATATCGAGATGGACATTCACTTTGTCCGCGAAAAGGTTGCTCGTGGTCAGGTACGCGTCTGTCATGTCCCGTCAAGATATTAGGTTGCAGACATCTTTACAAAGGGTCTTCCCTCGGTCCTTTTTGAAGATTTTAGGGACAGTCTCAGCGTTCGAAAACCGCCCGCTATGACTGCGGGGGTGTGTTAAACAAGGTTTATACCCGTGATATACAGGAGTGTATATCACGGGCAATGCAGTGAATTCGGCAGTGGACAGTCTCCAGCAGCCCAGCAAAGCAGTAGGCAACCCAGAAGCCCATCACGGGCAGTGATGTATATTTGGTATATATTGTTAATATATTGTAGTGTAAAGGTTACCTTAATTAGTCTTATACACTTACCATAATTGTATAGTTAGAATTATGGTAGAATAAGGTTTTAGGAATAGAATAGGAATATGATTCTCCTATTATGGAAATATGTAACTTGTATATATACCTTTCAATTAATGAAAATAATGAAGGGGAAAATTTTATTTTCTCTGAACATGTGAGCATGTTTTATCTGTGCAGAATAATTAGCCCAAAGGAAGATTATTTTGGTCAGAGAATGGATAGTCATGAATATGTGACATTTAATAATGTCATGATAGTAATTTGGCGGTCCAAAGAAAAGCATATTGCTAGGCCGATTGAGGAGTCAATGTTCATGAACTATGGACAAGAATACCACTTACAAATTATTATTTATGTCCAAAGACTAAACAATAATGATGTGTTAGGTATCTTGAGATGAGCCTTTTTGGCTATATATGTGTTTGAAATATGCATATTCAAAGTTCGTCGAAACTGAAACATATACACATTAAATTTCTGGTTGTGTTAAGAAAAGAGTTCAGCGTCTTGTTGTGTCAATATAACATATTAGTACAAACTCAATTATTGCGGCACATGAAAGGTTATAACCTAAAGTTTTTTTATGAGCCAGTAGCTTATATGGATGTCGTTGGACTCTATGATGAGCCTCTTCAGTGGGAGTTTATTATTTTATTTATTCTTTTGACATGTTTAAGTATATTTTCTATACAAATTAAAGTTTTATGATATTTATGAATTTTGAGTGATTATTGAAAACTTTGAAACTAAAGTTATTGATTTTGCTATTACGGTTTTGCATAAAGTGTGAGAAAGTGATTTTGAACTATTTAAAGTCATAAAGTAGGACCGGTTGAAAATAGGCATGATTGAGATTAATTTTACATGTAATTTTCATGCTATGCATCCATACTTGATCTATGTCATTAGTTTTGCTAATGTTGTGAATATTGATGGGTTTAATTACGTATATGTGTTACGAAAACCTCTTTGATCCTATATTAATATAACTAATGGACCAGATCGTTTTGAGATATTTCGATTTTGATTGAAAATTCTAATGCACTATAAAATTTTAGCTATGAACAGTTATTCGGAAACATATGTGATCCAAGCCGGAGATTATTAGTAAAACTTCTATTTAATGGAACCACATGTTTATTATAAATTGTACATAGGTCTGCTATAAATTAAAGACCCCTTCTATGATCTAATAAAATATTAAATTTTATGGGCTATAGAAATATTTATTTATATGGTATGGAATTAGTATATGTGTAGAAACCTATTCTTTTAGCTCTTCCAGTTACTATTATTGATGAGTTTTTTTCAACTGAAGAGACACCTTTTCTAAGAGTTGTCTCTGAAGAGTTGTGTACATTCTATTTAAATTGGTTGTGGTCCTTGTTCCACATACATTACAGAGAGGATATAATTGTAATTATAAATTAAAAAAAAATACTTTCATTATTATTCAATGTTAATAAACAAAACTTTTTCTTAACTTCTTTTTTACCCCATAGAGATATTGAATAGAAGCTTTCCTCTCTCCCACACCAAAGAAAAAAAACTAGAAAACATTAACTTGTGAATGCTCAGAAGATCATCAACTTACATCTCAAGACTTGACTTACAAAAAGTCGTCTCCAATGGATCAAGGTTAGTGTTCCTACAATTGTTTTTCATCGTCTATCAATTTACTTGTGATTCATGGACTATATTTTTATATCATTAAAGTGTTATTATAATATTTAAATAGTATCAAGTCTTTTTATTTATTTTAGTTTATTTATTTATGAATTTTTTAGACAAATATACGCCTTTTAAGTATCATTACTTGTCCTAAAACTCTTTTGATCATGTGTTAAATGGATGGAGACTCTCATACGATGTATTAAAGTGCTATTATAATGTTTAAATAGTATTAAGTCTTTTTAGTTATTTTAGTTTATTATTTATAGTTTTTAAGACAAATATTGCTCTTTTAAGTATCATTACTTATTCTAAAACTATTTTGATCATGTGTTCTATTTATGAGGATTCTCATATGATTTATTAAAGTGTTATTATAATTTTTTAAATAGTATCAAGTCTTTTTATTTATTTTATTTTATTTATTTATGATATTTTTAGATAAATATTGACCTTTTAAGTATCATTATTTGTCCTTAAACTCTTCTGATCATATTTTTAATGGATGAGGACTCTCGTATGATGTATTAAAGTGTTATTATAATATTTAAATAGTATCAAGTCTTTTTATTTATTTTATTTTATTTTATTTATTTATGGCCTTTTCAGACAATTATTGGCCTTTTGAATATCATTATTTGTCCTAAAATTCTTTTGATTATGTGTTCAATGGATTTGGACACTCATATGATGTATTAAAGTGTTATTATAATGTTTAAATATTATCAGTTCTTTTTATTTATTTTATTTTATTTATTTACGACTTTTTAGACTAATATTGACCTTTTAAGTACCATTACTTGTCCTAAAACTCCCTTGATCATGTGTTTAATGGATGGGGACTCTTATATGATGTATTAAAGTATTATTATAATATTTAAATAGTGGAATTTCCTATTATTTATTTTATTTTATTTATTTATGATGTTTTAGACAAATATTGTCCTTCGTCTATCTATAACATGTGGAAAATTATTGATCATGTGTGAAGTCGAGCCTAAATGATAATTGTTAGCTATTGACAACGGTTATTTATGGTATACCTATCTACGGTCCCTTAGATTTGTGCAATTTGAGGTTTGGGGTTGTGGTTTGTGATAGGATCATCATGTCACCCTGCTCATAGAAATCTAATTCCAACATTTTGAGGTCTCCTCTCATTCACCCATGTAATCACCACTTACTATAATATTTTTCGTAATCGATGCCATAATAAATTTATAATGGACTATGGCTATGGTCTATGATTGCAATCGACGTCATAATAAGTCATTCGGGATTGATTTTCCAATGAAAAGATAAAAATTTTGCCATAAACGGTTTCTGAAAAGTGGAAAATTTGGGAGATTTTAGAGAAAAATATTTAATTTTTTATTTCTTTTTTGGGGTAATTAAAATGAAGGAAAATATGTTGGATATGTAAAGCAGTACGGGAAGTAAATAAATATTACAAGTGTTCGAAAGGATAAATAAATAGCCAATATTCAGAACTGCTGTAAGCTTGTTGAATGTTGAATGTTGAATCTTGATAACCTGAAATCAAGAAACACTAAATCTGGATTGTTACAACTGTGGCTGAGTCGTTGGACAGAATTTGTTTCTCTCTTCTGTTTGTCTCTGTGTGTATATAGTGTAGTCTCGTTTTCATGTCACAACAATTGAGCCAAAAAGCTCCAATATATAGCATAAGGGGAGGGACTCCTCAACTGCCAAGTAATGGCAGTTTATGGCCATTAGTGAGGGAGTTAATCAGCCAAGTAATGACTGATTTAATGAGCAATATAAAGGAGTTGTTAGGGAGGAGTCAACTCAAACGGCAGGCAGAAACTTTCTGCCTCCGTCGTTCCCAATTCTAGAAACTCCAGGGATCAAACTGTAAATATTATAAAATTTAGGGGTCTATCAGAAGAAGCCCAAGACCCAAGACCGGACCGGACGGGAGGGTGGCGACGCGCGTATTGGCTTAGCCTCGAACCCAAGCACACATAGGTCCTCCCTCCTTCAAACACATGGGTTACCCCTTGGGGTCCCAAACCCTTAGCCAATTTTGAGACTTATAAAGAGAGCAATTCTTCATTTTTCCACCGATGTGGTAGATTTGTCCCACACCATATTTTTATGCCTCAAACACCTTACTTCGTGGATCAATATCTCTTTCATTTCTCAACGAAATTTGACCATTCTTGGCCCTACGGTCATCTACTCACTTAGTAGATTATGCACGTGTGAAGAGACAAAGCCTCCAACATACGGAACCCTAGTGTTTAATTCATTAAATATGGGTGGACGCACCTCCCCACCAAAAAAAAAATCAACAAAATATTAAGTTATTTTTTCTCTTTGGAGTAATTAAAATGTTGGGGGTTGATGGCCAAAACATATTTTTTAAAATTTTGGAGCTAGGATTGACAATAAAATTCGGACATGCTGACGTAACAAAAGATGATCTTTCCTCAAAAATTTTGACACTTGTAACCTTTTACTCTTTTACCAATAAAAATGTTGAGATTGGCCTTCTACTTACTACATTTTTGGATTGTCTATTTGCTCTCTGCGGGTTCTATACTTTAATTATGCTTGGTTATAGCGGATTGTCTTCATTTTGGGCGGATTTCCCTTCAAACGCACTTGTCTTTAATTTTTGTCCTTTATATTTGTGGTCTTTATTTTTTTTTCATGATATTTATTTTATAAAAATATCCAGGTCTATTTCGTAAGACATAATCTCTATAATATTATTATCTTCGAAAACTAAAATTTTGTTTCGCTGGGCATAAATTATGTAGCAATTAAGTTATGCGACATAATTTTGTAGTAAAATTTTAAATTATGTTGAGTGTTGAAAATTATTCCTTATCCGGCATAGTTTATGTGGATGTTATGATACATATGTTGAAGTTAAAAACTAATTATGCTCGCCGAAATAAGAAATTATGACTTTTTTCATATTATGTTGAGTGTTGAAAGTTATGCCTTATCCGACATAATTTGTGGGTTGCTATGATACATATGCCGAAGTTAAACACTAAGTATGCCTTGCGAAATTTTAACTATGTCACGCCAAAAAATAATGAAGGACAAAAGTTAAAGAACACAAATTTAAGGAGAAAAAATGAGAGACCACCCCCCCAAAAAAGGGGCATGTGCGAATGACCCGATTGTTTTTGCACTGCTGTTTCAAGGTGCATTGCGCTAGTAATGGCGTATCCTTTGGTGTTATAGTGGATGGATTCCTTTGGTGTTATGGTGGGTTCATGCCGAGAAAATTCATTGCTAATTAGAATAAAAGAGAGAAAAAATAAATATCTCCAAAAGAAAGTAAAAGAAAAACTTAAATTACATAGGCATATTCTTGGGGATTTTTCTGCCAAAAGAAATCCGTTGGAAAAAAATTCGTGGGTAATTATTATCTGTTTATTTTCAAAATTTCCAAGTAAATTATCTGGAGATTATGAATTCGGATGTAAAATTATCTGGAAATTTTTAGTTCGCAAGAAAATTAGTTGCGAATATTTCCGCAAGAAATACGAAAAATTAGCATGAAAATTTCATCAAAAGAGGAATTTTAAATCCGCAAGTGATTCTGAAGGAATATTTGAAATTATTAAAAAAAAATTCCAGACTTTAATTTTTTATCAATTTTATTATTATTCCATCTATTGATCAACACGCAGGAATTTTAAATTATCTGTTTGTTCCATCTATTTGTTTTCCAGTGTTTGCGGTAGCCATCATCTCCGGTTGCTTTGCTAAATATCCAATCTCCTCTCAGTTACCGCCTTTTTGGTGTAACCTCTCACACTCCGACGGATTTTGTTCCTACACCCCAGATCTGCTCCACCTCCGCACCGGAGCACCATCATCACATTAGCGTCGGAGCTACGATCTCCGGTGAACTTTTTTTTCTTTCTTTTTTCTGTTTTTGCAGGTACCACAAGATCTTCCACGACGTACATTCGGGTTCTATCGCTCCGTTCTCCCGCCTAGCATCCGGGTACAAAAGTTTCGGCAGGAAACAATGATTTTAGGCAGTAAACAGTGTGTTCCGGCGTGTGAACAGTGATTCTCGAGCGTGTGAACAGGTTCTATTAGCCTGGAGTTGGTACCTCCAGTTGCATGTACCCAATATTTGTCCTTATTCTTGTAGTTAAATTCTTGCGTGTTGCGTTTTATTAAATCTTGACTTTACATTCTTGCATTTATTCTTCTTGGCCTTTGCTTTATCAGTTTGGTTTGTAATAGTCTGACTTACCTCTAGATTCTTGCTAACTTGTGCTTTAGTATTGATTCCCGTGTGTGTTAACGTTAACCTTTGACTAGTATTTTTTTCTCTAGTGGCTTTGGTGAATGATGGTAGACTAGGGTCATGTTCTCGGTCGGGGACGGAGGCGAGGGTAAGGAATGGGGTAGGCATTTTGGTAGACAACGAGCTATAGGAATGCTAGGCTGAGAATAGGGTCTTGGAATATTGAAACTTTAACGGGAAAGTCCATAGAGCTAGGTAAGATTCTTAAGAAGAGGATGATTAATATAGCCTATGTCCAGGAGACAAAATGGGTAGGACCTAAGGCTAAGGATGTAGACGGATATAAGTTATGGTTCTCGGGTAAGGTCAAAGTATAGGAATGGGGTAGGCATTTTGGTAGACAATGAGCTAAGGGACTAGGTGGTAGAGATTAGGAGGGTCAATGACATGATGATGGCGATTAAGTTGGTAGTTAGAGGGTGCAGTATGAACATTATTAATGCGTATGCGCCATAGGCGGGCTTGAACGATGAGGAGAAATGCATTTTTGGGAAGATTTGGACGAAGTGGTAGGAGGTATACCACCCACTGAGAAGTTATTTGTAGGAGGGGATTTCAATGTAGACGTGCATAGAAGTTTTGACCTCAGGGACATGAATGGGGAAGGCGTCTCACTTTTGGAGTTTGTTAGAGCATTTGGGATGGTAATAGCCAATTCGAGGTTCCTGGAGAAGGAGAAGCATTTGGTGACTTTCCGTAGTTCGGTGGCTAAGACTCAGATAGACTTTTTGCTCCTTAGGAAGGTTGACAAAGGTCTTTGTAAAGACTGCAAGGTTATTTCGAAGTAGGATCTTACAACCGGACATAAGCTATTGGTGATGGATTTGGAGATCAAGATGGAGAAGAAGAAGAGGGTTGTGGATGACAGGTTAAGAATCAAATGGGAGAGTTTGACCATGGCTAGTGCAAAGGAGATGGGGGAGAGGTTAATGGCCAAGGGGGCTTGGGGGAGTAGTGGAGATGCGATCGGTATGTGGGACAAGACGGCCAGTTGCATTCGGGAGGTTGCTAGAGAAGTGCTAGGGGTCTCGCGGGGTAGCCGTGGTGGGCATCGAGGGGACTGGTGGTGGAATGGTAAAGTTCATGAGAAGGTGGAAGCATAAAAAATGGCGTATGCGAAATTGGTAGAAAGAAAGGATGAGGTGGAGAAGTGGACGAATAGGGAATTATATAAGATGGCGCGAAAAGAGGCAAAACTAGCGATTACGGCGGCGAAAATGGTGGCTTTTGAACGTCTATATGTGGAATTAGAGGAAAAAGGTGAGGATAAGAAGTTGTAAAGACTAGCAAAGGTGATGGAGAGGAGAGCCCGGGACTTGGATCACGTGAAGTGCATCAAGGACGAGAACGACAAAGTAATGGTTGAGGACGCGCATATTAGGCGGAGGTGGCAGTTTTACTTCCATAAACTCTTGAACTAAAACATTAAGGTTGAGGATGTTCAGGGTGTTGTTCACATGATGTTCAGGGGATGAGGTTCAGTGATGATGGGGCTGCACCAAGGATTAGCTCTTAGCACATTCCTATTTTCCTTGGTTATGGATGGACTGACGCGACAAATCCAAGGAGAGTTGTCATGGTGTATGTTATTTGCAGACGACATAGTCCTGATTGATGAGACTCGCAGCGGAGTGAACGCTAAGCTGGAGGTTTGGAGACAGACTCTGGAGTCTAAAGGGTTCAGGCTGAGTAGGACCAAGACAGAATACTTGGAGTGTATGTTCAGTAACGACAGCGACCTTAAGACAGGTGTGGAGGTGAGCCTTGGTACTCAGGTCATTCCAAATAAAGGGAGCTTCAAGTACCTCAGGTCTATTAACCAAGGGAATGGGGATATTGATGACGATGTCATACGTCATATTGGGGCAGGGTGGATGAAATGGAGGCTCGCATCTGGAGTCTTGTGTGATAAAAAAGTGCCACCAAAACTTAAAGGCAAGTTCTATAGGGTGGTGGTTAGACCGACTATGTTGTATGGGGCGGAGTGTTGGCCGGTCAATACTTCGCATTCCCAAAATATGAAAGTTGCGGAGATGAGGATGCTAAGATGGATGTGTGGGCATACAAGGAGGGATATAATTAGAAATGATGATATCCGCGACAGAGTGGGTGTGGACTCGGTGGAGGATAAGATGCTGGAAGAAGGTTGAAATGGTTCGGGCACGTGCAGAGGAGAGACACAAATGCCCCAGTGCAAATGTGTGAGAGGTTTGCTATGGATGGGTACATGAGGGGTAGAGGTAGGCTGAGGAAGTATTGGGGAGAGGTAATTAGACGCGATTTGGTGCAGGTGCAACTCACTGAGGACATGACCTTATATAGGGGGTTATGGAGGACATGTATTAGGGTAGAAGGGTTGTAGGTAGTCCAGCGTAGTCTTACCTAAGCTTACAAACTGATAGTTGTAGTATTATTATTCTAGGCTCGCTTAGCCTATTATATTAGTAGGAACAATGTTGTCTTGTAGTCCCTTGTCGTTTGATTTATGCTTCTATGTGTATTTTGTTTGTCATATTTACTTGCATTAGTTATTGCTTCTTTTTGCTTCCTTTTTTGGAGAATTCGATATCATGACTTACTCACTTTGTTTGTCGTACTTTGTTTGGACTTGTGCTTTGTCTTGAGCTAGGGGTCTCTCGAAAATAGTCGCGCTACCTACCAAGGTAGAGGTAAGGTCTTTGTACACTCTATCCTCCCCAGACCCCACATTGTGGGATTTCACTGGGTATATTATTGTTATTGTTGTGTTTATTATTATTTGGAAACCCTATGGCTCTCACTTACACATATATGATCCAATCTCCCTAATCCCTCTATTGACATGTGTTACGCATATTTTACTATTAACTATTTATTACTATTACACTACTATATATTTATTATTATTATTATTATTATTATTATTATTATTATTATTATTATTATTATTATTATTATTATTATTATTATTATTATAGACTTACAGTATTTATTATAGACAATTAACTAACTATATTCTATTTGGCTCAACTTACACATATATGATCCAATCTCCCTAATCCCTCTATTGACATGTGTTGCACATATTTTACTATTAACTATTTATTACTATTACACTACTATATATTTATTATTATTATAGACTTACAATATTTATTATAGACAATTAACTAACTATTGTACTATAAAACAAATTCATTTTATGGATGATTTTATGACCACATCAACATATATGATTTATTTAGCCTGAAGTTTCAAAAGTCTTCTGACTTTTCTTAAATTTTATAACTAATCATATAGGTTCACATAAATTGAAATGGATAGAGTATTATTTATTTTTCAACAAATTCTATTTATATACTTTGAATGATACATTAAATTCTTTTATTTTATATAAAAGAATACCTCAATTGAACAAGAATTAAACATATTGTACATGGTTAACTATCTGCAGTTCTAGGAAAGAATACATGATTAAGTTATTTCAATAAGATTATAAATTAATAAAGATAATGATTGAAAATAGTTAAAGATCACTTGATACTTTAAGTTTTAATACACTAACAGTTTCAAATTAATATTGCTCAAGTAAAATACTATAATTATATTAGATTCATGACAATTATTTTTAATTAAATTAGTACCCGACGTATCATGTTTAATTACTTGTAATATTCAATCCTGAGGTAATTCCCTAGGTAATATCATTCCCGGTGACTTTCCAAAAAATTATCCTCCGGTAAAATTGCATCAACAAAATTCTCAAGTAATTATCTAGGTAATATAATCTCCAAGTAAATCTCCATGAAATAATACATAAGTAAAATCACAGCAACTGAATTTCCAGGTAATTCACTAGGTAATATAATTCACATGTAACTCCCCAAGAAATTATCCCCAAGTAAAATCTCAACAACAATATCCCGAGGTAATTCCCTAAGTAATATAATTTCCAGGTAAATTCTCATGAAATAAAACCCAGGTAAAATCGCAGTAACTAAATCCCCAGATTTAATCCCCAAGTAAATCCCCAAGAAACAATCCCTAGATAAATCTGCAAGTATATATAATTCAGAAATTTCCTACGAATTCACAATTGTTTTGGTTACCTGCGGAACTACCTACGAAAGTAATACTTGGGGATTATTTTTCTTAAATAAATCCCTAAGTAAATTTCTGGCGCTAAATGGCGTCAAAATTACATGCGAATTTACCTGAAAAAATCATATCCATAGGTAAATACTTTACAATTCACGAATTTTTAGAATTTCATATGAAAATTCGCAGGAATTATTGGCAAAAAAAAAAACTCAGATAAAATTCTCATGTAATTCGAGCTTTTCTAGTAGTGTAAGGAAAAAAGTGATACGTGGTTATTTTAGTTGTAGTTTCAATCATGTTTTTGAAGTTGATCCTAAAAAATCCTTCAAATAGCAACTGTCATCGTTGTGATATGAAAGGTCACTGGAAAAGTGAATGTCGGGCGCCTAAACATTTTGCTAGGCTTTATCAAAATTCTTTCAAAAGAAAGGGAAATAGAGATGGCACGTATTCTACTAATGGCCAGGTGGAGTCACATTTAACTCTTAAAAATGATGCTGAGGCAAGACCCTCACAAAAGTATGATGGGAATGTTGAAGCAAATTTGACTTTGAAAGATGATGTTTTTGATGGCCTTGATGATATTACTCATTTGGAAGTTGAAGACTTCTTTGGAGAACAAAATTAAAATTAGATAATTTACTGGGGAAGATCAATTATGTTGTTGTTCTTAATTATTTGTTTTTAATTGTCATGCTCTTCTTCAAGAAGTACTTAAGTTTTCTATTGTTAGTTTCAATAACTCTTATATGTTTTTATTTTTATGAAGATAAATAAAATTCCTCAATCTTCAATTGGATCCAAGATGAGTAGTGGAAAGATGTGCCTTCTGGATAGTGCTACAACACACACTATACTAAGAGAAAATAAATATGTCTCTCATTTGATTATGAAAAAGGCCTATATTAATACAATATCCGATAGTACAAAATTAATTGAGTGATCTAGCAGAGCGGCCTTGTTACTATCCGGAGGAACTATATTGGTCGTTAATAATGCAATGTATTGTAGCAAGTCTCAAAGAAACTTATTAAGTTTCAAGGTTATTTGCCAAAATGGCTATCATGTTGAGACTGTGAATGAAGGAAAGGTTGAATACCTTTATATTACTACAATAAGAGTAGGAGAAAAGTTGTGCACGAAAAGTTACCCGCACTTTCTTCTTGGTTGTACCATACAAGCATTAGTGTCTGTCACGACCCAAATTCCCTTTGTGTCGTGAGGGCACCTACACTAACCGTAGCAGAACCACCAACTTCAAACCCGAAAACACTACCGGGGAGAACTCTGGTCAATAGCTAGGGTCATGCTCATGTGGCTCGCCTTTCGCCGGGGAGACTCCGCAGGCACGGGCAAAGATGCACTGGGGTGAAGGGCCTGAACCAACACAGAAACCTTAGACTTGGGCAGAAATTAGATTTCTCTAGATAACCCTCGGACATGATTCCCATGCACAATCCACTCTTTTTAGAGTGTGGGGATTAAATACCAATTGTAATTGACTAGATACCGATTTGACTGGATAGGATACCAAACTGAGCGAGGTGGAACGATAGGAGTGAAAGAATGAAGAAGTTCCTAAAATGTCTTATAGATTCTCAAGGATGGGTACGCACGTCTACGTACCTATCCGCGAGACTCTACTAAACACTATCCTTGTACTTTGTGAAACTGGTGAACCTAGAACTCTGATACTAATTTGTCGCGACCCAAATTTCCTTTCTGTCGTGACGGCACCTACACTAACCATAGGAGAATTACCAACTTCAAACCCGAAAATAAGGATATTAAATCAAGAGTGCGGAAATAAAGAACAGAACACTTTATACAACGAATTTATAAAATATTACAAAACCTTATCGAATACAACCATTTCTACCCCAAGACTTGGTGTCACTAGTACAAGGACTCTAAGATACAATAATGATAGAATCTAATAACACCACCCAAGATGATAGGGGCGGCCTGACCAGATGGAGACTAATGCTATCGGGAAGGATGGTTTCCTCACTCTCTCGTGCTCCAAGATGCAACATGAATAGATCGAATATTTGCATCTACGTAAAAGATGCAGCAAGTATAGCATGAGTACACAACATACCTCCATAACCATAATAAGTCGACAATGACAGAAGTCACATAACATATATAAGCATCAAGCTTACTCTATAGTAGATGCTAGTCTAATTAACATGCTAGTTATTTAATTCGTTATCCACGAAGGTCATGACTTATAGGTATAGAGTCTACTCAACACTCAAGTATCAGTTACAATCAAACACAATAAAGGCATTTAGCACGTAAATACTCTTACCTTGACACTTAGAAATCTAACCCTCCACCCGGGATACAATGTTGTCTAATACATTACCCGACCCAGTGGAAGATTCCAGTATCTAACCCATCTCTTTCTACCGATTCCAAGGGTTTTCAGAATCTTTGGTTCGATCAGGACCAGGAGTACCATTCATTAGTTTATGGGAGCGACTTTCTGCTTACATTCTCCACCGGGTCATCAACTGTTTGCAAGCTCAGTCTATTTTTCCATCCTATAATCTTCAGCCTATAACTGACTCTGTTCGACCTGCCTTGATTACCTAGCTAATGCTACCGTCACAAGCAACCTCTCAAAGAACAGGGAGTGAACGTCCCTTCTATCTAGATCGGTGATTCTGTTCGGCCGAGCCAGCTATCGAAAGTCTTGAAAGCAACCTACACTAAGCTAAGCGAGCTAGAAGCTAAAGTGAATCTTTTTTGGCATTTTTTTATTTGCTTTGACTGCGACTTTTTTTGGACAGGTTATTATACCACACCCTTGTTAACAAGTTATTAGTCTTAACTTTCTAATTTCATTACGACACTTTGTGTTTATGGTCATGCTAGTTGATAACCACTCTAAAGGTCTTTCTCCCTACACAAGTCAACAATACACATCCCAAACCCCCAAAATAATAATATCTAGGCATTTATACACTTAGCACTTAGATCAATACATCATAGAGATCATGCCGCAAGTTTACTAACACTAACCCTTGGTACCAACAACTTACAAGAAAGGCACACATACACGCATACCAACACTCCCCATTTTACCTTTACGCAATGCACAATTAGCCATGGTAATCACCCAATTCCCTACTAGTTATTATCAAAAACTGCACCTACTCGACAACCGACTATATCAAGCTTACACAACACGGTGGCATTTCTATTTAGATGATAGTTTGACACCCAATACTTATTCCAACAATAACCAAGATTTCATTAAGTCTACTATACATTAATAACGAGTACACACAACACAGGGTCACCAATCAAGAGTAGGAATGAAATGCAATGCAAATTATGTATATATGAATGCAAGTATTACATGTATCCCGTACACACACGCTGCTGTAGTAGCTATCGCGTGACCCATGAGGAACTCATGAGGTCTATATCCCATTAGATAACAACACGATGGCTGAAGTGTTATATCATTCATCTATTCTCAACGATTTATCAGTAAGTCAATGCCAAGTATAGATAATGTATGAACGAGATAGTTATGAGTACACCATGAAATTAACATATTCGGTTTATCGGTATTTATCAGTTTATGTTTAAGCGTTCAGATGAGATATGAAGTGATGAATGCATGACAAGTCAAATCAGAATATCATAACAACATGGCCTTAAGCTTAAGCCCACACCACACATGTTTTAATATTATAAGAACACGACAATAAGTCTACACATATAAAATCTGAATATACATGGGGTGTCTCCCAAAAGGGGAAACTGTGTGATGAATAAGCACAACAACTCAAATAATGGTGACAAGCCCAAGTAGTGGAGACAAGCCCAATTAAGGCATAAGTCGAAATCGACTTAAGGTCGATTTCTCAAATAACCCCTATTCACAGTTATATACTGGTACCCACTCAAGCGTTCATCACAATCGATAAAGTGGGACCCCCAACATGGCCAATATCCCTTAATACTTATAACTACTACGTACTTCTATCAGAGTCTACAACAAAGGAAACTGTAGCCTACCTCATTGCCGAGCGGGCGCCACGAACTCCTAGTCCATGACTTATTTCTGGGTGGGTATCGGATGACCATAATGCAACTAACCATGTATAATCCCTAGGTTTACATATATCGAGTCATAAAAATGCTATTTCTATGAAGTACACACTACCTAGTCCCAAAAGAACCCATTAACAGCCCATTTTAACCATTAGCTAATCTATCTACTTTGGTTCCATTATTTAGTCAAAACCTCCATTTTCTAAGAAAACATTCCTTTTGATTTTATTTAAACAAAATAGTAGTTTCCAATTCAAGAATTCATAAAGTAATGATTACTTTCACCAAGATATGCTTAATGTAAGAAAATATATCCTAAGACTCAAGTGTTAGGTTATCAAATCAATTGAGAAAATTCTAAGGTGTTTAAAATAAAAGGGCTTCTTCCCTATCCAAGACCCACCATTGAAACATGGTAAATAAGTTTTAGGAATCTTAAATGGGTCAAAGGACCTTACCTCAAGCATTAGATGTTGAACCTTCGAAATTGCACCTCCACCTAGCCTCCAAGGAGTTGGAAATATTTTGGGGAAAATAAGGCTAGGAGTTGGGGACATTCGGTACATAAAGATTAGGCCTGCCTAGTGATGTCTCCAGCGCAGACCCGAATGCGCTGGCGCAGTCCAACTCTCATTAGAGGATTCTCTACCGAAGCACACTCATTAAAGTCCTGGGCTTCCACTGAGGCGGATGGACTTTGCGTGGGGGCGTGATCACTAGGGCGGAGTGGTCTTTGCTAAGGCAGAGATGGGGCTTCCAAAAATTCTCAATACCAACTAATCCACTCCCTACCGTGGCCAAGGGTCATTCTAGTTCATAAATTTTGCGCATAAACATATCGGTGAGTACCGAGCGAGGAATATTCTAGGATTGAGGGCGGAAGCTCATAACGATCAAACGGGTCAATACAGTATCATTGAAACACATGTTATGGTAAACACAAGGTTTAATGGTTGCAATAATTTTATCATTTGGCATGACCGGTTGGGCCATCCCGGTTCTAATATGATACGCAAAATAATTGAGAATTCACGTGAGAATACTTTGAATAACCAAAATATTCTTCAATCAAAGGTTTTCTCTTATGTTGCTTGTTCTCAAGAAAAATTGGTTATTAAACCATCAACAACTAAGGTTAGATTGAATCCCCTGGATTTTTGGACTGTATATAGGGTGATATATGTGGGCCAATTCACCCTCGATATAGACCGCTCAAATATTATATGGTCTTGATAGATGCATCTACAAGATGGTCACATGTTTGCTTATTATCAACTCGCAATATGGATTTTGCGAGATTGTTGGACCAAATAATAAGGTTAAGAGCACAATTTCCAAATTATGCAATAAAAAAATCGTCTTGATAATGCTGGTGAGTTTACATCTCAGTAATTTAATGATTATTGTATGTCCACTGGAATAACGGTTGAACATCCGATTGCTCATGTTCATACTCAAAATGGTCTAGCAGAATCATTGATTAAACTGCTCCAGTTGATAACTAGACCATTACTTATGAGGACAAAACTTTTTATTTTGGTATGGGGGCATGCTATTTTGCATGTAGTATCACTTATGCACATAAGACCAACCAGTTATCATGAATTCTCTCCACTAAATTGGGTTTTTGCCAAGAGATAAATATTTCTCATCTTAGGATATTTGGGTGTGCAGTATATATTCCAATTGCTCCACCACAATGCACAAAGGTCGGTCCTCAAAGAAGCTTGGAGATATATGTTGGGTATGAATGTCCTTTTATTATTAAATATTTGGAACCTAATACTGGAGATTTATTTATGACAAGGTTTGTTGATTGTCATTTAGATGAATCAGTATACCCAACATTAGAGGGAGAAAATAAGCAATTGGAAAAAGATATAGATTGAAATGCATTATCACTATCTCATTTAGATCCTCGAACAAATCAATGTGAGAAAGAGGTTCAAAAGATAATTTATTTACGAAATGTTGTAAATCAACTGCCATATGTGTTTACTAATCTTTCAAGGGTTACTAAATATCATATTTGAGTTGATATCCCAGCAAGACAAACAGTTAATGCAAATGTGTGTAGGGCACATCTGAAACATGGTAGACCAATTGGTTCCAAGGATAAAAATTCTCAAAAAAAGAAAGAAATAAATGGTCATAATATGGAGGTAATTTCTCAAGAAGAGCCCCGAGACATAACATAACAAATGATAATATCACAGAGGAGGTCCAGATACCTGAAAACATTGAAAGTAAAGAGATCTCAATAAGCTATGTCTAAACAGAAAAATGGTGGAACCGAAATGATACTGTGGTTGATTACATTTTTGCTTATAATGTTGCTGTTGAAATAATGCAACAAGACAAGGATCTTGAGCCAAAATCTATTGAGTAATGTAGACAGAGAAGATATTGTCCAAAATGGAAGGACGCAATTCAAACGGAATGGACTTCATTTGAAAAACCTGAGGTTTTCATATTAATAGTCCGAACATAAGAAGATGTCAAGTCAGTAGGATACAGATAGGTGTTTGTGCAAAAATGAAATGAAAAACGTGAAGTCATCAGATATAAAGCACTACTTATGGCACAAGGATTTTCGCAAAGATCCGATATTGATTATGTGGAGACATACTCTCCTGTTGTGGATGAAATCACTCTCAGATATCTTATAAGTCTGGCAGTACAAGAAAAACTTGATATGTGTCTAATGGATGTTGTCACAACCTATTTATATTGCTCACTAGACAACAAAATTATTATGAAGACTCCTGAAGGATTCAAATTGCCTGAAGCATACAAAGGCTCTAGAGAAACTTGTTTAATAAAACTTCAGAAATCCTTATACGGATTGAAACAATCAGGATGAATGTGGTACAATCGTCTTTAGCAAGTATTTTCTTAAATAAGGATATAAAAATGATCCTATTTGTCCTTATATTTTTGTGAGAAGGTCTGATTATAAATTCATTATAATAATCGTCTATGTTGATGATTTGAGTATCATTGGAACTCCTGGAGAACTTTTAAAGGCAGTAGAATACTTGAAGAAAGAGTTTTAAATGAAACATATTGGGAAGACGAAATTGTGTCTTGGCCTGTAGGTTGAGTATTTAAAGAATGGTATGTTTGTTCATCAATCTACATACACTAAAAAGATACTAAAGCGATTTTACATGAATATAGCACATCCATTGAGCACCCCGATGGTTGTAAGGTCACTTGATATAAATAAAGATCCATTCCAGCCTCAAGAAGATAATGAAGAGATCCTTAGAGATGAAACTCTGTATCTTAGTGCGATTGGGGCACTAATGTATCTTTCTAATAATACTCGACTAGATATAACTTTTGCAGTAAGCTTATTAGCAAGATTCAGTTCCTCACCATAAAAAAGACAATGGAATGGTGTTAAGCATATTTTCATAAACCTCTGAGGAACAATTGATATGAGGTTATTTTATTCTAATGAATGCAAATCAGAGATGATTGGTTATGCATATGTAGGTTATTTGTCTGATCCACATAAAGCTCGATCTCAAATAGGCTACCTATTTACTTGCAGAGATACAACTATATCATGGCGTTCAACGAAATAATCCCTATCAACTATATCTTCAAATCATGCTGAGATAATAGCCATTCATGAAGCCAGTCGAGAGTGTATATGGTTGAGATCAATGACTCAACAAATTTTGCAATTATGTGGTTTTTCAATACAAACAAAGATTCCAACTATATTGTATAAAGATAATGCTGCATGCATAGCTCAATTGAAGAGAGGATACATCAAAGGAGACAGAACAAAACACATTTCACCAAAATTCTTTTTCACACCTGATCTTCAACAGAATGGTGAGATAAATGTTCAGCAGAACCGTTCAAGTGATAATCTTGCAGATTTGTTCACTAAGGCATTACCAACATCAACCTTTGAGAAGCTGAGATATAAAATTGGAATGTGTCGTCTACGAGATATCAAGTGAAGTTTCCATCAGGGAGAGCAAAATACGCGATGTACTCTTTTTTCCTTAACCAAAGTTTTGTCCCAATTAGGGTTTTATGGTAAGGCTTTTAATGAGGCAACATTCAATGCGTATTATAAGATGTGTGTACTCTTTTTCCTTAACTAATGATTTTTTTTCACTGGATTTTTCTAGTAAGATTTTAACGAGGCATACTATCCCTCAAATGGACATCCAAGGGGGAATGTTACGAATGCATTACGTGATGGTGATGAACACATTACGTTATGTGGCTGTCCATTTAGTTTTCCAAGTTCATATATGTTATGAATCCATTTAATTGTATGGATGCCCTTCTCATTCTATGAACCAACTTAATTCATGTATCTATTAAAGTGTGTACTTAAGTCTTGTAACTCTTAGGATGATGACAACATCCTATAAATAGAAGTGTTCCCACATTATGTAAGACATATTTGAAAACACGTGTATACACTTGAAGAGACTTAAACATACTTAAAATAAGAAGTTCTTGTTTTATATTATCTTATTTGTTCTTAATTTACAATAACTATATTAAATTAAAATTATTCATCTATTTATTCGATTCGCTTACTTGATTTATAAAATTATTCAATATTTAGGATGAAAATCAATTAATATAGTCCAAAATGATTCGATCTTCTTAAAGGTGTGTTTGATCAACAATAGGAGAATATCTAAAAATTGAAAAATGATTTCCTTGTAGTTACAGAGTTCAATGTCAGATAGTCTTTATATTACTAGAATATATGGTAGTCCAGTGATAGATGATAGATCAACAGACTCTAGACTACTTGCCTTGACTAAAATATGAACATTGCTTTGGGATTAGCAAATTCCAACCACCATGTTGTTTTGATTTTTGACTTTAGAACTTTGACCACACTGGTGTTAACTCTTTCTTTTCATCACGTTGTTTCTATTTTTCCATTTTAAAAAAAAACTATAGACTAGTAATTACTAATTAGTGACGGATCGGAGTTAGAAATTTTATTAAGAATGTTCGAATTTTGAAAAAATATATATATTTTGAGCGTGTTTAATATGTAATATATGTCTTGTAATACATAATAATTAATGTATCTACACGGTATAAGTTTTCAATGACTTTGTTGGGTTGTGTCAAGCCATTGGTAGTGATAAATTTGTAATTATAAAAATTTACCCACGTACGTTATTTATATAAATCATATTAACTTGTCATGGTTAAATATATTTAATAAATGCCTAATTAACTATGGTTAGGTGAGAGAAGTTTATGTGTAAATAAATGTCATTTATCTATTTATTTGGTGTAAATATTATGGGAAAATTTATATATTAAATACAATATGTGAAAAGAAATTTCAAATTTTGATATCTTTCAATATGTAATTATGAACCATTATTAATTAAAGGAATTAAATGATACCCTAGCCAGTAGAGAGTGTAAATGAAGAATGACTAATATTAAATCTTAGCTTTATAAATTGAACGAAAAAGAATATAGTTTTTACTATCTCCTTTCACTTTTACTTGTCCATTATTGACTTTGCACATTTTTAAGAAATAACAAATGAATGACATAATTTATCATGATATCCATATTAATTGGTGCATAGTTTTAATGAATTTAAAAAATGATTCAAAATGAGTAATAAATACTATGGATAAAACAAGAAAAAAGATATTATTTCTTCTTGATATGTTAAAAATGACAAGTAAAAATGAAAATTTATTTTTATATAGCGGACAAGTAAAAGTGAATGGAGAGTATAATTTAAAGCATTGTTGACCAGTAACCTTGGACTCCAAAATATATAAAGTACTAGTATAGGAAAATGACAAGGAAATCTTCAGATGACATATATATATCTTCTTACCATTATATCTAGAATTAGAACAGACTTGACTCATCAGCAGAAGAAGCTAGCAGGAAATTTCCATTTGGTCATTATTTTTTTTTTTTTTTTTTTTTTTTTTTTTTTTTTTTTTTTTTTTGATAATCCAGGTCTCGGGGTGGCCTTAGTACCCCCATATCGCTAGTACCTGCACAAGTACTGGTACTAGGCTCCTGGAGGTGATGGGACCGGTCCTTCAGCACCCCACCACCAGGTAAATCGCGGGATATGCACACATGGTCAGTGTCTGCTTGCGTCCAACGGATCAATGCTACAAGGTTGACCCCCCCACAAGCCCCATCCCTAAAGCTTGGCGGAGACCGAACTCACACTGCAACATGCCCGCGCGGCTTTTAGCGCCCAGGCTTTACCACATGTATGTGCCCCGGAGGACGATATCCTTAGGGGGGAATCCATTTGGTCATTATTAGCATCATAGAGTATAGACTTAAAGTCTTTCTCAGCATGGCAAAAAGACCAAAAACAGACCAACTGATTTGTTATTTTATTTATTTAATTGTTTAGTAAATAATAATAACTCCACTTACTAAATTAGTAATAGGTATTTTATGTTTAATTATTAATTGATCTTCGTATGCTCTTCACAGTACGTTTCTCTGAAATTCAAGATGTTTTTACTATTATCTAAGTTCAAAGCATGGAAAAACAAAACCAAAGGGAAGATGAAGCACAATTATAAGCATTTCTAGTTGGAGTTAGTAATCTCACGCGAAGCTAAAAGTATCGCTAACGGCCCCTTTGAACATGATTTCATATCATGAAGTGAAATTACGTTGATTTGAAGTTAAATATTATTTGGATATGTAATTTAGAGTTCTTAAATTGTATTTTTTTTTCATAAACGTAAAAATCTTATAATTTGTGAAAAACTATCAAAAAATTTCCAATTCTTATACAATCTTACTGAGCATATCATAGTTCATAAATAAGGTATCAGAATATCCTAAGGTGCTACATTCATAAATTACATCTCTTCATATTCCTTCTATAAATAAATGCTCACGATTACATGCTATTATAAACTTTCAAATACACATAATTTTACAAAGATCCACTTTAAAAAAATTAACAATAGTAGTAGCTAGCTATCCTTAATATAATCCTTTCACATGGTATGAACAATCTCTTCACGTCGAGTATGAGTCTTTTTTTATAAAATATAAAATAATAAATCTTTTTTTACAAAATATAAATTTGGGTCAAGTTCTATATCTAAAAAAATTGAAATTGTAAATCCCACATTTTGAAGAATTTGGGATTTGAAATCATGATTTATAGTTGATTTAGGATACATAATGGCTCATTGTAAGAAAATAAGGGATATGAGATGTCTTTGGTCATATAGATTAGTCTAACTTGCACCCTCTTACTCCCTATCAACAAGCAATTTCTGTAGGAGAAAATGACTTCTAGCATGCTTGGCTAATTTTTAAAATTCGTTTATGTTGAAAAATATTTTTTGATATAAGTGTTTTTCGAAAAATTACTTTTAAAGAGTAATAATATGTGAAAAAAATTGAAAAATACTTTTGCATGTATTAAACCAGTACTTTGTGCTTGATTAATGTTCCAAATTTATTTTTGAGGAAAAGCTACTTCTACTGTACTGCTTAAAAACACTTATTTTTTCTCTAAAAGCTTTGACCAAATACCTAACTTTTTTTAAAATAAGCACTTTTTACTTTCCAAAAGCTTGACCAAAGAGGTCCTGTTTTTTCATCCCTTCTATTTTGTGTTAAAATTAAAAGAAGAAAAAGGAACCTACTATTTTATGTGTCTTAGTTTGATTGAACATAAAATTTTAAGAAAATAAGAAAGACTTTAGAATTTTGTATTTTTAAATTAAATATATGTATAATTTACCAAATTGTTCTTTAAATCTTGTGTGTGAAGTATCATGTGGAGAAAAAAAAGTAAGACACATAAATAGAAATAAAAGGAGTGTAGATATATCTTTTAAGTACAATTTTTAACAAAATAAATGTATTTCAAAATTGTGGTTCTTTATAAGCAAAGAGATCAAATATTACGAAAACATCTAAGTAGGATGGGTGATTACGTTTGGCGTTGGAGAAGAATTTCAACATCCAAACAATTATTAAGTCAAGAGGTGGAGCAATACGAACTATTTAGTATACCGATGTACAACAATATTCTTTTAACACCCTTGCCCGCATGTGCAATTTGGTCCTATTGTTTGGAACGGTGGACATGAAGAATAGATAGAGTAGTTGACTCACAAGATAGAGAGTAGTTGTCTCCAATAGGCAGGAACTAGTTAGTTATTACGAATTCGATAAAACTCAGTAATTTTTATTCAAATTTTATGTTTGTGTTAAATAAAAAATAAAATAAATAAGTGGAAGAAATCATAAGCTTGAAACAGGAGAGAAGACTTACTAAAAGTAATATGGACCGAACCTTCTTTACACCATGAAAGTGAAGGATGTTGGAATAGTAGTGTTTGAAAGAAATAATCCTCTTAATTATTTTCATTAATTGAAAGGCTATATATACAAGTTATATATTTTCATAATAGGAGAATCATATTCCTATTTTATTTCTAAAATCTTATTCTATCATAATTCTAACTATACAATTATGGTAAATGTACAAGACTAATTAAGGTAACATTTACACTTCAATATATCAACAATATACATTCCATAAATACACCACTGTCTTCAAGAACCACTGCCCGTGATGGGCTTCCGAATTGGGCCTACTGGCCACTGCCCACTGCTTTGTTGGTCCACTGCTTTTGTATACCTGTGATATATACTTCTGTATATTTAGTGTATATCACAGGTATATTATTCTTGTTTAACACACCCCCGCAGTCATAGCGGACGGTCTTCGAACGCTGAGACTGTCCCTAAAATCTTCAAAAAGTACCGCGGGTAGACCCTTTGTAAAAATGTCTGCAATTTGATAACGAGAGGGGACATGGCATACGCGAACTTGACCTTTAGCAACCTTTTCACGGACAAAGTGAATGTCCATTTCGATATGCTTGGTGCGTTGGTGTTGAACCGGGTTACCTGAAAGGTAGATGGCACTAATGTTATCGCAATATACCAAGGTTGCCTTCTGAATGGGACAATGAAGCTCCAAAAGCAAATTACGTAGCCAACATGATTCGGAGACCACATTCGCTACCCCTCGATATTCTGCCTCTGCACTTGAGCGTGATAGAGTTGCCTGACGCTTTGCCGACCAGGAGACCAAGTTGTTGCCAAGGAACATACAGTAGCCAGAAGTCGACCGTCTGGTGTCGGGACAACCACCCCAATCAGCATCCGTGTAGGAGACAAGTGTGGATGTAGATGAGGGATACAAGTGCAAACCATAATCCAGTGTCCCCTGAATATACCGAATGATGCGTTTGATTGCATTCATGTGCTCAACTCTGGGATCATGCATGAATAAACACATCTGCTGAACCGCATACGTAATATCCGGTCTGGTAAAGGTAAGATACTGGAGGGCCCCTGCAAGACTGCGATAGCGGGTCGGGTCCTCGTATGGTGCACCTGCTGCGGCACTCAGCTTGGGGTTTGCATCAACTGGCGTGGAAGTGGACTTACAGGATGACATCCCAGCCCTCTCTATGATCTCGGCAAAGATACTTTCGTTGAGACAAAAACAAGCCACCTGATTGACGCTTGACTGCAATCCCCAAAAAATAACTCAAAGGCCCTAAGTCTTTCATAGCAAACTCAGAACTGAGCGTGGTCATGATAGACTGGCGCAAGGCATCTGAAAAGGCAGTCAAGATGATATCATCCACATACAACAAAATATAGGTCAAGGACGAACCACGGCGGTAGATGAACAAGGAATTATCTAACCTGCTGTGAGTGAACCCAATAGTTGAAACAAAGTCAGCAAACCTCGTGTACCAGGCCCTTGGAGACTGCTTAAGCCCATATAAGGACTTCTTCAACAAACATACATGATGTGGACGGTTTGGATCCCTGAAACCCAACGGCTGATGAATATAGATTGTTTCCTTGAGATCACCATGTAGGAAAGCATTCTTGACATCCAACTGATGAATTGGCCAAGTCTTTGAAAGAGCCAAGCTAAGCACAGTGCGAATGGTAGCCGGTTTGACCACCGGACTAAACGTCTCACCACAATCTATCCCAACCTGCTGAGTCTTACCATCACCAACAAGTCGCGCCTTATGTCGAGCAAATGACCCATCGGAATTCTTCTTATGAGCAAAAATCCACATAGACCTGATAACATTAATACCATATGGACGGGGCACCAACTCCCACGTCTTATTATCAATAAGAGCATTATATTCATCAGTCATAGCAATTTTCCAATTAGGGAACGAATTTTGCGTTCGGTCTTTCCATTTTGTGAAGATGTATGAGGACACGAAAATCGAAAATTGATCCCATTATTAGCACAAAATTCCCTAAACTCCCTATTGTCATACTCTTTCCCATTATCACATTGAATATTTTTTATTTCTCTTTCGAATTGAGTACGAATGAACGCTCTAAATTTGATGAAGACGGAAAACACTTGTGATTTGTTCGCAATTGGAAACGTCCACAAAAATCTAGAATAATCATCTAAAAAGAGAACATAATATCGATGACCCATTGAACTAAGAACAGGAGATGTCCATAAGTCGATATGAATAATATCAAATGGCATTGAAGTATGAGAATTGGAGTCTATAAATGGCAACTTAACAATTTTTCCTAATGAACAAGACTGACAAATTGGAGTACGACTCGTACCCTTACAAGAAATAAAGCTATTTTTATCTAAAACTGATAAAATAGAAGATCCCGGATGACCCAGACGAGCATGCCACACGGAAGGAGAGATACAATTTGCTATAAACTTTAGTTGTAAATGATGATCTAAAACTTTTTGAAAACATTCTTGACAAAATACAATTTGCTATAAACTTTATTTTAAAGGTAATAAAATACAAAGACGCAAAGAGTATAAAAAAACTTGTCACGATTGTGGATTACCTTATAGAAAAATTCTTGAAGAAGTAGCGATTAGGTGGAATTTTCTATATGAACAACTACTTGTTGTTTACAATTATAGAAGTCCTATAACTTTATTATTTAACACACATAATAAAAATCCAAGGGATATGCTTGTAGATAATGATTGAGAAATTTTTTCAAGCTACTAAAGAATTTTCTGGTATTTATTATCCTACTATTTCAACTATGTTATTTTATATAGCTCTAATATTTTTGTTACCTAATGAATATATGAAAAAACAAACTTATAAGACATATTGAAAAAATGTTTAAAAAATATTTTTTTCATATTCCCACTATTTATATTATTGATGTTGTATTAAAGTAGACGTTAATATTATTGGTGCGGGATGTGGGACGAGACGGGACATCTGCCTGTCCCGCTAATCCAAGCCCGGTAATCCCGTCGGAGCCCCAGTCCCGACCCTTCCCTGTCCCGCCGGGACCCGCCCCGGATCGGCCCACTAGCCACCCATATGAAAAAGGGTGGAAACTCAAGTCAATACTAGATTTCTTGGAGGTAATAAATTATATTCAAATTACAGTGGGATGAAGATAAGAACACCCATATTTTCATGCATACACAATACACATGCATGAGTATAACATTTGTATAGCCCCTAGGGGCACAAGCGAGTTGGTAAGTGGCAAGGTGATTGGGGTACAACCACTCCGACGTCGCGGGTTTGAATCCGTGTGGTGACAGTCTTTGTTGAAATATTGCAAGGGCTGTTGCTGAGTTCGTGTCCCGTTGGTCCTCTCCCTTACAGGGCTGCCACTCGCGCATATCCGTCGATTTACATCCCACCTGACCAAGGGGCCTCTGGTACAGGTGGGGGATTTCGCCTTCGGGATAAACCCTTCACAAAGTATAACATTTATATAGCTATTTGTTGAGAATATTTAAAATAATTTTTTGCTCCATCTGCTCGAATTTCATTGACCAATATTACTATTTGGGAAGTCAAATAATTTTTTGACCACCATATTTTTTGTATTAAAATAATATAAAAGATTGTACTTTTTGTTTTTTTTTAAATAGTTTTCTAATTGTCTACATTTCATTTCAAAAAGAATAAGAAATTTGAGATCGAAATTAAAAAGATTTCAGTTCTGCCGAGCCTCTTCATTCCTTTTAGGACGAGTATTAGAACTTGTTGGACCAAGCTGCGAAAACAGCTTATTTTGAGAAATATTTTTGGCCTTTCATATTAGTGGTCAAAGTATTTCTTCTGTAGTTTTTTGTCCTTACAAATTTTTTTTATAATTTCTTGTCCTTCGATTTCTGATAGTATTTATTGTCTCTCGTTATTCGTGGTAGCATACTATTTTGTTGTAGTTACTGTTCCTTTTTCCATTTGACCTAATTTGTTATTGTTTTATTGTTTTATTCTTAACCAAGGGTCTATTGGAAACAACCTCTCTATCTTTCAAGGTAGGGGTGAAGTCTGTGTACAGCCTACCTTCTCCAGACTCCACTTGTAGGATTACACTGAGTATGTTGTTGTTATTTTTGTCAAAATAGCTATTTAAGAAAATACTTATAGAGAAAAGCATATTGTGTTTGGTCAATTCGTTTGAAAAGTACTTCTTTCAGTATTTGATATGCAAATTGTATGTTTAGCAAATCTTTTCAAAAAGCAATTTTAGATATCAATTTACAAAAAAGGTCAAATATCAAGGCACGTTTTACTATTAATTACGTTTATTTGAAGAGAAAATTTATTTTAAATATTTGTTATGCAATTAAAATCTTTAAACTATGTGGAAAAAAGTATTAACTCGTATTTTTTTCTAGCTACGACTTTGTTATTTCAAAGGGGACGAGGAGAGATAGAGGAAAGAGACAACAGAAAAAAAGAAGTAATTTGTGTTATAGTTGGCGGACTATTTCAAAGAGAAAGAGGAGAAGGAGAAGGAGAAGGAGAAGGAGACGAGAGATATAATAAAAGAAAACATCATTTCTGAAAAATAAAGGGGGAGGAAACTATTGAATTAAAAAGATAATTGTGATAAATTAATGAGGAATAGTTTGATAAGTTAACTTTTTTTGCTTCTGCTTCTTCAAAAACAAAAAATTGTAGTTTCTTCTCAATAGCAGAAAAATGCTTCTGCCATTGCTTAAGAAAATATATTTTGTGTTAGTCAAACTCCTCAAATCACAAACAAAAAAAAAATTTATTTTACTAAAAGAAGTGCTTTAAACCTCTATTAAGCGGGCCCAAACAAGCTATTATGGTATATCTTTCCTTGCAAGCATGATCTATTTCCTCTCATGACATGCATGTGCCATAAAATTTTAATAATAGACTAGTATATTTAATTTTCTAGATGATTCATCTTCCTTTCCAAGCATTCTATTTCCCTCTTTGTCATGTAGCATGCATGTTATTTCCAAGAAGCAACATACCCCCTTTGCTTCTCTCCAATCCAAGCCCCACAAGATAGGCAGAAAAACACAGTACTCCTAGTAAGGAAAAAAGTAAAAAAAAAAAATCAATATCTTGAAGAGTTAAAATTGATGTAAATGGGTTGAATGAATCACCTAGGGTGTAATGACATGTATTATTGTTTCATTCATATTAATTAGAGATCTCGAATTTGAACTTTGGAAATCTAAAAGTTTCTTACACAAAGCCCTGTGCAATGAGAATCAATATTCAACGGAATAACATATACCGGTTATCCAATAGTTATAAAATAAAAAGTACAAAGGTTAGGGTTGAAAGTTTGGAGCGAGGATGTTACTCCATCTTACCTCAACATTTGAATGGTCAAAAGTCAAGATTGTCTTATAGTTGAAAAGGAAATATATCCAGAAAAAAATGTCTACCTTTGACTAAATAAGTGCTATATAGATCTCAAGCCAAATTAAAGCATATTAATTCACAATCTTTTTGACAAACTAGTCAAGAAAAAGACTGAGCTAGATAGCTAGCTATATATATATAGAGAGATTATATCCACCTAATCATAAACCCCAAAAACAAAAACAAAAACGAAATAACCAAACATGAATAACAACACTATCCCAATTTCTCCTACTCAATGGATGGATAATATCCAAATGCCATATAATTACCATCAAACAGAATTTGGACTAGCAAATACCCCTTATGAAGGTTTATCTCATTATGATTCTACAACCATGACCACAACTAGTCCTCCAAATTACACTACCTATCCAAGTCATGTTACAAGTAGTGATTATCAGTATTCAAATTTAAGTCCTGAAAATTCTTCTGGAAATGGTGATCACCGGAGCCCCAAAACTAGTAATGCCTCAAAGCCAGTGAGAAGGAGATCAAGAGCTTCAAAGAAAACACCTACAACTCTTGTCAATGCCAGCATATCGAATTTTCGAGCAGTCGTACAACAATACACTGGCTGTCACACTTCTCCAATCAAGAATCAAAAGGGTCCAATTAACTTGAATTTTGGACCACAAACAGATGATGGGAATGAACTTCTTGAAAGTTCATCAATGGGGGAGGGTTCTCAATATGGATATTATTATAATAGCCAAGGTGTACAAGAGATGAATGGTTCTTCAGCAGGTTATAGTAATACTGGGACAAGTATGGATTATGGATATCAGTGATGATTAATAATCTGCATAGAATAGGGAAACGTTTGTTTTTATTTCCTTTTAAATAAACTAGATGTTAGAAATCACTTGTGCAAGCCTTTCAAAGGTTTTTCTAAGTATTGTTTTTCTCTTTGTTGTACCATTATGGCATTCATTTTTCTTTCTTTCACATGATGATCATCCCATCTTCCCTCCTCATACCCCACTGTATATATATTCCCCTAATTAGATAGCATATATTCCTTATTTCCTTTAGACAGTGTGATTTTTCCAAGCCTCAAAGTTTTTCATTTTTCCCATCTCTTATTACTTATGTTCAAAGAAAATTCATGTGCCAGAATCCAACACTGTTCACCCAGTCAACGAAATTCCATGCGACCTTTAAAAACTTTTTTTTTAAAAAAAACGAAAAAATAATTAAATGAAAAAATGTGGTCTCCCTACAAAAGAATTTGTTTTTTAAAAAAAGTTTTTGATATTGTATATTTGTAAAGAAGTTATTATTAGTTCTTTTTGTCTATTGTGATTCTAAGATATTCTCGTATTATGTCGAGTTTTTAAGAAACTAAATGAAAACAAGGGTAGCTACGTGTTTGACTTTTTTTCTAAAGTATATAGTAAATTCAGAATTTTATTATTAATGATATAAAAAAAATTTGCAGCAAGAGAGACAAAGTCCAAGTCGTTATTCACGAGTATAGTTTATTACAAGTAAATAATCTTCCAATGTCAAGATTTCGTTGCTATATCGTCAAGGGATTGGATTTAACTTATATATATAGATTATCTAAAAAAACAATTTCGCATGATCAATCAATTTTAATTTACAATAGCTAGTTGTTAAATAGAGCAATATACATATGATATACACTGAATATACAGGAGTGTATATCAGTGTATATCAGTAGAATAAAAGCAACAAGAAGCAGTTAATGAGTCCAACGACCCGCAAGAAAAGGCTGCGATCCAGCCCAATGACAGCAAGGCGATCCAGCGAGCACGGTGCAAATGGCCCAAAGATCATTGTGGCCCAATCGGGCCTCTCGTCCACCCCACTTGCACATATTTAGGGCGTAAGAAAATCGATTACAAATATTGTATATTAAGAAAAGTATATTGTGTGTATATTGTAGTATATTTATTACCATAAATTAGTGTTATACACTTACCATAATTGTATAGTTAGAATTATGGTAGAACAAGGTTTTAGGAATAGATTAGGAATAGGATTCTCCTATTGTAACTTGTATATATATCTATTCAATCAATGAAAATAATCAAGGGGATTATTTCTTTCATGGTATCAAGAGACTAGGTCTAAACCAAAAGTTTTCTTCTCTCAAACTTTTTGCCTCTTTGGCCGAGAACCCCCCCCCCCCCTCGGGTTTTCTCTCCAAATATCTCGTCTTCCGCTCTCAAAAACCTCTCTTAAATTTATCCTCCTTCTTTGTTCTTTCAAATATGTCTAAGAACAATTTTCACCCTGCCCTCACGGTTTCCAATATCAAGCTCAGTGTCCCTATTGTCCTTGAGATGGAAAACGTTCAATATGCAACGTGGGCGGAGTTGTTTAAAATTCACGCGATCTCTTATCAAGTTCTTCATCACATAATTCCTCCCGCTAGACCCCTTCCTGCGGACGATCCTGAGGTGTGGATTACACTTGATGCTACCGTTCTTCGGTGGATATACGCCACTATTTCGGTGGACCTTCTACGACGATTATGGAGCCCGATACCACGGCTATGGCTGCATGGAATAGATTGCGTGACATATTCCAAGACAACCAACATTCCCGTATCGTCACACTCGAGCAGGAATTCTCTCTCGTTCGAATGGACGTATTTCTGAACGTTTCTGCATATTGCAAGAAACTAAAGGAATTGGCGGATCAACTCCGTAATGTTGGCGCACCAGTGACAAATAATCGTCTAGTTCTACAGTTGGTTGTCGGGCTTTCGGAGGCCTATAATGGTGTTGGAACTCTTCTTCGCCAAAGCAACCCTCTTCCCGACTTTCATCAAGCCCGCTCCATGCTGACATTGGAAGAAGCCGGTTTGGCTAAAAAGGCGGCTATCGGAGCAAGCCCCGTTGTCATGGTGGCATCCTCTCCTAGTTCTTCGGGTTTTGTTAATAATTCGGGCCAAAACCATAATAATGGTGGCGGCAAGAATAATCGCAAAAATAACAAAAACCGCGGGGGCAAACGAGGTGGTTCGGTGGCGATTCCGGTGAGCAACAAGCGGCGGTGGGGGTCCCATTCGGGGTACGGTGGGCCACCACCACCGTGGGCCCAGCAGTGGGGCCAGTGGCAGTGGCACCCGCACCCTCCAGCAATTTCTGCCAGCGGCCAGTGGGCTGGCCAGTCCAGTAGGCCCAATACCCAGCATTGGCGGCCCACTGGCCAGTGGCCCAGCAACGGCCCCCACGGCGGTAACGGCCCCGGTTCCGGCAAGACGGCCAGAGTCCTTGGGCCCCGTCCTCCGCAAGCCCATCATGCGGCAGGCCCCACTCAGACCGATATCGAGGCCGCGATGCACACGTTGGGATTAGCTCAACCGGACCCAAATTGGTACATGGACACCGGGGCCACTACTCACATGACTTCCGAATCAGGTACTCTCTCATCTTATTACAATTTGAGCACCCCTCGGGAATAATTGTTGGTAATGGCAGTTCAATTCCAATTCTAGGGTATGGTCGAAAAACGTTGTCTCCTCCCAATCCACCACTCCTCTTGAAAAATACTTTACATGCTCCTAAATTGATTAAAAATTTAGTGTCCGTCCGAAAATTCACAAATGACAATTACTTTCGTTGAATTTGATCCTTTCGGTTTCTCTGTGAAGGATTTCAAGACGGGGAGTCATCTCATGAGGTGTGATAGCAGGGGGGATCTGTATCCTATCATGCCCGGTTTCAGTCCATCGAGTCCAGCCTTGCCATCAGCTTTTGCAGTCATCTCTCCTTCCATATGGCATGCTCGTCTGGGTCATCCGGGATCTTCTATTTTATCAGCTTTAGATAAAAATAGCTTTATTTCTTGTAAGGGTACAAGTCGTACTCCAATTTGTCAGTCTTGTTCATTAGGAAAAATTGTTACGTTGCCATTTGTAGACTCCAATTCTCATACTTCTATGCCATTTGACATTATTCATAGCGACTTATGGACATCTCCCGTTCTTAGTTCAATGGGTCATCGATATTATGTTCTCTTTTTAGATGATTATTCTAGATTTTTGTGGACGTTTCCAATTGCGAACAAATCACAAGTGTTTTCCGTCTTCATAAAATTTAGAGCGTTCATTCGTACTCAATTCGAAAGAGAAATAAAAAATATTCAATGTGATAATGGGAAAGAGTATGACAATAGGGAGTTTCGAGATTTTTGCGCTACTCATGGGATAAATTTTCGTTTTTCATGTCCTCATACATCTTCACAAAATGGAAAAGCCGAACGCAAAATTCGTTCCATAAATAACATTGTCCGAACTCTCCTAATACATGCCTCCATACCTCCATATTTTTGGCATCATGCTCTACAAATGGTCACTTACCTTCTGAACATAATTCCGTCTAAAGGTCTGACATATTATTCCCCCCTCAAAATCCTATATAATAAGAACCCTTCTTATTCTCACCTTCGGATTTTTGGGTGCTTGTGTTATCCGTTATTCCCATCCACCACAATTAACAAACTTCAGGCTCGGTCTACCCCGTGTGTGTTTTTGGGTTATCCGTCGAATCATCGTGGTTATAAGTGTTTTGATTTATCCTCCAAGAAAATCATAATCAATCGCCATGTCATTTTTGATGAAACTCAATTCCCGTTTACGAAAGTTCATACTCCCGAACCTAAGTCGTATAATTTTTTGGATGACCAAATATCCCCGTATATTATTTGGAATTTTTCGGACACCTCCCGTACCCGAGAATTCCCCGGCCGGGCCCCGCCCGCCGGCCCCACAAGAACGTCACTCCCTACATCGCTCCGGCCACGGAACAGTTCCGGTTATTGGGCCAGTCCAGGTCCCACCTCGCCCGGTCCAAAACGAAACCCACTGTACCGATTTGGGCCAGCAGGCCCACTGCCTGCTGGCCAGTCCATCCCGAGCCCAGAAAATTCCCAAAATTCCCTCAATTCTTTCTCAAGCCATAGACCGGTCACTCGTAGTCAGCGGGGTATTTTTACACCTAAAAGACATTTTAATTTACATTCGGATGTTTCTAAATCCCCCTTGCCCCGCAATCCTGTGTCCGCATTAAATGACCCTAATTGGAAAATTGCTATGACTGATGAATATAATGCTCTTATTGATAATAAGACGTGGGAGTTGGTGCCCCGTCCATATGGTATTAATGTTATCAGGTCTATGTGGATTTTTGCTCACAAGGAGAATTCCGATGGGTCCTTTGCTCGACATAAGGCGCGATTTGTTGGTGATGGTAAGACTCAGCAGGTTGGAATTGATTGTGGTGAGACGTTTAGTCCGGTGGTCAAACCGGCTACCATTCGCACCGTGCTTAGCTTGGCTCTTTCAAAGACTTGGCCAATCCATCGGTTGGATGTCAAGAATGCTTTTCTACATGGTGACCTCAAGGAAACAACTATATGCATCAGCCGTTGGGTTTCGGGGATCCCAACCGCCCTCATCATGTCTTTTGTTGAAGAAATCATTATATGGGCTTAAGCGCCTCCACGGGCCCGGTATACACGATTTGCGACTTTGTGTCGACTATTGGGTTCACTCACAACAGGTCAGATAATTCCTTGTTCATCTATCGCCATGGTTCGTCATTGGCCTATATTCTGTTGTATGTGGATGATATCATCTTGACTGCCTCCTCCGATGCTTTGCGCCAGTCTATCATGGCCATGCTCAGTTCTGAGTTTGCTATGAAAGACTTAGGACCTTTGAGTTATTTTTTGGGGATTGCCGTCAAGCGTCATTCAGGTGGCTTGTTTTTGTCTCAACAAAAATATGCTGCTGAGATCATAGAAAGGGCTGGGATGTCATCCTGTAAGTCCACTTCCACGCCAGTTGATGCTAACCCGAAGCTCAGTGCCGCAGCAGGTGCACCATACGAGGACCCGACCTGCTATCGCAATCTTGCGGGGGCCCTCCAAAGTATCTTACCTTTACCGGACCGGATATTACGTATGCGGTTCGGCGGTATGTTTATTCATGCATGATCCCGGGTTGAGCACATGAATGCAATCAAACGCATTATCCGGTATATTCGGGGGACACTAGACTATGGGTTGCACTTGTATCCGTCATCTACATCCACACTTGTCTCTTACACGGATGCGATTGGGGTGGGTGTCCCGACACCGACGATCGACTTCGCTACTTGTATGTTCCTTGGCAATAACTTGGTCTCCCGGTCGGCCAAACGTCGGCAACTCTATCACGCTCAAGTGCCGAGGCGAATATCGAGGGTAGCGAATGTGGTCTCCGAATCATGTTGGCTACGTAATTTGCTTTTGGAGCTTCATTGTCCCATTCGTAAGGCAACCTTGGTATACTTGCGATAACATTAGTGCCATCTACCCGTCGGGTAATCCGATTCAAAGACCAACGCACTAAGCATATCGAAATGGACATTCATTTTGTCCGTGAAAAGGTTGCAAAGGGTCAAGTTCGTGTATGCCATGTCCCGTCTCGTTATCAAATTGCGTACATCTTTACAAAGGGTCTACCAAATGGTTCTCTTTGAAGATTTTAGGGACGATCTCGGCGTTCGGAAACCGCCCGCTATGATCGCGGGGGGGTGTGTTAAATAGAGCAATATACATATGATATACACCGAATATACATGAGTGTATATCGGTGTATATCGATAGAATAAAAGCAACAACGGTGCGGTCCGACCCCGGCGGAAGGCTGCAGATCCAAGAACCAATGACAGAAGGCGGTCCCGAGACACGGTGCGGCCAAGATCGCTTGTGGCCCAATCGGGCCTCTCATCCACCCCACCGCACATATTTAGGGCGTAAAAATCGATTACAAATATTGTATATTAAGAAAAGTATATTGTGTGTATATTGTACTATATTTATTACCATAAATTAGTGTTATACACTTACCATAATTGTATAGTTAGAATTATGGTAGAACAAGGTTTTAGGAATAGATTAGGAATAGGATTCTCCTATTGTAACTTGTATATATATATATCTATTCAATCAATGAAAATAATCAAGGGGATTATTTCTTTCACTAGTAACTTGCTTTATTTTTTCAGGTTACTGATCCCAGTTTATATCGATATTTACTTATAGTCTGGGGTCAAGCTAGGGGGTAGAAGAGAGTGTTGAAAATTTACTAAATGTGAAATTAAGTATATCCCATTAATTTATGACTCAAACAATTGGGGCCCGCACGTCGGAAACGTCGTTTCCACACACGTGCGCACGTAGTGATCTTGGCTCAACTACCACCTTCAATCCACATCGTAATGTACCCAATACAAGCCGTATCTCAACCTATAAGGCATTTGAGCTTAGGACGGGATCAAAGTACATTACTTTATAGACAAGGCGCGTATTGACCTCAAGTCTAAGGACTTCTATCTCCCACACGCTGATCATACTTTAGACAAGTATAACAAACAGTGTATCAGCGGGGTATACCAATACTTCCAAAGTATCCATGTGTCCATCACGAGTAGTCATTACTCGTAGCAGGTGAGATATACTACATCCTCTAAGGATGTGATGCGGACCACATGTCGACTTATCACATATCATCGATATCCCATTCTCGATGATCATTAGTCGAGGTTATTTTAAGAGTTACGCTCTATCATGAATATCTCACTCTATTAATGACAACGTAAGCTCCAGAGATGCATATTATAGAATATTACAAACAATCAATTAATAATTTAATAATTGCAAATGCCAAAATATTAATCTCCATTAATAATAATATAAATGTGTATAAAGTACATTTGTCCTAATATAGATTGTCTCTAGGACATAAATATACTTTCATAGTATAATTGTATGAATTTAGCATCGTTGTATTTTTGTAACTTTAATGTAATTCGAGAGAACACTCGGATTCTCAATGATATTAGGTTGACTAAGTCGTTGGCCAATGCAATAGACATATTTAGAATATGGTCTAGTCGTCAACTAATATAGATGAGATACAATGATTAAGCCATTTGGATAAACACTTGACAAATCCTAAGCTTGATCGGGTGTGTCGTGAATGAAAGAATTTTATCTTACCACATAAAGGTTAAAGTTTACTGGATTCACGTAAACGTACTTCACATATTGTGTTCGTCTTCCGGCGCCGTCTAGGAGTTCCGTGTAGACCTTAATTTGATTAATGTCGATATGAGAAGGCTTGTAGGGTCACACTATGTCGATTGTCCGTTTCGATCTAAGGATGTATTGAGAGAGTAATTAAATGTTCGATTTGAAATCGAGATATTTAAATGAATAATGATTATTTTAATTAAGTCAAAATTGGATTTTGGATTTAATTAGAATGCACGGAAAATAAATCGAGACAGTGCAGGAGCACGTCGAGCGCCGCAACGCCCATACCCTAGGGTCGCGACGCCTCTGCCTCAAATTTTGGGTCAGACCCAAGGTCAAACCCTAATCCGGTTTTGACCTATTTTTCAATTATAAATATTGGCATTCATTTCATTATTTACACACCAATTTTCTGAAAATCATTCTAAGCCTTAGAGACTTAAAATCAAATACTGTCTCGAACCTCTGCCGGATTTCCTAGCTTTCCGAAGGAGAAATACATTGAAGCTTGAAGCTTGCAATCGGAAGGGCAACCACGTGTGCACCTTATAGTAGAAAAAGACTCCAGATATTCAAACTTGTAAGTTTATGCTTTATGTTACAAGTTTAATTGTTGTATAATCATACCAGAAATGTTGATGAGATAAGTAAGAAACAAAACTTTTAATTTACGCTATGCCTTAGTTATGTGTTTTGAACCCAACAAAACCCTACCTAATCTACCTAAGATGTTGTGGTATTTAAATTCCTTAAAGGAATGTGGAAAATAGAATAGCTCTGTCTCAGGAGAAGCTCTGGAAAACACATCAATCCAATGATGATATCCCTTTCTTCGATGGAACTAAGGACTCTCCTGAGGCATCAATTTGGAACTAAGCTATGGGGAAACGCATGGATTTGAAAACATAGTAAGAATACGCACAACAAACATTTTTTATCGAAAACATTTTGGTCATTAATACATACTATTTATGTATTTGTAAATACTTTAAGTTCATTATTTGCAAATTCTATCTTGGGCACAGGTGTTTGTCAATACTAAATTTTAATATTAAAAATATTGATAAACATAAAAAAAATTGATGAGTATTTCAATAGAGCGATCTTCACGATAATTTTTCCTCCAAGTAAAATTCATTTTTAAACATAACTTTAACTCAAACACTATTTTTTTTTTGTTAAACCAGCCATTCTCCAAATGTCTACTTAGTATTTTTATTATCAAATTAAAATGAATGTCTTAATTCTTAAATTTTGTGTTAGCCAAACGCCCCTCCTATAATTTGAAACAGTGGGAGTAAACATTTTATGATAAAGGTTAAGTTTACAGATGATCTCCATAAGGAGTGGTTTTGATTTTTTTGCCATGCTTAGTAAATTTTATAAAAAAAATAGTTTTTGGTTTAGAAAATTCGCTAGACAAATTTTTTATTGCCCACCATGCATAAGTTGTAGACATAAATTAGTTTGCTTATAAGCCACTCAAAATAGTGAACTCGTTCAATTGACCACAAATTTTGCCTTATATGTAAAAGTTATAACTTATTCCTCATGAAAAATACTTTTGATGTCCATTATGCATAAGTTCTAGCTTTTTGTTATAACTTATAAGGCATAAGTTTAGAATATTTCACGACAGTGAATCTGTTCAATTGACCACAAGTTTTACTTGATTGACAAAATCTAAAACTTAGACCATATGGTCAACAAAAGTTCTTCCCTAAATTTTTAAGTTAAGATCATTTTTAATTTTTTTGTTAAATAAGGATAAATTTCAAGACCTAATACTTTTAGAGATCATTTCCTGGAAAAAGCTCTTGTATGGGCTTGTTTCATATGGTCCACAGATATTAACATTGGGCCTTGATACAAATCCGGGTCAATTAATCTGCTCCATGTATGGTCGGCGAGAAGGTTCATATTAGAACCCCAAGCACATCTTCTCTTCGTTTCGCTGCAAAACCCTTATCTCTCGTCGACGGTAATTCACCTACCGGCCGTTTTTTGAACAGCGAGGGATCTGGTTTGATACTCCAGATATCGATTCAGGTAAATTTCTTTTCATTTGCTTCCTGTAATATGTAATTAAGTGCTATTTTTCGCATTGTTAGTTTTTGTTTTGTGTCTGTTCAAATGCCCTAAACATTTGCGAGAAGTTCTTATGGAGTAAGAAAAACCCTAGAATCGTTTTTTAGATCCATTATTTGCTATTCGAGTGTTTTCATAATCAGTTTTGCTTAGTCAGGTGAATTTCGTTTCGTTTGCTTCCTGTAATATGTAATTAAGTGCTATTTTTCGCATTATTAGTTTTATTATTGTGTATTTTTGGTGCGTTAGGTGAAGTTGTTTCTGTTTAAATGCCCTAAACAATTGCGAGAAGTTCCTATGAAGTAAGATAAACCCTGGAATCGCTTCTTAGATCCATTATTTGTTGTCCGAATGTTTTTTTATGAGTCCGAATTAGTGTGAAATGCAGTATGTTCTTTTATTGAAAAAGAAATGAATGAAAAATGAAGATGTGAGAATAGCTTTAGTTTTTTTGTAAATCTATGAACTTCCTTCTGATATACTCTACTTTGTTATGGGTTAAGCATTCGTAAGAACACCATCAAGGACAAGTTAATTAAAGAACAATTCTATCAGAAAGCTTTAATTTTGCTTGATTGAACGGGAAAAAAGAAGATTTAAGTATAATTATTGGTTTTGTATACTTCAATGGAATGAAACTATGAGCACATTCTTGGGTTTTACTTACTTGAATGAAATGAATATATGAGCTTACTTTTGGGGTTTTTTGCGGAAGTTATACATTTGGGTGCTCAGCCAAAAATATTTACCGCCACTTAGCCAATATACATATATTATACACTAATTGTACACATAGTATATATATGTCATCTATTTACTTGGCTGGCGGGTGATAGTTAATTTCTTTTTTGTTTCCGTATGAAATGAAATGACACTATCAGCATATTATTGGGTTTTCTTGCTTGAATAGGTTACGGTATAAGTATTTTTCTTGGTTCTGATTGCTTGAATGACAAGTTGACAACTGAAGTGGGGAGCATGTTCGCTGGATTTTCACGAGGAAAACAAAATGAAGATAGAAGCTTTTATTTGGGGTTCTTTTTTTTTCTTTCAATTGTTCGTGCTCGAGGCTATGTGCCATAATGATTGATTTCTTAATGGAATTTGCTGCAACTTGCAGGAATAGAAATGTTTGGCACCACACAGATATTGCCCCTTCCGGCGCCCCCGTTGGATGGGAACCTGGGACCAACACCTCCAGCTCAAGTGGTAGAGGAACCAAAGGATGAAAGGATGGAAGTGAATGAAGAGGACAACAATAAAGCCGACAAGGTCCCAACATCTGTTGCAACACATACGAGAACTATTGGTATCATTAATCCCCCTCCAGATATTAGTATTGTTGACAAGACTTCACAGTTTGTGGCGAAGAATGGTCCGGAATTTGAGAAGAGGATTGTTCTAAATAACGCTGGGAATGCAAAATTTAACTTCCTGAATGCTTCTGATCCTTATCATGCATATTATCAGCACCGTTTGGCTGAAGCTCGCGCACAGAATCATGCTTCTGGAGAGCAGCCTACTCAGCCAGAAAACAAAGAAGCAGCCCCTGCTCCTCCTACCGCTGATGGTGCTGAGGCAACTGCAAAACCTGATCCGTCAGCTCAGTTTAGACCTTTCAGAAAGGTTCTTGAGCCACCTGAGGCAGAGCAATACGGTTCGTATGCCTGAAGGGATCACAGGTGAAGAACTGGATATCATTAAGCTTACAGCTCAATTTGTGGCCAGAAATGGAAAGTCTTTCTTAACGGGGTTGACGAGCAGGGAGATTAATAATCCCCAATTTCATTTTTTAAAGCCTACTCACAGCATGTTCATGTTTTTCACTTCACTTGCGGATGCGTATTCGAAAGTTCTGATGCCTCCTAAAGGCTTGACGGATAAGCTGCAGAAGAGTTCTGCTGACATGACAACAGTCCTAGAGCGATGTCTGCATCGGTTGGAGTGGGAAAGGTCACAGGAGCAGGCTAGACAGAAAGCGGAAGATGAGATAGAACAGGAGAGGTTGCAGATGGCTATGATTGATTGACATGATTTTGTTGTTGTTGAGACTAGAGATTTTGCTGATGATGAGGATCAGGATTTACCTCCACCTATGACCCTTGAGGAGGTTATAAGGAGGAGCAAGATGCCTACATTGGAGGAAGAAGAGTATGTTGAGCCTGTAAAAGAGGTGGAAATGGAGATGGACGAAGAAGAGGCGCAGCTACTTGAAGAAGGTATGCGAGCTGCGACTCTTGAAGAGAATGGTGGTGTCAAGAGTGCTGAAACCATGGCAATTCCAGAGGAACAGGACCCACCAATGCGGATTGTGAAGAACTGGAAGAGGCCTGAAGAGAGGATCGCGGCAGAAAGGGATCCAACTAAGTATGTTGTCTCTCCTATAACTGGTGAGCTAATACCTATTAATGAGATGTCTGAACATATGAGGATCTCTCTCATTGATCCGAAGTACAAGGAACAGAAGGACAGGATGTTTGCGAAGATTAAGGAGACTACTCTTGCACATGATGATGAGATTTCTAGGAATATTGTTGGACTTGCACGTACCCGTCCGGATATATTTGGTACTACGGAAGAAGAAGTTTCAAATGCGGTCAAGGCTGAGATTGAGAAAAAGATGGAAGGGCCGAAGCAGGTCATATGGGATGGTCACACAGGTAGCATTGGTCGCACTGCAAACCAGGCAATGTCTCAGAACAATGCAGATGATCAGAATGATGCTACAAATGATGCAAGAAACCTTCCTGGTCCGCAGGCCCCTCCACCTCCCAGACCCGGCCTTCCATCTGTTAGACCACTACCTCCACCTCCTGGGCTTGCACTGAATATTCCTAGGCCTCCGAATACAGTCCAGTATTCCACTCCCACCAGTGCTGGGGTTGCTGCTCTGCCTCCACCTCGACCTCCTATGGTTAACATGATTCCTCAGGTTCGGCCCCCGCCTCCTCCTATGCCACAGATGCCTGGTCAGCAAAATCTCATGGTGAATCGTCCCCCAATGCCTCCATCAATGTCTATGAATTCGCATAGCCTTCCTATTCCGCCACCTCCTGGATCACAGTTTACACCTTTGGGAGCACCTCGACCCTTTGTTCCCCACCCGATGTCCCAGCCCGGAATGTCTATGCTCCCACCTCCTCCTATGCCCCAAGGAATGCCGCCACCTCCTCCACCGGAGGAAGCCCCTCCTCTTCCTGAAGAGCCAAAGAGGCAAAAGCTTGATGAGTCTGTTCTCATTCCTGAAGACCAGTTTTTGGCTCAGCACTCGGTAGGGATAAAAAAACTATTACATAATTGTCTTGGTCTCTTTGAGAACTATGTTTAATTTTTCTTACATCCATGGAAATTTTGTTCCCGCTGGGTTGTATTGCAGGGGCCTGCAAGGATCAATGTATCTGTGCCAAATGCCGAAGAAGGGAATCTCAAAGGACAAGTTCTGGAAATCACAGTGCAATCTCTGTCCGAAACCATTGCCAGTCTGAAAGAGAAGATTTCTGGGGAGATCCAGCTCCCTGCAAACAAACAAAAGCTGAGTGGAAAGGCTGGTTTTCTCAAGGACAACTTGTCTCTTGCATACTGTAATGTTGCTTCTGGAGAAACACTCGGTCTCTCTTTGAGAGAACGTGGTGGGAGAAAGAGATGAAGGAGTTAATTGGCATGGCCTTCAAAGGTTTATTTTGCAACTGTTCAACATATCTTAATCCTTGTTATGACTTTAAAGAATTCTCCATACTTCTTTCATGTTATTTTGGAGATTATATGGGTCTCGTACTTCTAGTTTTCTTCCTGCAATTTAATCAACTTTATCCTTCAAGCTGATGGTTGTGGATATCTACTACAGATTTTGGCATGTTGGCGATCATTCATGAGGACAACAGGAAGTTTACTAGTTCTATGTCTATAAGAAGATGCAACACATCTTCGAATTTTTTTTGATAAGATGCAATAGCTCTGGGTTGTCTTTATGTTACTAATTTATGTTTGTCTTAACCTGTGCAGTTGCTCCACCATAACTAGAGCTGAGTTGTTATTTTGTTGTATCTTCTGAGTCCAAGGCCCATTCTGGGATTAGAACTTTTCTGATGTCTTCTTGGCACACACTTCTTATTATTTTAGAGGCTTTCCATAGCAATTAATGTCTTAAATTCTTCTGTGGACTTTAGGACCTATTTCTGTAGAAGATGTTCTTGTCGTGGTGGAGACGCTTGTCCCAAGCACACCCGCCTCTTTTGTGGTGCGTTTTTGGGGAACTTGAGCCCTTTTGTTCAAGTTATATGTATGCTTCGTTCTTTTCGTTAGTTTTGGTGGAGTCTGCTTTCTGGGGAAAATGGCCAAGGTTTCTCTGATGCCTTTATTTTATCAACACAGCTTTACCCCTGTTAGGGCTATGATGTATGCTGTATTTGTCGGTTGTGTTGTGAGGTCCTATCTCGATAGCAAAAGCAGGTAGAGTTTTTGCTCTTTTCATTGATGTGTTCATTTTATTGTTTGGTGAGAACCTGTTGGCAGATATCAAGATTCAACACTTCCCTTTTTGCAGTTTGCCCTGGCTATTGGAGGAGGTTGCAGATTGATGATTGATACATGCTTCATGTGTAATCTTTAGGAATTCCTTATTTTCTGGCAGATAATGTGCCATTAGTATTCATTTGTTATGATTCTTAAGGGAATTGGTTTAGTAGATATATGTTTGTGCTTTTGTGCCGTTTGTAGCTTGCACCACCCCATTTTTATGAGGTCCATTGATCTTACCTTCACGTCTAACTGATGATATTAGTACTAGTGACCTTTTGCAGCTAGGAATGTAATGGACATAATCTGAGAAGCTGTTTTCTATGAAATCATGCTCTGGAGTGTGTTTCCTCTATCTGTACAGCTTTCCCTAGTAAGCAGAAGTTTTTTGCACATCCACGGAAGTGATGGGATGTGGCTGCTAAACGAGGTAGGTTTTTCAGTGAGACAATGCAGTATGGAGGAGTGTTGGGTTTACCTGAATTACATAATCGCCAAGAGCGTAGAGAGCATTGCCCATTTAAAGTTACTTTCCTATGTAGGTTTCACGTTCTTTTGAAAAATTGGAAAGCTTCATGTGTTACAGGAAGGGGGCGTATATTCCACTTGTGCTTGTAGTAGTGTGTTCCCTGCTTTCAACTTATTGATTATATGTATGATCAAGTGGAAAGGGATTAGAGGAGTCGGATTAAAAATAGAAGAGGTAACATGGTAGTAGTTGAAAAGAAAATTGAGGATCCTAGCGTTCTCCACCTGTATGAAGTTGATTAGATTATGCGGTCGATAGTTTCAAAAAATAAAGACAGATTAGTGAAGATGTACATTTGGGTGATTGAACGCAACTCTCGGGGGGTTCTTTCTTAGGCACATTCATCTCTTTATTAGGTGATTTTTCTAAAAATGAATTTTGATTAAAAAGTTGGGTCTCATTATATGTAGACCAATTAATTAATATTACATATTTAATTAAATAGCTCATGTGTTTCACATTATTTTTTGTTGAAAGAAGATGCAATTTTAAATCGAAACTTAACGCTAACCAATTGATGGAATGAGGATAATTTTAAACTATCTTCAATATGTTAAAAATATATTAACGCTTTTTTAAATATATAAAAAGGTTACACTCTTTTAGCAGATTAAAATGAAAAGCTAAAATAAAAAATACTAACCGAACCCTACTTCCACGCCGACCCGATCCGTTTTCCATACTGTCGCTTAAGCCCCTACCGCCAACACAGTATTTCCTCTCTCGCACTCGAAGTTAGCAAGATAAACTCCCATACGCCAATCTGTACGGTGGATTTTAGCTGTTTACGCTGAATTTTGACAACAACAACACAACAATGTAAGAATTGATGCATTCTTTGTTATTAAATTTGATTATAAGGATTAAGGACTACCCAGAACTGAGTTTTTGATTCTATGGCTGTTTTGTAAATGCAAACATTTGAATTTTCTTGTTAAGGTTGTAAGTATTAATGTTTGTTTTGATTTATTCAGTTTGAATAATGCCCAGTATGGAGTTTTTGTGTTTCTGGTTGTTTTGGAATGCAAAGATTTAATGTGTATTTTTGTATTGAAGGTCCCGTTTATGCGTGAAGAATTTGCCCAAGTATGTAGCCGAGGACCGTCTCAGAGAATTCTTCTCTCAGAAAGGGGAAGTCACTGACGCCAAGCTTATGCGTACTTCGTTAATTTCTCTCCTTTTTGTTCTTCCTATGTTTTTTAACAGTAATGTGAGTTGTAAACAACCTCTAGTGCTGTGAATCCCAAGTTTGTTGGACTGAAACGGGTTAGCTGTATGAATGCTCTATAAGATTCAGTGTTACCTTGTATTTCTGTACTATTTGCTTGAACTCAACAGTAACTTTACTATTAACTTAACTAATTACATAATTAGATTAATTTTAAAGTAAAAATTATTAGGTGATTTTTCTAAAAATGAATTTGGATTAAAAAGTTGGGTCTCATTATATGTAGACCAATTAATTAATATTACATATTTAATTAAATAGCTCATATGTTTCACATTATTTTTTGTCGAAAGAAGATGCAATTTTAAATCGAAACTTAACGCTAACCAATTGATGGAATGAGGGTAATTTTAAACTATCTTCAATATGTTAAAAATATTTTAACGCTTTTTTAAATATATAAAAAGGTTACACTCTCTTTTAGCGATTAAAATGAAAAGCTAAAATAAAAAATACTAACCGAACCCTACTTCCACGCCGACCCGATCCGTTTTCCATACTCGTCCCTTAAGCCCCTACGCCAACACAAAGTATTTCCTCTCTCGCATCGAAGTCCCATACGCCAATCAGTACGGTGGATTTTAGTCACATTTACGTTGAATTTTGACAACAACAAGACAACAATGTAAGAATTGATGCATTCTTTGTTATTAAATTTGATTATAAGGATTAAGGACTACCCGAATCGAGTTTTTGATTCTATGGTTGTTTTGTAAATGCAAACATTTGAATTTTCTTGTTAAGGTTGTAAGTATTAATGTTTGTTTTGATTTATTCAGTTTGAATAATGCCCAGTATGGAGTTTTTGTGTTTCTGGTTGTTTTGGAATGCAAAGATTTGATTTTTTTTCTTGTTGGGGATGTAAGAATTATTGATTATTGCGATTTTAGTTTGAATTTAAAGAATACCCATAACTGAGTTTTTGAGTTTCTGATTGATTTGTATTGCAAAGATGTGGTTTTTTTTGTTGGGGTTAGTCTTTGTTGGACATTATTAAATATTTAATGTGTATTTTTGTATTGAAGGTCCCGTTTATGCGTGAAGAATTTGCCCAAGTATGTAGCCGAGGACCGTCTCAGAGAATTCTTCTCTCAGAAAGGGGAAGTCACTGACGCCAAGCTTATGCGTACTTCGTTAAGTTTCTCTCCTTTTTGTTCTTCCTATGTTTTTTAACGATAATGTGAGTTGTAAACAACCTCTAGTGCTTGTGAATCCCAAGTTTGTTGGATCGAAACGGGTTAGCCGTATGAATGCTCTATAAGATTCGGTGTTACCTTGTATTTCGTACTATTTGCTTGAACTCAACAAAGAACTTTACTATTAACTTAACTAATTACATAATTAGATTAATTTTAAAGTAAAAATTATTAGGTGATTTTTCTAAAAATGAATTTGGATTAAAAAGTTGGGTCTCATTATATGTAGACCAATTAATTAATATTACATATTTAATTAAATAGCTCATATGTTTCACATTATTTTTTGTCGAAAGAAGGTGCAATTTTAAATCGAAACTTAACGCTAACCAATTGATGGAATGAGGGTAATTTTAAACTATCTTCAATATGTTAAAAATATTTTAACGCTTTTTTAAATATATAAAAAGGTTACACTCTCTTTTAGCGATTAAAATGAAAAGCTAAAATAAAAAATACTAACCGAACCCTACTTCCACGCCGACCCGATCCGTTTTCCATACTTGTCGCTTAAGCCCCTACGCCAACACAAGATTTCCTCTCTCGCAATCCGAAGTCCCATACGCCAATCAGTACGGTGGATTTTAGTCATTTACGCTGAATTTTGACAACAACAAGACAACAATGTAAGAATTGATGCATTCTTTGTTATTAAATTTGATTATAAGGATTAAGGACTACCCGAACGAGTTTTTGATTCTATGGTTGTTTTGTAAATGCAAACATTTGAATTTTCTTGTTAAGGTTGTAAGTATTAATGTTTGTTTTGATTTATTCAGTTTGAATAATGCCCGATGGAGTTTTTGTGTTTCGGTTGTTTTGGAATGCAAAGATTTGATTTTTTTCTTGTTGGGGTTGTAAGAATTATTGATTATTGCGATTTTAGTTTGAATTTAAAGAATACCCATAACTGAGTTTTTGAGTTTCTGATTGATTTGTATTGCAAAGATGTGGTTTTTTTTGTTGGGGTTAGTGCTGTTGGACATTATTAAATATTTAATGTGTATTTTTGTATTGAAGGTCCCGTTTATGCGTGAAGAATTTGCCCAAGTATGTAGCCGAGGACCGTCTCAGAGAATTCTTCTCTCAGAAAGGGGAAGTCACTGACGCCAAGCTTATGCGTACTTCGTTAAGTTTCTCTCCTTTTTGTTCTTCCTATGTTTTTTAACAGTAATGTGAGTTGTAAACAACCTCTAGTGCTGTGAATCCCAAGTTTGTTGGACTGAAACGGGTTAGCTGTATGAATGCTCTATAAGATTCAGTGTTACCTTGTATTTCGTACTATTTGCTTGAACTCAACAAAGAACTTTACTATTAACTTAACTAATTACATAATTAGATTAATTTTAAAGTAAAAATTATTAGGTGATTTTTCTAAAAATGAATTTGGATTAAAAAGTTGGGTCTCATTATATGTAGACCAATTAATTAATATTACATATTTAATTAAATAGCTCATATGTTTCACATTATTTTTTGTCGAAAGAAGGTGCAATTTTAAATCGAAACTTAACGCTAACCAATTGATGGAATGAGGGTAATTTTAAACTATCTTCAATATGTTAAAAATATTTTAACGCTTTTTTAAATATATAAAAAGGTTACACTCTCTTTTAGCGATTAAAATGAAAAGCTAAAATAAAAAATACTAACCGAACCCTACTTCCACGCCGACCCGATCCGTTTTCCATACCGTCGCTTAAGCCCCTACGCCAACACAAGTATTTCCTCTCTCAGCCGAAGTCCCATACGCCAATCTGTACGGTGGATTTTAGCTGTTTACGCTGAATTTTGACAACAACAGCACAACAATGTAAGAATTGATGCATTCTTTGTTATTAAATTTGATTATAAGGATTAAGGACTACCCAGAACTGAGTTTTTGATTCTATGGTTGTTTTGTAAATGCAAACATTTGAATTTTCTTGTTAAGGTTGTAAGTATTAATGTTTGTTTTGATTTATTCAGTTTGAATAATGACCAGTATGGAGTTTTTGTGTTTCTGGTTGTTTTGGAATGCAAAGATTTGATTTTTTTCTTGTTGGGGTTGTAAGAATTATTGATTATTGCGATTTTAGTTTGAATTTAAAGAATACCCATAACTGAGTTTTTGAGTTTCTGATTGATTTGTATTGCAAAGATGTGGTTTTTTTTGTTGGGGTTAGTGTTTGTTGGACATTATTAAATATTTAATGTGTATTTTTGTATTGAAGGTCCCGTTTATGCGTGAAGAATTTGCCCAAGTATGTAGCCGAGGACCGTCTCGCAGAATTCTTCTCTCGTAAAGGGGAAGTCACGACGCCAAGCTTATGCGTACTTCGTTAAGTTTCTCTCCTTTTTGTTCTTCCTATGTTTTTTAACAGTAATGTGAGTTGTAAACAACCTCTAGTGCTGTGAATCCCAAGTTTGTTGGACTGAAACGGGTTAGCTGTATGAATGCTCTATAAGATTCAGTGTTACCTTGTATTTCTGTACTATTTGCTTGAACTCAACAGTAACTTTACTATTAACTTAACTAATTACATAATTAGATTAATTTTAAAGTAAAAATTATTAGGTGATTTTTCTAAAAATGAATTTGGATTAAAAAGTTGGGTCTCATTATATGTAGACCAATTAATTAATATTACATATTTAATTAAATAGCTCATATGTTTCACATTATTTTTTGTCGAAAGAAGTTGCAATTTTAAATCGAAACTTAACGCTAACCAATTGATGGAATGAGGGTAATTTTAAACTATCTTCAATATGTTAAAAATATTTTAACGCTTTTTTAAATATATAAAAAGGTTACACTCTCTTTTAGCAGATTAAAATGAAAAGCTAAAATAAAAAATACTAACCGAACCCTACTTCCACGCCGACCCGATCCGTTTTCCATACTGTCGCTTAAGCCCCTACGCCAACACAAGTATTTCCTCTCTCGCAGTCGAAGTCCCATACGCCAATCTGTACGGTGGATTTTAGCTGTTTACGCTGAATTTTGACAACAACAGCACAACAATGTAAGAATTGATGCATTCTTTGTTATTAAATTTGATTATAAGGATTAAGGACTACCCAGAACTGAGTTTTTGATTCTATGGTCGTTTTGTAAATGCAAACATTTGAATTTTCTTGTTAAGGTTGTAAGTATCAATGTTTGTTTTGATTTATTCAGTTTGAATAATGCCCAGTATGGAGTTTTTGTGTTTCTGGTTGTTTTGGAATGCAAAGATTTGATTTTTTTCTTGATGGGGTTGTAAGAATTATTGATTATTGCGATTTTAGTTTGAATTTAAAGAATACCCATAACTGAGTTTTTGAGTTTCTGATTGATTTGTATTGCAAAGATGTGGTTTTTTTTGTTGGGGTTAGTGCTGTTGGACATTATTAAATATTTAATGTGTATTTTTGTATTGAAGGTCCCGTTTATGCGTGAAGAATTTGCCCAAGTATGTAGCCGAGGACCGTCTCAGAGAATTCTTCTCTCAGAAAGGGGAAGTCACTGACGCCAAGCTTATGCGTACTTCTTTAAGTTTCTCTCCTTTTTGTTCTTCCTATGTTTTTTAACAGTAATGTGAGTTGTAAACAACCTCTAGTGCTTGTGAATCCCAAGTTTGTTGGACCGAAACGGGTTAGTCCGTATGAATGCTCTATAAGATTCGGTGTTACCTTGTATTTCGTACTATTTGCTTGAACTCAACAGTAACTTTACTATTAACTTAACTAATTACATAATTAGATTAATTTTAAAGTAAAAATTATTAGGTGATTTTTCTAAAAATGAATTTGGATTAAAAAGTTGGGTCTCATTATATGTAGACCAATTAATTAATATTACATATTTAATTAAATAGCTCATATGTTTCACATTATTTTTTGTCGAAAGAAGGTGCAATTTTAAATCGAAACTTAACGCTAACCAATTGATGGAATGAGGGTAATTTTAAACTATCTTCAATATGTTAAAAATATTTTAACGCTTTTTTAAATATATAAAAAGGTTACACTCTCTTTTAGCAGATTAAAATGAAAAGCTAAAATAAAAAATACTAACCGAACCCTACTTCCACGCCGACCCGATCCGTTTTCCATACTGTCGCTTAAGCCCCTACGCCAACACAATATTTCCTCTCTCGCAGTCGAAGTCCCATACGCCAATCTGTACGGTGGATTTTAGCTGTTTACGCTGAATTTTGACAACAACAGCACAACAATGTAAGAATTGATGCATTATTTGTTATTAAATTTGATTATAAGGATTAAGGACTACCCAGAACTGAGTTTTTGATTCTATGGTTGTTTTGTAAATGCAAACATTTGAATTTTCTTGTTAAGGTTGTAAGTATTAATGTTTGTTTTGATTTATTCAGTTTGAATAATGCCCAGTATGGAGTTTTTGTGTTTCTGGTTGTTTTGGAATGCAAAGATTTGATTTTTTTCTTGTTGGGGTTGTAAGAATTATTGATTATTGCGATTTTAGTTTGAATTTAAAGAATACCCATAACTGAGTTTTTGAGTTTCTGATTGATTTGTATTGCAAAGATGTGGTTTTTTTTGTTGGGGTTGGTGCTGTTGGACATTATTAAATATTTAATGTGTATTTTTGTATTGAAGGTCCCGTTTATGCGTGAAGAATTTGCCCAAGTATGTAGCCGAGTACCGTCTCAGAGAATTCTTCTCTCAGAAAGGGGAAGTCACTGACGCCAAGCTTATGCGTACTTCGTTAAGTTTCTCTCCTTTTTGTTCTTCCTATGTTTTTTAACAGTAATGTGAGTTGTAAACAACCTCTAGTGCTGTGAATCCTAAGTTAGTTGGACTGAAACGGGTTAGCTGTATGAATGCTCTATAAGATTCAGTGTTACCTTGTATTTCTGTACTATTTGCTTGAACTCAACAGTAACTTTACTATTAACTTAACTAATTACATAATTAGATTAATTTTAAAGTAAAAATTATTAGGTGATTTTTCTAAAAATGAATTTGGATTAAAAAGTTGGGTCTCATTATATGTAGACCAATTAATTAATATTACATATTTAATTAAATAGCTCATATGTTTCACATTATTTTTTGTCGAAAGAAGATGCAATTTTAAATCGAAACTTAACGCTAACCAATTGATGGAATGAGGGTAATTTTAAACTATCTTCAATATGTTAAAAATATTTTAACGCTTTTTTAAATATATAAAAAGGTTACACTCTCTTTTAGCAGATTAAAATGAAAAGCTAAAATAAAATATACTAACCGAACCCTACTTCCACGCCGACCCGATCCGTTTTCCATACTCGTCGCTTAAGCCCCTACGCCAACACGTATTTCCTCTCTCGCAGTCGAAGTCCCATACGCCAATCATACGGTGGATTTTAGCTGTTTACGCTGAATTTTGACAACAACAGCACAACAATGTAAGAATTGATGCATTATTTGTTATTAAATTTGATTATAAGGATTAAGGACTACCCAGAACTGAGTTTTTGATTCTATGGTTGTTTTGTAAATGCAAACATTTGAATTTTCTTGTTAAGGTTGTAAGTATTAATGTTTGTTTTGATTTATTCGGTTTTGAATAATGCCCAGTATGGAGTTTTTGTGTTTCTGGTTGTTTTGGAATGCAAAGATTTGATTTTTTTCTTGTTGGGGTTGTAAGAATTATTGATTATTGCGATTTTAGTTTGAATTTAAAGAATACCCATAACTGAGTTTTTGAGTTTCTGATTGATTTGTATTGCAAAGATGTGGTTTTTTTTGTTGGGGTGGTGCTGTTGGACATTATTAAATATTTAATGTGTATTTTTGTATTGAAGGTCCCGTTTATGCGTGAAGAATTTGCCCAAGTATGTAGCCGAGTACCGTCTCAGAGAATTCTTCTCTCAAAAAGGGGAAGTCACTGACGCCAAGCTTATGCGTACTTCGTTAAGTTTCTCTCCTTTTTGTTCTTCCTATGTTTTTTAACAGTAATGTGAGTTGTAAACAACCTCTAGTGCTGTGAATCCCAAGTTAGTTGGACTGAAACGGGTTAGCTGTATGAATGCTCTATAAGATTCAGTGTTACCTTGTATTTCTGTACTATTTGCTTGAACTCAACAGTAACTTTACTATTAACTTAACTAATTACATAATTAGATTAATTTTAAAGTAAAAATTATTAGGTGATTTTTCTAAAAATGAATTTGGATTAAAAAGTTGGGTCTCATTATATGTAGACCAATTAATTAATATTACATATTTAATTAAATAGCTCATATGTTTCACATTATTTTTTGTCGAAAGAAGATGCAATTTTAAATCGAAACTTAACGCTAACCAATTGATGGAATGAGGGTAATTTTAAACTATCTTCAATATGTTAAAAATATTTTAACGCTTTTTTAAATATATAAAAAGGTTACACTCTCTTTTAGCAACATTAAAATGAAAAGCTAAAATAAAAAATACTAACCGAACCCTACTTCCACGCCGACCCGATCCGTTTTCCATACTCAAGTCGCTTAAGCCCCTACGCCAACACAATATTTCCTCTCTCGCAAATTCGAAGTCCCATACGCCAATCGTACGGTGGATTTTAGTCATTTACGCTTGAATTTTGACAACAACAAGACAACAATGTAAGAATTGATGCATTCTTTGTTATTAAATTTGATTATAAGGATTAAGGACTACCCGAACCGAGTTTTTGATTCTATGGTTGTTTTGTAAATGCAAACATTTGAATTTTCTTGTTAAGGTTGTAAGTATTAATGTTTGTTTTGATTTATTCGGTTTGAATAATGCCCGTATGGAGTTTTTGTGTTTCGGTTGTTTTGGAATGCAAAGATTTGATTTTTTTCTTGTTGGGGTTGTAAGAATTATTGATTATTGCGATTTTAGTTTGAATTTAAAGAATACCCATAACCGAGTTTTTGAGTTTCGATTGATTTGTATTGCAAAGATGTGGTTTTTTTTGTTGGGGTGGTGCTGTTGGACATTATTAAATATTTAATGTGTAGTTTTGTATTGAAGGTCCCGTTTATGCGTGAAGAATTTGCCCAAGTATGTAGCCGAGGACCGTCTCAGAGAATTCTTCTCTCAGAAAGGGGAAGTCACTGACGCCAAGCTTATGCGTACTTCGTTAAGTTTCTCTCCTTTTTGTTCTTCCTATGTTTTTTAACAAGTAATGTGAGTTGTAAACAACCTCTAGTGCTTGTGAATCCCAAGTTTGTTGGACCGAAACGGGTTAGTATGAATGCTCTATAAGATTCGGTGTTACCTTGTACCTTGTATTTCGTACTATTTGCTTGAACTCAACAAAGAACTTTACTATTAACTTAACTAATTACATAATTAGATTAATTTTAAAGTAAAAATTATTAGGTGATTTTTCTAAAAATGAATTTGGATTAAAAAGTTGGGTCTCATTATATGTAGACCAATTAATTAATATTACATATTTAATTAAATAGCTCATATGTTTCACATTATTTTTTGTCGAAAGAAGATGCAATTTTAAATCGAAACTTAACGCTAACCAATTGATGGAATGAGGGTAATTTTAAACTATCTTCAATATGTTAAAAATATTTTAACGCTTTTTTAAATATATAAAAAGGTTACACTCTCTTTTAGCAAATTAAAATGAAAAGCTAAAATAAAAAATACTAACCGAACCCTACTTCCACGCCGACCCGATCCGTTTTCCATACTGTCGCTTAAGCCCCTACGCCAACACAGTATTTCCTCTCTCGCAGTCGAAGTCCCATACGCCAATCTGTACGGTGGATTTTAGCTGTTTACGCTGAATTTTGACAACAACAGCACAACAATGTAAGAATTGATGCATTCTTTGTTATTAAATTTGATTATAAGGATTAAGGACTACCCAGAACTGAGTTTTTGATTCTATGGTTGTTTTGTAAATGCAAACATTTTAATTTTCTTGTTAAGGTTGTAAGTATTAATGTTTGTTTTGATTTATTCAGTTTGAATAATGCCCAGTATGGAGTTTTTGTGTTTCTGGTTGTTTTGGAATGCAAAGATTTGATTTTTTTCTTGTTGGGGTTGTAAGAATTATTGATTATTGTGATTTTAGTTTGAATTTAAAGAATATCCATAACTGAGTTTTTGAGTTTCTTATTGATTTGTATTGCAAAGATGTGGTTTTTTTTGTTGGGGTTGGTGTTGTTGGACATTATTAAATATTTAATGTGTATTTTTGTATTGAAGGTCCCGTTTATGCGTGAAGAATTTGCCCAAGTATGTAGCCGAGGACCGTCTCAGAGAATTCTTCTCTCAGAAAGGGGAAGTCACTGACGCCAAGCTTATGCGTACTTCGTTAAGTTTCTCTCCTTTTTGTTCTTCCTATGTTTTTTAACAGTAATGTGAGTTGTAAACAACCTCTAGTGCTGTGAATCCCAAGTTAGTTGGACTGAAACGGGTTAGCTGTATGAATGCTCTATAAGATTCAGTGTTACCTTGTATTTCTGTACTATTTGCTTGAACTCAACAGTAACTTTACTATTAACTTAACTAATTACATAATTAGATTAATTTTAAAGTAAAAATTATTAGGTGATTTTTCTAAAAATGAATTTGGATTAAAAAGTTGGGTCTCATTATATGTAGACCAATTAATTAATATTACATATTTAATTAAATAGCTCATATGTTTCACATTATTTTTTGTCGAAAGAAGATGCAATTTTAAATCGAAACTTAACGCTAACCAATTGATGGAATGAGGGTAATTTTAAACTATCTTCAATATGTTAAAAATATTTTAACGCTTTTTTAAATATATAAAAAGGTTACACTCTCTTTTAGCAGATTAAAATGAAAAGCTAAAATAAAATATACTAACCGAACCCTACTTCCACGCCGACCCGATCCGTTTTCCATACTGTCGCTTAAGCCCCTACGCCAACACAGTATTTCCTCTCTCGCAGTCGAAGTCCCATACGCCAATCTGTACGGTGGATTTTAGCAGTTTACGCTGAATTTCGACAACAACAGCACAACAATGTAAGAATTGATGCATTATTTGTTATTAAATTTGATTATAAGGATTAAGGACTACCCAGAACTGAGTTTTTGATTCTATGGTTGTTTTGTAAATGCAAACATTTGAATTTTCTTGTTAAGGTTGTAAGTATTAATGTTTGTTTTGATTTATTCAGTTTGAATAATGCCCAGTATGGAGTTTTTGTGTTTCTGGTTGTTTTGGAATGCAAAGATTTGATTTTTTTCTTGTTGGGGTTGTAAGAATTATTGATTATTGCGATTTTAGTTTGAATTTAAAGAATACCCATAACTGAGTTTTTGAGTTTCTGATTGATTTGTATTGCAAAGATGTGGTTTTTTTTGTTGGGGTTGGTGCTGTTGGACATTATTAAATATTTAATGTGTATTTTTGTATTGAAGGTCCCGTTTATGCGTGAAGAATTTGCCCAAGTATGTAGCCGAGTACCGTCTCAGAGAATTCTTCTCTCAGAAAGGGGAAGTCACTGACGCCAAGCTTATGCGTACTTCGTTAAGTTTCTCTCCTTTTTGTTCTTCCTATGTTTTTTAACAGTAATGTGAGTTGTAAACAACCTCTAGTGCTTTGTGAATCCCAAGTTAGTTGGACCGAAACGGGTTAGTTTGTATGAATGCTCTATAAGATTCAAAGGTTACCTTGTATTTCGTACTATTTGCTTGAACTCAACAAGTAACTTTACTATTAACTTAACTAATTACATAATTAGATTAATTTTAAAGTAAAAATTATTAGGTGATTTTTCTAAAAATGAATTTGGATTAAAAAGTTGGGTCTCATTATATGTAGACCAATTAATTAATATTACATATTTAATTAAATAGCTCATATGTTTCACATTATTTTTTGTCGAAAGAAGATGCAATTTTAAATCGAAACTTAACGCTAACCAATTGATGGAATGAGGGTAATTTTAAACTATCTTCAATATGTTAAAAATATTTTAACGCTTTTTTAAATATATAAAAAGGTTACACTCTCTTTTAGCAGATTAAAATGAAAAGCTAAAATAAAATATACTAACCGAACCCTACTTCCACGCCGACCCGATCCGTTTTCCATACTGTCGCTTAAGCCCCTACGCCAACACAGTATTTCCTCTCTCGCAATCGAAGTCCCATACGCCAATCACGTACGGTGGATTTTAGTCACATTTACGTTGAATTTTGACAACAACAGCACAACAATGTAAGAATTGATGCATTATTTGTTATTAAATTTGATTATAAGGATTAAGGACTACCCAGAACTGAGTTTTTGATTCTATGGTTGTTTTGTAAATGCAAACATTTGAATTTTCTTGTTAAGGTTGTAAGTATTAATGTTTGTTTTGATTTATTCAGTTTGAATAATGCCCAGTATGGAGTTTTTGTGTTTCTGGTTGTTTTGGAATGCAAAGATTTGATTTTTTTCTTGTTGGGGTTGTAAGAATTATTGATTATTGCGATTTTAGTTTGAATTTAAAGAATACCCATAACTGAGTTTTTGAGTTTCTGATTGATTTGTATTGCAAAGATGTGGTTTTTTTTGTTGGGGTGGTGCTGTTGGACATTATTAAATATTTAATGTGTATTTTTGTATTGAAGGTCCCGTTTATGCGTGAAGAATTTGCCCAAGTATGTAGCCGAGTACCGTCTCAGAGAATTCTTCTCTCAGAAAGGGGAAGTCACTGACGCCAAGCTTATGCGTACTTCGTTAAGTTTCTCTCCTTTTTGTTCTTCCTATGTTTTTTAACAGTAATGTGAGTTGTAAACAACCTCTAGTGCTGTGAATCCCAAGTTAGTTGGATGAAACGGGTTAGGTTTGTATGAATGCTCTATAAGATTCGGTGTTACCTTGTATTTCGTACTATTTGCTTGAACTCAACAGTAACTTTACTATTAACTTAACTAATTACATAATTAGATTAATTTTAAAGTAAAAATTATTAGGTGATTTTTCTAAAAATGAATTTGGATTAAAAAGTTGGGTCTCATTATATGTAGACCAATTAATTAATATTACATATTTAATTAAATAGCTCATATGTTTCACATTATTTTTTGTCGAAAGAAGATGCAATTTTAAATCGAAACTTAACGCTAACCAATTGATGGAATGAGGGTAATTTTAAACTATCTTCAATATGTTAAAAATATTTTAACGCTTTTTTAAATATATAAAAAGGTTACACTCTCTTTTAGCAGATTAAAATGAAAAGCTAAAATAAAAAATACTAACCGAACCCTACTTCCACGCCGACCCGATCCGTTTTCCATACTGTCGCTTAAGCCCCTACGCCAACACAATATTTCCTCTCTCGCAGTCGAAGTCCCATACGCCAATCTGTACGGTGGATTTTAGCTGTTTACGCTGAATTTTGACAACAACAGCACAACAATGTAAGAATTGATGCATTCTTTGTTATTAAATTTGATTATAAGGATTAAGGACTACCCAGAACTGAGTTTTTGATTCTATGGTTGTTTTGTAAATGCAAACATTTGAATTTTCTTGTTAAGGTTGTAAGTATTAATGTTTGTTTTGATTTATTCAGTTTGAATAATGCCCAGTATGGAGTTTTTGTGTTTCTGGTTGTTTTGGAATGCAAAGATTTGATTTTTTTCTTGTTGGGGTTGTAAGAATTATTGATTATTGCGATTTTAGTTTGAATTTAAAGAATACCCATAACTGAGTTTTTGAGTTTCTGATTGATTTGTATTGCAAAGATGTGGTTTTTTTTGTTGGGGTTAGTGCTGTTGGACATTATTAAATATTTAATGTGTATTTTTGTATTGAAGGTCCCGTTTATGCGTGAAGAATTTGCCCAAGTATGTAGCCGAGGACCGTCTCAGAGAATTCTTCTCTCAGAAAGGGGAAGTCACTGACGCCAAGCTTATGCGTACTTCTTTAAGTTTCTCTCCTTTTTGTTCTTCCTATGTTTTTTAACAGTAATGTGAGTTGTAAACAACCTCTAGTGCTGTGAATCCCAAGTTAGTTGGACTGAAACGGGTTAGCTGTATGAATGCTCTATAAGATTCAGTGTTACCTTGTATTTCTGTACTATTTGCTTGAACTCAACAGTAACTTTACTATTAACTTAACTAATTACATAATTAGATTAATTTTAAAGTAAAAATTATTAGGTGATTTTTCTAAAAATGAATTTGGATTAAAAAGTTGGGTCTCATTATATGTAGACCAATTAATTAATATTACATATTTAATTAAATAGCTCATATGTTTCACATTATTTTTTGTCGAAAGAAGATGCAATTTTAAATCGAAACTTAACGCTAACCAATTGATGGAATGAGGGTAATTTTAAACTATCTTCAATATGTTAAAAATATTTTAACGCTTTTTTAAATATATAAAAAGGTTACACTCTCTTTTAGCAGATTAAAATGAAAAGCTAAAATAAAAAATACTAACCGAACCCTACTTCCACGCCGACCCGATCCGTTTTCCATACTGTCGCTTAAGCCCCTACGCCAACACAGTATTTCCTCTCTCGCAGTCGAAGTCCCATACGCCAATCTGTACGTTGGATTTTAGCTGTTTACGCTGAATTTTGGCAACAACATCAGAACAATGTAAGAATTGATGCATTCTTTGTTATTAAATTTGATTATAAGGATTAAGGACTACCCAGAACTGAGTTTTTGATTCTATGGTTGTTTTGTAAATGCAAACATTCGAATTCTCTTGTTAAGGTTGTAAGTATTAATGTTTGTTTTGATTTATTCAGTTTGAATAATGCCCAGTATGGAGTTTTTGTGTTTCTGGTTGTTTTGGAATGCAAAGATTTGATTTTTTTCTTGTTGGGGTTGTAAGAATTATTGATTATTGCGATTTTAGTTTGAATTTAAAGAATACCCATAACTGAGTTTTTGAGTTTCTGATTGATTTGTATTGCAAAGATGTGGTTTTTTTTGTTGGGGTGGTGCTGTTGGACATTATTAAATATTTAATGTGTAGTTTTGTATTGAAGGTCCCGTTTATGCGTGAAGAATTTGCCCAAGTATGTAGCCGAGTACCGTCTCAGAGAATTCTTCTCTCAGAAAGGGGAAGTCACTGACGCCAAGCTTATGCGTACTTCGTTAAGTTTCTCTCCTTTTTGTTCTTCCTATGTTTTTTAACAGTAATGTGAGTTGTAAACAACCTCTAGTGCTGTGAATCCCAAGTTAGTTGGACCGAAACGGGTTAGTTTGTATGAATGCTCTATAAGATTCGGTGTTACCTTGTATTTCGTACTATTTGCTTGAACTCAACAAAGAACTTTACTATTAACTTAACTAATTACATAATTAGATTAATTTTAAAGTAAAAATTATTAGGTGATTTTTCTAAAAATGAATTTGGATTAAAAAGTTGGGTCTCATTATATGTAGACCAATTAATTAATATTACATATTTAATTAAATAGCTCATATGTTTCACATTATTTTTTGTCGAATGAAGATGCAATTTTAAATCGAAACTTAACGCTAACCAATTGATGGAATGAGGGTAATTTTAAACTATCTTCAATATGTTAAAAATATTTTAACGCTTTTTTAAATATATAAAAAGGTTACACTCTCTTTTAGCAGATTAAAATGAAAAGCTAAAATAAAAAATACTAACCGAACCCTACTTCCACGCCGACCCGATCCATTTTCCATACTGTCGCTTAAGCCCCTACGCCAACACAGTATTTCCTCTCTCGCAGTCGAAGTCCCATACGCCAATCTGTACGGTGGATTTTAGCTGTTTACGCTAAATTTTGACAACAACAGCACAACAATGTAAGAATTGATGCATTCTTTGTTATTAAATTTGATTATAAGGATTAAGGACTTCCCAGAACTGAGTTTTTGATTCTATGGTTGTTTTGTAAATGCAAACATTTGAATTTTCTTGTTAAGGTTGTAAGTATTAATGTTTGTTTTGATTTATTCGGTTTGAATAATGCCCGATGGAGTTTTTGTGTTTCGGTTGTTTTGGAATGCAAAGATTTGATTTTTTTCTTGTTGGGGTTGTAAGAATTATTGATTATTGCGATTTTAGTGTGAATTTAAAGAATACCCATAACTGAGTTTTTGAGTTTCTGATTGATTTGTATTGCAAAGATGTGGTTTTTTTTGTTGGGGTGGTGCTGTTGGACATTATTAAATATTTAATGTGTATTTTTGTATTGAAGGTCCCGTTTATGCGTGAAGAATTTGCCCAAGTATGTAGCCGAGGACCGTCTCAGAGAATTCTTCTCTCAGAAAGGGGAAGTCACTGACGCCAAGCTTATGCGTACTTCGTTAAGTTTCTCTCCTTTTTGTTCTTCCTATGTTTTTTAACAGTAATGTGAGTTGTAAACAACCTCTAGTGCTGTGAATCCCAAGTTTGTTGGACTGAAACGGGTTAGCTGTATGAATGCTCTATAAGATTCAGTGTTACCTTGTATTTCTGTACTATTTGCTTGAACTCAACAGTAACTTTACTATTAACTTAACTAATTACATAATTAGATTAATTTTAAAGTAAAAATTATTAGGTGATTTTTCTAAAAATGAATTTGGATTAAAAAGTTGGGTCTCATTATATGTAGACCAATTAATTAATATTACATATTTAATTAAATAGCTCATATGTTTCACATTATTTTTTGTCGAATGAAGATGCAATTTTAAATCGAAACTTAACGCTAACCAATTGATGGAATGAGGGTAATTTTAAACTATCTTCAATATGTTAAAAATATTTTAACGCTTTTTTAAATATATAAAAAGGTTACACTCTCTTTTAGCAGATTAAAATGAAAAGCTAAAATAAAAAATACTAACCGAACCCTACTTCCACGCCGACCCGATCCATTTTCCATACTGTTGCTTAAGCCCCTACGCCAACACAGTATTTCCTCTCTCGCAGTCGAAGTCCCATACGCCAATCTGTACGGTGAATTTTGGCTGTTTATACTGAATTTTGGCAACAACATCACAACAATGTAAGAATTGATGCATTCTTTGTTATTAAATTTGATTATAAGGATTAAGGACTTCCCAGAATTGAGTTTTTGAGTCTATGGTTGTTTTGTAATTGCAAACATTCGAATTTTCTTGTTAAGGTTGTAAGTATTAATGCTTGTTTTGATTTATTCAGTTTGAATAATGCCCAGTATGGAGTTTTTGTGTTTCTGGTTGTTTTGGATTGCAAAGATTTATTTTTTTCTTGTTGGGTTGTAAGAATTATTGATTATTGTGATTTTAGTTTGAATTTAAAGAATACCCATAACTGAGTTTTTGAGTTTCTGATTGATTTGTATTGCAAAGATGTGGTTTTTTTTGTTGGGGTTAGTGCTGTTGGACATTATTAAATATTTAATGTGTATTTTTGTATTGAAGGTCCCGTTTATGCGTGAAGAATTTGCCCAAGTATGTAGCCGAGGACCGTCTCAGAGAATTCTTCTCTCAGAAAGGTGAAGTCACTGACGCCAAGCTTATGCGTACTTCGTTAAGTTTCTCTCCTTTTTGTTCTTCCTATGTTTTTTAACAGTAATGTGAGTTGTAAACAACCTCTAGTGCTGTGAATCCCAAGTTAGTTGGACTGAAACGGGTTAGCTGTATGAATGCTCTATAAGATTCGGTGTTACCTTGTATTTCGTACTATTTGCTTGAACTCAACAGTAACTTTACTATTAACTTAACTAATTACATAATTAGATTAATTTTAAAGTAAAAATTATTAGGTGATTTTTCTAAAAATGAATTTGGATTAAAAAGTTGGGTCTCATTATATGTAGACCAATTAATTAATATTACATATTTAATTAAATAGCTCATATGTTTCACATTATTTTTTGTCGAATGAAGATGCAATTTTAAATCGAAACTTAACGCTAACCAATTGATGGAATGAGGGTAATTTTAAACTATCTTCAATATGTTAAAAATATTTTAACGCTTTTTTAAATATATAAAAAGGTTACACTCTCTTTTAGCGATTAAAATGAAAAGCTAAAATAAAAAATACTAACCGAACCCTACTTCCACGCCGACCCGATCCATTTTCCATACTTGTTGCTTAAGCCCCTACGCCAACACAAAGTATTTCCTCTCTCGCATCGAAGTCCCATACGCCAATCAATACGGTGAATTTTGGTCGTTTATACTTTGAATTTTGGCAACAACATCACAACAATGTAAGAATTGATGCATTCTTTGTTATTAAATTTGATTATAAGGATTAAGGACTTCCCGAATTGAGTTTTTGAGTCTATGGTTGTTTTGTAATTGCAAACATTCGAATTTTCTTGTTAAGGTTGTAAGTATTAATGCTTGTTTTGATTTATTCAGTTTGAATAATACCCAGTATGGAGTTTTTGTGTTTCTGGTTGTTTTGGAATGCAAAGATTTATTTTTTTCTTGTTGGGTTGTAAGAATTATTGATTATTGTGATTTTAGTTTGAATTTAAAGAATACCCATAACTGAGTTTTTGAGTTTCTGATTGATTTGTATTGCAAAGATGTGATTTTTTTTGTTGGGGTTGGTCTTTGTTGGACATTATTAAATATTTAATGTGTATTTTTGTATTGAAGGTCCCGTTTATGCGTGAAGAATTTGCCCAAGTATGTAGCCGAGGACCGTCTCAGAGAATTCTTCTCTCAGAAAGGGGAAGTCACTGACGCCAAGCTTATGCGTACTTCGTTAAGTTTCTCTCCTTTTTGTTCTTCCTATGTTTTTTAACGTAATGTGAGTTGTAAACAACCTCTAGTGCTTGTGAATCCCAAGTTTGTTGGACCGAAACGGATTAGGTTTGTATGAATGCTCTATAAGATTCGGTGTTACCTTGTATTTCGTACTATTTGCTTGAACTCAACAGTAACTTTACTATTAACTTAACTAATTACATAATTAGATTAATTTTAAAGTAAAAATTATTAGGTGATTTTTCTAAAAATGAATTTGGATTAAAAAGTTGGGTCTCATTATATGTAGACCAATTAATTAATATTACATATTTAATTAAATAGCTCATATGTTTCAAATTATTTTTTGTCGAAAGAAGATGCAATTTTAAATCGAAACTTAACGCTAACCAATTGATGGAATGAGGGTAATTTTAAACTATCTTCAATATGTTAAAAATATTTTAACGCTTTTTTAAATATATAAAAAGGTTACACTCTCTTTTAGCATATTAAAATGAAAAGCTAAAATAAAAAATACTAACCGAACCCTACTTCCACGCCGACCCGATCCGTTTTCCATACTGTCGCTTAAGCCCCTACGCCAACACAGTATTTCCTCTCTCGCAGTCGAAGACCCATACGCCAATCTGTACGTTGGATTTTAGCTGTTTACGCTGAATTTTGGCAACAACATCACAACAATGTAAGAATTGATGCATTCTTTGTTATTAAATTTGATTATAAGGATTAAGGACTACCCAGAACTGAGTTTTTGATTCTATGGTTGTTTTGTAAATGCAAACATTTGAATTTTCTTGTTAAGGTTGTAAGTATTAATGCTTGTTTTGATTTATTCAGTTTGAATAATGCCCAGAATGGAGTTTTTGTGTTTCTGATTGTTTTGGAATGCAAAGATTTGATTTTTTTTCTTGGTGGGGTTGTAAGAATTATTGATTATTGTGATTTTAGTTTGAATTTAAAGAATATCCATAACTGTGTTTTTGAGTTTCTGATTGATTTGTATTGCAAAGATGTGGTTTTTTTTGTTGGGGTTGGTGTTGTTGGACATTATTAAATATTTAATGTGTATTTTTGTATTGAAGGTCCCGTTTATGCGTGAAGAATTTGCCCAAGTATGTAGCCGAGGACCGTCTCAGAGAATTTTTCTCACAGAAAGGTGAAGTCACTGACGCCAAGCTTATGCGTACTTCGTTAAGTTTCTCTCCTTTTTGTTCTGCCTATGTTTTTTAACAGTAATGTGAGTTGTAAACAACCTCTAGCGCTGTAAATCCCAAGTTTGTTGGACTGAAACGGGTTAGCTATATGAATGCTCAATAAGATTCAGTGTTACCTTGTATTTCTGTACTATTTGCTTGAACTCAACAGTAACTTTACTATTAACTTAACTAATTACATAATTAGATTAATTTTAAAGTAAAAATTATTAGGTGATTTTTCTAAAAATGAATTTGGATTAAAAAGTTGGGTCTCATTATATGTAGACCAATTAATTAATATTACATATTTAATTAAATAGCTCATATGTTTCACATTATTTTTTGTCGAAAGAAGATGCAATTTTAAATCGAAACTTAACGCTAACCAATTGATGGAATGAGGGTAATTTTAAACTATCTTCAATATGTTAAAAATATTTTAACGCTTTTTTAAATATATAAAAAGGTTACACTCTCTTTTAGCAGATTAAAATGAAAAGCTAAAATAAAAAATACTAACCGAACCCTACTTCCACGCCGACCCGATCCGTTTTCCATACTGTCGCTTAAGCCCCTACGCCAACACATTATTTCCTCTCTCGCAGTCGAAGTCCCATACGCCAATCTGTACGGTGGATTTTAGCTGTTTACACTGAATTTTGGCAACAACAGCACAACAATGTAAGAATTGATGCATTCTTTGTTATTAAATTTGATTATAAGGATTAAGGACTACCCAGAATTGAGTTTTTGAGTCTATGGTTGTTTTGTAAATGCAAACATTCGAATTTTCTTGTTAAGGTTGTAAGTATTAATGCTTGTTTTGATTTATTCAGTTTGAATAATACCCAGAATGGAGTTTTTGTGTTTCTGGTTGTTTTGGAATGCAAAGATTTGATTTTTTTCTTGTTGGGGTTGTAAGAATTATTGATTATTGTGATTTTAGTTTGAATTTAAAGAATATTCATAACTGAGTTTTTGAGTTTCTGATTGATTTGTATTGCAAAGATGTGGTTTTTTTTGTTGGGGTTGGTGTTGTTGGACATTATTAAATATTTAATGTGTATTTTTGTATTGAAGGTCCCGTTTATGTGTGAAGAATTTGCCCAAGTATGTAGCCGAGGACCGTCTCAGAGAATTCTTCTCTCAGAAAGGGGAAGTCACTGACGCCAAGCTTATGCGTACTTCGTTAAGTTTCTCTCTATGTTTTTTAACAGTAATGTGAGTTGTAAACAACGTCTAGTGCTGTGAATCCCAAGTTTGTTGGACTGAAACGGGTTAGCTGTATGAATGCTCTATAAGATTCAGTGTTACCTTGTATTTCTGTACTATTTGCTTGAACTCAACAGTAACTTTACTATTAACTTAACTAATTACATAATTAGATTAATTTTAAAGTAAAAATTATTAGGTGATTTTTCTAAAAATGAATTTGGATTAAAAAGTTGGGTCTCATTATATGTAGACCAATTAATTAATATTACATATTTAATTAAATAGCTCATAAGTTTCACATTATTTTTTGTCGAAAGAAGATGCAATTTTAAATCGAAACTTAACGCTAACCAATTGATGGAATGAAGATAATTAAACTATCTTCAATATGTTAAAAATATTTTAAGGCTTTTTTTAATATATAGAAAGGTTAAAATGAAAAGAATACTAACGAACCCTACTTTCACGCCGACCGATCTGTTTTCCATCGCTTAAGCCCCTACAGCCAACACATATTTCTCTCTCGCAGTCGAAGTTAGGAAGATAAACTCCCATACACCAATCTGTACGGTGTATTTTAGCTATTTACGCTGAATTTTGGCAACAACAGCATAACAATGTAAGAATTGATGCATTCTTTGTTATTAAATTTGATTATAAGGATTAAGGACTACCCAGAATTGAGTTTTTGAGTCTATGGTTGTTTTGTAAATGCAAACATTTGAATTTTCTTGTTAAGGTTGTAAGTATTAATGCTTGTTTTGATTTATTCAGTTTGAATAATACCCAGAATGGAGTTTTTGTGTTTCTGGTTGTTTTGGTATGCAAAGATATGATTTTTTTCTTGGTGGGGTTGTAAGAATTATTGATTATTGTGATTTTAGTTTGAATTTAAAGAATACCCATAACTGAGTTTTTGAGTTTCTGATTGATTTGTATTGCAAAGATGTGATTTTTTTTGTTGGGGTTGGTGCTGTTGGACATTATTAAATATTTAATGTGTATTTTTGTATTGAAGGTCCCGTTTATGTGTGAAGAATTTGCCCAAGTATGTAGCCGAGGACCGTCTCAGAGAATTCTTCTCTCAGAAAGGGGAAGTCACTGACGCCAAGCTTATGCGTACTTCGTTAAGTTTCTCTCCTTTTTGTTCTTCCTATGTTTTTTAACAGTAATGTGAGTTGTAAACAACCTCTAGTGCTGTGAATCCCAAGTTTGTTGGACTGAAACGGGTTAGCTGTATGAATGCTCTATAGTTGATTCCCTCCATTTTGACCCGTTTCAACAACAACAAACCCAGTGTGATCCCACAGGTGGGGTCTGGGGAGGGTAGGATGTGCATACCTTACCCCTACCTTTGACAACCTCTCTACCTCACAAAGGACGGAGTAAGTTATGCGTACATCCTATCCTCTCCAGACCCCATTTGCGGGATCACACTGGGTTTGTTGTTGTTGAAACGGGTCAAAATGGAGGGAATCAACTATAGATCATTCACACAGCTAGCCACAATTAGCAAAGAACTTGTTGTTGATGTATAGTAACATTAATATTTTTGAGTTGTTCTCAGCGTTTTGAGCCAAGAATTGATTTCTTTGACTGGTATATACGAGTTGCTATTTGGTAGTATTGATATTTTTGGGGTATGTTTATTATGACTTTGAAATGTATTTGATGTCGAATGATTATCATGTTAAGCAGAGATGGGAAGAGCAGGCAGTTCGGATTTGTAGGATTTCGAACAGAGCAAGAGGCTGAGGAAGCTATCAAGTATTTTGACAAGTCATTCATGGATAGTAGTCGTATTATTTGTGAGGTATGTCTTTTCTGCTTCAGTTACTATGATATTCTACTTGGATGGCATACATACTTAGCGGAAGAAGAAAATGCCATATCTCTATTCCTTATTCCATTATTCTGAAATGAGTAGATAGTAGATACACAGAGTTCAGCTACTACATCTGTCCTATTTTATGGGGCGTACTTTCCTTTTTAGTTTGTCCCAAGAAGAATGACATCTTCCTATATTTTGAAATACTTTTCACTTTAAATTTTTTGTTGTACCCTATTTGTAGCCACACAACTGTCATGGTTTGTGTTAGACCACGAGTTCCAAAAATCCTTCTTTCTTAAATTCCGTGCCAAGTCAAACACCGCAACATAAATTGGGACAGTAGGAGTATAAAGATGACACCTTTTTAATATTTTCCAAGTAATTAGTGAAAATCTCCTTATATAAGTTGTAAGCTCAGGAAGATCTTGTTAACTTTATTGCTTATATTCTATTTTTTACATCATGAATTATTTGAATCTTTATTTTCATAGGTTATGGATAATTATTTTTATATAAGAGAGTAGCAATTTATTGGTGATGTGCTTAAATGACACATGAAATTCATTTTCATATAGCCAGATTGCTAGGAAAATTGGGGATCCAAATATCCCTCGTCCATGGAGCAGGCACACTGTGAAAAAACAAGAGAAATTGACAAATGAAGATGAGAATGCAAAAGTAAACAAAGGTTCTAAGTCTACAGGTTTAAAAGGGGACAAAAAGAATAGTAAGCAGGAGAGCAAGGATGGGGATCCTCAGCTTCAAGAGTTCCTTGAAGTTATGCAGCCTCGGAGTAAGTCAAAGTTGTGGGCAAATGATACACTAACAGCTCCATCTCTTACCCGAAGTAAAAAGGATGGTGATAAGCAATCCCAGGGAAAAGAGACAAGCCAGCAAAAGATGGATACTGATGTCTCTGAGTTGGACGAGGTTATTAAAAAAGAGGAATCTCTGTCAGATAGTGAAAAATCTGAGAAACCTGACGGCTCCTGTAATGATGAAGTTATGACCGATACAGATTATTTCAAAAGTATAGTGAGAAAAGATTGGTCCGACTCAGAAAGTAGTGAAGGCGATAGTGATAGTGAAAGTGACAAGAACAGTGAAGATGCAAATGCTGGTAATATCCTTGAACCTGATGATACAGTGGATTTTTTGAATGATGGGGTCACCACATCTAACAATGAGTCACTTGAGCTTGCTGACCCTTCATCAAGTGTTAAGGATGAAAAAGAAGATCTGGAGAGCGGACGATTATTTGTTCGTAATCTTCCATACACCACTACGTAATACATCTTCCTTCTTCTTTTTCCCTTTTCCCTTTTTTTTTTGGGTGATTTTGTTAACTCAATATGTTGCTCAGTGTAATGACTTCAATGAACCTAATATATGTTCTTGTGAAATAAATGGTTTTATGACTCAGGGAGGAGGAGCTGGAAGAACACTTTAGAGCATTTGGCAATGTCTCACAGGTTCATATTGTTGTTGACAAAGACACAAAGAGGTCCAAAGGAATTGCATATGTTCTCTATGTATTACCAGAATCTGCTGCTAGGTACCTGTCAATCTGCATACAAATTCTAAACTACTGCACTTTTTACCTGCAAGAAGCACACTGATATCCATGCTATAAATTCCGAGTCCTATGCATATGTATGTATGTGTCTATTTTGCATGTTCCAGTGCTTCCTTGCATTGTTCATTTGTTGTTTCTTCCAGGGCATTAGCAGAGCTGGACAGTTCAATTTTTCAAGGACGATTACTTCATGTTATGCCAGCAAAACAGAAAGTTTCTCCAGAGAAGACAGAGTAAGTGTTGTTCCCCTACTCTTTTCAATGTTCATATCCATTGAGATGGTTTGCTTATATACATATATGTCAAGGGAAGCTCTCTCTTTCTTTTTTTTAATGTGGGATCTACCTTGCTATAATAAGATTGGTCATTTATTACTCTGTAGGACAGTTGCTAATACCAAGCAATCTTCAAACACATTCAAGCAGCAGAGACAAGAGGAAAAGAAGGCATCTGAAGCTAGTGGAAATACACGATCTTGGAATACTCTGTTCATGCGGCCAGACACTGTATGTACACTATCCAATATTATAATTTGAAATCATTCATTTCTGTGATGCTGGTGCTCTTCTGTTTGCTAGAAACAGTAAGATCATCTGGTGATTTATTATGTTTCTCCATGTCTACACATGAGTTGGGATACTCCTTGATTTTTCTGTATTCTTGTCAACCTGTAACAAAAACACATCTCTAGAGATGTTACTTTGTATCATGGTAAGTATGTTTTGCTTACAAAAGCAAGTTATTTCTTACTCTGGGACAGTGGAAAGGACTATGCATCCATATAAATGTTCAATCATTAAGAAAATCGCTGGAAGAAATCAATAAGTTTGGATCATTTGGAGGAAAGTTAGAAGAGCTGATTATTATCTTTCCAAAGAGAGATGACAATCCAATAAATTTGTAAGGGAAGTTCATTGGGGTTTGAGTTTTAGGAGGAACCTATAGGATTTGGAGTTGGAAGAATTTCATAATATGGGTTATTGTATAAGGAGGATACATCGAATGATAGATTGGATGCATGGAGATGGAGAGAGAGTAGAGATGGCTTATCCACTGTTAAATCTTATTGCTAGAGTTTATTAGGGAGAGATGAATGTATTTACCCTCATTACTCTATATGGGTTCCCCAGCATCGAGGAAGGTTTGTTTCTTTGCAGGGATAGCAACAAGGGGAGCGATCTTGATAGTAGAAAACCAGAAAGAGGAGGATTTCCTATGTTAGTTGGTGTTTCATGTGCAAATGTTCGGGCGAAGATTTAGATCATTTCCCATTGTTTTGTCAAGTGGCTAATCAATTGTGTAGAGTGGTCTTAATTGGTTTGGGTTGCAAAGGGTGATGCCAAGCACGATAAAGGAGGTGTTGCATAGCTGTGCTTACAAGAAGGGAAGAGAAGTTAAGGGCATGGAATGTTGCCCTTTTAGCAATTATATGCGTTATTTGAAAAAAGAGAAATAGGAGAGCGTTTGAAGGGTTTTAAGATTTTGGAAAACTGCAAAGTAGTCTTTTATTTATGGTTTCCTTTCGGTGTATTCATGTGGTCCCTATTTGTATAGAAGATCAGGTTTCTTTTCTTGAGAACCATATTTTGATGTAGGTCCTCTTTTTTTGGTATACGACTTGTATACGGGCTTCCCCCAATTTTTTTATCCCCCAATTGTGAATAAAATTATTTACGTTATAAAAAAAACTTGGTTATTTTTTTGAACTTGGGTGACGGAAAGTAATGTATATGCGTAATCCTCCAAGGTCAAGCCCCTTTTTATGGAGGTTGGACTACATGCACAAGATCTTAGGTAAGAGTAGCCTTTGTGTAACTGCAGTCATCAGAGCTAGGTGGAGAAATTTAGTCTTAGCAAAGGTGCTTCATGTTGAGGATATTTGTGTTAATTGATGAAATTAGCGAGAGCTTTAACAAAAGCTTGAAATATGGAGATGAACCTTAGAGTGTAAAGGTTCTAGAATAAGTAGAAGTAAGATTGAATACATGCACCGCAAGTTTAGTCAGTATGAGAAGAGCGAAGTTGAGGTGAGACTAGACAAAATAGCAATGCAAAAATGCAAAGAATATAGATATTTAGGTTCACCCTTTCAAGGGAAAGAAATGTCAGATGAAGATGTTACACATACTCTAAAATCTGATAGTTGAAATGGAGAAGTACTATCGGGGTGTTATGTGATAGATGGATGCCTACCATAGTGAAAGGTAAGTTCTACATAGGGGTCTTCAAGTTAAACGGCAAAACCAAGTTAAACCGGCAAACTGAGTCAAACTGGCTTAATAAACCCAGAATCCATTTTTTTGGAAATGGCAAAAGTTTTATTTATAGAAAGTACCAACACGGTACAAGAAAAACAAAAACAAAGGAATGCAGATCAAAACAAAGATCCCAAATCTACTGTCTTCCCCCTAGCAAATCCAAAAACTCTATATGCTCATTTGTGCTACCAATAACCTAGAATCCATTTAAGATGGTTTGGTTTTAAATTTTAAAAAGTGGTAATCTTTGGTTTGTATTTGGTATTAAACAAAAAAGAATCAAACCGAACCAAACTGGCAACTATTCACATAATTATACTTACCTATATATATATATATAGAGAGAGAGAGATAGATAAATATAGATACAGATATTGTTGAAGTTTTTCTTCCTAATTTTTGGGTTTTGCTTTACATTTGAGGCATATTTTATTGTCTTGACCAGGCCTATGTCAGATCATCATATCTAACATTACTACATCGTTTTCATTAATTTCTGATGTTGGTAAAGAGTATTTGTACTTTCACTCCCGTAGATTTTCCAACTAACTTTTCTTACTATTTCACTGAGACCCATCATTCGACCAGAAAAGGGAATTAAATCCAAACTTATGTAACATTAATTATGCTCTCCGCTCAATTTCATTCTAATACTAATAAACCAATAAGATAAGTGAGATTAGATCCCACCAGCTCGAATCTGCACTCCTTGGGTCGATTTATCAGTTGTTAGCCTAGCGGTTCCATCATTCATCTTCCTCATCTCTTCAACTGAATCTTTGTAGTATTCTTCCGAGGTCTTCGTCATGCCATTCCAGCAACAAACACAATTTAGCAAGTTGTGCTAAACATGAGTTGAGAGAAGGCTATACTAGCGCAATTTGACCTAAAGTTGTTTGTGTCTTTTATTTTTATTACCATTAGTATATATATTTAACTTTTTTTTTCACTTTTATTTTTTTCGGTATTGATGATGACATGAGTTGAGCTTAAGTGGAGAAATATGGTCAATGAGAATTCATATGGCCGATCTCTACTTGTTTGGTACCGAGGCACAATTGTTGTAGTAGAGATACTTCATGCACGTCTACTTACAGATTACAATGGCTCAGGGTTATCCATGGTATCTAAAAAGTTAAAGAGGATAATGGTGGCTGGAGAGAGCAACCTATTTCTCTTTAAACAAACCTTAAGGTTGTTAACTTGTTTTTAAATGAAATAAAGGAGAGTTTTGGGAGTTGACCTGGTGTTCCCTGCAACATGAGAACAACCATCATTATCAAGTGCAGTTCCCTTCTATTGGTAGGTTTCTTAAGGAGTAAGGATACAATCTTATACTAAGGTGTTTGTACTCATAGAAAGGTGTTAAGCTAAGGTAATACTCCCCCCCTTCGCAAATTAACATTCACTTTAGCTTAAAAAATTGTCCCAAAAAATTCTCCATCAAAAAAGTTGTCCCAAAAAATTGACACCTTAGAAATTCAGGAATGAAGTTGACAGTTGTTTCCAACTATACCTTTAATATCAATAAAAATGCACATTATTTAAGAGGAAAACTCAATCTACTTTTATTAAATTGGGGTAACTTATTTAACTATACCTTGTATTTATTGTTTTCTTAGTGGTCGCGAAAAGAGCTAAAGCGACTGATCAAATGGGACGGAGGGAGTATGTATTAGTTCTTTCTTCTACATCTTCTGCTTCCTCTTTCTTTACTTTTTCTTTTGTTATCTATCCTTAGAGATAGTTTGCAACTATGTAGGGATTAGTAGTGGGGATTAATAATACATGAATTAGTAATATAAGTATTACTGTATTAGTAATACGTGGATTAGTAATGCAAGGATTGTTTGTTGTTGAATGATTAATTTATTACAAATTAGTATATAATATATAATTTAGGATATTTGTTTATTCTTTAAATAAATAAAAAAATACTTTAATATTATGAGGGTTAGTTCTGTCATTCTAGAATTTTAATCCATTTATTGCAAATAGACACATTCTTATTCCATGTTCTACACCGCATAAAATATTACATAAATTTCTGCCTAACTATACGTGTATTATTTATGATGTAAACAACAACTAACAACCAAAAAATGTTCAACTTGATGCGGATTTTTATGTGGAGATTGAATTACCTGAAGCCCAACCAAACATGGTACAAATTAAACGTTAGATGCTTTATTTTTTTTTGGTTTGGGCGGGGGGTTGTGGAAAACAACTTTTGCCGATCCTTGATGTTTGCTGTAATAGACTAGGTTTATTTTGTTTACGTTTGATCAGATTGTAGTTATTTTAGTTCCTATATATTCTTCTTGTAAGATGATTTGGTTGTTCAAATCTTTTAAGCTATCTTATTACTTGTCTGATCAATTTCTGAAATGCTTCAGGATCTTTAATTACTTCTCTTTTGGGTTGTGTATGCCTCATACCACGTCAGCATTTGGACTTGTTCTTAAATGTAAAAATGATCTCCTGTTCTTTGAAATATTTTAGGTTGTCGAGAATATTGCAAGAAAATTTGGTGTGAATAAAAGTGATCTTCTGGATAGAGAAGCTGATGATCTTGCTGTACGTATAGCATTGGGTGAGACTCAAGTGATAGCGGAGACCAAAAAGGCTCTTGCAAAAGCTGGAGTTAATATTGCTTCATTGGAAGAATACGCTGCTTGGAAATTTGATGGAGTGAAACGAAGCAATCACGTTATTCTAGTTAAGAATTTGCCATATGGTTCGTCAGAAGGTGAACTTGAGAGTATGTTTGGGAAGTTTGGGAGCCTGGATAAGATTATTCTTCCTCCCACCAAAACCTTAGCTTTGGTATGTGCTTTTATCGCTGTAGCCTTTGGTTTGAAATGACTATCCTTGAACTGTAATGGTTCTCTATCTGCTTTGTGACTTTTCCCTGCAATAGGGTGATAATCACTCCTTTCCTTCAAAATCATTACCTGAAAATTTTTCTGGTTATCAAGATTCTGTTTCTGTGATTATCAGGTTGTCTTCCTAGAACCGGCAGAAGCACGTGCAGCTTTTCACGGTCTAGCATACAAACGTTACAAGTAAGTGTGTACATCCATTTCTTGCTTTTAGTACAAAGGTGATTTTCTTAGTTTAAAAACTAACGGTATATGTAAAGACAGAATTTCATATCATGACCCATTTCCTGCTTTTGAAAATGCCTTCCAATTTTAGATTTTGCAAGATTGAGATTTCTCCTAGCTTGCCTTCTGTTCTTTCTAGCATGTATCATTTTTGATGTGTTTCATATTCAACATATTTTGATGGAGTCCTGAAAGTTTGGAATTATGAAGTTGATTTTGTCCCTTTGTCCTAATGCAGGGACACTCCCCTTTATTTGGAGTGGGCTCCTGGGAATATTCTTGATCAAACAAGTGATCCGAGAAGTGATCTTATTGTTGAAGATGATGCAAAGAGAGTGCTCCTAGAGCAACAAGTGGAAGGAGTAACAGATCCAGATGTTGATCCTGATAGAGTTGAGGTATATGAACTGTAAAACCCATGTTCTCCATCTTTGTATAGAATGTACTTTGGTGCGAAGTCCCAAGTCTTGTATGAGTACTTGCAAGCTGTTGATCAATGGTTGCACCATATGTCACGAAGTTTCACTTTATGAATTCCATCTTGTAATAGTAATTTTTTTAGGGTTTTGATCTTTTCCTCCCTGATAATTCTGATAATTTAAAAGCTTTGTTGACTCTGGCACTTCTGTTTGATCAATGGTTGCACCATATGCCATGAAGTTTCACTTTATGAATTCCATTCTATAACAATAACACAAACTTTATAAAATTGCACAGAGATGGGCTTGAATGGCGGGGCATGTATATTGAGAATTCATATAAACGACCCAACTAGCTTGGGATTGAGGCGTAGTTATTGTTTTTGTTGCACACAAAAATGTGGAGTACATTACAAATTCTTAAACGAAGTCTTGCATATTAATTCAAGTTTTTTGTTTGCTGCTAATTAACTATGGCCTGCATATGAATCAAAGTGGTTATTGATGGATTATGGTTGATAGTCTGCAAGTCAAGGATTGGGAGAAAGAGACCGGTTCGTAGTAAATCAGAAATAAACATTTCTTAAATATGATTTATACTCTTGGTATCAGCAGACTAAAGAATCATTCTATTCTCTGTACCGAAATAAAAAAGAATTCAGTTACTGGAAATAAGTAACAGGGAAGGGCATTGCAGTTTTAGAAATTCCTTTTGCCTCTTTGTTTGTTCTTCTATCTGCCTTGATTTCCCAGGTTTGTTTTCATGTTTCATTAACCAATCGGCGTTCTTGTTTGCCACCTTTCCAGTCACGATCACTTTATGTCAAGAACCTAAATTTCAAAACGTTGGATGAGAGTTTAAAGAAGCATTTCACTGATCACATAAAGGATGGGCGAATATTAAGCGTGAGGGTAAGTTCTTTTGGCTCCTTTTGTTCCGAGACTTTTACTATCTTAACAGAGTATTTCCTTCCTGCTGCATGAGAAAATAACTCCTCTTCCTGACACCTGTATATTATTCTGTGTAGGTGAAGAAGCATTTAAAGAATGGAAAAAATGTCTCTATGGGTTTTGGATTCATTGAGTTTGATTCAGTTGATACAGCAATCAATGTTTGCAAGGATTTGCAGGTAATCATTTTTTGTTTCAACATTCTGTCTATACATCTTGGGCTCTTACAACTAATTTTTCAACTTCCCCTCTTGTCATTCAGGGAACTGTTTTGGATGGGCATGCACTCATATTGCAACTTTGTCACACTAAGAAGGATGATCAACTACCAAAGAAAGCTGGGAATGACAAGAGTTCAACTAAGTTGCTTGTTAGGAATGTTGCTTTTGAGGCAACTGAAAAGGATCTCAGGCAACTATTCAGTCCATTTGGGCAGGTACTTCCTCCAACTGTTGGTAACATAGATACTATGTAGTAAAAAGGTGATACGAGGTTTCCTGTGTTGAAAGTGGCAAAGCTAGAGGTTGATTGAGGATAAATGTAGCTGTGAGGCACGAGGATGCATTATGTCCTGTGCATTTTCATTTCCAGTCCACGTGAGAGACACTTCTTTGTGTGGAACTCATAGAATTGCGCAAATGCTGATCTTTTGGTCTGAATCCGCAAAACTGACTTTTACCTAATTAATTAATTATTATTATTATTATAACGGTGGTATCTGGGTCAGCTTGCACCCTTCTTGACTTTCCACCGGGTGCCTACTACTTCACACCACCGCTGGTACGAAAGAGGGGTGGGGAAAAGATGAGGGATAGTGCTAGCTTGGGTATGATGTTGAAGAAACAGAAGAGGGTGTGGGGAAAAGATGAGGATGGATGAAGAGGGGGAGAGACTGGGGAAGGAATATGATGGGGATGTGGCTTAGTAGCCACAAATGACAAACACTGTGCATAAGTAAATTAGCTTGAAGGTTGTGGTCTTGTCTCTAGCTATATTAGGCACAATAAGGGCAATTTTGCATGAAGCTAGACTCAGGAGACAATCAGGTCTACTACATAATCCCTCGCCCTTTGGCTCAAAATCTTAAATGCAGCTGAACAAGATTTGTAATCATACGATCCTTGGCTTTAGATCGTTCTAAAATTCTTTGAACACTACATATTCTTTTTTGTAGGACACGGATTAGGGTAGAAGAGTAGTAGGTAGTCGAGCGTAATCCTACTTACTCTTGCAAATTGGTAGTGGTAGTGTTATTGTTGTAGGTCCGCTTAGCCTATCTTACTAATAGGTGCAGTATTTTTTTATAGTTCCTTGTAATTTGATTTATGCTGTTATGTGTCCTTTAGTGTACTTTGTTTAGCTTATTTTTTACCGGATCTGACTGCTTTTGTTGTTGCTATGCTCTTGCTTATGCTCTATCTTGAGCCGAGGGTCTCTCGGAAACAGCCGCTCTACCTACCATGGTAGAGGTAAGGTCTGCGTACACTCTACCAGACCTCACATTGTGGGATTTCATTGGTTATGTTGTTGTTGTTACTACATATTCTTTTTGCTGAAATTTATAATTTTGATTGGAGAAAAACAGATTAAACTATAGGGTCTTTATTCAGCCATAACTTTTCTTGGTAGACTATTTTATCCAGATTTAAGTGAGCATTTAGGATTCTCTCCGTTGTGTAATGCTTTTATTCAAGCGTCCAGCAATAGTGGAATGTGTTGTGGAAATCATGAGTCTGGAAAATGTTGATTTAGACAGAATGATGCATGGTAATTAGCAGGTGATCTAGCAACTAGGAGCTAGGACTAGAAAAAACCCCATTATGATGCTTTGGTTCCTTGAAAGTCTGACATGTATGTTATTTTTGTTTTGCATCCGTCATCACGTTTTCACATAGCTATTTATCTCAACGTCTTTTCCATTGACCTCCAACTGAATTCATCCTACAGATTAAGAGTTTAAGGCTGCCGATGAGGTTCGGGAACCATAGAGGATTTGCATTTGTAGAGTTCGTCACGAAACAAGAGGCAAAGAATGCCATTGAAGCTCTATCCAATACTCACTTGTATGGGCGCCATTTGGTATGTCATCTTGCGATTCTCAAACAATGTATATATTTACCTAAATTTCACCAAATAATATGTTGTGTATGTACATCTCAGGTTCTGGAGAGAGCCAAGGAAGGTGAGAGCTTAGAGGAATTACGTGCTCGCACAGCAGCTCAGTTTAGTACTGAGCAAAATGGGTTTCAAACTTCTAAATTATCCAAGAAGAGAAAGCAAATGGCTATATTGGATGAAGGGAGCTTTAAATTCGAGCGAATTGCTGATTAATACTTCACAACTCCTCCATATGTAACAGGAGGATGGGTTTTTTCTTTCCCTATTGTCCCCAATTAGTTGTCCTATATAGGTTAAAGCTACTAGTTATGCAGTCTTAGTAGTAAAAGGTACTAAGATGAGAGCTTGTTTAATCATTTTCACAGAGTAAAAGAGCCAATCTTGTTGCAATGTGGTGGCACTTGAGAGTTCTCTTGGTTTACTAAATTAGTTATTTTTTGTTTGAGATTAGGTCCACTCAGAACTTGAGTTTTGCAGTTTTCTTCATTAATGTGATCTCTGGGATACCCTTCTCATTTTATATTGTAGCTCATGAAAGCTTTACACAGACTCTTTTGCAAAGTTAATCTGTACTTATGCTGGTCAGTTTATGATAAAAAGATCCAAGTAGGTAAACATAGTTGGATCCCTTTGGATGTTTCTTCTGGATTGTTATTATAGTGAAGATGTAGGGTCCCCTAAAATAATATTTCTTGTCGCTAGCTAGGGGTTAATAAAGGAGTGTTGTTTCTTATCTTCCAAAACCAAAAGGAAAAACTTATTGTCTCGGAGGGTGAATTTATTATTCACATTTTGAAGTTGAACACTGAATTTTTTTGTTAGAAAAAGAAGGGCAGGCAACAAAGGGTCGATTTAAAAGAGAAGTGTCGATTATATCTTTTAAAACATGGACAATTTGTTAATTTGACCACAATTTTGGTTTATCAAAGTCTAAACAAAGACTGATAAAATGAAAGAAAATAAAGAAAGACAACAAATAGGTGTTAACACTTTGCATAGCATTTTTTTTTCTTTTTGGTCATGCGCAATCTCAAGAGAAATCAAAAAAAGGACCAAGGGAATCCAAAGGGGCCAGCTTGCTGGCAGGGAGTCAAGTTTGCGGCCTTAGGGTCGCAAGTTCGATTCCCCCCTAAGGATATCGTCCTCCGGGGCACATACATGTGGTAAAGCCTGGGCGCTAAAAGCCGCGCGGGCATGTTGCAGTGTGGGTTCGGTCTCCGCCAAGCTTTAGGGATGGGGCTTGTGGGGGGGTCAACCTTGTAGCATTGATCCGTTGGACGCAAGCAGACACTGACCATGTGTGCATATCCCGCGATTTACCTGGTGGTGGGGTGCTGAAGGACCGGTCCCATCACCTCCAGGAGCCTAGTACCGCATACTTGTGCGGCAGTACTAGCGATATGGGGGTACTAAGGCCACCCCGAGACCTGGATTATCAAAAAAAAAAAAAAAAAAAAAAAAAAAAAAAAAAAGGACCAAGGGAGTTGGTAATAACGCCATTGCAACAATTTTAAAAAGAATTTATTTGTTCCTTGACTAAACAGAATGAGATACTTGTCCATTTTAATATATCAAAAGAAAGATAATTTTTTTTTTTGTTTTACCCTTCATATTAATTTTCATTTTTAAATTGGTTTTTAAGTCTATTAAAATTATACATTAATTAATATAAGTATTATAATAAAATACATACTTCATTTATTAATTTTAAGTAGCGTGCAAAATCAGAGATGGACAAGTAAAATAAACGGAGTTAGTAGTTGTCTTTATCTTGATTAATTAATTACTTTTGAGCTAGATTTTCTTTCAAAGAAAATAACACTAATACTACTTTACCAGTAAATTAAACATGTTCTTTTGTTGGTAAAATATGTCTTACCACCAAAAAATTCACTATTTTATGCTTAATTATACAAAATTTCAACTTTTCCATTGACAAAAAGTGGGTGTAGATTCTTTCCAATTCCCTAACCATTTTCAGTGAGTTTCTTGGCGAAATCTTTCAAGAAAAATTGTTTCTTTATCCCCCCAAAACCTTTTCTTTATCCCCTTTTAGTCCACTCTTTACATTTCTGCTACTCACTATTTCCCTAATTTTGGTTGCATTTCCGGTCCTTCTGCCTTGTTTGCCTCTTTTTTCAACTGGGTATGCCTTAATCTTGAGCTAATTTTGTTGTTTCTTTAGGGTTTGGATTTTTATCATGAAATTATTAATTTCCATGATTCTTTTCTTTGTGGATTTACTTTTAAGTGTATTTCTCTTCATTATTGCTTGTTCTGTATATGAGATCCCAATTTATTTTTGTGGTTTTTAGTATTTGATATTTATTGTTGTTTACTGTAAGTAATATTATACATTGTTGTTTTGTCAGAATTACTAGTATAATTCGTTTTCTTTGTGGGGTTTCTTTAATTTTTGTGTTCTTTAATTCTGCTTATAGTGCACCATTGAGATCTTCCTTGTTACTGTTTTTTGGTGGGACTTAGTAGGCGTTTGGCCATAGATTTTAAATATTTTTCACAAATATATGAAGTTGAAGTTGAAGATGTAGTTGTGTTTGGTTATACTATTTGCAAAGGAGAGAAGAGAGCATTTTATTTGGAATTTATAAAGATGGAGTTGGAAAACAGGTTTGGAGCACTTTTCCAAATTTGGAATCCAACTCCAAGTTGGATTTGAAAATTTTATAACCAAACACTGATTTTGAAATAAACTGAAAAATTAATCTGGAAAATAATGAATAATTCTCATGGCCAAACTGCTCTTTAGAGTTTGGGATTTGGATTTACTGTTAGTGGACTACATTGATTATAAAAGTTGGTGTCAATTTCCTGGTTCATTTGTGAAAGTTTGTGACCCTTTATTTTTAGTGATTTCTTGATTTATTGTTGTGTTTGTTTTGAATCTTTATAGAGGCAATGTCGCAAGGCTACGTGATTGAGCTCTACTTTGATCCTGCGCTGGAAAACCAGGTCTTAAAGGCCTGGAATGTATTGGCTCGGCGCCAGATTAGCACTCAGCTTATTGAGATTGAGTCTAGACCTCACATTACCCTCTTCTCGAGTCCCTATTTTGATCCATCAAAGCTTGAGAACATTGTAAAGAATTTTTCATCCAAGCAAGAATCTTTGCCTTTGCCCTTTGGTTCAATTGGAAGCCTCCCAAGTGACGACAATGTTCTGTTTCTTGCCCCAACTCCGACTTTGTCTCTCCTTCAGTTCCATTCTCAGCTGTTTGATGCTATGAAAAAGGAGGGAATTGAGATTGCGGAGGAGAATCGTCCTGGTACATGGATTCCTTATTGCCTGGTAGCTGAAGAAGTGCCTAAAACTCGTATGGGCGAGGCATTCACTGTTTTGAGGGATCTGAAATTACCTGTTGCTGGATATGCTATGGAAATTGCACTTGTCGAGTATCCTCCAGTTCGTGAAGTATTTTCTTTTGTGCTTGGTAATACAGTTGAACCATGAGGCTTCAGACATGTAATTCTGTTGATTTTAGTTTAGGCTTTTACATTTCATTTCCTATATTGTTGCTATTGTAGAAACTAATGTAGATGGTTGAGTGCTATTATCTTTGCTAAATGGTCATTTGCTTTGATGAAATATTAGTTATTTCCAACTCTTTTCTTATTGTTCGTACTTGCAATTGAGATTTTGATCTCTTATGTCAATGTTGGTGATATTAACATGCTTATTTTTCTCTTATCAATGTAAAATCTCTGGTGGACCACTATTACCATAGACATTATTTGCTTTTGTGGTCTATCTTGTAAAACTTGAACATGGTTTTTGCTTATGTGTTCTACTACTGTGTAAGTCTTGAATGTGGTTTCTTTCATTCAAGTGTAGTATATTTTAATTCTTGTTACGTTTAGCAAGCTTGTATCATGTGAGATAAATTTGATTCTGTTAGATAATGTTGAATATAAAATTTGCTTGTGTTTAATAATGAAGGGGAGCCTTGGCGTAACTGTTAAAGTTGCGGCCATGTGACCAGGAGGTCATGAGTTCAAGCCGTGGAAACAGCCTCTTGCATGAATGCAGGGTAAGGCTGTGTACAAAAGACCCTTGTGGTCCGGCCCTTCCCGGACCCCGTGCATAGCGGGAGCTTAGTGCACCGAGCTGCCCTTTTTGTGTTTAATAATGTTGGCTTTGACATTATTGTGTACACCTCCTAATTTGCAAGTCTCAAAGATCATGTGCTTTCTTTAGATTGTAAGATATTCTGGTGCTTGTTGAATTTGATATGATTGAACCATGTGAGGGAAGTACAGAAGCTATCAGCTTGGTATGGTTGGTAAGGCAAATAAAAGTTGGAGAGACATGAAGCAGAGTTGATTGATAAACAGGTTGACGAAACTGGAGAACATGACAAGAACAATCCCTTATGTTTAGCGGTTGGTTTTGAATAGTCCTTTTTCTTATCAAGATTCCAGATAGTCCTTCAAGTATCTCCTGAGCAATTTTAGTCCTTTATGTTTACTAAAACTGAATATATTTTCTTAAACAAGTAAGCATTTTATAAATTAAAACAACCAAGCACTAAGTCAAGCTTGTTATACATGATCTGGGATCCCCCTATACAAGAACAAAACGAAGGAAGGGATCCCATTTGTACAAAAATCCTATTTCCTGTAGTGAATTGATGTAGTCTAGCATGCTGTCTTCATCCTTTGCATATTGAGTTTGAGTGTTGCACCAAAAATCCAAAAACCATCGATATCTGCAATTTAATAGCTGTACAGGGTTCTCTTATAGCACCTGGAGTTGCTTCCTCCGCAAAAGATCCTATATAGTACAAGCAGGCAGTATGAACCGTGTTCTTTCAGTGATTTTCTAATCCCCCACTGCCCAAGGTGGACAACTGTTTTAGGCCATTACAACTGGCATATTGAATAAGTTAAAGAATAAGTTCCAGAGTTGTCTAGTTGCATAAACAAATGATTGCTGCTCTCCTCCTCCTTGTCACACAACTACCATCAGCAACATATCATCATCTCCCTTCCGCAGTAGATTGCATTGTGTTAGGCAAACATCATGTTTAAGAAGCCACATGAAACATGCTACTTGATAGGGGGCTTTACTTTTCCATATCTGATACCAAGGCAAGTGGTATTGCTTTCCAGATCCTTGTTTAGCTCCCTTTAATATGAATCAACTTTGAAAACTCCATTCCTTTGCCTTCCCAATATTAGCCGATCTTCCTCTTCTGCATTTAGATTCACCTTCTCTTCTTTTAACAAGAGGACAATCCTTGGCATATCCCAACCAAAACTGAGCAATTTTGGTCTCCGTCATAATTAAAACGCAAAATGTAGTTATATTTTACGAAATTGGCTCGTCAAAAGCACATGAACTGTTTAAACTAGAGAAACCGTTGAGACGGATTTCTCTTCTCCCAATTATCTGGATTTTATTTCTGTTGTCGGCCTTTGGCGCTGTTTTTTCTGGTACTGATCTGGTCTCCTTCTGCTGGTTTTTCGGAGTTCTTCATAAGGTATGAATTGGAAGAAGTATTCTGCTGATGGTTTCTTTAGTTTAAACAGTTCACGTGCTTCTGAGGAACCTGTTCTACAAAACATAAAGGACTAAAACTGCCCAAGTGTATATTAAAAGGATTATTTTGAACAATCCCCAAACACAAGGGTCTATTTTTGTCATTTCTCATAATACTGCTGAAAATGCCGTAGGGCAATGTGACCTTGAAACTATGCTTTGGAAATACTGGATTGATCATAGAGCGTCTTGCTCAAAGATATACTGTTGTCTTCTGCAATTTTGAATCTGTGAAGCTCTTATTTTCACAGTAGAGAACTTTCAAATTTACATTTGTAGCATATATTAACTTCTTTTGCATTTAACAAACATATTAGGAACTTGGTCTCATTAGTTTTGAAATGTGAGGGCCACAATTTGTTTTGTTAAATAGTATCTAGAGTTGGTGTAGCCTCTTATGTAGTTCTACTTATGTTAATGAAATGTGTATGGTGTTCTATATTTAGAGATACTCTGAAGTCTGAGGTCATAGTTGTCAAAAAGTATTGATCTTTGAACTTTAGCTTATTGTACTGGTGTTTTCACATGTGAAAGATCCTAAAATAATGGTATAAGATTCATTCCAGTTTTACCGGATGTCACTGAAAGGACTAAAATATGGTATAAGATTACGTTGACTGACAGATTTCTTCCTTCTTGATCTATCTCTGAGACCATGCGGTCGTTTTTCTTATGCTGGAGGTAGTTCCTGATGTCTGATGATTGATATATTTTACAATAGCAGTTGATGAGAGCGAATTGTTTGGCTTTTACATTAGTCATAAAAGCTTTTTCCAGAATGTTAAAATTTTGGAAGTGGATTGTAGGTCTGGCAAGGCAGTAAATGAGATAGTAAAAATTTTGTAGCAAAGTTGTGGATATCGTTTTAAGATTTCCGGCTGCCATACTTTGAATTTTGACACATATTTACTGTTTGGAAATGCTACTACATGCTGATCTTTTCATATTGTGCAAAAGCTAAATTTCTGTATCTGGTAATGTTGTTGTTAGGCCTTTTGCTTATCTTGCGCAAGACTAATCTCATTAGGTTGTGTTTCCTTGTGTTTGCAGCATGAAAGCATGACTTACATCAAATTTTCTATGAAATATCATAGAACTTAAGTTGTGTCTGACACAGACATGTTATTAGATTGACCAGAATTGCTAGTTGTTTTGTTGGAACAACATAAGTAATGCCCGACTTTCCTCGTTCTAGTTTCTTTGTTAGATGCTTAAGTATCATAGGAAACCTCATTTTGGTTATTCTTGGGAAACTAGGTGTATCTAGCAGAGCTGCTTTCCAGGTTTTAGCATGTTTCAGTGAATGAATATCCCATTAAGGACTAGCCTCTTTCGATCCGTCAGTGACATTGTCATTGATAACAACAACATACCCAGTGTAATCCCACAAGTGGGGTTTAGGAAGGGTAGAGTGTACGCAGAACTTACTCCTCACCTCATGAGATGTTGTCATTGATGTTATCCAAAAATGTGTACAGGTTTGAAATTCTAGTTATTGGTTCATGCAGACTTTTCCCAATATGTAATAGTTTCTCCTTTAATAGATAAAAATTCACAGTTTTCCTGCCAACTCAGATTGTATTATTCTGCTGACAGATCCCCTCTTCAGTCTTTGAATTACACTGTGCCTCTAAAATTAATTTGGAAGGAGATCCAAGCTAATCCAGTTTGAGTTGCTATATGTTTTTGGTATGCCGTATGCCACTGTTGTATCATGTTCATGCTACACTTATTGACGTTCAGAGAGCAAAGCAATTATAAGGAATGCAAGATTTATCATTTTAAAAAACGGAAAAGGGTAAAATATGCCCTTAAACAACATGGAATTAAACAAAAATGCCATCCTTTAATAGTTGGTCCAAAATGCCCTTTTCTAATAAAATTATTATTTCTTTTTAAGTATATTTTTAAAGATCAAATTTTAAAAGAAAAGAAACAAGAGAGGGTTCTTTAGAAATAATATTTTTATTAGAAAAAAGAATGTGTTTAAAAAGAAAAAAAATATGTTTATCAGGAAAAGGGTATTTTTGACCCAACAAACTACTTATAAGACATTTTAAACCAAATTATTAACGGAGGACATTTTTATTCAAGGGAAATGGGTCAAATTTTCCCTACGACTATGTTTTATGAAACAACATTTTCCTTTGTCAAAATTTGAGATAAAAACGGACCTCCACATAAGCTGCCAAAATGGAAGAAATAATGACATGGCTGCCAACGTGGAAAGACCCTCCACTGTCGATCAACAACCTCATCGGAGCTCCTACCAAACAAGACTGTGAGAACTCTCCCCATGCCGGATCTTCATAAATAGTTTTAATCTTAGGTTCCGGAGAACGATTAATTTCTCTCCAGCTATGGCGATTAAGCTGATCGGGATTGGAAAATCGATAAGTATCAACATGAGTATCATCGAAGAACCGCCAAGATCTTCACCGGAGATCCACCCTGGCGAAACCACACAAATCGGGATACGAACTAAAAGTCCTCAAACCGCTGCTAACACCGCCATTATTTCTCGGATGATTGTTAAGTGAATTCCGATCTACATTATCGAACCATGTGCGTGGTGTTGTTAGATTTGGATTTCGAATTTCATTAAACCATTGGCTATTTGGTGTTGATGGGTCCGATTTCTGATAATTGGAAAAGCAATTTGATGATAATCATAGGGATTTCTCTATTCATTCTTATTTCTGCTGTGAAAACCAGCACTACATTAACATAATCCAAGATTTTCTTCACATTCCTTGGACTAAATATATTACTACTACTTGTAAAAGAGAGGCTCGAGGGTACTATGAGAACTAAGAAGAAAATTGCTCCCCTAAATATATCACTACTATGAATATCGTCTCTCTGTTTTATGTTGTGTGCCGTCACCGAATTTGACCACCGGACGGCTGGCCACGAACCACGACCACCCCACCACGTCGCCGGAGAGGAGAGGGTGGTTGTGGCAGTGCTGGTTGTTGACGATGGTATGGTAGTGGTGAAGCAGTGAGTTGTGGTCGATTGGAGAAGAGGGAGAGGGGAGGTTGGTTGTGGTGACATTGGTGATCGTGGTTGGCGGAGATGACAATGGTTGGTGGTTTAACGGTGAAGCAGTGATGTAGCAATATGAGTTCATGGTTGTTGTGGTTGAGGTGATGCTGACGAAACTGTTGGCTTCGCCGGTCATCACTCCGATATGATGGTGGTGGTCTTTGTGATAGTGGTCTGCCGACGTGGATCCGAAGTGACATCTACGTGGATCTGATGTGGCGTTCAACACACATTTTCATCAATCTGAAGGCAAATTTAACAAGTTTGCAAACAGTGAAGGTATATTTGATCCCAAAGTTTGACGGAGGGCAATGTTATTCCATAAAATATAGTTGGAGGGCAAATTTAACCCTTTTTCCTTTATTCCGGTGCGGGTTGCGAGAGCGGTACCAAATCGAGGCAAACTCTAAATACTAGATATGAACAAAGCCGTCCATCCTAGATTTAACCGAACCTAAGGACTTTTTGAACAGCCTTGTCTTGGGGCGTCTTTGGCTTTACGATAGAATGCTCTCCGGAGAAAGGCAGGTGTCGTAGGTAAGCTCTATTTAGCCCGGAGCATTGACTCGTTACGAACAAAAAAGTGGAATTCAATCCCAGTTATACACTCCCTTCGTTCTACGAAGCCTTGTTGATTCTGAACTTCGTTCGCAAAGGAGCATTCAAAGGTCTTGTGCCTGCGCTATCGAGTCACGTGCCTAACTTCCAAAGAATGAATCGGTGAACCACGCGAGCTGGTTCGATGCGTAAGGCAGATGACTCGTAGTACCCCTTTGAAACCCCATCTTTTTGGGCATCAATCCGATTCTCTTCCTCTTTTTAACCAGTTTTCCCAAACCAGGATATCATGCCTATCCCGAAAAAATAGACCTTCTTTCTTTGATTTGAAGCAAGATTTTTGTAAAGTAGCAAAAGTGGAAAGAAAAAGCTCCAAGTCCGCGACCGACTAAAAAAAATCTCTTTATTTTTTTTCCCAACGACAAAGGAACTTACGCATTCACCCTGACAGGCTAACCCGAGCTTACCGAGGGCCACCTTCTATAGGCTCTTCGGGGACATTTTTTACCCTTAAAAATTACATTTTGTGATAAGCATCTTTGAATCTATTCAGCAAGTCTTACGACTATTGAATTTTGATACTTCCTTCATTTAATTTATGTGACATTTTCTTTAAAAACATTATTCTAGATCATTTGCGCCACTTTAAAAATAATTCATTTAACTATACAAATTTGAATTTTCATGTGATATTTCTATACTAAACTAATTTTCTCACCATCACTTCAATATTTTGTAAACGACAAGGGACCTAGTTCAGTGATACAAAGCAAAACATGGAGGGAAGTGTCTGAAATTATTCTTACTTTTCCTTTTTCCACATGTGATTTTACCAAATACTTCAATCATAAGAAGCCATGCCTAACAAATAAACAAAAAAAAAGACCGGTAGTAATCAATCACTTGGCTATCAGAGATATTTTCTTTTTTTTAGGGAATACAAAGAACATATCATTTTTATAAGGGAAAATGGTTAGATTTGCCCTCCAACTATGTATTAAGGATCACATTTGTCCTCCGTTAAAGTTTGGGATCAAATATACCCTCCACATTAGCAAAGTTGTCAAATATACCCTCAGTTGGACGGAAATCCCATGTGGATGACATTGGATCCACGTGGACGCTACGTCGGATCCACGTGGAGGACAATAAACACATGACAGGTGGGACCCACATCGCCACCCTACTGCTTCAACCAAACGACCCCTGTACCACCACTCCGACCTCCAACAACCACCATCGACCACCCCATTGCGTACACCACTACCAATATACAAGCACAACCACACCATAAACCAATCAACATCACAACGACCAACAAACACTTTGGTGAACCCCATCAAACTCCAGCCAGATCCACGAGCAGACCCACCACGTCACCATCGTCTCCGGTGAATCACAACAACGACAACATCACAACTCCCCGCATCCATCGCTGCTTCGCAACCACCAGCAAACACCAGATGGGTTGTGTAGAATTTAGGATGCCGCTATCGATGTGGTTGAAGCAGTGGTTGCCCCTTTTATGAAATGTCACCTACCAACCTTGTCATGTACAAAATTAACTCGCTTCAGTAAAATGATTGTAGCTGATTGAACATTAATTATTGATGATGTTAATCCCCTTTTCATGATTTTAAATTATTGATGATTGCATTGTGCTATCTACTATACTAAAAGCTGTTAACTTTTCAACTACACAACCCATCCTGATCGATTGGGTGGAGTGGGTCGATGAGGTTAGGGGTTCGACAGTTGGGTGATTATATGGTGACAGTGACCGGTGGGTGGCTATCGGGGTTGGTTGGGTTCCGGTGACGGGTGAGGAAAGGGTGTCGGTGACTGGTGGGTAATTGGCTGGTGGGAACGAAGTGACGCCGGTGACAAATGGGTTGGGGGAATCGGGTTGGATTGGAATGACGGTAGTGGAGGGTTGGTCGATGGACGATGTCGATAGCGGCATCTGGTGTGGTGTGGTAACAGTGGTTTGGGTAGTGGGGTGAAGGGCGATGACTCATCGACGATGGCGGTGGTTGGCTGCTCCAGTTCACCGGAGCTGGAGCTCCTCACCAGAGCACGGGAGACGCTGAACAGAGAGAGTAGAAGTGGGTGGCGATGTGGTCCCACCTGCCATGTGTTTATTGTCCTCCATGTGGATCGGACGTGGCGTGGCGTCCACGTGATCCAATGTGGCATCCACATGGGATTTCCGTCCAACTGAGGATATATTTAACAACTGTCGTACCCATTTCTTAACACGGTTCGCAACGTAATGGGTCGATTCCCTGGATTGATTAATGTTGTTGAAGAGTCGCCACCTAATTATTCTAAGGTGAATTAGGGCACCTAAATGTTAACTAAATACTGCAATGTGAACTCCGATTACTGGTCTGCGAAATTATGAGATTCTAGGTAAGAGTTCTTTATTATCCTAAAGGAAAGGAGTTAGACACCCTTTAAGATCCGCTAACTTGCAGTTATCCGGTCAAACTCAAATGAATTATTATGCTAAGAAAATGCATGTTTAAAAAACGTAAAGTTAAAATGATGTTGCAAGTATTTAATGAAGGATGCATTTTGTACAAGTATGCATTTGTATGACATTATTTTAAAATACATGTAAAGTTGATTTTGGATAAAAGTATGCATTTGTATGAAAGTTGATAAAATACATGCAAAGTTGATTTTTCGAAAAAGAAAGAAAAAAAAGGTATGCATTTGCATAAAATAAATATTTTTGCATTTTTATAGTAAATGGGGAAAATAAATTATTTATTAGTATGATTAAAATGCAAAATAGAAGATGACCAATTTGTTTTGAAAGTTTTGAATATGCATAACGAGCCTAAAATAAATAAGTTAGCGGTGAGTTTCCAGTTTTAAACTACCCTTTCTAATTTATTAATTCTAAGCCTACCTATTCTAAACCTTTCAATAATTACACAAATACAATAAATAATATTACAATACATAATAAAATAAAACTAAATTAGAGAAAATAAAAAAAATAAAAAATAAAATAAATCATCTCCGAGGGGTATCTTGCCTTCCTTAACTTTCGTAAGTGTTCCTTGTAAGCTATCAAGAACAAACGGTTAGAAACAATTGATTATAAATAACTTCGGATCCGTACCCAAAACAGTAAATGTTTTTATTACGGAGGGCTCAGACTTAAATTTTGAAAAGATCATTCCAATCACGTCGTGGTTGCGAACATATGACTCGTTGGTCATTTCCGTCGCCTTGCCTACCGAACATGTTGGTCTCTCGGGTGAAATAAAAAGATTTAAGTTTCATCCTTACCCATTTTCCGAAGGAAAGCAAACCGAGGGACAACCTATCCGGAAGGGGCATGACCTCAAATTAATTTATTATCATCGGCCCAAGTGTAGTATCATGTTCAAATCGGTGAATTTCAGAAATATTGCAGCTGTCAGAAACAGTCTTAAAGCAACAATTTTTAGCCAAGAAACCGGCAACAACTATGCTAAAAAAAATACAGCAATGATAAACATCAAATGTGCCTGAAATGCAGTAAAAAAATGTCTTTAAAATGCAGTAAAACACCTCCATAAAATGCAGCAAAACAACCCTTAAGATGCAGCAACAATGGCCCTTAAAATGCAGTAAAAACAGCCCTTAAATGCAGTAAAACAACAATTAAAATGCAGTAAAAACATCCCTTAAAATGCAGCAAAACAGCACTTACAATGCAGTAAAAAACAGCCCTTAAAATGCAGCAAAACAACACTTAAAATGCAGTAAAAACAACCCAAAATCCATTCTTTACATGGTATTAGAGTCAGACTCATTCTAATTCTTTGTTCACCGATGTTGGGCCCCCAAATTATGTTATCCACGCTTCAGTTAACAAGTTCTGGGCGTGTGGAGAGTGTTAAGAGTACCACATTGTATATGGAATGGAAACATAAACTCCTTATATGGACTTGAACAATCCTCATCCTACAAGCTAGCTTTTGAGGTTGAGTTAGGCCCAAGATCCATTCTTTACAAATTCTTATTTACTATAAGCAAGCATGTTGAAACCATCTATTCTATAATATTATAAGAAACAAAAGACATTTAGAAAGGTGTTAATAAAATGATACCATTTTCATCAATAATTAAGGATCACCTAGTTGAGAATAAGAGAGAAATATGCAGATATAACTCAAATTGAATGTAAATGAGAATGCACACATTATCTTTGAATTTACTCAAGGAGATGACCTTTGAAGAACTTATTATCAAACTCCAAATTCAGGAAGATAATAAGAAGGCCTTGCCTAGGGGTAAACAACCCGCTGAGGCAAAGGCAAATCTTGCTGAGGCCAAAGGGAACCCAAGAAAGAAGCGCAAGTTCCAGAAAGACGGCAAGACCCAAGCAACGGAGAAGTTCAAAGGAAACTGTCACCAATGTGGGAAACCTGGTCACATGATCAAGGACTGCCACAAGCTCAAGACTGAGCAACAAGAGAAGGCCAAGGCTAAGGGTAAGGCACAAGTTAACGTCGTCAAAGACCAGTTTTTGGATGACATGATTGAGGAGTTCTCAGCGGTGGTGCTAGAAGCAAACCTTGTTGAGAATTCCATGCAATGGTAGATGGACATAGGTGCTACAAGACACATCTGTTCCAATAGAAATGCCTTCTCCACTTATACACCGGTTACAAATAAGAAGATGTTCATGGACAACAACGTTTCCTCTGACGTGCTGGGGGTATGAAAGGTAGTCCTGAAGATGACTTCTGGAAAAAAGCTCACTCTGAAGGAAGTGATGCATGTTTCTGAGATTAGAAGAAATTTAATTTCAAGTCATTTATTAGTTAATGCTGGTTTTAGGCTAGTGTTTGAGTCCAATAAATTTGTAGTCACTAAGAATGGAACGTTTGTAGGAAGAGGATTCGTCTGTGAAGGCCTCTTCAAAGTTAACGCCATGTCTGTATTACGTACAAGCAATAATATTGAAGCTTCTTCTTACTTGTTTGAGTCCTCTAATTTATGGCATCATAGATTATGACATGTCAACTACAAGTCTATCCAAAGGTTGGTAAAGTTGGAGTTGTTTCCGTCTATTGACTTAAACCCTCAACATAAGTGTGAGGTGTGCGTAGAGGCAAGACTCACAAAGCTTCCTTTTCGATCCGTCGAAAGGAATACCGCTCCTCTAGAACTTATTCACACAGATATATGTGATTTGAAGTTTGCACAAACTAGAGGGGGGATCAAGTACTTTGTGACATTCATTGGTGATAACACAAGGTATTGTTACCTTTACTTGTTGAAAAGTAAAGATGAAGCCTTTGAAGCGTTCCAACGTTACAAAGCAGAAGTTAAGAACCAACTACACATGCGGATTAAATCCATTCGTAGCGATAGATGGGGAGAATACGTAGCACCATTTGAGGAATATTGTGCCGAATCAGGCATTGTTCATCAAACGACGACTCCATACTCACCTCAGTCGAACGATGTGGCGGAACGTAAGAACCACACATTGAAGGAAATGATGAATGTCTTGCTCATTTATTCCAGTCTTCCCCAAAACATGTGGGGAGAAGTCGTCCCTACCGCTAATACGATTCTTAACAGAGTCCTACATAAAGGTAAGGACAAAACTCCATATGAATCATGGAAGGGAAAGAAACCCACCTATAAATATTTAAAGGTATGGGATTATTTGGCAAAGGTAGAAGTACCCAAGCCAAAGCAGGTCAAGATTAGGCCTAAGACTGTAGATTGCATCTTCATCGGATATGAAAATAGCAGTAGTGCTTATCGCTTCTTAGTGCATAAGTCAGATATTCCAGATATCCATGGGGTACAATCGTGGAATCAAGGAATGCTCAATTCTTTGAAGATACTTTTCCTAGAAAGGAAAAAGACATAACCTCTCGCAAATGAAGTTATGAACAAAGCTCTCAGGAATCGGGAGTCGTTGATGGCCCAGATCTAGATGGTTCAGATCAAGTGGATCTCGAAGTGGTTGAATATCCGGAATCTAGTGTTCCAGATTCTCAGAACTTGGAGACTTCAGAGATGGAACTAAAGTGAAGTAAAAAGGGCCAGAAAGGATAAATCTTTCGATTCTGACTTTGTAGCTTATATGGTTGATGATGAACCAAGGACAATTGCTGAAGCATTGTCAACTCCAGAGGCACCGCTCTGGAAAGAAGCTATTGAGAGTGTAATAGACTCCATTCTGCATAACCATACTTGGGAGTTGGTTGATCTTCCTCCAGGAAATAAACTGTTTAAGTGGATACTCAAACGGAAGTATAAAACAGATGGGTCTATAGATAAGTACAAGGCCATGTTGGTAGTCAAGGGCTATCGGCAAAAGGAAGGCATTGACTACTTTGACACGTACTCCCCGGTGTCTAGGATGACGTCCATACGAGTATTCATTGCGATCACAGCATTGCGTGAAATTTAGATACATCAAATGGATGTCAAGACAACTTTCCTAAATGACGATTTGGAAGAAGAAATCTATATGGAACAACCTGAGGCGTATGTGGTTCTAGGGCAAGAGAAGAAAGTCTGTCAGCTTGACAAATCTCTGTACGGGCTAAAACAAGCCCCGAAAAAATGGCATGAAAAATTTGATAGTACTCTACTATCGAAGGGTTTCGCCATTAATGAGTGTGACAAATATGTCTACATGAAAGATAACTCTAACTTGTTCGTTATGATATGCATGTATGTAGATGACATGTTGATCACAGGGAGCAGTCCTAGCATAATTCTAGAGACTAAGAACATGTTGAAACAATGCTTCGACATGAAGGATATGGGTATATAAGATGTAATCTTAGGGATAAAAATCTCTAAGACGTCTGACATACTGGTCTTATCTCAGTCTCACTACATCGATGATGTTTTGAGAAAGTTCGAGATGTTTGGCAGTTCACCTATAAAGTCACCAATGGATAGAAATCAAAAGCTTGATAAAAATCGTGGTGCAACCATATGCCAGGAGCAATATGCACAGGTGATTGGTAGTTTGATGTACATAACAAACTGCACCCGACCTGATATTGCTTATGCAGTCAACAAGTTGGCTAGGTTTACCCGTAATCCGAGTAATGATCACTGGAAGGCGTTGAATCGCGTACTACAATACCTGAAATACACGCTAACTTACGGGTTGCATTATTCGAGATATCCAGTTGTACTAGAGGGGTACAGTGATGCAAACTGGATATCTGACATAGAGAACACCAAGTCCACCAGTGGGTATATATTTACAATTGGTGGTGGAGTTGTGTCTTGGAAATTCTCTAAGAAAACTTGCATCGCCTGATCCACGATGGAATAAGAGTTTATCGCTTTAGACAAAGCAGGAGAAGAAGCTGAGTGGCTTCACGACTTCTTAGAGGATGTTCCTTGTTGGAACAAACCCGTACCGTCTGTAATGATCCACTGCGATAGCCAGTCGGCTCTAGGAAGGGCACATAATTCTATGTACAATGGCAAGTCTCGTCATATTTGACGGAGACATAAGACCGTTAGGCAGCTGATCACCACGGGTATACTATCCATTGATTATATAAAATCAAATGATAACATAGCTGACAAAGGGCTTACCCAAAGATCAGATGTTCTACCTGTCTAGAGGAATGGGCTTAAAACCCAAGGTATAAGGACCAATACGGTGGTAACCCAACCTTACTGACTGGAGATCCTAGGAATTAGGTTCAATGGGAAAACTAAGCTGTAAAGGTTCAGTTGATCGCTTTGGTGGAAGCATGAGCACTTCGGTTCTGCGAAGAAACACCAAATCCAAAGTTGTTCCCGCGATATACTATAAATGCTATCTGCAGTGTGGGTGAAGGTTAAGTTTCCAGAACCTTTAATGATCTTCACCGGTTGAGGTTAGGTTTGGAGAAACTTTTAATGGTTCCTAACACTTGTAAAGTGGGGTATAACAGGATACTTTGTAGGAGACCACCTATTTAAGTGCGAGGACAGGCTGCCTCAAATAAACGCACTTAAGAATCCAAGAAGTGTCCACGGCCACAATGGACAAAACATTACGAATAACTGAGTAAGGGAAGTTGTTGTGTTGGTACTGTTGACTTGACTTACACTAAACACTGAAAGTTCAAGACATCACGCTCACCGCGCAGTAAGTAAGTCCGATGGTATTCAACTATGGAAGGTTCAAAGCGTATGCTACCTATCCAGATGCAACATCGATCCGCTAAAAGATTGGTGGAAAAGGCACCAAGTGTGTGCGCCAAAATCTCTTTCAAGAGGGGATTGTTGGAAATTTACTAAATGTGGAATTAAGTATATCCCATTAATTTATGACTCGAACAATTGGGGCCCGCACGTCAGAAACGTTGTTTCCACACACATGCACACGTAGTGCCAAATATCACAAATTTTATTAGTGAAAGAGATATTGGTACGTATGTAATACGTTTGAGACATAGAATTATGGACGGTTATTGGCCAAATAACAAAGTATTCCACTTTGGTAAACGAAGGAAGAAATGTAAGATGAAACGAGTCGGAAATCGCCGCGGAGCCGTGAAGGGCCGCGACGCTAATTGGTTGGCCAGTCACTGGAGCCGCGACGCTAATTCACAGAGCCGCGGCACTTCGGAGGCAGAATGCTGCGATGGGAAGTTGGAAAGATCTGACCTTTGGGCTGGTTTTGGAGCATTGATTCTCCATTGCTTGGCACATGAATTCAACCATTATTTGGCTGAATGTAACCCCTCAATCAAGTGCAATTACATGGCTATTGAAGGCCATTAGTTGGCTAGGAGGGGTCTTCTCCTTACACTATAAATTGAGGCCTTTGGCTCAATTGAAAAAGACTACAAAAACACTTAGAAAATACTCCAGATTTTCTGAATTCATCTTCTTCCTCTCTAGCAAAGTTAGTAGACTCAAAGTTCTTCAAGAGTAACACTTGAGTTTCCTTTGCTCATTTGTTAAGTTGCTATTGTATCTTGGGAGACTATTGTCCAACACCGTAAAAGGAGATATACGGGGAAATCTTGTCTTAAAGACAGAGTGCCATCACTCGACTCAGCAAATCACAGAAGTAGTTTGTTAAGTTCTTGATTTCCAGTTTATTGTAATAGTTAGTTTATCCTTTCTACTATTGTAATAGTTACTTACTTACCGTTCTCTGCAACAATTGTATCCCAACAGAGAGTTCATCCAAAGTCCTTCATAGGAAAGTTACACTACGCACTACAAGAAAGTATAGAATTTGCAACAAAACTATAGAACAATAAATATATTATTGCTAAAAAACGTAAATGACAATAAAATTTTAATACATTGTTGCTAAAAAAACGTAAATGGCAACAGAAAAGAACAACTTATTGCGAAAACTTTTTGCATCGGAGGTTATTGCAACGCATGCAATAATTTTTGTTGTTGCGAAAAGTACTTTTGGCAACATCCAACATATGACAACAAAAATATTATTGGCAAATGTCTTTCTTCTTGTAGTAACGTATACAATATTAAATTTTTTTAATATTTATATATAGTAAATGCTAGATCCCCTTGATAAAAAACCATTCCTCCATTTGATGGTAGTAATCAAGTGACATGATATTGGACAAGAATTCCTTTACACTATTAGTTATAAAATTAATTAATCAAACTTATGATTATGCTGAAATATCCCAAGTAGTACTGAAATTTTTAACAATATTGAATAGCAAGGAAAGAAACGATCCTTATTAGTTAGTAGTAATTTTTTATTTCTCTTATATTTCCCCTCTAACAGTTCACCACCTACCACTCTTCCAACCCCACCTTTTCTTTAGCCCCTTAATGAATTGTAGCCATGTTCAAGTCATTAATTATGCAAAGAAATTGTCATTAAATGCTTTTGGAATTGTTAAATACTAGCTGTTATAATTAAATATAAAAATTGGATAGTGTAAAATACTGACCTAATCTTAGTTCACAAATACAACTAACTAACGCCACATGTTTGGTTAGGATAATTTGCCCGACCCAAGTTCACCAAACTTGTACGATATATTAAAGTTTGCAATAACTTTCACTGTTTCACATATAACCAAGAGCAAAGTAGCGTGCCAAAATAATGGGGGTAAAATGTAAATAACGCAACTTGCCTACTGACCAATTAAAGCTTCTATCTTCTCCTATTAACTTTGTAGAAGAATTACATCGAATTCTCAAAAATGGTTATGTAAATCTAAAAAGTTTCACATCATTTGCGATGTTGGCATTCACCATTATATACGAAACATTGCTAAATTATTCATCACTAATAAATCATGTCAATTTGTGACTTATTTAGAACAAGGTTATCGCACTTTCTCACACAGATTTAGCTTTCCGAAACTGACATCAATAAGTTGACAAAAAAATAATCTTGAGTAACAAATAACAATAGAAGACTGCAAAACACTTACGAGGGCAAAGGTGATATAGAATACAACAAATGATTCGGGCATGTAAAAACACTATCCCATCATCAACGCCTTTCAGATGCCACTGATTCAGTAGAGAAATCATGGGCAGGGTCATAAGGATGGTCCTTTGAAGGTATCTCCAGAATAGCTGGAATTGGTTTGTTGTAGCTATCAACCAAAAATCTTACCATGTTGGCAACCTGAAAAGGATACACCAGTGGGTGGTATTAGGTATGAAGGAAAATTTAGTCTCTTTGGTATCTTCTTAGTGCAACTACGAATAGAAGGAAGTGTTGGATCATAAACTTGATTCATTATGGTAGTCCAAACTCAAATCCAATTAAATTGGAGTTCAAGTCCATAATCAAGGTCCAAAACTACAAGCCTTCTACCTAGAATCTTCTAGGGTGTGGTAATTATGCATGTGAATCATTTGATAATTTTAAATATTGTTAGAAGGATGGAAAAGAATGGAGAAGAATGAGGTGTATGGTTATTGTATTAGTTTATTTGTGTGGTGTATGATTGTTCTTAAGTAGTATAAATACCCCTCCCCATTTTAGTTTAGGAATCAAGAAAAATTAAGAGTTTCTAAGTGAGTGAAGAAGCAAAGTCTTATAAGAGTGAGTTGTAGTATCTTGTTGTTGAGTGAGAGTGCTCTTGTAATATTTGTTTGAGTTTGAATAAAAGTTATTTGTGAGAGTGTTTCATTTCCAACAAAGTGGTATCAGAACCAGTTGGAAAGTATACACCATATCAAATCGAAGGTCTCCACGATAGGAATCCGACGCTGCCAGAATCTCCCCGATCGGAGTTCAGACGCGCCGCCACACGCCACCGGAAGAGTGCTGCCAGAAAACCGAGTTGACTAACCGAGTTGAGCCGAGTCAGCCGAGTTGGAGCCGAGTTGACCAAGCCGTAAGCTGCTTGACCGAGCCGTCCAAGCCGAGTTGACTGAGCCATTAAAGTTGTTGACCATTGACTAGCTCTTTCGGCGTTCCGGATTCATCCGCGCAATCGGATTTTGCAAATTCTCATTATATTGAGAGATATGGCAAATGGTATGGCACAATTTCAAGTCCCGACACTAAACAACAACAACTACGACAATTGGAGTATCAAAATGAAGACACTTCTTGGATCACAAGATGTGTGAGATATCATAGAGAAAGGCTATAACGAGCCTGCAGATGATGCTGCTTTTGCTTTGCTCTTACACCAGATCAAAAGACAACTTTGAAAGATTCAAGAAAGAGATACAAGAAGGTTCTCTACCTCATCTACCAAGCATTAGATGATGATGACTTTTAAAAGATTTCGAGTGCAAGCTCTGCCAAGGAAGCGTAGGAGAAACTACGAACCTCTTACAAAGGATTCGAGCAAGTGAAGAAGGTCCGTCTCCAAACATTAAGAGGTGAATTCGAATCCTTACACATGAAAGTATCTGAGTCTATTTCGGATTATTTCTCAAGAGTAGTAGCTGTTTCTAATCAATTAAAAAGAAATGGTGAAAAGTTAGAAGATGTGAGGATAATAGAGAAGATACTCCATTAATTGGATCTCAAATATAAGCACATCGTTGTGTCGATTGAAGAAACTAAAGACTTGGAAGAAATAATGGTCGAGCAACTCCAAGGATCATTGCAAGCATACGAAGAGAAGCATAAGAAGAATCAAGAGTTTACTGAGCAACTTCTCAAGCTGCAACTTAAGGATATGCATAAAATCCAAAGCAATGATAGAAACTAACGTGGCCAAGGTCGAGGCAGAGGTAAAGACCATGGACGAGGTGGAAGTCGCGGTCGTGGACGAGGTTGGAATTACAACAACAATTCCAACAACAACTATGAGAAAGGAGAAAGCTCAATATAAGGCCGTGGAAGAATCAATCCGAACTCAATGTATGATAAATCTCAAGTTCGATGCTATAATTGTCAGAAGTTTGGGCATTATGCTTCAGAATGTAGAGCTCCCAACAACAAAATTTAGGAGAAGGCCAACTACATGGAGGAGAAGACAGATAGCAAAGAAACTTTTCTTCTAGCACGAAAGGAAACTGATGGTGGCCAAGCAAATTCCTGGTACCTTGACAGTGGTGCAAGCAATCACATGTGTGGAAAGAAAGACATGTTCGTGGAGCTAGACGAGTCGGTAAGCAGAAATGTTTCGTTTGGAGATAATTCCACAATAGCAGTAAAAGAGAGAGGTAACATCCTTATCTGTTTGAAAGATGGGAGACATCAGTTTATTTTCAATGTCTACTATGTGCCCAATATGAAAAGTAACATCTTGAGTTTAAGACAACTGTTAGAGAAAGGTTATGATATTCATATGAAGGATTATAATCTTTCTATAAAAGATGATAAGAATAACTTCATTGCTAAAGTGCCAATGTCAAAGAATAGAATGTTCCTAAGCTTTCCAAAGGAGTCAGAGTCAAGAGCCAAGAAGCCACTCGAGCTCATCCATACTGACGTGTGTGGTCCGATCAAGCCTAGCTCTCTCGGTAACAATAACTAGTTTTTTCTTTTCATTGATGATTTTCAAGAAAAACCTGGGTATATTTTTTGAAACAGAAGTCAGAAGTTTTCAAAGTTTTCAAGAAGTTCAAAGCTACAGTGGAGAGAGAAAGCGGTAGAAAGATCAAAGCCATGAGATCCGACCAAGGTGGAGAATTTACTTCCAGGGAGTTTCAAGAGTTCTGTGAAGCAAATGGAATTTGTCGACCAATGACAGTTCCTAGATCCCCCCAACAAAATGGTGTGGCAGAAAGAAAGAATAAAACAATCCTCGACATGGCACGAAGCATGCTCAAAAGCAAGAAACTTCCCAAGGAGTTTTGGGCCGAAGCAGTAGCGTGTGCAGTCTACTTGTCAAATTGATCTCCAACAAGAAGTGTATGGGAAAAGACACCGCAAGAGGCATGGAGTGGAAGAAAGCTTGGCATTTTCCACCTGAGAACCTTTGGAAGTATAACTTATGTTCATGTACCAGACGAAAGAAGAACGAAGCTTGATGATAAAAGCGAGAGCTTTATCTTCATCGGCTATGATGCTAATTCGAGGGGCTACAAGTTGTACAATCTAGAGAATAAGAAGATTATGATTAGTCGAGATGTGGTATTCAACGAAGAAGGAGAATGTGATTTTAACTCTCATGCATATGACTTCAATATCTTTCCTCATTTTGAAGAAGATGAGCAGATAATAAGGGAGAAACTAGGTGAACCTCAACAAGATCTTGCAACTCCACCCACTTCACCAACATCAACCACTCAAGGAGACTCATCACCTTCGTCATCGTCAAGTGGGAGTCAAAGTTAAAGAGTTGTGCAACGTACAAGAAGCCTTAGAGATCTATATAAGGTAACTGAACGACAAGACAATCTTACATTATTTTGTCTATTTGTCAATTGTGAACCAGTGACCTTTCAAGAAGCAGTACAAGAAAAGAAGTGGAGAGATGCGATGGATGAAGAAATTAAGGCCATCGAGAAGAATGACACATGGGAACTTACCTCACTTCCCAAGGGACATAAGGCGATAGATGTCAAATGGGTGTACAAAACAAAGAAAAACGCTAAAGGAGAGATTGAAAGGCACAAAGCGAGGCTAGTTGCTAAAGGCTATAGTCAAAAGGCTGGAATTGACTATAATGGGGTATTTGCTCCTGTTGCTCGATTGGAGACTATCAGACTAATCACTTCTTTGGCAGCTCAAAACAAGTGGGAGATACAACAAATGGATGTAAAGTCTGCCTTCCTAAATGGAGTTCTTGAAGAGAAAGTCTACATTCGGCAACCATCAGGCTATGAAGTCAAAGGCCACGAAGACAAGGTGTTGAAGTTGAAGAAGGCTCTTTACGGGCTAAAACAAGCACCAAGGGCATGGAATAGCCGAATCGACAAGTACTTCCAAGAAAATGGCTTCAATAAGTGTCCCTACGAGCACACTCTATATATCAAGATCAAATATGAAGATATTTTAATCGTATGCCTCTACATGGACAATTTGATCTTCAACGGAAACAACCCAAGCATGTTTAATGAATTCAAGAAAGTAATGACGAAAGAATTCGACCATTGGAATTTTATAGCCTTTTGTGTTAACTTCGTTAGTGGTGCTGATATGGTAGAAAATCCTTCTATAAACCTTCTATAATAGCCGGCTAAACCCAAAAAGCTGCGAACCTCTATTGGAGTCGTAGCCCTCGGCCAATTCTTCACCGCTTCAATCTTCTGAGTGTCAACTCTTATACCCTCGTCTGACACTGTATGACCAAGAAAAGCCACTGACTTAAGCCAAAACTCACATTTGGATAGCTTTGCATACAACTTATGGTCCCAAAGCGTTTGTAGTATTATCCGCAAGTGATCCACATGCTCCGTTTCCGAGTGAGAGTAAACCAGAATATCATCTATAAATACTATCACAAATACATCCAAGAATGGGCGGAACACGTTGTTCATTAGATCCATAAATGCTGCTGGTGCATTTGTAAGTCCAAATGACATTACCAAGAACTCGAAGTGCCCATACCTTGTCCTGAAGGCCGTTTTCAGAATATCCTTCTCCTTAACCTTTAGTTGATGGTACCCCGACCTTAGGTCAATTTTTGAGAAACATCTCGCACCTTGTAATTGTTCAAACAAATCATCAATTTGGGGAAGAGGGTACTTGTTCTTGATAGTAACTTTATTTAGCTGCCGATAGTCGATACACATCCGTAATGAGCCATCTTTCTTTCGTATGAATAATACCGACGCGCCCCAAGGAGATATGCTAGGTTTAATAAAGCCTTTCTCGAGCAAATCCTTTAATTGCTCCTTCAATTCTTTCAATTCAGCCGGGGCCATTCTATAAGGAGGAATAGCTATCAGTTGAGTGTCTGGCAACACATCTATACCGAACTCAATTTCCCTTTCCGTAGGAAGGCCTGGAAGTTCGTCTGGGAATACATCAAGAAATTCACTAACCATCAGAATTGATTGAGAACTAGGTGGTTCAACATCGACATCTCTTGCCCGAACAAGATGGTATATACACCATTTGGAGATCATCTTTCTTGCCTTAAGGTATGAAATAAACCTACCTTTTGGCATTGTCGTATTACCTTTCCATTCAAGGACTGGCTCGCTGGGAAATTGGAATCTAACAATCTTTGTTCGATAGTCAACATTAGCGTAGCATGACGCTAACCAATCCATGCCCATAATAACATCTAAGTCAACCATTTCTAATTCCACTAAATCTGCTAGGGTCTGATGACTACAGGCCAATACTGCACAATTTCGATAGACCCATCTAGCGATTACCGATTCACCAATCGGTGTAGATACCACAAATTGATCCCTTATCAACTCAGGATCCATACCAAATTTACAGGCAACAAATTGAGTAATATATGATAAATTTGAGCCTGGATCTAACAACGCGTACACATTATGTGAAAGGACCGATAGTGTACCTATAATGGCATCAGGTGAGGATTCCTAATCTTGCCGTCCCATTAGTGCATAAGTACGGTTCTGGCCCCTCCCTCTGCCTCGACCAGGTAACGTCTGCTGACTCTGCCCCCTAACGGGCGTACTGATTGGGATGAAGCTGCTGCAGATCCGACCGGCTGGGCTCTACCACCTTCACTTTTTGTCCGATAATCTTGCGTAATATGACCCAACTCCCCGCAGGAATAGCATACTCTTCCCTCTTGTTGGCAAGACCCTGTATGGGTCCCACCACACTGCCCACATCGAGCCAATGGCGACCTCATTTGCATAAAATTCCCTCTATAATAAGATCCTGGTGCTCGTGAACTCTGGCCTGGTCCCGTTTGAGTATAACGATCAGCCCTCGCTGGAATCATAAACACAAAATACATTAGGAGTGAAATACTTATAACTCAGTTCTATAGCATGATTTATGAAATGAAAGAACGTAAACCACCCCTAAAAAGACTATACTAGCCACGGCTTGTAGACTCCATAGGACAGACATGCTCTGATACCAAGTTTGTCATGACCCAAACTGGAGGGCCGCAACGGGCACCCGGATCCCACTCGCCGGGTACCGCCATTCTTAGCATGAACATCTAATCATAATTAATTACGGACTAAGCCGAAAGAAAATTATGAACAATCAGATAACCAACTTATATATATACATGTACCAAGGCCGATAAGGCCATACAAGACTACTACACACATGACACTTGTCTACAAGCCTCTAAGAGTAGCAACATCAAAGGACTGGACAAGGCCCCGCCATACCCATATAGACACGTAAAATTATATCATACTAAAATCAGACCGACACCCCGGAAAGAGAGGAGTGCTTCCAAAATCCGCTAAAATCTGCAACCTATTCACGTGGGCCGTCACCTTGCCTATGCGAACCTGCGAGCATGATACACAGCGTCCCCCGACAAAAGGGACGTTAGTACGACTGATGTACTGAGTATGTTAGGCATAAATAATAGCATAACAGGAATATACCAATAACTGAAACATAAACCACTGACCAACAGTAACTGCCTCTTAGGGTCCTAATACACTTGCCTACATGTTATGCACAGTGCAGTGTCCATATTTATTGGCCTCATCGGGCAATTTTCTTACCATGACAGCCTCTGTGGGCATCATATCATGTAATGGTTAACTAATATATGCATGATGCAAGTGCGGTATATATATATATATATATATATATATATATATATATATATATATATATATATATATATCGTGTTGCGGATCGTGCAACCCGTCCCAATATATGTTAGTGTTGCGGATCGTGCAACCCGTCCCAATAATCCATACATGCATCACATCACATCATCACATCATATTGGCCTCTTCAGGCTCTTTTGTGATAGTTTGTACCAGCTGCAGGTGGTGTGCGTATATAACGCCTTTCCCTTACTCCATATCCCTATATATATAATATATACCATATAGTAATGTGCATAGCACCAGTGGTCCAGGGTAATATATGAATGCAATGCAAGTAAAATTTACATGAATGACAACAAAATACCCCAAGTGACATAATATCCTTGCACCTTTGACTAACACTGTGAATATCAACACATTTTCCATACGCCTCAATAAGGACTTTGAACCATATTTAGACATGCTTTTAGCATATGAATCAATAACATGAATATTATTAACTACTAGGAATAGAGTAAATTATGGAGCAATAACACGATTTTATTTCGTTGCATGGGACATTCCAAAAGAAGAAATAATTTGCCTTAACATACATTTGACGTCAACTTCCTACTGGTTGATGTGATCAATCTCCTCTACGCTTCGATCCTATATGTCAAGAACTACTCTTCTTTCATCTTATTTCACTTTGAAGAAAGTCCGAATTCAACAACGCAATCAATGGAACAACAAGATCGAAGCGATACGCAAAATCCGTATGTTATTTTTGTGGAAAAATATATATAATTTGCTCCCTTTAAAAAAAGAATGGAACTCGTGTTTATTTTAAGAAGCTTATCACGTTTCTTGTTCCAATCATGGAGTGGTCATTTGTAGAATCTTATTTCATATCTCTAGAGACATGAAAAATGAATTCAGGGACTTAAAAGGACTTGTCTCCCTTTTCACATGTCACTTTTTGTGACATTACTTGGATAGTTAACATATAAGGGTGCCACCTCAACCCATATGCATTCTTATCTACTTGCTGCCCACTTCTAGTTAAGTGGAGTCACTATGTTAAATGAAATATCATAAGTTATCATCACCAGGATCGTGAGCCCCACTTAACATGCACACTTAATTAATTAACTAAGTGACTCGCTTCCGTATAATTTATCAATCCTATACATAATTAATTAAGTGATTCCAATTCACTTAAATCTGAATAACTTATAGGATCTTTATATACTCAATGTCATAATTTCCTAATATGACACTAGTCCATAACCTCTTCATGCACACACCAAATTTATTTCCGATCCCCGTCGTCACACTCCTTACGTCCAAAATTATTTCGGGGTTTCATTTGCTAAATACTAATCTCTTATTAGTAAATGTAAATATAACAAAATTTTCCCAACGCTCAGGTCTATTTACACATGCCTAGCAATTTTATATATGCTTAGCGATTTAAACCGTAACCCGAAAGTACGAGATGTTACAATCTTGGCATTGAAGTTAAGCAACAAAAGGATGGAATTTTCATTTCACAAAGTCCCGGGTATCCTTTCCTCTCCAAGCCAATCGATCACCTTCTTAGTTAACTGCGAAACCCGCCCTTTAGCCATCTATCTTTAGATACGGAGGGCTTATGAGTCACAGAATTGGAAGCCCAAAAAATAAGGTAAGAAAGGTGACCTCTGCCTAGACAAAAAGGACTTTAAGACAGCAGGAAAGCTATGCAAATGAGATCCTGAAGAAGTTCAAGATGGAGAACTGTAAGCCGATAAGCACACCGACGGAATACGGAATCAAGATGTCCAAACATGAAGAAGGCGAAAGTGTAGATCCAACATTCTTCAAAAGTTTGGTAGGAAGTCTTCGATATCTAACTTGCACGAGGCCCGATATTCTTCACGCAGTTGGATTGTTTAGTCTCTACATGGAATCTCCAACAACCACCCATTTTAAAGTCGCAAAGAGAATTCTTCGCTATCTGAAAGGTACAACTGACTTTGGCATGTTCCATTCAGTTTCTAATGATTACAAGCTTGTTGGATGTAACGATAGTGATTGGGGTGGAGACATAGATAATCGAAGGAGCACTACTGAATTCGTATTTTTCATGTGAGATACTGCTTTCACATGGATGTTAAAGAAACAACCGATTGTCACATTGTCCACTTGTGAAGCGGAATATGTTGCTGCTACCTCATGCGTTTGTCATACAATTTGGCTTAGAAATCTATTGAAGGAGATAGGCTTGATACAAGAAGAGCCTGCCAAGGTTTGTGTCGACTACAACTCAGCCATTGCCTTAGCAAAGAATCCAGTATTCCATGATCGAAGCAGCACATTGATATTCGCTACCACTATATAAGGGAGTGATTTTTACGAAGCCACTGACAAGCGAAGACTTCATAAGATTAAGGAACTTACTAGGAGTCATAAGATCAAGTTTAAGGGTGGGGGGGGGTGTTGGATCATAAATTTGATCCATTATGGGAGCCCAAATCCAAACCCAATCAAATTGGAGTCCAAGTCCATAATCAAGGTCCAAAACTACAAGCCTTTTACCTAGAATCTTCTAGGGTGTGGTAATTATGCATGTGAACCATTTGGTAATTTAAAATATTGTTAGAAGGATGGAGAAGAATGGAGAAGAATGAGGTGTATGGTTATTATAACTTTTGATTGGTTTATTTGTGTGGTGTAGGATTGTTGTTAAGTAGTATAAATACCCCTCCCCATTTTAGTTTAGGAATCAAGAAAAATTAAGAGCTTCTAAGTGAGTGAAGAAGTAAAGTCTTAGAAGAGTGAGTTGTAGTATCTTGTTGTTGAGTGAGAGTGCTCTTATAATATTTGTTTGAGTTTGAATAAAAGTTATTTGTGAAAGTGTTTCATTTCCGACTGGAAGAAGGTGAAAACCTTTTAAATACATAAAAGCACATTTTACTCTCACTTGAACAGAAGAACTTCTTCACCATATTAGACAACTTAGTTAAAGAACTAGGTCACGTTGAACTGTTAGTAGACTAAATAACAGTGGCAAAACGATAAAGGAGCATATCAGCGCCTATTCCATACTTGAGGACTATTTTGAGATGGGAAGTGCTAAACCCAAATAGTTATTAAACAGCTTTAGCATGTTTAACTCAAGGAGGGACAGGTGGAATTTTACTGATTTTCACTATCAGAAGGTGACTGATACTAAACAAATTTCAGTGGCTGGCAATCTCAATGACAAAAGTGGCAGTTTAGATGATTCAACACTTATTGCAAAGCCTGAATATTCCTGGTAAATGCTATTCAGCAAACTGTTGATAATATGAAGGACATGTAAATGTTAATTGACTAAAGTCACAAAAGAAAATTAGCAAAAAACTTACATATTGGCTGATTAGCACGATTGCAATATCCTCTCTTGTGGTGAATTCTTTAAAAGCATCTTCAATCTGCTTCACCGTTTTTTCTAAACCATCAGAAAGACAATCCAGGTTACTTTCTTTTCAAAAAGAAAATAAAATAAAATTATAAAATGTAAAAGCTACAGCACTCAAAAGAAAACCCCAGCATTTCATCCTTCCACCATTTCCTCGGCTATTTAGATTGTAATCGAGCTACTATTTGAACTCCTTAAAACAGTTCAGTTTCTTGCATTTTAGTATATAACACAACATATGTATATGCCGAATTCAGTACCAAATGAGTAAGTAGTACGGCATACACCACCCCTCCACTAATTGTTTTGGCCAGATTTATGATGGAGTCTATTTCCTATGCACCTTCTTTGTATCGTATAAATCAGAAGCTCATAATTGCACCAAGTACATTGCACAATTACATAATCAGATAAAACATAAGCATCTTGGTTGACATTACAAATAACAATGGCTATTTTCTTCCTTCAATTTTACCGCCCATTACCCCTTACTATTGGCACCAAGAGTGAAACACGAAAATGAGGATTTTATCACAAAAAGAGTAAAGAGTCAAGGCATAAGTTAACCTAAAACCTAAGGAACGATGACCCTTGTCAATAATGAAGTGTTGCACGGTGGAGCTCAGGTAGATAAGTTTTGTTATTGACTGCATAAGTAGTCGCAACTAAATCTAACAGCCAAAACCAGGTTGTGAACCCAGTCTTTATTCAAGATTGGTGACACAATGAAAAACAAGGCAAATAATTATTAGTATGTAATCAGGGTTAAATTTCTGGTTTTATCCTGTGAAAAGTCTTGAGGAGGATAGGAGAGATGGAGAAAACTAGTTGAGTTCTTCCTAACTTGATAATGTACTTAATACTAACTACATACAAGGCAAATGTTGCGTTGGATTTGGGGGGGGGGGGGGCTGGGAACGGGTTGAGAAAAAAGGGGTTAAACACCAACTTCGCTCATATTTAATACGGGTTAAAAATGGGTTGAGTGACGGGTTATTTAGGTACCCATATTCTGCACAAGGAAATTTTCAATACAAAAAATGGACCGACGGGTATCTCATTTTGGTTATCAATCACCGAAGCATGCTTGTAATTGCATTTGAATTGACACGTTCAAAGCACTCATTAACTTGCGAAATCACCAATTCACTTGTAAAAGAAAACAAGGAGTACGACTTTTTTGTTTTGTTTTGTTACTCTTCTAGTTTGACAAATTTTATTTGAAGGAAATGAAGAGCATGCTTGTCCTTGTAGTTAAATTTGGCCTGTTTGCTGTAGTAAATCTTGACCGTACATTATTGCCTTTATTTTTCTTGTATTTAGTTATATCATTCTTGTTATAGCCAAAACATTCTTGCTTCCTTGTATCTTAGTTAGATATTTTGCCTTGTTTGTCGTGATTATTGTACCTTCTTGCTTGGTATTTCTGATGGCTTCTTAGTGTAAACCCTTGAGTAGTCCTATTTGCTCTAGTGGCTCTGCTGAATGATGGTAGACTAGGATCATGTTCTCGGTTGGCGGTGAGAGTGGGGGCGGGGAGTGGGCCGAGGGTCACGGGTGGGAAGTGGGTTAAAGAAGCTTCTAAGTTGAGGGTAGGGTCTTGGAACATAAGGACTTTATCGGGGAAGTCCATAGAGCTATTGATGATCTTAAAGAAGCGGCGGATCAGTATAGCTTGCGTCCAGGAAACCAAATGGGTAAGTACCAAGGCTAAGGAAGTGGACGGGTATAAGTTGTGGTACTCAGGATGATCGAGGTATAGGAATGGGGTAGGCATTTTAGTTGATAGTAAGCTAAGAGACCAAGTGGTTGAGGTTAGGAGGGTCAATGACAGGATGATGACGATTAAGATAGTTGTTAGAGGGTTCACTTTGAACATTATTAGTGCTTACGCGCCGCAAGCGGGCTTAGATGAAGAGGAAAAAAGCGCTTTTAGGAGGATTTGGATGAAGTGGTGGGAGGTATACCACCCACTGAGAAGTTATTTGTTGGATGGGATTTCAATGGACATATCGGGTCACTTTCGGGGGGTTATGACGACGTGCATGGAGGCTTTGTCCTCAGGGACAGTAATGGGGGAGGTGTCTCACTTTTAGAGTTCGCTAAAGCTTTTGGGTTGGTAATAGCCAATTAGCGTTTTTCGAAGAAAGAGGAGCACTTGGTGACTTTCCTTAGTTCAGTGGCTAAGACTCAGATAGACTTTTTGCTCCTTAGGAAGGTTGATAACAGTATTTGTAAAGACTGCAAGGTTATTCCGAGAATGAATCTTACAACCCGATATAAGCTTTTGGAGATCAAGACGGAGAAAAAGAAAAGGGTTGTGGATGATCGGCTAAGAATCAAATGGGGGAGTTTGAACTTGGCTAGTGCATAGGAGATTGGGGAGATGTTGATGTCCATGGAGGCTTGGGGGTGTACTGGGAATGCAACCGGTATGTGGGATAGGACGGCCAATTGCATTCAGGAGGTAGCTAGAGAGGTGCTAGAGGGAATGCAACCGGTATGTGGATGAGGAGTGTGTTTACGGAATCAGGAAGTTGTATGTTGTAACTTGTTAATGTTGGGTTTGGTGTTGTGATATTTGACCCAACATATCCTCTAAAATACTGATTTGAATGCACAAAAATATTGGGACAAATGTCATAACATTTAGACCAATATTTTTTATAACAATTTTGTCTTACTTCACGATAAGCAGTAATAATGTTACTGAGTGGTAAAAACGACTTAGGTGTGTAAATTAGGAGCTGTGTAAAACGTGGAAGAAAGAGTCAGGGAAAGAAGTCGAGTAAAGAACAAGTCAAAGTTGTTGAGATTTCGACTCCATGATCTTCTCCAACAAACACACCAGTTGCCCACCTTTCCCTCAACCTCCTCAACAGATCGATGAGCCTTTCAAGGAAGACTCTCTACTATAAATAGAGAGGCTACAAGGGTGAATCGATATCCAAAAATACACTACAAAAATACAAAGAGAGGTCTCGGGATTTCAACCAAGAAATATGGATCACAAGTGTTGTCTGAGTGTATCGACAACCTTCTGTCCAACATTACAATTGTTATTTAGATTCTAAATTAGTTTTGTATGGAGCGATTGTAATGAGAGGTTGTCTATGTCTACGTCGTTAAATTTTTCAGGCAGAAGTCATCTGCGACTTCAACTTTAAATTCCTTTCCATTTTATATTGTAAAATTGTAAAGAAAGGAATTTGTAATTTTGTATATAATATATATACAATACTTCTGGTCATTGACCATTATAAGTTATATAAAATATATAACTTATGAAAATATAAACCCGTTTGTTTTATCGATGTGTTGTCACTTGTGAGGCGACATTACACTGACATTCAGAAACAGAATTGACATTCGATTTATTTCATCTTTTGTTTTTACTTTTCGTAGCCTTTGACCCCCTTTCATGTGGTATCAGAGCCAACACTTGACACAATAAGTGTTTGGTCCTGTTGTCATAAGTTATGGATTCGACAATCCGACTATTGGTAGACTTCCTATTCTAGATGGTTCAAACTATGCCTATTGAAAGATTCGTCTACGTTCTCATATCAAATCAATTGATGTTAGGGCATGGAGATCTATAACCAATGGGTATGTTGTTCCAATGTTGCCACCGGATGAGGAAGGTAACATTCTTGTTAAACCTGAATCCGATTGGACTGCGGAAGAAACCAATAATGCTAGCTTTAACGAAAAGGCCTTAAATACAATTTTTGGATGGGTTGATCTCTACATGTTCAAACTCATTCAGAACTGCTCCATGGACAAGGACGCATGTGATACTTTACAAATTCATTGTGAAGGTAGCTCAAGTGTTCGTCGAACAAAGCTACGCATGCTCATGAGTAAGTATGAACATTTAAGGATGGAAGAAGCGGATGATATTAAATCTTATTTTGAAAAGTTGATTGACATCTCAAATGAATGTCAAGTGCTTGGTGAACCATTAATCAACACTCAACTTGTTGAAAAGGCTCTCTGTTCTCTTCCTGAAAAGTTTAATTTAAAGATTTGTATCATTGAAGAAGCTCACAATCTTGCCATAATGGACCTCCATACCTTAATGCGCATTCTCAAAACCTATGAGATGAACATTGAGAATCAAATGTAACTATATAAAAGCAAGATTATGGCACTTCAAGTTCACTTCTCGAAGAACCAAATCGAAGAAGAGGATGAGAATCTTGAAGAAATTGGTGAAGGTGCAAATGTTGCATTACTCACACGAAAATACAATTCAACGGTGAGAAAGTTCAACAATGATAGAAATCAATCTAAATCTAAAGAGCACCAAAACCAAGTCTTCAATCAAAAGCCCACTAGATTCCTTCCAAATGTACAAAAAGGAAATCAACTAAGGAGAACCAACTCAGATCGTACCAAATTTGATTTCAAACAACTTGAGTCCGTGCAATGTCACGCATGCTCAGATTGGGGTCACGCATGCTCAGATTGGGGTCACTATGCTAACGAATGTGCAAACACTCTTAGAAAAATTTGTAAGAACCTATGGGTTTCACTTAGTGATGATGAAGAAGAAGAGGAAGGTGATCGTGAAATTGAAACACAAGCAGTGCTGGCCACTGTTTACGAACAGTCGTTGTCGGATAATGAAGATGTCATCTGTAATGTTGTCTCAGATGTCACGACATTTTCTCCAACATCAGCAACGACATCAACTTCCTCAGCGACATCCGAAAGGTATGAATTCTTTAACTATTCTGATGTTAATTGCTTTAGTGGTCTTATTTCTAGTAGTGAAGTTGATTGTATAGATCAAGTGGAATGCAAAGATGACATGATTAATGAATTACAAAGTATTTGTAAAGCCTTAATCACAGAATGCAAGCAATTTGATAAAAAAGTAAAATCTTTAACTCTTGAGAATTCAGAATTAACTGGCACGATAACCAGACTCGAGGTTACTCTTACCAAAAAAGATATTGAATTGGGTAAGATTCGTGCAAAATGAGATTTAGCTGAAGTAACCTTCCGCAAGCTCAACATAGGGACTTTGAAATTGAATGAGATACTTAACTTTAGTAAACCTTCACATGTAGGTATTGGGTACGAAAACTCGATTAAAAATGTATGCTCTAATCTCCTTGACACAAATGAGAAAATACACTTTGTAAAAGAAAATGGGATGAATTGTAAGTTCTCGTATATGTCAAAGAATATGAAGTTTGTATATCATCATTGTAACTCCACTAGACACCTAAAACCATACTGTTTCAAACTTCAGAATTATGTGAGCAAAATGTTGCCCAAAAAGTCATCCAACATTTTGGATAAACTTTGAAGCAACATTTCTGAGACAAAAGGTAAACTGTATTTTAAAAGAGTTTGGGCTCCTAAAAATGATGTAACTTGTAATGTTTCCATAACTGCATTGAGAATTAACATTTCAGGTTCTTGGTACTTTGATAGTGAATGTTCTCGTCACATGACAGGTACAAAAGACTTTCTAAAGAACTATGAGTCATTCAATGGAGGTAACGTAACTTATGGAGGTGGCAGTAAAAACAAAATAATTATAAAGGAGATCTTTAATGTTCCTGGATTTCCAACATTAAGAAATATCTTACACGTTGAGGGCTTAATCGCAAATTTGATTATTATAAGTCAACTGTGTGATGCCAATATTGAGGTAAAGTTTAATAAGAATGCTTGTAAAGTTATGAATGAAGCTAACTTATGTGTCATGACAGGTACAAGGATAGGTGATAATTGCTATCTTGTTGCAAGACAAGAAACATGCAATAATGTTAGGATCGATGACACAACAATGTGACATCAAAAGTTGGGGCATGTCAACTATCGTAATTTAGAAAGATTGATCTCATATGAAGGAGTAAGAGGCATTTCCAAACTGAGTCCTAAAGGTAAAATAATTTGTGAAGATTATATGAGAGGTAAGCAAACCCGTGTTTCCCATAATGTTGTTAATTATGACGGACAACATTCAGGTACGTCTCACTATTTTCAATATTGTACATGGATCTTATGGGTCCAATTGAGGTAGACAGTTTAGGAGGCATGAGGTATTCCTATGTGATTGTAGATTATTTTTCTAGATATTCATGGATATATTTTTTGAAAGAAAAATCACAAACTTTTGACATGTTTAAAATCTTGCACTCTAGAATAAGGAATCTATTTCATTCTCCTATTTTTCGGATCAGATCCGACCATGGAAAAGAATTTGAAAATAATTCATTCACAAATTTTTATGAGAAAAAGGGAATTTTCCATGAGTTTTCTGCTTCCAAAACTCCTCAACAGAATGGAGTAGCAGAAAGGAAGAATAGAACATTGCAAGAAATGGCTAGAGTGATGCTTAGTTCTAAATATTTTTCAAAACGTTTATGGGCATAAGCCTTTAATACTGCAAATCACATCGCTAATAGAGTCTATTTAAGGTCTGGAACAAACATGACACCCTATGAGATTATAAATGGAAAGAAACATAACTTGCATTACTTTCATGTTTTTGGATGTATTTGTTACATTTTAAATCATAGAGATCATTTGTCAAAGTTTGACTCTAAGAGTGACAAAGGAATTTTTGTTGGCTATTTATAAAATAGTCATGCTTATCGAGTATACAATCTGAGATCCAAAACTATATAAGAGTCTGTAAATGTTATTTTTGATGATCTTTATGATTTTACAGGAGATATAACTGAAAATAACGTTGTAGTTTCAGTGGAAAATAAGCATATTGCAGAAGAATCAGATGTTGCCCAAATGTTAATACACCTGAAGAAACATCTGAATTTGAAACAGAGATCACAGAGGCCATGGATGAGGAGTAAAGTGTCGAATTGCTAGATCAAGTTCGAAGGGATCCCTCATCGAGGATTAGGAAGAATCATCCAACGGGCCAAGTGATAGGGGGAGTTTTTTTAGGTAACTAGAACAAGAGGGAAAGAATCACTCAATTATAGAGACATGGTAAGGTATGTGTGTATGTCTACCATGTACCAAGAGGTTAGTCTTTCTTATTTTATATCTACTTTAGAACCTAAGAATGTTTCAGAAGCACTTAATGATAACTTTTGGATTCAAACAATGCAAGAAGAGCTTGAACAATTCTCTCGAAATGAAGACTGGGACTTAGTTCCACGCCCATATAATACAAATATAATTGGAACCAAGTGGATTTTTAAAAATAACTCAAACGAATCGGGAACTGTTGTTAGAAACAAAGCTCGTGTAGTTGCTCAAGGCTATACTCATGTTGAAGGAATCGATTATGACGAAACCTTGGCACTTGTATCTAGAATTGAGTCAATTATACTTCTACTTGCCATTGTTTGTTGTCTGAAAATTATACTACATCAGATGGATGTAAAAGGTGCTTTTTTAAATGGTTATCTTGATAAGAAAGTCTATGTTGAATAACCAAAAGGATTTGATGATCCTCTCCATCCACACTATGTTTACAAGCTCAAAAAGGCACTCTATGGATTGAAACAAGCCCCTTGGGCATGGTATGGTCGTCTAACTAACTTCCTTCTTGAATATGGTTTTAACCGTGGTGAAGCTGATCGTACTTTATTCATTAAAAGTCATGGTATAGATATTATTATTGCTCAAATCTATGTAGATGACATAGTCTTTGGTTCGACCTCACAGTCTTATCTAAAGTAATTTGTTGAAGCTATGTCATCAACATTTGAGATGAGCATGAATGGGGAACTAGCTTTTTTCTTAGGCTTGCAGATTAAGCAAAGTGAAGATGGAATCTTCATCTCCCAGAGCAAATATTCCAAGAATCTAGTTAAGAGATTTGGGTTGGAAAATGCCAATGGAATCTTCGCAGAAGGTATGTAAGGATAATGTTGGTGAAAATATTGACCCAACCTTGTATCGATCTATGATAGCTAGCCTTCTATATCTTACTGCAAGTCGCCCAAATATTATGTTAGTGTTTGTGTGCTCGATTCCAAGCTTGTCCCAAAATTTCCCACTTAAATGCCGTAAAATGTATCATTAGATATGTTGTCGGCATAAGTGAGTTGAGAATTTGATATTTCAAAGACACTAATCCTAATTTAATAGGGTATAATGACTCGGATTGGGCTGGAGATGTGGATGATCAAAAGAGTACAAGTGGAGGATGTTTTTATCTTGGCAATAATCTTGTTTCATGGTATAGTCATAAATAAAACTGTGTCTCACTTTCAACTGTTGAATCTGAATATATAGCAGCTGGACGTTGTTGTTCTCAATTAATATGGCTAAGACACATATTAGACAACTATGGATTTTCTAGCAACATTTTGATTTTATATTGTGATAATCTGAGTGCTATAACTATTTCCAAAAATCCAGTTCAGCACTCACGTACAAAATATATTGATATTAGACATCACTTTTTAAGAGATTTAGTTGAAAAACAACTAGTTAAAATTGAACATGTTGACACTCTTCATCAACTAGCTGATATTTTTACAAAAGCTTTGGACCATGAGAGATTTTCCAGTATGAAACTCTTGGTCTTTGTAATCTCTAAAAATGCATTTTTGGTGAATGTCAGCTGAAATATTGTCTAACATTTCAGGTGACATTTACTTATGTAATATCATAAACTGATTATTGTTGTTGTATAGTGCTTTACTTTTGGTCATACAAGCATGATCCTTCAAGAAGAATGTGATTCCAACGTGATACCGTTCTCTGAGATGATATATTAAAAACATATATATATATATATCATAAAAAGGGAGTATCAAAGTAAGGCGGATCCTTTACAAATATTTGACAACTGTACAAAATGAGCAAAGCCCTTGAAAAGATATTCCTATTCTATAGGAGTATCGAGTACTTCAAAAAGAATTGAGAATATCATAAAAAGTATTCTTATTTTTTACACAAAGAAATGGCTTATATGTGCTATATGATTAAACCAAGGACATGATGGAAAAATGTTACATTGGTCTAGTGGTCAAACTCATAAAATACATATAAAGCGTGTCTAGATTTATTGCCAAAAAGAAAGTTCTTGAGAGATCAAAATACTTGTGTCATCCAAAATGTTGTCAACATTATTGTTGACATTTTCAGATTGTGATATTTGTTGGGATGTTGCACTTAACTGATTTCGAAATCAGTTCTCCCTATTTTTATGTCTTGTTTTAATAGGAATTTCAAACTTTTATACCAAAATCTTAGGTGTAAGTTATTGTGTAAAAGTGAAACACCTAAAACTAAGGAATTCTTGTTGCTAAGAAAGTTTGCCATGTATATAAATATTCCTCTCATTTGCTATTTTTTTTTATCATTTCTGATTTTCCCTAAAAAAAAAGAAGGGAAATCACATCACACCTCGGGTATAATCCTACCTACCCGATGGAATCACCAAATCAAACTCCAATCTCAATCTCAAAACCCTTTCCTCAAGCTTCACCTGTGGAAATCTCTCAAATGTCAGAACAAATATCAACCAACATTCTACCCAACACGCCCATGAGCATTAGCCCTTCATCAGAATCGGAAAACCCAAGCATAATACCCCTCAACAACTAGGCCTATCTGCTTTCTCAAATCTCCTTGAGGATCTTTCTAAAGCAATAGTGTTTAAATGTTTTGATGAACCTTTAGAAATTAGCTATCCTGGAGATGATAATAACCATATAGATGTTGATAAAACTGTTGATTTTTCATCTTTGGGTAAAAGGCCAAGGTCCTCTACCTTCCATACTCGTCGATCAAGTAGAGTTTCTTGCCCTGGAAGAAGGAAGCTGAAAATGAAAATGTTTCCACAAATGTTACCAACATTCTGGGCAACACTGGTCCAAGACAGTCTACACTGTCTGCAGAATGACTTATGGATCAAATTGGAAAAATCAACCAACAGATTTCTGAGGTTGATGCTGTAAAGAATGCCCTGATACAAGCTAGAGATCATTTCATGATGGTACTTTCTTCAAAAAAGGGGGGAGATGATGTTGATGCAGGTGGAGGAAGCTGAAGTTGTTATGTGTGTGCTGATGCACGGGGAGGAAGCTGAAGCTATTATGCAAGAGTAGAAAGGTGAAGCTGTTATGCAGGGGTAGAAAGCTGCTGCTGCTGTATGATGAGCAAGGAGGAAGCTGAATGATGTTGTTGAACCTAAGATGTAAATATTTGATCAATGGATTGATGTGGATATTTATTGACAATGGTTTATTTCTATTCGTGTTTTGTATATATTAGATGATATGTGTATATATGTGCTCATATTTTTTTCTTCTAATCCTATAACTTGATATACACAAATTTTGCTTGTATGTCATCACATGTTAAGGGGGAGCTTGTTCGTAATCACAGGTGTTGGACAACATCTGTGGCAATGCACTAAGTCGTTTGTACATTTTGTAATGTATTTTGTGAAGAAATACAAAAAGGGGGAGATTGTTAATGTTGAGTTTTGTGTTGTGACATTTGACCCAACATATCCTCTAAAGTACTGATTTGAATGCACAAAAATGTTGGGACAAATGTCATAACATTCAGACCAACATTTTTTAAAACAATTTTGCCTTACTTCACGATAAGCAGTAATAATGTTATTGAGTGGTAAAAACGACTTAGGTGTGTAAATTAGGAGCTGTGTAAAACGTGGAAGAAAGAGTCAAAACTTGGGAAAGAAGTCGAGTGAAGAACAAGTCAAAGTTGTTGAGATTTCGACTCCATGATCTTCTCCAACAAACACACCAGTTGGCCACCTTTCCCTCAACCTCCTCAACAGATCGATGAGCCTTTCAAGGAAGACTCTCTACTATAAATAGAAAGGCTACAAGGGTGAATCGATATCCAAAAATACACTGCAAAAATAAAAAACTGAGGTCTCGGGATTTCAACCCAGAAATCTGGATCATAAGTGTTGCCTGTGTGTGTCGACAATATTTTGTCAAACATTACAATTGCTATTTATATTCTAGATTAGTTTTGTATGGAGCGATTTTAATGAGAGGTTGTTTATGTCTACGTAGTTAGATTTTTCAGGAAGAAGTCATCTGCGACTTCAACTTTTAATTCCTTTCCATTTTATATTGTAAAATTTTAAAGAAAGGAATTTGTAATTTTGTATATAATATATATACAATACTTCTGGTCATTGACCATCATAAGTTATATCAATATATAACTTATGAAAATATAAACCCTTGTGTTCTTTATTTTCCGCTGCATTTTACTCTTCAAGGTTTTATGTTTTATCGAAGTGTTGTCACTTGTGTTAGGCGACATTATCATTGTCATTCGAAAATAGAATTGACATTCAATTTATTTCATCTCTTGCTTTTATTTTACGTAACCTTTGACCCCCTTTCATATCTTTTCTTGGTTGCTCTATTAGAATGCCTCTTTGTTCAAGTCACTTTACATTGAAAAAATGGAAGAACAAGTTGCACTTTATCCTCAAGTTCTGCCAAAATTGATCCCTACATCCAGGGGCGATTTTATAGCCTAAAAATGGGGCATATGAACCCATGGTCTCTCTGTAAAATCAGATATTTTATGCATATATTTTCTAAAATTAGTATAATATTATCTGGTGGAACCCATGCTACAAGAATGTTAAATGGTGCACTTGGTTTAATGTTGAGTTATTTACCTAGAGGACTAGGGATCAATTCTCACTTTATACAATTTTTTCGTCTTTTTTTTTTGTGGTGCACCCATGGTCTAGAAATCTTAAATTCGCCAATGCCTACGTCAAGTACTGTTATTCGCCTTCAAAGATCATTTTTGATTCAACATATTATGGAGGCTCATAGTACTTTATTTTCCTGTTAGTCTCTCAGTCGAATACATCGTTTTTAAACGCTAGGGTTTTAGCAATGAATTCATATGAACTGTGGTTCAGTCACCTGCCAGCTGACAGTGGAGGCATCACCTTAGGTGGTATAGGCGACCTAATATATTTTAAATCAGCCATTACTTCAACAGAATTGCCCGAGACGGAGACACCAACACAAATGAAAGCATACTTGTATTTCTAAACTCCACTAAGATACCAAATTCATTCCATCAAGCTAAGTGTCACTTTTACACGAGACATGAATTTCTTCACCTGTATTAAATAATGAACTAACAGATTGTTGAACAAGGGTATATGAATACATTTTTAAGGGGAAAAAAGGAGCAACAGGAATAGGCCTCACCAGCATATAAGCAGTAAAAGGTACAATGACTGAGGGGTAGGTACAGTACTTGGTTCTTGTAAGAAATTCATGTTGTTTCAGGTTATATTTAAAGTACTGCACTGTATCTTCTTTTATTATCTCCTTCATTGTTAAACGTACGTGACAACAGGAAAGAGCATAGCAGGGCTAACAAGTAACAACATTTTTGGAATCCATCTCTTTCCAGTAAACATCCAAAAGAAGAGTTGAAGCAGGAACAATCCCTGTTAAATCGAAAAGCACAATGTGATTATGCAACTGATTAAAGTAAAAAAAAAAATCCAAAAGAACATAATTAGGGTGGAATTTTCAGAACTGAGAAGCCAAGCAAGAAAAGAACAAAAAAACATATACACTCTCTCCTTCCTCACCCTTTTTCCGGCGAGACCTCTCAAAGGTTTAGCTCCTTCTTAGTATGGGTCATAGGGTGTGCTTCTTTATTTCTAGTGATAAGTCTTTTGAATTAAATGACATTAGTGAAGGCCCTTTTAGGTGGTTTTTGTTCAAAGAACTCAGCAGGCGGTTCATAAGCAAGATTCAGATCGACGAAGTCATTCTCAGATGGGTCTTCAATATAATGAAGTTAGCATCCAGAGGTGTCGGGGATCTCTACAGAAGATGGGGTCGACTGAAGGAAGGTTATTTATTTAGAGTTTATCAGAATTTTAACTCTTATGGGAGATTTCTTCGAGTCGAAACAACGAGGGGTCAGAGAAAGTCAGCCATCATTATCCCGGAGATAGATTACAATGAAGGATGGAGCGAAGTGGCCGACAAAATCATCAAACCACTGGGTGAACCAGTAAAGCCAGATCTTCGAAAGTTTATCGTCCCAGGAAAATCATTCATAGATGTTGCGAACATCCAGAAATGGCCGGAATTGAACTCTCAGTCGCGCTCTAAGCCGAAGGAATTAGAACAATATTTGCAACATTGCCTTGTTGGTACTTTTAATGATCCCTTCAGCTCAAGCCCAAATCCAGTAGTCATCCACCAGTGGTTCTTGAAAAGATGGAAGATAACAACTGGGTTGCATGTTTCTGAACTAACCCATAATCATATGCTATTCGAGTTTCCATCAAGGCGGAAAGGGTAATAGTGGGTGAATGGTTTTGGAATGGGAGAAGACTGTCACTCGAATGGTGGTCTCCTGAAGCAGGTACAAAGAACCTGAAAGCAGATGTAGCAGCAAATCAGAGATAGATTAGGGCTTTTGGTATCCCTATTCATGCTTGGTCTGAAAGCACTATGAAATTTATTGTTGGTTGCTGTGGTGGCTTTCTTGGTGTAGACGAGGATACTAAGAAGAGGAATCATATTCTTGGGCTCACATCTGTATTTCGGCAAGAACCCATGATCTTTCTTGTAAGATTGATTTAAAAGTAGGAGATAAGTCTTTTGAGATTTCCATAGTTGTCGATGCCTTCTCTAAGTTCTCTAACGCCGGTGATTGCAAGAGTCAGGGTTATAACTAGTTGCCAAGCAGCCACTCGCATCGAAACCCACATAGTCAAAGAATTTAAAATTCAAATCTGATGAGGGCATTAGGGTTGGGCCTAATGATAATTCGAATTCGGGCCAAGTTAAAACCCAGTACAAGCTTAATTCTTCGGCCCATCTCTTTTATTCAAGGAGGAAAAAGGGGAAGTTTCATGTTAATAAAGGGAAGGGAATATTAAAAGAGTGGAAACCTACTGGGCCGTCCCAACTCAAACTTGCAGCTCACTCTACTAACTTTAATCACCCTAAAAACAAGTTGTAGGTGGATCAGAGTCCTCTACGTCTTAGAAACCACAACAGCTTCCCTAGTTCCTGCAAGCTATGTTGATGAGTGCGAAGGATATGCTGATGACGAAGTTGATTTCTTCCAACCCTTACCTCTTCTCTCTCTTCCTCCTCTCCACTCAGAATATTTCATGGGATGCTCTCAAGTTTCATGTCTCTCATTACCAGTCAGTAGTGACACTTTGTCTCTACATTGGTATGGTGACAATATGGAAGAGCATCAAGTTATCTCGAGTCCGAAAGTAATTGAAATCTCTTATTGGACCAAGATTGTGATGACCAAAGCATTCAAAGCTTTTGGGGTCAACTCAGTTGGATTTGAGCATGAAATTTTTAAGATGATCCTACTGTTGGAACAAAGAAGAAAATTACAGTTGATGCAAATGAAAGAGAAAGATAAATAGAAGAAAAGTTCAAAGGAAAGGGGTGAAATTGTAGCAAAGAGACCGGAGTGCACTCTCAACTACAAGAAGAGAGAGGGGTCAAACAGGGGCAGGTTCCACAAGGCCTTTTCCGAATGAAAGCAAAAATTATTAGCTGGAATGTCAGGTGGCTTAGTGATATAAGAAAAAGAAGTACCATCTATCTACTTGTTCAGAAATGGCAACCCGATATTTTGTGTTTACAAGAAACATAAAACAGAGAGTTGTTCTATGGCATGGACAAGGCATATTTGGAGCTCTAGATGAATCGAATGGGTTGAATTGAAAGAAAATGGCACTAGGGGAGGCATAATTGTTACGTGGGACAAAAGACAATGGAAATGCTTAGACTCTTATCAGGGGTAACACACTATCACTGCCATTTTAGGGGGTATACAGGTGGACTTTAAAGTTATGTTTTCTGGGGTGTATGGTCCTTATACAAACTTGGAAATATTGTATTTGTGGGATGAGTTGGCTGCTATAAGAGGTTTATGGGCTGAATGTTGGGTCATAGGTGGTGACTTTAATGTATGTAGATTTGAACATAAGAGACATAATTGTATAAGAAGATCAATGGCAATGAAAAGCTTTTCTAACTTTATTCAGGACATGGGTTTGGTTGTTCTACATTTACATGGTTCTGCTTACACTTGGACTAGGGGAGAGGATCTTTACAGGCTTCTAGAATTGATAGATTTTTCATTTTCCATGAATGGAATGAAATTTTTGGCTCAGTGAAGTAAGTAGCTCTACCAAGAGTCCTATTTGACCATAGGCCCTTAGCTTTGGAAAGTGGTGACTATACTTCTGATCCTTCATACTTTAAATTTGAAAATATGTAGTTGCAACAGGATGGATTTCATGATATAATCAGTCAATGGTGGCAATGATATATTGTTAATGGCTCTCCATATTTCATTCTCTCACAGAAACTAAATTCTTGAAGGACTTTACTACTTGGAACATGGAGGTCTTTAGAAAGCTTAATGCAAGAATCAACAACGCTATGGATGACCTCATGTTAGAAGAACAAGCAATTGAGGAAAGGGTATTGACTCAAATTGAAGAGAATAAGATCCTGCAGTTAAAACTAGAGATCCAGAACCTAGCAAAAGAAGAGAAAACTTCATGGAGATAAAAATCTAGATGCTTGTGGTTGAAAGAAGGGGAAAGAAATACTTAGTACTTCCAAAGAGTAGCCAGCTCTCATAGGAGGTACAATCACATTGACATGATACATGTTGGCGATAACTTGATTGAAATGAAAGAGCAGGTGAAAGAAGTGATTCTTGATTTCTATAAAGAATTATACTCTGAAAATGAACCTTGGAGGCCCACAAATTCTTTTGAAGGTATGGGTGGCCTGAGCAGATGAAAAGAATGCTTTAGAAAAAACTTTTGAAGAAGAAGAGGTTTTGAATGCTATCAACTATTGTGCCCCAAATAAAAGTCTAGGACATATGATTTCTCAATGGATTTTTACCAGAAGTGTTGGAGTATTATCAAGCTAGATATCTTGGGCACCCTTAATTACTTTCATAGTAATTGTCACATGGTGAAATCCTTCAATGCTTCTTTTATTGCATTTGTCCCTAAAAAGAAATGTGCAATAGAACTAAAAGACTTTAGGCCTATTAGCCTTATTGGTAGTGTGCACAAGATCTTGGCCAAAATGCTTGTTGAAAGGCTTAAGAAGGTGACTAGACGTCTAGTCTCTGATTTTGAGAATGCCTTTGTTCAACGAAGGAAAATCTCTGATGCAGCTCTCATTGCTAATGAAGTTTTGGACTGGAAACAGAAAAATGGCACATCTGGTCTTCTTCTTAAGCTTGATATAGAGAAGGCTTTTGACAAGCTAAACAAGTCTTTCCTTATCTCAATCGTAAAGCATATGGGATTTGGAGAAAGGTGGATTAGATGGATCAAATACAGTTTCTCCACAGGGAAGTGTCATTTATTCTATTAATGAGGTGCCTAACTTGGAGGAATTCGCTGACATTATGTGTTGCACAACTGGGTTTTTCCCCACTACCTATTTGGGGTTACCTCTGGGTGCTAGTTACACATCATTTGAGGCATGGAATGTTAGTGTGGAAAAGCTTGAAAGAAGATTGACTTCCTGGCGGCAATAATATCTCTCACTAGGGGGCAGGGTAATACTATTAATAGTCTCTTGGATATTATTCCCACTTATTTTATGTCCCTCTTCCCTCTGCCAGATAAGGTGAGAAAGTGACTTGATAAGATTAGGAGAGACTTCCTTTTGGAAGGCAATAGTGAGGACCACAAATTCCACCTTGTGAAATAGGCCAAAGTGACCAGGCCAAAACAGTTTGGAGGCTTAGGGATTAAAGACTTGGTATTACATAACAAGTGTATGCTAATGAAGTGGCACTGGAGGTATAATCAGGAGTCAACTGGTCTATGAAAGGAGGTGATTCAAGCAAAATTTGGTAGCACTAGTCACTGGTGCTCTGATCAAGTATCAACCCCTTATCGCACAAGAGTTTGGAAAGCTATAAGGAGTATGTGGGAGGTCTTCTCTAGCAATGCTTCTCTCAAGGTGGTAAGTGGGGAACATATCCATTTTTGAAAAGACACTTGGTTGGGAAACATTCCCCTAATGAATGTTTTACAAGCATCTTTTAAATGGCCTCCAACCCTGAATCAACCATCTCTCAGTGTAGGGATGTCTATGTTTGGAATCTGATTCTAAGAAGAAATCTAAATAAATGGGAGTTGAAAGATTTTTTGGCTCTCATGGCCACCATACAGAACAGCCCAGTCAATGATCAAGGCATGGATATGATCGCTTGGGGAAGTTACGGGGATGACACCTATTCACTCAAAAAAGGCTACTTGCATCTAAGCTCAAAAAAGATATTTATTGATGTGTGGCCTTGAAAACTTATCTGGAGAACTAAGCTACCTCCAAAAATTATTTGTTTCAGCTGGGTCAATCTTAAAGGTTCTTATTTAACTCAAGATAATCTTATGAGGAGGAAGTTCCATTTATCTAACAGATGCTACATGTGCATGTGCTACTCAGAATCTATTAATCATCTGTTTCTTCATTGTACGGTGGCAACTAACCTTTGGAACATGTTCTTTTCTCTCTTTGGACTGACTTGGGTCATGCCAGGAACTTTGAGAGAGGCTTTTGTGTGTTGGAGCTCTTGTAAAGTTGGGAAGTCCATCAAAAAGATCTGGTCTTTGGTTCCTGCTTGTATCTTGTGGTGCTTATGGTTAGAGAGGAACAAAAGGTGTTTTGATGGAATCCCAACTCCCATCCCCATTCTTAAGGGTAGATGTTTGATTAGTCTTTTTAGTTGGGTCACCCTTTCCTCTGTAATTACTGTTGATTCTTTCCTAGAATTTATCAGTTCCGTAGATCTATGTTGATAGCTATTAGGTAGCTTCTTTTACCTTCATGGGAGCTAATACTTTCTTTCTTTGTAATGTTGCATCTTCTTGATGCTTTTTGTTAATGATATCCTTCATAAAAAAAAAGTAACAACATTTTTGGATATACTTATGCTGCCCAGAATCCATTATTGTTATCGCTTCCTTGATGAGGCCCAAAATGACAAATAAGCTGCCATACATGCTCATATTTCCAGGTTTTAAAGTAACCATTGGAAAATAGATTCCATCATGAACCTAAAGACAGCTTGTTGACAATTAAGAGTAGCTGTAATGGAATACTCAAATCAAAGAAAACCATTGCAGATTTATATGGAGTGAAAAAAACAATAGATTTATTTGAGAAGAAAGGGGAATATACTTGAGATCTAACACAATTGTTATATTTCTGCTTTGCTTTTGGTGCAACATGGCCGAAGTAGATGTAAATAATAGCTCTGCTATTATTGATTTTATTGGCACATTACATAGCTTGTTTCTTTTTTTGTTGTAATTCCTTCCAGTATTCTCTTTTTTGCTGGTGTATTAGTGGAAGTTACGTATTACTAATAAAAAGAATCATTACAGATCTATGAATAGAGTATTTCCAAAATGAGTAAAACTCTCACTACTCTTCCATAGAATTTTCAATTTATTGGTGTTGGCATGTATCTCCAAAACAAGTAGCTCAAACACAATTGTGTATATTTTCTTAGCTGTGGCATGTATCTCCAAAACAAGTAAGACGAGATGATTTCCACGACCTCTAGGTTTGTTGGTGGTAAATGTGAATGTTGCAAGTCAGGCTTTGTTGGCTCAACTCTAAATTTTATTTTGCAAGTGTGGTTTGACTGAAAGAGAATAATTCCTTGATAATTTTTTCATTATTGAAGAGGTCTATATATACAATATATAATTTTTAAATATGAAAAATTGTATTCCTATTATAATACTAATATCCTAATTACAATTGTACAAGAATTTTACAAAATATGGTAAGTAACCTAAATATACTTGTTTTGTCCGTGATATTCATACACGGTTTCTATCACACCCCCGCAGTCATAGCGGGCGGTTGTCGTACGCTGAGATTGTCCCTAAAATCTTCAAACAGAACCAAGGGAAGACCCTTATAAAGATTTCAACAATTTGGTACCTTGAAGGGACATGCAAGAAACGTACTTGTCCACGAGCTACCTTTTCGCGAACAAAGGGAATATTCATCTCCATATGTTTAGTGCGCTGATGTTGGACCGAATTCCTAGATAGATAGACGGCACTAACATTATCATAGTAGACCAAGGTAGCTTTCTGAATAGGAAAGTGAAGCTCTAATAAAAGATTACGCAGTCAACATGACTCAGACACCACATTGTCTACTCATCGATACTCGGCCTCGGCACTGGATCACGATAAAGTAGTCTGGCATTTTGCCGACGAAGAGACCAAGTTATCGCCAAGAAACAATAACCAGAAGTTGAACGTCTGATATCTGGACATCCACCCCAATCAACATATGTATAAGACACGAGAGTAGAGACGAAGGATGGATATAAATGCAACCCATAATCAAGTGTGCCCTGTATGTATCGTATAATGTGTTTGAGCACAGGCATGTGCTCAATCCGCGGATCATGCATAAATAAACACACCTGTTGAACTGCATATGTAATATCTGGCCTCGTGAATGTAAGATACTGAAGAGCCCATGCAAGACTACGATAGTGGGTGGGATCCTCATATGGTGTGCTATATGTAGCACTCAGCTTCGGTTTGGTATCAACCGGAGTATAAGAGGACTTACAAGATGACATGCCAGCTGTCTCAATAATCTCAGCCTCATACTTCCTCTGTGATAAAAATAGACCACGTGTATGACGAGTGACAGCTATTCCCAAAAAATAACTCAAGGACCCCAAGTCTTTTATAGCAAATTCTGAACTGATAAGGGTCATGATAGACTTGCGCAAATTATCAGAGGAGGCAGTCAAAATAATATCATCCACATATAACAGAATATATTCTAGAGAAGTACCGCGTCTATAGATGAACAGAGAATAATCAGACTTGATGTGATAAAACCCAATAGTAGACACATAATTTGCAAACCTCTTATACCAAGCCAGTGGGGCCTGCTTAAGCCCATATAAGGAGTTCTTCAGCAAACAGACATGGTGAGGATAATTGGGGTCCTTAAAACCCTAGGGCTGATGCATGTATACGGTCTCCTTAAGATCACTATGTAAGAAAATATTTTTCACATCTAGCTAATGAATGTGTCATGCTTTCGAGAGAGCCAGACTAAGCACAATGCGAATAGTTGCCGGTTTGACCACCGGACTAAATGTCTCTCCACAATCTACGCCAACCTGTTGTGTTTTGCCATCACCTACAAGACGAGTCTTATGCCGCTAAAAAGAATCGTCAGAATTTTTCTTATGAGTAAAAATTCACATAGAACGAATAATATTGACACCAGACGGATGGGCACCAATTACCACATCTTATTTTCAATAAGAGCATTAAATTCATAATCCATGGTCATTTTCCAATTCGGGTCATGAAGGGCAGACACTGGGTTACATGATAGGGGTGATTTAGTGACATTAGAATTTAAATTAAAATGTCGTTTCGGTTAAAACATATCAATTTTTCTACGAGTAACGAGCCCTTGACTCGGAACAGAATCTGACTGGACCGGGGACGTTGGGGGACTTCCGCGGGACGGGCCAGCAGGCAGTGGGCCTGCTGGCCTTAAACTGGGTCAGGTTGGTGATTACTGGGCCTGGGTCACGGGACTGGTCGGTATTATGTGGGCCAGTAGGCAGTGGGTCTACTGGCAGATGTGACTCATAGGTAGGGTAGGCCCACTGTTGGAGAATATACGAGGAGAGAGCATCGTCCAAAAAATTATAATTACTTGACATGGAATTAGAAACTTTAGCAAACGGAAATTGGGTTTCATCAAAAATAACAATGGCGACTAATTATGATTTTATTAGAAGATAAATCAAAATATTTGTAACCACGATGATTAGATGGAAAAATCAAAAATACACAAGCGGTAGACCGAGCTTGAAGTTTATTAATTATAGTGGATGGGAAAAGTGGATAGCACAAGCACCCAAACACTCTAAAATGAGAATACGAGTGATCTTTACTATAAAGAATTTTAAGTGGGAATTGATATGCTAAACCTTTGTTAGGGAGAATGTTAAGGAGGTAGGTAGCCATTTGTAACGCATGATGCCAAAAAGAAGGAGGTACTGAAGCATAGGCCAACAATGTTATTGATGAAATGAATTTTTCTTTCGGCCTTCCCATTTTGTGAGGACGTATGAGGACAAGAAAACCGAAAAATATGTCATTAGTGTCACAAAATTCTCGAAATGGCCTATTATCATATTCCCTTCCATTATCACATTGAATATTTTTAATTTTCCATTCAAATTGGGTAAGGATGAATGCTTTAAATTTTAAGAAAGTAGAAAAAACTTGAGACTTTTTCGACAAAGGAAAGGTCCATAAAAATTTAGAATAATCATCCAAGAATTACACATAATAACGATGACCCAAAGAACTTAAAATGAGAGATGTCCATAAATCACTATGAATAATGTCAAAAGACATCAACGTACTAGAAGAAGAGGCTATAAAAGGTAAGCTAACATGTTTCCCTAATGGACAAGAATGACAAATTTGAGTACTACGCGTACTCTTACAATCAATAAATTTTTATTTTGAAGAAAAGAAATAATAGTCGACCCCGGATGACCCAAACGTGCATGCCACAAAGAAGGAGCAAGGGCGACAAACGTTGATGGAGTGGTTGACTCGTGGAAATGGTGGTGGTGGTGATTGGATAAAGCTCTCCCCGACTATTAAATATCATTAGAGGTATCCCCGTTGTGAAATTCGTCACAGAAAAACCAAAGGGGTCAAAGTTAACAGAAACATAATTATCAGTGGTGAATTTTCGGACGGATACCAAATTTTTAATAAAGTGTAGGACACGAAGGCCATTTTTAGGACTAGAGGTGGATGTGGCGGGGGGGGGGGGATAAATTTGTGTGACCATAACCACGAATTGGAATTGAATTATCATTACCAACCATTATGCCACAATTTTTGCTCAAATTGAAATAAGACGACAGGTTACCTTGTGCGAACGTCATATGAGAAGTGGCTCCAGTGTCAATAAACCAATTTGCGTCCGGGGATTTAATCCAAGTGTATGCATCGTGGCCTCAATATCCGTAGGTGTCAGACCAAAAACTAGGCCCGCAGTAGCGAAGGCCTGCTGAGGCCGAGGCCCAAGCAAGCTTGCCTGCTGCCTGGGCTGGGACGTCTGCCACTGGGAATTGGGCCTTTGGCCAGCCTAATTCGCTAGATATGTTGGGTAAATGGGATAGGCTGTGTTGGGCCACTGGCCCAGCAGCCCCACAGCCAGTTTACATTGGGCCAAGGCTGCCGCCAGTAGTGTTGTGGCTCAGCCGGCCCACTGTCACCACGTCTTCCACTGTTCCGACCACCGCCACTACCACCGCGGTCTCCGCCACAATTCTTGCCATTATTTTTTCAATTTTGACCATTTTTCCGTCACCATTATTACAGTTTTGGCTAGAATTATCCGAGAACGAGTGAGGGTAAGCGGATGTGGCCATCATCATGACAAAATTTGCTCTAATAGCCGCCTTTTTGGCCAAATCGGCCTCTTCTAACGTGAGCATATAATGAGCATGGTAGAACGACGAAAGTGGATTACTTTGACGAAGAAGTGTCCCAATGCCATTATAAGCATCAGATAGGCCTGCAACCATCTGAAGAACAAGACGATCATTTGTGACAGGCTCACCAACATTCTTGAGTTGATCCGCCAATTCCTTCAACCATTTACAATATGCTGAGACAATTGGAAAATCCTCCATATTGACCTGGGAAAATTCCTGTTCAAGAGTGACGGTACGGGAATTTTTGTTATGTTGGAAGATATCACGCACCCTATTCCAAGTTTACATCGCCATAGCGTCGAGTTCAATAATCGTCTTCAAGAGGTCCATAGACATAGTGGAATAAATCCACTGGAGAACTGTAGCATCAAGAGTCATCTATAACGTAGGGTCATCCTCGGGGGTAGGCACCTTCTCCTTACATGTTACCGAGGGGATGATGTGATGAAGGACTTGATGCGAGCGTGCGTGAACTTTAAATAATTTTGCCCACGTCGCGTATTGGACGTTTTCCATCTCAAGAACAATATGGATGTGGTTCTTGATGTTGGCGACTGTAAAGGCATGATGAAACGTATTCTTTGAGGTATACATGACGAAAGAACAAGAGGAGAATCATGGATTTGGAAGAGAATTTTGGAAGAGGGGAGGGAAGGGCTCGAATTCTGAGGAAAGAAACGGCTCGGATTCCGAGGACAGAAACGGGCAACGGAAGCTTGTTGTGGAGAAGGTATTTTAGCCCTAGACTTCTGATACCATGAAAAAGAATAATCTCTTGATTATTTTCATTAGTGAGGAGGTCTATATATACAATATACAATTTCTAAATATGAAAAATCTTATTTCTACTATAATACTAATATCTTAATTACAACTGTACAAGAATTCTACAAAATATAGTAAGTAACCTAAATATTCTTGTTTTGTCCGTGATATTCATACACGGTTTCTATCATATATCAACTTTTTAAATGCTACTAGTTGGTTGATTGATGGTGCGGGCCTCTGCTTTATTTTTTTCAATTTGTTTTCATGAAAGTGGGATACTGTCATGGTTAATCTCAAAGCATAATCAATTGTATCCTAAAAAAATTGAATGAAAGAGTATGTGTCTACGTGTTAAAAAAGTGAAGACCAAATAGTTTGAGTAAATCTTGAACTATTGCTGATCCAGTATTAGATGAAAAGATAATACTGAAGTATACATGGATCCCACATGATTTAATATTGTGGACGTATAATGCTCTGAATGTGTTAGGAGCTGATCAATCCTGCAAGATTTTAATATTGCGAATATGTCACACTCAGAGCTGATTACTAACAATTTTTTTCATATATTTGATCAATGAACAAAATAAAGCTTATTTGGTTGAAAAATCTTTATTCTTACCTTTATCTTTTTTAGTATTCCACATATGGTAAAACTGTATGAGTGACCATTGAATTATTACTGGGTTTTTGGAGTTCTCTAATATGGAAACCTTGGTGCAGGAAGGAGATAAAGTTAATCATTTGAGAGACGATGGCTTTATGAAGTGTTGATTGATTATGCTGGGGAAGATAAGAAACTCTACCAAGAATAGAGATTGAAAGTGAAAGAGAAGAGGGAGAAAAAGGGAGCTTATGAGGAACACTAAAATTAGAAGATTCTTAAAACAAATTTTGCGGATAACAAATACTTGAAGAATTAGAGAACAGGTAAATATGCGGGGTTTCCCCCTGTGATTCTGAATCTTGATATACTATTGTCCCCCTAAACTTAACTATATTGTGTATTGACTATTTACATGTGAATATTGTGGGTTGGGTTACAACAATTGAGAAAACGGGAAGTAAGTAAATATTACAAATTGCTAGAAAGGATAAACTAAAGATTACAACAAAACTGGAATCAAGAACGTAACAAACTGCTTGTGATTTGTTGAATCGAGTGATGACACTCTGTCTTTAAGACAAGATTGCCCCGTATATATCCTCATACGTTATCGGGCAATAGTCTCCCAAGATACAACAACAACTTAACAAATGAGCAAAGGAAACTCAAGTGTTACTCTTGAAGAACTTTGAGTATAGTAAACTTGCTAGAGAGGAAGAAGAAGATATTAGAAAATTCTATAGTGTTTTTCTTAGTGTGTTCAACAATTGAGCCAAAGGCCTCAATTTATAGTGTAATGAGATGACCCTTCAACTAGCCAACTAATGGCCTTCAATAGCCATGTAATGACACTTAATTGAGGGGTTACATTCAGCCAAACAATGGCTAAATTCATGTGCCAAATAATGGAGATTCAATGCTCTAAAACCAGCCCAAAAGTCAGAACTTTTCATATTCCCGTCGCAACAGTCTGCCTCCGAAGCGCCGCAGCTCTGCGAATTAGAGTCGCGGCGCCGCGGCTCCAGTGGTTGAAGACCCAATTAGCACTGCGGTGTTCCCTGCGAGGCGCCGTGACGCTCCGGCGCCTCGGCTCAAACGGGGCTACGCCGCGGTCCTTCGCGGCTCCGCGGCAATTTTCGACTCGTTTCATCTTACACTTCGTACACTTATTCCTTCGTTTACCAACATGGAATACTTTATCATTTGGCCAATAACCGTCCATCATTCTATGTCTCAAACGTTTCACTTACGTACCAATATCTCTTTCACTAATAAAATTTGCGATACTTGGCACTATGTGTGCACGTGTGTGGAAATGACGTTTCCGACGTGCGGCCCCCAAATTGTTCGAGTCATAAATAATGGGATAAACTTAATTCCACATTAGTAAATTTCCAACAATCCCTTCTTGAAAGAGATTTTGGCGCACTCACATGGTGCATTTTCCAACAATCTTTCAGCGAACCGATGTTGCATCAGGATAGGTAGCGTTAACTTCAAACCTTTAATAGTTCAACACCATCGGACTTACTTACTGCGCGGTGAACGTGATATCTTGAACTGTCAGTGTTTAGTGTAAGTCAAGTAAACGGTACCAACACAACAACTTCTCTTACTCTGTTCTTCGTAATGTTTTGTCCGTGGACACTTCTTGGATTCTTAAGTGCGTTCATTTGAGGCGGCCTCTCCTCGCACTTAAATAGGTGGTCTCCTACAAGGTATCCTGCAATACCCCACTTTACAAGTGTTAGGAACCATTAAAAGTTTCCCAAACCTAACCTCAACCGTTGAGGATCATTAAAGGTTTTGGAAACTTAACCTTTACCCACACTGCAGATAGCACTTAATGTCTATCGCGGTCACGGCTTTGGATTTGGTGTTTCTTTACGGAAATCACTATCCAAAGTGCTCATGCTTCCACCAAAGCGCTCAACTAAACCTTTACAGCTTAGTTTTCCCATTGAACCTAATTCCTGGGATCTCCAATCAGTAAAGTTGGGTTACCACCGTATTGGTCCTTATAGCTGGGTTTTAAGCCCATTTCCCTAGACAGGCAGAACATCTGATCTTTGGGTAAGCCCTTTGTCAGTAGGTCCGCTATGTTATCCTTTGATTTTAAGTAATCAATGGATATTATACCCGTGGTGATCAACTGCCTAACGGTCTTATATCTCCGTCGATTATGACGAGACTTGCCGTTGTACATAGAATTATGTGCCCTTCCTAGATTCGATTGGCTGTCGTAGTGGATCATTACAGAAGGTACGAGTTTGTTTCAACAAGGGACATCCTCTAAGAATTCGTGAAGCCACTCAGCTTCTTCTCCTTCGTTGTCTAAAGCGATAAACTTCGATTCCATCGTGGATCGGGCGATGCAAGTTTGCTTAGAGGATTTCCAAGAAATAGCCCCACCACTAATTGTAAATATATACCCATTGGTGGACTTGGTGTTCTCTATATCAGATATCCAGATTGCATCACTTTACCCCTCTAGTACAACTGGATATCTCAAATAATGCAACCCGTAAGTTAGCATGTATTTCAGGTATCGTAGTACCTGATTCAACGCCTTCCAATGATCATTACTCGAATTACGGGTAAACCTAGCCAACTTGTTGACTATATTAGCAATATCAGGTCGGGTGCAGTTTGTTATGTACATCAAACTCCCATTCACCTGTGCATATTGCTCCTGGCATACGGGTGCACTACGATTTTTCTCAAGCTTTTGATTTCTATCCAGTGGTGACTTCGTAGGCGAACTGTCAAACATCTCGAACTTTCTCAACATATCCTCGATGTAGTGAGACTGAGATAAGACCAGTTCATCAAACGTCTTAGAGATCTTTATCCCTAAGATGACATATGCGATACCCATATCCTTTATATCGAAGCATTGTTTCAACATGTTCTTAGTCTCTAGGATCAAGCTAGGACTGCTCTCTGTGATCAACATGTCGTCTACGTACAGACATATCATGATGAACGAGTCAGAGTTGTCTTTCGTGTAGACACATTTGTCACATTCATTAATGGAGAAACCCTTCGATAGTAGAGTACTATCAAATTTTTTGTGCCATTATTTCGGGGCTTGTTTCAGCCCGTACAGAGATTTGACAAGTGGACAGACTTTCTTCTCTTGCCCTGGAATCGCATACCCCTCGGGTTGTTCCATATAGATTTCTTCTTCCAAATCACCATTTATGAAGGCTATCTTGACATCCATTTGATATATCTCAAGGTCAGCAACGCTGTGATCGCAATGAATACCCGTATGGACGTCATCCGAGACACCGGAGAGTACGTGTAAAAATAGTCAAGGCCTTCCTTCTGCCGATATCCCTTGACTACCAACCTGGCCTTGTATTTATCTATAAACCCATCTGCTTTATACTTCCGTTTGAGTATCCATTTATAACCCAACGGTTTATTTCTCGGAGGAAGATCAACCAACTCCCAAGTATGGTTATGTAGGATGAATTCTATTTCACTCTCAATAGTTTCTTTCCAGAGCGATGCCTTTGGAGTTGACAATGCTTCAGCAGTTGTCCTTGGTTCTTCATCAACCATATAAGCTACAAAGTTAGGACCGAAAGATTTATCCTTCCTGGCCCTTTTACTCAGCCTTGGTTCCATCTCTGGAGTCTCCAAGTTCTGAGAATCTGGAACTCTAGTTTTTGGATATTCAGCCACTTCGAAGTCCACTAGATCTGAAACTCCTGAGAGCTTTGTTCATAACTTCGTTTGCGAAAGGTTCTGTCTTTTTCCTTTCTAGAAAAAGTATCCTCAAAGAATTGAGCATTCCTTAATTCCATGATTGTATCCCCGTGGATATCTGGAATATCTGACTTATGCACTAAGAAGCGATAAGCACTACTGTTATTTGCATATCCAATGAAAATACAATCTACAGTCTTAGGCCCAATCTTGACCTGCTTTGGCTTAGGTACTTCGACCTTTGCCAAACAACCCCACACCTTTAAATATTTATAGGTGGGTTTCTTTCCCTTCCATGATTCATATAGAGTTTTGTCCTTACCCTTATGTGGAACTCTGTTAAGAATCGTATTAGCGGTAAGGATGGCTTTTCCCCACATGTTTTAGGGAAGACCGGAATTGATGAGCAAGGCATTCATCATTTCCTTCAATGTGCGGTTCTTACGTTCCGCCACACCGTTCGACTGAGGTGAGTATGGGGTCATCGTTTGATGAACAATGCCTGATTGGGCACAATATTCCTCAAATGGCGCTACGTATTCTCCCCCTCTATCGCTACGAATGGATTTAATCCGCATGTGTAGTTGGTTCTCAACTTATGCTTTGTAACGTTGGAACGCTTCAAAGGCTTCATCTTTACTTTTCAACAAGTAAAGGTAACAATACCTTGTGCTATCACCAATGAATGTCACAAAGTACTTGATCCCCCCTCTAGTTTGTGCAAACTTCAAATCACATACATATGTGTGAATAAGTTCTAGAGGAGCGGTATTCCTTTCGACGGATCGAAAATGAAGCTTTGTGAGTCTTGCCTCTACGCACACCTCACACTTATGTTGAGGGTTTAAGTCGATAGATGGAAACAACTCCAACTTTACCAACCTTTGGATGGATTTGTAGTTGACATGTCCTAATCTATGATGCCATAAATTAGAGGACATAAACAAGTAAGAAGAAGCTTCAATATTATTGCTTGCACGTATTACAGACATGGCGTTAACTTTGAAGAGGCCTTCACAGACGAAGCCTCTTCCCACAAAAGTTCCATTCTTGGTGATTACAAACTTATTGGACTCAAATACTAGCCTAAAACCAGCTTTAACCAATAAATGACCTGAAATTAAATTTCTCCTAATTTCATGAACATGCATCACCTCCTTCAAAGTGAGCTCCTTTCCAAAAGTCATCTTCAGGACTACCTTTCCTATCCCCCAGCACATCAGAGGAAGTGTTTTTACCCATGAACATCTTCTTGTTAGTAACTGGTGTATAAGTGGAGAAGACATCTCTATTGGAACAGATGTGTCTGGTAGAATCCGTGTCCATCCACCATTGTATGGGATTCTTAACAAGGTTTGCTTCAAGCACCACCGCCGAGAACTCCTCAATCATGTCATCCAGAAGCATGTCCTTGACGACGTTAGCTTGAGTCTTGCCATTGGCCTTGTCCTTCTCTTGTTGCTCATTCTTGAGCTTGCGGCAGTCCTTGATCATGTGACCAGGTTTCCCACAATGGTGATAGTTTCCTTTGAACTTCTCCGCCGCTTGGGTCTTGCCATCTTTTTGGAACTTGCGCTTCTTACTTGGGTTCCCTTTGGCCTCAACCAGATTTGCCTTTGCCTCAGCGGGTTGTTTTCCCCTAGGCAAGGCCTTTTTATTATCTTCCTGAATCTGGAGTTTGATAATAAGATCTTCAAAGGTCATTTCTTTTGTCTTGAGTTTTAAGTAACTCATAAACTCATTCCACAAGGGAGATAACTTTTCAATCAGTGATGCAACCAAAAACTGCTAATTTGGTTTCATACCTTCTAAATCCAGGTGATGTAGAATCATTTGGAATTCCTGGACTTGGGACATCACTATTTTACTATCCACCATTTGAAATTTCAGGAATTTTTCAATGATGAATTTCTTTGTACCAGCATCTTGTGCTTTGTACTTTTTCTGCAGCTTCTCCCATAACTCTTTGACGGTGCCTACGGTGCAATACACCGTGTAGAGTGGGTCTGACAGTCAATTCAAAATATAGTTCTTACACATGAAATCACTATGACTCCATGCATCAAGAACCATCTTCATGCCATTAATGACATGGATACCTTGGCCCTCTTCAGCCTTTTCAGTAGGCGAAGGGTACACTTCATCTCCATCTTGTAGAGGATCTTCTGTTAGGAAATGAGTCATTCCCATAACAGTCAGATAAAATAGCATCTTCTACTGCCATCTCTTGAAGTTGGAGCCCATGAACTTTTCTAGGCATTCATGGTGGAATCCAGCGGGTGGAGGAACTGTAACGTTCCCTTGAGCAACAGGAAAGGCGTTGGATGAGCCTTGAGCAACCGGAAAGACATTGGGTGTGCCTTGAGCAGTGTGGAAGGCAGAGGGGTTGCCTTGAGTAGCAGCAGCAACATAATCAGAAGCGAGTTGTTCTCTTCCAGTCATCTTTCTAAGCACTTATAACAATCTTGTCTTAAAATTGTGGGTTACAACAATTGCCGGAAACGGGAAGTAAGTAAATATTACAAATTGCTAGAAAGGATAAACTAAAGATTACAACAAAACTGGAATCAAGAACGTAACAAACTACTTGTGATTTGCTGAGTCGAGTGATGACACTCTGTCTTTAAGACAAGATTGCCCCGTATATATCCTCTTACGTTGTCGGGCAATAGTCTCCCAAGATACAATAGCAACTTAACAAATGAGCAAAGGAAACTCAAGTTTTACTCTTGAAGAACTTTGAGTATAGTAAACTTGCTAGAGAGGAAGAAGAAGATGTTAGAAAATTCTGTAGTGTTTTTCTTAGTGTGTTCAACAATTGAGCCAAAGGCCTCAATTTATAGTGTAATGAGATGACCCTTCAACTAGCCAACTAATGACCTTCAATAGCCATGTAATGACACTTGATTGAAGGGTTACATTCATCCAAATCATGGTTGAATTCATGTGCCAAATAATGGAGATTTAATGCTCCAAAACCAACCCAAAAGTCAGAACTTTTCATATTTCCGTCGCAGCGTTCTGCCTCCGAAGCGTCGTGGCTGTGCGAATTAGACCCGCGGCGCTTTGGCTCTAGTGGCTGAAGACCCAATTAGCGCCGCGGCGATTTCCGACTCGTTTCATCTTACACTTCGTACACTTCTTCCTTCGTTTACCAACGTGGAATACTTTGTCATTTGGCCAATAACCGTCCATCATTCTATGTCTCAAACGTTTCACTTACGTACCAATATCTCTTTCACTAATGAAATTTGCGATACTTGGTACTACGTGTGCACATGTGTGGAAACGACGTTTCCGACGTGCGGGGCCCCAATTGTTCGAGTCATAAATAATGAGATAAACTTAATTCCACATTAGTAAATTTCCAACAAATACATCAAGAATAACTGACTTTGGTGTTATTTCTCATTTGAGATGTTAAGAAATTGTTGCCTGATTTCTATGCTCTTATGCTTGTTCTTAATGGTGCAGAATACTGAATCCTCTGGCATATTTGCTAGAAAAGCAGTGAACAGGCTGAAAGCAACATCAAAACACAAAAGCTTTCAATGTATAACTGAGTTTGTTTAGTTCCTAAGCGTGTGAAGTTGTGTGCTTGTTTGCTCCATTTGATCCTGCTTCTTATGTCAATTGTTTCAACTCTCTTCTGTGGTGCTTACCTTTTTGGTCCTGGGAAAAAGACCTCAGGTACTCCAATTGGAGCAGAGATCACTATCATGAAACTTGGATGAAATTGTGTGCGCCTCACTTTGGAGGAATGCTGAGGCTAGCCAGGTATATGTAAAACTTGATATATCACCCATCTCTTCTTGGGGTTTGAACTAATGTATATGTAAGTTTTGATATATGGCTCATCTTTTCTGTCTGAAATCACGTCTATGCATGACTATTGCAGGACAATATTTTTTCTGCTTTCATGTGGAGGTACCTGGTATTACTATTGGAATAGAAGTGCTTTACAGTGAATGAAGACCTTTAAAAGAAACAGTCCAATGGTTTCTTATGAAAGTTTATATGTTATGGACATTCAAGCATTTAACGAAGCTGTCTTTATCTTTTGAGATTCTGTTAAGGGCTAAAAAAATTTATTTTCCCCTTTCTTTTGTTTCTGCAATTGGATATAAATGCATTTTTCTACCAGAAATATCTTCTCAATGTTGACTTTTTGGTAATCTTGTTGCTGTACGAATAAGATATACAACTATGTCGGGCTACTCACCGTACTATGCATTTAGTAAATATTGGATAAGAAATAATCTCAGCATAATTAATGTCATCATAACTAATCATAACATTATTAATATCATCATTACTGATAGACCATATTCAACATTATTCTTATACACCCTACCAAATGATCCCTTAGTGTATTGAATTATATATCTCGTTCAAGGCTTAAACATTACACTCAAAATTTAATGTATGAAAACGTTATGAAATATATATATATATATATATATATATATATCTCGTTCAAAACTTAGAATTTCGCTCACATTTTTTCGTGCATAATGTTCATGTTAGGTTTGATAAAATTAATACAACTACAATAATTTTGTGTATGAAAAATATATTAAACTTTCGCTCACATATAGATATTTCAATATTTTTCATACACAAAAACTTGAGTAAGTTTTTTAAGCCTCGAGCAAAAAAATATTAATAAAAATTAAAAAATAAAAATAAGTATGAAAGATGAAGATCTGTCATGTTTCGTAAAATATAGTTATAATCTTTTGGGAGGTGGTACAGAACCTTGTAGACCAGATACTTGATTCTTGGTTTTGCTCTTTAGCCCTAAAATGAGCGGCGTCACCTTTTCTAGACGGCATTGAAAATTTCACAATATATACCGTTGGGTCCGGGGCTACGGTTAAGCAAGAATATGTAAGAATAAACCGTAACAGCTATAACAATTAAAACAGTTTCTGGATGTTGCCTTCAATGTTGTGTCAACATCTGAGGCAACATTGTGATAAAACAGTTATAAACCTTTATAGAGTAAATGCAGCGGAAAAGTAAAGAGACACAAGGTTTATATTTTCAAGGGTATATATTAATATATCCCTTGATGGTCAATGACCAAAGAATTGTATAAATTATATACAATTACAAATGAATTTCTTTTTCAAGATTGAACAATAAATGCGAAAAAAAAATTACAAACAAAAGTGAAATCGCAGATGACTTCAGCCTAAAGTTAAAAGATCTAAAAAGACAAATACAACATCTTCATTACAATTGCTTGAAATATAAGCTTGATCTAGAATCTGGGCAGCAATGGTAATGTGGGACTAGATGTTGTTATACTACTTTAGGCTAAGTGTGTTGATCCAGTTTCTAAGGTGAATATCCGAGAGCTCTCTTGGTAATTCTTCTCGTTCAATTCTGGATATCGATACTCTGAAGCTCCCCTCTATTTATAGTGTGGAACTTTCCTTGAAATCCTCACTGATTGGTTGCGGAGGTTGAGTAAAAGAAGGCTTCAGCTTGGACCGGTTCTTGCTCCTTAAAAAGCTCAACGTTCTGGACTTGGTCTTCACGCTGCTTCCTCTCCAAGCTTTGACTGTTTCTTTTACCACGTTTTAAACACAACATCATTTTAAGCTTGCCTAGGTCATTTTTTACTCACAGTAACACAACCTGTTTTGGCCGGAAGAATAGGCAAAATTGTTACAGAGATGTTGTCAGGAATGTTGTCACAACATCGTAGGCAACATTCTTATTTTCATAAGATGTTTTCCTGAGTATTTACAGATGTTGCCACAACATCTATCCAATATCAACAATCTCCCCCCTTTTGCCTTTCTTCACAAAACTCCATACGAAGCGAAAATGACTAGGATACTGATTCCCGATGTAGTCCTTACATTCCAAGAATCAGTAGGATCAGTGCTATGCTCCCCCTTAACCTGTAGTATTAAATTCCAAGCAGTGTTGTATCAATGATTTGATTAGATAGGAGTTATGTTCTGTTAGTCGTGACTTACTTACAGCAACTGTAAATAGTGTACAGTAACCATTCATAACAATCCACATCAGGCAAACATATATAAACAGCTTTAGAAAGCAGTCACAATGTCTGCAAGAACAGACCAAATATCCCAAAGTAAAATATTACAAACCAAAAAAAATATTTCAAATGTCAGTATATCCAATATTCAAATAAACAGAGATTATTAGCACTCCATCCATCATTGAATCAACACTCCATTCCATCAACATGATCATCCTTGACTAGAGTAATCGAGTCACAGTAGCTTCCATCCGCTTTCTGTGATCGATCACTCAGTGCAGCACCATCTTCATCTCCATAGCATCAGAAGTAGTCAGCAATCATCATCTCAACTCCTCTCCTCTTGCATCATAGCTTGGCCTGCATCATCATCAGTAGCAGCTCCCCCTGTCTGTCTGCTTCCAGCAGCACCATCATCAGCATCATCCTCTCCCCTTTTTTGTGAAGAAAGTAAACCCACATAATAGTTCCTAGCTCGCACTAGGTCTTGAATTTACCTATCAAGTTCAGAAATGTGCTGTCGAAGCTAGTCTTTGGACATTGGGACCTTTCCTTGACCAATGTTGCCAGGAATGTTGGTAGCATCCTTTGATGTGTCAGTGTCCCATTCATCTTTCTTCTAGGGCAGGTCAATAACTCTGTCCCTGCTGTTCACAACTGCTCGCTGTACTGAGTAAACCTCTAAGTCTGGACAAATCAAGGAGGGGTATGGAAAGGCAGAGTTGCTTTGTCTTTCTGCCAAGTTGGCAACATTGTTGAATATGAGGGTTCCTAAGTCAACTTTTTGATTCCTTCCAATCTTGAAAAGCAGTGATGCTTGATCAAGGGTTACTACTGTCTTGTTGATGGAGGGTAGCCAGTTGTATATAGCAAGTTTGTGCAAAGTGGCAAACAAGGCAGTGAGTTTTGACACAGGACTGCGAGGAGCCCAAACAGTGATCAGATTCCCCGTAAGGTACTTGATCATCGAATTGAGTTCCTCCACAGTGGGGTTTGGTTGAGGTTCTCTCTCACTAACAATTATCCCAAGAGTGGAGTTGATTATATTAGGTGTAAAATTATATACCTTGTTGTATAGGTACACTCTCCCAAATTTCTTCGAGGTTGTGTCCCTAACAGCAAGCGTCAGATTAGCATAGAACACCCTAATCACCTTCTCACAATAAGGATTCTTACCAGATACAGAGCTTAATATCTTTCGACTACTTAAGAAATCAACTAAACCATTTTTGGAGAATGAAGTTAGGTCAATCACCTTCTCCCCTCTAACTACTCTATTTTTAAACCAATTCCAGTTACCGGAGCATGATTTCATTTGATACATGGAAGAGTAGGGAATTACATTCTGTGTTTTCTTGTTCGGATGAGGTGGCTGCAGGTGTTACCTCGGATGTTGGGGCAACATAGTCTGGGTCCATTTTCTTGTCTGTTGCCTTTGATGTTGAGGCAACATTTTGATCAAAATTCCAATATGTTCTGCGGACCCCTTTAGGAATGAAGTTCCGTAGAGGTATGTCATCTGACATCTCTTTTTCTTCTTTTTCCTTCTCAGTTTCTGCTTGTGGAGTGGAAGTTGATGGAGTTCTGGAAGAACTAGGCACACTGAAATCGGTGTCAGTGCCGCTGCTAATGGTAGTATCAACAGGGAAAGTCGACTCTTCCCTGAATCTTTTGGCAGACTGGTTGTCACCGAATTGGTTTTCGAAAACCCTTTTTGACCTTTGCGTCGGAAATGTCAATTTTGACTGTCTTGAGGCAAGGTTTGAGAAATCAAATGTTGCATCAATATCGATTGGGTTTTCAATATCGCCTGGATAGCCCACCTGTAATGTCTTATCTGAACCAAGCAGGATCATAGCCTGTGTGCAGTCCTTCTCGACCGGTTTTAAGTCATTGATGGAAGTATAATTCTTGTAAACCTTGTTGCCATTTGCTGGACTAGTCAATATTGGGGAATAATCTTTGGTGTTTGTAAATTTTGGAGAAATGGACATGTGAGAGGGTTTTGAAGAATTGGGCGTGTTAGAGAAGCTTTGGGTTTTTAAAAATGACGGTGGTGTTTGGGCTGCCATGATTTGATGGATTGTAAACCGGCTGATGTGACAATTCCAGGACAAAAATGGGAGGTTTCATTATGGCAAAATATACTTACACTCAAACTCTTTTTCCTTAAATTTAGATTGTATAGAAGAATAAAAACTCTTTACACACCTAAAACAAAGGATTTACATAGCACATAACATCATTTAAAATTTAAATAAAAACGGTCCTCCAGAATTTTTGAATTTTCCGTTAAAGACAGAGACGTGTTAAATACCAAAAACAAGAATAAAATAAGATAAACCAGATTGATCAATGTACTGGAACACGATGTTGTTAATGATGTTGGCAACATTTCCAAGTTAAATAAACATTATGAGACTCCAAGGATTTTCTGATTTGGCAGATGATATTTCTGTATATATTCCCTATGAGACTGATCGCTGGACTAATGTAATATTTTACCATTGTTCTTAATCAACTTAGTTAAACACATACAGATTAAAAAAATATTGAGGAGTTTTCAACCTTTTTGAAGTACGTGGTACTCCTATAGAATAGGAACGATACCAATCTTAGAGCTTTGCTCTTTTTGTATACATCCAAATCTTTTAGTAGAGGCTTCGCCTTCTTATGATACTCTTTTTTTATGATATGCATAATTGTTTTATATATAAATATATCATCGCAAAGAATGGTATCTGTCACGACCCGACCCGATGGGCCGCGACTAACCGCCCTAATGACGTCATTACACTAACCTGTCACACATAATCCAACTAACACTTAATGAGTCTGAAATTCGGCAGCATAACGCTGCAATATCAACATATGCCAGGGTAGGCGAGCCGACAAGGCTGCCTTTACCCTCGAATGTACCGGCCTCCTAAGGAGTCACAACTAGCCAACACAATATACAGGCAAGCCGACAAGGCTGCCAACAGATAATATAACATATACACGGGAACACCCCCAACATAAAGTACAATGATAAGGCTGACCAAAACAGAGTTATAACCCTTACATAAGTACAACCCACCACTGTCTACATACCTCTATAAGAAGAACAACGACATATGACGGGACAGGGCCCCGTCGTGCCCCTAAATACAAACATAAGTCTAAAAGAGGTTCGGTACCAAAATGACAAAGCTCTGGATCAAAGGAGCTTCCCAACCTGCTGAGTAGGGACCTAAACCGGAGGATCACCAAACTGAGCACCTGTACCTGCGGGCATGAACGCAGCCCCCCGAGGAAAAGGGGGTCGGTACGAAATAATGTACTGAGTATGTAAACATGAAATACTGCACATGAGATCATAAGTAGCCAACAGAAACAGGAGATCGGTATAAAAGTCAGGATCCAAATCCAACTGTGCCATAAATAATAAAAGTCAGTTGCCTTACAAAAATGAGAGTCAAGTCAAGAAAACATGAGTGCCTGTCCATATACATATATATACATCTGTAACGTAACCTGGCCCACTAGTGCGGGACTCGGTGGAATCATATCATAACCCGGCCCATGCTGGGACTCGGTAAAGTCATCTCTCATAAATGGATCCATCCTACGTAACCCGACCCTCTAGTGAGGGTCTCGATGAACAATGCAAGGCTGTGCACGAGTCGTAACCTGGCCCGGGACTCGGTGAGGTGAAGTAGTAACACTTAGCACGAGTAGATATCGTGAGTAACCATATGCAAGTAAAAATTATCATCTGACTCTCAATAAAATCATTGTAATAATGTCATAATAAACTCTTTGCTAAAAAATCATAGGCACTTCTCATAACAATCCTCTTTAGGAATTAAACTGTATAAGAATCAAGTACGTCCGCCGTACCCTCATTAAATAAAAATCATGCCAAAGAAAGAAGGAATAGTTCACATACCTCTTAGACGAACTAATCAACTCTATATTAGAGTACGTCTCGATTTAGAACTTTAACCTATAATAATGGTAATACGTTCGTCAATTCTATGATCGCTAGCATACTTATATCGAATAACAACTTCTTATTTTATAAAAATTCGGGCAGCACTTTCCCTGTTTATACATGTTTCCACAACTTCCAAATGAGGCTAATAACATCAATAAACAAGCACCAATTAAGGGCACAACCAAAACAACAATAAAGAGAATTTACACACCCACTTCTCATATAAATTTAGCCTCTTAATCCACCTTAAAAACAGCCCACAAAACAGCCCATGTTCCAACAACAACGAGGGTAGAACGTGAAGCCTTTCTATGCCTTTCCACACCCTTATTCCTTTAGGACTCACCTTAGCAATTACCACACTTAAACATGCATAATGGTGACTAAATTTTCAGAATTATAACACCACAAAACAGTCCCTAAAACAGTCCATATACATCACAACATGTCCAACAATTTCATGCAAGTTCTTGGCCACAACATGTCATAATTCCATAAGTCTTATCTTAATTCCTATAATCCAAATTTCGGATTTTAATACTTCCATATAACTAACTCCAACTAAATCTCCATGTTTCCTTTCAATTTCATCATGCAATTAGTGATAATAATAACCACAATAACCAACGAATCCAACAACACCAAAATCTGTCCCAAATTGGCAACTAGCCCAAAATGGTCACATGCAATGCTTAAATTCCAATTCTTCCTTAACACAAATTCATTACCTTAATTCTAACAACATGCATTCCAATTATATCATAGAAAGAAGAATTTTTATACCTCAAATTCGTCAAAACAGTCCGCAATTTTTTGCCACTGTTTTTCCGGAAATCCCCACTGTTTTGTAATTTTTCTCCTCCTTTTTGTTCACTTCTTCAACTCCAATTGACACGCAAGTGTTCTACAATGTTAAGCCATCATCCCTACACGTTTTTCTTCCAAAATTTCATCCCAAAAATAATAATTTTCTGGGCAATTTTCGACCAAGCAGTGGCTGTTTTGCCACTGTTTTCGCCACGGTTTTTGGTGTTGTTTTGCTTCTAATTTTTGGTGAAGAATGTAGTCTAGGAAGAGAAGATAAAAACCTTAATTTTGGTTATGGGTGGAGGGTGATTTTCGGATTAGTGTAGAGGAGAGAATGAGAGGAGAGTTATTTTTTTTTTGCTAAGTGTAGAAGAAGATGAAGAGGTAATGTAAGTTTATAAGGAAAAAATCTGATTTTTCCTTTACACTTTGGCCCCCAAGTTCTTCAATTAGTAAATCTCAAACCCACTTCTTTTAATTCCCGAGAATTTCATAAGCCTCGTATCCTCAATGTCATAATTTTTTTATACAATACTAGTCCATAACTCCGTTGGAATAAATTCAACTACTAGGATTAATTCTCGTTGTCACATGTATAGCACTAAAGAAAAATTATTCCGGGATAACATCCGTTTATACACTAATTTCCCGTATTAACATATGTAAGCGTTCCTTATATTCAATATCCGAATCTTGCTTTCTTAATGACGTTCTTAATTATCGTCTTAAATCTTACGAGGTGTAACATACTTCCCTCCTCAGAAACATTCGTCCTCGAATGTTCATAACAAGTCTAATTCTAGAAAAATTTCGGCAGAGTCTCCTTTATAACTATGCCTATCCGCCTATATTCAGCCAACCAACAGATGCCACACAGGGCCACAAATATATCACACATATGCAATTCACCAATTACAATAATCAAATGGGGAGTTGAATTGAATTACCTGGAGGCACAGGGAACAAATGAGGATACTTCTTCTTCATCTCATCCTCTGCCTCCCAAGTCATTTCCTCCCTATTGTGGTTCCTCCACAATACCTTGATGGAAGCCACATCCTTCGTCCGTAATCTCCTGACCTGACGATCAAGTATGGCTACGGGGCTTTCCTCGTAGGACAACTCTTCTGTCACCTGGATGTCATCTACTGGGAAATATCTGGAAGGATCACCAATACACTTACGCAGCATAGATACATGGAAGACTGGATGTACTGCTTCCAAATCAGGCGGTAGATCCAACTCATAGGCAACCTTGCCTATCCTACGAATGATATGGTAAGGCCCAATGTACCTTGGGCTAAGCTTCCCTTTCTTGCCAAACCTCATCACACCCTTCATGGGTGACACCTTTAGGAACACCCAATCATCAACCTGAAACTCTAAGTGTCGACGTCGATTATCAGCATATGACTTCTGTCGACTCTGTGCTGCTAATAACCTCTCCTGAATGAGTTTCACCTTATCAATAGCTTGCTGAACCATGTCTGGGCTGATCAACTTAGTCTTACCTACATCAAACCAACCAATAGGTGACCTGCACTTCCTCCCATATAAAGCCTCATACGGTGCCATCTGGATGCTAGAGTGGTAGCTGTTGTTATAAGCAAACTCAATGAGTGGTAAATGGTCATCCCAACTACCTATGAAGTCAACAATACAGGCCCTCAGCATAACCTCTAATGTCTGGATCGTACGCTCTGCCTGCCCGTCCGTCTGAGGGTGAAATGCTGTGCTGAGACTCACTTGTGTCCCCAATCCCTTCTGGAATGATCTCCAGAAGTTAGCTGTAAACTGAGCTCCTCGGTCTGATATAATAGATGTGGGAACCCCGTGAAGTCTCACTATCTCCCTGATGTACAGCCTAGCATAGTACTCAGCTGAGTAAGTAGTCCTCACTGGAAGAAAATAGGCTGATTTCGTCAGCCTATCCACGATAACCCATATGGAATCACACTTCCGCTGAGTGCGAGGTAAGCCTGTAATGAAGTCCATATTGATCACTTCCCACTTCCAAGTCGGGATCTCAATCTCCCCGTAATAATCCACCGTGCTTCGATGTTCAACCTTAACTTGCCGACAATTCGGGCACTGGGCAACAAATTCTGCTATGTCTCTTTTCATGCCATCCCACCAATACAAGCATCTAAGGTCATGGTACATCTTCGTCGATCCTGGATGAATGGAATAACGGGCATTGTGTGTCTCTCCCATAACCTGCTGTCGTAGCCCTGCAACATCAGGTACACATAATCTGCCCTCATACCTCAGCACATCATCAGGTGTAACCTTAAATAGAGTCCTTCCCTTTCGGAGAGCTGCATCTCTATACCGGGCCAGAACAGGATCCTCATACTGACGTCTCTTTACCTCTTCCACGATAGAGGACTCTGCAACATCCCGAATAAGAATCCCGCTACCTCCCGAATCCGCCAACCGGACTCCAAGACTCGCTAGCCTATGTATCTCACGAACCATCTTCCTTCTGTCTGGCTGCACATCTGTCAAGCTACCCATGGATCTACGGCTAAGAGCATCTGCCACGATGTTGGCTTTTCCCGGGTGGTACAAGATATCAACATCATAGTCCTTTAGCAACTCTAACCACCGCCTCTGCCGTAGGTTCAACTCCTTCTGCTTAAAGATATATTGGAGACTCTTGTGATCCGTATAAATATCAACATGAATCCCATACAAATAATGTCTCCAAATCTTCAAGGCATGAATCACCGCTGCTAGCTCCAAATCATGAGTGGGATAATTCTTTTCATGCTTTCTGAGCTGTCGGGAGGCATAAGCTATGACTTTGCCATGCTGCATCAACACACAACCTAGCCCAATGCCTGAAGCATCACAATAAATGACATAACCATCCGGTCCCTCAGGAAGAGTCAGAACTGGAGCCGTAGTCAATTTATCCTTCAACAACTGGAAACTGTGCTCACAAGCATCCGTCCACTGAAACTTAGCTGCCTTCTGGGTTAGCCTAGTCAAAGGCGCTGAGATCGAGGCAAACTTCTCCATAAACCTTCTGTAATACCCTGCTAGCCCCAGAAAACTGCGTACCTCAGTAGGTGTCGTAGGTCTGGGCCAAGTCTTAACCGCCTCAATCTTCTGTGTATCCACCCGAATACCATCAGCCCCGATAATATGCCCCAAGAATGCCACCGAAGTCAACCAGAACTCACACTTGGAAAACTTGGCATACAACTGCTGGTGCTGGAGGACCCTAAGTACCGTCCTCAAATGGCCTGCATGCTCCTGCTCTGAACGGGAATAAACCAGGATATCATCAATGAATACAATGACGAACATGTCTAAAAAAGGCCTGAATACCTGGTTCATCAAATCCATAAACACTGCTGGAGCATTGGTCAGTCCAAAAGACATCACCCTAAACTCATAATGTCCATATCGGGTTCTGAATGTTGTCTTTGGAATATCTGCCTCCCTTACCCGCACCTGATGATAACCTGACCGCAAGTCTATCTTCGAGAAGCACTTAGCACCCTGCAACTGGTCAAATAAATCATCAATCTTGGGAAGGGGGTACCTGTTCTTGATGGTTACCTTGTTCAGCTGCCTATAATCCATACACATCCGCAGTGATCCATCTTTCTTCCTCACAAATAACACTGGTGCTCCCCATGGAGATGTACTTGGCCTAATAAAGCCTTTCTCTAACAAGTCCCTCAGTTGCTCCTTCAACTCCTTCAGCTTTGCAGGTGCCATTCTATAAGGAGGAATGGATATAGGTTGGGTACTTGGCAATACATCTATACTGAAATCTATCTCCCGCTCTGGAGGGAGACCTGGAAGATCATCCGGGAATACATCCGGAAACTCACTAACTACCGGAACTGACTGAAGAGCCGGTACCTCCGCTTCTATATCATGCACCCGAACCAAATGATAGATACAACCTTTTCTGACCATCTTCCTTTCCTTGAGGTATGAAATAAACTTACCCCTCGACGATGCTGCATTCCCTTTCCATTCTATAACTGGCTCGCCTGGAAACTGAAATCGAACCAACTTCTCTCTACAATCAACGTTGGCAAAACAAGAAGCCAACCAATCCATGCCCATAATGACATCAAAGTCGGCCATATCCAACTCTATCAAATCTGCTAAGGTATGAAGGCTATATATCACCACCGAACAATTTTTATACACACGCTCAGCTATAACCGAATCTCCTACCGGTGTAGCTACCTCGAATGGTTCTATCGGCTCAGATTCTATCCCTATTCTATTAGCAACAAGAGGGGATATGTAGGACAAGGTGGAACCTGGATCTATCAAAGCATATACATTACAGAAAAAAGACCTACAGTATACCTGTAACAACATCTGGTGATGCCTCCTGATCACGTCTTCATCGGCCAAAGCATATATGCAGTTCGAAGGACCGCCGGAACTAGAAACTCTGCCACGACCTCTACCACGGCCTGCTGGCGTCTGACTACCCCACCCGGTGGGGCGCATAGCTATAGATGACGATGAACTAGCACCCGACCCCGTAGGCCAAACCAGCCCACCTGAACCACCTATGTTGGGACACTCTCTCATCATATGGCCCTGACGGCCGCAAGAGAAGCAAGCACCTGTGGTCGAACGACATTCCCCAATATGAAACTTACCACACCGAGAGCACCGATGATAAGGTGGTCTCAACTGACTAGGGCCCCTGTTCCTCTGAGAACCCGAAGCCTTGGAGCTCTGTCCGGCTCCTGAATACCCGGGGTGGTCGAACCTCCTGCCCGTAGACTGTAGAGGAGCACTCGTGCTGGCTGAGGTGAATATCTGACCTGCTGCTGGAACTGTCTGCCTCGAGACTCGCCGGAATAATCTGCCGACCTAGCCCTCTTATGCTGGTCCCTGTCATGACCTCTGTCTGGCTGTCGTCCTCTATGTCGGTCCTCAACCCCCTGTGCATATGCCTGGACACGAGCAATATCCATACCCGGCTGAAGAGCTACCGCCATACAACCATCGATCAGATAATGGTCCAGCCCCATCACAAAGCGATGCACCCTATCTGCCATATCTCGCTACAATAGTGGGTGCATATCTCGGCCAATGAATCAAACTCCGGCTATACTCACGAATGGTCCCGCCACTCGCCTCAATCGTAAGAATCTGTCCACTCTAGCTCTCCTCATCTCTCTGAGGCAAGAAGTGACCAAGGAAGGCCTCTCGTAAACTCATCCCATGTAGCCGGAGGAACATCCTCTCCTCTAGACAACTCCCAAGACTCGTACCGCTTGTAGCTATATCCCGCATTCTATACGAAGCCAACTCCACGTACTCGGTCTCGAAGCCCCAATTACCCTCAAGGTACGCTGCATCTGCCGGATAAACTCCTGCGGGTCCTCCTAGGGCTGAGACCCGAAAAACTCTGGAGGGTTACAACTCAAGAAATCACGAACCCTCAAACTGTCAGACCTAGGGTCGGCTCGGCTCCTCGGTCCCCGTCTCGCGGTTCGTCCTCGCTACCAAGCTAGTCGGCCACCGAACCGCATCTCTCACATGGCCCTGTCCTCTGCCCCCGGCTGAAGAACTGGAGGCTCAGGTGCTGGGGCCTCAGAAACTGGTGATGTTTCCCCCTGAACTGGAGCCTCTGGTGGTGGCGATGAAGCAGAGCTCGTCGACTGGGGCATAGTCTCCGGCATAGACTGGGTACGGGACCTAGTAACTCTCTGAATCTGGCTGGTATCCCCTGCTGTAGACTTGCCCTTCTGGGCCGCTGTCGCCTTCTTCGGAGGCATAGCTGTAAACATCGTAAGTCGTCAGAAATGAATTATCCTAATAACATAGCTCTATTGCACAATCTAAAAGATGAAAAAAATAGAAACCAATCCTAGATGCCCTGCAGCCTCCTGCGTATAAGTATGGTGCACAACATACCCATACGCAAGACTCTACTAGACACGGTCTGTAGACATTCCGAGGACTAACTTCTCTGATAGCACTTTTGTCACGACCCGACCCGACTCGACGGGCCGCGACTAACCGCCCTAATGACGTCATTACACTAACCTGTCACACATAATCCAACTAACACTTAATGAGTCTGAAATTCGGCGGCATAACGCTGCAATATCAACATATGCCGTGGTAGGCGAGCCGACAAGGCCGCCTTTACCCCCGAATGTACCGGCCTCCTAAGGAGTCACAACTAGCCAACACAATATACAGGCAAGCTGACAAGGCTGCCAACAGATAATATAACATATACACGGGAACACCCCCAACATAAAGTACAATGATAAGGCTGACCAAAACAGAGTTATAACCCTTACATAAGTACAACCCACCACTGTCTACAGACCTCTATAAGAAGAACAACGACATATGACGGGACAGGGCCCCGTCGTGCCCCTAAATACAAACATAAGCCTAAAAGAGGTTCGGTACCAAAATGACAAAGCTCTGGATCAAAGGAGCTTCCTAACCTGCTGAGTAGGGACCTAAACCGGAGGATCACCAAACTGAGCACCTGTACCTGCGGGCATGAACGCAGCCCCCCGAGGAAAAGGGGGTCAGTACGAAATAATGTACTGAGTATGTAAACATGAAATACTGCACATGAGATCATAAGTAGCCAACAGAAACAGGAGATCAGTATAAAAGTCAGGATCCAAATCCAACTGTGCCATAAATAATAAAAGTCAGTTGCCTTACAAAAATGAGAGTCAAGTCAAGAAAACATGAGTGCCTGTCCATATACATATATATACATCTGTAACGTAACCCGGCCCACTAGTACGGGACTCGGTGGAATCATATCATAACCTGGCCCATGCTGGCACTCGGTAAAGTCATCTCTCATCTATGGATCCATCCTACGTAACCCGGCCCTCTAGTGAGGGTCTCGGTGAACAATGCAAGGCTGTGCACGAGTCGTAACCCGGCCCGGGACTCGGTGAGGTGAAGCAGTAACACTTAGCACGAGTAGATATCGTGAGTAACCATATGCAAGTAAAAATTATCATCTGACTCTCAATAAAATCATTGTAATAATGTCATAATAAACTCTTTGCTGAAAAATCATAGGCACTTCTCATAACAATCCTCTTTAGGAATTAAACTGTATAAGAATCAAGTACGTCTGCCGTACCCTCATTAAATAAAAATCATGCCAAAGAAAGAAGGAATAGTTCACATACCTCGTAGACGAACTAATCAACTCTATATTAGAGTACGTCTCGATTTAGAACTTCAACCTATAATAATGGTAATACGTTCGTCAATTCTATGATCGCTAGCATACTTATATCGAATAACAACTTCTTATTTTATAAAAATTCGGGCAGCACTTCCCCTGTTTATACATGTTTCCACAACTTTCAAACGAGTCTAATAACATCAATAAACAAGCACCAATTAAGGGCACAACCAAAACAACAATAAAGAGAATTTACACACCCACTTCTCATATAAATTTAGCCTCTTAATCCACCTTAAAAACAGCCCACAAAACAGCCCATGTTCCAACAACAACGAGGGTAGAACGTGAAGCCTTTCTATGCCTTTCCACACCCTTATTCCTTTAGGACTTACCTTAGCAATTACCACACTTAAACATGCATAATGGTGACTAAATTTTCAGAATTATAACACCACAAAATAATCCCTAAAATAGTCCATATACATCACCACATGTCCAATAATTTCATGCAAGTTCTTGGCCACAACATGTCATAATTCCATAAGTCTTATCTTAATTCCTATAATCCAAATTTCGGATTTTAATACTTCCATATAACTAACTCCAACTAAATCTCCATGTTTCCTTTCAATTTCATCATGCAATTAGTGATAATAATAACCACAATAACCAACGAATCCAACAACACCAAAATCTGTCCCAAATTGGCCACTAGCCCAAAATGGTCACATGCAATGCTTAAATTCCAATTCTTCCTTAACACAAATTCATTACCTTAATTCTAACAACATGCATTCCAATTATATCATAGAAAGAAGAATTTTTATACCTCAAATTCATCAAAACAGTCCGCAATTTTCTGCCACTGTTTTTCCGGAAATTCCCACTGTTTTGTAATTTTTCTCCTCCTTTTTGTTCACTTCTTCAACTCCAATTGACACGCAAGTGTTCTACAATGTTAAGCCATCATCCCTACACGTTTTTCTTCCAAAATTTTATCCAAAAAATCACAATTTTCTGGGCAATTTTCGGCCAAGCAGTGGCTGTTTTGCCACTGTTTTCGCCACGGTTTTTGGTGTTGTTTTGCTTCTAATTTTTTGTGAAGAATGTAGTCTAGGAAGAGAAGATAAAAACCTTAATTTTGGTTATGGGTGGAGGGTGATTTTCGGATTAGTGTAGAGGAGAGAATGAGAGGAGAGTTATTTTTTTTTTTGCTAAGTGTAGAAGAAGATGAAGAGGTAATGTAAGTTTATAAGGAAAAAATCTGATTTTTCCTTTACACTTTGGCCCCCAAGTTCTTCAATTAGTAAATCTCAAACCCACTTCTTTTAATTCCCGAGAATTTCATAAGCCTCGTATCCTCAATGTCATAATTTTTTTATACAATACAAGTCCATAACTCCGTTGGAATAAATTCAACTACTAGGATTAATTCTCGTCGTCACGTGTATAGCACTAAAGAAAAATTATTCCGGGATAACATCCGTTTATACACTAATTTCCCGTATTAACATATGTAAGCGTTCCTTATATTCAATATCCGAATCTTGCTTTCTTAATGACGTTCTTAATTATCGTCTTAAATCTTACGAGGTGTAACAGTATCGCATTCATATCTTGTCCTTTTAGAGTCATGCTTGAATCTTTGAAAAACAGTGCAACATCACTACAACACTTATCTTGTACAACAGTAAATGTTACCCAGAATGTTAGGACAACATTTCGAACAAGATCTACCTAGCCTGTCTTATTTTCAAAGAAAATAGAGACCAAGAGATTTTTTCAAGCTAGAAAATCTCTCATGATCTAAAGGTTTGGTAAAAATGTCAGTCAGTTGAAAAAGAGTATCAACATGTTCGATTTGAACTAGCTGTTTTTCCACTAAGTCTCTTAAAAAATGATGTCTTATGTCTATGTGCTTTGTACGTGAATGCTGAACAGGATTTTTGGAATTATTAATAGCACTCAGATTATCACAGTACAAAATCATGGAGTTATTAGATATGACATAGTCATCTAACATATGTCGTAACCAAATCAGTTGAGCACAACAACTTCTGGCTGCCACATATTCAGATTCGGCAGTCGAGAGTGATACACAATTTTATTTATGACTGTACCATGACACTAGATTATTGCAAAGATAGAAACACCCACCACTAGTGCTTTTCCTATCGTCTATATCACCGGCCCAATCCGAGTCACTATATCCTATTAGATTAGGATTAGTGTCTTTGGAGTACCAAATTCCCAAGTCACTTGTACCGGCAACATATCGAATGATACGTTTTACAGCATTAAGATGAGATACCTTGGGACTGGCTTGGAACCTGGCACAAACACATACGCTAAACATGATATCGGGGCGACTGCCAGTAAGGTATAAAAGGCTACCTATCATAGATCGGTATCATATTGGGTCAATATCTTGTCTAACATCGTCTTTACATACCTGTTGCATAGAGCCCATTGGAGTCTTCATGTGTTTAGCATTTTCCAGACCAAATCTCCTAACAAGATTCTTGGCGTACTTGTTTGGAGATACAAAGATCCCATCTTCATTCTGTTTAATCTGCAAGCCTAAGAAAAATGTTAGTTCTCCAATCATGCTCATCTCAAATGTTGTCGACATTGCTTCGACAAAAGACTTTACAAGTGATTCTGTAGTCGAACCAAAAACAATATCATCAACATAGATTTGAGCTATTATTACATCTACACCGTGTCTTTTAATGAATAATGTTCAATCAGCTTCTCCACGGGTAAAACCAAACTCAACAAGGAAGTCAGTTAGACGACTATACCATGCACGTGGTACTTGTTTTAGTCCATACAAATCTTTCTTGAGCTTGTACACATAATGTGGATGGTGAGGATCCTCAAATCCCTTTGGTTGTTCAACATATACTTCTTTGTCCAAGTATCCATTGAGGAATGCACCTTTAACGTCTATTTGGTGCAAGGTAATCTTTAGATAGCAAGCAATAGCAAGAAGAAATATTATTGACTCAATTCTAGCCACAGGAGCGAAGGTCTCGTCATAGTCGATACCTTCTACTTGTGTATATCCTTGAGCAACAAGTTGAGTTTTGTTCCTAACAATCTTCCCTAACTTATCTGATTTGTTTTTGAATATCCACTTGGTCCCAATAACATTTATGTTGTTGGGTCGTGGTATCAAGTCCCAAACCTCATTTCGGGCAAATTATTCAAGCTCCACTTACATGGCTTGAATCCAAAAATTATCTTTTAATGCTTCCCCAATATTTTTAGGTTCCAAAGTAGATGTAATACAAGAAAGACTTACCTATTGATATATGGTGGACATGCACACATACCTTACCATTTCTCGGTAATTCACTGGCTCTTTCCATCTTGTACGCCTCTTCTAAAAAACTCCCCCTATTACCTGGTCGGGTGGATGGTTCCTTCTAATCCTCGATGGAGGGTCTCTTCTCACTTGATCATTCAGTTCAGTAGCAGACTCCTCCTCGACTTTGTCCCTTGTGTTCTCTCTTTGAGGTTCAAATGTTTCTTCTAATGTCGGGACAACATCTGTTTCTTTAGTGGGTTGCTCCTCTTCAACTGCAACCACAATGTTGTTTTCTGAAGATCTACCAGATATATCCAGCAGGTCATCAAAAATAACATTGACTGACTCATGTATGGTCTTTGTCCGAAGATTGTATATTCGGTAAGCATGGTTATTCTGAGAGTAGCCAACGAATATTCCCTTGTCACTCTTAGAGTCAAATTTAGCCAGTTGACCCCTGTCATTAAGAATATAGCACACACACCCAAAGATATGAAAGTACCGCAATGTAGGTTTCTTTCCATTTAACAGTTCATAGGGACAATCTTGGTCCCTGACCTTAAATAGATTCTATTAGTTATGTGACATGTCGTGTTCAAAGCTTCTACCCAAAACCTCTTTGACAATTGCTTAGAACTTAACATAACTCTAGTCATTTCTTGTAAAGTTCTGTTCTTTCTCTCGGCAACCCCATTTTGTTGTGGTGTTTTTGGTGCCGAAAATTCATAGAATAACCTTTCTTTTCACAAAATTTTGCAAATGTTTGATTTTCAAACTCCTTTCCATGATCAGATCTAATTCTGAAAATCGAAGAACAAAACAGATTCTTAATCCTAGAGTAAAGTGTTCTAAACATCTCAAAGGTTTGTGATTTTTCCTTTAAAAAATAGATCCAAGTGAATCTGGAAAAATCATCTACTATCACATAAGAATATCTCATCCTTCCTAGGCTATCTACCTCGATTGGACCCATAAGATCCATATGCAATAATTGGAAACAATGAGACGTACCTAAATGTTGTCCGTCATGTTGGACAACATTATGAGAGACTCGGGTCTACTTTCCTTTCAAACAATCTTCGCACAGTGTTTTATCTTTTGGATCCAGTCTGGGAATGCCTCTGACAGCTTCAAATGAGATCACCTTCTCCAAGGTGCCGTAGTTGACATGTCCCAACTTTTGATGCCAAAGTGTCAAGTCACCTACCTTTGCGGAGTTGCAAAACTCTTGTCTACCGACTAGATAGCAATTATCTCTAGTTCGGGTTCCTGACATTACACATTTTTCTGCAGAATCTGTAACATTGCATCCAAGCTTGTTGAATTTCACCTCGAGATTATCATCATATAGTTGGCTTATGCTAAGAAGATTAGCAACCAAACCTTCTACATGAAGAACATTTTTCAAGGCTGGTACATTCGGAACATTAAGAGTTCATTTATCAATTATCTTACTCTTACTTCCTCCTCCAAAGGTCATGTATCCTCAATTGAATGCTCCATACTCCTTCAATAGACTTTTGGTACCTGTCATATGACGTGAGTAGCCACTATCGAAGTACCAAGAACCTGTAATGTTAGTACGCAAAGCAGTTATGCACACATTACATTTCAGATTCAGTTTGGGTACCCATTTCTTTTTCTTCCTTCTGCTTTCAGGCTGGTTGCTTTGAATGTTGTCAGTGATGTTGGGCAACATTGCTGATGACATTTTAGGTAATATTCTGAGTGCAGAGTTTTGAAGTTTGTTGCAGTAGGGCATAAGATGTCCTGACTTTTTACAGAAGCTACATATAAACTTCGATCCAATCTCAGTGATCTGAGAATTACTCGGATTTTCTTTGACAAATTTTATCCGCTCGGTTTGACTATGGATTCTGGAAGTATTTGTTTTTCTAGGAGATTGGTACCCAAGCCCAGCCCTTATAGGTTTATTGAAGTTCAATATTTCATCCAGTTTGGAGGTTCCCATGTTGAGCCTTTGAAAGGTGGTCTCACCTACGTTCAATCGTGCACGAATCTTACCAAGCTCTAGGTCCTTTTTGGTAAGTGTCACCTCTAATCGGTTGATTGTGCCTTTCATATTGCTATTCTCAAGAGCCAATAATTTTGCTTTTGAGTCTAGTTGCTCAGAATCAGTGATTAAGGCTTTACAAAGATTTTGTAATTCCTTTATCACGTCGTCTTTGGAGTCAACTAGATCCAAATTTATAGTCTCAGATGAAGAAATAAATCCACTAAAACAATTTACATCAGAATAGTCAAAGTATACATACCTCTCTGATGATGAAGACATTCCAGATGTTGAGTCTGATGTTGTTCCTGATGTTGTCGCAACATTGCCAACAACATCTTCATCGTCGGACAGTGAGTGTTTGAACATGGCTGCCAGTATTACCTGTGGTTCTTCTTCTTGATCTCCTTCCTCCTCTTCGTTCTCATCATTACTGAGAGTTACCCACATAACCTTACCAATTTTTCTAAGGGTATTTGCACACTCATTAGCGTAGTGTACCCAACCCAAGCATGCATGACACTACACTCCCTCGAGTTGTTTGGGATTGAAATTGGTACTGTCGAAGTTAGATTTCCTCAGTGGATTGTGATTTCTTTGTTCAGAATGTGACATATTCGGTTGTTTATTGAATAGTGGGTTTTGATGCTGTTTGTATTTGGCTTTATTGCGATCATAGTTGATCTTTCTCACCATCGAATTGAATCGACGAGTAAGTAAGGCAACAGTTGCACCATTTTCCAGTTCCTCCAAGGTTTCTTCCTCGTTTTCCAATTCAGTTTCTGAGGTTTGTCCTTGGAGTGCCAAAGTCTTGTCTTTATACAGATCTCTTTGGCTCTTCATGTTCATCTCATATGTTTGAAAGATGCTCATCAAGGCATGTAGATCTATAGTAGCAAGATTATGGGCCTCTTCAATAGCACAAATCTTAGTATTAAATCTTTCAGGAAGAGATCTGAGAGTTTTATCCACAAGTTGTGTGTTGGTTAAAGGAGAGCCAAGCACTTGACACTGATTAGCAATTTCAATTAACTTTTCAAAATAGGATTTTATGTCTTCAGATTCTTCCATCCTTAAGCGTTCGTATTGGCTCAAAATCATGCGAACCTTTGTACGTCGTACACTCGAGGTACCTTTACAATGAGTTTGTAAGGTCTCCCAAGCGTCCTTGGCCGTAGTACAATTCTGGAAGAGTTTAAACATATAGAGATCTACCCATCCAAATATCGCATTTAGGGCCTTTTCATTGAAGCTCGCACTGTTGATCTCTTCCGCGGTCCATTCAGATTCGGGTTTGGTAAGTACATCACCATCCTCGTCTGCTGGGTACTTGGGAATCACATAGCCTTCGGAAACTGATCTCCAAGCTCGAACATCAATGGATATGATGTGCGAACGTAGTCGAATTTCCAATAGGCATAGTTAGTTTCGTCAAGAATTGGAAGTCTACCCACGTTTTGTATAGCTGAGTCCATAGCCGTAATATTCAGAATCAAACACTTATTGTATCAAGTGTTGGCTCTGATACCACTTGCTGGGTCCGGGGCTATGAATAAGCAAGAATATGTAAGAATAAAATCGTAACAGCTAGAACAATTAAAACAGTTTCTGGATATTGCCTTCAATGTTGTGTCAATATCTGAGGCAACATTGTGATAAAATAGTTATAAGCCTTTATAGAGTAAATGCAGCGAAAAAGTAAAGAGACACAAGGTTTATATTTTCAAGGGTATATATTAATATATCCCTTGATGGTCAATGACCAAAGAATTGTATAAATTATATATAATTACAAATGAATTTCTTTTTACAAGATTGAACAATAAATGCGAAAAAGAAATTACAAACAAAAGTGAAGTCGCCGATGACTTCAACCTAAAGTTAAAAGATCTAAAAAGACAAATAAAATATCTTCATTAGAATTGCTTGAAATATAAGCTTGATCTAGAATCTGAGCAGCAATGATAATGTGGGACTAGATGTTGTTATACTACTTTAGGCTAAGTGTGTTGATCTAGTTTCTAAGGTGAATATCCGAGAGCTCTCTTGGTAATTCTTCTCGTTCAATTCTGGATATCGATACTCTGAAGCTCCCCTCTATTTATAGTGTGGAACTTCCCTTGAAATCCTCACTGATTGATTGCGGAGGTTGAGTAAAAGAAGGCTTCAGCTTGGACCGGTTCTTGCTCCTTAAAAAACTCAACATTCTGGACTTGATCTTCACGATGCTTCCTCTCCAAGCTTTGACTATTTCTTTTACCACGTTTTAAACACAACATCATTGTAAGCTTGCCTAGGTCATTTTTTACTCACAGTAACACAACCTGTTTTGGCCGGAAGAATAGGCAAAATCGTTATAGAGATGTTGTCAGGAATGTTGTCACAACATCGCAGGCAACATTCTTATTTTCATAAGATGTTCTCTTGAGCATTTACAGATGTTGTCACAACATCCATCCAACATCAACATATACCTCTTATACTTCCTCCATTGATTTCCTTTTTAAGCCTGCAATGTCGATTTTACGTTTCTTATTTCAAACACAAAGTTGAGAAGTGTGTTGAATAAGGTTCAATGCTCGGTTCACAAGACACTTGCTGCTCTTCAACATATTTCAAGAGTTGTTTATCGCACATTCTTTTTTGACTCTTAGAGGTTATTTGGTAAGCTGGAAAGTATAAGTAGACATGAAATAAAATTTAGTATTGCTTTATTCCTTGTTTGATTATTAATTTAGGAGAAGTTATTATCGGATTAAAAATATTATTGGAATAGCTTATATATGCTAGATGGTGAATTAGTTATCACTAGATAAAATAATGAAATGACAAAAATACCCTTGAGATCCTCAAACCCTGGTGAATTAGTTATCACCGAATAAAATAATGAATTGACAAAAATACCCTTGAGATAAAATAATGAAATGACAAAAAGTATTAATTGATTTGGGTAGCTAGAAGAACTACGTAGTATTGTTTCAAACCAAATATGTTAAAATAATATGGAAAAGGGAAGAATCTGAAGGGCTACTTACTGATTTTATATGGGTTTTGAGTCAGGTTTGATCTTTTGAATTAAATTTTGATTTATTAGATATAACAAAAGAGAGTAAAATATGAGTTATTCATCGGAAAGTTGGTATTTTTCGGTTTAGTGACTTTGTGTTAGTATACTCAAAGTTTAGTGACTTTTGTGTTAGAAAAGATAATTAAGGCGTTTGGCCATAGAAATAAAAACAAATTCACTTTTTCTGAAATTTCTGAAGTTGGAGTTGGAATTGTGTTTGGTCATAATTTTTGCAAATAATATTTGGTTATTGGAATGTACTTTTTCTTAAAAATATGAAATATGATTTACACCCCCAATTTTTACAAACTAGCAAAATCAACCTAAGCAATTAATAAACATAATCAGTGCGTAAATACTGCCCATCAATCATTTTCTATTACATTAAGCATGATTTATCTAGACTTTCTTTAATACGATGATATAATCAAGTTCACAATTATTCACATCTTCAACGTGTATCATCGTTAATTATGGGCATGAGCTTTTTCACTGATGTATACGAGCTACAAAACTATTTTCAATATGTATCGTCATTAATCATGGGCATGAGCTTGTGCACTGATGCATACGAGCTACAGAACTAAAATGACTTAGTGCATTTCTTTTCATCTACGAGTTACTTACTAGCTCTTATTACACTTCGTCAATTCTAAATATTATTACTGTTAGAATTTGCCCTTAATTTCCTACCTTATTTAGTTTCTACCATAATTGTGTTTTACTTCAAAAATAATTTCTTGATGGAAAAGGTTTTCTTTGTAGAAAATGACTCTACCATATTTATTCTTTTTCTTGGAGGAGAAGTTTTGAACTTCTATAAATTGGTATCAGAGTCAATCGTTCAGACAACGATTCAATGTGTTGAAGACAAGGTTAAGGTGACCGGTTCAAATCAAGCTGCACCTAATATCACGATAATGAAGATTTTATCCAGCATACTACATTCAACCATATTTTCAACATCCCTGATGCTGCATCTTTAAAAATAAAACAAAATATTTTAAAATCAATTTTTAACCATAACATTTTTAATCTTGTTTTTAACCATGGAAAACAGCAGTGATGGAGATTATACGAAGATGGAGAATCAAGATTATTTTGTCAGAAAATTCAGGCCAAGGAGAGATTTGTTAGGATTTTCCCTGAATTTCATATCTTATTTGAATTCTATCATAATTGTATTTTACTTCAAAAAAATATTTCGTGGTCGAAAAGGTTTTCTGATCCCCAACTATTACAAAGATTCATTAGTACTAAAAATTAATAACATTAGTAATAGCTATTCTTTAATATAATTCTCCAATATTGTGTGAACAATCTGTTTCCATCGAGCATGTATTTTCCGATCAGCTAAATTACATGGTGTCAAACTTATAAAAATAAAAAAATATAGAGTAAAGTTTGAAAAGTTAAAGACGAAAGCAACAATCAAAACAAAAAGTAAAAAAAGTGAAAATAAGATTTTGGTTGTTTTTCAAATTCCAAATACAACTTGAAGTTGTATTTGAAATTTTCATGGCCAAACACTAATTTTTGAAAAAAGTGAAAACAATTTCGAAAAAAAAAGTGAACAATATCTACGGCCAAACGGGTAAGTGATTTTTGTGGAAAAGTGATTGTTACGTGACTATTTGTGAAATTTACCTAATTTTTTTGTGTATTGATATCACATCCCAACCTAGGTGAGGTGGACAGACACCTAGTGCCTTACGTACGTGAGTGACCCATCTTATTGTCACGACCCAAAATTTCATTGTGCCGTGAGGGAACCTACCCTAACCCGTAGGCGAACCACTAACATCCAAACACCAATAACATAAAGCAAATGCGAAAAAATTAAGGAAGCAACATAAATATTACTATGTCTTAGAACTTAATACATAAACTTTGAAATAAAATTCCAAAATCCGATTGTCATGAGTACAGAGCTACTAACTGGAATATAATTTTGAAATGATATACAAATTACTGTCTGAAATACAAAGGACAGAGAAGTAAAATAACAAGACGGAGGGTTCCAATGCCGGGATAGTGTTTGCGGCTCACCCTGGACTCTCAAGAAGGATCTCCAAGCGCTGCGTCTAGCTCCACTGCTGGCGTCTGAATCAATACCTACATATAGAGTGTAGCAAGTTTAGAGTGAGTACGGGAAATACGTGTACCCAGTAGCATCGTCGACCGACCCTAGCTATAACAGTGGTGAGGGTTGGTACTTCTCAATACTTCTTTTCTTGCTTGGTTAGTCAAATCATACAGTTTCTAAGTAATTCAAGCATTTAAGTAAAGATTCTACAACAACACCGAGTCATAACGTCTATTGCTCTTCACAGAACCTAATAAAGTTTTTAGTTTTACCTCAATTAGGATATATCCATAAGGTTTCAATCTACGCCCAAACGGGCATCTAAATCCTCAAGATTTCATGCTTAGTCCTACTCATAAGGGTCCCACCCTTTCATATAGTAAGGCACAATCACTATCAAGGTTCAATCTTTTAGTTCTTATACAAGGAACACGTAGAGATCTCATATCTATATCGATCTTAACAATCCAAGTCATAAAGATCCCATCTTTATTAGCATTTCTACCAATCAAGGTCATAAAGATCCCATCTTTATATCAGTATCATGTCGTCTCATATTTGCATCCAATCATCAAAACTAAGATACAAGGTGCCAGTATTACCCTCCTTAACTGTTATATGATTATAAAGTCTATCAGAAATTAACACCGAGTACACACAACATCAAATACATGTCAAAATGAGAATGAATGCAATAATGATGATATGTTTATATGTATGAGGTGGCCATATGTACTCGGTATACACATTCTGCTATAGTAGCTGTTTCATGTGACCCATGGTGGACTCATGAGGTACATATATCCATCCGGAATGTCCCATCAGATACCAGCTCTATGATTGAAGTGTCATCAACAGTCATCACTCTTATAATCACATACCATATTCTTTAACCCGACTTCCCAAGTAATTTCTCAATAGTATATCAGTAAGCCAATGTTAAATATATAATGTATGAATTATATGGATATGCTTACACCATGCAATCAACATAATCAGTTTAATCAGTATTTATCAATTTCTATTCAAGTGTTTAGATGAAGTGCTGAATGATAAATGCATGACAAGTCAATTCAGAATATCATATCAATGGCTACAAGTCAAAGTAGACAACAATCATACCAACCTTAGTAATTTTATGCACCGCGCACATGGCCCAAAGGTTAAACACATAAACTCCTTCACATGCATCATTCTAGTTCATTAACTTACCTAATTAAGTTTACCGATACTCGTAGTAGTGCTCCTAACCTCACTAATACGGGACCCCCCAAGCTCCCATTACACCCCTTAATTCATTACAAGCATACCAACACATAAACACTACACTAGAGTCTAGAAAGTTTCAACTTGCCTTATTTTGAAGTCCCACAACTCACGAATGACTCCAAACTCTGCCCATGCGAAAATTAAACCCTCTGAAAGTTCCATCATGTCCAAACTCATCGAATGTGTTCAATCTAGTCAAAATAGTAATCTACAGGGTTAAACGAGTTCAACGATACCCATATTGCGATACTTTATTTCGGATTCCAAAAACTAACCCAAAAAGTCAACCCCTGGCCCGCAAGGATAAAATTGGAATTTTATTGTGAATTCAGTTTACCCATAGTCTAATTAGTAAGAATATATAAAATCTTTGAAATCCATCCTTAAATCGACATTCAATTCAATAATTTACTTGAAATCCAATTTCATGGCAAAACCCAAATTTCCAAGCTCAAATCATGAATTCTATGATGAAACTTTGTAACAATCGAAGGTAGAACGACAAAAGGGATGTTAGAAACTTACCCCCACAAAGAAACATGAAGAACGGCCTTAAAATAACTCAATTCTGAGCTCCCAAACTCCCAAAATCGAAATATGAATAATGAATCACGAAATGGGGTTATATTTTGTCCAAGCACAAAATACTCTTCGCAAACGCGATGGACCATTGCGAACGCGAAGGACCATCGCGAACGCGAAGGCTGCCCCGATCCGAAACCATCCCGAATGCGATTCTTATCTTCCCTCATGCCTTCGCGAACACATCCAACTCCTCGCGCACGCGAAAAACAAGTATACACCAGAAACAGGAAAATTGCCAAATTGCTTCTAAACTTCGATTGAACACCTGAAACTCATCCGGAACCTCCCGAACAGAAACCAAATATGCATTTCGATCATACAATACACTTCGGAATTTCTCGCACACTCAAAATACCTGAAAAAGATCATCTTGACTCGATGTTGACAGTGGTCAACTCCGATTCTTTAACTAGTTTCTCTAGCAATAACCCGAAACTCGTTCGGAAATCCATGAACACCAACAAAGAGTGCAACTTGACTATAAACCACGCTACAAAGCTTCTCGAATCAAAGAAATGCCCATGCTACAAAGCTTCTCGAATCAATGAAATACCCATACGAGGTCGTTAGGACATGCTTATCCACAAAAACGTTGTAACTTTCTCAAAATGACAAAAGTCTCCACCAAGTACTCAAGTCTCACCCGAACTACTCGAGACCCAAACCAATGACTCAACTAAGTCATTAATCACACTCCGGACCTAACAGAATCGACAAAAAATTGAAAATGACAGATTTATTCAAAAGTCAACTTTGAATCAAACCTCTTCTTCTCTTTAACTTAAACTTCAAAGCTTACAAAAAATATTAATCCAAAACTCGCCCGATTGCCTCGAGAATCGAGCCACCCATTTCCGTAAGTCATAATTACCTAGTTAAAGCTACGGGAAAGGCATTTTTGAGAAAAAAAGTCCAAAAGTTCAAAACGATCGAATAGGTCGTTACACTTATAAAACCACTAAACTTACTGTATTTACACACCTGCAAGCAGACTATTCCAACAACATATATTTATATATATATCATCCGCGTGGGCATACGAGGTCTGGACATGTACATACACTGTACCAACATACTGAACCTAACCACATGCACACATTTGACTACAAAAGCCTCTAAGAACATCTGGCTGACATAAAATAGTAGGGACAGGGTCCCGGCCTACCCGTAACATGTACATATCATCATAATGACTCAAAAGCAGCAACAATGAAACAAAAGGACTACATGAACTATAGGTGAGCTGAGAACCTACTGGTGAGGTCATCAATCCATCTACCTAAACTTAAGGGCATGAAATGCAGCATCCCCCAACAAAAGGAAAGTTAGTACTAAAGTTGTACTGAATATGTAAGTCAGTAAAAATATAAGTAAGACATCAATGTAAAAGAGTCAAAAAGGATCAACATGTAACTCGTACTTGCCGCTGAGGGACATGACATGCATAATGACTATATTTATATGTAATGCCACTTTACGGAGCTATATCAATTCATCTCGAACCACTCTTCGGGGTTAATATCAATATCGTAAACTTTAACTGCCCAACTAATTAGTGGCAATTGCCCGACCAGCCATAGCTCGATGGTAAATGTATAACTACTCAACAGGCTGTAGCTCTGTGGTGAATACATGTCTACCCAACTGGTCTTAGCTCAGTGGTAAGTAGGGATACATAACTGCCTAATCAGTTGTATCTTAGTGGTGAAGTAGGAATACCATAGCTATGCTCTTATATGTACTGTATATGCATATGTAATGCCATTACTCTTTTACCTATACGCAGATAATGTATGAAAAGTCTTTTAGGGTGATTAGAACATCTTTCGGAGTTACCTCTAGCCGTTCACTCCTACGATTACGTTATGAACATTAACATCTTTCTCATACGACTCGATAGGGACTTAAGAACATATTTAGACAACCTTTGAAATACATTTCATGAAAATAAATAATATGAATATCCTTAACTACTAAAAGTAGAACCATCTATGAAATACATTACGTTTACGTTTTATGTACTTGGAACATGCCAGAAGACGGAAGGATTAGACTTAACATACCTTGAATGTATACCTTTTGATGACCACTACAAAAATATCATCCTTATATGACTCAAGCTCAAATGTCAAGAATAACCCCTCCCCGACTTTACTTAACTTTGAAGAAATCTCCGATCCGCTTAAAATTTGATAAAGAAATGTTGTTGCTTACCAAGAAACACCAAGCAACATTGTTGTTCCTAAGGAATTCATAGGCAACAACTTTAAGTAAATTATGCAAGAGTGAAAAAGATATAGAATATGTAGTCTTTGTGTGTATAGATCACATTGCTGCCACCATGAGAAAATTCCAACAATATATATATCATCCACATAGGCCTACGAAGCCTCGAATGTACAAATAATATACCAACATACTGAACCTGACCACAGGCACACATGCATTTACAAAAGCCTCTAAGAATATCTGACTAACATAACGTAGTCGGGGCAAAGCCCTGTCCTACTCGTAACATGTACATATCACCATACCGACTCAAAGCAGCAACTTCAGAACAAAAGGAGTACACCAACCATATTTGAGTTGAGAACCTACTAGTGAGGTCGTCAATCTGTCTATCTAAACCTGCGGGAATAAAATGCAACATCCCCCAACAAAAGGGACATCAGTACGAAAGATATACTGAATATATAAAGCATTAAAAGCATAAATAAAACATCAATGTAAAAGAGTCAAGAAGGATCAACCTATAACTCGTACTTGCCGCTGAAGGACATGACATGCATAATGACTATACTTATATGTAATGTCACTTTACAGAGTTATACCATTTCATATCGAGCCACTCTTCGGGGCTAATACCAATATTGTAAACTTTAACTACCCAACTGATCAGTGGTAACTGCCCGACCGGCCATAGTTCGATGGTAACTGCATAATTGTTGAACCAATCGTAGCTCGATGGTGAATACATGTATGCCCAACCGGTCGTAGCTCGGTGGTAAAGTAGGAATACCATATCCATGCTCTTATAGGTACTGTATATATGTATGTAATGCCATTACTCGTTTACCTATACACAGACAGTGCATGAAAAGCCTTTCAAGATCATGAAGAAATCCCCGATCCGCTTAAAAGGATAAAAAAACGTTGTTGCTTACCAATAAATACCAAGCAACATTGCTCCTCCTAAGGAATTCTTGGGATCTTGGGTTGTTGCTTTCTTTCGGAACTTTTTTTTTGTCCCTGAAATGTTAACTATTTATATTTCAGTCCCTGAAGTTTTTCAGAACGTTACAACGGCTATATCTTCTCCAAAAGACAACAACCAACAGACATGACTGTTCAACAGAACAAAACGTTGCTTCCCTTTTTGCTCTTATAAATTGAAAAATTTGTTCAAATTAAGAAGAGATAACACAACACAATTCTGAACTGTTCTGTTTTGAAACATACAGAAATAGAACTCGAAAACACAGAAGCAGAAACTCTTCTCTTGTGTTCTGTTCGAAACACAAAAACAGAATCAGCAATCTGTTCTCTATTTATTTCTTCGCTAGGATCAACTGTATTTGCTTTGTATAGTTGATCGTTGTTGTTTTATCTTGAAAGACTATTGTTCATCACCGTAAAAGCATTTATACGGGAAAATTTTATCTTAAAGACAGAGAGTCATCTCTCGACTCAACCTTCTAACTGTTTAACCTTTCAGATACACTTAACACCAATTTTTACCTACAAGACCTGTGTGGAAGTATTATGTATTTATTACGATTTTCAAAAGATAGGTTGATCCTCACAAAGTTGGTCGTTAATTAAACTTGATCAAATCATTAAGGCTGAAGTCATTTTACCCAACTTCATACATCTTGCTACATATCTATAAGTCTCATTGATTTGTTTCAAATGTTATTCTTAGAACCTTCATTTATCAACTTCTGGTGCTTTCATTTAACTCATATACATGGACCTAAACTAAACGTATTAAGTTTTTATTCAAAAATATCGAATGGAAAAATTAGTCAACACAGATTTTACTCATATTAGGTTGAGAAACATAAGCAGCTTCATGATTCTCTTAACATTCTTATAAATATATTCGGCAATAGGTCTGTAAAAATGATTTTAGTTTAAATATGAAATTACATATTTAAGTTTACATATCTAAAATTAAATGAAAAGATCGAAGATTAATGAAGCATACAAATTGAAAAACATATATTCAACTACAACCACGTAAGTTCTGGACTTAAAAGTCCAGGAAGAGCGGAGAATATTGAATGTAAACCCATATTATTATGATGGTAAATGTAACAATGACTTCAGGTGATATGTGTGATTCCTAAGATTATCGTTTTCTAATGGACATCCATATATTACAATTCATACATCCATACATTCATTTGCTGTGTTCTTTTGAACCGAAGGTCTATCGCAAACATCCTTTCTACCCCACAAAGGTAAAGGTAAGGTCTGCGTACATCTTACGCAGTTTTTTCCTGGAAAATTCTAATTAATCCACTTCAGAAAATATGTTAAACTAAAAAAGAATCGTCAGTTTTAGAAAATACCCTTAAAGTCTAGATTTTCATCAGTTCCACAACCATAGCCCAAAAGTGAGAGAATATTCCAACTTCAGAAACATGAACAAAAAGATCACAATTTTCTGAAGAATTCCAAGTGTTTCATAACAAAATCATGATCACAAGAACAAAATAACAAAGTTTTCGCCGTTCCCAAAAGAAAACATGCATGGTCAATTAAAAAAAGACAGAAATACACAAACCCCGCGCCCGCACATATACATATGAACCTATATATAAAATTTCGTATGGCTAGTTATTATGACAATAGTGGCGACAACAGTAGCCATCAAAACTAAAACTAAGTAAAAATATTGTGACCCTCGTACCAAAGTCATTAACAATAAAAAAGTGAGATCAATTATGAATTAACCTTGCTATTAAGAAATATCATGAGTGAAATGTCTACAGGTAGTTTTTTAATATGTTAAATTGAAGAAAAATGAAATGGCACAAAATGGATGAGCGGAGAGAGGTGACCACTGACCAATATATGTAGAACTATAGAACAATAAAGAGAGATTCTATCGTATTACCACCGCATCCCCACTTCTCCCTAAATAGTGTCCTCTATGCCTCAAATATTATCAAGAGTCTAATCTCCGTTAGAAAATTTACCATGGAATAATTCTGTATCAATCAACTTTGACCCGTTTGGATTTTCCGTAACGGACCTACGTACCGAGAAACTCCTTACGAGATGCAATAGTGAGGGGAACTCTATCCTTTCCTATCCACGCCCGCTGCTAGTGTCACCCCTCCCACTCCTCTAACTGTCCAAGTCTCTCCTCCCAATGCCCTAGCAACAATCTCTCCGTCAACCTGGCACAATAGACTTGGACACCCAGGAGCTCCTGTTTTTAATTTTCTTAGAAAAATTTAATTCGTTGTCATAATGGAAAATATGCCCAACGGTGTCTTTCTTGTCCCTTAGGCAACATGTTCGTCTTCCGTTTCAGTCTTCTTCCAGTGTTACGTATTCTCCCTTTGACATTGTTCATGCAGATTTATGAACATCTCTCATTACTAGCTCACTCCGTCATAAATTTTATCTCGTCTTATTAGATGATTTTTCTCACTTTGTCTGGGTCTATCCGCTTAAATTCAAGTCTGAAGTGTTTGCAAAATTTCTTGCATTCCGTGTCTATGTGAAAACACAATTTGAAAAAGACATAAAATCGCTTCAATGTGATAACAGTCGTGAGTTCAACAATTTCGCGTTTCACAATTTTTGCTCTATTAATGGCATGGTTTTCCGGTTCTCGTGTCCCCACACCTCATCGCAAAATGGCAAGGCCGAATAAATTATTCGCACTATAAATAACATGGTTCACACTATTCTCTTCTATGCCTCTCTCCCACCCTCATTTTGGGTTTATGCTGTCAAAATGGCAGAATATATTATTAATATTTTGCCTACCCACACCCTACAAAATCGGACACCCACTGAAATACAATTTCGTCGAATCCCCTTGTATGATCATCTATGAATTTTCGACTGCCTATGTTATCCGAATCTAGCCTCCACAACCCCTCATAAACTGGCACCCCGCACCACCCCATGTGTTTTCTTAGGTTTCCCGCCCAATCATAGGGGATATATGTGCTATGACTTGTCTTCCCGTAAAATCATTGTGTCTTGTCATGTCACATTTAATGAAGCAATCTTTCTGTTTGCAAACATTCAAAAATTATCCAAAAATTTTGAAACACAAATTACAATATTCTAGAGGGGTTCAAAATGTCCCCCATTGTCAGCGACTTACTCCGTCGTGACGCTACAGTTTCGTCATGACCTACTACCACTACTGTGTCACCATCACTGTCTGCCGCCAACATCTCTGCCAAGTCACCCCTTTCGCCGGCGACCAACCTGACACACTTCCCGGCACCCTCAGTCCCACAGTCACTATCACTGTCGCCAGTAACAGCCACCACTGGAGGTCCGTCTCCCAGTTTTCCGTCAGTGCATACTGCCCCTGTCATCTCTGATAGTAGGCATATTATCTCTCCAGTACATCCCACTGTCACAATCTCCACTCACCGTCCAAACCAACCATCATCCTCTGTGTCACTACCACCCATCGCTGCAGAGCCAGTCGACTAACTCAGCCTAGAACCGACTCCATCCCACCCGTACAGTACCACCACCGGAAACCCCAACCCAACATCATTACCCACAACCCGACACCAATTTTCCCAGAACCCACCCCTACTAGGCTCATCGCCGTCACCCAACACCACCGACCACTGCCTACGCCCCATCGACTAAACCCCAATACCGGACCCTAACCAATCCCTTAACTCAGACCGACACCCAACAGTAGCACCCAGACTGCCTCTGCCCCCCCCCCCGCACCATATGGAAACCCGTGCCCAACACGGGATTTTCAAACCCAAAGTCCAATTTAACTTATCCACACAAACTATTTCCCCAATTCCTAGAAGCTCAAAATTAGCCAAACTAGATCCTAATTGGAATGCGGTCATGCGTGAGGAATTTTATGCATTAACAAAATAGCACACTTGGAATTTAGTTTCTAGACGGGAGGGGGTGAATGTGATCCGATGCATGTGGCTCTTTCATCACAAATACTAAGACAATGGTGATCTAGAGAGATATAAGGCGGGACTAGTGGCCAATGGCACTAATTAGTAGGAGGGTACTGATTGTAGTGAAACATTCAGTCTGGTTGTGAAACTGGATACCATTCGCACAGTTCTTAGTATCGCTATGGGTAAGCATTGACCTATTTATCAGCTTAACGTGAAGAATACATTTCTACATGGGGATTTGAAAGAAACTATTTACATGCACCAACAAAACTAGGTCTGAAGATACTATGTTTTTGTGTCAGCGCAAGGATGCAGAGGAGATAGTTTACAGGGCTAAAATGGTGAATTGCAAGATAATGTCCACTCCGGTTGACTCTAAATCGAAGCTTAGTGCAGTTGATGGTGATCCAATGTCAGATCCCACACTTTATAGGAGTCTTGATGGTGCACTGCAGTATCTTACGTTCATCAGGCCTGATATTGCTTATGTTGTTCAGTAGGTATGCTTATTTATGCATGCCCCTATGGAGCCTCATTTTACTGCTCTTAAACATATCATTCGATATGTTAAGGGTACACTTGATTATGGATTGCATCTATACCCCTCAGCACCGATCAGAATGTTATCATACATGGATCCTGATTGGGCAGGCTGTCCGGACACGCGACACTCCACCTCCGGCTACTGTGTGTTCTTAGGGGATAACCTCATTTCATGGTCTGCCAAGTCACCTTATCCAGTTCGAGTTCAGAAGCGGAGTATAGAGGCGTTGTGAATGTTGTTGCTGAGATCCGTTGGCTTCGAAACCTTCTTTTGGAGCTTCAATGTCCCTTGCGTAAGGCGTCTTTGGTCTATTGTGATAACATATCCGCTATATATTTATCTCATAATCCGGTTCAGCATCAGCAAACAAAGCACATTGAGATGGATATACACTTTGTTCGTGAGAAGGTTTCTCTAGGTCATGTTAAGGTGTTGCATGTGCCTTCCTCGTATCAGTATGCAGATATCTTCACGAAAGACCTTCCTAGACAGCTCTTCCTCGACTTCAGATGCCATATTTAGTGTTGTGTAATTATGGTAGATATATGATCCCTATTGTATGAGGATTCCCCTTCCTGCGCGCGAAGCGAATGTGCGATGTGCCGTGGGTTAGTTTCGGGGTGGGGAGCGAAGAGAGACCAGAAGAATGATTCATTTGGATCGACGAACTTTTTCAGCCCAAAAACGAAGAATTAATGGAATGTCATTGTACACCCTATATATATTTATATTAATGAGAAATGCTCCCCAAGGGAGATTAATATACTCTTGTAGTATTAATTAGAAAAAGGCAGACACGTGTGGTAAATATATAATATGTACCATAAAAAAGGTAAATACGATTCAGTAATCTAAAGGAAAAAATTATATAGGCTGTGGTGAAGCCAAAACTTACCCAAAAGCTTAATTTTACATCTTCTTAATGAAAAGAAGGATTATAGAAGAAATATGAATGAACAGAGAATAAGCCATTGTAGGGAGCATGATGGGGTGTTTGTTAGTTTTCACCTCTACAAATATACAAGTTCTTTACATTCATGCATTGTTGTATGTATGTAAATGTGATATAAATATGCATTATTATGAAAGATTGTAATGGTGCATAAATATGAATTATGGAAGGTTGTAAAGGTAATAACCATTCTTTACACTCTATGAATGTTGGTGTTGTTTAAGCCGTGCGAAACTGAAGAGCCACAAGGGAAAAGGTATAATTAAAAGAATTAATTTAGAAATTAAGAGAGTTACTGTTGGTTTTTGCTTTAAATAAGTAGCAAATAAATTATTTAAAAATGAGAGGAAAATTCAAAAAAAGGAGAAAAAAGACAAATTAAAATGGTGGTCGGTATACATCACCTTGTCTATGTCTAGCTTTATTTTATATAGAGAGAGAGATTTAATCTTCTTTAAGCTGAAGTTTTTCCACCCAAAATAAATCATTTCACGATTTGCTATTTGAGTTCATTGAGTTTGTTTTGTAGTTCTGAAGCTTCGTTTTATACTCCATTAAGTGCTTCTATAAATGCTATAATTGGGGGAGGGCGTAAGGACATTCTTCAAAGGAAATGTTGTTGACCACCACGGAAATTACATATATTTCATATATAAGAATAACTTGATGTGCACAACTCATTCCTAGAACATATTAACCCTAAGTAAATTTGGTCGTGCTTCGCACGGTAGTGAAAAATATTTTGTTGGGTACTCTATGGTACTTTATAAAGCAATACGGGAAGTAAGTAACTATTACAAATGTTCGAAAGGATAAATAAATGGTCAATCTTCAAAGGTGCCGCAAGCTTGTTGTGTCTTGAATCTTGATAACCTTGCAAGGCCAATGTTGAGAACTGCCACAAGCTTGTTATGTCTTGAATCTTGATATCTTGAAATCAAGAAACAACTAAATCTGGATGGTTACAACGTTGTGTGTTGAGTCGAGGGATTGCCCTCTGTCCTTAAGACAAGATTGCCTCGTATATATGCTTTTACGTTAGCGGGCAATAGTCTCCCAAGATAAAACAACACTTTAATCTCAACGCTACAAAGCCATTAGGTTGAGCCTGGCGAAGAAAACAAATATGACTCGACTTGCTGAAGATATGGAATAGGAAGGAAGAGTTTCTCTTTACTCTTCTCTTTTGTCTCTGTGTATATAGTGTGTCTCTATAGTATATATCTTGTGTATATGAGAGGGTTTGATCACTGTTTTTCACACAGTTTTGCACTGAATTTCAGCCACTGTTTTGCTGAATTTTCAGCCACTGTTTTGCTTTGAATTTCGCCTATTTTTCGTGTGTTTTCCGTGCTATATTGCTTGATGTTTTTCGGGATGTTGTGCACTGTTTTCAGTCATCTGTGCAGTGTATTTTTTGTCTGTTTTCAGCCACTGTTTTGAGCCAAATGAGGCATCAATAAATAACATGAGGAGGGGCTGCCCAACAGCCACAAACAAGGCTGTAATGACCATTAAGGGAGGGCTGTAATGACAGATTTTAATGCCATGAATGAGGTGAGTTAAGGTCATGAAGGACGCTGCTCAATTGTCCAACTAATGGGATGTTAATGGAGGAGTTAATCAGCCAAATAATGGCTGGTTAATACTCCAGAAAATAGTCCAACGGTAGGCAGAAAGCTTTCCAGAAACTCTGGGGACCAAACTATAAATATTGAAACTTCAGGGACCAAACTGTACATATGAAAGAATTCAGGTCCAAACTGTACATATGAAAGAATTCAGGTCCAAACTGTACATATGAAACTTCAGGGATCAAACTGTACATTTAGCAGAGTTCTCTGGTCCAAAAAGATAATATCAAAAAGTCCCCAAGCCCACAGCCCACAGCCCGTGACCCGGAACCGGACCGGACCGGCGGGCGGCGGCGGCGGCGCGCGTGTGGGCTTAGCCTTGAACTCAAGCACATCTAGGTCTTCCCTCTTTTAAACACATGGGATACCCCTTGGGGTCCCAAACCCTTTACCAATTTGAGACATATATAGAGAGCAATTCTTCCTATTCCCACCGATGTGGTAGATTTGTCCCACACCACATTTTCATGCCTCAAACACCTTACTTCGTGGACCAATATCTCTTTCATTTCTCAACGAAATTAGACGATTCTTGGCCCTACGGTCATCTACTCACTTCGTAGATCATGCATGTGCGAAGAGACAAGGTCTCCAACATGCGGAACACTAGTGTTTAATTCATCTAACATGGGTGGACGCATCTCCCCGCCAAAGGCTAATTTCCAACAATCCCCTCTATGAAAGAGAGATTGTGGCGCACACACAAGGTGCCTACATTTCAGCATTCTTTCAGTGAAAAGATATTGCATCAGGAGAGGTAGCTTTCGCTTTGAACCTTCCCTAGTTGAATACCATCGGACTTACTTACTGCGCGATGAACGTGATGTCTTGAACCGTCAGTGTTTAGTGTAAGCCAAGACAATGATATCAACACAATAACTCTTCTTATTCATTTTCCTTCTTACGTTTCTGTCCATTGTGGCCATGGACACACTTGGATTCTTAAGTGCGTTCATTTGAGGCGGCCATCCTCGCACTTAAATAGGTGATCTCCTACAAGGTATCCTGCTATACCCCACTTCTCAAGTGTTAGGAATCATTAAAAGTTTCCCCAACCCTAACCTCAACCGTTTGAGGATCTTTTAAAGGTTTAGAAGATAACCTTTACCCACTATGCAGGTAGCACTTTAATGTCTATCGCGGGAACACCTTTGGATTCATGTTTCTCTACAGAAATCACCATCCGAGGTGCTCTTGCTTCCACCGAAGCGCTCAACTGAACCTTTTGCTGCTTAGTTTTCCCATTGAACCACATTCTTGGGATCTCCAATAAGTATGGTTGGGTTTCCACCGCAAAGGTTCGTATTGTTTGAGTTTTAAGCCCATTCCCCTAGACAGGAAGAACACTTGATCTCCGGGTAGTCCCTTAGTTAGTAAACAAGGAAGTGACACCCGTGATGATCAACTGCCATATGGTCTTATGTCTCTTGATAGATCCTGATAGATATGCCCAGACGCCATTATCCGTGTCCTTCCTGAAGCCGACCGGCTAGCCACAGTGTAGAACTGCTGAAGGCACGGGTTTCTCCCAATAAGGGACGTCCTCTAAGGAGCCGTGAAGTTACTCAACTTCTTTCATGCTTTGTATAAAATGATAAACTCCGACTCCATCATGAATCGGCTGATGCAAGTTTGCTTAGAGGATTTTCCAAGACCCACCATACATATTTACTTGTGGCTTTGGTGTTCTTCAGATCTGATGTCCAGTTTGCATCACTGTGTTCTCCCAGAACCGTTGGACATCCAGAATACTATAATCCGTAGATAAGCAAATAATTCAGATATCGTCATATCTGACTTAACGCCTTCTACCGATCATGTATTAAAATCATCAGTGAACCTTAGTTCAACTGATCTGCTTTGTAGGCCGATACCAGGTCGGTTGTAGTGTGTACAATACATTGAACTACACGTGACCTGAGCATATCGCTCCTTGTCTATGGGTGCACCATGATTCCAATCGGTTCTATGATTCATATCCATTGGTGGCTTCAACGATCGTCAACTATCGACCGTCCGTTAGATGTCTTAGAAATCCAATTCCTAAGATGTCATCTCGTGATACCCATATCTTTCATATCGAGACTTTGTTTCAATATGACTTTTACTTTTAGACTGTTGATTCTCCAACTGTTGGCATTCTAACTTCAGAGTCAATGTTTCTGTGGTCAGATTCATTGTATCTGTTTTATCTGAAACTTTCAGGACCAAAATGTAAACATTTCGGGGACCAAAATGAAAGTTCGGAAGAAGCCAACAGATTCGACAAACCAACTCGATCCTCTTCTTCCAACTCTCTGGTTGGGAAGGTCATTTCAACATCCATGCCATGTAAGACTACAATGGCCCTGGATGTGAAGCTACTCACAGGGGAGCACATTTTACAACCCAAAGGTTCTTTTCCCGGAGGAAGATCAACCATTACGCAAGTATGGTTCTATATGATAGAATCTATTCCTCTCTTTAGCTTCTTTCCAAAGCAGCGCTTCTGGAGATGACAATTATTTGTTAATTATCCATGGTTCGTTCTCAACCATACAAGCTAGAAGGTATGGAACAAGTCTTTGTCCCCTCTTTGCTCCTTCTTGGTTCAACATCAAGAATCCCTGAGTTCTGCAGATCTGAAATATTAAGTTCCGGATAGCCAGCAACTTTCGAGTCTTGTAGATACGGAACGTCTAGTTCCGGACAGTCAGGCCCTCGCGGGTTCTTGTTAACCTTGAGCAATTACTCCTTTTTCCTTTTTCAAGGAAAGTTATATTCAAAGAATTCAGCATTCTTTGACACCAAGAGGCGATCAACACTACTGTTATTTGCAGATCCAGTGGATATGCAATCTACAGTCTTAGGTACAACTTGACCTGTTTCAGTATTCCAACTTTTACCAAGCCACCCCACATAATTTGGGCGTACGACTTTGCGCTTGGCTAACACCGTTGGACTGAAGTGGGAAATGAACAGTCGTTTAATGAACGATGCTTCACATTCTCCCCCTATATCACTATGAATTTTGCAATCCATAGGCATAGTTGATTTCCAACTTCTGCTTTGTAGCGCTTAACCGCTTCAACAACTTCATCTTTGCTTTTCAACAAACAAAGGATTCCATACGTTGTACCATCATCAATGAAGATCACAACGTACTTTTCTCCCCCATCTATTTTGTATAAACTTCAAATCACCCAAGTAGGTGTGACTAAGTTCTAAAGGAGCGGTGCTTCTTTCGCTATTCCCTTGACGGAATTTGGAAAGGTGATTTTGCCTCTTCGCCTACCTCATATTCATTTAGAGGGTTTATGTCGACGGTAGGCAACAGTCTCAACTTCGTTAGCTTTTGAATGACTTGCTATTTAACGTGTCTTAATCTATGATGGCATAGATGCACGGATTACAAATATATCATTCATTTGGCTACAGACATACTGTACCATTCTTAGTTATTACAGACCTGTTGGACTAGTCTCAAACCAACTTGACCAACAGCGTCCCTTAAACCAAGTTTGGGACATGTATCACCTCATCTTAGAGTGATCCCATTCCCTGAAGTCCTATTGAGGACAACCTCTCCAACCCCTTCTACTTTAAAGGTGGCGTTGCTTCACATGAACAACCTCTTGCCCGTGGTTAGGGCGTAACCGGATCATATGTGATCTAGATACTCTGGCCCACTCCAGTTGCTTTGGCAGACTGAGTGTACAATTTCTTTTCTGCCTTTCTTTAGGCCTTCAGATCATTTAAGACCTGAAAACTCTGGCCCACCACACTAGGTGTCCATTACCTTTCCTATGAAATGAATTCTGGCCCCACTCCAGTCGCCCGGAGGCTTTATATGACTGAGTGTCCAATATCATCATATCAAAGGAATTTTGGCCCACTCCAGTCGCCGGAGGCTTTGTATGACCGAGTGTCCAGTATCATCCTATGAAGGATCTTCTGCCAAATAGTGTGACAGGCTCAACGTCTTTAACTTTTAGACTTCTTCCGTTATGATTGGTGCCCAGATAATTCTTGGCGCTAACTTAAGAGTGGTAACAGTTTTTCGCACAGTCAGTGGATCCTTCTCCCTCGTATGTGCGAACATACTTTACACACTTTTAATCATTACACTTAAAAGAACTGATCTTTTTAAGTCGTTTACAAAAATCCAATCTTTAAACGGGAAAGAAGAAGAGATTAAACTTCTGATTTTTAAATTTATATTCCTCCTTACTTTAAGCAATTTTCAATCAGAAATCATTTAATCTTTATTCTTGACAAGTAAGAAAAATACTTATCCCAATTTCGGATTCTTTGTCTAGGACAGATATAGTCCTTCTGCTGCAAGATAGAACCACATCTTCAACCTTCTCCTCTTGTCCCAGTTGACATCCTCAGGCTCTCGGGAGCGCTTGTTCCCACCACTCTTGGGAGCGGTGACACCATGAACATGTTGAACTTCAACAATATCATCATCACTGTCTTCTAGTAGAAAACTACAGCCATATCCAGATTTGGTCACACAACTTTTGACCTACATCTTTCGAACACTAGTACTCTTACAATACAATCTTGTCTTAAGTTGTTGGGTACTCTATGGTACTTTATAAAGCAGTACGGAAAGTAAGTAACTATTACAAATGTTCGAAAGGATAAATAAATGGTCAATCTTCAAAGGTGCCGCAAGCTTGTTGTGTCTTGAATCTTGATAACCTTGCAAGGCCAATGTTGAGAACTGCCACAAGCTTGTTGTGTCTTGAATCTTGATATCCTAAAATCAAGAAACAACTAAATCTGGATGGTTACAACGTTGTGTGTTGAGTCGAGGGATTGCCCTCTGTCCTTAAGACAAGATTGCCTCGTATATATGCTTTTACGTTAGCGGGCAATAGTCTCCCAAGATAAAACAACACTTTAATCTCAACGCTACAAAGCCAATAAGTTGAGCCTGGCGAAGAAAACAAATATGACTCGACTTGCTGAAGATATGGAATAGGAAGGAAGAGTTTCTCTTTACTCTTCTCTTTTGTCTCTGTGTATATAGTGTGTCTCTGTAGTTTATATCTTGTGTATATAAGAGGGTTTGGTCACTGTTTTTCACACAATTTTGCACTGAATTTCAGTCACTGTTTTGCTGAATTTCAGTCTGTTTTGCGTGTGTTTTCTGTGCTATATTGCTGACTGTTTTTCAAGCTGTTGTGCACCGTTTTCGATCATCGTGCAAAGTGTATTTTTCGTCTGTTTTCAGCCACTGTTTTGAGCCAAATGAGGCATCAATATATAGCATGAGGAGGGGCTGCCCAACAGCCACAAACAAGGCTATAATGGCAGGTTTTAATGCCATGAATGAGGTGAGTTAAGGTCATGAAGGAGGCTGCCCACAGCCCACAGCCCACAGCCCGTGACCCGTGGCCCGTGGCCCGAGAACCCGAGATCCCGGAACCCGGAACCAAACCGGACCGGACGGGCGGTGGTGGCGCGCGTGTGGACTTAGCCTTGAACCCAAGCACATCTAGGTGTTCCTCCTTTAAACACATGGGATACCCCTTGGGGCCCAAACCCTTTACCAATTTGAGACATATATAGAGATCAATTCTTCCTATTCCCACCGATGTGGTAGATTTGTCCCACACCACATTTCCATGCCTCAAACGCCTTACTTCATGGACCAATATCTCTTTCATTTCTCAACGAAATTAGACGATTCTTGGCCCTACGGTCATCTACTCACTTCGTAGATCATGCATGTGCGAAGAGACAAGGTCTCCAACATGCGGAACACTAGTGTTTAATTCATCAAACATGGGTGGACGCATCTCCCCGCCAAAGGCTAATTTCCAACAATTTCATCATATAAAGATAACTTTTTTCAAATCCAAATAGATTAAATTTCAGGTTTTGATCTATTTAATTATTTACAATTAGTTATCCCACTTTTTTTTCTTCTATTTTCTTACCACCTAAAAGTTTTGTCTTCTAGAATCGGGGTACTTTCGTATAATCTATAGAGGTTTATACTATGTTTTTTCTTTTTCTTTAAAAGACATGTAAAGAAAGAAAAAAGTCCAACAAAAATTGGTCTCTTTATGTGTGTATGTGCGAAATAAAATTTGAAATGTGGTTATTCTTTTATACACTTTTAGCATGTTTAATCCAACTTCTAAAATTAGCTTATTTTTTAAAAAAATATTTTTTGTGAAAAGCAGTTTGTGTCTGTTCAATTAGTTTAAAAAATAATTTTGAACAATTAGTGTTTGACCAAGCTTTTAAAAAGTACTTCTACGTGTATTTTTCTCAAAATTATTTTTCAAAAAAGTGTTTTTGGAAAAAAACTATTTTTTTAGCTTCTGAAAAACAAATTTTGCTACTCCCAAAAGCAATTATTTTCTCCCAAAAATTTGGCCAAACATCTCACTTTTTGTATATAAAAAGATACTTTTGATCTCCCAAAATTTTGGCCAAACAGGCTATTAATATACGTATCCAAGTATAGAATTATCTTTGGCGAAAATCATTTACTCCCTTTGACTCCACTTTAAAAATTAAACTCTTCCCTCAATTTTGAACAATATAAAAAGCATGCACTTGCTAATAACATAAGGGGAAAAAGAAAAAGGATATATATTGCAATGTTAGCTATTCGGATATCATGAATTCATGATAAAAATGGTAGGATGACTTCATTTAGGTGTCATCTGGATCATAGGTCTCCTCATCATATAAGAAAGGTACTCTCACAACTTTCTCTATTCTCCCCTGCAATACAAATGCAGAGAAAAATCAAATGTATAAAATAGCAAGCATAAAGGAAAATATGCATAACAATTATGGAAAGAGTAAAAGATGTCATTATATTTATTCAATCACTACTCTAGATTGACTACACCGCAAGGCTAACAAAATATGGGTGATAACGACATGTTAATCGAAGTAGTTACAAGGATAGCTAAATAGGGTTACGGGAGAACTTAAAATAATAACTTATTAGTGATAATGACTATATTACAACTAAATTATTCACCCCTTTCATAAACAGTTCTAGTTAACAAAGAAACAATCTATAATCGAACGGAGATATATACTTTTGATTCTGAAAAATCCTACTTAAACCAATATGTAAATTGCTAGAACGTGATAATTGGTGAAAATGGTGTCTTTTTCGAAACACATAAATAAAAAAGGATGTACCTCCTTCAAATCTATTAGAGGAGTCATGGTAGAACTTAATTGTAGTCTTTTGCTTTAGCTGTTGCTTTGCACTTTCTCCATTGCTAATTCAATGATGATGATGAACCTAAGTATACCCCTCAATTATATAGCATTATTTGGCTGACCCTTAATCTTCTATAAGATCACTATTTTGCTACTAAATGTTGAAGATGAACGTTAGTCTGCCCCTCATCAAATTTTAAGCATTTTCTTGCCGACCCTTAATCTTACATCGGTTCATCACTAACGGCAATATTAAGTAGGGGTACTGAATAAGGAAGGAAAATGTGTAATTAAGAGAATTAAGAGGTGTAATTAAGTGAATTAATAGAGTGGCTTTTATATTATTTAATATACAATATATTAATTTTAAAATGAGGAAAAATTCCAAAAAAAGAGAAAAATTATAAATGATATTCTAGGTCATAGAGATGTGTCACATCACCTTGTCTATGCCTAGCTTTATATTACTAGTTTTGGACATGTGCGTGTGTTCTATGCAAGTAGTACATACGGTATGAATAAATATCAAAACTGTAGTATAATGAGTGACATATTATTTTGAAATGAAATAAGTACAAGCTGAAATAGATGATTAATCAGGCCTGTTAGAATGACTTTTTTTGTTTAACCAAAGATGATTAGATATTGCTTAAACCTGCCAAATTGAACAACTAAATTTAGTTAAGTTGGTAAAATGTATAATGAATTACATTTTAATGTTATTAGGTGCAAACATGTAATATATTGATATGTTTCGTGATACATTTTTATAGACATTTTTTGTGTATGATCACTTCAATGTTTTGGTTATGACTTCAACTGTTTATTTTATTTATTATCCACTGCTTTTATCCAGTACTTATGATTCTATAATCATGAAAACATTAGCATAAATCACCAAAATGTAATATATGAATATTTGTTTTTATTTTTCATTTATCCCTTGCTCTTACTAACTTCAGCAAATTTAAGTCATCAACATTAAAATTTTGGATAGCGTCGAGCAAAGATTCAAGCAAATGGTGAGGCATGACATACATATAAGAGGACTAAAATTCAATCTCTAACACTTCTCTATAGACACATCAGTTTAATATGATCATTAAACTGTGTGCTTGTGTTAATAAATTTTACGAAAACAATTCAGGTGAAGCCAAGCTCATTGCCTCTATTGTAGATTGCCTGTAAGAGTTTTTGAAGTTTCTGTGCATTTTTCCGGCAAATGGTTATTGTGGTGCTTAATATATCTCGTTAGTGTGAGTAATGTTTACACCTTCACATCATCTTTACTTGTTGTAAATTGTATAACATGTAACATGTCTTATTTATTAGAATTCAAATCTCACATTTTAAAGAGACTTATTTATAGATATCATTGATCACCCAATAATAATAATAATATAAATGCTTATATTGACGATGAATAAAAGGTAAACTCATAAAAATTTATATAAATAAGAATACATATATTTATGAAATTTTCACAGTATCAAGATTTTCAGTAAATCTGACCATATAAGAAAATACATTTTTTATGAATACTCATATATAGAAAGTAACAAAAAGAAAAAAGTGAACTTACCTGATAAACAAGGCCTGCCAGAGGGCCAAGCAACTGAAGCGATCACTTTATGCCCCAAAATTTTAGGGGCCTCAATATTTTTTCATTTGATGTTTGGTATTTCCATTAAATTTTTTGATTAATTCGATTTCGAGATACACAAGGCAGATTAAAGATGGAAGCGCTCTCTAGCATGATTTTCTTCATTTTGAGACTCGAACTAGATGCTTATCAGGTGGTTCGGTTCAGTTTTGAATGTTATCGGTTTGAAGATATACTTAGTCAAATAAATATATATCATTTTTCTCCCGTTAAAGTTTGGCTTTAGGCCACCAATTTTATTGAGCCGCCCCTGCTGATAAATCTATAGTTTCCCTTTGTTGTGTTCTTCTAATAGTGAGGGGTGTACATATTCTGGATTTATAAATCTATCTGTTAATGTTGGGTTTGGTGTTGTGACATTTGACCCAACATATCCTTTGAAGTACTGTTGTTGAATGCATAAAATGTTGGGACAAATGTCACAACATTCAGACCAACATTTTTATATAACAGTTTAGCCTTACTTCACGGTAAGCAGTAATATTTATTGTGGGGTAAAAATGACTTAGGCTTGGTGAATTGGAGCTGTGTAAAACGTGGGAGAAATAGTCAAAGCTTGAGAAAGAAGTCGAGTGAACAACAAGTCAAAGTTGTTGAGATTTTGACTCCATGATCTTCTCCAACAAACACACCAGCTACTCATCTTTTCCTCAACCTCCTCAACTGATCGATGAGTTTTTTTAAGGAAGACCCTCTACTATAAATAGAGAAGCCACAACAATGAACTGATCATCCAGAATCAGATTACAAAAATACCAAGAGAGCTCTCGGGATTTCAACTCAGAAATCTGGATCACAAGTGTTGCCTGAGTGTGTCGACAACATTCTGTCCAAAATTACAATTGCTATTTAGATTCTAGATTAGTTTTGTATGGAGCGGTTGTAATGAGAGGTTGTCTATGTTTACGTAGTTAGATTTTTCAGACAAAAGTCATCTGCGACTTAAACTTTTAATTCCTTTCCATTTCATACTGTAAACCTGTAAAGAAAGGAATTTGTAATTTTATATATAATATACGTACAATACTTCTGGTCATTGACCATCATAAGTTATATCTACACATAACTTATAAAAAGTTGAAGTCGAAGAAGAGTATGAGAATCTTGAAGAAATTAGTGAAGGTGCAAATGTTGTCTTACTCACACGAAAATACAATTCGATGGTGAGAAAGTTCAACAATGATAGAAATCAATCTAAATCTAAATAGCACCAAAACAAGTCTTTAATCAAAATCTCACTAGATTCCTTCCAAATGTACAAAAAGGAAATCAACTAAGGAGAACAAACTTAGATCGTACCAGATTTGATCCCAAACAACTTGAGTCTATGCAATGTCATGCATGCTCAGGTTGGGGTCATTATGCCAACGAATGTGCAAACACTCTTAGAAAATTTTATAAGAACCTATGGGTTTCTCTTAGTGATGATGAAGAAGAAGTGGAAGGAGATCGTGAAATTGAAACACAAGTAATGCTGGCCACTGTTTACCAACAGTCTCTATCGGATAATGAAGATGTCGTCTATAATGTTGTCTCAGATATCACAACATTTTCTCCAACATTAGCAACGACATCAACATCCTTAGTGACATCTGGACGGTATGAATTCTTCAACTATTCTGATGTTAATTGCTTTAGTGGTTCTATTTCTGTTAGTAAGATTGATTGTATCGATCAAGTTGAATGCAAAGATGATATGATTAATGAATTACAAAGTATTTGTCAAGTCTTAATCATAGAATCCAAGCAACTTGACACAAAGGTAAAATCTTTAACTCATGAGAATGTAGATTTAAAAGGCACAATAACCCGACTAGAGGTTGCACTTACCAAAAATGATACTGAATTCGGTAAGGTTCGTGCAAAACTGGATTTAGTCGAAGCAACCTTCCGCAAGCTCAACAAAGGGACTTTGAAACTGAATGAGATACTCAACTTTAGTAATCCTTCACATGCAGGTATTGGATACAAAAACTCTCTTAAAACCATATGTTCTAATCTCTTTGATAAAAATGAGAAAATACGCTTTGTAAAATAAATAAATAATAGGTTCTCATAAATGTCAAAGAATATGAAGTTTGTATGCCATCACTGTTACTCCCCTGGACACCTAAAACCATATTGTTTCAAACTTTAAAATTATGTGAGCAAAATGTTGCCTAAATTGTTGTCCAACATTTCTGAGTTGAAAGGTAAAAAATGTCTCAAGAGAATTTGGGTTCCTAAAATGAATTTATCTTGTAATGTCTGTATAACTGCATTAATAACTAACATTTCAGGTTCTTGGTACCTTGATAGTGGATGTTTCTGCCACATGACAGATAGAAAAGAATTTCTAAAGAACTGAGTCATTCAATGGAGGAAATGTGACTTACGAAGGTGGCAGTAAAAGCAAAATAATTGGAAAGGGGATCTTGAATGTTCCTGGATTTCCAACCTTAAGGAATGTCTTACATGTTGAGGGTTTAATGGCTAATTTAATTAGTATTAGTCAACTATGTGATGACGACCTTGAGGTAAAACTTAATAAGAATGTTTGTAAAGTTACGAATGAAGCTAATGAATGTGTCATGACAGGTACTAGATCATGTGATAATTGTTATCTTATTGTAAGACAAGAAACATGCAATAATGCTAAGATAGATGACACAACACTATGGCATCAAAAGTTGGGACATGTCAACTACCGCAATTTAGAAAAATTAGTCTCATATGAAGCGGTTAGAGGCTTACCCAATCATAGCCATAAATGTAAAACTGTCTGTGAGGATTGTCTGAAAGATAAGCAAACTCGTGTCTCTCATAATATTGTCCAACACGACGGACAACATTCAGGTACGTCTCACTGTTTTCAATTATTGCATATGGATCTAATGGGTCCAATTGAAGTAGACAATCTAGGAGGTACGAGGTATTTCTATGTGATAGTAGATGATTTTTCTATATATTCATGGATATATTTTTTGAAAAAAAAATTACAAACTTTTGACATGTTTAAAATTTTGCACTCTAGAATTAGGAACTTGTTTTATTCTCCTATTTATTGGATTAGATTCGACTATGGAAACAAATTTGAAAACAGCTCATTCACAAATTTTTGTGAGAAGAAGGAAATTTTCCATGAGTTTTCCGCTCCCAAAACTCCTCAACAGAATGGGGTAGCAGAAAAGAAGAATAGAACACTGCAAGAAATGGCTAGAGTTATGCTTAGTTCAAAAAAATTGTCAAAATGTTGTTAAAGCCTTAAATACTGCTTGTCACATCTCTAATAGAGTCTACTTAAGGTCAGGAACAAAGATGACTCCCTATGAGCTTATAAATGGAAGGAAACCTAACTTGCGTTACTTTCATATCTTTGGGTGTATTTGTTACATTTTAAATGATAGAGATTATTTGGCAAAGTTTGACTCTAAGAGTGACAAAAGAATTTTTGTTGGCTATTCTCAAAATAGTCATGCTTATCGAGTATACAACCTGAGGACCAAAAATGTACAAGAGTCTGTAAATGTTATTTTTGATTACTTTTCTAATCTTACAGGAAATACAACTGAAAAGAACACTATAGTTGAAAATGTGCAGACTGCTGAAGAATCAGATGTTGCCCCAAATGTTACCACACCCGAAGCAACATCTGAACCTGAAATAGAGACCACAAAGGCTATGAATGAGGAGTCAATTACTGAATTGATAGATCAAGTTCGAATGGACCCCTCATCAAGGATTAGAAAGAATCATCCAATAGGCCAAGTGATAGGGGGAGTTTTTGAAGGAATTAAAACAAGAGGGAAAGAACCACTCAACTACAGAGATATGGTAAGGTATGTGTGTATGTCTACCATATACCAAGAGGTTAGTCTTTCTAGTTTTATATCTACATTAGAACAAAAAAATATTTTAGAAGCACTCAAAGATAATTTTTGGATTCAAGCAATGCAAGAAGAGCTTGAACAATTCTCTCGAAATGAAGTCTGGGACTTAGTTCCACGTCCAAACAATACAAATGTTTTTGGAACTAAATAGATTTTAAAAAATAAATCAGACGGATCAGGAACAGTTATCAGAAACAAAGCTCGTCTAGTTGCACAAGGCTATACTCAGGTTGAAGGAATCGATTATGATGAAACCTTCGCACTTATGGCTAGAATTCACTCAATTAGACTTTTACTTGCTATTGCTTGTTGTCTAAAAATTACCTTACACCAAAATGGATGTGAAAGGTGCATTCTTAAATGGTTATCTAGATAAGGAAGTCTATGTTGAACAACTAAAAGGATTTGAAGATCCTTACCATCCACACTATATATACAAGCTCAAAAAGGCTTTGTATGAGCTGAAGCAAGCTCCTTGAGCATAGTATGGTCGTTTAACTAACTTTCTTCTTGAATTTGGTTTTAACCGTGGCGAAGCTGAACGTACTTTATTTATTAAACGACATGGTGTAGATATCATAATTGCTCAAATCTACGTAGATGGCATAGTCTTTGGGTCGACCTCACAGTTGTACCTAAATTTATTTGTTGAAGCTATGTCATCAACATTTGAAATGAGCATAATTGGAGAACTAAATTTTTTTTAGGTTTGCAGCTAAAGCAAAGTGATGATGGAATTTTTATCTCACAGAATAAATATACCAAGAATCTAGTTAAGAGATTTGGTTGGAGAATGCTAAACAAATGAAGACACCAATGGGTTCGTCACAGAAGGTATGTAAGGATAATGTTGGTGAAAATATCGATCCAATATTATAACGATCTATGATAGGTATCCTTCTTTACGTTACTACTAGTCGCCCAGATATTATGTTTAGTCTTTGTATGTGTGCCCGTTTTCAAGCCTATCCCAAAATATCTCACTTAAATACCGTGAAACGTATTATTCGATATGTTGCTGGCACATGTGAGTTGGTAATTCGGTATTCCAAAGACACTAATCCCAACTTAATAGGATTCAGTGACTCGGACTAGGCTGAAGATGTGGATGATAGAAAAAGTATAAGTGGAGGATGTTTTTATCTTGGCAATAATATTATTTCATGGTATAGTCGTAAACAAAAATGTGTCTCACTTTCAACTGCTGAATCTGAATATGTAGCAGCTGAAAGTTGTTGTTCTCCATTAATATGGCTAAGACACATGTTAGACGACTATGGATTTTCTAGCAACATTTTGATTTTGTATTGTGATAATCTGTGTGCTATAAATCTTTCCAAAAATCCAGTTCAACACTCACGTACAAAACATATTGATATTAGACATCACTTTTTAAGAGATTTAGTTGAAAAACAGCTAGTGAAAATTGAACATATTGACACTCTTCATCAACTAGCTGATATTTTACAAAAGTTTTGGACCATGAGAGATTTTCCAGTTTGAAGAAATCTCTTGGTCTTTGTAATCTCTAAAAAAACATTTTTGGTGAATGTCAGTTGAAACATTATCTAATATTTTAGGTGATATTTACTTATGTAATATCATAAACTGATTATTGTTGATGTATAGTGCATTACTTTTGGTCATACAAGCATGATCCTTAAAGAAGAATGTGATTTCAACGTGATATTGTTCTCTGCGATGATATATAAAAATATATATATCATAAAAAGGGAGTATCAAAGTAAGGCAAAGCCTTTACAAATAATTGGCAACTCTGAAAAATAGGCAAAGCCTTTAAAAAGATATTGTTCCTATGCTATAGGAGTATTGAGTGCTTGAAAGAATTTGAGAATACTAAAGAAGTATTCTTAATTTTTTTGACACGAAAAAATTCTTTTGTATGTGGTTTATGATTTGATCAAGGATATGATGGGAAAATGTTACATTGGTCCAGTGGTTAAACTCATAAAAATACGTATAAAATGTGTCTTGATTTGTTGCCAAAAGGAAAATTCTTGAGGGATCAAAATATTTGTGTCGTTCAAAATGTTGCCAACATTGTTGTTGACATTTTCAGATTGTGATATTTTTTGGGATGTTGTTCTTAACTGATTTCGAAATCAGAGTTTTCTCCCTATTTTTATGCCTTGTATTAATAAGAATTTCAAACTTTAAAATGATAATATTAAATTGAATTTCTACCGTGATGTTTATCCTTTTACCCCAAAATCTTAGGTGTAAGTTATTGAGTAAAATTGAAATACCTAAAACTAAGGGATTCTTTTTTGCTTTGAAAGATTTGTCATGTATATAAATTCCTCTCATTTGCATTTTTCTATCATATCCGATTTTCCTTAAAAAATAATTAAAAATGAGGGAAAATCACATCACACCTTGGGTATAACCCTACCTACCCGATGGAATCATCACTATTCTAAACTCCTTCCTCAATCACAAACCCTAATTCCTCAAAACTCTCTCCTCAATTCTCACCAATGGAAACTTCTCAAGTGTCAGAACCCATGTCAGCCAACATTTCATCTAACATTCCCATGCGCACTAGCCCTCCATCGAATACACCTTAGCAACCGGGCCAGTCTTCTGCCTCAAATCTCCCTGGGGATCTTTCTAAAGTAATAGTGTTTAAAGGGTTTGATAAACCTTTAGATATCAGTTACCCCAGAGATAATAAAAACCCAATAGATGTTGATGTGACAGCAGATTTTGCATTTTTGGGTAAGAGGCCCAGATCATCTGTCTTTCCTACTCGCCGATCGAGTAGAGTGTTCGAAAAATAAATCCAAGAAGATTCGAGTAGCAAAAGGACAAAATGCGAAACATCTAAACTCGCCTACTCGAGCAGTAATAGTGAAAGTACGGACTCTATTTTCTCGACTGATGAAGAACATTCAGCTTCTGAACAGCCCGGTATGCCTCTGGAAAGGGAAATCCCAGATGAAAACCCCTTGAAACAATTTTTTTCAAACGGAGTTCCCAAGACTACAAGGATAAGTGATTCTTCATATGTTGTCACAACATCTCAGGCAACATTCCAGCCAACATCCGAAGAGACACACACCACAGCATCCTCCAACAGTACTGAATCCATCAGTTTAGACATGTTTCATTTAGACATTGAGGTATCAGCTTTCTCCGATAAATTTTGTTCTAAAGCTAAACATGATAAGTGGGATTATTATAAGAATAGAGTAATTAGGTCTGAGAGAGCTAGATATTGCTTCTTGTGCTAAACATGGTCTGGTAGAATTTTTAATGGACAGACAGCTTCTTGGCTCTGTTACTGGAAAAGAACCATATGTTGATGAAATAATAAAGTTGTTTTATGCCAACTTAAACTATGTTATAGAGGATACCTCCTCGAAGAAATTTGGGAAGATATATCTCTATAACAAGATTTACAAATTTATACCCTCAATTATAAATCAATGTGTGGGTCTTGATACTGAAGAGAGAGTGAGAAAAACATAAAGAGTAACAAAAAATATGGATACAATGATTTAATACCTCACAGGAGGTATAATAAAAAAGTGGATCCCTAGATGCCCAACCTCAAAACTAACTGCCCTATTCTCCACCCTCCACAAAATTGCTATTCACAATTGGCTTCCTTCTCTGAATGAGTCAGTTGTGACATCTGAACAAGCCTCTCTACTGTTTAAAATCGGAAAAGGATTCAAAGTTGATTTATGGAAAATGATCTTTTATCAAATTGTCAACTTGGCTGAAAAAGATTCAACTTTAATCCTTCATTTTTCCTCTCTGATCTACAAAGTATTAACTACCCAAGGCTTTGAGCCTAAGAGAGAAGACACTTTGGGAAAGCTCCTGAACTTTACACTGTAAATAAAGTAATTTTGAAGAGCAAGGAAAGAGTCATCGACTTACCCTGGAAGAAGGAAACTGAAAGTGAAAATGTTTCTAGAAATGCCACCAATATTCTGGGCAACAGTGGTCCAAGACAATCTACACTGTCTACAAATTGGCTTGTGGAATAAATTGCAAAAATCAACCAACAAATTTCTGAGGTTGATGCAGCCAAAGATTCATTGGTTCAAGCTAGAGACCATTTCCTGATTTTGCTTTCTTCACAAAAAGGGGGAGATGATGTGCAGGGGAGCAGGGGGAAGAAACTGAAAGTGCACAAGATAGTGAAGTTGTTGCTGTTGTTGCTCATGCTGAAGAAGTTGTTGCTGATGTGCGAGGGGAAGAAGTTATGGAGAGGAAGGTGTTGCTGAAGAGGTTGAGGCTGAGAGTTGAAGCCGTTATGCAGAAGTAGAAAGTTGCTGGAAGATGCTAGTGTTGTGTGATGAGCAAGGAGGAAGATGAAGGGTGTTGCTAACCTTAGCTATAATTGTTTGTTAAGTGTTTTGATGGATTGATGTGGATAATTGTTGACAATGGTTTATTCCTATTTCAGTTTTACATAAGAATGGATGATATGTGTATATATATGCTTATAATTTTCTTCTTCTTCTAATCATATAGAGTGATATACACGAGTTTGCTTGTATACCATCACAGGTTAAGGAGGAGTAGTTCTGTAAGCACGGGTGTTGGACAACATCTGTGACAAAGCACTAAGTCGTCTATACATTTTATAATATATTTTGTGAAGAAAGGCAAAAAGAGGGAGATTGTTAATGTTGGGTTTGGTGTTGTGACATTTGACCCAACATATCCTCTGGAGTACTATTGTTGAATGCATAAAATGTTGGGACAAATGTCACAACATTCAGATCAACATTTTTATATAACAGTTTTGTCTTGCTTCCAGGTAAGCGGTAATATTTTACTGTGGGGTAAAAATGACTTAGGCTTGGTGAATTGGAGCTGTGTAAAATATGGGAGAAAGAGTCAAAGCTTGGGGAAGAAGTCGAGTGAAGAACAAGTCAAATTTGTTGAGATTTTGACTCCATGATATTCTCCAACAAACACACCAGCTGCCCACCTTTCCCTCAACCTCCTCAACTGATCGATGAACTTTTCAAGGAAAACCCTCTACTATAAATAGAGAGGCCACAACAGTGAATCGATCATCCAGAATCAGATTGCAAAAATACCAAGAGAGCTCTCGGGATTTCAACTCAGAAATCTGGATCACAAGTGTTGCCTCAGTGTGTCGACAACATTCTGTCCGACATTACAATTGCTATTTAGATTCTAGATTAGTTTTGTATAGAACGATTGTAATGAGAGATTGTCTATGTCTATGTCTATGTAGTTAAATTTTTCAGCCAGAAGTCATCTGCGATTTCAACTTTTAATTCCTTTCCATTTCATACTGTAAATCTGTAAAGAAAGGAATTTGTAATTTTGTATATAATATATATACAATACTTCTGATCATTGACCATCATAAGTTATATCAACATATAATTTATGAAAATATAAACCTTTGTGTTCTATATTTTTCCGCTGCATTTTACTCTTAAAGATTTTTTGTTTTATTTAAGTATTGTCACTTGTGTCAGGCGACATTATCGCTGACATTCGGAAACAGAATTGTCATTCAATTTATTTTATCTCTTGCTTTTACATTCGGTAGTCTTTGACACCCTTCACTATCTATATAAGCTAATCGTGGAGCAGAATTTAATACAGATTAGATAAGATAATTCATTTTCAATTAACTGAGGTAACAGAAGAATACCTAAAAGTTCTTGAGCTTTGGCGACGAAAAGCCTTTCAATTTGTTTTTTTTTTTTTTTTTTTTGGGTTAGTAAAACATGCGGAATTTGAATAGTTGGAAATAATATTACAATATGGATTAAATTCACCTTTGAAGGTGTATCCTTTATTCACATATTTAATGCACGAAAAAGATAAATATCAAGATATGGTACGGTGGAAGCACTGAAAGTAGACAAATAAGTTACTCCCTCATCGTAAAAAAGTGTTCACTTAGCCATTTGAACACCCCTTAAGAAAATTCTAACTTTTAGATAAAAATAAGTAATTTGACTAAAATTTCTCCAATTAAATAGGTACTTAGATTTGATCAACTAACACTTAATAAGGGTAAATTTGAAAAAGTAAAATTAGTTCTTTCTTGATTTGGCAAGTGAACATTATTTTTAACTCAAAAAATAATGAGTGAACATTATTCAGAGGGAGTATAAAGTTAATGCCACATTTTAATATTCTTGAATTTCTGCCATTAGTTCTTATTATGATTACTTTACCCAATTGTAATCGTAACGGCTGTTTGCTGTGAAAGCTGCAAATGAGCAAACAATTAAATCTTGAGACACTTAATCATGCATTAGGTTTAATATATTAAAAATGCTCATTTAATAAATGATTTTTATTTTTTGTGCTTATTGTTTGAGGAAGGGCATGTTCGTAATCTAACTTTTAACTTGGGGGCTTTCCACTTTTAGTATAACTAGTAACTGGATACATGTAGCCCCCAGGGGCACATGCGAGTTGGTAAGTGGCAAGGTGATTGGAATACAACCACTCCGACGTCGCGGGTTCGAATCCGTGTGGTGACAGTCTTTGCTGAAATATTGCAAGGGTTGTTGCTGGGTTCGTGTCCCGTTGGTCCTCTCCCTTGCAGGGCTGCCACTCGCGCATATCACTCGATTTACATCCCACCTGGCCAAGGGACCTCTACTACATGTGGGGGGTTTCGCCTTCGGGACTTTCCCCTTCACAAAGTAACTGGATACATGTATTGCACGTGTATCCCATGCTAATTAGCAAAAACAATTTATATATATATTGTGTTGGAATTGTTGATTTATTGTTATTCTTAACACTCCAAAATAAATACAATAAATGAGAAAATGAAAAGCCTGAAATTATTTTATTTTTTGGTAACTAATCTCATAGTTTCAACTTTCAACTCCAAACCTACTCGAGCTTGTGTTTGGAGATAAGCGCATTCATAAATATCATCTCAGGTTAAGAAAGCTTCCACTATGATCTGTGTATGTTTTATATTATATAAGAATGTCCTCCAATACAAAACAAAAAAAAAAGGTAGATCAACTGTTATGCACAGTTTCTGTAATGACATCAATTTACAAAACAAATTGTAAGTGATGGCTAATAAACAGCAAAGCTGACTACACAACCCCTGGTTCTTAAAATAGATACACATAAAACTTGTCCGTAAATGGAAAAATACAGCATCATCTAATTAGCAAATAACATGCAAAAATCTTTAAAATGTTGTCAAGACGAATTTTTATATGGAATTGGAAAATGAATGTTTAAGGTCACGCGAGTGAAGGAACTTTATTCAGATTCGTGGATTTTGTTCATTGCGTTATATATAGTGTGTTGGAATGTTGATTTGTTGCTATTCTTACCCCCAAAATAAATACAATAAATGAGGAAATAATGAATGGAAAATGAAATGCCTGAAATTGTCTTCACTTGTCTAACTTATCTAGGTGGAATAAATAAGGAAGATTAAAAGTTAGCAATTTAACTCATAGAGTTATGAAATGAAGTTTTGAAAACAGACGCTATATATATTTCAAGATACTGAATGCACTGTTGTACGTGCTTGGCCATGCTAGTGTCTTCTCATTTACCATATTTATGGTAGTATAACTCTGAACATTCTATAATTTACTTGGTTGATTTATTGTACAATATCTATTTTAATATAATATTTATTAGATTGTATATTTACATTTTGGTACAAATTTTCTTAGGAGTAATGAGTGGTTGACGGGTAAAAAAAGTCGTTAAACATTTTATGGATATTTTGATAATTTAACTTTCAACTTAGGGCTGATACTTTTAGAATAGTATAGATATGATAATGATATGATATGATTAATATAAAATTAATAAACCAAAAGGTAAGGAGAAGAAAGCCAAGAAAAGAAACGTTTGGGGGTTATAAACGAAGAATATGAATGCCCTCACCCTAATTAAAATTAATTGAATTAGTGTGAGCATTAAAGTACTTCTGATCCACTTCCAATTCACCCGATTCAAACTAATGTAATTCAGTTGAATGTTTTTTTTACTTAAGGGGCAAAATAATACTCCTATTTAATTAATTAAATATTTAATAAGATTTTAATTTAGTGTGTGGACAAAATGATAATCTAACTTTGGAGATGCGAGCTTCCCACTTTTACTTGGACAGGTGCGTTACACGTGTATCTGTAATGAGTAAATGAATATTTAAGAGGAAACGTATAAACTAAATTTGGTGAATACAAGTATATCTCAATAGCCTAAAAACGTAAAAAAAACCAGTAATACATATTGTTAAGAGTCTCACATCGGATATGGAATGAAAACATGGACTTCTTATATGAACTTGAACAATCCTCACGTTACAAGCTAGCTTTTGGGGTTGAGTTAGGCCCAAGACCCATTCATTACATGGTATCAGAGTCATGCTCATTCCAATTCTTTGTTCACCGATGTTGGGCCCCCCAAATTATATTATCCACGCTCCAGTTAACAAGGTCTGGGCATGCTGGGGAGTGTTAAGAGTCTCACATCGGATATGGAATGGAAACATAGACTCCTTATATGGACTTAGACAATCATCACCTTACATGCTAGCTTTGAGTTGAATTAGGCCCAAGATCTATCCACGCTTCAGTTAACAAGGTCTGGGCGTGCGGGGAGTGTTAAGAGTCCCACATCGGATATAAAATGAGAACATGTACTCTTTATATGTACTTGGACAATCCTCACCTTACAAGCTAGCTTTGGGGTTGAATTAGGCTCCACATCCATTCTTTACCCATATAGTTCACTAAAGGAAAAAGAAGATTCCGGTTGAAGGTGGTGAAGCAACTATTTTCTGTTTTTCATGTTCCGTTCGTAGCTCGGAGAAACAAGTTTTTCTTCACAGCTTTCACATTTTCTTTCTGCTAATTTATCCAACTTATTGAATTCCATTAACAAAGTTCTTTGAACTAAACATAGAAAATAACGAAGGAAAATAAACTTATCCGGTAAAGTGTTTCTTATACCGTTTCTTGTAATGGTGATGGTTATGCATATTACTGATTTTTATATCTATTTATATAAGCTCACTAATAATCAGAATTTACTTGACAATGATAAGATAATTAATATGCAATTCAATTTCTTAACGGATCAGTGAATCATTGGTGCAGATTTATGGAGAAATCATGATGGCATGGAAAATCAAAAGTTCACTGAACACATGAAACTCTTTTGCATAATAAATTAAAATTAAGAGGTGAAAAGACTTATGTTTCAATAATGGGCACATTTACTGCAGCCATAATTTGCCATTTAATAGAATCCTAATTTAATTGCCACCTTTCATATCATGTGAAATTCGGCGAAATAGCAATACAACTATGCTAAAATTAACTCAAATACATTATTTAATGAGAGGTAATTTTTTACTTTTAGGAGAGGGCAAATGGGTCAATTAGTTTTTAAAGGATGTTTTCGTAATCTAACTTTCACATAGGGGCCACGTGTATTCCATATTAATTGATGAGACTAAACCCTCAAATTCATACAACAAAAACATGCAACTCCTTAGAAGTGACACAAGATCTCAGAGTGAAGTAAAGGCGGGGTATAATCCAATTATTCCCAAACAGAGTTGTATATTTAAATTTCTCATATTTTCGTTATTTTATTATTCTTTATTTTTATTTAATTTTATCCACCGAGACAATCTATTTAGCCAATTATATTTGATGACATACCATCTATTTGGTTCAATTTTCTTTTCAATTTGTGACATTCGAATAATACCTAATATACAGAAATAAACTTTTAACTTTTGAACAAGCTGGGGAAATGTGAATGAATCTTTCAAAATCGCTTTACATCATGTGTGTAAGGACTAATGAGTAATTAGGAGAACTTGAACCGCCAACAGTTACAATAAGGAAGAGTCAATGAAAAGATATACTTAAATTGTGAACAGTAAATAGGAGAAAACGAATGCCACCCCTCATTGGATTCAATGAATTAAGTGTGAAAGCATTAGAGTACTCCCCTTCATCTGTAATTTTCTACTAAAACTTTTTCTTGAAAATAAAAAATAATCATTTTAAATTACTTATTGATACATTAACATAGAATAATTAATTTAGCTTTTGGATGGGCAAAAATATTGTTCAACATTTGAAGGGTATTATCGTAATTCAACATTCAACAAGGGGCATTGTTATCACATTTTTTTTTCAAAATTATCACAAAAGGTTCAAATGATAAATAAATGTCACCCAACCACTCATCATTCAAGATGTCATGTTTTCAAATAAGGTCTCATTTGTTTTCATTAAGACGCATGAATTTGAATGCACATCTGAATTATTAAGATGTTGTCTGTAAATTTGAACAATGAATGATTAAGACTGTTTATATTTCAACATCTGAATATGCATAATGTATTTACTTAAGCATAATACATATACAATTCAAATAAAAAATAACTAAATATTTGAAAATAAATATAATTTTAATAAAAAATTTATTTGATAAGAAAAAATGAAAAAACTATGTGGAGATGTTTCATAATGGTGATATTTGACACATATATCTAATATTTAGTGTCACTGTACCTCGTATATTAGTGCTTTAATCGCATACTTTATGGTGAAATCGTTGTATTTGTGCTCATGTTGGTGTATCTTGCGTATTTAGGTACAACGTGAACAAATGAACTGAAATCGAGCTATTTTGATGGATTTATGAGGCAATTGTATGTGGGCAAGATGAGGGAGAGATCGTGAAACACTTAGTGAAGTGATGTATCATGAAATTACGGTACATTCGATACCATTTACTTACACTTTTGTAACTCCTAGAGTGCATTTTACATCATTTCTTACGTATATGTGTTGTTTTGTAGGACAGAGAGTGCGGCGATGAAAAAGGAGCAAAGATGCCTGAAAACATGACCTGCGAACTACAGGTCATGCATGCGGATCGTAGTTCAACCGCAGAGTGCTGCAGAGATTTAGAAAAACTGAACAAGACAAAAGCATGGTTTGCGACAAGACCTACGAAGTGCAGGTCATGTCTGCGAACCGCGGATCAACCGCAAACCATGTCACTGAAGAACAAGATTTTCCAAGACATGCGGTACAAAAGCAAGACCTGCGAATCACATGTCATGTCTGCGACATGATCTGCGGTTTGAAGCCTGTGGTGTGGGAGTATTTTTGTCCAATTTGTGTACACGACTTTTTGGGATTATAAATAGTCTCCTAGGGTTTTGGGACAAATTATTCCTCATCAAACTTTGTCCCTTTTATTCCAAACACTCCATAGTTACTATTTGGAAGCTTTTGAGGAAAGATTGACATCAATTTGATTCATATTTAATTCATCTTTAAACTACTTTGCAAGTTATAATGAATTCTTATTTATTGAATGTTTTATGTTCATTTATTATGAGTAGCTAATCATTTAGTTACTGTTGTGAACCTTAATGGTGATATTAATATAAATGAGTGTTTAAATATTTGATTAGGTTATTTATCATTATTATACTTCATTAATGCTTGAATTTGTAATGATATCAATAGTGGCCAACATTGATAGTGCCTATAGCCCTTTAGTGCTTGGAAAAGAATAGTGGGTAGAAAAAGCATTAATGATAAAGATTTGGAATTTAACTCTCATCTAATAACCAAAGCTAAGAATAGAATGATTAATTTGAGATTAAGTGGGTGTATTCAATTTTACATCCTATTAGACCTGTCCATCGGGTCGGGGACCCACCCGACCCGACCCAAAAAAACCAAGGCCAGGGTCAGCTTATAGCTGACCCGTGAGCCACTTGACCTAGAAAAGTGGGGACCCACACATATGTAGGGTCGGACTAGGGTCAAAAATTTTTACCCGTCTGACCCGACTCGGCCTGATCAGTGACCCGACCCGACCCGTGTGACTTAACCCGTCACTATATAAGTGAAGGGTTAACCCTTCAGCAGCCGCATCCTTTCATTTCTTCAATCCGCCGCACCCATCTCCTCTCCACTTCAATCCAGTCTCTGCAATTCATAGGTAAGTTTCCATTCCTTTCATTGGTAAGTTTTCATTCTTTCTTAATTCTTAGCAACCAGGTCTCTGCAATAGCTTCTTCTACGCCATCTTTCTCTTTTTTTTTCTTTTCTTCTACAATGCTAAGCATGGTTTCTGCATGTGGGATTACTATGTTTTGTCTTGATAATAAAATTTGTTGGTTGAAAAGCTTGATATTCGAGTCTCAAGAAATTTACAATATACATGTGGTTGTTGGGGTTGTGAAACTTTTACTCCGTATTTGTCTTTTTTTTTCTTTTATTCTGACTACTCTCTCCAACAACCTAATTGTTTGATGTCATACAGAAAATAAAAAGTCATACAAGAATCGGAACCTTGTAGAATTCGAAATAGAGAGATCAAAGAAATGCCTAATGGTCACCCCAATATGAAAAAGCACACAGAAAGTCCACGAAAGAACTTCGAGCCAAAAATTACCTGTTGGGGTTGTGAAATTTACAATATACCAGTGATTAATTTTGTAATTTTTACCGATGTATTTGTAATTTTATATTAATGCCTATATTTTGTGCTTGAGCATAGATTTCTTTATAGTTATTGTTTCTGCCGTTGTATTTGGTACAGAAGTTTGTATATATATTTTAACTTTTGTTTTTTCTTATTTGACAGAATTCAATTATATGATGGAACGGGTTAGCGAAAACAACAACATCAACTGTACAGGTACCTCTACTGCATCTATAGAAAAAGAAACTCATGATGGTTTTATTGAATATAATCAAGTTTTAATGAAGCAAAAATAATATGGTGTTTGGACTGAATTTGAGAAAATTATTGGGGCTAACTCGGAGATGACTAAAGCTAGATGCACTCGTTGTAAGCGTGAGTTGACTGCTAATAGTAAGCATGGAACTTCGCATTTGAAACTTCATTTAGAAAGATGTCCTCATAAGATGCATTAAGATATTAAACAATACATGTTGTCTGCTGAAACTAATGCTGATGGTTCCACTATTTTAAATAAAGTTAAGTATGACGATTTTGAGAGTAGAAGAGCTATCATGTGTTTACTTGATTGAAGAAATGCGTCCATTTATTACAGTACAGAAGAGAGGATTTAGGAGAATTGCTAGAAGGTTAAACCCGTAATTTAAACATTTTAGTAAACAAACAGCCACAAGAGAGTTATTTGCCATGTTTGTGAAGGAGAGGGATAATTTGAAAGAGTTTATTGCTAAGGCTTTTGGAAAGTTATGTTTGACAACTGATAATTGAAAATGCAAATATACTAGGGAATAATATATATGTGTGACTGCCTACTTTGTGGATTCTAATTGGTATTTGCAAAAAAGAATTATAAGATTTAGGTCATTGGTTCCTCCGTATGATGCTACTTGTATTTCTGATGAGTTAGTCTTGTTTTTGGGTCAATGGAACTTGGAGCAGAAAGTTCTTACAATCACAACCGATAATGCTACATATAATTTTTCGATGATGAGATTGATTAAAAGTCACATTCTTTCCAAGTATTTTCTTGTTGATGGTGGAAGTTGTTTTCATGTTCAATGTTGTGCACATATTTTGAATTTAATTGTGCAATCTAGATTGAATCATATTGGAGAAATACTTGATAGCATTAGAAATATGATAAAGTGCATTGATATGTCTTCCACTAGACGAAAAAACTTTTTTGACATTGCTAAAAAAATGTTTAACTTGCGAGTTGCTAAAAGGTTTAGACTTGATACTCCTGTGAGGTGGAAACTCTACCTATATGTTGATGGATCGTGTCCTTCACTACAAAGATGTGTTCATATATGTTGATGCTAGAGATGTGAAGGTTAAGGAATTGGCTGCTCCGCTTCTTGGTACAAAGTTAGTCAAGTTCACAAGCTTTTAAAAGTATTTTATGATGTGACTAACTTATTTTCAGCTTCAAAGCATCCCACTTCTAATTCCTATGTTTTAGGAGTATGGACAAATGAAGAATCTAGTGATGATGATATTTATTTTTTACTTATATAGGTGTAGGGACAAACGAAGAAGAATCTAGTGATGATGATGATGATGATGATGATGATGATGATGATGATGTTGTTGATGAATTATCATGATGTAATTTTGGTGTAATTTTTAATGATTTCATGCTTCTGTTTATTGTAATTTTTAATTGGTGATAAATTATATCGGAGAACGGATTGGATAGAATTGCAGTGTTTGCTTAATGTTTTTTTGGTAGAGCGGGTCAGGGTCGACCCATGACTCATAGGGTCCCCGAAGAGTCAGGGTCAGGGTTTGAAAATTAAAAACAATAGGGTCAGGGTCGGGCAAGAAGAAAAAAATAAGCCACTTGATCCGGCCCTGACACGGCCCGACCCGAGCTTTGGACATGTCTACATCCTATGACTTGGAAAAACCTAGTGATGACATTTATCATCTAGGTTGAAAGACTAGTGGTAAACTCTTAATTGGCCCATAGTCTAGTATATTAGGTATTTAATTAACATAAATCATAGCTCCAATTATATTGATTCACCTACAGGGATCAAAATCCTGGTCCTCTCATAAATTGAAATACCAATTTGCAATATTTCATTCTTGAAGTAATTAGTAGATCAACTTTAAAACAATCAATATTTTCTCAATCCCCTTTGAAATTTAGAGTAATTGTTGAGGTGTACAATTAAATTATATTGTCTCATCGTATTCCTTGTGGGATTCGACCCTAACCTTAGTTAGGTTATATATTTTTCAATGACCACTTACATCCTTTTCAGAGATGTAATTTGGGCGTATCATGAAAAAAATGGATCACTGAATGACTTTATGCTATGCTTGTGCGTCACATGCATAAGGCAGGGATACCATCTCCCTGAAGTTGGAAGAACTAGCACAAAGTCCTTCAGTTTCACATGCATAAGGCAGGGAAACTCATGTTGGCTCTATCACGCTAGTTCTTCCAACTTCTGAGAGATAATATCCAGCCTTGTGCATGTGCCGCACAAGCATAGTACAAAGTCCTTCCGTGATCCATTTTTCTTCACTAAGTGTTCCGCGATCTCTCCCTCATCTTTCCCACGTACAATTGCCTTAGAAATCTATCAAAATAGCTCGATCTCAGTTCATTTGTTCACGTTGTATCTAAATACACAAGATACAGTACCATGAGCATGAATACAATGATTTTATCATAAAGTATGTGATTAAAGCACTAAGATATGAGGTAAAGTGACACTAAATTTTAAATATATATGCCAAATACCAATGGTTGATGCTAGTGGTTAGTAATGGTGGTGGAGCTGATTGGTGTTGCGACGACGTTAGTGATTGTGGTGATGACGATGAGTGTTGATATAATTATAATGATGGAGGTGGTAAGCGTGATAGCGATTTATAGTAGTGGTTGTCAGCGATGGTGATTGTCAGTGATAGTTGTGATGACAAATATGGCTAGTAGTGGTGGCTAATGGTTGTCAACAATGGTGGTGGTTGAATAGATAATAGTGATGATTGTGATGGCAGATATGGTTAGTGGGGGTGGGAATGTGGTGAGGGCAGTGTTGAGGGATGGGGGAGAAGTATGTCGGGATGGGGTGGGGGGTTGGTGTTGGGTGGGGTGGTATGGGTAAGGGTAGATGAGTGTGGGGTGAGAGTGTGGTGGAGGGTCATGGTGTGGGTGGGGGTGGGGGTTTGTGGTGGGTGGGGTGGATGATCATGAGTGGGGAGGAGTGGGATGGGGGTTGGTAGGGGTGGATAGTGGTAGGGTAGGGTAGAGAGGGTGGGGTGGGTGTGGAGCTGGTGGTTATGGATAGAGTGGTGGTAAACATTATCAATACAAAAATACTTAATGATATTACTTTGTTCTAGATCTTAATGATTAAGACATATTGAGACTCAATAAGTGTTTAGATCTTAATGTAAAAAAATGCACTTAATAACTTAAGATCTGAACCATTCATATTCGAACCTCCATTAAGTGCAAACAAATGATGCCTCGGTAAAATATTAAAATATTCAAACTTATACAACTTAGCAATAGTAATCTCAACTAATACTGAATTGAAAATATTCAAACTTATACAACTTAGCAATAGTAATCTCAACTAATACTGAATTGTCGCTCCCTGTTAATTGTGCTAAAATTTAATCACGCCCAACTATACCTATGAAAAGGACTAAGCAATCACAACAAATATAGCATGGCTTATGAGTCCATGATCGATCCCACAAAAAGCCTATGACTAGTTTCAACTGATTTCAAAGTAAATTTAAGTTGAACACTTGTGAATAATGGTAATTTTCCTACCATTAATTCCAAACTAGTTGAAATAAAATAAAGAATAAAAATAAATACTGATAATATGATAAATGGTAGAAGTTGCAGATAATAAAAAGGTAGTGATTTCTCGTGTGGGTTATCAATTGTCTTTTTCTTAATCTCACCTGATTATTTCAATCGAGAGGTCCTATATTATCACTAGATTGTTTCGTTCATATGGTTCGATTTCGTTCTAATATTATAATGTGTTGAAGTATCTCAACAATCCGTTGTAGTCTAGTTGGTCAGGATACTCGGCTCTCACCCGAGGGACCCGGGTTCAAGTCCCGGCAACGGAATTAATTTTGTTTTTTGGGCCAAAGGTTGGGGCCCAAGACATCTTTTGACAGGAATTGGTAGATCGGCCCAATCCGCATGGGAGGTTTAACTCGGCCCAAATTCCTCGGCTGAACGCCTGGACAAAGGAAGAAAAAGGAAAGGAGAATATCATTTTTTTTAAAGTACAAGATATTTTATATACAGTAGAAACTCTATTAATTAATACTCGATTATTTAATAAATTCTCTTAGATAATATTTTTTAGTCGGTCCCGATTCGAGATAACGTGCTAAATTAATAATTTGCTAAAATTATAAGATAATACATTTTTTATTACTCATAAGACCCCATGTAAAATATAAATTAATAATTCCTTATATACTACATAATACATGAGTGATTTATGAAGACTTCTTGAAAAATGACTCAATTGTCTTTTGTTTTTTGTTGAAATCAATGTCACATTGACTCTCATCTCTAATTTTTTTTATTATTGTAAGAACTTCTTGTGTTGTTTTGTCATAGCTCAACAAGAAATTATTCAATGTGATTGCCACTTTAATAGGCTCGTTTCGCAAAAGGGGCTCTACTGCAGAACTTTCATCATCATCTTCATCACCTTTATCAGTTTCCATAACACTCTCAATTATTTATTCATCAGTCAACAACCGTGCAACTACATTTTTTTTTGGGTAGTTCAAGACATGTTCGACATCTATTGTTTGTGTTAGCATGATTTGATCTTGTGTTTATATAGAAAATATTTTTAATATCCATCAAGTAGTACATTGAACACAAGAAGCATAATAAAGTGGGAGATTGAATGGTGATTCATTTGATTTAGTACATTGAACAATAATGAAGTGGAAGATTGAAGGGTGTTTGTAAATTGGGTATTTCATTATAAATATATCTATAAATTGATAAAGTATTAATTAATATATAAATTAATAATTATTAATTTATCGATTAATTAATATATTTTTTTAATTAATAAATTTTGGTGGTCCCAAGAGCATTAATTTATAGAGTTTCTACTGTATAGATTACGTAGTCAAAACATTACAACCCGTACTAATGTCACTTAGGACATTAAGTTACCTAAACTAGTTGAAAGAAATAATTCCCCTTGATTATTTTCATTGATTGAATAGATATATATACAAGTTACAAAATAGGAGAATCATATTCCTATTCTATTCCTAAAACCTTATTCTACCATAATTCTAACTATACAATTATGGTAAGTGTATATCCTAATTATGGTAAGTGTATATCCTATTCTAGGTAACAAATACACTACAACATACACAAAATATACTTTCCTTAATATACAAATCTGCCCACCGCTTTGCTGCCCAAATCCCGTGATGGGCCTCAGTGATTTAGGCCACTGCCCACTGCTTTGCTGCCCAAATCCCGTGATGGGCCTCAGTGATTTAGGCCACTGCCCACGGTTTGCTGGGTTGCCCACTGTTTTGCTGCTGGGCCATTGCTTTGTATACATGTGATATATACTGCTGTATATTCAGTGTATATCACAAGTATATTACCTTCATTTAACACCCCCGCAGTCATAGCGGGCGGTCTTCGAACGCTGAGACTGTCCCTAAAATCTTCAAAGAGAACCGCTGGTAGACCCTTTGTAAAGATGTCTGCAATTTGATAACGAGACGGGACATGACATACGCGAACGTGACCCTTTGCAACCTTTTTACGGACAAAGTGAATGTCCATTTCGATATGCTTAGTGCGTTGGTGTTGAACTGGGTTACCTGAAAGGTAGATGGCACTAATGTTATCGCAATATACCATGGTTGCCTTCTGAATGGGACAATGAAGCTCCAAAAGCAAATTACGTAGCCAACATGATTCGGAAACCACATTTTCTACCCCTCGATATTTTGCCTCTGCACTTGAGCGTGATAGAGTTGCCTGACGCTTTGCCGACATGGAGACCAAGTTGTTGCCAAGGAACATACAGTAGCCAGAAGTCGACCGTCTAGTGTCGGGACAACTACCCCAATCATCATCCGTGTAAGAGACAAGTGTGGATGTAGATGAAGGATACAAGTGCAACCCATAGTCCAGTGTCCCCTGTATATACCGAATGATGCGTTTGATTGCATTCATGTGCTCAACTCTGGGATCATGCATGAATAAACACACCTGCTGAACCGCATACGTAATATCCGGTCTGGTAAAGATAAGATAGTGGAGGGCCCCTGCAAGACTGCGATAGCGGGTCGGGTCCTCGTATGGTGAACCTGCTGCGGTACTCAGCTTGGGGTTTGCATCAACTGGCGTGGAAGTGGATTTACAATATGACATCCCAGCCCTCTCTATGATCTCAGCAGCATACTTTCGTTGAGACAAAAACAAGCCACCTGAATGACGCTTGACGACAATCCCCAAAAAATAACTCAAAGGCCCTAAGTCTTTCATAGCAAACTCAGAACTGAGCATGGTCATGATAGACTGGCGCAAGGCATCGGAAGAGGCAGTCAAGATGATATCATCCACATACAACAGAATGTAGGCCAAGGACGAACCACGGCGGTAGATGAACAAGGAATTATCTGACCTGCTGTGAGTGAACCCAATAGTTGAAACAAAGTCAGCAAACCTCGTGTACCAGGCCCTTGGAGACTGCTTAAGCCCATATAAGGACTTCTTCAACAAACATACATGATGAGGGCGATTTGGATCCCTGAAACCCAACGGCTGATGCATATAGACTGTTTCCTTGAGATCACCATGTAGGAAAGCATTCTTGACATCCAACTGATAAATTGGCCAAGTCTTGGAAAGAGCCAAGCTAAGCACAGTGCGAATGGTAGCCGTTTTGACCACCGGGCTAAACGTCTCACCACAATCTATCCCAACCTGCTGAGTCTTACCATCACCAACAAGTCGCGCCCTATGTCGAGCAAATGACCCATCTGAATTCTCCTTATGAGCAAAAATCTACATAGACCTGATAACATTAATACCATATGGACGGGGCACCAACTCCCACGTCTTATTATCAATAAGAGCATTATATTCATCAGTCATAGCAATTTTCCAATTAGGGTCATTTAATGCGGACACAGGATTGCGGGGTAATGGGGATTTAGAGACATCAGAATGTAAATTAAAATGTCTTTTAGGTGTAAAAATACCCCGCTGACTACGAGTGACCGGTCTATGACTCAAGGAAAAATCGAGGTTTGGGAATTTTCTGGGCTCGGGACGGGCTGGCCAGCAGGCAGTGGGCCTGCTGGCCCAAATCGGTAACTGGAATCAACATCTGGACCAGTTCCTGAGGTGGGCCGGATCGCCCCTAATTGCCGGGATTGATCCAATGAATCGGAACAATGCACGGTACAGTGGGTCCAGCGGGCAGTGGGCCCGCTAGAGGATTTTGGGTGCGGGATATGTCCGAAAAATTCCGAATAATATACGGGGATATTTGGTCATTCAAAAAATTATACGACCTAGGCTCGGGAGTATGAACTTTCGTAAAGGAAATTGGGTTTCATAAAAAATGACATGGCGATTAATTATGATTTTCTTGGAGGATAAATCAAAACATTTATAACCACGATGATTCGACGGATAACCCAAAAATATACACGGGGTAGATCGAGCCTGAAGTTTGTTAATTGTGGTGGATGGGAATAACGGATAGCACAAGCACCCAAAAATCTGAAGATGAGAATAAGAAGGGTTCTTATTATATAGGATTTTAAGGGGGGAAGAATATGTCAGACCTTTAGAAGGAATTATGTTAAGAAGATATGTGGCCATTTGTAGAGCATGATGCCAAAAAAAGGAGGTATGGAGGCATGAATTAAGAGAGTTCGGACAATGTTATTTATGGAACGAATTTTGCGTTCGGCTTTCCCATTTTGTGAAGATGTATGAGGACACGAAAAACGAAAATTGATCCCATTATTAGCACAGAATTTTCGAAACTCCCTATTGTCATACTCTTTCCCATTATCACATTGAATATTTTTTATTTCTCTCTCGAATTGAGTACGAATGAACGCTCTAAATTTGATGAAGACGGAAAACACTTGTGATTTATTCGCAATTGGAAATGTCCACAAAAATCTAGAATAATCATCTAAAAAGAGAACATAATATCGATGACCCAATGAACTAAGAACAGGAGACGTCCATAAGTCGCTATGAATAATATCAAATGGCATTGAAGTATGAGAATTGGAGTCTACAAATGGCAACTTAACAATTTTCCCTAATGAACAAGACTGACAAAGTGGAGTACGACTCGTACCCTTACAGGAGATAAAACTATTTTTATCTAAAACTGATAAAATAAAAGATCCCGGATGACCCAGACGAGCATGCCACATGGAAGGAGAGATGGCTGCAAAAGCTGACGGCAAGGTTTGACTCGATGGACTGAAACCAGGCATGATAGGATACAGATCCCCCTACTATCACATCTCATGAGATGACTCCCCGTCTTGAAATCCTTCACAGAGAAACCAAAAGGATCAAATTCAACGGAAACAGAATTGTCAATAGTGAACTTCCGGACATACACTAAATTTTTAATTAATTTAGGAGCATGTAAAGTATTTTCCAAGAGAAGGGGTGGATTGGGGGGAGACAACGTTTCCTGACCATAACCCTGAATTGGAATAGAGTTGTCATTACCAATAATTATACCCCGAGGGGTGCTCAAATTGGAATAAGATGAGAGAGTACCTGATTCGGAAGTCATATGAGTAGTGGCACCAGTGTCCATATACCAATTTGGGTCCGGTTGAGTCAACCCCAACGTGTGCATCGCGGTTTCGATATCGGTTTGAGTGGGGCCTGCTGCATGATGGGCTTGCGGAGGTCGGGGCCCAAGAATTCCTGTCCGTGATGGAGCTGGGCCGTAGCTGCTGGAGCTGCTGCTGTTGGGCCACTAGCCAGTGGGCCGCCACTGCCGGGTGTTGGGCCCGAACCGCGTTGGCCGGCCCCCCACCGGCCGCCGGAAGTTGTTTGCCGAGTAGAAGGGTTGCTGGCCCACGGCCCACGGCCCACTGCCCCACTGCTGGGACCAGGGGGGTGGTGGGACACTGTTCCCTGGATGGGGCCCACCACCTGCTGCTGACCACTGGAGCCGCCACCGGAACCGCCGCGTTTGCCCCCGCGGTTTTTGTTATTATTCTTGCCGCCACCATGATTATGGTTTTGGCCCGAATTATTAACAAAACCCGAAGAACTAGGAGAGGACGCCACCATGACGACGGGGCTTACTCCGGTAGCCGCCTTTTTAGCCAAACCGACTTCTTGCAAAGTAAGCATGGAGCGGGCTTGATAGAAGTCGGGAAGAGGGTTGCTTTGGCGAAGGAGAGTTCCAACACCATTATAGGCCTCCGAAAGACCGGCAACCAACTGTAGAACGAGACGATTATTAGTTATCGGTGCGCCAACATTCCGGAGTTGATCCGCCAACTCCTTTAATTTCTTGCAATATGCAGAAACGTTCGGAAATTCTTCCATTCGAACTAGAGAGAATTCCTGCTCGAGTGTGACGACACGTGAATGTTGGTTGTCTTGGAATATGTCACACATTCTATTCCAGGCCGCCATAGCTGTGGTGTCCGACTCAATAATCGTCTGTAGAAGGTCAACCGAAATAGTGGCGTAGATCCACCGGAGAACGGTAGCATCAAGAGTAATCCATAACTCAGGATCCTCCGCAGGAAGAGGTTTAGCGGGAGGAATGATGTGATGAAGAACTTGATAGGAGAGAGCGTGAATTTTAAACAACTCCGCCCACGTCGCATATTGGACGTTTTCCATCTCAAGGACAATAGAGATACAGTTCTTGATGTTGGAAACCATGAGGGCAGGATGATAATTGTTCTTAGACATATTGAAAGAACAAAGAAGGAGGGGAAATTTAAGAAAGGTTTTTTAGAGCGGAAGACGAAATTTGGGAGAGAAACCTGGGGGGGGGGGTTCTCGGCCGAGAATGGTCCAAAAAACTTTGGGAGAGAAATTTTTTTGTAGAACCTAGTCTCTTGATACCATTAAAGAAATAATCCCCCTTGATTATTTTCATTGATTGAATAGATATATATACAAGTTACAAAATAGGAGAATCTTATTCCTAAAATCTTATTCTACCATAATTCTAACTATACAATTATGGTAAGTGTATATCCTATTCTAGGTAACAAATACACTACAATATACACAAAATATACTTTCCTTAATATACAAATCTGCCCACTGCTTTGCTGCCCAAATCCCGTGATGGGCCTCAGTGATTTGGGCCACCGCCTACGCTTTGTCGGGTTGCCCACCGCTTTGCCGTCTTTGGCCATCGCTTTGTATACCTGTGATATATACTGCTGTATATTCAGTATATATCACAAGTATATTACCTTTGTTTAACACTAGCTAATATATTACAATACTTTGCATCAAGTTCCTTCCTAGAAAACACAGTACTATTCTAGTCACTATCAAGTAGCTTCATAACAAAATATGGTGGGATAGCAAAATGATTGACTTTAGTAGACTCGGACAAGTTAGGAGCTTCCTTGGCTAGCCGATGATCAAATATCATTCTGTTTGATTCAAACATAACTCAATAAAAATAATGTTGTTTTTTTCATTTGTCCTTATTGTCAGAAGTTTGAAATACAGTGAAATATCTCTATAATTATCATTCGTTATAACAATATTTTATTATAACGGTCTGGTTTTCTTTAGAATCACTTTTTCATGTTATAATTTACTTCTTTATAACATAATTCTACCTATAACAACAATGACATTCATTATAGCGATACACTCTTCGTAAAATTACCTCTCTATAACAGTCATACTCAAATATTGCGTAACAATATTATGTAAAAGTATATTATGTATAAAAAATAAAATATTAATGCACATAGTAAATTTCAAGTACAAATATTTAAAAGGAAAAATATATATTTCTCATAGTGATCTGATTTAGTCTTGAAAATTTTCAAATCATATATCTTCTATCTACTTAATTTGTATGAATTTGATACTTATTTACTTGATTTTGGTAACGGTAATCAGTCTAATTTAAATTTGAAATTTTGCAAGAGTCATACTATTAAGCTCTTAGACAGCCTTCAAGGAAAAACTATTGAATTCCCTTTTGCTGAAATTTTGAACGAAATTCTTCGTCAATTCAAGCATTATATTATCACTAAGAGACTGAAATTTACGAAACAACCTACAATTGTAGAATTCTTACGTCAAACTTGAAATTGTATTTAAATTCTCAATTAATTTTAAATGCATATGTTCCTTAGATTTAATTCTTTATCGATATGATACAACTAGTTAGGAATTTATTTATAATTTATTAGTCTTTTTAAGTTTTAATTTTTAATTAATGAGATATGAAAATCAATTGAGATCTTAAAATTAACAAGTATATTGTTTTCGTTTATAGCATAAAAAGTATAAAGAAATAATTCTTTGCGTACTTTTATTTATAACAGCTAAATGAGACATAAACATCGAATGTCAGTATACATACATAACATCATCTTACTATAACAGTCATAAAATTTTCGACAAAAACTACCGTTATAAAGATGTTTGACTGTAATTGGTTTCCCTTTGCCTTTTCGTCCCCTTGTTATCTCCATCCATCACCTCCTAGTTACATCACCCGATTTAATTTGAAATTTTTAAATTTGATTTTATCGAAATTTAACAGTATGTAGAAAATATGAATATGTCATGGAAATGGAACAAGAGATGTTGACCATTTGAAAAGTTAAAAGATAATATTTGATCTTATTAGCATGTATTTTTAAAACAGAGAAATTATTGTCCAAATTGAATAGAACGCACCTTTTAGTCATTGGACCTCAATTTGAATTTCTATAAATCATGATTATTTTTTAAAATGGATAATTGCGCGACATTTTGAATTTGCTATTCATTTAACAATAACAAATGGTTAAGCTAAGAGCTTGTAATTAGTTCGTCACAAGTTAAAATTCTCACTAGAAGCGTGTGTGTTGCTTTCCTAATATTATAGTATTGGTTATTGCTTCGGTTTCTGGTCAGCTCATTGAGTTTTGAGTAATCATGTGACGTCTATTTTTTTATTTTCTCAACTAGCATGTCATCAAAATGGTGTAATCTCATAGATTAATTAGTGTAAACATGAAGAAAGTTCTCATAAACGTTTTTAGCCACTTCCCGTGCCCAAGATTTTTAATTTAATGATATTTATTGTTGCTACTAGGGGTAACCGGGTCCGGATACCCTAACTTTTTTGAACAACCCGGACCCTACCCAGTAAAAGATGTTGGATATGTAAAGCGGTACGGGAAGTAAATAAATATTACAAGTGTTCGAAAGGATAAACAAACAAGCCAATGTTCAGAACTGCCGCAAGCTTGTTGAGTCTTAAATCTTGATAACTTGAAATCAAGAAACACTAAATCTGGATTGTTATAACTGTGGCTGAGTCAAGAGATGACTCTCTGTCTTTAAGACAAGATTGCCCCGTATATATGCTTTTACGTTAACGGGCAATAGTCTCCCAAGATAAAACAACAACTAATCAACACTACAAAGCAAATAGGTTGATTCTGACGAAGAAAACAAACACGAAACGACTTGCTGAGGAATAGAAAAGGAAGGAAGAGTTTTATGTTTTTGTCCCAACGTTTCTGCTCACGTTTTGGACGTTCTGTTTCTCTTCTGTTTTGTCTCTGTGTATATAGTGTGTCTCGTTTTTCTGTCTCATATTCTGTGTCACACAATTGAGCCAAAAGGCTCCAATATATAGCATAAGTGAGGGACTTCTCAACTGCCAAATAATGGCTGTTAATGGCCATTGAAGGAGGGACTAATTCAGCCAAGTAATGGTTGTTTAAGGTCATTGAAGGAGGGATGAATTTAGCCAAGTAATGGCTGGTTAATGCTCCAAAAATCAACCCAAACGGTAGGCAGAAACTTTCTGCCTTCCGTCGTTCCAAATTCACCTTTTCAGAAACTCAGGGACTAAACTGTAAATATTAAACAATTTGGGGGTCTATCAGAAGAAGCCCAAGACCCAAGACCCATGACCCACGACCCAATTTGGGGGTCTATCAGAAGGACGGGACGGGCGCGCGGCGGCGCGCGTGTGGGCTTAGCCTTGAACCCAAGCACATCTAGGTCCTCCCTCCTTCAAACACATGGGTTACCCCTTGGGGTACTAAACCCTTAGCCAATTTTGAGACTTATAAAGAGACAAATTCTTCCTTTTCCCACTGATGTGGTAGATTTGTCCCACACCATATTTTCATGCCTCAAACATCTTACTTTGTGGACCAATATCTCTTTCATTTCTCAATGAAATTTGACGATCCTTGGCCCTACGGTCGTCTAGTCACTTAGTAGATTATGCACGTGTGAAGAGACAAAGCCTCCAACATGAGGAACCCTAGTGTTTAATTCATTAAATATGGGTGGACGCACCTCCCCACCAAATGCAAATTTCCAACAATCCCCTCTTGAAAGAGATTTTGGCGCACACACAAGGTTCCTACTTTCAGCAATCTTTCAGCGAAAATATATTGCATCAGGAGAGGTAGCTTCTTCTTTGAACCTTCCCTAGTTGAAAACCATCGGACTTACTTACTGCGCGGTGAACGTGATTTCTTGAACCGTCAGTGTTTAGTGTAAGCCAAGACAATGATACCAACACAATAACTCTTCTTATCCATTTTCATTCTTATTGTTCTGTCCGTTGTGGCCATGGACACACTTGGATTCTTAAGTGCGTTCATTTGAGGCGGCCTGTCCTCGCACTTAAATAGGTGATCTCCTACAAGGTATCCTGTAATACCCCACTTCACAAGTGTTAGGAATCATTAAAAGTTTCCCCAACCTTAACCTCAAACGTTTGAGGATCGTTAAAGGTTTGGAAGTTTAACCTTTACCCACCATGCATGTAGCACTTTAATATTTATTGCGGGAACAGCTTTGGATTCATGTTTTCCTACAGAAATCATCATCCGAAGTGTTGTTGCTTCCACCGAAGCGCTCAACTGAACCTTTTGCAGCTTAGTTTTCCCATTTAACCAAATTATTGGGATCTCCAATCAGTATGGTTGGGTTACCACCGCATAGGTTCGTATTGTTTGGGTTTTAAGCCCGTTCCCCTAGACAGGCACAACACTTAATCTCCGGGTAGTCCCTTAGTTAAAATGGTCCGCTATATCCTTTGATTAGTAATCAAGGAAGTGACACTCGTGATGATCAACTGCCATACGGTCTTATGTCTCCAACAGATATGTCCAGACGCCATCATCCGTGTCCTTCCTGGAGCCGACCGGCTAGCTACATTGTATAACTGCTGAAGGCACATGTTTCTCCCAATAAGGGATGTCCTCTAAGGAGTTGTGAAGTTACTCAACTTCTTTCATGCTTTGTATAAGGCGATAAACTCTGATTCCATCATGAATCGGCCGATGCAAGTTTTCTTAGAGGTTTTTCCAAGACCCACCATACACATTTACTTGTGGCATTAGTGTTCTTCATATCTGATGTCCAGTTTGCATCACTGTGTTCTTCCAGAACCGCTGGATATCTAGAATACCGTAATCCATAGATAAGCGAATATTTCAGATATTGTCATATCCGACTTAATGCCTTCTATCGATTATTTCCAGAATCACGAGTGAACCTTAGTTCAAATGATCTTGTTTGTAGGCCGATACCAGGTCGGTTGCAGTGTGTACAATACATTGAACTACACGTGACCTGCACATATCGTTCCTTGTCTATGGGTGCACCATGATTCCAATCAGTTATATGATTCATATCCATTGGTGGCTTCAACGAGACTGTTAATTATCTCACAACTGAGTTTGGAGTTTGACCAGTCCGTTAGATGTCTTAGAAATCCATTTCCTAAGATGTTATCTGTGATACCCGTATCTTTTGTTTCAATATAACTTCCACTCTCAAACTGTTGGTTTTCCAACTGTTGGATTTCTAACTTCAGAGTCAATGCTTCTGTGGTCAGATTCATTATTTCTGTTTTATCTGAAACTTCCAGGACCAAAATATAAACATTTCAGGGACCAAAATAAAAGTTCAGGAAGAAACCCAACAGTCCAGCAAACCAACTCTGATCCTCCCCTTACAACACTCCGGTTAGGAAGGCTTTTTCAACATCCATGCCACGCAAGACTGCAATGGCCCTGGATGTTAAGCTATTTATAGGGAAGCACATGTACAAGTAGCCAAGGCCTTATACTCGTCAATAGATCCATCTACTTTGTACTCACTTTTGAGTATCCATTTTCACAACCCAAAGGTTCTTTTTCCGGAGAAGGATCAACCATTACACAATTATGGTTCTATCTGATGGAATCTATTTCTCTTTGTAGCTTCTTTCCAAAGCAGCGCTTCTGAAGATGACAATTGTTTGTTAATTGTCCATGGTTAAATCTCAACCATACAAGCTAGAAGACCTGGAACAAGTCTTTGTCCCCTCTTTGCTCCGTCTCGGTTCAACATCTAGAATCCTTGAGTTATGCAGATCTGGATTATTAAGTTCCGGATAGTCAGCAACTTTCGAGTCCTGTAGATACAGAACGTCTAGTTCCGGACAGTCTGGCCCTCACGGGTTCTTGGTAACCTCGAGCAATTACTTCTTTTTCCTTCTCAAGGAAAGTTATCGTCAAAGAATTCAGTATTCTTTGACACTAAGAGGCGATAAGCATTACTGTTATTTACAGATCCAGTGGATATGCAATTTACAGTCTTAGGTCCAATTTGACCTATTTCGGTATTCCAATTTCTACCAAGCCACCCCATATCACAACATTTGTATGTGAGATCCTTTCCATGTTTCACACGGAGATTTATCCTTATCCTTATGCGGATTTCTGTTGAGAATCGCATTAGCGGTAAGGATCGCCTTGCCCTACATAATTTGGGCGTACGGCTTTGCACTTGGCTAACACCGTTGGACTGAGGTGAGTAATGAGCAATCGTTTGATCAACGATGCTTCACATTCTTCCCCTCTATCACTACGAATTCCTCAATCCGTAGGCTTAGTTGATTTTCAACTTCTGCTTTGTAGCGCTTATCCGCTTCAACAACTTCATCTTTGCTTTTCAACAAACAAAGGATACAATACGTTGTACCATCATCAATGAAGGTCACAACGTACTTGTCTCCCCCTTCTATTTTGTATAAACTTTAAATCACCCATGTAGGTGTGACTAAGTTTTAGAGGAGCGGTGCTTCTTTCGCTATTCCTTCGACGGAACTTGGAAATGTGATTTTGCCTCTTCGCCTACCTCACATTCATTTTGAGGGTTTATGTCGACAGAAGGCAACAATCTCAACTTAGTTAGCTTTTGAATGACTTTTTATTTAACGTGTCTTAATCTATGATGGCATAGATGCACAGATTACAAATATATCATTCATTTGGCTACAGACATACTGTATAATTCTTAGTTATTATAGACCTGTTGGACTAGTCTCAAACCAGCTTGACCAACAACGTCCTTTAAACCAAGTTTGGGACATGTATCACCTCATATGAGAGTGATCCCATTCCCTGAAGTCCTATTGAGGACAACCTCTCCAACCCCTTCTACTTTAGAGGTGACGTTGCTTCACATGAACAACCTCTTGCCCATGGTTAGGGCGTAACCGGATCATATGTGATCTGGGTAGTCTGGCCTACTCCAGTTGGTTTGGCAGACTGAGTGTCCAATTTCTTTTATACCTTTTTTTTGGCCTTCAGATCATTTAAGACCTGGAAACTCTGGTCCACATCACTAGGTGTCCATTACTTTTCTGCCTTTCTTTTGGCCTTCAGATCATTTAAGACGTGGAAACTCTAGCCCACCACACTAGGTGTCCATTACTTTTCCTATGAAATTAATTCTGGCCCCACTCCAGTTGCCCGTGGGCTTTGTATGACTGAGTGTCCAATATCATCCTATCAAAGGAATTTTGGTCCCACTCCAGTTGCCCGTAGGCTTTGTATGACTGAGTGTCCAATATCATCCTATGAAGGATCTTCTGTCAAATAGTGTGACAGGCTCAACGTCTTTAGCTTTTAGTCTTCTTCCCTTATGATTGGTTCCCAGAGAAATCCCTGGCGCTCACTTAAGAATGGTAACAGTTTTTGCACAGTCAGTGGATCTTTTCCCTCGTATGTGTGAACATACTTTACACACTTTTAATAATTATACTCAAAAGAATAGATCTTTTTAAGTCGTTTACAAAGTCCAATCTTTAAACGGGAAGGAAGATGAGATTAAACTTCTGATTTTAAAAAGTAAGGAATATAAATTATTTCGTGAAAACATTTTCATATTCCTCCTTACTTTAAGCCCTTTTTAATCGTACATCATTTAATCTTATCCTTGACAAGGAAGAAAAATTACTTATCCCAATTACGGATTCTGACCCACTTTAGTCACTTCGTCGGACTGAGTGTCCATTTCTTCCTTACCATAATTCGGATCCTTTGTCTGGGACAGATATAAGCCTTCTGCTACAAGATAGAACCACATCTTCAACCTTCTCCTCTTGTCCCAGTTGACATCCCCAACCTCTCGTGAGCACTTGTTCCCACCACTCTCGGGAGAGGTGACACCATGAACCCGTTGACTATCAACGACATAATCACAACTATCTTCTACTAGAAAACCACAACCATATCCAGATTTGGTCACACAACTTTTGACCGACATCTTTCGAACACTAATAGAATCTTGTCTTAAACTTGTTGGATATGTAAAGTAGTACGGGAAGTAAATCAATATTACAAGTGTTTGAAAGTATAAACAAACAAGCCAATATTCAGAACTGCCGCAAGTTTGTTGAGTCTTGAATCTTGATAACTTAAAATCAAGAAACACTAAATCTGGATTGTTACAACTGTGGCTGAGTTGAGAGATGACTCTCTGTATTTAAGATAAGATTGCCCCGTATATATGCTTTTACGTTAACGGGCAATAGTCTCCCAAGATAAAACAACAACTAATCAACACTACAAAGCAAATAGGTTGATTCTGACGAAGAAAACAAACACGAAACGACTTGCTGAAGAATAGTAAAGGAAGGAAGAGTTTTCTGTTTTTGTACTAACGTTTCTGCTCACGTTTTGGACTTTCTGTTTCTCTTCTGTTTTGTCTCTGTGTATGTAGTGTGTCTCGTTTTTCTGTCTCATATTCTGTGTCATACAATTGTGCCAAAAGGCTCCAATATATAGCATAAGGGAGGGACTCCTCAACTGCCAAATAATGGTTGTTAATGGCCATTGAATGAGGGAGTAATTCAGCCAAGTAATGGCTGTTTAAGGCCATTGAAGGAGGGTTGAATTTAGCCGAGTAATGGTTATTTAATGCTCCAAAAATCAACCCAAAGGGTAGGCAGAAACTTTCTGCCTTCCGTCGTGACCCAAGACCCGAGCCCGAGCCCGGACGGGACGGGACGGGCAGGCGGGCAGTGGCGTGCGTGTGGGCTTAGCCTTGAACCCAAGCACATCTAGGTCCTCCCTCCTTCAAGCACATGGGTTACCCCTTGGGGTCCCAAACCCTTAGCCAATTTTGAGACTTATAAAAAGAGAAATTCTTCCTTTTCCACCGATGTGGTAGATTTGTCCCACACCATATTTCCATGCCTCAAACACCTTACTTCGTGGACCAATATCTCTTTCATTTCTTAACGAAATATGACGATCATTGGCCCTACGGTCATCTACTCACTTAGTAGATTATGCACGTGTGAAGAGACAAAACCCCCAACATGCGGAACCCTAGTGTTTAATTTATTAAATATGGGTGGACGCACCTCCCCACTAAAGGCAAATTTCCAACAAAATATCGGTTCCTAAATTTATTACCTGGAACCTACCCGTATCAATCATTACCCGGACCCTGCAGTTCCAAGTAGGTTCCCGGGAACCCGGAATCGGTGTTTCTTTGTGCAAAATAATGCTTTCGTATAACAGTTTTGGTTTAAGAAAAAACTCATCTGCTTATATTCTGAAAGCCAGTGCCACAAAACCCATAAAGAATCCTTTCAGAGCAAATATCTCAAGAATGTTTCAAAGATTTGCTTTGGTTTTCGTTTCAACTTTCTTTTTCAATAACTTAAAGGAGTACATAGTTTTAAAAAAATAGTTTTTCAGTTTTCTAGCGCTTTTGGCTTTTTCTCTGCTTATGATTTTCACTTTGTATTATTTGATTTATTTCTTTATGGTGAAAGTGATTGTTCTGCATTTGGTTCCCCCCCCCCCTCCCCTTAAATGGTGTACTTTAGTATGGCCTTTTTTTTTATTAATTAAAAAATAATGGAATTAAAAAAGTAAAAATATTTAATATTTCATAGGTTTCGGGTATCGATTTCGGATCTAGGTACCCTGTCTCTATTTGCCGGAACCGGAACCGGACCCAACATTGATCGGTTCCTAATTTTACTACCCGAAACCTATCCATTATTATAATATATCTACCTGGAACCTACCCGTTAGTATCAGTTCCGGTCGGGTATCTGGCTACCCTGTACCCGTGCTCACTCCTAGTTGCTACTCCCTCAAGCCACTTCCCGTGCCCAAGATTTTTAATTTAATGTTATTTATTGTTGCTACCTTTTCCGTTTATTTTTACTTGTTCACTGTACACTCTTTCTTGTTACTTTTAACACTGTAAGAATTCTTTTTTCATTTTTATCCTTAGCATTAATTACTTACTTTCCAAAATATTTTTCAAAGCCTAAGACCAAATATCAGTTAAATAGGTATTGTAGTAAAATATTCATATCAATTATTATTTCTTAAAGAAAGAGTAAAGTCCAAATTGAATTAGTAAAAATGGACGGGGGAGTATTAGTTACATAAAGTTAGTCAATGTATTTATATATGTGTTAGTGCTAGGTGTTGAACACCCAGTAATGTGAATGCTGATACGCCAATGCACAAATAGTTCATTTTGGGACCATTATTTAAGTTACGACTGAAATTTATGAATTTTAAGACAACTCCGGATATATGGGATTGAAGTTACAAAAGTTCCCATACGAAGTTAGGCTTGTTGTTCTCGCCCCGAATTCTGTTATCTGCCGTATTATCGGCTGACCGTATCGGGAAACAAATTGATTTTTTAACTTAAGCGATTTGAGCTGGAAACGGAACTCTAATTTCCAGCAATGGATTCCCCCAACTACTCCAGAAAGCATTAGGACGGTGGTATGAGTAAACTAAGAGGTAAGAAACATGAATGCAATTGAGTACAGTAAAGTAAATGATAAATAAAGTAAAGGATAAAAATAGATAAAATTTGAGTTGTTTGAATGATTGGTTGTATTTTGTATATACAAAGAATGATCCTATTTATAGTACAAAAAAAGGAAAAAAATTGTACAACGTGATCCCTCCCCCCCCCCCCCCATGACATCCATCAAGTAATCCACTAAGTTCAATGCTGACTATGGGGGAGGTGGTGCCAATTTTCTCACCTTCTACTCCTCTTACTAGGATAATGGCCCTTTCTTTTAGGTGTTGTTGGCCATTACCGATTCTAGGGGTTCGAAAACCCTTTTGACTTGGTCGTTGAGGCGTCTGCATCTGAGTGGGTCCCAGTCGTAACTCTAACTAACAACTTGGCTAAGATGCCTTAGTAGCCGATGAAGTTATTGTAGTCGAGGGCTAGGAGCTCTGGAACAGTTCGAGTCACCGACCCGGCTCGGGAACGAGTTCGGCGTCACCGACCCGGCTCGGAACAGCTTCGGTACATCCTTCACCGAATTCGGCTCTGGAACAGTTCGGCAGTCACTGAATTCGGCTAAACACTTAAATTATTTTTGAGTGTTAACAATTGCCCCATAAATTAACCCGAGTGTGACTGTTGAGTTGATGTATCCGAAAGTAGCCGTTGTTTCAATCTGACAGTCGTGTATGTCACTTCAATCGTCTCGTCTCCAGTGCATACAATGATGATCACTTCTTGAAATGTGTTCCCCCTTTAACTGAGGCGTCTCCATTACCACAAATTGGCTCTGATGATTTTCGGTCGTGCTTTTGAAAATAATAAATTAATCTCAGCCGCGCCTCTGAAGGTTATTTAAGTAAATATATCCCCCCATAGGTTTCTCACCTAATCTTTGGCCCTTTTCTTAGTCGGAAACCATGGCTTCATCTTTTTCATCTCGAAGATCAGGAAAAATCATTCTAGCCGATAGTGACCTGACCCCTGCCTTGGCCTTCGTTGATGAACAGTTGGTTCTGAATCCGTACGGTGGACCGGAACAAGGTTGATTCTCTCTTGTTTTAGTACCTTAGCCCGATAAACCATGACTTTCTTTCTACTTGTGACTGGTTCACCGCGCGGTCGCTGTTCGACTAACCTTCATACTTGGCCGACTAAGGTCGCTCATTATTCGGGTTGGTTGGACCGAGTGAAGTTGGTCACAGAAGCCGAATGGAGGTGCATGGGTCCTTTTGATGCCGCCACACTGTCAGAATTTGATTTTCGTTGTAACGCCGGCCTCGGGTATGTGCAACGCCTCTATTTTTGTGCTTTGTTTACTTGGATGTGGGAATCCATATCCCACCCTTTAACTTCAGCATTGCTCTCAGCATTTTGAGAAAATTTAGAATAAATCCCACAGATTTGGTGGGCAATTATCTCTGACCACTTAGGATGGTGTTTCTTTGCCTAAGCAGTGCGACCAACCTTACGACACAGACGTGTGAAAGAAATGGCTTTCTCTATATTTTGTGACCGGGCAGCCAGTCTGTGGCTGTCATTTAGCCATACATCTCCCGTCGGAGGGAATTAACTTATTTTGTGCGACCAGGCAGCCGGTATGTGCCTGTCGTTTATTCATGCATGTCCCAAATCGAAGGATAGTACTTTTTTAGATACTTGTCATTTACATTCATATCCATTTCTTCATCATGCATGTTTATTAGTCGATATGCATTGCCGGCGATCCGTCGGCTTACTACGAAAGGTCCTTCCCAATTTGGTGACCATTTGCCGAATTTACGATCTTTTATCCCAATCGACAAAAGGATTTTCCAAACTAAGTCTCCTTCGGCAAACGTCTAACATGTTTGTTGTATGCTTTAGCCATTTTACGTTTACCGGCTTCGATTTTCTCTAGGGCCATCAGTCGATCTTCATCTAGCTGGTCTAACTCCATTAGCATGGCCTGCTGATACTCCTCTAAACTTAGAGAGTTCTGCTTGGCCATCCGTAAGGATTTGACATTAATTTCCAATGGCAACACTGCGTCTTGGCCATAGGTTAGCCGATAAGGTGTCATCCCAGTAGTTGTAGATTTAGATTTCCTGATCGCCCAAACAACTTCATCCATAGTGAGATGCCACATTCCTGGTTTATCCTCCACGTTCTTACTAATTGTGTTCACAATAAGTTTATTGGCTACATCGGCTTGCCCATTCGCCTTTGCATAATAAGGCGAAGATGTGATCATCTTGATACCAAACTTCTCAGCAAAGGCTGCCACCTTAGAACCAATGAACATCATCCCTTGATCGGTGGTAATCATCTCAGGAATACCATATATGTATATGATCTAGTGTTTGATAAACTGAATGACATCTGTCTAATGGACTCTCTTCATCGGCTGAGCCTCCACCCATTTAGTGAAGTAATCGGTAGCCACGATAATAAAATTGTGACCTTTAGCCGATTGCGGGTGAATCTTGCCGATGAGATCCATCGCCCATCCTTTGAAGGGCTAAGGTTGTACGATGGGGTTCAATAACTCGGCTGGTACCCGTTGGATTGGACCATGTTTCTGAAATTCTCCGCATCCTTTTGCATACTGGAAGCAGTCAGATGTGATAGTAGGCCAATAATAGTTGTGGTGGTAGATCAGCCACTTCATCGCTAGCCCCGCTCTGTGTGATCCACATACTCATTCATAGACCTCTCCCATGACCCTCAAGGCCTCTGCTTTGGCAATGCACTTGAGTAGTACTCCTTTCACTCTCTTTTTATAGAGGTCATCGTCAATGAGCACATATTTCAAGGCTCTTCTTTTAACCTTGAGGTCCTTGGAACTAGAGGGATCTTTTAGGTAGTCAATTAGTAACAGCCTCCATGAGTCAATTTGATAAACGGCTAACAGTTCGGCTGGTAATTCATCGTTCTCTAGGGTGAGTAGAGACTTTCTAAAACCTGAAGCTTCTTGTGCTAAGTCGTTAGCCTCAACATTCATGCCTCTGGGAACATAACTTAATGTGGATGTTGCGAACCCACTAAGCAACCAGCTTGCCGTCCTGTGACGGACCATCAAATTTGGGTCTTTGCAGTCATATTCCCCGGCCAGCTGTTTGATCACCAACTGAGAGTCTCATCGGATCTCGATGTACCTCGCCTTCATAAAAACTAGGATTTTGAGTCCCATGATGTGAGCATCATATTCGGCTTGGTTGTTTGTCAATTCAGGATCTAGCCGATAGGAGAACCTCCACGTTTTATCTCTCAAATTTGTTATTGTGACTCCTGCTCCAACTCCTTTCTGGGTTATAGACCCGTTAAAGGTTAGTACCCACGACACGATATCTATACATGCAGTAGGAGGGGCGCATGGATCCTCCATGTCTACACAAGGGTGTTCTGCCAAGAAATCAACTACTGTTTGGCCTTTGATAGCCTTGAGTGGCCTATACTCAAGAGAAAACGCGGTAAGCTAGATGGCCCATTTCATTAATCGGCCTTGCAAGACAGGTCTATTTAGTAAGTACCAGACAATGTCAACTTTACACAAAACGTATATAACGTGAGGCATTAGATACTATTCGAATTTTGTGCAAGCATATAATAAAGACAGACAAAGCTTCTCCAAAGGAGTATATCTAGTTTCAGCATCGTTGAGCATTTGACTAAGATAATAAACCGCTCTTTCAGTTCCATCATCGGCCTCCTGTGCTAGCACACAACCGATAGATAATCCTGCAGCCGAAATATATAATTTCAACGGCTTCCCTAGCATGGGAGGCACCCGTATGGGGGAAGTAGCTAAGGCCTTTTTAATTTGATGATAGGCCTCTTGCTGTTCTGGACCCCATACTAGCTCTTCTAACTCTTTAAGTTTGAGCAAATGTGAGAAAGCCTTCATCTTGCAAGCCGAGTTAGATATGAACCTCCTTAAGAAATTGATCTTTTCCAATAAGCTTTGTAACTCCTTATTTGTCTTGGGTGGTGCGGATCCAATTACTGCCTTGGCTTTGTTATGATCTATCTCGATGTATTTCTTGTGTACCAAAAAGCTAAGGAAGTTGCCAGCCGATACTCCGAATATGCACTTGGCTGGATTCATTTTAATATTATGAATCCTCATTCTTTCTAATACTTGTTCAAGATCGGCTAAATGATCCTTGAAGTCCTTAGACTTCACTACTACATCATCGATGTAAACCTCCATTTGGTGTTCATTGCCCTTTGATAAGTGGAACCATCGTTCTTCAGACCAAACATCATAACTACCCACTCGTAAATGCCCAACGCTCTTGGACATCTGAAGGTGGTTTTGTGAATATCATCCTTGGCTACCGATATCTGATTATAGCTAGAGTATCCGTCCATGAAGGTCAATACACCATTAGCGGCTGCTGAGTCGACTAGCATAACGGCTATCGGCATGACGTACTCATCTTTAGGAGTGGCTAGATTTAGGTTCATGCAATCAATACATACCCGAACCTTTCCATTCTTCTTCTTGACTGGTACGATGTTTGACAACCATTCCACACACTTTGCCGTTCTGATAAACCCAGCTTTCAGCAGTAGTTCGATCTCAACTTTGATTTGAGGCATCAACTGATGGTGATACCTTCTGGGTGGCTATTTTTAGAGTTTGAAACCTTCCTTGATTGGCAATCTATGTTCTACCAAAGTACGTGCCAGCCCAGACATCTCATGATAATCCCATGCGAATCAGTCTTTATACTGCAGTAGAAGGACCGCTATGCCTCATTTGTCTTCTTCCTTCAACAAACCACTAATATGTGTTAGCCGAGGGATTTCTTCAATTCCTAAGTTGATATCTTCCAAAGGATCCTGAGACTCAAAACTAGGAATAGTCCTTCTTATGGGCGATTCAAGTTCCATCGGCAGCTCAACTTCATCGGCTGCAAGCGTTGGTTCATTGTCGTGGTTCCCCATCTGCGATGCCTCGACTATCCTTGCCTTAGAACTTAGGGTGATCAGCCGATTCCACATGTCACGTATGATTTGGATTTTCTTAACCATTTAAATTCTCCAAGGTAAGCCGTGGTTCAGCTAATTGTTTTATTTTAAACCCTCGCGAGGTAAGATTACAGGATTCCCAAGATCCTTCTTCATACTGCTCCGTGACAGCTATGGGATCCATATAGGGTTAATAGAGGACAACTTCTACGTTTTGAACCCCTGGTCGGAACGGGTTATCATCCGCTGGGACGATTTCTATCTTGTCTTCTTCCTAAAAGATGAGATTTTGATGCATGGTAGAAGGAAGGCATCGACTGGTGTGAATCCAGTCTCTGCCCAGTAGAATTTTGTAGGGCGGCTTGCCATCTATTACAAAGAAGGTAGGCTTGACCGTTTTAGGACCTACAATGATTTCTACTACTAGAATCCCCAATGCTTCAAAGGCTTCTCCCATAAAGCTAGCCATTTTCATGTTAGTTGGGATGAGATCTTCTTTTGTTTTGTTAAGATCCTTCAAGGTAAGCAGCGACATCACATTCAGCACAACCCCATTGTCGACAAACACCCGACTAATAATTTTGTCGTTAATGTAAGCCTTGACGTAAAGGGGTTTGAGGTGTTTAATCATATCTTTTGTAGGTGCACAAAATATGGTGCTCAAAGTGTCCCTAGCTGGGGTATCAGCTATTATTGCCCATTATGCGTCTTCTATACAAACATCACCTTCTCGGCTATCCAGCGCCGAGCTGCTGGCCCATAACTCACATGGGATTAGGCTGACCTTTTCAATGTCTGCCCAGATCTCATAAACTAGGTCATGGCTAAATAAATCAAGGATGGAGTCCCCTACTTCATCCAATTCGGCTGACTAGAAGCTCATATATTCCATTTCCTGGAGACAAAATGGAATCGGCTGGGGATTCTCTGACTGAATCCTCTGCACGATCTGTGAGATTTCCTCAGTTAGAGGTCCATCCAGAGCCACATTCTCTTGCCGGTGGAGAGATTATTGTCAAAGCGGTGAGAGGAGAGACCTGTGAAGTTAGAGAAGTGAGAGGGGTGACACTAGCAATGGGCGTGGATAGGAAATTATAGAGGTCCCCCTCACTATTATATCTCGTAAGGAGTTTCCTGGTAGATAGGTCCGTTACAAAAAACTCAAACGGATCAAAGTTGATTGATACAGAATTATTCGTGGCAAATTTTCTAATGGATATTAGGTTCTTGATAATATTTGGGGCATAAAGGACGTTGTTTAGGGAGAAGTGGGGATGCGGTGGTGGGGTTAGTGTGTGGTCAAACCCTTGAATTGGAATGCGATGACCACTTCCAACCATAATATATTGTGGAGTATTTAAACTTCGCAGTTGAGGAAGATTACCATGCATTATCGGACTACCGAGGAGTCATTATAGTGAATATATATAGCGTTAATAATATGAATCAGAAGCTCTTGTGGCTGGTTTCCAAATCTTGAAGAACTCAGGCTCCACATTAGATAAACTTAAGATGTACCTAGTTAGTCTTTGTTTCATGAACTAGAAGTTTATATTCTCCTTCCATCACTTGAAGTATGGTTTGAAATGAAATCGGGTGAGTTGCTCTTTCTTACTTCCAAATCTTAAGGATTTGTCCCGTAGAAGCATTATGGTATCAGAAGAAGTAGTTTCAACTTTCTAGTATTGCAAGACTGCCAAAACTTGAGTGTCTCAATTATATGATGTACTCTTGAAGGAGAAAAATTACTGGGACCTAAGAGATGAAAAGTTTCATGCACTTAGATACTTGGAACTAAACTGGGTGGACATGACCAATGGCATTCCTCAACCGCGCCAACTTTTCAGTGCTTGAGAAACTAGTTATGGAAAATTGTTACTCCCTCCGTCTCATTTTATACGAAGGTCTTTGACATGACACAAAGTTTAAGAAATAAAGAAAGACTTCTGAATTTTGTGGTCTAAAACATACTAAAGATATTTGTGTGATTATAGATCATCTCGTTAAGCGTAAAAAGTAAAGTTTAAAGTTAAATTATTGACAAATAAGAAAGTAAATTGGGTTTCAGCTTTCAGAGAACTGAGATTCATAAACCACGCGAGAAAAGCCTAATGGCTCTGATACCATATTAAATTGAGAGATGAATTGGTTAGACAAACTCCATTGATGGATAAAATGTAGAGAGAGAGCAACCAGAGTAAGAAGAAATGAAAATGTTCAATTGAGACTTAGATCATCTCTTTGGATGAGTATATACGAGCAAGTGTGCAACTATCAATATTTGTACGTGTAACAAACTAACTACTTATGTAACGACCCGCCCAGTCGTGTTTATCCTAAGATATCTATTTGACTATTTTACCTTTCCCGTAGACTCTACATGGGGTTTGTGATGTGCGGGGATGGGTGGAACAGACTCCAAAGTCCATTTATATGCATTTCAGATGCAAACCCAAAATTAGAAGTTCTTAAAGTTGGATAGTTTGACTCAAGGATGACTCTTGAGTAGATAGGTTCGTTTCTGAGTCTCATCGTTTCCAGTAGCTCTGGAGGGTCATTTATGACTTAGTTGAATCAATGGTTCACTTCTCGAGACAATCAGATGTATATTGTGGCCTTATTTGTAATAGTTGGATATTTAGTTTTCTCCGATGATTCTTTAGAAAAGTATGTCTTAGCTCGGTTAAATGGGGAACTTGAGGGGAAAAGTGAGTTCGTAGCACTGTTTACCTTGGGGGAGCATGTCTGGTTTGTGTCTGGGGAGAGGAAGGGGTCTCGGGAGTGGTTCAGGTGTTTGGTGAAAAATTGAATTATTTCTTGTGATCTGGTGTCTGGTGTCCGCCTCGATGACACTTTTGTTCGCTCATGCGTGTCCGCCTGGGCGATAGGCTGGCTCGCAGAAGCGGGGTATGGTAATCTGTTGAATTTCTATTTTGGCGGATGGGACTTCCGGAGGGGTGTGTGTGCCTTTGCAAGTTTAGGTTCGCTATGGCGCTAGGACGAGCTATTAAGTGAATGCGCTCTAGCTAGGCTATTGTTTGCGGAAGCGAGTCCGTGCGAACGAGGTCAATTTCGCTGGGGTGAAATCGTTGAAATAGGTGTCCTTTTAATTCCCTAAGTCAAATTTCTTTTCCAAAAATAGTTTTCTCAAACCTAGAGCCGCCACCAGTGAGTTTCTGAAGTTTCAAGATGAAAACCTCCATTTGGGGTAAGAGTTTTATCTTTTATGATTTGATTTTATAATTCTAAGTCCTTTAATGGTGATAGATTGTGCATGTGAATTGGATAGAATGATTTATGGATTCCATTTGAGAATAAGAGAGTTGCATACTTGATTAAAGGGTATTTATGGATTAGTTTACTTCAATTGTTATTAATTAGTGATGGATTATGCTAGATTATCATGTTGTGAGGCTCAATTTGATTATGAAAGTCTCTTTAAATTTAGGAGAAATTTTAGGGTTCCAAATTGGGGTTCTCTATATATTATTCAATCAAAGGTCCAAATGAATATAGGTTTCCAATTAACTTAAGGATATAATTACTTAGTATCTATTGATGCTTTTTGAATGCTAAAGTTTAAGTCTTGGCGACGTGGGCCCGGAGTTGATATTGGAAATCTTGCTTTGTTAAGGATTATGTCCTTGTATGTGTGTGAACTTTATATTAATGAATAATATATGTGTGATTACACTTTGTTTATCACGAAACGCAGTGGAAAGGCAAGGCTGTCACAGAGAGTTGATTGTTCAACGCTGTAATATATCATGTCATGGATTGCCTATTGTTGAACTAAGTGTTGGATTGGTTATTAATCACTTGTTTGAATTCCTGGATAAAGAAGAATTATTAATTACTCATTGATACTTGAATCATATTATTGAACTATTTCGAAATTGGGTGACTTACGTGAATATGAAATCTTATATGAACAAGGTCTTATGCTGATTCTATGAACCATTCTTTGAATAATGTGACAGTAATTGGGTTATTGAACTGCTAGTATAGGGCATTTTTGGTGTCAACTTGGTATTTATCTTTTTTTACATATCTTCCGTTGTTGTCGGCCTATGATGCCTACGGGGGTACGTTGGGTACTCATACTACACTTGCTATATCTTTTCTGGTGTAGGTACTGATCCTACTACCAGTTTGCTAGCTCTAGTGTGAGTCCTAGCGGGCAGGCTTCTGTATTCACGGTGAGATGCTACCTCCGGCTTGTCTTGGATACTCTATCATTACCTTGTCTTTTGTTTATGATCGAGAGACATGTTCAAACTCTTATGTTATCAGATTTTATTTGAGCCTGCGTGTCGTATTCATACTTATATAAGATGATTAGTGCTTTTGTATGATTGGCTATATTTGGTGGGTTTGTTATTTCTCAGACTTTATTACATGAGGCAGTTATTGTATATTTGGTTATCTTTCCTATTTTTTATATATCATGTGAATGATTGGGAGTGATTCGCCTACCAGTGAGAATGTGTATGTACCACCATGGTCCCTAAAAGGGGTCGTGACAACTTATCGCTGACCAACTAACTAACAAACTAACAACCTACCAAACAAAATATCTAGTCTAAAATATCTAGAAGTATCCAAGGTGACACTAATGCAATGCAAAATCTGATATATAGAATACATACTCAATACCCCCCTCAAGTGGGAGGTGAAGACTTCACAGACAGCTTGTGCAACACAACAGTATGATTGAATCCAGTAAGGGCCTTGGTCAAAATATTTGCTAGCTGACTAGAGGTGGCAATGTGATGAAGAGAAATGAGACTTTCTTGCGGCTTGTCTCGGACAAAATGACAATCTACCTCTATATGTTTGGTACGCTCATAGAAGATTGGATTCCTTGATATATGAAGTGTTGATCGACTATCACAATAGACAACAATAGGAGAAGGGCAATGAATGGTCAGTTCTGTGAACAACCTGTTTAACCACACCAATTTACCTGAGGAGATCCCTTCTAGCTTTGCTGATATTCCAACGCTGTAATTTATTCTAGTTAAGTGATGCGCCAATTCAGTTATGAAGATTAAAGAAGAAGCAGAGGAGAACTCAGGATGTTACAGTCTCCAAGTTCATATCTTGAGATAGTAGTTCAACATGACTACTAGTATGGTAAGTGTTTGCATAATACATTTTGATGCATGTGCAAGAACAAGATTTTTGTCGTGCTTTTTCTTCTCTACGTTCCGGCCAATATGAAATTCCTTCTAAGAACTTTTGTCTTGCATAATTAAGTTGAAGTACTTATCATTTATTATTTATAGCAAGCATTTCGTTACTCTCATCTATCCTTTACAAAAATGCTTCCATGAAGTAGCAACTGAGGGAATTATATAGATTACCATTTGTGCCACGTAGATTACGTTCTTCTTATTTTTCAATAGAAAAATTAGATAATTTCTATTAAGAACATATGAGGCATAACTTTACATTATGACTATCGTGAAACATATAGCATTGACATGCCAGCTATTGAGTATTTATTCTATGTATCATGTTTAGTAGGTTGTCAATTTGTTAGTTAGATGGATAGTGGTAAGTAGTTAGTTTGTTACAAGTACAACTATTGATAGTTGTGCACTCATCACAAGAGATGAGCTAAGTCTCAATTCAACATTTTCATTTCTTCTCAAACTTCCTCCTCTCTGATTGCTCTCTTTCTCTCTGCATTTTGTCTAACCAATTCATCTCTCAATTTAATATGGTATCAGATCCATTAGGATTTTCTCGTGTAGTTTACGAATCTCAGTTCTCCGAAATCACCTCTTTGTTCAATTGAATTACAATGTAGAAATTTTTCATCTTTCATGTTCTCTGATCAAAGATAAGATCTCTGTCGCTTCAAATCCAGTCTAATTACTCATAGAAATTTCCTATTAATAGATTTGCTCATCTACTCGAGAAAATTTAAAATTTCAAATGGCAATTAAAATCAAAGAACAACTGGTACCAAATTCAAGCAGTGGTGATGTGAATCAATTCGCAACTTATTTGAGCAGTTCATTCTTTGTATCCATCTGATAATTCTGGTATGACATTGTTACCAGTTCCTTTCGATTGAATAGGTTATCAATCATGGAGAATAAGCATTTTGCGAGCTTTATCAGTGAAAAATAAGTTAGGGTTCATAACTGGGCAGTGCAAGAAACCTGATGAGAAATCACCTCAATTTCGTCTATGGAAGAGGTGTGATGACATGGTTACGACTTGAATCCTAAATTCCTTATCCATGAAAATAGCTGATAGTGCTGAATATGTCACGGATGCAGATGAATCGTGGAGAGAACTAGAAGATCGATATGATCAAACTAATAGAGCAAAGCTTTATGAAATACAAAAGGAAATAAATGATTTGTCACAAGGAACCCTAGATAACACTACCTATTATACGAAAATAAAGAAATTGTGGGAAGAATTGACTAATTTGTCAGTCAAAATACAATGTAGTTGTCAATGTAATTGTGGAGCAAGGGAGAATATGCACAAGGTTGAACAGGTCAGAAATTGATCCAATTCCTCATGGGATTGAATGAAGAGTACACTATGATCAGAGGAAGTATTCTGATGTTGAATCTATTGCCTTTAATGGCCCAATCATTTTCTAGTTTGATCTAAGAGGAAAAGCAAAGAGAGTTCGAACCACACAACCATTTAATGACGGAGTCTACTTCACTACATGTTAATTCATATAATGCTAAGAACAATCATTCAGATGCTACTTGTGCTAGAAACTTCAGAACAAACTATTCTAACAACAATTATGCAGGCGAGTTCAACTGGAAACAGACCCTTTTGTGACTACTGCAAGAGACCAGGACATACAAAGGGCAAATGTTACAAACTTCATGGATATCCCCAGAATAATAATTCTAATAGCTACAATAGAAACAATAGTCACCAAAACAACTCCAAGTATCAGCATCACCAAAGTTACTCATAGTATCAGGGCAACAATCAAATCTCTAGATTCAACAGAGGCAAAAGGATTGCTGCATATGTTCATGGAGTTCTAAAATATATGATGTCTGGTCAAGGAGCGGAGTCAAAATTATAGAAAGAGATGAATCAGGGTCCAAATATCACCAAAGAACAATATGGTCAACTTATGCGTCTTCTTCAATAGTTCCAAGATGGGAGTATGATAAATAACCCAAACACTGCCAATATCAACACTAGATAAGTCAACTTTGCAGGTATTGTAGTTTGCACCTTCCTCTATCGACTTTGACAAACCTCCATGTAAATGTTTTGAATCAAAAACTGATTTGTGGATCATATACTCAAGGGCATCTAATCATAAGACATTAGTTAGAACCTTCCTAACTAATAGACAAACCTTACCTTACCCTATACTAGTATCACTTCCCAATGGGTACAAAGTGAAGGTGATTGAATTTGGTGATGTGATTATTACTCCTAAGATAATATTACATAAGGTGTTATTTGTACCATCTTTTAAGTATAATCTCATTTATGTTCATTCTTTGTCTAGTCATCTGAAATGCATAGTATTGTTCACTAATGCATTATGTTTGTTACAGGCCCCTTCAATGAAGAGGCCTCATGTGATTGGTAAGAGCATAGATGGACTTTATTTTATTTGCTCAAAATGTCTTAAAGTGGCCAGTGATACTCATGTCAACAAGTCTTCTGTTTGTTGTACTTTTTCAAGTAATGATTTGTCTTCTTTTAGTAAGAGTCATAGTAGTGTTCCTTCTTTGAGTTGCAAGTATAACATGTCCAATGATGTTACCTGTAACATAAATTCTTTCCATTCCTTCACTCATGTAAATGTTCCATTCTTCATTAATAAAACTAACATATTTACTGAATTTTCTTCTTTTGTGGCAAATAAAAATAATGAAAATGTACTGGGACATGTGCCTTTTTTCAAAATTAGAAGTATAAGATCCTTGTAAAATTCTTACCAGTCAGCCTTTCTTATGTCCAATATGTCCTATGGCAAGACAAACTGGACTGCCATTTACCTTAAGTATAAGCCACACCACTCACATTTTTTATCTCTTTCACATTAATTTGTGGGGACCTTATCATGTATCAACACATGATAATCAAAAATATTTCCTTACTTTAGTAGATGACTAAAGCAGATCCACACAGACTCATCTACTGAGTAGTAAAAGAAATGCACTACAAGTTCTTAAAGCTTTTGTCAACATGGTTGAAACTCAGTTCCAAACCTCAGTAAAACATGTTAGGTCAGACAATGGCCCAGAATTCACCAGTAATGAAGCCACTCAATTTTTCATAACAAAAGGTATCATTCATCAATAAAGTTTCCCCTACATACCACAACAGAACGGTAATGTTGAAAGGAAACACAAATATTTGATAGAAACTGCTAGAGCCTTACTCTTTCAGTCCAAATTATCCTTGAAGTATTGGGGAGAGTATGTTCTAGCAGCTACTCATCTCATACTTCCCCTACATATCTGAAAAACAAATGCTTGTATGAAGTTCTGTACAAAAGAAAACCAACCTACTCACACTTAAAATCTTTTGGATGCTTTTGCTACCCCACTCTATCCAAAATTCATAGACACAAATTTGAACTAAGGACTACTCCACACATATTTATTGGTTACCCATTTGGAACAAAAGGTTACAAAGTCCTAAATCTAACCACAAGAAAGATTCATATTTTTAGAGATGTAGTATTTCATGAGAATGTTTTTCCCTTTGCTTTGTTGTCTGATTCTGATACAATTTCTTTTCCTTCTGTTTTTAAGTCTGTTTCTAGTCCCATTGATTTTTCTAATACTTACAAGGATGGTGTTGAACATAACTTAGTAAGTGGTTCATTAGATGAAATAATTAGGGAACCTTCTCATTCACCTTCTTCTTCATCATAGCCTATTCCTATTTCATCCTCTTTGCAACAACAAACACCTGAATTACCTTTATATTCACCCCTTTATCCACCTTCTCTACCACAACAAACACCCAAATTTCCTTCACCTTCCAACCCTCCAATAGTTCTGCCAATAGCAATAAGAACATCACTTAGGACACACAAACCTGCACAACATCTCAAGGACTTCATTTGTTCCATTCCCACTCTGAAACCGCCCATCAACCAATACCATTCAGTCAACCACTTCTTTTAATGCCTTTTTTCTCAAAGCAAAATATTATTTCTCCTACAGTCTTGACATCCAACAGTCAGCCGGTTGTCAAAAACATTTGTCATGATAATGAGGCAACTTCATATGAAGAAGCTGCTCTACATCCTGCTTGGCAAGATTCTATGAATCATGAATTTGAGGAGCTTTATGCTAACAATACATGGGATTTGGTTCCTCTTTGTAAAGAAAAATAAGTCATTGGTTGTAGGTGGATCTACAAAGTCAAGCATAAGGCTAATGGGAGTATAGAAAGATTTAAGGCTTGATTGGTGGTTAAAAGGTACACTCAACAAGCTGGAGTGGATTACATAGAAACCTACTCCCCGGTGGTCAAAATGACCACTTTTAGGTCCTTGATTGCAATTGTAGTCAAGAAGAAATAGACAATATCACAGCTAGATGTTAACAATGTTTATTAATGAAGATTTGCATTAAGAGGTATATATGAAAGTACCACCAGGCCTTGAGGTGAATCAATCAAGCATGTCGTGCAGGCTAAATATGTTTCTTTATGGCTTGAAGCAAGATAATAGACAATGGTATGCCAAGTTGACAGAAACACTATCATCTAGGGATACCATCACTCTTTACATAACTAGTCTTTGTTTTATATGAAAAATGGTTCACTAATGGTGTTTGTAGCAGTGTATGTGGATGGTATTATCCTTACATGAACAGATATTGTGGAGATTGACCAGTTGAAGAGCTACTTGCATGAAAAAATCAAGATCAAATATTTTAGAAGGTTGCACTATTTCCTGGTCTTAGAGATTTTCTACACAAAAGAAGGTGCATTGATATCTCAGAAGAAGTTTTTCCTTAATATGCTAAAAGAGTATGACTGCTTTGATTACAAAAGTGTGAACTCACCACTTGATCACACCATCAAACTGAAGGCAAAAGAGGGTACGGCATTATCTGATCCCACTTACTATAGGAAACTGAATGAAAAACTGAATTTTCTCACCAATACTAGGTTGGATATATCTTTTAGTGTGCAACATCTAAGTTAGTACATGAAATATTCAAGAAAGTATCACCTGCAAGTAGTTATTCATCTACTGAGATATCTCAAGAGAGACCTTACTTTAGGTATCTTCATGTCTAATGACTCAGATTTCACTGTAAGAGCCTATTGTGACTCAAATTGGGTTGCATGCCCAGACTCTAGGAGGTCTGTAAGTGGTTACTTGGTCCTATTGAGTGACAGTCTTGTTAGCTGGAAATCCAAAAAGCAAGAGACTATTTCACTATCATCAGCAGAAGCTAAATACAGATCATTGAGAAAAGTTGTTGGTGAATTGGTGTGGTTAAATAGGTTGTTCACAGAACTGGCCATTACTTGCCCTTCTCCCATTGATGTCTATTGTGATAGTCAATCAGCACTTCATATAGCAAGAAATCTAATCTTTCATGAGCATACCAAACATATAGAGCTGTATTGTCATTTTGTGCCAGACAAGCTGCAAAAAGGTCTCATTTCTCAGCATCACATTGTCACCTCTAGTCAGCTAGCATATATTTTGACCAAGGCCCTTACTGGATTCAAACATACTGCTGTGTTGGACAAGTTGTCTATGAATTCCTCACCTCCAACTTGAGGGGTTATTGAGTATTTATTCTATGTATCAGATTTTGCATTGCATTAGTTTCAGCTTGGATACTTCTAGCTATTTTAGACTAGATATTTTTTTAGTAGGTTGTTAGTTTGTTAGTTAGTTGGTTAGTAGTAAGTAGTTAGTTTGTTACAAGTACAGCTATCGACAGCTATGCACTTACTCTGTATATACTCATCACAAGAGATGACCAAAGTCTCAATTGAACATTTTCATTTCTTCTCAAACTTCCTCCTCTCCGATTGCGCGCTCTCTCTCTCTCTCCATTTTCTCCATCAATGGAGTTTGTCTAACCAATTCATCTCTCAATTTAATATTGTAGGTAAAAGTGTATCAGAAAGGTTAATCAAGAAGGAAAAGTTGAGTCGAGAGATGACTCTCTTTCTCTAAGAAAAAATTATCTCGTATAGATGCTTTTACGGTATTGGACAATAGTCTTCCAAGATAAAACAACAACAACCAACAATACACAACTAGTAATGTTGATTCTGACGAACAAAAAGAATATTGAACAGATTACAAAGAGATGAGAGGATTTTTTGGTTTTGTTTTTCTCCTTTCTTCTGTTTGAACTGAATAATAATGTTCAATTTATAGATGAAGAAGGGGCGGATTCTGACTGTTGAAGTCAGATCTGTTGGCTGGCGTCGTTTGGAGAAGATAGAGTCGTTGCAACATTTCTGAAATCTTCAGGGACCAAAGTGTAAATAAAAACATTTCGAGGACCAAAACAGAATTCTGGAAGAAAGCCCACGACTGGTGACCCGACCGGGCGGGCGGGCGGCGGCAGTGCACGTGGGGCTTAGCCCCGAACCCAAGCTCATCTAGGTCCTTCCCCTTCTTAAAACGTGGGTCACCCCTTGGGGTGCGAAATCTTCAGGAACCAAAGTGTAAATAAAAAATATTTCGGGGACTAAAAGAAAGCCCTTGACCCGACCGAGCGGACGGCGCACGTGGGTCTTATCCCCGAACCCAAGCTCACCTAGGTCCTCCCCCTTCTTAAAAATTGGGTCACCCCTTGGGGTCCCAAACCCTTACTCAAAATTATAGTTAATATAGTCTTCAATCCTTCCATATTCAACCGATGTGGGAGTTCTATTATTTGGCCAAACCAATCCATCTATTTGTGTCTCAAACGCCTTATTTTGTGCATCGATATTTCTTTCATTCCTCAACGAAATTTGATGATACTTGGCACTAATATCATCTACTCATTTAGTATATTAGGCATGTGCGAAGAAACGATGTTTCTGACATGCGGGGCCCATGTGTTTAAGTCATTTGATGGTAAAAACTAAAGCTGGCCAGTGGGCCGGGACAGCCCGACCCCGACCCGAGCCCGCCCCGACCCCGCCAAAAAAAAAAAAAAAAAAAAAAAAAAAAAAAAATTACGGGGCGGGACTCGAACTCGGGACGGGACGAGGTCTCGTCCCGCGAGACCCGAGCCCGCCCCCAGGCCCGCGAGACCCGAGCCCGCCCCGAGCCCGCCCCGACCCCGACCCCGCCTTTGCAAAAATGGCCGTTGCACCAACGGCCATTTTAGATTATGGCCGTTGGCCAACGGCCATTTTAGCCCCCCCCCTCCCCCAACCCCCTACCCCTTAATATTTATTTTTAACCCATAAGTTATTATATTTACACTTTAACCCAATTTTTCAACTATAAATAACTCATTTTCTCTTCATATTTCTCACAAATCTTCCTACAATCTCTCTAATTTCTCAATATATCTCTCTACAATTCTACATTGTTTGCTAAATATTCAATTTTATTTATTCATTTGGGAATTGGTAGTGAAGTTGGCAACTAGCTTGAGGATCTTCCATCGAGCAAAGTTTCAATTTTCAACCTCTCGATTACACGTCGACGTTACGTCGGCGTTTGGTACATTCGTTCCTTCATTAAATTATTATTGTCTGTTATTTAGTTTAGATCACTTAATTTTATTGTCTTTAATTATTTATTTATTATCATAATTAAAATGGAAGGATTAAAAGGTATGTTTAAGGGTAAAGGTAAGGGTGCTTCTTCTAGTAGGGGCAACCAGGGCAAGGGTACTTCTTCTAGTCATCTTATTCCTACACAGATGATTTTGTTGATACTCAACATTTTCCTACAATACCATTAGATTTAGACCAGGAGCTATTTTCTGGAACTCAAGAAGACTTTAATTTAGACGATGATCTAGATGATATACCCACTAATGTTGATGACAACACACCCACTAGTGCACCTTCAACTGAAATACCTCTTATTCCCCCTAGTATGAGACGAGGTCCAGCAAAACGACCATTAAAATCAGATGCATGGACATTTTTTGATAGGGACGTAGAGAATCAAGTAGCCATATGTAAAATTTGTAAAAATGTTTTAAAATTTAAAACTGGAAAAGGTCACGGAGGGACGGGGGGTTTAATTAGACACGTAGTAAGTGCTCATCCAGCTAGGTATGCCCAATACCAGGCTTCAAAATCGGGTGCGCAAACGCCCGCTCCATCAGGACAAGGTTCAGTGCTCTCTTTCTCCCTGTGGAGGGTTTGTCTTTTTCATTTCCTTCATCTCCCGGTTTTATTCATTACATTAGAGATATATATAATCCTGCTTTTAACGGTTTTCCTAGATCAACTGTTAAGAGAGATGTATTTAAATTCGCGCATGAATATCAACAATATTTACGTTTTTCATTATATCATTTTAATGGCAAAGTATCCATCACGTCGATATAGGTCGTAGTACTAACGGCCATGATTATTTAACTTGTAACTTGTCATTGGATAGATTATAAATGGTCTATGCAAAAACGTATTTTAGCGTATAGATATATAGATGATAGGCACACCGGTACTTTTATTGCAGAAAATATTTATCAAGTGTGCGATTATTACGGAATTACCGATAAAATTATGACTATTACATTAGATAACGCTTCTAGTAACAATTACGCAATTACAATTTTAAAAAATAGTTTAACTCCGTCTTTTCCGGACCATTTTCATATAAAATGCGCGTGCCATATATATAACTTAATTGTAAAGGATGGTCTATCACTTTTTGAAGACATTCTTAGTAAAATACAATTTGCTATAAACTTTATTTTTAAAAGTAATAAAGTACAACGTAGAAAAGAATATAAAAAAATTTGTCATGATTGTGGACTACCTTTTAGAAAAATTCCACAAGAAGTATCCACTAGGTGGAATTCTTTATACGAGCAACAACTTGTTGCTTATGACTATAAATTACCTATAACTTTATTTTTTAACTCTCATAATAAAAAGCACCGATATGATTTTAGATAGTGATTGGGAAAAAATTTCCGAACTTATTGTATTTTTAGAGAAATTTTTTCAAGCAACAAAAGAATTTTCCGGTATATATTATCCTACTATTTCAACTATGTTATTTTATATAACTCTAATATTTTTATTACTTAGTGAATATATGGAAAAACCAGCTTATAAGGCAAACTATTATTAAAAAAATGTTTGTCAAAATAAAAAAATATTTTATTCCTATTCCCTCTATTTATATTATTGGTTCTCAGTATTAAATCCTACTATTAAAATAGACGGTACTAAATCACTAATTGAAACTATTTACGATTGTATAGAAGTACTACCACCTCCAAGTCCCAAAAATCTAAATCACCCACCACCTATTGAACAAACTAAAGAAGAAGTATTGTCTAGCGTAGAACACCAATGCAAAAATATATATAGATTTTATCAACAAGAAAATGCTAGTAACTTACCAAACTTCCATACCATCTTCTTCATCTTCAATACAACCTCACAAAAGACATGCTGTTTCGCGGCTAGTATTGAAAGCCTCGAAATAGAATGTGCGGTCGTACCTCTACTACTAACCAAATTAGCGAGTTGGATATTTTTGTTTTGCGGGGTTCGTACCGTATCAAGAAGTTATCAATGAAGATGGACATGAAGACTTGCTTTGAAATACTTGGAGGGGGAATGAGAAGACCTTTCCGACACTTTCAATGATGGCTCGAGATGTTTTGAACATTCAAGCGTCGTCAATCGCGTCCGAAAGCGCTTTTTCAACGAGCGGATATCAAATAGGAGACCACGAGACACTCATTAGCCGGAGACGACTTGGAAATTGCGGTATTATTCGAGATTGGATACGAGCGGAGCGGAGAAGGTGCGGTCAACCGGAGATCAACGAAGAAGATGATGAAAACTACAACGAAATCTTAACCGAAGGTAGTGGAAGCGACGTGGATCAATTTGACCAACAAATACCAATTCCAACCGAAGAACCACATGAAATCATCAAGCAATTAGAACAGGTTTTTTTGAGAATGTAATTTTTTTAATTGTAATTTTATTATGTAATTTGTAACTTTTGGACAACACCACAAAGTTGCAATTTAGATTTTAGACAATTGTATTTGTATTACAAAAAAATCATGTCTATTAAATAATATAAGAGGCACAAAAACAAAATGTTTTGGGATGTTTTTATTACACTATCTTGTTTTGTTTATTGAGTTTTTTTATACATATGTTATTTTAAAAAAAAAAAAAAAAAAAAAACGCCGTATCCCGACCCGAGCCCGACCCGAGCCCGACCCCGCCCCGACCCCGCCCCGACCCGAGCCCGACCCTGCCCCGAGCCCGCCCCGACCCGAGCCCGACGGGATCGGGATCGGGACGGGACTTGCTCCAGTCCCGCCAGACCCGACCCCGCCCCTTCTCCCGTCCCGCCCCGACCCCGACACCGCCAGACCCGAGCCCGGCCCATTGGCCACTCCTAGTAAAAACTCAATCTCATATAGTTAAATTTTCAACAAATATCAGCTCTTTGAGAAAGGATTTAATAAAACAATCATTTCACTCATATATAAATTTTATTATTTTGATTTATCTTTATATTGCTTCACTTTTCAGAAATTCTCCTCCAATTTCTTATTTTTTGATACATTCTTTTGCAGTGGCATTTATTTTTCTGTCGTACTTCTACCTTTCCGTTAGTAATGCCTTCATCCTTTTATAGGATACACATTTAAGCTGCAAAATCAAACGTATACATTGCCTGCAGGCTCATCACCTTATGATATGAGGATACATCTGTTAGAAATTTACTAATGTAGAATTAAGTTTATCCCATTATTTATGACTCGAACAATTGGGCCCCGCACGTCGGAAATATCATTTCCACACACGTGCAATCTTAGTGCCAAGTATCGTAAATTTCGTTAATGAAAGAGATATTGGTACGTAAGTGAAATGTTTGAGACATAGAATGATGGATGGTTATTTGCTAAATGACAAGTGTTCCACGTTGGTAAACGAAGGAATGATTGTGCGAGGTGTAAGATGGAACGGATCGGAAAAGGGTCGCGGAGCCGAGAAGGGCCGCGGTGCCGGAGCGCCGCGGCGCCTGACTGGCAGTAAGCTTCGTCGGCTTTCTGGTTGAATTAGCGTCGTGGCGCTAATGTGCCAGAGCCGCGGCGCTTCATTGGCAGTGAGTGCTCGACGGAAGTCCAAAAGTTTGGCTGATTATGGAGAGGTTTTGGAGCATTAACTTGGCAGTTTTTCCTCCATAACTTACCCATTATTTGGCTACATTAGTTGGTGGTTTAAAGGGCCATTACATGGCATTTAAATGACCATTACATGAGCACTTGAAGGGACCATCTTACACACCTATAAATTGAGGCCTTTGGCTCAATTCTATAGATGAAGAAGAAGAGTTATGAACATATGAATAGAAAAACAAGTTCACAACACCACAAAGAGATCAGATTTTCCTGATAGCAATCCTTCTCTTAGCAATCTTCATTATTCGTGTTCTTCATTGAGATCATTTGTGTAGGCTTTGCACACTTGATAGTTTGATATTTCATCATGGGAGACTATTTTCCACACTTCCGTCAAGCCTATATACGGGGGCAATCTTGTCTTAAAGATAGAGAGTCATCTCTCGACTCAGCCGGTGGTGTTGTGGTTTATCTTATTGGTTGCTAAGTGTTTCAGGTGTTAACTTAACAGACGAAATACTCTAACCGTTCGTATTCTCAGCGGATCTACAAGCCACAAGTGTAGTAGCTCATGTTCTTGTATTTCCGAATACAAGATCCATATTTGAAGTTTCAATTCAAGATCAAGATATTGACAACTTGTTGTTGTCCTCATTGTTGTTTATCCTTTCGATCACTGTAATAATTATTTACTATTCCCGTTGTTGCTTTACATATTCCAACAACATCCATAGCAAGAAAACCATTGTTTTCATTTTCTGTTCTTTGCCGTAGCTACACAGGTACAGAGAGGAGGACTACTTTTCTGCAGTGTGGATGACTTTATTCTGAGTTATTGTTAGGTTATCTTAACGGAACATCTGCAAGCTCATGTCTAGAAAATTTCTCAGTCTTTTTTTGTAATTTGCAACTATTCTGAAATTAAACGTTGCAAAATCTATTTATACATTTTGATCTTCTTTCCATCCAGTGACGTCGCCAAATAGAGTGAAGGGTGGTCAAATGAATACCATTCGCCTTAAAATTATACTGAGTATACAGAAAATGATATTGTGTATATATGTCCAAAGTTACTTTTTATATATATATATATTAAACTTTAAATACTCTTAACGGAATTTATGGCTTCGCCACTATCCCATCCTCAAGAGGATCAACAATGCTCCACTTATCCTCTATATGGCTCGAACGTCCAACTTACCGGTTGGTGATGGAGGTGCTATACTACTAGATTAACCATCTTCAATCATATAATGTTTTGGTGGTGGTCGTCCTTGGAAATATTTTTGAAATCTTGTGAAAAAAGTGCATCCATTGAACTTTATTCTGGAGTTTAGCCTGTGTTACAGCATAACTTGCTACGAATATGACTTATTTCCACCATTTTATGGCTTTCAAGCATTACAATTAATACAGGACAAGAAGTTGGAAAACTTACAGAAATGTACCCTTCGGCCATGCTAGTTTACCAAACATGGTCGAAGTATACCGTGCCTATACACAAGTTGTATAGGCAATGTATATTTATATGTATATGTATGTATATTATTTGTATGTATATTTATTTGTAGAGGTATGTATATTATTTGTATATTTAGTATAATCTTTACACTAATACACTTTGTACATATTTTGTAAACTATAAGACCGAATGATATTTGGCTGTAAATTTTTCCCCAAGAAGTTTGTAGGGCGAACTCTGAAGCATGTCTTCTCTCGTATAGCACATACTTGTCAGTACAGTAAAGTGCAAGTTGTTCAATGGTGTGACAGTGCAAGGTGCTTTGAAAGAAAGTTGTATTGGAACTACAATCAGAACCCATTTGGGATTATATTGAGGTGAATGGTATTTCCATTATACTATATGTTGGAGACTCTTGATATATACTGTAAAAATGTCTGGTGATGTAGATCCTGAGCAGGGTTTTCTGTGATTGTATTTTGTAGGTTCACATTGAACAGAGCCCATGTATGGGAGAGTGTTGGTCTTCCTCTTAGTTTAGTAAAAGGCATTGTCAAGGAAGACAAAACTGAAGGAAGAACATTCTTACACCTACTTTTTGCGATGAGAGGCAAATTAAAGATCTAGTGTCAGTGTTGTTGGAAAACTTTATACACTTCACACAAGTTTACAAGCAAATCATTAAACAGTGATGAACATTTATCTTAGTTTTGGAGAAAATTGTTGAAAGACTAGTTGCAAGATCTTTTAAGTCTTGTTACTATCTTTATGTAAACTTCTCTTAATGGACAGAGAGGAAAATAGTCAGTAATAGACTTAGGGACCATGACCATATATATAATAGTAAGACACCTCTTCGAAAGAGACAAAACTCTTCAAACGTAACCTTTCAGAAAAGGTGTAACTCTTCAGTTATAAACCATCAATTATAACTAGGAGTTAACTAGGATTTTATGCACATAAAATTCATACCTTATAATATAAAATTTATATATAGCCCATAAAAATGACACTCTATTAGATCAGAAAAATGGGTTTCATTAATTGATAGCATATCTATGTACAATTATATTAAATATGTGCCCATTAAATAGAGAATTTCTAACAATCTCCCACTTGGACCACATATATTTTTTGAAAAATTGTACATAACCAAAAACTTTATAGTGCGCACAATTTGCTATCTCTAAGCAATCTGATCCATTAATCGTATTAATATGGAGCGATTTTCGTAACATAAATTCGTCACTAAACGCATCAATGACCATAATATCAGCAAAATCAATGTCATAGATCAAGTATGGAAGCATATCATGAAAATTGCATGTAAATTGATCTCAGTGATGCCTATTCCCAAATGTTCCTACCTTATGACTTAAATATTCCAAAATCACTTTCTTACACGTTATGCAAAATTGCAGTAGAAATTCAATAACTTTATTTTCAGAGTTTTCAATAATCGCTCAAAATTTATAAATTTCATAAAATTTTAATTTGTACAGAAAATACACTTGAACATGTCAAAAGCATAAATAAAACAACAAACTTCTACTGAAGTGGCTCATCATGGAGTCCAACGACATCCATATAAGCTACTAGCTCATAAAAATTTTTAGGTTGCAACCTTTCATGTGCGGATCCGCAATAATAGAATTTGTATTTATATGTTATATTGACACAAGAAGACTCTGAACTCTTTCTTTCACAATCGTGAATTTAATGTCTGTATGTTTTAATTTTGACGAATTCGGATATACATAATTCAAATAAATATATATCCAAAAGGGCTCATCTAAAGATACCTAACACAACATTATTGTTTAGTCTTTGGACATAAATAATAATTTGTAAGTGGTACTTAGTTCATAAATATTTCTACCAAAACAGCCTAGTAATATGTCTTTCTTTGGACCGACACATTACCAGCATGATATTACTAAATGTATCACATATTTATGACTATCTATAATCTGGCCAAATTAATCTTTCTTTGGGATGATTATTCTGCATAGATGAACATGCTCACATGTCTAAAGCAAATAAATTTTATCTAATAGAGGTTACTTTGACATATTAGACTAATCTATTCCATTTGAAACAAGAAGCACACATGGTATAATTCCATTCCCAGTATAAATAACTATTTTTTTATGCGCATCGGAAAATAGCAAAACATAATATCTCCAAAATGCAACTGGAAAATGTAGATGATCCCTTTATGCAAAACTGCTTCAAAATTTAAAAAGCACAACAAAAAATTTACATAAAGCCCTGCAAAAAAACTGCCAAAATTGCAAAAATTGTGCAAAAAATGCACAAAAAATTAATGTCATACTATAAGAAATCTTTCAAACTTAATATTTTATGGTCTTAACCTCATTAGATCTGAAAAATCCATATGACATTAAATTGTCCTTCAATTTATTTTGGTTAGTCCTTAAAATATTAATCTCAAAAAACCGTCAAATAAAGATTAATAACTTAAACCAAAATAACACTTTAAAATTGCATAAACTTAAAGCAAATATGTAGAACTGGATACGCACAAATGAGGATCAAACTGCATCTATAGAAATCAAATTACAAAAGTTGTAATTTACTCCTATTTCAAACTGGACAAGCAATACAATACTTAGAATGATATAATTTCTTAATATCCTGACCAAAGTTTCTGAAAGACCAAAAAAAATTCAAAATAGGCCAGTAACTTAATTCTTGGTCCTAAGGAACTAAAATTGTCTTTATGGCTCAAAAGAAATATAATAAACCCAACATCAATTTAAATAATTTATGCCCTAAAGAAGTTGAATTATGGCCCGTTATTGCGAAAAGGGGAATAATATATCCTTTAATGCATGGTGAAAAAATCAAATAAATAAGGGATAACTTAATGAGTCAAATTCAATAGTAAGTGAAAATTAGATTAATCAACCAAGTTGAAAAATCAAATTTGACCAAAGAGCTCATGCTGACCCACGCCTCAACAAAAATTTTAAAAAATGATTTCTTCCTTCCTAACTCTTCTTCCCATCCAACCAAAATGTTTGATAGGCACATTATGGGACGTTTGCTTCAAAAAATCATTCATATATATATATATATATTATATAAAAAAATAAAAGAACATTAAAAAGAAAATTAGTGTCAAAGTATTCTGTCACAAGAATCTCGATTTTGCAGCATATTCTCTAACTTGGCATTTGGCGATCATATTATTGTAAATCCTTCCACTTTTTCATTATTTTATTATAATTAAAAGAATTCCCAAGAAAGATTTGTAGAAACAGATGCGTAAAAGTGCTGCCCGTTCGATTCTTCCGCATCTCCACAATTCGTGCCTTTTATTTTATCATTATAATTAAAAGGATTTGTAAGAATGGAAGAAAAGGAAGAAAACTTGTTGAAAATATCTGCCAAATGTTTGCATTAAGAGACCAAAGAATGCACCATTTGCAGATTCGAAATTGATCTCACAATACTTACAAACAAACGACAAAGATATTCGAATATCATGAATGTCAATTAGAACACTCAATACCACTTGTTGGAAAACTTTATACACTTCACACAAGATTACAAGTAAATCATTAGAAAGTGATGAATATTTATTTTAGTTTTGGAGAGAATTGTTGAAAGATTAGTTGCAAGATCTTTTAAGTTTTGTTACTATCTTTATGTACACTTCTCTTAATGAGATTGAGAGAAAAATAATCAGTAGCAGACTTAGGTACCATGATCATATATATAATAGTAAGACACGTCTTCGGAAGAGACACAACTCTTCAAAGGTAACCTTTCAGAAGAGGTTAACTCTTCAGTTATAAATCCATCTGTTGATGTTGGATGGATGTTGTGACAACATCTGTAAATGCTCAAGACAACATCTTATGAAAATAAAAATGTTGCCTGCGATGTTGTGACAACATTCCTGAAAACATCCCTGTAACGATTTTGCCTATTCTTCCGGCCAAAACAAGTTGTGTTACTGTGAGTAAAAAATGACCTAGGCAAACTAACAATGATGTTGTGTTTAAAACGTGGTAAAATAAACAGTCAAAGCTTGGAGAGGAAGCAGCGTGAAGACCAAGTCTAGAACGTTGAGCTTTTGAAGGAGCAAGAACCGGTCCAAGCTGAAGCCTTCTTTTACTCAACCTCCGCAACCAACCAGTGAGGATTTTAAGGGAAGTTCCACACTATAAATAGAAGGGAACTTCAGAGTATCGATATCCAGAATTGAACGAGAAAAATTACCAAGAGAACTCTCGGATATTCACCTTAGAAACTGGATCAACACACTTAGCCTAAAGTTGTATAACAACATCTAGTCCCACATTACTACTGCTGCTCAGATTCTAGATCAAGCTTATATTTCAAGCAATAGTAATGAAGATGTTGTATTTATCTTTTTAGATCTTTTAACTTTAGGCTGAAGTCATCTGCGACTTCATTTTTGTTTGTAATTTCTTTTTCGCATTTATTGTTCAATCTTGTAAAAAGAAATTCATTTGTAATTGTATATAATTTATACAATTCTTTGGTCATTGACCATCAAGGGATATATTAATAAATACCCTTGAAAATATAAACCTTGTGTCTCTTTACTTTTTCGCTGCATTTACTCTATAAAAGTTTATAACTGTTTTATCACAATGTTGCCTCAGATGTTGACACAACATTAAAGGTAACATCCAGAAACTGTTTTAATTGCTTTAGCTGTTACTGTTTTATTCTTACATATTCTTGCTTATCCGTAGCCCCGGACCCAACAAGTGGTATCAGAGCCAACACTTGATACAATAAGTGTTTGATTCTTAATATTACGGCTATGGACTCAGCTATACAAAACGTTGGTAGACTTCCAATTCTTGAAGGAACTAACTATGCCTATTGGAAAATCCGACTACGTTCGCACATCAAATCCATTGATGTTCGAGCTTGGAGATCGGTTTCCGAAGGCTATGTGATTCCCATACCCACAGACGAGGATGGTGATGTACTTATCAAACCCGAATCTGAATGGACCGCGGAAGAGATCAACAGTGCGAGCTTCAATGAAAAGGCCCTAAATGCGATATTTGGATGGGTAGATCTCTATATGTTCAAACTAATCCAGAATTGTACTACGGCCAAGGATGCTTGGGAGACCATACAAACTCATTGTGAAGGTACCTCAAGTGTACGACGTACAAAGCTTCGCATGATTTTGAGCCAATACGAACGCTTAAGGATGGAAGAATCTGAAGACATAAAATCCTATTTTGAAAAGTTAATTGACATTGCTAATCAGTGTCAAGTGCTTGGTTCTCCTTTAACCAACACACAACTTGTGGATAAAGCTCTCAGATCTCTTCCTGAAATGTTTAATACTAAGATTTGTGCTATTGAAGAGGCCCATAATCTTGCTACTATGGATCTACATGACTTGATGAGCATCTTTCAAACATATGATATGAACATGAAGAGCCAAAGAGATATGTATAAAGACAAGACTTTGGCACTCCAAGGACAAACCTCAGAAACCGAATTGGAAAACGAGGAAGAAAACTTGAAGGAACTGGGAAATGGTGCAATTGTTGCCTTACTTACTAGTCGATTCAATTCGATGGTGAGAAAGAGAAACATTGATCGCAATAAAGCCAAATACAAACAACATCAAAACCCACTCTTCAATAAACAGCCGAATAGGTCACCTTCTGAGCAAAGAAATCACAATCCACTGAGGAAATCTAACTCCGACAGTACCAATTTCAATCCCAAGCAACTCAAGGGAGTGCAGTGTCATGCATGCTCGGGTTGGGGACACTATGCTAATGAGTGTGCAAACACCCTTAGAAAAATTGGTAAGGTTATGTGGGTAACTCTCAGTGATGATGAGAACGAAAAGGAGGAAGGAGATCAAGAAGAAGAACCACAGGCAATGCTGGCAGCCATGTTCGAACATTCACTGTCCGACGATGAAGATGTTATTGACAATGTTGCGACAACATCAGACTCAACATATGGAATGTCTTCAACACCAGAGAGGTATGTATACTTTGACTATTCTGATATAAATTGTTTTAGTGGATTTATTTCTTCATCTGAGGCTATAAATTTGGATTTAGTTGACTCCAAAGATGACGTAATAAAGGAATTACAAAATCTGTGTAAAGCCTTAATCACTAAATCTGAGCAACTAGACTCAAAAGTAAAATTATTGGCTCTTGAGAATAGCAATCTGAAAGGCACAATCAACCAATTAGAGGTGGTACTTACCAAGAAGGACCTAGAGCTTGGTAAGATTCGTGCACGATTGAACGTAGCTGAGACCACCTTTCAAAGGCTCAACATGGGAACCTCCAAACTGGATGAAATATTAAACTTCAATAATCCTACAAGGGCTGGGCTTGGGTACCAATCTCCTAGAAAAACAAATACTTCCAGAATCCATAGTCAAACTGAGAGGATAAAATTTGTCAAAGAAAATACGAGCAACTCTCAGATCACTGAAATTGGATCGAAGTTTGTATGTAGCTTCTGTAAAAAGTTAGGACATCTTATGCCCTACTGCTACAAAATTCAAAACTCTGCACTCAAGATATTGCCTAAAATGTCGTCAAGAATGTTGCCCAACATCACTGACAACATTCAAAGCAACCTGCCTGAAAGCAGAAGGAAGAAAAAGGAATGGGTACCCAAATTGAATCTGAAATGTAATGTGTGCATAACTGTTTTGCGTACTAACATTACAGCGTCTTGGTATGTCGATAGTGGCTGCTCACGTCATATGACAGGTACCAAAAGCCTATTGAAGGAGTATGGAGCATTCAATGGAGGATACGTGACCTTTGGAGGAGGAAGTAAGAGTAAGATAATTGGTAAAGGAACTGTTAATGTTTCGGATGTACCAGCCTTGAAAAATGTTCTTCATGTAGAAGGTATGGTTGTTAATCTTCTTAGCATAAGCCAATTATGTGATGATGATCTCGAGTGAAATTCAACAAGAAAGGTTACAGATTCTGCAGATAAATGTGTCATATTAGGAACCCGAATGGGAGATAATTGTTATCTAGTCGGTAGACAAGAGTTTTGCAACTCCGCAAAGGTAGGTGACCTGACACTTTGGCATCAAAAGTTGGGACATGTCAACTACGGCACCTTGGAGAAACTGATCTCATTTGAAGTTGTTAGAGGCATTCCCAAACTGGATCCAAAAGATAAAACACTGTGTGAAGATTGTTTGAAAGGAAAGCAGACCCGAGTCTCTCATAATGTTGTCCAACATGACGGACAACATTCAGGTACGTCTCATTGTTTCCAATTATTGCATATGGATCTTATGGGTCCAATCGAGGTAGATAGCCTAGGAGGAATGAGATATTCTTATGTGATAGTAGATAATTTTTTCAGATTCACTTGGATCTATTTTTTAAAAGAAATATCACAAACCTTTGAGATGTTTAGAACACTTTACTCTAGGATTAAAAATCTGTTTTGTTCTTCGATTTTCAGAATTAGATCTGATCATGGAAAGGAGTTTGAAAATCAAATCTTTGCAAAATTCTGCAAAAAGAAAGGCATATTCCATGAATTTTCGGCACCAAAAACACCACAACAAAATGGGGTTGCCGAGAGAAAGAACATAACTCTACAAGAAATGGCTAGAGTTATGTTAAGTTCTAAGCAAGTGTTAAAAAGGTTTTGGGCAGAAGCCTTGAACACGGCATGTCACATAACTAATAGAATTTATTTATGGCCAGGGACCAAGATGACACCCTATGAACTGTTAAATGAAAAGAAACCTACAGTGCGGTACTTTCATGTCTTTGGGTGTGTGTGTTATATTCTTAATGACAGGGATAAACTGGTCAAATTTGACTCTAATAGTGACAAGGGAATATTCGTTGGCTACTCTCAGAATAGCCATGCTTATCGAATATACAATCTTCGGACAAAGACCATACAAGAATCAGTCAATGTTATTTTCGATGACCTGCTGGATATATCTGGTAGAACTTTAGAAAACAACATTGTGGTTACAGTTGAAGAGGAGCAACCCACAGAAGAAACAAATGTAGTCCCAGATGTTGTCCCAACATCAGAAGAAACATCTGAACCTCAAAAAGAGAACACAGGGGACGAAATCGAGGAGGAATCTTCTACTGAACTGAATGATCAAGTGAGAAGAGACCCTCCATCAAGGATTAGAAGGAACCATCCACCCGACCAAGTGATAGGCGGAGTTTTTGAGGAGAGGCGTACAAGATGGAAAGAGCCAGTAAATTATCGAGAAATGGTAAAGTATGTGTGCATGTCCACCATATTGAACAGGTAAGTCTCTCTTGTCTTACATCTACTTTGGAACCTAAAAATATTAGGGAAGCATTAAAAGATAATTTTTGGATTCAAGCCATGCAAGAAGAGCTTGAACAATTTTCCCGAAATGAGGTTTGGGAGTTGGTACCATGACCCAATAACACAAATGTTATTGGGACCAAGTGGATATTCAAAAACAAATCAGATGAGTTAGGAAAGATTGTCAGGAACAAAGCTCGACTTGTTGCTCAAGGATATACACAAGTAGAAGGTATCGACTATGACGAGACCTTCGCTCTTGTGGCTAGAATTGAGTCAATAAGGTTACTTATTGCTATTGCTTGCTATCTAAAGATTACCTTGCACCAAATGGACGTTAAAGGTGCCTTTCTCAATAGATACTTGGACAAAGAAGTTTATGTTGAATAACCAAAGGGATTTGAGGATCCTCACCATCCACATCATGTGTACAAGCTCAAGAAAGCCTTGTATGGACTAAAACAAGCACCACGTGCATGGTATGGTCGTCTAACTAACTTCCTTGTTGAGTTTGGTTTTACCCGTGGAGAAGCTGACATAACATTATTCATTAAAAGACGGTGTAGATGTAATAATAGCTCAAATCTATGTTGATGATATTGTTTTTGGTTCGACTACAAAATCACTAGTAAAGTCTTTTGTCGAAGCAATGTCGACAACATTTGAGATGAGCATGATTGGAGAACTAACATTTTTCTTAGGCTTGCAGATTAAACAGAATGAAGATGTGATCTTTGTATCTCAAAGCAAATACGCCAAGAATCTTGTTAGGAGATTTGGTCTGGAAAATGCTAAACACATGAAGACTCCAATGGGCTATGTGCAACAGGTATGTAAAGACGATGTTGGACAAGATGTTGACCCAACATTATACCAATCTATGACAGGTAGCCTTCTATACCTTACTGCCAGTCGCCCCGATATCATGTTTAGTGTATGTGTTTGCACCAGGTTCCAAGCCAGTCCCAAGGTATCTCATTTTAATGTTGTGAAACGTATCATTCGATACGTTGCCGGTACAAGTGACTTGGAAATTTGGTACTCCAAAGACACTAATTCTAATCTAATAGGATATAGTGACTCGGATTGGGCCGGTGATGTAGACGATAGAAAAAGCACTAGTGGTGGGTGTTTCTATCTTGGCAATAATCTAGTCTCATGGTACAGTCGTAAACAAAATTGTGTATCACTCTCGACTGCCGAATCTGAATATGTGGCAGCCGGAAGTTGTTGTGCTCAACTGATTTGGTTACTACATATGCGAGTTGACTATGGCATATCTAATAACTCTATGATTTTGTACTGTGATAATCTGAGTGCTATTAATATTTCCAAAAATTCAGTTCAGCATTCACGTACAAAGCACATAGACATAAGACATCACTTTTTAAGAGACTTAGTGGAAAAACAGCTAGATCAAATCGAACATGTTGATACTCTTTTTCAACTGACTGACATTTTTACCAAACCTTTAAATCAGGAGAGATTTTCTAGCTTGAAAAAATCTCTTGGTCTCTGTTTTCTTTGAAAATAAGACAGATTAGGTAGATGTTGTCCGAAATATTGTCCTAACATTCTGGGTAACATTTACTGTTGAGTCAATATACAGGATAAGTGTTGTAGTGATGTTGCATTTTTTTTAAAAAAGATTCAAGCATGACTCTAAAAGGACAAGATATGAAGGTGAGGCCTCTACTAAAAGATTTGGATGTATACAAAAAGAGCAAAGCTCTAAGATTGGTATCGTTCCTATTCTACAGGAGTACCACGTGTTCAAAAAGGTTGAAAATACCTCAATATTTTTTTTAATCTGTATGTGTTCAACTAAGTTGATTAAGGACAATGGTAAATGTTACATTAGTCCAACGATCAGTCTCATAGGGAACATGTATGGAAATATTATCTGTCAAATCAGAAAATCCTTGGAGTCTCATAATGCTTGTTTAACTTTGAAATGTTGCCAACATCATCAACAACATCGTGTTCCGGTACATTGATCAAACTGGTTTATCTTATTTTATTCATGTTTTTGGTATTTAAAACGTCTCTGTTTTTAACTGGAAGTCCAAAAATTCTGGATGACCGTTTTTTTTAAATGATGATATGTGCTATGACAATCCTATTTTAGGTGTGTAAAGAGGTTTTATTCTTCTATACATGCTAAATTTAAGGAAAAGGAGTTTAAGTGTAAGTATACTTTGCCATAATAAAACCTCTCATTTTTTGTCTTGGAATTGTCACATCAGCCGACTACCAACCCATTAAATCATGGCAGCCCAAACAACACTGTCATTTCACAAAACCCAAAACTTCTCCAACACGCCCAATCCTTCAAAAGCCTCTCCCATGTCCGTGTCCCTAAAATCAACAAACACCAAAGATTATTCTCCAATGTTGACTAGTCCAGCAAATAACGACAACGTTTACAAGCATTATACTTCCATCAATGACTTGAGACCTGTCGAGGAGGACTGCACACAGGCTATGATCCTGCTTGGTTCAGATAATCCATTACAGGTGAGCTACCCAGGCGATAATGAAAACCCAATCGATGTTGATGCAACATCTGATTTCTCGAACCTTGCCTCAAAATCGACATTTCCGACGCAAATGTCAAAGAGGGTTTACGAAAACCAATTCGGTGAATACCAGTCTGCCAAAAGATCCAGGGAAGAGTCGACTTTCCCTGTTAATACTACCACAAGCAGCAGCACTGACACCAATTTTAGTGTGCCCAGTTCCTCTAGAACTCCATCGACTTCCACTCCACAAGTAGAATCTGAGAAGGAAAAAGAAGAAGAAGAGATGTCTGATGACACACCTCTACGAAACTTCATTCCTAAAGGGGTCCATAGAACATACTGAAATTTTGATAAATATGTTGCCTCAACATCAAAGGCAATAGACAAGAAAATGGACCCAGACTATGTTGCCCAACATCCGAGGCAACACCTGCAGCCACCTCATCCGAACAAGTATACACAGAATCTGAAACAGATTCTGAGGTAATTCCCTACTCTTCCATGTTTTAAACTAAATCATGCTCCAGCAATTGGAATTGGTTTAAGAATAGAGGAGTTAGAGGGGAGAAGGTGATTGACCTAACTTCATTCTCCAAAAATGGTTTAGTTGATTTCTTAAGTAATCGAAACATCTTAAGCTCTGTATCTGGTAAGAATTCTTATTGTGGGTGATTAGGGTGTTCTATGCTAATCTGATGCTTGCTGTTAAGGACACAACCTCAAAGAAATTTGGGAAAGTGTACCTATACAACAAGGTATACAATTTTACACCTAATATCATCAACTCCACCCTTGGGATAATTATTAGTAAAAGAGAACCTCAACCAAACCCCACTGTGGAGGAACTCAATTCAATGATCAAGTACCTTACAGGGAATTTGATCACCGTTTGGGCTCCTCGCAGCCCTGTGTCGAAACTCACTGCCTTGTTTGCCACTTTGCACAAACTTGCTATATACAACTGGCTACCCTCTCTCAACGAGACAGTAGTGACCCTTGATCAAGCATCACTGCTTTTTAAGATTGGAAGAAATCAGAAAGTTGACTTAGGAACACTTATATTCAACCATGCTGTCAACTTGGCGTAAAAAACAAAGCAACTCGCCCTTCCATACCCCTCCTTGATTTTTCAAATCCTGCTCAACCAAGGTTTTAAGACTCCAAAAGGAGAAAAGCTGAGTCCAGCCTTAGAGGTTTACTCAGTACAACGAGCAGATGCTAACATCAGGGACAGGGTTATTGACCTGCCCTGGAAGAAAGATAAATGGGACACTATCACATCAAAGGATGTTGCCGACATTCCTGGCAACATTGCTCAAGGACAGGTCTCAATGTCCAAAGACTGGCTACGACAGCACATTGCTGAACTTGACAGACAAATTCAAGAACTAGTGCGAGCCAGGAACTATTACATGGGCTTACTTTCTTCACAAAAAGGGGGAGATGATGCTGATGCTGGAAGCAGACAGACAGGGGGAGATGATGCTGATGCTGGAAGCAGACAGATAGGGGGAGCTGCTACTGATAAAGGTGCAGGTAATGATGCAGGGGAGAGGAGGTGAGATGATTGATTTCTAACTACTTCTGAAGCCATGGAGATGAAGATAGTGCTGCACAGAGTGATTGATCACAAAAAGCGGCTGGAAGCTATTGTGACTTGATTACTCTAGTCAATGATGATTATGCTGATGGAGTGTTGATTCAATGATGAATGTTTATTTGAATAGTGGACTATACTGACATTTGGAATATTATTTATGTTTGTATTTTTTTACTTTGAGATATTTGGTCTGTTCTTGCAGACATTGTGACTGCTTTCAAAAGTTGTTTATATATGTTTGCCTGATGTGGATTGTTATGAATGGTTACTGTAGACTGATTACGCAGTTGCCGTAAGTAAGTCACGACTAACGAACATAACTCCTATCCGATCAAATCATCGATACAACACTTGCTTGAAATTTGCTACTGCAAGTTAAGGGGGAGCATAACACTAATCCTACTGATTCTTGGAATGTAAGGACTACATCGGGAATCAGTAGCCTAGTCATTTTCGCTTCGTATGGAGTTTTGTGAAGAAAGGCAAAAAGGGGGAGATTGTTGATGTTGGATGGATATTGTGACAACATCTCTAAATGCTCAGGACAACATCTTATGAAAATAAGAATGTTGCCTACGATGTTGTGACAACATCCCTGTAACGATTTTGCCTATTCTTTCGGCCAAAACAGGTTGTGTTACTGTGAGTAAAAAATGACCAAGGCAAACTAACAATGATGTTGTGTTTAAAACGTGGTAAAAGAAACAGTCAAAGCTTGGAGAGGAAGCAAATAGTGAAGACCAAGTCCGAACGTTGAGCTTTTGAAGGAGCAAGAACCGGTCCAAGTCGAAGCCTTCTTTTACTCGGCCTCCCGCAACCAACCAAAGGTGAGGATTTCAAGGAAAGTTCCACACTATAAATAGAAGGGAACTTCAGAGTATCGATATCCAGAATTGAACGAGAAAAATTACCAAGAGAACTCTCGGATTTTCACCTTAGAAACTGGATCAACACACTTAGCCTAAAGTTGTATAACAACATCTAGTCCCACATTACTGCTGCTTTTTCGTATTCTAGATCAAGCTTATATTTCAAGCAATAGTAATGAAGATGTTGTATTTATCTTTTTAGATCTTTTAACTTTAGGCTGAAGTCATCTGCGACTTCATTTTTGTTTGTAATTTCTTTTTCGCATTTATTGTTCAATCTTGTAAAAAGAAATTTATTTGTAATTGTATATAATTTATACAATTCTTTGGTCATTGACCATCAAGGGATATATTAATATATACCCTTGAAAATATAAACCTTGTGTCTCTTTACTTTTCCGCTGCATTTACTCTATAAAGGTTTATAATCGTTTTATCACAATGTTGCCTCGTATGTTGACACAACATTGAAGGCAACATCCAGAAACTGTTTTAATTGCTTTAGCTGTTACTGTTTTATTCTTACATATTCTTGCTTATCCGTAGCCCCGGACCCAACACCATCAATTATAACTGAAGAGTTAATTAGGTGTCTATGAACATAAAATTCATACTTTATAACATAAGATTTATATATAGCCCATAAAAATAATACTTTATTAGATTAGAAAAATGGGTGTCTTTAATTGATAGCATATTTATGTACAATTATATTAAATATGTAACTCCATGAAATAGAGAATTTCTAACAAGTGTATCCAAAATGAGTGTGTCCTGATTATACGTATACATCCTAGATTGTTTTTGGTTCATGCATACATAGTTCGAACGAAAAGTAATATTTTTAGTTGCACACAGAACCTGCTTAGATCCTCTCTAGTAGTGATTTATTTTCCTTTCTAAAGAGATAGATTCCGCCACCCCCAAGGCCAACTCATAGGCTGCATTTGATTGAAGGTAAACTGAAAATTAAGCTCTTTCCTTAAGACAAAGCTCCTTCATTCCTTATTTATTTTTAAAAAATCCCTCTTTAGTTAGCGAATAATGCAAAAAAGAAGCATGTCGAAGTGGTTGTCAATATTCCCTGTGGCGCAGTTAAATGCTATTAAATTTCTGTAGGTTTATTGGCTTAAGGTGGGTATACGATTTCTGTAGGTTATATATCTTCCCCCAGTGGAATTAAAGATTCACTTATATGTATTGATAGTATAATTATTTTAAAAAAGAAAACTATCAGTGTGGCTGAACTGTTATAGAATGTTGTCTAATTTATTTTTCATGTTATCAATTTTACTTATTATCGAGACTTACTTATAATTAGCTTTTTTTATTTTAGATAATTGTATAGTGTAAAAATTCTATTATACTCCCAATGTATAGAAATTAAATTCATGGAATTAATTCGTCTCTCAAATTTTCAATTAAACTTTTGGATGTATAATATATAAGAGTGACAAAATTAGTTCATGAAAATATGACCCGCTCAATTTGCTCAAATTTGAAACTAATGATCCGTCTATTTATTAACTTAGTTCATTCTTATTGACCCAATTTAGAGCTCATCTAGATGATTGACTGATTTGTTAAGTATATGGGAAAAGAACACAAATGCTCATTGTACACAAAGTAATTACTCGGCCCGGCCCCTTACTTTCATACCTTCAAAATTATTTATCTGAATACCCCCAAAATTATAATATCAATATGATATATGTTATATACCATGATGGTATCATAGAGGACTTCATTTATTTTTCAAAAGCACTCATCAGCCCTTTATGATAACCCATATGATATATATAATATACATCATAGACGATCATGTTCATTCATTCAAAAACACACTTCTCTCATAAAATTATCTATGATACCATTATGATATATAAATATACTTAGATGTATCATGGAGGAAGAATTTGGGTGAGGGGTACTCGAATAAATAGTTTCGGCCAAGTGGGTAGTACCGAAATTAGTTTATGGAAGGAGCATTTTCATGTAAACAGTTTGCCTATAGTGAGCATTTTGTGTTATTTCCCTTATATATATATATATATATATCTTAAATATAAGAAATCTTGTCAAAATATTTTAAAATATTTTTTTAAAATTTTATATGTTATATGTTATATATAGATATAAGATTTTTCTTAATTATTTTTGTCTGGCAATTAAACATACTATACGAAAACAAATTAAAATAATATAATTTAGTAAAAGTTAGATGAGTTGTTATGATTCATTAGCTAATTCATTTCAATCCAAGTAATTTATGGGTCAATTAATAGCTCGCACTTTATTAGTTCAGCACATTATTAATACGATTGCACAACTCCTTTCCTTTTACTAGTGCTAACGTGAATGGTTTTTTGCCCATTCTTACAAGCTTCAAGTATCACTTCTCAAAATTTACCTCATCTCGGACAAAATATTGATCAATCTAAAATTATTTGTAATGCTGAATCACCTCCTTTTTTTTTGTTTTGAAAGACAAAATCAACGTGTTGTCCTACTATCAATTCTGAAATGTTTTTGGACTTTACCAAATTCTATTTCTTTAAATATATAAAAACTTTTGCTTAAACAAAGTTGTCCTGAGCAATGTTATGTACCCAAAAGAAACAAGTCAAACGGCAAAATATTGTTGTCGTGCCTAGCTAGTACCAAAAGTATTGCTGGCTATCACGACAATTCTATTTTGTCTCTTTAACCAAACACTCAACTACTGGATTTATAGTTAAGTCATCGGAGTAAGGTAATTGTCACGCTCCAAATCTGACCCTGGACATAACAGGCATCAGATGCTATGAATAATATCGGAAGCATCTTATGAATTAATACAATTAAGTCCCACCTTAGTCTTTTATTAATAATTTCAATTAAGCTATAAATATTAAGTAAAAGTCATGGTCACAATTTATGAAATCAAATCAGCGGAAGTCTGTAATAAATAAATGTTAAAACGTATTAATGTCCAAGAGAGTCAAATAACGACCTCAACCAAATACCCACAAAGCAATGTCTATATATGAGGCCTCTAAGATGATAAAAGGAAATAGTCTAACTTCAAGACGCAACCTAAAAATTAATACTAACAAAATAAGATAGAGTGGTGTCCCACGAACAATCATATGGGCTCACTGAATAGTCTCGAAAGCATCAACTTCTCCTAACTTGTAGGCGTATTACGTACTTGCTCTTCTTCGTTACCTGACACACCATCAAAAATAACAATGGTATGTCTGAGTACTGGGTACTCAGTGAGTGCCTCCGGGATAATAAATAACATAAAATAATATAATATTAACCAGTGAAATAATATAAGTAAAGCAGTTCGAAATCCAGAGATAAAACAGTTCACCAACTTAGAGAAACCATTAGTAGAAACCATAAGAGGGAATTAAATCACTTTCAATCTATTATGTCAATTCTCAAGATTAATCTTTCATTTATGAACTTAAGATCACCATCAAGTTACTTACGAACAACCACGATTATGCCAATACAAGCCAAATGAAAGAAACGAAGGGATGACCATTAAGGTTTCCTAAAACCGCATAGAAGCACCACATCGAGGTGGTCACCCTCGATGGCTATCCTTCCTCCCAAATAGCTAGGCAAAATCTCATCGGGTCATGAACCCTATATGGACACTCTTCCTCCCAAATGTCTAGATAAACCACACTAAGATTCATAGTGACTACCCTTCCTCCCAAGTAGCTAGGCCAAACATAGAAATGAAGTTCAAGTTACTAAATGAGTTTCGAATTCAACACAATCCGTTCATAGAGCAAACACATGAATTATCTAAGCTTTCCGAAATCAAGTTTAAGCATCTCTTATGGGGTAATTAATGTTCAATGGTTAAAGATTTATATTTTAATTTCAATCATCCTTCAATAAGGGAAAATGATGTATACATATATATAATATAATACACATAAAGGCTTAATGTGGGCTTGTCCCTCACACACACAAACATTGTCAAGAAATCGCTTTAAATGTTTAAAAAAGTATGTTCGAAAAAGAGACATATCTTGATTCCCGCTAAAAGCTAGCAAATGTGTTCTTCCACGCTCAATAATCGTTCTACAACTGATAAGGATGATAAAGATTAGAACTTTAATTATTTCTACGAGCTTTCCTTAATTTTTGAAAACTAGGGCTTTTCTAAGCCTTAAAACTTGTTCTTGAACCTCATATGAATCACTCGTTGATTCTAATCGCGTAGTATAATCTATACTTAAAAGTCATCAATGGAATCAGGGAAACCAAAGTCCATACCTTTTTGGCGAAGTTCTACACGTCCCTTTTTCTCCTTTCTTGAGCTTTCAAGAATCTAGAGTTTGGAGAGATGAAATAAGGTTAATTTGATGTTAGATTAATGTAATAATGATGGGGATTGATCAAGAACTTACCTTAGATGTTTTGAGAAAACCTTAGGGTTGTTTCCTCTCAAAATACGACTTAGAACAAAGTCTGAAATGTGAAAGCTGACATAAAATTATCTAAGGGTTGTATATATAGTCCTGCACATTTTAGACCCCCTGGCTCGCTGAGCGAGGTCCAAAGCAATGGGTAACCTCGCTTTGAGCTGCGCTCGGCGAGCTCACCGTCTAATTTATACTTAGAATTTTTTTTGAATTTTTCACTTTTGGACCCTATACCTCGCTGAGAGAGGTCCATAACACGACCCTACCTCGCTTTGGTCTGAGCTCAGCGAGCTTCTTGGTCCATTTTACACTTAGTCAAAATTTGATGATTTTCGACTGTACTGATAGCACCTCGGTAAATTGGGCATAACGCCTAGCACATAACTCCGTATGAGCTCCATCATATATGGTTGGAAAGGTATTTCAAAGACCTACAACGTTTAAATTATGAGTTTTCTCAAATTCCCACTGAAACGACCCGAATAAGGAGCACAAGTGAGAACTACCTCAGACTTAAATGAATTTAAGAATTTTTACAAACTCTCTTATTTGGTTTGACTTCAAAACGACTATCTATCACCCAAACTCATCCCGAAGGAATTCACATAGATAAAATATAACACATCAACACTCATTTAGTTCATTCACACATAACCCGAATTTATAAAATATTACAGTAACATAGGAGAAAAATGATTATCCTTTTTGGACGGACTAACCCTTATATCTTTCTTGTCTTTGTGATAAAATTTTATTAGTAATACTAAATTAGATGGAGCTTTTTTTTTAATGGAGATTATCATTAGTTAGATTTCATATTATCTTTGTGTTTAATTATCAAAATTTCGAGCTTGAACGAATATATGAATGAAAGATTATTGTTACATTAATTATCATATTACGAAAGAAATTTCTTTCATAAAAATATTTTAATAGACTATATATTTGTCAATTTGTTCAGCAATCTTATTAATTAAGGTAAATTAACTTATCAATTTTTTCCTATAAATCCAGCAAAAAAGAGTATGTGACACTAAAAATAAAAGGATAGAATTGACCAAACTGACAGGTTTTAATTTTAGTGAATCGAATCAAACAACACTATGAACACCGATAGCAGGGCGATGCGTTAAATCAAATTTTAAAAATATACTTAAAGCGTGACGAATTGTACGTTGAATGTAAGGAGGTTGTCTACCTTTGCAATTTTTTTAAACTTATATCAGGGGAGGAGGATGTTATGCTATTAATAGCATTGAAACCTTCCACCTAACTGTGAAATACAAAAGCTCACCAAGTGAGCTAACTGATGACGCCCAAAACTAGTCTTAAAAAGGATAAGCGATCCTGTAAATATAATTCGATCTAAAAGTTTAGAGTCGAATTCCACAAAGAATTAACGTTAATTATAACTGTTGAATATTACTAAAATTACAAGTTCGAACAATTTTTTAAGTTATAAAGATTAAGATTTCTATTCTAAACTAAGGCTGGCCATTAGGCCGGGACGGCCCGACCCCGACCCGAGCCCGCCCCGACCCCGAGCTCGCCCCGACCCCGCCCCGACCCCGACCCTGACCCCGATTAGTAAAAAAAAAAAATCGGTAGCGGGACTCGAACCAGGACGGGACAATATCTCGTCCCGACCCGTCCCGAGCCCGCCCCAGGCCCTCCAATCCCTAGCCCACCCTGAGCCCGCCCCGATCCCGCCCGAAAGCCCCCCTTTGCAAATATAACAGTTGCACCAACGGTCATTTTAGATTTTGGCCGTTGGGCAACGGTCATTTTTGGCCTCCCCCAACCCCCTACCCCCTTAATATTTATTTTTAACCCATAAGTTATTATATTTACACTTTAACCTAATTTTTCAACTATAAATAACTCATTTTCTCTTCATCTTTCTCACAAATCTTCCTACAATCTCTCTAATCTCTCAATATCTCTCTCTACAAGTCTACATTGTTTACTAAATATTCAATTTTATTTATTCATTTGGGAATTGGGAGTGAAGTTGGCAACTAGCTTGAGGATCTTCCATCGAGCAAAGTTTCAATTTTCAACCTCTCGATTACACGTCGACGTTTGGTACATTCGTTCCTTCATTAAATTATAATTGTATGTTTATTTTATTTAGCGCACTTAATTTTATTATCTTTAATTATTTATTATCATAATTAAAATGAAAGGATTAAGAGGTATGTTTAATGGTAAGGGTAAAGGTGTTTCTTCTAGTAGGGGCAACCAAGGCAAGGGTACTTCTTCTAGTCATCCTATTCCTACACAGGATGATTTTGTTGATACTCAACATTTTCCTACAATACCATTAGATTTAGACGAGGAGCTATTTTCTGGAACTCAAGAAGACTTTAATTTAGACGATGATCTAGATGATACACCCACTAATGTTGATGACAACACACCCACTAGTGCACCTTCAACTGAAATGTCTCCTATTCCCCCTAGTATGAGACGAGGTCCAACAAAACGACCATTAAAATCAGATGCATGGATATTTTTTGATAGGGACGTAGAGAATCAAGTAGTTAGATATAAAATTTGTAAAAATGTTTTAAAATTTAAAACTGGAAAAGGTCACGGTGGGACGGGGGGTTTAATCAGACATGTAGTAAGTGTTCATCCAGCTAGGTATGCCGAATATCAGACTTCAAAACCGGGTGCGCAAACGTCCGCTCCATCGGAACAAGGTTCACATATTGTTCCGGACCAAGTACAGGGTCAAATTAACCCCACGACGGGGGGAATTGTAGGCCCTAAATACAATAAACATAGAGATAGGGAAGCAATATCAAAATTAGTTGTTGTGGAGGGTTTGCCTTTTTCATTTCCTTCATCTCCCGATTTTATTCATTACATTAGAGATATATATAATCCTGCTTTTAACGGTTTTCCTAGATCAACTGTTAAGAGAGATGTATTTAAATTTGCACATGAATATCAACAATATTTACGTTATTCATTATATCATTTTAATGGCAAAGTATCTATCACGTCTGATATAGGTCGTAGTACTAACGGCCATGATTATTTAATGGTAACTTGTCATTGGATAGATTATAAATGGTCTATGCAAAAACATATCTTAGCGTATAGATATATAGATGATAGGCACACTTGTACTTTTATTGCAGAAAATATTTATCAAGTGTGCCATTATTATAGAATAACCGATAAAATTATGATTATTACATTAGATAACGCTTCTTCTAACAATTACGCTATTACAATTTTAAAAAATAGTTTAACTCCATCTTTTCCAGATCATTTTCATATAAATTGCGTGTGTCATATATATAACTTAATTGTAAAGGATGGTCTATCACTTTTTGAAGACATTCTTAGTAAAATACAATTTTCTATAAACTTTATTTTTAAAAGTAATAGAGTACAACGAAGAAAAGAATATAAAAAAAACTTGTCACGATTGTGGACTACCTTATAGAAAAATTCCAGAAGAAGTATCCACTAGGTGAAATTCTTTATACGAGCAACTACTTGTTGCTTATGACTATAGAAAACCTATAACTTTATTTTTTAACTCTCATAATCAAAATCCAGCTGATATGATTGTAGATAGTGATTGGGTAAAAATTTCTTAACTTATTGTATTTTTAGAGAAATTTTTTCAAGCAACAAAAGAATTTTCCGGTATATATTATCCTACTATTTCAACTATGTTGTTTTATATAACTCTAATATTTTTATTACTTAGTGAATATATGGAAAAAATAGCTTATATGGCAGCTATTAAAAAAATGTTTATCAAAATAAAAAAATATTTTATTCCTATTCCCACTATTTATATTATTGGTGTTGTATTAAATCCGACTATTAAAATAGACGGTACTAAATCACTTATTGAAACTATTTACGATTGTATAGAAGTACTACCACCTCCAAGTCCAAAAAATCTAAATCACCCACCACATATTGAACAAACTAAATAAGAAGTGTTGTCTAGCGTAGAAGACCAATGCAAAAAAAATATAGGTTTTACCAACAAGAAAATGCTAGTAACTTACCGGCTTCCATACCATCTTCTTCATCTTCAACACAACCTCACAAAAGACATGCTGTTTCTGCGGCTAGTATTGAAAGCCTCAGAAATAGAATGTGCGGCCGTACCGCTACTAACCAAATTAGCGAGTTGGATATTTTTGTTTTGCAGGGTTTTGTACCGTACCAAGAAGTTATCAAGGAAGATGGACATGAAGACTTGCTGAAATACTGGAGGGGGAATGAGAAAACCTTTCCGACACTTTCAATGATGGCCCGAAATGTTTTGAACATTCAAGCGTCATCAACTGCGTCTGAAAGCGCTTTTTCTCCCGGCATATATCAAATAGGAGACCACAGACACTCATTAGCCGGAGACAGCTTGGAAATTGCAGTATTATTCAGAGATTGGATACGAGCGGAGCGGAGAAGGTGCGGTCAACCGAAGATCAACGAAGAAGAAGATGAAAACTACAACGAAATCTTATCCGAAGGTAGTGGAAGCGACATGGATCAATTTGACCAACAAATACCAATTCCAACCGAAGAACCACAGGAAATTATCAAGCAATTAGAACAGGTTTTTTTGAGAATATAATTTTTTTAATTGCAATTTTATTATGTAATTTGCAACTTTTGGACAACGCCACAAAGTTGCAATTTAGACAATTGTATTTGTATTACAAAAAAATCATATGTCTATTAAATAATATAAGAGGCATAAAAACAGCCTTGAGATGTTTTTATTACACTATCTTGTCTTGTTTATTGAGTTTTTTTTTATACATATGTTATTAAAAAAAAAAAGGAAAAACCGCTGGAATCCGCCCCGATCCCGACCCCGACCCGACCCAATTCCGACGGGATCGGGATCGGGAAGGGACTGGAGCAAGTCCCGCCAGACCCGACCCCGCCCCCTTCGCCCGTCCCGCCCCGACCCCGTCAAACCCGGCCCACCAGACCCAAGCCCGGCCCACTGGCCAGCTATATTCTAAACTACTTAACTAATAAATAATAAAGCAGTAAAAATTATCAATTAATTAGAGAGTGAGTCGAATTCAAGATTAAGGAGGCCTAGGGTTATGATTTCCCCAATTATCGGAATCATTCTCGCTACGTTATCTATAATCTCGCCGATTTATTCTCTACGGATCGTGAGCACTTAACTTACCGCAATTATCTCTCGATCAATTGTAGTAATTTTCTAGAGGTATTCTCTTGAACTAACCCTAGCTAGCAATTTCGCACCGCTCACTATGACCACGTCAAAACTTCATTATCTCTAAATCCACTTTTAAACCTACAATATTGATCTCTCATGTACATAAGGAGTGACGTTATTCAACAACTACTTAAATTTGCATTCTTTCTCAAGCAACACATAATAAATAGTTAATCGATGGTCATTCTATCAACTGAAATAAGCACGTAATGAACAAGTAGAAAAAAAATCAATGACTCAATTATATAGAAACGTAAAAAGTATTCGTCCTGTAAAAGGTTCCATCAAAACCTTAGATAGAAAATTAGCTACTGATAAAAGTATGTGAAAACACAATACTAAAATTCATAATCAATAATGTAAAATAGGAAGAAGAAAGAAAAAACTCATTGCCGAATCTTTCTCTTTGCTCTCCTTAGGTTGAATCCCCCCCCCCCCCCAAATAATGCATCTTAGGGTAATCAAATAAACTAATTCAAACTCGTTGGAAAAACCTTTCTTGGCTCGACTGAACTCTCGCTTTGCGAGGATCACAGGCGAGGCCGGTCAGCTCTAAATTTTCTCTTGTTTCTTGACTCGTCTATGGGCTCGCCTGGCGAGGATGTCGACGAGCCCTCTCAGACATGTTTTTGGGGTGGCTCGTCAACTTTCTTGCCTTATTTATTCGCTTCGCTGTCAAGCTGCTTGCAAGGCGAGCTCGATCATTCTCCGATCTTTATTTTCTTATCTAAACTTGCATCAAATAAACTCTTTTCCAATCGCTTTCGTCCAACGATCTTCATACACATACAAAACACATAATAAGTCGCAAAGCACTTGAGATAACTATGTAACAACATAATCATGAATAAGATATGAGACGTTATCGTATATAAATATATTTTTTAGCCGAATTTCACTAACCCTCGACCGAGGGTTAGGAGAATGGGGGAAGGCTGTCTAAGTTTTGCATTTTTTTTAATTGTATTCTGATCTTTTTCCTGAAACAATTTAAAATACATTTTTAAATTGCATTATCGTTAAAATTTTCTATTCGATCTACTCTGATTCCTCAATCAAGCCACAAACCTTGATCTTTTTTTAAAAAAACTTTTTCAAACTTAAACATTCTTTTTGAATAGTTCTTTTTACTTCTCAACATCATTTCCTTTACAGTCACCAAGCTTAAGGAGATCGATTGGAAGAATATTTTTTCAACATTGTCATGTTTTTTAATTTCTTTTTCCTCTTTTGGCCAAAAGAGGTTAGACCAAGGCATCTCCAAAAAGTTTTTCTTATATAAAAACACTTTCATTTATATAAGGTACTAACTTAAATTCAAAAAAAATCATTTAATTTGTTTTTCACTTTGAAGTTACATCAAATGAATAAAATGAAATGAGAAAAATGATAACGTTGTTATGAAATTTTTTTCATTACCGGGCATTAAGTAGATAGGGTACCTTACACAAACGACTAGATTTTAGGAGCAATTAATCATCCGTAGCTATTTTTTTATTATTTACAATTCATAGCTATATTTTGTCTTTTTCGTTGTATTTGGTTGTATTTCAGTGTATTTGGATACATTGTTCAGTTGTATCCAAACTTATCTGATGTCACATGTATTTGATTGTATTTGGATACATGTAACCTTAATTTCTCTGAATACATGTGTATTCAAAATGATATATTTAAGTGCATTTAAATACACGACGGTGCTGCGTATTTTAGTGTGTTTATATATTGATGTATCCTTTTGTTTTGAGTATAGTTAAATGTATTCGACTTTAATTGAATGCATTTCAGCAAAATTTCAGATGTAAAAGTTCAAATACACTATATTTACTTGAAAAATTGTATAGAAACATATATATATAGATCATTCAAACAACACATACATTCAAATACATCTAGTTTGCGCCCAAGATACAAATTTGAATGTATTTCAATAAAATTTTAGATGCAAAATTTCAAATATACTATATTTACTCGAAAAATGTGTACAAATATATATACATTGATCATTCAACCAACACATACAATCAATTACATCTAGTTTGCCCCCTAAAATACAATCAGCCAACAACTGTATTTGACTGTATTTAGACAATTTCAGATGCAAAATTACAAATACACTTAGATTTAAGATACAACAAGGAGAAGAAGCCATAGATTCTGGTATCCGTCAGATCCGAAAAGTGTAATGGCAATAGAGGAGGCAGTGACATTTCTCAGATCTGGTGATGTCGCCGTGGAGGAAGGAGCGGAGAGGGAGATGCGACCACCATTAAAGCTTCCATACATGAGAAAGCTAACTTGGCCGGAGATAAGGTATACGGCCGCAGAGAAGGAGGAGACGACGGCGGAGATCTGGTATTTGGCCACAGAGATGGAGGAGACGGCGTAGACGGAGGCTACGGATGAGACGGGGGTGGAGAGCTGGCCTACCCCACAAAATATTGGAAATTTACTAATGTGAGATTGAGTTTATCACTTCTTTAATGACTTAAACACGTGGGCCCCACATGTCGGAAACATCGTTTCTTCACACATGCCTAATCTACTAAGTTAGTAGATTATGTTAGTGTCAAGTATCGTCAAATTTCATTAAGAAATGAAAGAGATATTGGTAAACAAAGTAAGGTGTTTGAGACATTAAAAGATGGGGTGTTTTTGGCCAAATATGACAAATCTCCCTCATTGGTAAAAGATGGGAGGATTAAACAATATATAAACTCTAATTTTGAGTAAAGGTTTAGGGCCCCAAGGGGTAACCCATGTGTTTAGAATAGGGAGGACCTAGGTGAGATTGGGTTCGGGGCTAAGACCCACACGCACGCCGTCGCCCGCCCGGTCCGGTCTGGGTAACGGGTCCCGGGTCACGGCCTGTCTTCCGGGTATTTTCTTTTTGGTCCCTGAAGATTTCAGAAACGTTGCAACTGCTCGGAAGAGTTCTGAAACATTGCAACGGCCCTCTTCTTCAAGACTATAAATTGAACACTAACGTTCATTTTACAGTGCATACACATTGAAAACCTTTTCTACTTCTGATCGACATACAGAGAACAGAAAACAAAACCCTTCCTCTTTCAAAACACGGAAACAGAAACTCTTCTCTTCTGTTCAATGGCAAAACAAAACTATAGAGGTTCAGTTTAGCGCTTCACTTGAAGTAAGAGCACTTCGGATTATCTAGTCAATAAGTTGGCTAGGTTTACTCATAATCTTGGAAATGATCATTGGAAGGCGTTAAATCGGATACTACGATAGCTGAAATATTCGTTGACTTATGGATTACATTATTCAAGATATCCAATCGTACTGGAAGGATACAGTGATGCAAACTGGATATCGGACATAAAGAACACCAAATCCACCAGTGAGTATATTTTTACAATTCGTGGTGGGGCTGTGTCTTGGAAATTCTCTAAGCAAACATGCATCGCCCGATCGACGATGGAATCAGAGTTTATCACTTTTGACAAAGCAGGAGAAGAAGCAGAGTGGCTTCACGACTTCTTATAGGATATCCCTTATTGGGATAAACCCGTACCTTCGGTAATGATTCACTATAATAGCCAATCGGCTTTAGGAAGGGCACGGAGTAATATGTATAATGGCAAGTCTAGACGTATCCGTCGGAGGCATATGGCCATTAGGTAGTTGATCACTACGTGTGTCATTTCCATTGATTACGTCAAATCAAAGGATAACTTAGTGGATCCATTAACTAAAGGCCTACCCAAATATCAAATATTCTGCTTGTCTAGGAGAATGGGCTTAAAACCCACACAATAAGAATCTTTATAGTGGTAACCCAACCTTACTGACTGGAGATCCCAGGAATTTGGTTCAATGGGAAAACTAAACTATAGAGGTTCAGTTTAGCACTTCACTTGAAGTAAGAGCACTTCGGATTATCATTCTTTAAAGAAATATAACTCCAAAGTCGTTCCTCGATAGACATTGAGTGCTACCTGCATAATGGGTAGAGGATAAGTTTCTGGAACTTTTATTGATTCCTAACACTTGCGAGTGGGGTAGAGTAATATACCTTATAGAAGATCACATATTTAAGTGTGAAGACAGGCCGTTTCAAATGTACGCACTTAAGAATCCAAGCATTGTCCATGGACAATGGACAAAACGATAAGAAGAAATGAATAAGGAAAGTCATTTTGTTGATACTATTGTCTTGGTTTACACTAAACACTGACGGCTCAAGACATCACGTTCACCGCACAGTAAGTAAATCTGATGGTAATCGACTAAGGAAGGTTCAAAGCCGAAAGCTACCTTTCCTGATGCAATATCTTTTCGCTGAAAGATTACTGGAATTTGGCACCTCGTGTGCACCAATTCTCTATCAAGATGGGATTGTTGGATATTTACTAATATTGGATAGAGTTTATCCCATCTTTAATGACTTAAATATGTGGGCCCTGCATGTCAGAAACATCATTTCTTCGCACGTGCCTAATTTACGAAGTGAGTAGATGATGTTAGTGTCAAGTATCGTCAAATTTTATTAAGAAATGAAAGAGATGTTGATACACAAAGTAAGGTGTTTGAGACATGAAAAGATGCAGTGTTTTTGGCCAAAAATAGCAAATCTCCCTCATTGATAGAATATGGAAGGATTGAGCAATATATAAGCTCTAATTTTATGTTAGGGTTTGGGGCCCCAAGGGGTAACCCATGTGTTTAGAAGAGGGAAGACCTAGGTAAGCTTGGGTTCGGGGATAACCCCCACACGTGCGCCGCCCGCCCGGTCCGGGTCTCGGGTTCACGGGTTCATGGGTTGTGGGTTGTCTTTCGAGTATTTTTCTTTTTGATCCCTAAAGTGTTTTCTATTTACACTTTGGTCCCTGAAGATTTTAGAAATATTGCAACTGTTCGGAAGAATTCTGAAACATTGCAACGACCCTCTTTTACAAGAGTATAAATTGAACACTAACATTCAGTTTGCAATACATACATATTACGAAAAACTTTTCTACTTTTGATTGATATACAGAGAACAGAAAACAAAACTCTTCCTCTTTTGAAACACAGAAATAGAAACTCTTCTCTTCTATTCTGTTCGATTCGAAACACAAAAACAGAATCAACAATTTGTTCTATATTTATTTCTTCGTTAGAATCAACTGTATTTGCTTTGTATAGTTGATCGTCGTTATTTTATCTTGGAAGACTATTGACCATCACCGTAAAAGCATCTATACGAGACAATTTTATCTTAAAGACAGAGAGTCATCTCTCGACTCGGCCTTCTTCTTGTTTAACCTTTCAGACACATTTTTATCAACACAAAAAAACCATTGCTTTTATCTCCAGAATTCTGATTGTCATCTGCATCTGCATAAAATTAGTGCAAACAATGTTAGAGCGAAAAATAAAAGTATTTAAAAGTCAACCAGTCGATAATTCGATCGATATGTACAAACTTTTGTTTTTTGGGGTTTATTCCACCGTGAGTTTTGTAAGTTATAGGATCTAGTATATATAACCACAAGATTTCTAGAAGAGACTGTATATATATCTGTTGATGGGATCGTTTAAAATGATAGAGGCACCGGAGCTCTAGCAGTGGGCGGCGGCGGAGAGAGGGACGGAGAGAAATGAGAGAGAAAAGAGGAGTGAGAGATAAATAAAGTCATAATTCTAATATATTTTAGTATAGTTACGAATGGTAAATTACAATATCATTGTGCCTACTAAATATAAATAAGTTAAAAAATAGTTATTATTAATAATTAACTCTTAGAGATAGTTATGACAAGTGTTCCGTTGACAGTTCTGTTAACAATTCCATTGGTAGTTCTGATTCTACTTCTGTCAACAGTTTTGTTTCTAGTTCTGTTGCTGTTGTTGAAAGCACTGATGTTGTTCAAGATATTGCCTCTGGCGCTGCTCAAGGAAATGTTATTGTCCCTGCTCCTGACATTTTCCAAAGCAAACTCCCAGGAAAGGTTCTGGATAACAATTAAAACAAAAGAATGAGACTAAAGATGTTGTTCTATCTTACTGCGTTGAGCCTGTCACGATCTCAGACGGAAGATCCTTCTTCTGGTGGGGATGCAACGGACACTCAGTATAACACAACGACTGAAGTGGGCCAAAATATCTAGGTCACAAATGAACTGAAGGACAAGAACAAATGCAAGGCAGATGCTAACATTTTACAAGACGATGGTAATCCTCTGGATCTTGACGATAAGATTGTGGATTTCTCGGTAGTGGTGCCGGAGGCAAATCTGGTGGAGAACCCAAGGCAATGGTGGATAGACACGGGTGCAACTCATCACATCTGCTCTTAAAAGAATGCATTCTCCTCTTACGCCCCACTCACGGGCAAGAAGTTATTCATGGGCAACGACGTCACCTCTAAAGTGCAAGGGGTTGAAAAGGTTGTCCTCAAAATGACTTCAGGCAAATGGATCACCCTAAAGGAAGTGATGCACATCCCTGACATCCGCAAGAACTTGGTTTCAGGGCCATTGTTGGTCAAGGCTGGTTTTAGATTAGTTTTTTAGTCAAACAAGTTTGTAATGACTAAGAATAGTAATTTTGTAGGAAGGGGCTTCGCATGTGACGACCTCTTCAAAATGAATGTTATGTCTGTAATTTGTTCATCAAATGAAATAAAGCCTTCTACCTACTTGCTTGAGTCATCTTATTTTTGGCATCATAGATTAAGACACGTTAACTACAAGTCCATTCAAAAGTTAGTAAAGTTAGAATTGTTGCCTTCCTTCGACATAAACCCTCAACATAAATGTGCGGTGTACATACATGCAAAATTAACCAAGTCATCTTTCCATTCAATCGAAAGAAACACCACCTCTCTAGAACTTATTCACACCGACATATGTGATTTAAAGTTTGTGCAAACTAGAGGGGGAACAAGTACTTTGTGACTTTCATTGATGATAGTACAAAGTATTGTTATGTTTACTTGTTGAAAAGTAAAGATGAAGCGTTTGAAGCATTTAAACGTTACAGAGCAGAAGTTGAAATCAACTAAACCTATGGATTAAGGTAATTCATAGTGATAGAGGGGGAGAATACGTAGCACCATTTGAAGAATGCTGTGCTCAATTCGACATTGTTCATCAAACAACCGCTCCTTACTCGTCTTAGTCTAACGGTATTGTCGAGCTCAAAAACCGTATGTTAAATGAAATGATGAATGTTTTACTTATCAAATTCGGATTAGCCCAAAACATATGGGGCGGAGAGATTCTTATTGCTAATACAATTCTCAATAGAGTTTCGCATAAGCATAAGGATAAAACTACATATGAATCATGGGAAGGAAAGAAACACACTTACATATATTTGAAAGTGTGGGCCTGTTTGGCAAAGGTCAAAGTACCTAAACCAAAACAGGTCAAAATTGGACCTAAGACTGTTGATTGCATATTCATCGGATATGCAAATAACAGTAGTGATTATCGCTTCTTAGTATACAAGTCGGAGCTACCTAATATCCACGAGGGTACGATCATGGAATCATGGAATAAAGGAATGCTGAATTCTTTGACCAGATCTTTCCTGGAAAGGAAAAAAGAAATAATTTCGCGCAAATGAAGTTATGAACAAAATGTTCAAAATCAACAAGACCCGAGAGTTTCTGATTATCCGGAACTAGATGTTCCAGATCTACAGGACTCAGAAGTTACTGACTATCCAGAACTTAATGTTCTAGACCTACAGAACATAGGGGTTCCAGAGGTTGAATCAAGACGGAGCAAAAGGGCCAAAAAGGACAAAACCTTTGGTCCATATTTTCTAACATATATGGTTGAAAATGAACCGAGGACAATTAAGGAAGCATTGTCAACTTCAGAAGCACCGCTTTGGAAAGAAGCTATAGGAAGCGAAATAGATTCCATCATGCAAAACCATACTTGGGAAATGGTTGATCTTCCTCCGGGAAGTAAACCTTTGGGTTGTTTGGGTTGTAAGTGGATACTCAAAAGAAAGTACAAAGCAGATGGAACTATTGACAAGTATAAGGCCAGATTAGTAGTCAAAGGCTACAAACAAAAAGAAGGTCTTGATTACTTCAACACATACTCCTTTATGTCTAGATTAACGTCCATAAGGGTATTCACAGCCATTGCAGCTTTGCGTGACCTTGAGATACATCAAATGGATGTTAAGACAACCTTCCTAAATGGAGAGTTAGAAGAGAAAATATACATGGAACAACCCGAGGGGTACGTAATTCCAGGATAAGAAAAGGAAGTATGTCGACTTGTTAAGTCTGTGTACGGACTCAAACAAGCCCCAAAACAATGGCATGAAAAGTTTGATAATACTTTATTATCAAAAGGTTTCTCCATAAATGAATGTGATAAATGTATCTATATCAAAGGAAAATCTGACTTATTTGTCATGATATGCCTTTATGTACATGACATGCTCATCACCGGAAGTAGTCTAAACTTGATCCTGGAAACCAAAATTATGTTGAAACAATTCTTCGACATGAAAGATATGGGTATTGCAGATGTAATCTTAGTATTAAGATTTCTAAGACATCTGACGGGCTGGTCTTATCTCAATATCATTACATTGAAGATGTTTTGAGAAAATTTGATGTATTTGACAATCCTCCTATGAAGTCTCCAATGGATATGAATCATAGAATTGGTAAGAATCGTGGTGCACCCGTATCCCAAGATCGATATGTGCAGGTCGTTGGTAGCTTAATGTACATTACAAACTGCACCCGACCCGATATCGTTTATCCAGTCAATAAGTTGGCTAGGTTTACTCGTAATCCTGGAAATGATCACTAGAAGGCGTTAAATCGGATACTATGATATCTGGAATATTTGCTGACTTACGGATTACATTATTCAAAATATCGAGACGTACTGGAAGGATACAGTGATGCAAACTGGATATCCGACATAAAGAACATCAAATCCACCAGTGGGTATGTTTTTACAATTGGTGGTGGGGCTGTGTCTTGGAAATCCTCTAAGTAAACATGCATCGCCCGATCCACGATGGAATCGGAGTTTATCGCTTTGGATAAAGCATGAGAAGAAGCAGAGTGGCTTCACGACTTCTTAGAGGATATCCCTTGTTGGGATAAACCCGTACATTCGGTCATGAGTCACTATAACAGCCATTCGGCTTTAGAAAGGGCACGGAGTAATATGTACAACGTCAAGTCTAGACATATCCGTTGGAGGCATAAGATCGTTAGGCAGTTGATCACTATGGGTGTCATTTCCATTGATTACGTCAAATCAAAGGATAACTTAGCAAATCCATTAACTAAAGGCCTACCCAAAGATCAAATATTTTGTTTGTCTAGGAGAATGGGCTTAAAACCCAAACAATAATACTCTTTATGGTGGTAACCCAATCTTACTGACTAGGGATCCCAGGAATTTGGTTCAATGGAAAAACTAAACTATAGAGGTTCAGTTTAGCGCTTCACTTGAAGTAAGAGCACTTCAGATTATCATTCTTAAAAGAAATATAACTCCAAAGTCGTTCCCGTGATAGACATTGAGTGTTACCTGCTTAATGGGTAAAGGATAAGTTTCTGGAACTTTTAATGATTCATAATACTTGTGAGTGGGGTAGAGTAATATACCTTATAGGAGATCACATATTTAAGTGCGAAGACATGCCACTTCAAATGTACGCACTTAAGAATCCAAGCGTTGTCCATGGCCACAACAGACAAATCGATAAGAAGAAATAAATAAGGAAAGTTATTGTGTTGATACCATTGTCTTGGTTTACACTAAACACTGACGGTTCAAGACATCACGTTCACCGCACAGTAAGTAAATCTGATGGTAATCGACTAAGGAAGGTTTAAAGCCGAAAGCTACCTTTCCTGATGCAATATCTTTTCACTGAAAGATTGCTGGACTTTGGCACCTCGTGTGCACCAATTCTCTTTCAAGAGGGAATTGTTGGAAATTTACAAATGTGGGATTGAGTTTATCCCGTCTTTAATGACTTAAACACGTGGGTCCCGCATCTCAGAAACATCGTTTCTTCGCACGTGTCTAATCTACTAAGTGAGTAGATGATGTTAGTGCCAAGTATCGTCAAATTTTATTAAGAAATGAAATAGATATTGGTACACAAAGTAAGGTGTTTGAGACATGAAAAGATGCAGTGTTTTTGGCCAAAAACGACAAATCTCCCTCATTGATAGAATATGGAAGGATTGAGCAATATATAAGCTCTAATTTTGAATTAGGGTTTGGGGCCCCAAGGGGTAACCCATGTGTTTAGAAGAGGGAGGACCTAGGTGAGCTTGGGTTCGGGGATAACCCCCACACGTGCGCCGCCGCCCGCCCGCCCGAGTCACGGGTCTCGGGTTAACGAGTTCATGGGTTATCTTCCGAGTATTTTTCTTTTTTATCCCTGAAGTATTTCCTATTTACACTTTGGTCCCTGAAGATTTCGAAAATGTTGCAACTGTTTGGAAGAGTTCTGAAACATTGCAGTGGCCCTCTTCTTCAAGACTATAAATTGAACACTAACGTTCAGTTTACAGTACATACACATTATGAAAACCTTTTCTACTTCTGATCGATATACAGAGAACAGAAAACAAAACTCTTCCTCTTTCGAAACACGGAAATAGAAACTCTTCTTTTCTGTTATGTTCGATTCGAAACACAAAAACAGAATCAGCAATCTGTTCTATCTTTATTTCTTCGCTAGAATCAACTGTATTTACTTTGTATAGTTGATCGTTGTTGTTTTATCTTGGAAGACTAGTTCCCATCAGCGTAAAAGCATCTATACAGTGCAATTTTGTCTTAAAGACAGAGAGTCATCTCTCGACTCAGCCTTCTTCTTGTTTAACCTTTCAGACACATTTTTATCAACACAAAAAAAAAACATTGCTTTTATCTCCAGAATTCTGATTGTCATCTGCATCTGCATAAAATTAGTGCAAACAATGTTAGAGCATAAAATAAAAGTATTTAAAAGGCAACCAGTCGATATTTCGATCGATATGTACAAACTTTTGTTTTTGGGGTTTAATTCCACCTTGAGTTTTGTAAGTTATAGGATCTAGTATATATAACCACAATATTTCTAGAAGAGACTGTATATATATTTGTTGATGGGATCGTTTAAAAGGAGAGAGGCATCGGAGCTCTAGCAATGGGCGACGACGGAGAGAGATGAGGGAGAAGAGAGGAGCGAGAGATAAATAAAGTCATAAATCTAATATATTTTATTATAGTTACGAATGGTAATTTACAAAATCATTGTACCTACTAAAATAAATAAATTAAAAGATAATTATTATTAATAATTAACTCTTAGAGATAGTTATGACAAGTAATAATTCCTAGATAAAATGTTGATAAGATATTTCTCTAAATTTTTTGACAAGTTAATTTAAGAATGAAAAAAAAAAATAGGATTCCAGATCCAATAAGATCTAAACTATGATCATAATAATTTTTAACTTTTTAAATTTTTTTTTTTTTATATATATGGAGTAGGGAAAGAGGAATGAGGAGGGGGGAGTTTACAAGATGGGAAATCGAACCCTCATCAACAGGATGAGAATTCAAGTAACGACCAACTGAGCTACTAAGATTCTCCTAATAATTTTTAACTGAAGAAGTCATACGCAGTTCTTTTTCTTTCTTTTTTCTATGTTCATCAAGAAATCCGCACAAAAAATCTATTTTAGGTGGACATTTAAAATGTAGAATTCCCTTGTAGTTTAACATGTAATGAAGTTTGATTGTAATTTTTTTTTTTGGCCGACAGAGACAATAAATTCTGAGGTTTTATTCGTCTCTCTTTCTAACTTTTTTCTCTGTTTTCTTTTCCTTCCACTCTTTTTGGGAATCATATATGACGTAAAATTAAAGAAGTTTGAATTGTGATATCCTGCAGTGTCTGCCAGAATATTAAACGAAATAATGATATCCAAATTTATTTTTCTAAAAATTGACGGACATAATCGGTTAAAGATTAAATTTAAATGAAAAATATTTTTCAAAAACTAACAATCTCAATCGGCTTTACCCTTTAGCCGATTGACGGAGCCAAGTGGGTGAAGGGGTTCAAATGAACCGCTCATTCGACGGAAAATTACACTGTATATATATAATATTAAGATTATTTTATATATGTATATATAATAGATGTTGAATCTCCTTACTAAAATTCCGGCTCACCGCTAATAGTGGACCCTCCAAATATTTGAAGCCTAAAGTCCTTGTTTTAATGGCTTTACCCTTTAGCCGGCTCTGTCATTATCACAAAACAGTAGTGGTTCAGTTAGCTGGATTCTATTTTGCATAGACCAAAGGATGAACACTCAAGTTTAGGTCATGGATTATCAAGGTATCTAATCATGTTCGCTCCTAAAATTCTAAAATATGTTGTTCTTACGTCTAAGCACAAATATTCTTGCTATAGTCTTTTGCTCAAGTAGAACACTTTATATGGCCATGTCAAAAGTGATAGATGCAAAAAGTTTTATCTAATGTTAAGATAAGATGCTTAATACAATTAATTATAGGTGGAATGAAGAACCTTAGAGATGGTGATCGAGTTGTCTTATAATTTCTTTAAAGATTCTTCTGCTAGAGATATTTTATATACAAGGACATCTCACTTAGGTATGCCTTCCAATAAGTCCATTCTAATTATGTTTTCATTCTTCAATTGACCATTTTGTGTAATATAGGGTATATATTTTTAAAATATTTTATCAGCAAAAAGGTATATTTGCACTATTTGTGTAACGGTAAGGATATATATGCATCATTTTTTTAACAAAGGGTATATCCTACTCTAAATCACAAAGTTGAGTGGGTATATTTGCACCTTTGCCGTTTTATTATTTTCAAAAAAGATGATCTGTTTACTATACTAAATAATACAAAATCAACGACAAAAAGACGTAAAATACATATAAATGAACCTTTTACGTGAGAATCAAACTTTTGGACAGTAAACTATATTAGTTGCCTTTTTTGTTTTTCTCTTAAAAAAAGTTGGAGGCAGTTCTCTACAATTTTTAGAATATGGCTAGATTCTAGAATATTTTTCTTTATACATAGTTTTCTTCAAGAAAATATAGGGGGTTATTTGGTTCACATACTAGTTATGCAACGATTACAATGAACGAGTCATGTACGCGGTGAATAATAATGAAAAATTATTACGCGGTGATTGATAATAAATGACTTTTTATCGGTGATTAATAATGAATTTATAATGTAGAGATTACTTAAATATATTTTTGTCTTTAAATAGCTTAGTTCTCGTATTGATAATACACAAATTCCTATTTAACTTTTTCCTGACATAAAAGAATATATATCCCCATATAACTTATTGAGAGAGAACTATTTAATATTATTAACCAAACATTGCATTGCTAAAGCAGAGATTATATTTTGTTAAGCGGCCAATCAAATGATAAATCAGTTATGAGCCAATTATTTTTTCTTGTTCAACATAACCAACCAAATGCTGTTATATTATTTTATGTGTGATTTATGTTAAAATTAATTATACTAATATATATATATAATGAACTAGAAACCCCTTATTACTGGAAGTAGAATATATATCCTACGTCAAGTACGTAAAATATGTATGATGCAACGTTTTATCCCTTTCTTTATGCAAGATTTAGTCTTTTGTGAAGGGAATTGGTCCAAAAATGAGAGAATAAGAACAATATGTATGGTCCTTCAATTTTAGTTTGTGGAAGAGCTAGTCAAATTAAGAACTTGTTTGAGCATTCTCATCCTTTCTTTTCTTGGAAAGCATATCAATTATTAAACAATTACTATGTCAAAGTGTGATCTCTCTTCTGTCAACAAAGATTACACTTTTTTAATTGATGAGTCAACTTTTTTTTTCCGCATCCGGTATCCGATATTCGCATTGGAGTCCGACTATATTCAGATTTACGTTGGGTAGACCCATTTATGGGGAAAGAGCTCCCTACCCAGAATTTTTTTATGTCCATGACTCGAACTCGAGATTTCTAATTAAGGGAGGAACAACTATATCCACTGCACTATAACCTTAGACGGCGATAGAGTCAACTTTTGCATATGCCTTTTTTCTTATTAGACACGCCTTGCAAGAATAATTAGATCATTATTTTAAGACTTTTATACGGTGCTTGAGTTGGAAAGCAGGAAATTTATTTAGGATTCGACTTTAAATATTACAAATGACCAATAATATACTGAAGAAATAGCATTTTGTAGAACAGTCCCAAATTGACATTTTGATTTAAAAAAATTATAATCTTTCATCCTGTAAACAGAACAACTTTGAAGCTACTTTTATTAGGGGTGGGCGTATATCGGTTCGGTTCGGTTTTGTATCCATAAAATATGAACCGAATACAACTTTTTTTTTTAAAAAAAGATGATATTTTCGGTTTATATCGCCGAACGTATCGGATTATATCGGTTTTCTAGTGGGCCGGGTCGGGTCGAGGAATCTTTTATTTTTTTAAAAAAATTGAATATCCAAAACTGAAATTGACATTCACACCTACACTACCATAAAATTTAGACGTTGAAATCTATTGTGTTACGTGAGATGTTTACTAAAGAAAAAGGAAAATTAGAAACCAATTTGGGGGAAAACACAAATTGATTGGGAAAATGGACGTTTTCGTAAATATTGGTTGCGCCAAACCGCCTTGCGCCAGTTTGGGCCGGCCCCGTCTCGAAAAAATACCCAAAATCAAAAATAAATCGGGTAAAACGGACATCCAAGTGCAGAGTTATGACCATTTAAAGTTACACCAATTTACAACTATTTTACAACTATTTTCTCTCCCTACATTTTATGTCAATGCTTCCGTGATATGTTAATCAAGTTCATGTCGCATTCAACTTCCATAAAAGCTTCATAGATTGACTTCAATGACTATTATTCAAGAGATAGTAGTAGCCTAAAATAAAAAATAAGAATAATTATATATTTAATTCAGTTTTTCGGTTCGGTTCGTATCCAAAATTAAAAAATCGAACCGAATCACTAAATCATGTTCGGTTTTTTCGGTTCGGTTCGGTGTTTTCGGTTCGATTTGCCCACCCCTAACTTTTATTTAACTCTTTTTGTCCCATAAGTTAATGCCGCACTGCTAAGTGATGCAACGCACCCACCGGACATATAAAAGTAAATCAACTTTCTAGGCCAAGAAAATATTGAAAAAGAAAATGAAAACAAAATAAATTTTAAAAGGTAAAATTCTGATTTCTTTGGGATGAGATAACCACATAGCCAGATGGAACCAACATTTTCATTCATTTTTCGATTCAATTTTTTTGATTCTCCGGGTTTTTTATCCACCCCTAACTTCTATTTAACTCTTTTTGTCCCATAAGTTAATGCCGCACTGCTAAGTGATGCAACGCACCCACCGGACATATAAAAGTAAATCAACTTTCTAGGGCCAAGAAAATATTGAAAAAGAAAATGAAAACAAAAATAAATTTTAAAAGGTAAAATTCTGATTTCTTTGGGATGAGATAACCACATACCCAGATGGAACCAAAATTTTCATTCAAAGAATACTCCCACTGTCCCAATTTATATGATGGTGTTCGGAGTACGAGGATCAAAGAAGTTAATTTTTGCTCAAGTTGAAATATAAATTTTTGAGTATTTTATAATAAAATTTATGTATTTAAAAATTACATAAAAATATTATAAGTCTACATAATTAATAATTCACAATATATGAAAAGAATTTGAGAAAATTATAATCTAAGAAAGAGTAATTTGATTTCCCAAATAATAAAACCCTCGTATAAATTGAGATGGAGGAAATAATAGACAAAAAGATTAAGAAAATTCAACATATATTATATTTATAGAAAAAATAATATTAATTCATATATATAATGCAAATTTTCAGCTTAAAAAAATTCGAATGAACCCCTTATTCATTCCTACCCCTAACCCCATGTAATCATGAAAGTTTAAAACTTTTATGGTACTATCTGCTCTGCACACCGCAACATTAGGTTTATGTCGAAAATCTGAGACCTGTTGACCAAGAATATTTCTTTAATTTTTTTCTATGCTTGAGTAAAATTTTATTGTTCCATAATTAAGAATCTAATGATTTACCGTATAACTATATACATATGATATGATAATATAGTTGGATCAATTTTATGTATAGATTTCTTTAAATATACCTATTTATATATTAAAATTAAATTTTTCGTGTACTTGTGTTCGCTTTCGTTCTTATACATAGCATGTCTAATTACCTGAAAATTTCATCAATAATTACTTTGAAAAATGAAAACCAAAAAGCAATACTAATATTAAACTATAAAATATTGTTTCCTGTGAAAACATAAATCTGGAATGTTTCAAGATTTTGAAAACCACCTCAAAATATTAGACCAAAGGGTTCATATTACATTCAAATTTTGAGGGGATTGTTTCCATACAAACAAAAATAAGGAAGTTAATATTTTATTTTTCAAATTTGTTGGGTATATTTTTCATCTTTTGAGAAAAAGTTATATAATTCAATAATAACGAACCATCTTTTACTTTGCGAAAATTTCTAGTCCTACAAGGTTAAAAGAGAGACGACGCTGCATTAAAATTATGACATCTGAATTTGAATGCACATCAAAATGATTAAGATGTTGTCTTTAGATCTAAACATTAAATAATTAAGACTGTTTATTTTTTAACATCTGAATATGCATAATTTATTTATATTTATACATAATAAATATATAATTCAAATAAAATATAATCAATACTAAATTTTATAAATTTAATAAAATAAAATTATTATTCAATTAATAAAATAAAATATTTATGTTCGCTAGTGATGGTTGAGATGATTTGTAGTGGTCGTGGTGGTGGTTGATGCTAAGTGGCTAGTAATGGTTGTGGTGATAGTTGTGATGGAGGTGGTTGGCGTTGTAGTGACTGACACGACAAGTAATGGTTGGTAGCGATGGTGGTTGTGGTTGTGATGGAGGAGTTAGATGGTGGTGTTGGGGTAGTGGTTAAAGAATATGCAGTGGGTGACGACAGTGTTGATGGTAGTTGGTCGTGGTGCTAGTTATGATAGTGAAAGTGTTGGTAGTAGGAATTGACCGTAGCGATAGTAGTGGTTGATAGTGGTGGCGGAGGTGGTGGTGGAAGTGAATGTAATTAAAATGATAGAGATGGTAAATGTAGTAGCTACTGACAATAGTGGTTGGCAACAGTTGTGGTTACCAGTAGTGTTGTGATGGCAGAGGTGGTTGGTGGTGGGGGCTGGTGGATGGAAATGGTGGTACTGGCTGATAATGGTGGTTTTGTTTGTGATGGCAAAGGTAGTTAGTGGTGGTGGCTGGTGGTTGTGGACAAAGTAGTGGTGAAATTATACACATAAAAATACCTTTAATGATATTATGACTTTGTTCAGGATCTTAATGATTAAGACATATTCAGATCAATTAAGTGCTTAAATCTTGATGTGAACGAATGCACTTAGGAGTCGTTTGGTAGGATGCATTAGAAATAATAATACAGGCATTAGCTTTGTGTATTATTAATACCTTGATTGGTACAATTTTTCAACATATGTATAACTAATACAAATATTAGTTACACCCTATTTGGTATTATCACACACACACACACACACTAGTATTGCCATTAACTTAGACATGATCCATAATGTCTCCCATGTTTCTATGCTTCAAAAATATTGCTTTGATCCGTCCCACCAAAACGAGCAGTGGATCACACAGAGAATTACTATTTAGGCATGATTTAGGGGTATGAAACAGTCATGTCAGAGTCGTCTTAACTCAGAACAGATCCAAAAACACCCTAACGCCACCATGGCTAAGCGGGATACAATAGGATCATCAGCCTTAGCTTCAGACATTCCGGCTGGACTGTTCTCTGCCCAACCTTAGTTTATTAAATCCTTAAGTGTTGAACCTATGTTATACTAATCTGCTTGGAATCATGGAACAAATGCTTTAATATAGCGGATGATTCATGTGAGAATAAACTAAGGTTGGGCAGAGAACAGTCCAGGCGGAATGTCTGAAGCTCAGGCTGATGATCCTATTGTATCCCGCTTAGCCATGGTGGCGTTAGGGTGTTTTTAGATCTGTTCTGAGTTAAGACGGCCTTGACATGACTGTTTCATACCCGTAAATCATGCCTAAATAGTAATTCTCTGTGTGATCCACTGCTCATTTTGGTATCAGAGTCATGTTTACAAGTAGCTATAGGTAACAGAAGTTCAACACTTCTCTTATAAATGATGAATATCATCAAAAATAAGAATACTGTTAAAAATAGTAAAAAAGAGGAATATGATATACCTCAACACCTAGATCTACTTAATAAGTGGACTATTCCAAAAATCCAACCCATGTTGATATACCAAATGGGTACTTTTGAAAAATTAGGATTAAAACAGGTAGCTAAAACTACGGAAGAAATTATCACTGTAGATAGCGATCATGCTACTTTTAAATTATTGAATGACAGTGATATTGCTCCTTATAGGGAGGCCCATCATTTCATGCATATTGGTCTTATACAGGTTGCTTTTAAGCCACTTACTCTAAGAGGCTTGCCTGAAAGTTTTATAGCTGTATTAAGAGATGGCAGAAACCAGAACTGAAAGAAGTCCCTAATAGGGACAGTACAGACAAGTCTGGCTTATGGTCCAGTTTATTTTAATGCTTATCCTAACTTACAGATATCTTTGCAAGATGAAAACTCTTTGAATGCTTTAAATCTGAGCATTAAACTCCATGGTTATCACTATATGCCTGGTACCGAAGTAATATGTATTTGTTATAAAATTTACTTCAAACCTTTATATACCATGAATCCTATGTGCAAAATTATGGATTTTAAAAATGAGACTATTTTAATAGAGACTAATTTTGGTAAATCCAAGATTACTACTAGAAGACCTATTAAATGGGATGAAATGGATTTTCCCACTGAATGGGTCATAGAGGGAGCTGCACCTCCCCAGAATAGTAGTATTACTGATCTTACTCATATAGACCAAGCCCCTGATGGAACTGTCAAGTTAAAATTTTCTAAAACTGCTTACTTGACAAATGATTTGGGTTCGAGATCTAATAGATCAGATATTTTAAATAGATCTTATATTTCTCCGACTGATTATATTGTTAAGTCTCCTTCATGAGCTTCTACTTCTCGTATTCCGGATTTTATAAATCCTCCTACGACTGATCATACTGAGAATAATAGAGTTGATAGAATTATAATTGGTAATGATCATATTGCCAGAGGTGTTCGTGAAGACCCGAAAATAACTGAGTCAGATATGGATTATCCTAGTATTTAATGGATAGTACCAAACAAATTGATTTTAGCCGGGGATCACCCGCAAGAAAAATGATAAGTGATGATTTTAATAAACCCAGATGGGAACTTTTCAAAAGATGGTTTTTAGAAACGTTTGATAGCAGTAAGCGAACTGTCCTCCAAGAGGAATTTTATAAAGATATTTCTCAGGCTAACAAAATCATATCTTTTGTTCCTTGGTTCATGGTCAAATATGTGGTAGATTATATCTCTGTTCTTGAGAGAGAATACAAACTCTCTAGTGGGGAAATTGCTCATACTATTTTCCCTCCTCAGCAGCCTTTTCAAATTGAAAAAGATGATAAAATTCTTGATTTTGCTGCTTTTTCAAAACTTGTGGAAAATAATTCTGCTTTCGTTACTACTGGGCACATTAATACTATGCCCAGACAAAATAACTACACCAATGTTTATATCAATGTTTTGGGTGAACAAGTTACCCTTTTACATAATAGAATTGATAAATTAACTTCTGAGATTATGAGAGTTGTCCCTGCCACTTCTCCTCATTTTCATACTACTACAACGACTCCTAGTGTGCAGCCCCCTCCTGAGATTAAAGATTTCAAGTTAAGAGCATACTCAGAACTTGAACAATTATTAGATGATAAGTTTAAGGGGTTAAAGATCAGCCCTTTAACTAAGGACTATGAGTTAGATCTCTCTGGTGATGATTATAAGCAAAAGATGTCAGACGAAGTTAATAAACTTGAGAAATGGGCCAGAAAATCGGTACAAAGGATGTACTACTATCCTAGGCCTACTCCCCAAGATGTTCTATTTGAGGAACATGATATTGTTGATAACAATAGTTATAGTGGGAAAATATCTATGAATGGAATATAGATGGTTATACGGAAAGGCATATTTATACGGCGGTCCATAGAATGCTTATGTATAGCACTATTTGCAAAGCAAATCAAAATAATGATAAAACGGTTGCTAAAATGATTATATCAGGATTTACAGGCCAGCTGAAAGGTTGGTGGGATCATTATTTAACCCCAGGACAACTTCATAATATTATTGGAGTTGTTAAAACGGAGCCGGGTATTATGGAACCAATACCAAATGTTGTTTATACCTTGGGAATCAACATCATAGAACACTTCACTGGTAGATGGTCTGATGATTTTGAAAATATCATAACCTTACTCCAGAATTTAAGATGCAAAACCCTTACTTTGTTCAGATGGTATAAGGATGTCTTCCTTAGTAGGGTTATGGAGTTACCAGAATGTAATAGCTCACACTGGAAATCTAAGTTTATAGATGGATTACCAGCCCTTTTTACAGAAAGAGTTAGAAAGACTCTAAGGAAGGGGGGCTTACTATTAACTATGATATTTGCACTTACGGAAACCTTATAGGAACCTGTATCCAAGAAGGGTTAGCTTTATGTAATGAGATTAAGCTGAACCAACAAATTAAGAGCCAGAACCTCAATGAAAGACAACAATTGGGAGAGTTCTGTGGTCAATTTGGAATGGATATACCCAGAGATAAAGAGTCTCTACCTCATAAACGCAAAGCAAAAAACCAGGAAAGTTTTCAAAAATGGAAAGCGAAACGCCTCGAAAAAAGGGGGAGGAGAAAGAAAGAATTCAGAAGTCGGAGGGATTTCATAAAATCCAGAATCCTAAAGCATGTTGGAAATGTGGCAGAACAGGCCACTATTATAAAGATTGCAAAGTTAAGGAAAAGATTAAAGCCCTTAACATAGGAGATGATCTCAAAGAATCATTATCCAAATTATTACTCAACTCAGAACCAGAGGACTCAGGTTTTGAAACTGATGGAGCAAAGGATTCCTCAGATGAGGAAATAAGAGTTCTTAATAAGGAAGATTATATTCCTTCGGAAGATGAATGTCAACCTTGTCAAATAGGACAACCTTGTTCCAGTAAAGGGAATAAGGAGGACGATCAGTTTTATAACATTTTTGCTCAATTCCAGGATATGAACATTAATGTCCTGAAAAATGACAAGCTAGTAGAATTACTGAGGATGATCAAAGATCCAGTTATCAGGTCACAAATTATAGACCAGGTCCAAGCAACTCCTGAACCTTCGCAGGGAAGAAAGGCCATAGAAAAATCTAGTGCCTATTCTATGTCAGAACTTAAGAAGCAAATGATGTAAAAACAGGGCATAACCAGCACCCCCAAAGATTTGGAAAAAGAGATTATTAATCTCAAACAAGAGATTTCAGATCTAAAAAGGAGTAATATCCTCCTTGATGCCAGAATTACTAATATCGAGGGAAAAGGAAAAGAAAAAGTTATAGCAGCAGCCGCCTCAGTGGATGATATTCCGGATTTTGATAATCTTTTGATTACAGGAGCCACTGACGAAACAGGGAACTTTCTCCAGACTCTGGAACTTATTACTTCCCAAAAAATTTATATTAATACCAGTCTTTTAATTGATTATAATTTCAAAAAAGATTTTATTGCTCTAGTTGATAGCGGAGCAGATGTTAATTGTATACATGAAGGACTTATTCCTTCTACTTATTTTCATAAAACTACTCACAGTGTCCGATCTGCTAATGGACAAAAATTACAGATTACTTTTAAATTACCAAAAGCTTATATTTGTCATAATGAAACCTGCATAACTGAAAGTTTTATTTTGGTAAAAGATATTTCCAGCCAAATTATTTTGGGCACCCCTTTTATACAAAAACTTTTTCCTATTACAAAAATTGATAAGAAAGGAATAGTAGGTACTTTTAAAGAAAACCCTATTATTTTCCAGTTTATAACTGAGCCTTTCTCCAGAGTTTTAAATGAACTTAAAGATCGTCTGATTCATAAACATCAACAAATAAGTTTTTTGAGAAAAGAGATTTATATTTCAAATATTGAAGAGCTTCTTGCAAACCCCAAACTTCGACAAAAGATTGATTTCATACAAACCAATTTTTTATACAGGTTTGTAGCGACCTTCCCAATACTTTCTGGGATAGAAAAAAACATATTGTTTCTCTTCCTTATGAGGATGATTTTAAAGAGGGTAATATCCCTACTAAGGCTAGACCTTGCCAAATGAATTCTGAATACTTGGAATTATGCAAAAAGGAAATTACTTCTTTATTACAAAAAGGTTTAATAAAACCTTCAAAATCTCCATGGTCTTGTACAGCTTTTTATGTTAATAAACATGCTGAACAAGAAAGAGGAGTTCCTAGACTCGTGATAAATTATAAACCGCTTAATAAAGCTTTGAAATGGATCAGGTATCCAATTCCAAATAAAAAAGATTTACTTGATAGACTTAATAGCGCTATCATATTTTCGAAATTCGATTTAAAATCTGGTTATTGGCAGATTCAAATAAAAGAGGAAGATAGGTACAAAACTGCTTTTAATGTACCTATGGGACAATACGAATGGAATGTCATGCCATTCGGATTAAAAAATGCCCCCTCTGAATTTCAAAATATTATGAATGATATTTTTATGCCTTATAGCAATTTTACCATAGTCTATATAGACGATATTTTGGTATTTTCAAATAATATTGAAACTCATTTTAAACATTTGGATTTGTTCAAAAAGATCATTATTCAAAATGGGCTAGTCATATCAAAACCCAAAATGATTCTTTTTCAAACCAATGTAAGATTTTTAGGTCATAATATAGAAAAGGGAAAAATTATTCCTATTAACAGGAGTATTGAATTTGCTTCAAAATTCCCGGATATTATAACCGACAAAACTCAGCTCTAAAGATTTTTGGGCAGCTTGAATTATATCAGTCATTTTATAAAGGATTTAGCAAAAGATACATCCATATTATATGAAAGGCTGAAGAAAACTCCTTCTCCATGGACAAATAATCATACTCAGGCTGTCAAAAGAATTAAGGTTAAGGTTCATAACCTTCCTTGTCTTACCCTTGCCAATCCTACTTGGCCAAAAATTATTGAAACAGATGCCTCAGATATTGGTTACAGAGGTATACTTAAACAATACTCTCCGGTTAATAAACAGGAGTATTTAATCCAGTTCTACTCTGGCAAATGGAATGCTAGCCAGAAGAATTATTCTACAGTTGCAAAAGAAATTCTAGCAATTGTAAAGAGTGTCTTGAAATTTCAAGGCGATTTATACAACCAAAAATTTATTATAAATACTGATTGGCAGTCGGCAAAATTTATGTTTAATAAAGATTGGAAGCATGATGTTTCTAAACAAATGTTTGCTCGATGGCAAGTGTTGTTAGCACCATTTGACTTTGAGATCCATTATAAAAAAGGAGCAGATAATAGTCTGCCTGATTTCCTGACTAGGGAATATTTGAATTCATAAACTAATGAATTTTTTATACAGGATGATGAGGCCAAACTGGCCAGGCGATTCAAATTATAGAGGTCGTGGTGGCAGAGGTAGAGGAACTGGACGCGGTCATACCATTGTCCAACAAGGTAACAAAAAGCTTGTAAATCAAGCAGGGACTTCAGAAATTGATAAAGAAAGTCCTTTATACCAGCAGTTCATGGATTTCATAAAATCCAGAGGAGAGGGTAATAACCCTCAGCCTTCAGCACAGCCATCATATGCTGACATAGCTCATGAAGAGCAAGATGATAGTGAAGGATACGAGAAGTTTAATAAAAAGGATATCATACTTATTCTTGATAATAAAGATCTGGAACGAAAAGGTGAGTCATGCAAGCTCATGGAAAGATATCTCGAAGCAGGGTCATATCCCATCTTGACCTATAAGTCAAGAATGCATTATGAGACTATTCTCATGACTACAGGGTCAGCTGAAATTCAGCATTACTTCCCTATGCATACAAAAAAGATTTATAACTTTTCAAAAATTATCATAAAAAAGATTTTTACCCCAGAAGATTGGGGATTTAACACTTCAAAAGAAAGGGAATATTTCCATCCTGACCAAAGGATTCAGGTTAAATTTAACTATTGGGATTATGTAGAAAGTTTTTATAAAACTTTTTTATATGAAAATCCAAACAGGAAACACTCCTGGTTTATAAAGATATGTTCTCATGTTTATAAACAGGACATACCAAACTGGTTTTGGAATTGGTGGATTACATATGGTCCATCGGTTAATATTATGCCTCACATTTTTAAAGGTTTATATACCGACTGGGTTGATGTCTCTCCAAAGATCATAAAATTGGGAGAGCAAAAAACTATCATAGATGGAATTGCTAATATGAACTTCTTTATAGAATTCTCCATCCCATGGATCATGAAATGATCACTCAAAGTGGGTTATACCCCAGAGCAGATTCCTTGCTTACAAAGAACCTATTATATCAGGTTCTGGAAAAAATTACTACATAAAACAAATAACGGTATCTTGAACGGACAAGAACTTATAGACCAGATTTTCTCAGCAGTGGAAGGTTATACTAAGCTGAAGAACGAACAACCTAAATTGGAAGATAATAGCCCTTTCCAGCATATTGCTAGAAAAATTCAGCTTAAAAAGGGAGTAATTTCTAAAGCTGATATAATATCATCTTATATGGCAGAAGTGAAAGGAAATTTAATGAAAAATCTAGATGAGGAATTTCCCTCAGACACTTCTATGGCATCAGTTCATACAGAGGAAGAAGACGTCCAGGACTACCAGGACCCCTATGATGCTGACTTTGATATTCAGGAATACCTGATAAAATTCCAGGAAAACATGGAGGCATCCTCTAGCTCAAGAAAGAACAAGGAAAAAGAAAAAGAATAATATCTTTAATTGGTGGGCCAATCATAAACCGCCACCAGACAGACAAGTAGAATCTACTTTAATAAAAGTAGATGAATTATTGTACTAGTAGGGCCCATAAGTTTTGGCCGATATTTCTTTTTTACTTTCGGCCACCTGGGCCACTGTTTTCTTTTTATCTATCGGCCACTTGGCCACTGTTCACTTTTGTAATTGTCGGCCACTTGGCCACTGTTCAATTTTGTAATTGTCGGACACTAGGCGGCGATATTTGTTAAAATCCATTATAAAAAGGATTCAGAAGTCAGAAAGAGGGGAGGCTTTTCGCCAACCACTCTCTCTCCACTTTGTACAAACACTCTCTAAATAAAAGTTTAAGTTTGCGATACATCTCCTCCGGGACTGAGCACAACCTCATCTTCTTAGGTATATTTTAATTTTGTATTTTTATTTTATTTTATTATATTTCCAGGATTAGCCCATGATCGGCTAAATCCTTAAGTGTTGAACCTATGTTATACTAATCTGCTTGGAATCATGGAACAAATGCTTTAATATAGCGGATGATTCATGTGAGAATAAACTAAGGTTGGGCAGAGAGCAGTCCAGGCAGAATGTCTGAAGCTCAGGTTGATGATCCTATTGTATCCCGCTTAGCCATGGTGGCGTTAGGGTGTTTTTGGATCTGTTCTGAGTTAAGACAGCCCTGACAGGACTGTTTCATACCCATAAATCATGCCTAAATAGTAATTCTCTGTGTGATCCACTGCTCGTTTTGGTATATATATATATATATATATATATATATATATATATATATATATATACTAATACATAAGAATTCATGATATTAGCAATATAAGAGTTTTTAATACATACATAAGCACGATTAAATACACAATTGCCCCTAAAGTCCCTCGATTGTTCTAAAAAAAACCATGTTTTGTTCTTGTAAAATGATCTTAAATTGCATTGCTTCAAATATGCCTTTTTTTAAAATAACTATAGGTTTAAGTGGGATTAAAAATGGATCTAATTGCACTTCACGCTCGAAATTTTTGATGATTCAATTTATATTTCTTGGGCGAAACGGGGAGAATTCAAATAGAATTTTCCTTCAATTCTATTTGATTTCCAGTTGTATAAATAGAACGACTTTAGGTCAAAATGAGAATAAGCTAGGGTTATGAATTTATAATCTGATGATCGAATCGATTCTATGATTATAAGTTCATTCGATACGGACAAGGTCGGAATAGGGTTATATACCTTCTTAAGTATGAAATCCATCTTTGCAACTTCTGTGATAGTTTAAAGTTAGTTACTTCATGAAAAAAATGTGTGATACTTTAGGTTTAGTTTTCACGTGGGATGTAATTTATCGATTTAACTGTTGGAATTTATCAAAAGTAAAAGCAAGAAAAGGAACTCTTGGAATAGGATATGTTGGAAGAACAAATTTTAAGATATTATCTTCATTTAATAGTTTGAAAATAAAGTTGTTCTAAAACAAGCAAAAAAGAAAAGAAAAAACAGCACGGGGGTTCATCATATGCTTTTCTTTCCCAGCAAAAACAATGCTTTTCTTTCAATTATTATTCTTTTTATGTGTGTTTATGAAAACAAAAATGGAACAAATATTTTTTGTAAGAAATTATGCAATGCTTTAATGCATCAAACTACCGTGGATAAGAAATAATTCTAGCATAATGTGAGCATTACTAATACATCATATTCATCAATATTCTTATACTGAAAGTATATTTATGTCCTAGAGACAATCTGTATTAGGAAAAATATACTTTATACACATTCGTATTATTATTAATGGAGATTAATATTTTGGCATTTGCAATTATTGAATTATTAATTGATTGTTTGTAATATTCTATAATATGCATCCCTGGAGGTTATGCTATTATTAGTAGTGTGAGATATTAATATTATAACGTAACTCTTAAATAGCCTCGACTAATGATCATCGAGAATGGGATATCGATGATATGTGATAAGTCGACATGTGGTCTGCATCACATCCTTAGAGGATGTAGTATGTCTCACATGCTACGAGTAATGGCTACTCGTGATGGACACATGGATACTTTGGAAGTATTGGTATACCCTGCTGATATACTATTTGTTATACTTGTCTAAAGTATGATCAGCGTGTGGGAGATAGAAGTCCTTAGATTTGAGGTCAATATGCACCTTGCCTACAAAGTAATGTACTTTGATCCCGTCCTAAGCTCAAATGCCTTATAGGTTGAGATACGGCTTGTATTGGGTACATTACGATGTGGATTAAAGGTGGTAGTTGAGCCAAGATTAGGATTCATTCCTCGAATGTATATTCGAGAGAACACTCGGATTCTCAGTGATATTAGGTTGACTAAGTCGTTGGCCAACGCAATAGACGTATTTGGAATATGGTCTAGTTGTCAACTAATATAGATGAGATACAATGATTAAGCCATTTGGATAGACACTTGACAAATCCTAACCTTGATCGGGTGTGTCGTGAATGAAAGGATTTTATCTTACCACATAAAGGTTAAGTTTACTAGATTCGCGTAAACGTACTTCACATATTGAGTTCGTCTTGCGGCGCCGTCTAGGAGTTCCGCATAGACCTTAATTTGATTTATGTCGATATGAGAAGGCCTGTAGGGTCACATTATGTCGATTGTCCGTTCGATCTAAGGATGTATTGAAAGAGTAAATAAATGTTCGATTTAGAATCAAGATATTTAAATGAATAATGATTATTTTAATTAAGTCAAAATTGGATTTTGGATTTAATTAAGAATGCGCGGAAAATAAATCGAGACAGTGCAGGAGCACGTCGAGCGCCGCGGCGCCCATACCCTAGGGTCACGGCGCATCTGCCTTGATTTTTGGGTCAGGCCCAGGGTCAAACCCTAATCCGGTTTTGACATAATTTTCGCCTATACTCTTCATTATTCAACACACAAAATTTTAGATTATCATTCTAAGCCTTAGAGACTTAGAATTAAAACTCTCTCGAACCTCTTCCGGATTTCCTTGCTTTCCGAACGAAAAATACATTGAAGCTTGGAGCTTGCAATCGGAAGGGCAACCGCGTGTCCACCTTATAGTAGATAAAGACTCCAGATATTCTAACATGTAAGTTTATACTTTATGTTACAGTTTTGATTGTTGTATAACCATACCAGAAACTTGTTGGGATAAGTAAAAAACAAAAATTTTAAACTTCCGTTGTGTCTTACTTATGTGTTTTGAATCCAACAAAATCCTACATATACACCTTACCAAACGACCCCTTAATGAATTAAGGTTTGGAAACATTCAAATTCAAACCTCCGTTAAGATGAGCCTTTAGTGTATTTAGGATAAACTTCAACTATTTCGCACTAATGTGCATCATTATATGGAATTTTTCAGTTTTAAATCACTAAAGGGCTAATAACACCTTTGATCACTTAATTATTGATAAATTTTTATTTTAATTCATATTATATCTGAGTTTCTGACTAAACACATTAAACTTTCAATTTTAATTGATCGTATACTTTTGATCACTTCGCGGCAATATTAAATTTATATTACTACTTTATATTTGATGATAATGTTGTTCTACAAAAATCAAACATAACATATTTTCTACATACAAGGACCAGAAATGCATATTTTAATTTATTAAATATTAAATATGTTAAGTCATACATAGCAAAGTAATACATTATTGAGATATAGAAGAATCAAATACAAAAGATCTACCAATTAATTATAGTCCAAAAAGAAGTAAATACACACTAATAGACAGATAATCACAATTGTAGCTTTTTTACGGTTGTTAGACCCTACCCTCATAATTAACTTATGTTCAACTCATTGTGTCGTCATTTTCCCAAATTAAATTGACAATTGTCCACTTACCCTCCTCCTTTACCTTACACACTCCTCTGCATGGCTTCGAATGTCGCCATGTTTTCTCATTTTTTTCAGTTACCTTTTTCCCCTTATTTTCAGCATTAGTCTCATGGTCCATCTACCCTACACTTTTTTTTTGTATTCTACTTTTCGGCTTAAGTCAGACTATTCATAGAGTCTCGATCTCTCATCACTACTACCAGTAAATCACATGCCTGAATGACCACTTTTTCCCATTATATATACAAACATTACAACTCTTTTCTAAAGCCCCACAAAAACTCCTCTAACTCATTGCACCACCACCATGAATAAAGTGGTAGCTTTTTCGCTTGTCTTTCTATTTCTCCTCCCCTTCCTAGTTTCATCCGAATGTACCTGTGATGAAGATTCGGAGGACCGTAACAAAACCGAAGCGTTAAAGTACAAATTGGTAGCAGTAGCTTCGATTTTATTAGCGGGTGGTATCGGAGTATCTATCCCTATTCTAGGTAAAATAATCCCAGCTTTTCATCCCGAAAACAACGTGTTTTTTCTCATTAAAGCTTTCGCGGCCGGGGTTATATTAGCGACGGGATTCGTCCATATACTGCCGGACGCATTCGAGAGCTTGTCTAGCCCTTGCCATGCTGAAAAGCCATGGGGAGATTTCCCATTAGCTGGACTTGTAGCGATGATTTCCTCCATCGGGACAATGATGGTGGATTTATTAGCGACGAGTTTTTACAGGAAATCGCATATTACTACGATTCAAAAGACTATGAATAGTGATGAAGAAAAAGAAGGACATGGACATGTACATGTTCATACTCATTCAACTCATGGACATGCTCATGGTTCCGTTGCGTTATCATCAGAGGGTTCTGAGACATTGGATTTATCCCGTCGCCGAGTTATCTCACAGGTATGTATGTTTAGATTCTTCAAAAGCCCTTTAATTGTTTAGAGTCATTTCTATTTTTTTTTAATTAAAATTGACGGTGATAAATTTCCATAATTGAAAAGGTTTTGCTAATTAATGAAGCATTTTTTTTAAAAAAAATATTGTTTCCTTAATTTGAGATACAATACATTGTTTTATCCGAAAACAGTTAAGCGGTGTTTGGATATGTGACACGGGCCATATAAAGTAGGAATAATTGAAAATTTGGTCCTTTGTTATTTGTAAATTTTGTTTTGGTCCTATCATTTATGATTAAGCATTTAGTTAAATATGTGTTTTATTTCCCTTTACGTAGGAAATATGTCATGTGTAGACAATTTTTAGAACTATCTTACTCTACAAATAGAGTAATAGTACAAAGCTAACCTAATACATTGGTAAGTAAATGATGAAAAATGCAAATTGAATTATAAGTATTTTATTAAAAAATGCACATTTGAATTATTTAAAATTAATTATGCTTAGTCGTATATTAAAGATACTAATATCATAATTTGTTAATATTTAAGGGACTAAAATGCAAATTTTCCGATTGTATTATTCCATTCCACACTTCACGTAGGTACTTCACACAAATTGAAAGTGGAGATGACATCCGATAAAAAACAAAAAGGCTAAAACGAATATGTAATTCAAGTGGCAAAGGATCTTCCAAGTTGCTCTAAACTGAATTCTCCTCAATAGTAATGAAAAATAAACCAAAAAAAAAAAAGAGAAAGTGATTTTACTTAATTTTTGCTTTTGGAATTTTGTTTAGTGATATTGATAGTTGAAACTGAAATTTGGTTATTTTTTTTTTTTATGTGAAACAGGTATTGGAATTGGGAATTTTGGTACACTCAGTTATAATTGGTGTATCTTTAGGTGCCTCAGAGTCTCCCAAGACAATTAAGCCCCTTGTAGCAGCATTAACTTTCCATCAGCTCTTTGAAGGCATGGGTTTAGGTGGCTGCATATCTGAGGTACACTACCTTATAGACTAGCCTATTTAGCCCAGCTTCTCAAAAGTGTGAATTATTTTAAAATATTTACTTTAGAGAGTTAAAAGTGTTTGATCAAGTTTCTAAGTAAAAAAATACAGTAAATGTTTTTGAGTTATAGTAAAAACTGAAAAAATTTACTATTATAATGTTATAAAAGTAATTTTTAAATTGATTAGTCAAATCCAAATTGGTACTAAAGAAACATTTACACTTTTGACAAAAAAAAAAGCACTTTTTCGGGGTGGCTCACTGGTAAGCCCCCAAACTTTCGACCCCCAGAAATTTTTTTAAGCATATTTTTATAATTTTATTTTCTCTTAGACAATATTAAAGATCGTAGAAAGAAGTATATAAGATTTATATAATAAAAGAAAAAAACAATCAACTTTTTTAGAGAAATATTTAATTAAAACTTTAAACTAAACTACTCAAATCTTCATATTATTAAATAAAAAATTTATAAAAACATTCAAGATAATGTATTTAAAACACATTTCTAACATCTTATTAACTTAAAATAATCCTCACTACTATAAATATTAATGTTATTATGTGAAGTAAAATGCAACAAGTATGAAAAAATAAAAAGGGAATACTAATTTCTTTTATATATGTCCATATAGTATTTAAGGCCTCGAATTAAAATTTAGCTTTAGGTCACTAATTTTATTGAGACGTCCTCCTACTTTTTAAGGGAAGGAACTTTGAAAGCCTAACCAAACACACTTTGAGTCCTTTATATAAGTTTCTTAAGTTTTATGAATTTGATCTTGTGTATAAAACAATACATGCTCGGAACAAAAAAGATATAAACAAGACTTGTTATCGATCAGAATAAGACATTTAAAGATATTTCTTTAAAGCATAATTTTTTTCTGCCACTTGTAGTACTTTTGAAATGAATCCTCTAGGAATAAATGGTAAATTTATTGATGTACAATATAGATCATATCACAATTTTCTCTAACTTTTATTTATTTGATTGCATCAACAGGCAAGATTTAATGTCAAGAAAACTGCAATAATGGCAATTTTCTTCTCCCTCACTACACCAATTGGAATTGCAATTGGGTTTGGAATATCAACTGTGTATAGTGAGACCAGTCCAACTGCTACTGCACTCATAGTTGAGGGTATTTTCAATTCTGCCGCTGCTGGAATTTTAATATACATGGCTTTAGTGGACCTCCTAGCAGCAGATTTTATGAGCACTAGAATGCAAGATAGTCCAAAACTTTTGATTGGAGCTAATGTTTTTCTTCTTCTTGGGGCAAGTTGTATGTCACTTTTGGCTAAGTGGGCCTAAAAAATATCTTAGAGTTAGAACATAGAAAAATAAATAATTTGTTGTGTTTTTTTAATTATTTTTTTGTAGTTCTATTTGGTTCTTTAAATGTAGCTTTTTTTCCTTCAAAGAATGTTGGAATTACATAGAGCAATTAAAATTTTGCAAGATCTGCTCTTTCGATAATGTGCAATTCTTTGATTATTTTTTTTGTATGTGAATGCTCGAGGGTGAATTAGCAAGTCGTGTTTTTAGTAAAGTTGATTAATAATTGGCAAAGAAAATGAAAATAAAGTACCTAATAAAAACACAAGACTGAAAATCTCGACTAAAATTGCAATATATATATATATATTGTAGGGTTTTGTTGGGTTCAAAACACATAAGTTTAAAATTTTGTTCTTACTTACCCTAACAATTACTTCTGGTATGGTTATATGACAATCAAAGATCTGTAACATGAAACATGAACACTTACATGTTATATTATCTGGAGTCTTTATCAACTGTGGGTTCGCACGCGAAAGCCCTTTCGATTGCAAGCTCCAAACTTCAATGTATTTCTCCTTCGGAAAGCTAGGAAATCCGGCAGAGGTTCGAGAGAGTGTTTTGATTCTAAGTCTCTAAGACTTAGAATAATAATCTGAAATTCAGTGTGTTGAATAATGAAATGAATGTCTATATTTATAGGTGAAAAATAGGTCAAACCGGATTAGGGTTTGACATTGGGCCTGACCCATAAATCGAGACAGATTAGGTCATTAGCGCCGCGGCCCTATGGTGTGGGTGTCGCGGCGCTTGACGTGGCCCTACCCCATCTCGATTTATTTTCCGCACATTCTTAATTATATTCAAAATCCAATTTTGACTTAATTAAAACAATCATTATTCATTTAAATATCTCAATTCTAAATCGAATATTTAATACTCTCTCAATACATCATTAGATCGAAAAGACAATCGACATAGTGTGACCCAACATGCCTTCACATATCGACATTAATCAAATTAAGGTCTACGCGGAACTCCTAGACGGCGCCGCAAGACAAACTAAATATGTGAAGTACGTTTACACTAATCCAGTAAACTTAACCTCTATGTGGTAAGATAAATCCTTTCATTCACGACACACCCGATCAAACTTAGGATTTGTCAAGTGTCTATCCAAATGGCTTAATCATTGTATCTCATCTATATTAGTTGACAACTAGATCATATTCTAAATATATCTATTGTGTTGGACAATGACTTAGTCAACCTAAATTACTGAGAATCTGAGTGTTCTCTCGAATATACATTCGAGGAATGAATCCTAATCTTGGCTCAACTACCACCTTTAATCCAAATCGTAATGTACCCAATACAAGCCATATCTCAACCTATAAGGCATTTGAGCTTAGGACAGGATCAAAGTATATTACTTTGTAGACAAGGTGCGTATTGACCTCAAGTCGAAGGACTTCTATCTCCCACACGTTGATCATACCTTAGACAAGTATAACAAACAGTATATCAGCAGGGTATACCAATACTTCCAAAGTATCCATGTGTCCATCACGAGTAGTCGTTACTAGTAGCAGGTGAGACATACTACATCCTCTAAGTGTGATGCAGACCACATGTCGACTTATCACATATCATCAATATCCCATTCTCGATGATCATTAGTCGAGGCTATTTTAAGAGTTACGTTATAATATTAATAACTCACACTATTAATAACAGCGTAACCTCCAGGGATGCATATTATATAATATTATAAATAATCAATTAATAATTCAATAATTGCAAATGTCAAAATATTAATCTCCATTAATAATAATATGAATGTGTATAAAGTACATTTGTCTTAATACAGATTGTCTCTAGGACATAAATATACTTTCAATCTCTCACTTGGCCTAGAGCCAATCTCCAATATATCTAATGCCCATATTCTCAAAATGACCATTATGTTTGACTAAGCTTAATGGTTTAGTGAATGGGTCAGCTAGATTATCGTCTGTGGGAACATAGTCTAATCTAATCTCTTCAGTCTCCACCATCTCCCTGAGTATGTGGTACTTCATTGGTACATGCTTGTTTTTGTTAGTTGATCTTGGTTCCTTAGCTTGCGCAATCACACCAGTGTTGTCACAATAAATCGTTATTAGACAAGTGGCACTTGGAACAACCCCTAGTTCTTTTAGGAACTCAGAAATCGCGACAGCTTCTTTACTAGCTTCCGATCCAGCAATGTACTCAGCTTCTATTGTCGAATCAGTAGTTGTAGCTTGTTTGGAACTTTTCCAGCTTACTACTCCACCATTGAAAATGCACGTGTACCCAGACTGAGATTTGTAGTCATCAAGATCCATCTGGAAGCTAGCATCAATGTACCCAGTAGCAACTAGCTTTTCTTCCCCACCATAGACTAAGAAGTAATCTTTAGTTCATCTAAGATACTTAAGAATACTCTTGACTGCCTTCCAGTGTTCTTCCCCAGGATTCTGCTGGAATTTGCAAGTTATACTAAGTGCAAAGGCCACATCTGGCCTAGTACAGGTCATGGCATACATGATCGATCCTATAGCCTATCATATAGCCAAAGCGTATGAGATATTTTTCATGCATTCAAGTTCTATAGTATTAGAAGGACTATCCTTCTTAGATAACTTGATGCCTTGTCCCATAGGTAGACCGCCTTTCTTGGAATTTTCCATAGAAAAACATCTAAGCACTTTGTCTATGTAGACTGACTGTGACAGCCCCAACAATCTATTAGGTATATCTCTATAGATCCTAATTCCCAGAATGTAGCAGGTTTCACCTAAATCTTTCATCATGAAGGTACTGGACAACCACTCCTTAACTGACTGCAGGAGAGTCTTATTGTCTCCCATTATCAATATGTCATCTACATATATGATAATGAAGGCAATACTCTCATCCTTACGTTTACTATAAACACATGGATATTTTTTGCTTCTGACGAAATCAAATGACTTGATATCCTTGTCAAAGCAAATGTTCTAACTCCTCGAGGCTTGCTTAAGCCCATAAATGGACTTTTGTAGCTTGCATACATCATTTAGTTTGGACTCAAGCGAAAAACCCTCAGGTTGTTTCATAAACACCTCCTCAACTAGATTACTATTGAGAAAAGCAGTTTTGACGTCCATCTGTCATATGTCATAGTCATAATATGCATCTATTGTAAGCAAAATCCGAATGGACTTAATTTTCACAACATGTGAAAATATTTCATCATAATCGACCCCAGGTCGATGATTATAACCTTTAGCCACCAAACTTGCCTTATAAGTTTGTACCTTGCCATATGCATCAATCTTCTTCTTAAAGATCCATTTGCATCATATGGGTCTAACCCCTATTGGTAAATCAATCAAGTTCCAAACTTGATTTAGGTACATCGAGTCCATCTCAGATTTCATGATTTCTTGCCATCTCTGCGAACCAATGTCTAACATAGCTTCGTTGTAGGTTGTAGGTTCATCGTCATCAGGAATATCTATCTCATTGTGTGTTTCAACAAGGAGATTAATTCTTTCAGGCGGACGATGAGTCCTAGTGGTCCTACGAAGTTGATTATTCTACATTTTAGTGTCTGTTGCATTCTGATTGTGAGAAGGTCTTTGTGTACTGGACAATCCATCACCTTGAGAGCTTTCAGGAATGTCATTCTCATGTATTTTCTAAATAGAATGATGTACAACCATTGTATCACTTTCCATTGGTTGTGTATGAAAGCCTTACATTTCTGCACTATCTCTTACAACACTCGCACTGGCTGAAGGGCGTACTATAAGTACCCAATCTTCACCAGATACTCCCACTGAATCCTTGTTTAGGTCATTCGACAAGGGTTCAACTTCTGTGTTATCTTGTGGTTCTTGTATTTCTTCAAGTTCTATCTCTGTGCAGCTATGTTCCTTGTAGACATATTCTTCTTCAAGAAAAGTTGTGTTCCTGGAAACAATGACCTTATGTTCTCCAAGAAGATAGAAGTAGTATCCCTTAGTTTCCTTTGAATACCCTATGAAGTAACATTTCTCACTCTTGGATTCCAACTTGTCAGTGAGCATCTTCTTAACATATGCAGGGCACCCCCAGGGTCTCATATGTTTAAGAGCTGGTTTCTTGCCACACCATATCTCATAGGGTGTCTTTTCTATTGACTTGGAAGAAACCCTGTTAAGAACATATATTGAGGTTTGTATAGCATGTCTCCAAAGGTATGTTGGTAGAGCTAAGAAGCTCATCATGAATCGAACCATATCTAATAAGGTTCGGTTTCTCCTTTTGGCAACACCATTCATTTGTGGTGTTTCAGGAGGTGTCCACTCTGATTGGACTCCATGTAGCTTCAAGTAATCTATAAAATCCTTGCTCAAGTATTCATCTCCTCGATCCGATCGAAGGGTTTTGATACTTGTTGCAAGTTATTTCTCTACTTTCGACTTGTACTCTTTGAACTTCTCAAAAGCCTCGAATTTGTGTCTCATAAGATACACATATCCATACCTTGTGAGTCGAGAATGGCCCACATACATCAGTATGGACCAACTTATGCATATCTTTGGCTCGCACACCTTTCCCAGAAAGTGGTTTATTGGTCATCTTTTCTCTCAAGCAAGATTCGCATTTACCATAAGACTCCAAGTCAAATGGTTCGAGGTAGTCTAACTTCCTCAACCTTGCTATCATTAATTCGTTGATATGACCAAGTCTACAGTGTCATAGGTAGGTAGAGTTTCTATTACTTATCTTGGCTCATTTATTTTGTACATTGAATATCTCTCGACTACAGTTTAGTGTATATAATCCATCCACAAGAGGAGCAGTTCCATATATAACATTATCAAAAGACAATACTTGACTACCATTATAAATATATGAGGAAAAACCCTCCATGTCCAAAAATGGGATAGAAATGATATTCCTCGTTAGCGAGGGTACATAGTAGCAATCATTCAACAATAAACAATAGCCAGAAGGAAAATTTAATCTATAAGTTCCTACGTGCTCAACATCCACTCGTGCTCCATTTCCAACGCGTAGGTCTACCTCTCTTGGTCCAACCATCCTGCTATCAGTTAGCCCCTGCACATTTGTACAAATGTGTGAGTCACAAGCGGTATTCAATACCCAGGAATGAGAGTTATTTATAGACATATTTATTTCAATGACGTACATACCTTATCAACCAGAGGCAGAAACACCTGGTGTTTTTCCTCCTCCTGGTGCCATGCAGTCCTTCTTCCAATGCCCCTTCTTGTGGTTGTTGAGGCATTCATCCTTAATCGGATTTACCTTGCTCTTCTTCACACCTCCCTTAGGCTTCATAGCTGAGGGCGCATCTACTGCTTTGCCCTTCTTCTTCTGCCATTTCTTGCCTTCCGGCTTAGGTCGGCTAGTAAAGCTCACCATGAGCACATCTTTGCCTTTAGAAGTGGAAGACTCAAAGGTATTGAGTATATTGTGCAGCTCCAGCAGACTCGCCTTCGTTCCATTCATATTGAAATTCACTATGAAGTTCTCAAAAGAACGAGGGAGAGAGTTCAGGATGAGGGTTGTAGCGACATTCTTTTCCAGCTTCGTTCCAATTGAAGCAAGCCTCTCTATCGGCCCTATCATCTTCAACACGTGTTGTGAGACCTGGCCTCCTTCATTGAGCTTACACTTAAAGAGTTCTATCAGTAACTCATATTCCATAGTCTGGGATTATGAGTCATAGAGACTCTACAAGTGTTCGAGCATCTCATTGGGACCCATGTTCTCATGTTGTCTCTGAAGTTCCATAGACATGGAAGACAACATCACATAATGTGTTGAAGTGGCATCATCTAGGTGTTTTTGGTAAGCATCCTTATCAAAAGAGGCATATTCAGTAGAGTCTGTCGCATGGACTGTTGGGAACATCGTGTCCAACACGTATTCTATTGTCTCTTGTCTCAGCACTATTCGCAAATTCCTTAGCCAGTCAAGGTAGTTAGGTCCAGTAAGTTTGTTCATTTCAATCAACATTTTCAATGATAAGCTCGACATCTTTGATAATCTGAAGAATTATATAGACTGGAAATCAAACTCAAATTTTATTTTCTATTATACATATTCGGTTAGGCTAATCAACATGGCCTTTTGTTTAATTAGCTCTCACTATTTTAACATACTTCTACGACCCTATGGTAGAATATTGACCTATAATAATTGAGGTCATAATGGGCCAAAATCCAAGCCTATGCTATCTCCGCGTTTGCTTTGGCTGATAACTTCAATAACACATCTTGGTAGGTTATAAACCAATTGCAAAACTTATTTGCAACTCTTGGTTGATCAAATATTACATTTAATCTTGCGTCCTTAGATTAGTCCAACACTTTGGCGCCAAGATTTGTCTAAGCAGGTCAACCCCATTACACGACTCGTTTATGTATCTAAGTAAATTTGGCCTTTGTGAGCATACACTTTGGTGTAAATACCTACAAAAGTTTATCGTTTATCTTTACATTTAAAACACATCTATGAAAGAGTCTGGGTCCTCGTAGACTTAGAGCAAATGCTTTGGTATAAATACTCGTATCGCCGGGAAGGATTTTGCACTCTAACAATTATAATAGACGACGCTTTTTATTTTAGACTTGTATTCAACATTTTGGGGAACATTTTAATTCAGGGTTTTAACCAAGATCAACTCTTTTACACCATATCGAATATGACATCTTAATATCATGCAAAACTAATGACACATATAGTTGGGAACCGTCAACCCAATATGCATGATATAAGATGGTTTAATCAAATACTGGGCGCCGCCTACCCAGACAGTTATTGCGAACGCTATTCTAATAATTTAAATGACAAACAATTTGACATTTAGCACATAAATAGTATACTTATCAAATATATATTGTATTATAATAATCTTGGATTAAACATACTGAACTCTGGAAAAAAAAATATTTCTGGATGGGTGGGGCCGCGGCGCCACTGAGGCAGAAGCCTTTTGGCTTCTGTAAATGCATTAGCGCTGTGGCGCTCCACCATGGAGCCGCGACGCCGCCTTGAAACCCTAGCAAACGCCGCGGCGCCCTACAATAGGGTCGCAGCGCGGATGTCCTAAGAAACATTTTTGTGTTGATTTTTCAAAATCGTTCGAGCCCTAAATCCAATTTAGGGATCAAATCACATATCCTTTATCATTTCCCATTATTATCAATAACGCCCATATCGACCATCATCCGTTCTTACCCGTTCTTAGCCATGCACCGTGCAATGAGCCAGACAACGCACTTTTGGCTTAGTTCGAGTTAGAGCGCAATGTCTTCCTCGAGTTAGCGTAGGAGATAATTTATGGTGATATCAAAAGGTTAACATTCGGTCAAGACATGTAGGATTTCAAGAAACCTCATTTTAATCCAATTTTATGTTTAACCCATATTATTATAATATTTAATGATTATATAACCATTGAACCAGCCTGAGCTCTGATACCACTGTAGGATTTTGTTGGGTTCAAAACACATAAGTAAGGCACAGCGGAAGTTTAAAATTGTGTTCTTACTTACCACAACAATTACTTCTGGTATGGTTATATGACAATCAAAGATCTGTAACATGAAACATGAACACTTACATGTTGTATTATCTGGAGTCTTTATCAACTGTGGGTTCGCACGCGAAAGCCCTTTCGATTGCAAGCTCCAAACTTCAATGTATTTCTCCTTCGGAAAGCTAGGAAATCCGGCAGAGGTTCGAGAGAGTGTTTTGATTCTAAGTCTCTAAGACTTAGAATAATAATCTGAAATTCAGTGTGTTGAATAATGAAATGAATGTCTATATTTATAGGTGAAAAATAGGTCAAACCGGATTAGGGTTTGACATTGGGCCTGACCCATAAATCGAGACAGATTAGGTCATTAGCGCCGTGGCCCTATGGTGTGGGTGTCGCGGCGCTTGACGTGGCCCTACCCCATCTCGATTTATTTTCCGCACATTCTTAATTATATACAAAATCCAATTTTGACTTAATTAAAACAATCATTATTCATTTAAATATCTCAATTCTAAATCGAATATTTAATACTCTCTCAATACATCATTAGATCGAAAAGACAATCGACATAGTGTGACCCAACATGCCTTCACATATCGACATTAATCAAATTAAGGTCTACGCGGAACTCCTAGACGGCGCCGCAAGACAAACTAAATATGTGAAGTACGTTTACACTAATCCAATAAACTTAACCTCTATGTGGTAAGATAAATCCTTTCATTCACGACACACCCGATCAAACTTAGGATTTGTCAAGTGTCTATCCAAATGGCTTAATCATTGTATCTCATCTATATTAGTTGACAACTAGATCATATTCTAAATATATCTATTGTGTTGGACAATGACTTAGTCAACCTAATATTACTGAGAATCTGAGTGTTCTCTCGAATATACATTCGAGGAATGAATCCTAATCTTGGCTCAACTACCACCTTTAATCCAAATCGTAATGTACCCAATACAAGCCATATCTCAACCTATAAGGCATTTGAGCTTAGGACAGGATCAAAGTATATTACTTTGTAGACAAGGTGCGTATTGACCTCAAGTCGAAGGACTTCTATCTCCCACACGTTGATCATACCTTAGACAAGTATAACAAACAGTATATCAGCAGGGTATACCAATACTTCCAAAGTATCCATGTGTCCATCACGAGTAGTCATTACTAGTAGCAGGTGAGACATACTACATCTTCTAAGTGTGATGCAGACCACATGTCGACTTATCACATATCATCGATATCCCATTCTCGATGATCATTAGTCGAGGCTATTTTAAGAGTTACGTTATAATATTAATAACTCACACTATTAATAACAGCGTAACCTCCAGGGATGCATATTATATAATATTATAAATAATCAATTAATAATTCAATAATTGCAAATGTCAAAATATTAATCTCCATTAATAATAATACGAATGTGTATAAAGTACATTTGTCCTAATACAGATTGTCTGTAAGATATAAATATACTTTCACATATATGGTATTTTCTCTTTCTTATGTATGTCACCTAATTTCATTATAATTATCTAAGACATCGCAGATGGTGACTATGATAGTCAGAACACAAAAGAGGGTAAGTATATTACTCAAAAGAGGGATAGTCTATAACTTTGTGGGTGCATGCATGGTTCTTGTGAGATGATATTAATCTCCCTTGGGGAGTCTTTCATTAATATCAAGGTATATATATAGTACAATATTCATCCCTTATACAATAGGAGTCCTAAGCCTATACAAAAGAGGAATCCTGGTCTTACCATAATTATATTTACACAATATATGGAAATATTCTAATTATGGGTAGGGAATGTATTGTTTCCTATATTTACACGTTTACACACCCCCTCAGTTGGACCGGGAGGAGGCCGGACGCTGAGACTGGATCTGAAGTCAAGAAATAACTGTCTGGGAAGTCCTTTGGTAAATATGTCTGCATACTGATAGGATGATGGAACATGTAACACTCTGACATGGCCTAACACAACTTTCTCACGAACGAAGTGTAGGTCTATCTAAATATGCTTGGTTCGCTAATGTTGAACCGGATTATGAGAAAGATAGATGGCAGAGATGTTATCACAATACATAATAGATGTCTGACGCAAAGGACATTGAAGTTCTAACAGTAAATTTCTGAGCCAACAAATCTCAGCTACTATATTTGCAACGCCTCTGTACTCAGCCTCGGCACTGGAGCGAGATAGGGTAGCCTGTCGCTTGGCAGACCAAGAAATCAAATTATCCCCTAAGAAAACACAAAAGCCAGAGGTGGAGCATCGCGTGTCCGGACACCCTGCCCAATCTGCATCCGTATATAAAAGCAACCTGTCTAGCTGCATCCATAATCAAGAGTGCCCTTAAAGTATCGAATGATACGCTTAAGAGCAGTGAAATGAGACTCCCTGGGGGCATGCATGAATAAGCACACCTGCTGAACAACATAAGCTATGTCTGGCCTGGTGAATGTGAGATACTGAAGTGCACCTGCAAGGCTCCTATACAGAGTAGGATCAGAGACTGGAGCACCATCCATAGCACTGAGCTTAGATTTGGAATCAACTAGAGTAGGCACCTCTTTGCAGTTCGCCATCTTAGCCCTGTACACAATCTCTTCTGCATACTTATGTTGACACAAGAACATATGATTGGCAGACCTGGTCACTGATATCCCCAAAAAGTAACTCAGCTTCCCCAAATCAGTCATTGCAAATTCGGACTTGAGCAAGACAATATCTCATTTTTTAATCCGTCGGAGGAGGCAGTAAGAACAATATCATCCACGTAAAGTAATAAGTAAGCAGTGCTACTACCTCGATGAAAACTGAAAAGTGATGTATCACTCTTGCTGCATACAAACCCAATCTGCAAGATATACCTGCCAAAGCGATCATACCACGCACGGGGGGCCTGCTTCAGGCCATTTAGTGACTTACGGAGACGGCACACATAGTGAGGAACTGCTGGATGGGTGAACCCTGGTGGCTGATGCATGTAGACTGTCTCTCTCAGATCCCCACGTAAGAATGCATTCTTCACATCAAGCTGATGGATCGGCCAGTGTTTACCCATGGCAATGCTCAAAAATGTGCGGATGGTAGCCGGTTTGACAACCAGGCTGAAGGTCTCACCACAATCAATGCCCTCATGCTGATTTGTTCCATTAGCCACAAGACGGGCCTTATACCTCTCAAGATCCCCATTGTCTCTGAACTTGTGACGAAATAGCCACATACAACGAATGACATTCACCCCCTCAAGTCTAGGTACTAGATCCCACGTGTGTTGTTTAGTTAAAGCATTGAATTCCTCATACATAGACGCATTCCAATTCGGGTCTTGTTTGGCCAATTTTGGGTTCTTTGGAAGTGGAGAGATGGTTTGGGCAGATAAGATGAAATGGACTTTGGGTTTAAAGATTCCATGCTTTGAACGAGTTTCCATTGGATGGGTAGGGAAAGTGGGTGGCGGAGGGTGTCTGAGATGGGGGGTAAAGTCGGATAAGGAGAAGGTGGGGGCGAAGCCGTCGGAGGCGTCACGGCTCCTGGATCGAGAGTCGCGACGCTAGAAGGTTGATAGGCTTCTCTGAAGTTTGGGCGCCGCGGTGCTGTCGACGGTATTTCAAAAGATTGCTCTTTGGAAATCAGGCGTCGCGGCGCCTCCCCTCGAGGCCGCAGCTCTGACGACGGAATAGAGGATGTGAGTTGTTCGATTATGAGGGGAGAGATGGCAGACTCGTCAAGAAATGAGTAGTCCTGTTTTTGGAATTTTGGAAGATTCAAAAACGGGAAGGTGGTCTCGTCGAATGTGACATGATGAGATATGTGGATCTGACGAGTCGACAAGTCATAGCATAGATAGCCCCTATGGTTCGGCGGGAATCCTAGAAAGACACATGGAGTGGACCTAGGAGCGAGCTTGTGAGGGGCGGTGGAGCTAAGGTTGGGATAGCACAGACAACCAAAAATCTGTAGATGATCATAAGAGGGGATTCTATGGTAGAGGATTTCGATAGGGGTCATATTGTGAAGAGTGCTAGTAGGAAGAATATTTAGAGTGTATTCTGACAATTTAGCAGCATAGACCCAGAAGGGTGGAGGGAGGGAGGCATGAATCAATAGGGTGCGAATCATATTGTTAATGGTGCGGATGATTCTTTCAGCTTTACCGTTTTGTGGTGAGGTGTGAGGGCAGGAGAAGCGAAAGACCATGCCATTATTGGTACAAAAGTGGTGAAATATAGAGTTATTGAATTCACGACCATTATCGCACTGAAATGATTTTATGCCTTTTCCAAATTGTGTTTGAATGAACTTGCGAAACTCAAGAAATTTGACAAACACTTCCGATTTAAATTTAAGAGGGTATAACCAAATGTAGTGTGAAAAATCATCAAGCAACACACAATAGTATTTATGACCGAGAGAACTAGAGATAGGAGATGTCCATAAATCGGCATGTATGATATCAAAAGGAGCAAATGTAACACTAGTAGATGATTTAAACGGAAGACGAATATATTTGCCTAAAGAGCAAGAAACACAATTTTGGGCAAGTTTCCCATTACAAGCAATGAAATTGTTGCCTCTAAGAAAATTAAAAACTAGGACTCCTGGATGACCAAGCCTATTATGCCAAGTTGAAGAAGAAACAACCGCTAGAGTGACGGGAGAGCAAGATCTAGCAGCAGAGGTGGAAGTGAATGGATAGAGATCCCCCGTGCTATTGCATCTCGTAAGGGGTGTCCCCGTATGAAGATCCTTCACAGTAAACCCAAAAGGGTCAAAATCCACAGAGACAGAATTATTACGAGTAAATTGGCGGACAGATATGAGGTTCTTAATCATGTGTGGGGCATGAGTTCACCACCATAGAACTCAACAGTTACACCTACTTGTTCAACACTATACTTCGATTCTGCCCTTCTAAAAGGAACATCGGCTCTAACAATTCCATCGCCGTCTACCAAAAAGACCGGGAATGTTTCAAAAAAGGTAGGATAGGGTGTTGTTGAGGGAGAAGGGTGGATGAGAAGGTTGTGTGTATGAGGTACCATAACCCTTAACTGGAATGCGTTGTCCACTACCAACTGTAACATATTGAGGATGCTTTAAACTAAACAGTTTAGGAATAGTACCTGCAGACTGGGTGACGTGAGATGTGGCGCCTGAGTCCATGTACCAAGTATTGTCAGGCTGTTGCATAGAGAGGGTGTTGAACGCCTGACCCAACTCAGTGGGTGTTATGCCGGATGAGGGCTGCGGGACCTAACCTTGCAATAGGTGGGCCTGCTGTGGGGCTGGAGCGGGGCCTAACAAACCGAGGTAAGAATACGGATTGTATGGCTGCTGGTACTGGAATGGACTTGGCGCCGCAGCTCTGAACTGGGGCGCCGCGGCTCTGAACTGGGGTGCCGCGGGGCTGTAGACGAACTGCTGAGGAGCCGCGGCCCAGTTGTTCTGCGATCTCTGTTCTGTTGCTGCTGTTGGTTCTGTTGACCGCGACCCTTTCCACGACCACGACCTCCTCTACCGCCGCGGCCTTTTCCACCCTTGCCGCCGCGGCCCTGCCGCTGTTGGGAGTTGTCTGGTGGCGTCTGATCTTGGGGTTGCATGTCGACAGCTAACACCTGCTGGGCGTACTCATCCTGGTTAGCACAACGGGTTTCTTCAAGCAGCAATTGTGAGCGAGCTTTGTTAAAACTCGGTAGCGGATCTGCCTGTTGAATTATAGTGGCCAAAGTATCATATTCGCCCTTAGTAAGGCCAGAAATCATTTGTAGCAATATTTTATCGTCAGTGACAGGCGTGCCGATGTTGGAGAGTTGATCCGCTAGAAGTTTAAGCTGCTTGCAGTACTCAGAGACATTGGAGAAGTTTTCATGACGTGTTTTGTTGAACTGTTCTTCCAAATACACGGCACGAGTGTGCTTGTTGTCCTGAAAAATTTCCTCCAAACGATTCCACAAGTCAAGGGCTGTGGAGTCAGATTTCATGATAGTAAGGAACAAATCCTGAGAGATACTACCATATATCCATTGTTTGACGCCGGCGTCGAGACGATGCCAGATAGAATCATCAACCTCCATAGGGCGCGGAATAGTGTCATCAATATGGTCAAGCACGTTATAGAGGCGTCAGAAAGTGTGGAAGAATCAGGGATAGCCATTTAGAGAAGAGAAGAAAGGAAGAACAAAACCCGAAAAACAAGAAGAAAATCGGGGAGGGCCGCGGCGTAGGAGAGGCAGCCGTCGGCTGTGGAAGAGAAAGGTTTTTAGGGTTTTGTTTATTTGGCTCTGATACCATGTGAGATAATATTAATCTTCTTTGGGGAGTCTTTCATTAATATCAAGGTATATATAGAGTACAATATTCATCCCTTATACAACAGGAATCCTAAACCTATACAAAAGAGGAATCCTAGTCTTACCATAATTATATTTACACAATATATGGAAATATTCTAATTATGGGTAGGGAATATATTGTTTCCTATATTTACACGTTTACAGTTCTGATAGATTTAAATTCTCACGATATGGGATTGAGGGGTGGTTTGCCATTGGTGATATAATGGTGGTTGATACGGTTGTACTTTTGTGGTGGTCTGGTGATGGTGTAATAAAAATCATTTTTTTTATAAAAAGTATGATTGGTGTGTGCAGTACATTACTTACTTTAAAGTAATTTTGATTAAAAAAAGATGTTGTGTATATCACTTCGAGCAAATAAAAGAATCTTAAAAAATTTAAATGTATAAGTAAAAATTCGAAACAAGTACGATGAGCATTTATAGTAAAATTATGGTGGATGAAACGTTTTTCAGTAAAATTATGGTATTATTGGAAATACAATAATTTCTATCTTCTGAAAACTTTTCTCTCATGCTTAGCTAAACACTCTCTTAGTCTATAATCCTTACCAAGAATAATATCATAAAATCAGAGAAAAATACTTGAAAGTTTATACTTAGAACCATATTTGTCCAAGAACCCTTATCTCTAAAAGACTTTTAGGAAGAGTCTGTTGAGTCTCCTAGCTCCTAGGCCATTTATTCCGTTAAAGTTCAATGAAGAAAGAAGGGAGTCAAGTGCCAGGGTAGGTGAGCATTCCAGTGACCTGAAAATCTACAAGAGCTATCATTTTTAGACTATGTGTTTCTAATTATGATCTTGATAAGTATATTCTCTGTAGTTATGATGTTAATATTGGTTGAATGTTATATACTTTTAATTTAAAAAATGAATCTTGACTTAATAATAATCGCTTTCATACTACATGTTTGTTATTTGATAGTATATTACCATCTATATTCCTACCCTCTTTAGGATCAATAGGTGATGAAAAGATCGGCCCATAAATTGGTATCAGAGCCTGAAAAAGAAATAAAATTAACATGAAGAGACATCCGTCGTTTGAACAAATTAATAGATTAAATAAGACAAAATGGTTATGTAAATAATTAAGACATCTCTTAATAGAAAGAAGAAATCAAAACAAAATACTAATAGAATATCAAAATAGATTACTATCATTAAGAAAACTAGAAGATATTATAGATAATAAATTAGCACAAAGAAGCACTGATTTAGATGATATGATAAGAGCATATAGAGAACTATTACGCCTACACAGAGAAATAAGTATACAAAACCATTTTATAGCAGATATAAGCACTGACTTATGGATGACTACAAGTCATTACGGATGAAAATCAATTAGAAAGACTTCAAAAAATAGCTGAAAAACCCTTTACATATAATAGAGATATAAACCAACATATAGTAAGCTGCAGAATGAGTATAGATCTTATAAAAGAAAGAGATCAATGTTTACAAAAATATTCCCAACAAATATGTGAACAAGAAAATATTATTACAACCCTAAGAAATATAATAGCACTAAAAGATGAAAGATTAAGACAAAAGGAGGAAGAAAATATGAAACTAAGAGAAGAAAAATTGAGAGAAATAATCAGAACATATAATGAAATAAAAGACCAAAAAGATGTTATAGTAGAACAGTATAAACATATTATCAGATTAATTAATGGATAAAGGAAAAAAAAATAGTAGACAACTCAAATGAAACATATTACCAAATGAATGCATACGGAGGAGGAATAACACAAACTCTAAGCTTTAAACCAGAAATATATCAAAAAATACAAGATGAAAAAGAGGAATTATCAACTAAGAAAATATTTAAAACTAAATGGTTTGAAAGAAATAAAGAAGTAAGATATATAGCGCAAAAACATGAAAATATAATAGACACAACGAGTGTAAATGGTAGAGCAAAAATAAATTTAATAACATATGAAATAATAAAAAGAGAATTAGCAAAATTATCTACTAAAGAAGCTAAAAAATACATAAATATATACTTTGGAGGAGTAGAATTTACTATAAAAGCATATTTTCAGAAAAATATAGACACACCTATACAAATATACATACTAGATGATAGAATATTAGGAAATCTGTAATAAAAGGAAATTTAATATATCAGAAATTAAAATTTGCAGTACAACCAGATTTTAGTATTTCATTAAAAGACGAACATAAAGAATTAGCTTTAACACTATATTATAAATTAGATGGAATAACAATGTCACCAGGTAGCAAAGTAATAAGCATAGAGACAAAAATGATATGTTTTTAAAAGGAAATCATCATGTAAAGAAATAACATGAAATGAATATTTTAGCACCAAAGATGTATCAAGACATATTAGAACAAATAGAACCACAAACTTGTAACTACCCTGAAAATGAAAGAGAAATAATAATAACCAAAAGTATTAAGTTGAAATTCAAAATCCAAGATTTAGAATATAAAATAAATATAGGAGTAATAGAATATGATAGATTTAATGAATTATTATTAGGAAGTACTTTTTTAACTATGATAGATTATAAAATTAATAATGAAGGAATTGAAATAAATGACCAAGAAAAAATGAGATTTGTAAATAAGATATGAATATCCATGGAAAAATACAAAAGAAAAAACAAAAATTTAAAATAATAAAAACAGTTTTATCCGAGGAAATAATATCTCACTTAAATACTTAGAATACAATGCAAAAGAAATAAAATTAGAAAATTATATAAAACAACTAGAACATCAATGTAATAAATTTGATAAAATATGGATAGATATGGAAAATGGATGGAAGAAAAGAATAAATAATCCTGAGTAACTTTAATGAAAAAATTGACGCAATATGGAACGAAATAATAGTGAAAGAACAGATAAAAATACCCTGATAATAATGCATGAAATGAGAGAAAATCAAACACAAATACAACAAGTAATAAGAGAAGAATTAACAAAATTATGGAATGTATTTGAAGTACCAACGTTTAAAATAATACTAGAACAACTTAACATATTGATAGCACATAAAGAAAAATAGGTAATAGGAGAAGACGAACCTAGTACAAGTCAAGAAAGAACAGTTGAAAAAATAGTTGATACTACAACCAAACAACCAGAACTAATACCAATAGATGCATGGAGAAGAAGTAAAGAACATATAATGGTAGATATTAGTAAAATAAAACCTAACTTATCAGAATCAATGGGAAAAACATTAGATAACCTAGCAATATTACATAAAAAGGACAATTTTAATGAAAAATCAAGAACATAGTGTAATCACATTTCTTAAAAATCATGGAAAAGATATAATAGAAAAAGAAAGGTACAAGTATGAACCAATAAGAAAGAAAGACTCTAAAAATACACCAAATAACAATAAAAAGGTGAAAATATAACTGACACATAAAAAATTGAATACTTACTCCTGAAGTTAAAAAAATAGGAACAACAAACATCATAATTACAAAAAGAAAATACAAAATTAAAATCACATAATAATGAAGAATGACTGAATAAATATAAAAAAAATATAAACATAGGTTTAAAGATACAAAGAAAATGCTAAAAGAAACAAAAATAGAATTAAAGCAAACGAAAGAGGAATTAAATCAAGTCAAACAAGAAATTGAAGAGTTAAAAGAAGAGTTAAATATTCTAAAAGAACAAATGATAAGGTTAAAAGGAAAAAAGAAAGTAAAGAAAATATATAAAACAAGTGATGAAAGTACTACTAGTAGTGAAAAAACTAATAAAGATACAAACAAAGATAGTAATACAGAAAATGAGTTAACTAACCATGAAATACAAGTAGCATAATTTATAAAAGAAATAGAAGAAGAAAACTCAGAATTAGTAAAAGAAAATAATCAAATAATGAAAGCTTTAGAAAAATTGAAAAATGTAAATGCAATTATAGAAGAAGAACCTGAAAGCGATATAGAAGCAGAACTTAACAGACCTATAGAAACAGAAATAGAGACAGATGATATAGTAAATGAAGATACCAATGACTATCCTGAAGAGAAATTAATAGACCGTAATTTAGAAGTAATAACAAGACGACATAATTATTTACCAAAATATATACCAGTAGGACAACAAGCTGAATTCAAAGAATTTATAGGATCAATGTCATAAGGAGTAAACTTTAATGGATACTTCCTGGATTTAGATAACGCTTATGATGAACAAGAAATAGGTAGAAGAATAAATTATTGAAATCTTGGAATGTATATAGCACTAATGAACTCCACACATATCGATAACCTAGATTACATTTATGACTTAATATCTAAAACAATAATTGAAAAAGTAGAATTTTGGATGGAATCCATATCAGACCAACTGAGAGGAGAAGTATTTAGTCATGCAAGAGACTGGAAATCTATGCTAATGATATTTGATATTGTACTAAAAAGAGAATTTTTAGGAGAAAGTGGTTAGTAGCACGAGAAAATGTATTTGCAGAAAGAAAAATTAAAATAATAATGAATTTAAATAACATGAAATGCTATAAAATTAATAAACTACCAGAATATACAATAAGTTTTAGTAAATTCTTTTATGAAGTAAGATTTTTACCACAAGAAGATTTAATATACCAACAACTTTATTATGATCATTTACCAACACCATATAATACTGAAGTATCAAAAGAATATACTCAACTAGAACCAAGAGAAAACACATTAGGAGAAAGGATAAGAGTACTAAGAGCATACTTAAAGCGAAAATGTGAAGAGTATAGAATACAACAAAAAATTTAAAAAGATAAGAAACTAGGATTGAAAGAAATATGTGGATTCACACAACGAAGATTAGTATTTGGATGTGATGATAAAAGAAAAGAAAGAAAATATAAGAAAGGTCATAGAAATAAAAAATACCAAAGAAAATGATATCAAAAATACAATAGATACAATAAACCATACTACAAACCTTATAGGAAAATTGATTTAAAAATATAGAAATACTCCTAAAACGAGAAAAAGATTTAAACATAAAAGAAAATTTAGAAAAAGAAAGTATATAAAACCTTTAGAAGAAAAACCCAAAGAATGTAAATGTTGGAATTGCAATGAAAAATGGAATTATGCTAATAAATGCTCAAAACTAAAGAAAAAAGGTGTAAAATATATAAATACAACACAATTTATTATGAATCTACAACAGATTAAAGAAGATAATAATAAATAGTATGAGTATGAAGACTTTTATGTTAGTCAAACTGGAGAAAAAAGTGAAACGGAACCAGAAAATACTAACTCTATTAACCAAAACTCAGATAGCGAAAATAGCTCGGAATAAAATGGAATTACAAGAAGAAAAGTAAGAAAAGAAAAAATTAGAAAAAACTTACTGGAAACAATATATGGAATTAGATAAAGAAAAAAGAAATATAGTATTGAAAGAAATAATCCCCTTGATTATTTTCATTATTTGAAAGACTATTTATACAAGTTACATATTTCCATAATAGGAGAATCCTATTCATATTCTACTCCTAAAACCTTATTCTATTTGGAGATGACCTATACAATTATGGTAAGAGTACAAGACTAATTAAGGTATACTACAACTATACAAAACTTTATACAATAATGTTACAACCGTGTACAATAATGCATCAATAACCGTGACCATCCAATACCAAATATACTCATGTATATTTGGTATATTTATCACACTCCCGCAGTCATAGCGGGCGGTCTTCGAACGCTGAGACTGTCCCTAAAATCTTCAAAAAGGACCGAGGGAAGACCCTTTGTAAAGATGTTTGCAATTTGATATCTTGACGGGACATGACAGACGCGTACCTGACCCCGAGCAACCTTTTCGCGGACAAAGTGAATGTCCATCTCGATATGCTTAGTGCATTGGTACTGAATCGGATTACCAGAAAGGTAGATGGCACTAATATTATCGCAATACACTAAGGTTGCCTTCTGAATGGGACAATGAAACTCCAAAAGAAAATAACGTAACCAACATGATTCCGAGACCACATTAGCTACCCCTTGATATTCAGCCTCGGCATTTGAGCGGGATAGAGTCGACTAACGCTTTGCCGACCAGGAGACCAAGTTGTTGCCCAGAAATATACAATAGCCCGACGTAGACCGTCTGGTGTCGGGACAGCCACCCCAATCAGCATCCGTATACGAGACACGTGTGGACGTCGAGGATGGATATAAATGCAAACATAGTCAAGTATACCTTGAATATACCGAATGATGCGTTTGAGCGCATTCATGTGCTCAATTCTGGGATCATGCATGAACAAACAAACCTGCTGGACAGCATATGTAATATCTGGTCTCGTAAAGGTAAGATACTGAAGGGTCCCTGTCAGACTACGATAGCGGGTCGGATCCTCGTAGGGTATGATGGCCGCGGCACTAAGCTTGGGCTTAGTATCAACTGGAGTGGAAGTGGACTTACAGGATGACATCCCAGCCCTCTCGATGATCTCAGTTGCATACTTCCGTTGAGACAAGAATAACCCATCGGAATGACGAGTGACAGCAATCCCCAAAAAATAGTTCAAGGGCCCCAAGTCTTTCATAGCAAACTCAGAGTTGAGCATAGTCATAATAGACTGGCGTAAGGTATCGGAAGAAGCAGTTAGAATAATATCATCTACATACAACAAAATATAGGCCAAGGATGAACCACGATGATAGATGAACAGTGAATTATCCGACCTGCTGTGGGTGAACCTAATAGTCGAAACATAGTCGGCAAAATGTGTATACCAGGCCCGTGGAGACTTCTTACGCCCATATAAGGACTTTTTCAACAAACAGACATGATGAGAATGCTTAGGATCCCGAAATCCCAAAGGCTGGTGCATATAGACTGTTTCCTTGAGATCACCATGTAGAAAAATATTATTTACATCTAACTGATAAATAGACCATGCTTTCGAAATAGCCAACCTGAGCACAATGCGAATGGTAGCCGGCTTGACCACCGGACTAAATGTCTCACCACAATCCACCCCAACTTGTTGAGTCTTACCATCACCCACAAGTCGCGCCTTATGTCATGCAAATGAACTATCTGAATTTTCCTTATGAGCAAAAATCCACATAGACCTAATAATATTAATACCGGATGGACGAGGCACCAACTCCCACGTCTTATTATCAATAACTGCATTATATTCATCGGTCATAACAATTTTCCAATTTGGGTCATTTAACACAGACACAGAAGTACGGGGTAAGAGTGATTTAAGAACATTAGAATTTAAATTAAAATGTCTCTTTAGTTTAAAAACACCCCGCTGACTACGAGTGACAGGTCTATGACTTGAGGAAGAAGTGGGTGGATTTTGGGAATTTTCTGGACTCGGGACGGACGGGCCAGCAGGCAGTGGGCCTGTTGGCCCAAGACGGTAAAATGGTGCTGGAACTAGACCAGTTCCAGAATTGGGCTGGACTGGACAATCGCCAGAACTGACCTAGTGACGGTATTATGCGACGGACCAGTGGGTCCTGTGGGCAGTGGGTCCGCTGGAGAATTTTGGGTGCGGGACATGTCCAAAAAATGGTGAGTAATATACCCACCAGCATCTAAAAAATTATACGAACTAGGCTCGGGAGTATTAACTTTAGCAAATGGAAATTGGGTTTCATAAAAAATTACATGGCGATTAATGATGATTTTATTGGAGGATAAATCAATGCATTTGTAACCACGATGACTATACGGAAAACCCAAAAACACACACGGAGTAGACCGGCCTGATTTTGTTAATTCTGGTGGACGGGAATAACGGATAACACAAGCACCCAAAAACCCGAAGATGAGAATAAGAGGGAGTCTTATTATATAAAATTTGAAGGGGGGAAGAATATGTCAGACCTTTGGAAGGAATTATGTTAAGGAGATATGTAGCCATTTGAAGAGCATGATGCCAAAAATATGGGGGTACGGAAGCATGAATTAATAGAGTGCGGACAATGTTATTTATGGAACGAATTTTGCGTTCGGCTTTCCCATTTTGTGAAGACATACGAGGACAAGAAAAATGAAAATTGATCCCATTATTAGCACAGAATTCCCGAAACACCCCATTGTCATATTCTTTGCCAATATCACACTGAATATTTTTAATTTCTCGTTCGAATTGAGTTCTAATGAATGCTCTAAATTTTAAGAAGGCGGAAAAAACTTGGGATTTTTTCACTATCGGAAATGTCCATAAAAACTTAGAATAATCATCCAAAAAGAGAACATAATACCGATGACTCAAAGAACTAAGTACAGGAGACGTCCATAAGTCGCTATGAATAATATCAAATGACATTAAAGTATGAGAATTTGAGTCTACAAACGGAAACCTAACAATTGTTCCTAAAGAACAAGACTGACAATTTGGAGTACTATTCGTACCCTTACATGAAATAAAATTATTTTTATGTAATGACAACAAAATAGAAGATCCCGGATGATCAAGATGAGCATGCCTCAAGGAAGGAGCAAGGGCTGCAAATGCTGACGGCAAGGCTTGACTCGATGGACTGAAACCGGGTGTGATAGGATAAATATCTCCCCTACTATCATACCTCATAAGAGGACTCCCCATCTTGAAATCCTTCACAGAGAAATCAAAATGATCAAATTCAACAGAAACGGAATTGTCACTGGTGAATTTCTGGACAGACACTAAGTTTTTAATCAATTTGGGGGCGTGTAAAGTATTTTTCATGATAAGGGATGGATTGGGGGGAGACAATATTTTATGACATAACCCTAAATTGGAATAGAGTTACCATTACCGTCAATTATACCACGAGGGTTGCTCAAATTGGAATAAGACGAGAGAGTACCTTGATCGGATGTCATGTGTGTAGTCGCGTCGGTGTCCATGTACCAATTGGGATCCGGTTGTGTTAACACAAGCATGTGCATAGCGGCCTCAAAGTCGGTGTGAGTAGATATGGGGCCCACTGCCGAGAATGCTTGTGTGGGCCGAGGCCCAAGCAATCCACCATGCTGCCCCGGCCCAGTGCTGAAACGAGAAGCAGTAGCCTGATTGTGGGCCTGAATTGGGGCAGTCCAGCCCACTGTCCGTTGGAAGGACTTGAAAAATAGGGGTTGTTGGGCCACGACCCACTGCCCCAGCCCCACTGCCATGGGGCCCACTGCCGGAATGTTGTCCAGCGGAACCACCGTTTGCCCCCGCAGTTTTTGCCATTATTCTTACGATTATTTTTGCCGCCACCATGAGCATGGTTTTGGACCGAATTATCAACAAAACCCGAAGAATATGTGGAGGACGTCATCATGACTACATGGCTTGCTCCGGTAGTCGCCTTCTTAGCCAAACCGGCTTCTTCCAAAGTAAGCATGGAGCGGGCTTGATAAAAGGCGGGAAGTGGATTGCTTTGACGAAGGAGAGTCCCAACGCCATTATAGGCCTCAGAAAGGCCGGCAACCAATTGTAGAACCAGACGATTATTTGTCACAGGTACGCCAACGTTACGGAGTTGGTCTGCCAACTCCTTGAATTTCTTGCAATAGGCAGACACGTTTGGAAATTCTTCCATGCAAACTTGAGAGAATTCCTGCTCGAGTGTGACAACACGTGAATGTTGGTTATCTTGGAATATGTCATGCAATCTATTCCAGGTAGCCATAGCCGAAGTGTCCGGCTCAATGATCGTCTGTAAGAGGTCAACCAAAATAGTGGAATAAATCCACTGGAGAACGGTAGGATCAAGTGTAATCCATAACTGAGGATCCTCCGCGGGAATAGGTGCAGCGGGAGGAATTATGTGATGGATGACTTGATGGGAGATAGCGTGAAAGAAATAATCTCCTTGATTATTTTCATTAATTGAAAGACTATTTATACAAGTTACATATTTCCATAACAAGAGAATTCTATTCCTATTCTACTCCTAAAACCTTATTTTATTTGGAGATGAACTATACAATTATAGTAAGAGTACAAGACTAATTAAGGTATACTACAACTATACAAAACCTTGTACAATAATGTTACAAACCGTGTACAATAATGCATCAATAACCGTGACCATCCAATACCAAATATACATAGGATATACACGTGCATAACGTGTATATCTCATGTATATTTGGTATATTTAACAAGGATAAGAAAAAACCTATTGGAAACAATGCGAAAGAGAATATGCCTATAAACTTAGTATCGTTACTAGTGAGACAAGATATAAATATTATCACGATAGATATAAAAAGGTAGCCAAGAATTTTAGAAAAATAAGAGAAATGGAATTAGAGAACTTAAGACGAGAAATCGAAAATTAAAACTCTACTGGTAGCAATTTATATAGAAGCTCATATAGAATATAAGCCTAATAAAATAATTTTTTTTTTTAGATAGTGGAGCAGAGTTATGTCTGGCAAGAAAAGGAGTATTAGAAGTACATAGATGGAAAAAATCTAAAAATCATAGAATAAGAGTATCAGGATTTAATGAACAAATGAAAGAGTTAGATATAATAGCAAAAAATATGAGAATAATATTAGATAAAATAATATTTCAACTACCAATAATATATCAAGAAGATCATATGAGACAACAAGTATTGTTAGGAAATAATTTATTAGACTTCTTTAAAACCCAAGTTGTAAACAATAATACTTTAAGTTTACAAACACCTTGTAATAAATGGATAATACTAAAAAGAATATTACCAATACAAACATTACGAATGTGTAATATAAAATCAGATAGGAATAATAATCTACAATTATTAAAAGAAAAATACCTTAATGTATGAAAAATGAATTTTGGTGAAAATCCAGTACAATTATGGGAAAAAGAAAAAATATATGCTGAAATTAAATTAATAAATCCCAATGATACTATTAGATGTAAACCTATTAGATATAGTCCGACAGACCAAAAAGAATTTGAAACCCATCTAAAGAAATTGTTAGATCTAAAAATAATACAAGAAAGTAAAAGTCCACATAGCAGCCCAGCCTTTTTAGTAAGAAAACATAGTGAACAGAAACGAGGAAAGGCTAGGATGGTAATAGACTATAGAGAATTAAATAAAAAGACAATATTTGATGGATATTTTTTACCATATAAAAGAAACTTTATTAACAGATTAGGAAATAAAAATGGTTTCCTAAATTTGATTGTGAAAGTGGATTTGGCAAATTAAATTAACAAATGAATCAAAACATTTAACAGTCTTTAGTGCCCCTCAAGGACATCATGAATGGAATGTACTACCATTTGGATTAAAAAATGCACCACAAATATTTTAAAGAAAAATGGACCAAGTGTTCAGAAAATTAACATAATTTTGTATAGTATATGTTGATGATATATTAATATATAGTGACAATTTGGAAGACCATATAAAACATATAGAAGAATTTATAAAAATTGTAAAACAACATGGAATATTATTATCTGAAAAGAAATATGAAATCTTCAAAAATCGTATCGAATATTTAGGATATATAATAGATAAAGAAGGATTACAATTGCAAGAACATGTTGTAACAAAAATAAAGAATTTTTTTAAAAAAACTAGAAAATAAAAAAGAAGTACATCAATTTCTAGCAGTAGTAAATTATGCTTCAGACCATATAAAAGATCTACCACTCTTAAAAAAATCATTGCAAAAATTAACTAAGAAATATATAACATTTGAATGGACAGAAGAACATACTAAAGCTATAAACAAAATCAAGGAAAAAGTCAAAGCCTTATCAAAACATAGAATACCAACGGAATAAGATCAACTAAATTTTTTTACTGATGCTAGTGATATAGGATGGGGAGCAGTCCTCATAGCTTATGATAAAGATGATACAGATAAAGAAAAACCATTGATATGTGGATATGGAGGTGGAACATGGAAGCCAAATGAGAAAAATTATTATATTAATGAAAAAGAACTATTTAGCTGTAAAATTTGGAATAAAAAGATTTCATTATCACCTATTACCAGTAAAATTTGTTGTTAGAACTGAGAACACTCAAGTAAGATCTTTTATTATGAATAAAATAGACTCTTTACCGTAATTAAATAAAAGAAGAAAATGACAATCATTCTTTTGTTGTTATGATTTTATTGTTAAAAATATCTCTGGAACTAAGAATATTTTAGCTGATTTTCTTAGCAGGTACAACAATGTCAGTCAATAGTGACAATTTTGAAGACTATATTACTAATGTTGTAGAAATCATCAACCAAAACCATGAGATCATCATAACCAAATTACAAGAAAACACACATCTGGTAAATCAGCTCAAAGAAGCTTTACAAGACTTTCAAAACCTAAAAGCTTTGAAATCACCTAACCCTACCACAGAAAAACCGAATATTCCTACTACGCTTCCAAAAACCTTTTGCATCCAAACTTGCAACCATACCATCCACTACACCATCTTCATCTTCCCAAACATTAACAACATCAATGTGTGATAAACTGAAATTTGCACATGATTATATTAGCGCTTATGAAAAAATAAACAAGTTTTATGACTACAAATCTAACCCATATATTTTACGAAGTGCTAAACTTAGTAAATATCCAAAAAAATTATGTAGCGAAAATGCTAACCCTGACATAGTAACAAAACTCTTTCTTTACGGCTTTATTGATAAAATAATAGTTGATGAAACTTTGTTTAATATTTCTAAATTACCCAGTATTATTGTAGAATCTGTAAAAGCAATGATGGATTCCTTTGGAAAGGGAACATATGGCATACAAAATTTTTATGCTTCTACTGACCTGACAGGAAAACCTATAATAATTTGTCAACTATTTAAAACAGGAAAAATAGTAATATTAGTGGAGACGATGGAGAATTAAAAATGAAGATTCCTTGCACCATTGATAAATTTCAAGAATGGCTCAGTACCAAACGAGTTATTGGATTGTTAACTTTAAAATCCAAGATTGAAGACATATTACGCGCCCGAAAGGCATGTATTATTGGAACCACTAAAGGAGGAGATGTGGAAGAATTGATAACCTTATATTACAATAATGATATAGTATCACAAGATACTATTGATTTGACAAACCTTCATGACAGGATTATAAACCTGAAACATAAACATGTCAATGAAACATTAGAACAATATCAGATGTTAACAGACCAAAAGAAAAAAACTTGTGATCAGTACCAAACATGTTAACAATATTACTAATACTACAATAAAAGGAGAAAAACCCTCTGATCATTTTGCTTAAGATGTAAAATCATATGATACCATGATCAGGCTCAATGTAGTAAAACTACAGAAAGGCCCATATTATAAATCATACTACTATTATATTATTCATGCTACCAAAAATAAGGAGAATGAAGATACTAAGCAACAAGACATATTAAGAAAGATGATGACATCAATGAAGACAGCAGGATAAGCCAGCCTTAAAGCAGCCAGACCAATGACAAAATAGAAAAGATGACAAATCAATCATAGTAGACAAAACACTATAACCTTTTAGACTTTTGATAAAAGGTTTTTGTCATTTTGCAATCATGTAATCAAATTACTGTTTACTTTATGAATTTTTGAAAAAGTGTTGTCATTTTGTAATCATGTAATCAGTCGAGGTTATCTATATAAGGAGTCTCAGTGTAATATTGGAAACCAACTTGAAAAGACAATAATTTCTATCTTCTGAAAACTTTTCTCCGATGCTTAGCTAAACACTCTTTTAGTCTATAATCAATATCAATAGCAATATCATAATACAAGAGAAAATCGCTTTGAAAGTTTATACTTAGAACCTTATTAGTCCAACAAACCTTCATCTCTAAAAGTATTTTAGAAAGAGTCAGTTGAAAAAACTCCCAAACACCTAGGTCATTAATCTCGTAAATTCAGTGGAGAAAGAAGGGAGTCAAGTGTCAAGGTGGGTCGAGTATTTCCGGTGATCTAAAATACTGCAAGAGGTATATTTTTTAGACTATGTGTTTCTAATTATAATCTTGATAAGTGTAGTCTCTGTAGATATGATGTTAATATTGAATAGAGATTATAGACTCATAAATTTAAAAATGAATTTTTACCCAATAATAATTGCTTCAATACTACATGTTTGTTATTTGATAGTATATTACAGTATATTACCATCTATATTCTTACCCTCTTTAGGATTAATAGATGGTGAAAAGATCCGCCTAGAAATTACGTATATATAGATTGGGAGAAACATGATTGACAATACTAATGATAAAGAAATGCAAAATACTAATAGTAAAAAAGATTATTTGTCTCGAATGTTTGCACCAAACAAAAATAATGCACGACACATTTTCTCTTTTTTTCAATAAATTTCCATCACTTGATAATATCAGTGCTGAAAGTCCTTTGAAAGGCAACTAATCGCACAAGAGACCTCTTTTTTATTAGTAAAAGGCAAATAAAAGAACTTATATAACAAAATCAGCAACAATTGACATATATGAGCTAATATATGCACTTGTATGGGATCAATTCGATGGTAAAGATTTAAGAAAACATATATGCTCCCCTTCTATCTTCTTTTCTCCAAAACAAGGTAAAAGAATGGCTCTTATAAGTTTTTTACATCCAAAACTGACATGTAAACAAAAGAGCAGGCAATTTTTTAGTAGTACTTGCTTTCAGTTGGACATATTCCTAGAGTTGTGAGAGCGCCCGGCATCAGAGGAAAAATACAGCACATGTTGCTAATGTCTGGAAAGCCATACGACCGGCAAGCCTGCTTTCTGAGATTCTTCTGTCTATTGCTGCATCTATTGAGCTCATCTGAAAGAAGAAATTGTGGGTTACAACAATTGCAGGAAACGGGAAGTAAGTAAATATTACAAATTGCTAGAAATGATAAACTAAAGATTACAATAAACTGAAATCAAGAACGTTACAAACTCCTTGTGATTTGCTGAGTCGAGTGATGACACTCCGTCTTTAAGACAAGATTGCCCTGTAAATATCCTTTTACGTAGTCGGGCAATAGTCTCCCAAGATACAACAACAACTTAACAAATGAGCAAAGGAAACTTAAGTGTTACTCTTGAAGAACTTTGAGTATAGTAAACTTGCTAGAGAGGAAGAAGAAGATCTCAGAAAATTCTGTAAGTGTTGTGTAGTGTTCAACAATTGAGCCAAAGGCCTCAATTTATAGTGTAATGAGATGATCCCTCAACTAGACAACTAATGACCTTCAATAGCCATGTAATGACACTTATTGAGGGGTTACATTCAGCCAAATAATGGCTGAATTCATGTGCCAAATAATGGAGATTCAATGCTCCAAAACCAGCCCAAAAGTCAGAACTTTCCATCTTTCCGTCGCAGCATTCTGCCTATGAAGCGTCGCGACTCTGCGAATTAGCGTTGTGGCGCCGCGGCTCCAGTGGCAGAACACTCAATTAGTGTCGCGACGCTCCGGCGCCTCATCTCTGACGGGGCTTCGCGGCTCTGCGGCGATTTCCGACTCGTTTCATCTTACACTTCGTACACTTCTTCCTTCGTTTACCAACGTGGAATACTTGTCATTTGGCCAATAATCGCCCATCATTCTATGTCTCAAACGTATTACGTATGTACCAATAGCTCTTTCACTAATGAAATTTATGATACTTGGCACTTCGTGTATTTGTGTGTAGAAACGACGTTTCCGACGTGCGGGGCCCCAATTGTTCGAGTCATAAATAATGGGATAAACTTAATTCCACATTAGTAAAGTTCCAACAATCCCCTCTTGAAAGAGATTTTGGCGCACTCACATGGTGCCTTTTTCCAGCAATCTTTCAGTGGATAGGTAGCTTCCGCTTTGAACCTTCCATAGTTGAATACCATCGGACTTACTTACTGCGCGGTGAATGTGATGTCTTGAACCGTCAGTGTTTAGTGTAAGTCAAGTCAACGGTACCAACACAAAAACTTCCCTTACTCTGTTCTTCATAATGTTTTTTTCCGTTGTGGCCATGGACACTTCTTGGATTCTTAAGTGCGTTCATTTGAGATGGCCTGTCCTCGCACTTAAATAGGTGGTCTCCTACAAGGTATCCTGCTATACCCCACTTTACAACTGTTAGGAACCATTAAAAGTTTCCCCAAACCTAACCTCAACTGTTGAGGATCATTAAAGGTTTTGGAAACTTACCCTTTACCCACACTGCAAATAGCACTTAATGTCTATCGCGAGAACGGCTTTGGATTGATGTTTCTTTACAGAAATCAGTATCTGAAGTGCTCATGCTTCCATCGAAGCGCTCAACTGAACCTTTACAGCTTAGTTTTCCCATTGAACCTAATTCCTGGGATCTCCAGTCAGTAAGGTTGGGTTACCACCGTATTGGTCCTTATAGCTTGGGTTTTAAGCCCATTCCCCTAGATAGGCAGAACATCTTATCCTTGGGTAAGCCCTTTGTGAGTGGGTCCACTATGTTATCCTTTGATTTTATATAATCAATTGATATTATACCCGTGGTGATCATCTGCCTAATGGTCTTATGTCTCCGTCGAGACGAGACTTGCCGTTGTACATAGAATTTTGTGCCCTTTCTAAAGCCGACTGACTATCGCAGTGGATCATTATAGAAGGTACGGGTTTGTCCCAACAAGGGACATCCTCTAAGAAGTCGTGAAGCCACTCAGCTTCTTCTCCTGCTTTGTCTAAAGAGATAAACTTTGATTCCATCGTGGATCAGGCGATGCAAGTTTGCTTAGAGGATTTCCAAGAAATAGCCCCACCACTAATTGTAAATATATACTCATTGGTGGACTTGGTGTTCTCTATATCAGATATCCAGATTGCATCACTTTACCCCTCTAGTACAACTGGATATCTCAAATAATGCAACCCGTAAGTTAGCATGTATTTCAGGTATCGTAGTACCCGATTCAACGCCTTTCAATGATTATTACTCGGATTACAGGTAAACCTAGCCAACTTATTGACTGCATAAGCAATATCAGGTCGGGTGCAGTTTCTTATGTACATCAAACTCCCAATCACTTGTGCATATTGCTCTTGGCATACGGGTGCACCGCGATTTTTATCAAGCTTTTGATTTCTATCCAGTGGTGACTTCATAGGCGAACTGTCAAACATCTCAAACTTTCTCAACACATCCTCGATGTAGTGAGACTGAGATAAGACCAGTCCGTCAGATGTCTTAGAGATCTTTATCCCTAAGATGACATCTGTGATACCCATATCCTTCATGTCGAAGCATTGTTTCAACATGCTTTTAGTCTCTAGGATCAAGCTAGGACTGCTCCCTGTGATTAACATGTCATCTACGTACAGGCAAATCATGACGAACGAGTCAGAGTTACCTTTCGTGTTGACACATTTGTCACATTCATTAATGGAGAAACCCTTCGATAGTATAGTACTATCAAATTTTTAATGCCATTGCTTTGGGGTCTGTTTCAGCAAGTACAGAGATTTGACAAGTCGACAAACTTTCTTCTCTTGCCCTGGAACCACATACCCCTCGGGTTATTCCATATAGATTTCTTCTTCCAAATCACCATTTAGGAAGGCTATCTTGACATCCATTTGATGTATCTCATGGTCACGCAATGCAGCGATCGCAATGAATACTCGTATGGACGTTATCCTAGACACCGGAGAGTACGTGTCAAAATAGTCAAGGCCTTCCTTTTACCGATAGTCATTGACTACCAACCTGGCCTTGTACTTATCTATTGACCCATCTGTTTTATACTTCTATTTGAGTATCCATTTACAACCCAACGGTTTGTTTCTCGGAGGAAGATCAACCAACTCCCAATTATGGTTATGCAGGATGGATTCTATTTCACTCTCAATAGCTTCTTTTCAGAGCGGTGCCTCTGGAGTTGACAATGCTTCAGCAATTATCCTTGGTTCGTCATCAACCATATAAGCTACAAAGTGAGGATCGAAGGATGTATCCTTCATGTCCCTTTTACTTCGCCTCGGTTCCATCTGTGAAGTCTCCAAATTCTGAGAATCTGGAACACTAGATTCCGGATATTCAGCCACTTCGAAGTCCACTAGATTTGAACCATCTAGATTCGGGCAGTCAACGACTCCTGGTTCCTGAGAGCTTTGTTCATAACTTCGTTTGCGAGAGGTTATGTCATTACCCTTTGTAGGAAAAGTATCCTAAAAGAATTGAGCATTCCTTGATTCCATGATTGTACCTCCTTTGATATCTGGAATATCTGACTTATGTACTAAGAAGTGATAATCACTACTGTTATTTGCATATCCGATGAAAATGCAATCTACAATCTTAGGCCCAATCTTGACCTGCTTTGGCTTGGGCACTTCGACCTTTGCCAAACAACCCCACACCTTTAAATATTTATAGGTGGGTTTCTTTTCCTTCCATGATTCATATGGAGTTTTGCCCTTAGCCTTATATGGGACTCTGTTAAGAATCGTATTAGCGATAAGGACGGCTTCTCCTCACATATTTTGGGAAAGACCGGAATTGATGATCAAGGCATTCATCATTTCCTTCAATGTGCGGTTCTTGCGTTCTGCAACACCGTTCGACTGAGATGAGTATGGAGTCGTCGTTTGATGAACAATGCTCAATTTGGCACAATATTCCTCAAATGGCGCTACATATTCTCCCCCTCTATCGCTACGAATGGATTTAATATGCATGCTTAGTTGGTTTTCAACTTCTGCTTTGTAGCGTCGGAACGCTTCAAAGGCTTCATCTTTACTTTTCAACAAGTAAAGGTAACAATACCTTGTGCTATCATCAATGAATGTCACAAAGTACTTATTTTCCCCTCTGGTTCGTGCAAACTTCAAATCACATATATCCGTGTGAATAAGTTATAAAGGAGCGGTATTCCTTTCGACGGATCAAAAAGGAATCTTTGTGAGTTTTGCCTCTACGTACACCTCATACTTATGTTAAGGATTTACGTCAATAGACGGGAACAACTCCAACTTAACCAACCTTTGGATGGACTTGTAGTTAACATGTCCTAATCTATGATGCCATAAATTAGAGGACTCACGCAAGTAAGAAGAAACTTTAATATTATTGCTTACACATATTACAAACATGGCATTAACTTTGAAGAGGCCTTCACAGACGAAGCTTCTTCCCACAAAAGTTTCATTCTTGGTGATTACAAACTTATTGGACTCAAATACTAGCCTAAAACCAGCATTAACCAATAAATGGCCTGAAATTAAATTTCTCCTAATCTCAGGGACATGCATCACCTCCTTCAGATTGAGCTCCTTTCCAGAAGTCATCTTCAGGACTACCTTTCCTACCCTCAGCACGTCAGAGAAAACGTTGTTCCCCATGAACAACTTCTTGTTTGTAACTGGTGTATATGTGGAGAAGACATCTCTATTGAAACAGATGTGTCTGGTAGCACCCGTGTCCATCCACCATTGCATGGGATTCTCAACAAGGTTTGCTTCAAGCACCACCACCGAGAACTCCTCAATCATGTCATCAAGAAGCCTGTCTTTGACGACGTTAGCCTGTGCCTTGACTTTGGTCTTGGCCTTCTCTTGTTGCTCAATCATGAGCTTGCGACAATCCTTGATCATGTGACCAGGTTTCCCACAGTGGTGACAGTTTCCCTTGAACTTCTCTGCCGCCTAGGTCTTGCCGTCTTTCTGGAACTTGCGCTTCTTGCTTGGGTTCCCTTTGGCCTCAGCCAGATTTGACTTTGCCGCAGCGGGTTGTTTTCCCCTAGGCAACGCCTTCTTATTATCTTCCTGAATATGGAGTTTGATAATAAGTTCCTCAAATGTCATTTCCTTTGTCTTGAGTTTTAAGTAACTCACTCCACAAAGGAGGTAACTTCTCGATTAGTGATGCAACCAAAAATTGCTCATTTGGTTTCATACCTTCCAGATCCAGGTGATGTAGAACCATTTGAAATTCCTAGACTTGGGACATCATTGTTTTGTTATCCACCATTTGAAATTTCAGGAATTTCCCAACGATGAATTTCTTCGTACCAGCATCTTGTGCATTGTACTTCTTCTATAGCTTTTCCCATAACTCTTTGGCGGTGTCTACGGCGCAATACACCGTGTAGAGTGGGTCTGACAGATAGTTCAAAATATAGTTCTTACACATGAAGTCACTATGACTTCATGCATCAAGAACCATCTTCATGCCATTAATGACATGTATACCTTGGCCCCCTTTAGTCATTTCATTAGGCTGAGGGTACATTTCATCTCCAGCTTGTGGAGGATCTTCTGTTAGGAAACAAGTCATTCCCATAACAGTCAGATAAAACAACATCTTCTGTTGTCATCTCTTGAAGTTGGAGCCCATGAACTTTTCTAGGCGTTCACGATGGAACCCGGAGGGTGGAGGAACTGTAACGTTCCCTTGAGTGGTAGGAAAGACGTTGATTGAGCCTTGAGAAGTGGTGTAGGCATTAGGGGTGCCTTAAGCAGTAGTGGGAAAGGCAGAGGGGTTGCCTTGAGTAGCAGCAGCGACAGAATCAGAAGCGAGTTATTCTCTTTCAGTCATCTTTCTAAGCACTTACAACAATCTTGTCTTAAAATTGTGGGTTACAACAATAGCAAGAAATGGGAAGTAAGTAAATATTACAAATTGCTAGAAAGGATAAACTAAAGATTACAACAAACTGGAATCAAGAACGTTACAAACTCCTTGTGATTTACTGAGTCGAGTGATGACACTCTGTCTTTAAGACAAGATTGCCCAGTATATATCCTTTTATGTAGTCGAGTAATAGTTTCCCAAGATACAACAACAACTTAACAAATGAGCAAAGGAAACTCAAGTGTTACTCTTGAAGAACTTTGAGTATAGTAAACTTGCTAGAGAGGAAGAAGAAGATTTCATAAAATTCTGTAAGTGTTTCTTAGTGTTCAACAATTGAGCTAATGGCCTCAATTTATAGTGTAATGAGATGACCCCTCAACTAGCCAACTAATGTCCTTCAATAGCCATGTAATGACACTTACTGAGGGGTTACATTCAGTCAAATAATGGAGATTAAATGCTCCAAAACCAGCCCAAAAGTCAAAACTTTCCATCTTCCCATCGCAATATTCTGCCTCCGAAGCGCCGCAGCTCTGCGAATTAGCGTCGCGGCGCTCCGGTGCCTCGGCTCCGATGGGCCTGCGCCGTGGCCCTTCGCGGCAGCGCAGCGATTTTCGACTTGTTTCATCTTACACTTTGTACACTTCTTCCTTCGTTTACCAACTTGGAATACTTGTCGTTTGACTAACAAATGTCCATCATTCTATGTCTCAAACGTATTACGTATGTACCAATATCTCTTTCACTAATGAAATTTACGATACTTGGCACTACGTGTACACGTGTGTGGAAACGACGTTTCTGACGTGTGGGGCCCCAATTGTTCGAGTCATAAATAATGAGATAAACTTAATTCCACATTAGTAAATTTCCAACAGAAATCAGACATGATAGTTTTCAGGACAGAAACATTGGTAGTAATCAGAAAGGCAAACAAGCCAAATATCATATAATCAGAAACATTGGTAGTAATCAGAAAGGCAAACAAGTCAAAAATCATAGAATTCTTTGATACAATGAGATTCCTAACCCGACAAAAGAATCTGAGTTGAGCCAAGATTGAACCTCTGTTTGACCATATATGTCAACAGTATAATCAAAATAATTTACAAGCATATGGTAGGTGTGCACTTGCTCACCCCAAACCCAACTTTTTCAAGGCCAAGCACAGGAGAAGATATAAAAACACAGAAAATGAAATTTGCAAGAACAAATACATACACTCTGTTCATAATCCTATTTCTCAGAGTAGATGGCCGCCTCATCGACAAATATCATTACTTAATTAAGGGCAAAATATAATGAAAATACGTACTTGAATCTTTGACGACCACACTTGTTGGGATTCCTTGCCAGCTGGAGAGTGGCGAAAGATAAAACAGCCCATGAGTTGTTGAAACATGAAGTATGATTGATTGGATTATCATATATTCTTCCAAGAGTTTATTAGATATTTTCAACAAGAGGAAGGGGAATCGGAATAACTTACAAATTTGTTTTTTGACAATGAAAGAATAGTAAACAACTGAATCTGAGAAATGGAATGCAACATCTCTGGACAGACGTGCAACTCAAGTCCATATCCAGATGAAAGAATACCAGTTCTAGGTAATGATAACTTACCTGGCTAGTCTCATCATGCATACTTTAATCTTCACCGTACTACCTCAAAATTGACATAAATATTAAAGGATATTCCTAATCCTTTGCAACCACCCCCAATCCAAATAAATAACTGTTTGAGATAAAGCCGTACGAGAATAGTGAATAACTATTACAAGTGCTTCGAAAGGATAAACAACAAAGATTACAACAACAAGTTGGCAATCTTTTAATCTTGAACTAGAACTTCAAATCTAGATCTTGTATTAAGAACTACAAGAACATGAACTTCTACACTTGTGGCTTGTAGAACAGCTGCGAATTCGAACGATTAGTGTCCTTTGAGTTTCAAGTTCACACCTGAAATACTTAGCTGCCAATTAGATAATCACAACATCACCGGCTGAGTCGAGAGATGACTCTCTGTATTTAAGATAAGATTTCCCCCGTATATAGACTTTACGGAAGTGTGGGCAATAGTCTCCCAAGATAAAAAACAAAAAACTATAAAATGTGCAAAGCCTACACAAATGACCCCAATGAAGAACACGAATAAAGAAGATTGCTAAGAGAAGGATTGTTATCAGGAAAATCTGATCTCTTTGTGGTGTTGTTAACTTGTGTGTAAGTCTATAGAATTGAGCCAAAGGCCTCAATTTATAGGTGTGCAAAATGGCTTTTCATATGCACATGTAATGTCCCTTCAATGCCAAGTAATGGTCATTGAATCCCCATGATGACCAGCCAAGTAATGACACAAGTAATGGCCATTTAAATGCCATGTAATGTCCCTTTAATTCACCAATTAATGTAGCCAAATAATGGTTGATTTATAGAGTAAAAACTATCATTTTAATGCTCTAAAACCTCTCGATAATCAGCCAAACTTTTGGAATTCCGTCCGGGTGGTGCAGTGGCCCTTTCCGGTGCCGCACCATCTTACACTTTGCACAATCCTTCCTTCGTTTACCGACATAGAACACTTGTTATTTAGCTAATAACCGTCCATTATTATATGTCTCAAACATTTACTTACGTATCAATATCTCTTTCACTAACGAAATTCATGATACTTAGCACTACGAGTGCACGTGTGTGGAAATGACGTTTCTGAAGTGCGGGGCTCTAATTGTTCGAGTCATAAATAATGGGATAAACTTAATTAGTAAATTTTCAACAATCCCCTCTTGAAAGAGATTTTGGCCCACACACAAGGTGCCTACTTTCAGCAATCTTTGAGCGAAAAGATATTGCATCAGGAGAGGTAGCTTCCGCTTTGAACCTTCCCTAGTTGAATACCATCGGACTTACTTACTGGCCGGTGAATGTGATGTCTTGAACCGTCAGTGTTTAATATAAGCCAAGACAACGGTACCAACACAATACCTCCCCTTTATTCGTTTCTTCCTATTGTTCTGTCCGTTGTGGCCGTGGACACACTTGGATTCTTAAGTGCGTTCATTTGAGGCGGTCTATCCCCGCACTTAAATAGGTGATCTCCTACAAGATATCGTACTATACCTCGCTTCACAAGCGTTAGGAATCATTAAAAGTTTTCCAAACCTTAACCTCAACTGTTAAGGATCATAAAAGGTTTTGAAACTTAACCTTTACCCATCATGCAGGTAGCACTTAACGTTTATCACGGGAACAACTTTGGATTTACGTTTCTTTACAGAAATCATAATCTGAAATGCTCTTACTTCCATCGAAGCGCTCAACTGAACCTTTTACAGCTTAGTTTTCCCATTGAACCAAATTCTTGGGATCTCCAGTCAATATGGTTGGATGACCACCGTAAAGGTTCTTATTGTGTGGGTTTTAAGCCCATCCCCTAGATAGGCAAAACTCTTGATCTTCGGGTAGACCCTTAGTTAAAGGGTCCGCTACATCCTTTTATTAGTAATCAAGGAAGTGACACCCATGATGAGAAACTGCCCAACGGTCTTATGTATCTGACTAATATGTCCAGACGCCGTCATTTGTGCCCTCCCTGAAGCCGACTGGCTAGTCACAGTGTATAACTGATGAAAGCACGAGTTTCTCCCAATAAGGGACATCCTCTAAGAGGAAGTAAAATTACTCAACTTCTTTTCATGCTTTGTCCAAAGCGATAAACTCCAATTCCATCATGAATCAGTCGATGCAAGTTTACGTAGAGGATTTTCAAAGGCACACCATACACATCCACTTGTGGCTTTGGTGTTCTTCAAGTCCGATGTCCAGTTTGCATCATTATGTTCTCTTAGAACCGCTGGACATCCAGAGTACCATAATCCGTAGATAAGCAAATATTTCTGATATCATCATATCCGATTTAACGTCTTCTATCGATCATTTCCAGAATCACGAGTGAACCTTAGTTCAACTGGTCTACTTTGTAAGCCGATACCAAGTCGATTGTAGTGTGTAAAGTACATTGAACTACAAGTGACCTGCGCATATCGCTCCTGTTATACGGGTGAACCATGATTCCAATCAATTATATGATTCGTATCCATTGGTGACTTCAACGAGACAGTCAAATACCTCACAAATGAGTTTGGAATTAGACCAGTCTGTTAGATGTCTTAGAAATCTCAATTACTAAGATGTCATATGTGATGCCCATATATTTCAGATCGAAACTTTGTTACAATATGACCTTCACTTTCAGACTGTTGGCTTTCTAACTTTAGAGTCAATGTTTCTGTTGTCAGATTCATTATTTTTGTTTCATCTGAAACTTTCAAGACCAAAATGTAAACATTTCAGAGACTAAAAAGAAAGTTCCTGAAGAAGCCCAACAGTCCAACAAGCCAACTCTAATCCTCCCCTTCCAACTTTCCGGTTAGGAAGGTTGTCTCAATATCCATGTCACGCAAGACTGCAATGGCCGTGGATGTTAAGCTATTCACAGGGGAGCACATGTCCAAGTAGTCGAGGCCTTATACTCATCGGTAGATCCATCTACTTTGTACTCAATGTAAGTATCCACTTTTACAACCCAAAGATTCTTTTCCCGGAGGAAGGTCAACTATTACACAAGTATGGTTCTATCTAGTGGAATCTATTAGAAGGCTTGGAACAAGTCTTTGTCCCCTCTTTGCTCCGTCTCGATTCAACATCTAGAATCTCTGAGTTCTGTATATCAGAAACATTAAGTTCCGAATAGTCAACAACTTCCGAGTCCTGTAGATCTGGAACGTCTAGTTCCGGACAATAAGGCACTTTCGGGTTCTTGTTAACCTCGAGCAATTACTTCCTTTTCCTTCTTAAGAAAAGTTATCTTCAAAGAATTCAACATTCTTTGACACTAAGAGGCGATAAGCATTGCTGTTATTTGCAGATCCAGTAGATATGTAATCTACAGTCTTAGGTCCAACTTGACCTATTTCGGTATTCCAACCTATACCAAGCCACCCCACATCACAACATCTTTAGATGGGATCCTTTCCATGTTTCACATGGAGGGTTATACTTATCCTTATGCGGAGTTCTGTTGAGAATCGCATTAGCGGTAAGGATCGCCTTGCCCCACATATTCTGGGCGTACAGCTTTGCGCTTCGCTAACACCGTTAGACTGAGGTGAGTAAGGAGCAGTCTCTTGATAAATGATATTTCACATTCTCCCCCTCTATCACTACGAATTCCTCAATCTATAGGCTTAGTTGATTTTAAACTTCTGCTTTGTAGCGCTTATCCGCTTCAACAACTTCATATTTTCTTTTCAACAAACAAAGGATGCAATACGTTGTACCATCATCAATGAAGGTCACAAAGTACTCATCTCCTCCCTCTATTTGTACAAAATTCAATTCACCCATGTAGGTGTGACTAAGTTCTAGAAGAGCGGTGCTTCTTTCGCTATTCCTTTGACGGAATGGAAATGTGATTTTGCCTCCACCTACCTCACATTCATTCAGAGGGTTTATGTCGACAGAAGACAACAAGCTCAACTTAGTTTGCTTTTAAATGACTTTCTATTTAACGTGTCTTAATCTATGATGGCATAGATGCACGGATTACAAATATATCATTCATTTGGCTACAGACATACTGTATCATTCTTAGTTTTACAGACCTGTTGGACTAGTCTCAAGCTAGATTGACCAACAATGTCCCTGAAAATAAGTTTGGGGCATGTATCACCTCCTTTTAGAGTGATCTCATTCCCTGAAGTCCTTTTGAGAACAACCTCTCCAACCCCTTCTAATTTAGAGGTGGCGTTGCTTCACATGAACAACCTCTTGCCTGTGGTTAGGGCGTAACCGGATCATATGTGATCTGGATACTCTGGCCCACTCCAATTGCTTTGGCAGACTGAGTGTCTAATTTCTTTTCTGCCTTTCTTTTGGCCTTCAGATCATTTAAGACCCGGAAACTCTGGCCCACTCCAGTCGCCCGTAGGCTTTGTACGACTGAGTGTCCAACACCATCCTATCAAATAAAGGATCTTCTGTCAGATAGTGTGACAGGTTCAACGTCTTAAGATAAGGCATTATCCTTTAGTCTTCTTCCCTTGATATTGGTGCCTAGACAAGTTCTAGCGCTTGCTTAAGAGTGGTAACAGTTTTCGCACAGTCAGTGGATCTCTCTCCTTCGTATGTGCAAATATACTTTACACACTTTTAATAATTACACCCAAAATAACTTATCTTTTAAGTTTTTGTTTACATTAGTCCAATAAGGAGGGTGAGATTAAACTTCTGATTTTAAAGCGTAAGGAATATAATTTTTCTGGAAAACATTTTCATATTCCTCCTTACTTTAAGCCCTTTTTAATCAGACATCATTTAATCTTATTTTTTACAAGGAAGAAAAAATACTTATCCCAATTTCATATTCTGGCCCACTTCAGTCACTTCGTCGGACTGAGTGTCCATTTCCTCCTTACCATAATTCGGATCCTTCGTCTGAGACAGACATAGGCCCTCTGCTACATGATAGTACAACATATTCAGCCTTCTCCTCTTGCCCCAGTTGAGATCCTCAGCCACTCATGGGCGCTTGTTTCCACCACTCTTGGGAGTGGCGACAACAATTTGTCCTTGATCTTTTGCCGTACTAGCATGACTATCAGCAGTATCTTGAAGCTCCGCATCAAAGACAGAGATCCCACCTTTGAGGGAAATAGATTTGTAACTAAAAAGAGCCAAAACTAGGACCAGATTTGAAAGCACGGTTGTTTACAGAGACATTGTTTGAACTGTTAACAAAATTGTCAACAGAATTGTTTTCACGAAGAAAATCACAATCAGATTTGGGACCATATGTGCTGGCAAACATCTTTCGAACACTAATACAATCTTGTCTTAAACTTGTTTGAGATAAAGTCGTACGAGAATAGTGAATAACTATTACAAGTGCTTCGAAAGGATAAACAACAAAGATTACAACAATAAGTTGTCAATCTTTTAATCTTGAACTAGAACTTCAAATCTAGATCTTGTAATCAGAACTACAAGAACGTGAACTACTACACTTGTGTCTTGTAGAACCGCTGAGAATTCGAATGGTTAGAATCCTTTGAGTTTCAAGTTCACACCTGAAACACTTAGCTGCCAATTAGATAATCACAACACCACCGGCTGAGTCGAGAGATGACTCTCTGTATTTAAGATAAGATTGCCCCCGTATATAGGCTTTACGGAAGTGTGGGCAATAATCTCCCAAGATAAAACAAAAAACTATCAAATGTACAAAGCCTACATAAATGACCCCAACGAAGAACACGAATAAAGAAGATTGCTAAGAGAAGGATTGCTATCAGGAAAATCTGATCTCTTTGTGGTGTTGTTAATTTGTGTGTAAGTCTAAAATTGAGTCAAAGGCCTCAATTTATAGGTGTGCAAGATGGCTCTTCATATGCCCATGTAATGGCTCTTCAATGCCAAGTAATGGCCATTGAATCTCCATGATGACCAGCCAAGTAATGGCACAAGTAATGGTCATTTAAATGCCATGTAATGACCCTTTAATTCATCAATTAATGCAGCCAAATAATGGCTTATTTATGGAGGAAAAACTGTCATTTTAATGCTCCAAAACCTCTCCATAATCAGCCAAACTTTTGGAATTTCGTCCGGGTGGTGCCGCGGCGCTTTCCGGTGCTGCACCATCTTACACTTTGCACAATCCTTCCTTCGTTTACCGACATGGAACACTTGTTATTTAGCCAATAATCGTCCATTATTCTATGTCTCAAACATTTACTTACGTACCAATATCTCTTTCACTAACGAAATTTACGATACTTGGCACTACGAGTGCATGTGTGTGGAAACGCCGCTTCTGACGTGCGGGGCCCCAATTGTTCGAGTCATAAATAATGGGATAAACTTAATTCCACATTAGTAAATTTCCAACACTAACAACTTAGCAAAACTCGATTTTCGAATTCAAAGCTTTGAAGCTTTTCAATGATCGTTAATGGAGTTTACATATTTGGAGAGGGTGGGGAGGTGTAGAGATTAAAGCCTAAAATGAAGAAGATTGGAGCTTAATACATACTTTTCCTATTATTTTGCTATAATTGGAAGGGTTGGGTACTATTTGGTCAAGTATTGTTCAATGGTAATTTGTATTAAAATACAAAATATAATCCATTGTCTTTGTTTCCTTCAAATCAACTATTTCAAAAGTATTCCCAGCTTCTTCTTCCTTTAGAAACCAGTAAGATTGGTGGGACTGACTGTTGCGCGCACGGCTTATAAGGGATAATTTCAGAAACCTTCTTCCAGATTTGGCTTAATAACACTGAACTCCCTCATGGTTTACGATATTACGCTGACCTCTTTTATTTTCATTTCTTATTGTTACAAAGATATTAAAATAAGACAGGTAAGTATACTATTGTAAACCACGAGGGAGGCTAATATTATTAAGCTAAACCTGAAGGGAGATCTCTGAAATTATTCCTAATTATAATTAGGACATAAAAATAGCTTATCCGTGTAAAATTCTCTTTTAGAAAAACGAAAAGAGATGAGTTAGCATCTAGGAAATGTGAAGCTCCGTCATAACATTTAGAATTTTTCCAGCTAGCTGTTTTTAGTAAATCTATCAGTTTTTATGTTAATAAACTGCACACAATCAAAACTTAATTTTTTTTCTCAAGCATCGTAATTGTATTGTTCTTTTTTTTTTCTTTCTATATAGGGTCGGTACCTTTAATCTTTTATACTGTACTATATTTTTAAGAAATACACAAAAAAGTTTCAATGACAATAAGATGCATCTTTGATAAGTATATAAAACAATGTCAGACTTGATATAACACTAAAAAAATGCAGTTCTTACAATTAAATCAAGAAAGTTGGTTAGTTGTATTAATATTTTAAAAAAATCCCCAAATAATTATTAAAAGGTGCTAATGTTATAAAGGTTGACCCAATGTGTAATACTCCCCCGTCCCAAAATACTTGTCATGTTTTTCTTTTTAAAAGTTAAATTAGATTATATTAATTCAATAATCTGAAATTAAAATTTAGATATTCGAAAACTATACGAAAAGTACTATAAGTTGCATTTTTTCTCATATTAATATGATATAAAAATATGACTCAAAATATTGATCAAAATTCATATAATTTAAAGTGTAATGTGACAAATATTTTGAGATAGAGTAAGTAGTACGTTTTTGAAATATACCTCCTTTAAAGTACTTTTGTGGCTTCGTGCATCTGACATCTTTATTTCTGCTATCAATGGGTACATCAATTGGATATTTTGGTCCTTGTTAATATAATAGTATTAGATTATTTCATTCAATAGCAGGTTAATTACAAAGAAGCATTCAGAATTTTTGCTCAGTTTAAATCGAACTTACTGAGCAGATATTATGAGAAATTTCAATTATCACCCTGTTAGAACAAATTATACTTGATTTGATATAATCCCTCTCTGTCAATGGCATCATTGACTAAATTGTTAGAAAATAATGGGTTTATATTATTTAAAATATTTTTTTATATTTTAACTATTTCGGGTAGTATGGTGTACATACATAAGTCCAATTATAAACGTGATAATTGGATATTGGGCCTGCACTTTTTGTGTTGGGCGGGTCTAGTGAGACAGTGAGTATATAACACAATGAGGCTCATAATGGGTGGGTCCATTAGGATTTCAATATTGTAGTTAGGTCTTCTCATCTAACCCTATATTAAGGCACCTCTTGGTTCATTTCTATTAACACAATAGAGAGCAAATGTGTGAGGTTGTTGTCTCATTGATGTCGTCTTAACGAGAAGGGTAATAGGGAGGAAGACATAGTCCATTTTGTTGTCTGATATGGCTCAAACAGGTATGTCGTTCTATCCTACTAATCTTTATTAATTTTGTGTCCTATTATCATGTGTTATTTTGAAATTATCAAGTTAAATATCTTACATTTGGTATCAGAGCCTAAAAAGAATGATTTATGATTATAATTTCATAATTAGTGGGTCTTGTTGCTGTAATTGTTATTAATCTGTATTCCAAAAAACCAGTAAACAATAATAATTGAAAAATGAACAGAATCAGTGTTGGAAAAATAAAAATATTTTTCAGAATATAATCGAGCCCACTTAGTTCAAAGTGTGTCCTTAAGGAAATTATTCCCCTCACAGTACTCGAGGTTGATGGAATATCCCCTCCCAGGATAGAACGATTATCTTACCAGAATAGTAGTACTCCAAATTCCGGTAGCGGCGAACCACTCAACAGCAGTATATCACACAGAATTTGTTTATGCAGAAGAAAAAGAAGTTTGTGTTGTTCAGAAAATTAGTAAGTAAAATTCTGAGGATTCAAACGAATTTATAGCAATGGAAGTACTGTTTCTGAAGGTTTGCAACCTTTCTGAACAGCCACTGAAAACTGGAGGAAAATTTAAATATGAAAAGAAACCGGGTCGCGGGTCAGACATGCGGATCCGGCCGGGTCGCGGGTCAGGGTCACTAACGGGTAGGATTGGATAAGTTAATTAATTTAATTAAATAATAATTAAATAATTAATTAAAAATTAAAGAAAATTTGGTCCAAAAAGATTATCAATCAATCAGATCATTTGACCAAATCCGAATCCGAATCCGAATCCGAATCCGAATCCGAAGCCGAAGCCGAAGCCGAGCCGAAGCCGAAGTCGAGCCGAGCGAGCGACGACGACGGCGCGAGGGGTCCTTGCCCCCTCAACCCTTTTACTGACAAGAAGGAGTAATTCTACTTATAAGTAGAAGAACTTTTCTTTCCACTACCGATGTGGGACAAATGCTTATTTTATAAAGCAAGAGGGAACTCCCACTTTTCTTTCCACTACCGATGTGGGACAACTCCCACTTTTCTTTCCAATCATTTCCCATTCACCAATATCAATACCCAACAATCTCCCACATGAATGGGGAATGGCTATAATATAAAAGAATGCGCGGACAAGTGTGATATACAAGCGAGAATTGACTGCATCTGGATAAGTAGGTTTCCCTTTGAACTTTCCGTAGTGAACTTATATCGGATATACTCGATCAATCGGTAGATTTGATATCTTTGAACCGTCGAACTTTGTTGTATACCTAGACAACATAAGTCACGCAATCAACCCTCAACCGTTTATGGTTCTCACGGTTGTGTTCGTTTCAGCCATGAACACCTCCTGGTTTCATGAGTGTGTAGAGAATGGGCCTTTACTATCATTCCCCTTTAAAGCGGCTTACACTTAACACTCACATAGGTGATTTCTAAACATGTAGTCCTATAGCCACATTATCTGGTCATACACTGCCAGATTTAGATAATCATTAAAGAACCTTAATGCTTTATTAACTCATTAACAAGCCATAAGATTTTATCCTTATTTCTGAACATTGTCTTCATCCGAGAATGGGTTGAGTTATTTGACAATGTTGAACCGTCAGTCACAACTTTGTTTGATCTCCTTGAACCTAGCTCTTGGGATCTCCAGTCTGCTAGGTAGAGTTACCGCCATGATGACTTGTCCTCGGCCTTAACCCCATTCCCATTGATGATCTACTAACTCCCTCTTTAGATAAGCCTTTTGTAAGCGGATCCGCCACGTTATCTCTTGACTTTACATAGTCAATCGTGATAACGCCACTAGAGAGGAGTTGTCTAACGGTATTGTGTCTTCGTCGTATGTGACGAGATTTTCCATTGTACATTACGCTCCCCTTGCCCTACCTATTGTTTGCTTGACTCGTCACAATGTATACATATAGGAACCAAAGGTTTGGGCCGAGAATGGAATATCTTCTAAGAAATTCCGGAGCCATTCAAATTCTTCACCGGCCTTGTCTAAAGCTATAAATTCGATTCCATTGTAGAGCGGGCGATGCATGTCTGTTTTTGATGATTTCCAAGACACGATCCACCCCCAATTGTGAAAACATAACCACTCGTGGATTTAACTTCAGATGATCCGGTGATCCAATTTGCATCACTATATCCTTCGATCACGGCGGAATATTTGTTATAATGCAAAGCATAGTCTTGGGTGTGTTTTAAATACCCCAAGACTCGTTTCATTGCCATCCAATGAGTTTGATTGGGATTACTCGTGAATCGACTCAGCTTGCTGATAGCACATGCTATATCTGGTCGTGTACAATTCATAATATACATCAAACTTCCCAAAACGCGTGCATAGTCCAATTGTGAGTCACTTTCACCTTTATTCTTTTGAAGTGCAAAACTTACATCAATTGGAGTCTTTGCAACATTGAAATTTAAATACTTAAACTTGTCAAGTACTCTTTCAATATAATGAGACTGCGATAATGCTAGACCTTGTGGAGTTTTATGAATTCTGATACCTAAGATCAAATCAGCAACTCCTAAGTCCTTCATATCAAATTTGATAGCTAGCATACGCTTCGTAGCATTTACATCGGTAATATCTCTACTCATTATCAACATGTCATCAACATATAAACAAACAATGACTTCATGATTTGGAGTATTTTTAATGTAAACACATTTGTCACACTCATTAATCTTAAATCCATTTGCCAACATTGTTTGGTCAAATTTCGCATGCCATTGTTTGGGTGCTTTTTTAAGTCCATAAAGTGACTTAACAAGTTTGCACACTTTCCTTTCTTTACCAGGAACCACAAAACCCTCAGGTTGTTCCATGTAAATTTCTTCCTCCAATTCTCCATTTAAGAAAGCTTTGTCTTGACATCCATTTGATGGATCTCAAGACCATATACGACCGCCGATGCCACTAACACCCGAATAGATGTTATTCTTGTTACCGGCGAGTATGTGTCAAAGTAATCAAGGCCTTCTTTTTGTCTATAACCTTTGACCACAAGTTTTGCCTTATATTTGTCAATAGTGCCATCGCTTTCATTTTCCTTTTAAAAATCCATTTTGATCCTAAAGGTTTATTTCCAGGAGGAAGATCAACCAATTCCCATGTATGATTGTTCAAAATTGATTCAATCTCACTATTGACTGCCTCTTTCCAAAATGCTGAATCAGAAGAAGACATCGCTGCTTTAAATGTTTGAGGCTCATTTTCAAGCAAGAATGTCACAAAATCTGGTCCAAAGGAAGTAGATGTCCTTTGACGTTTGCTACGCCTTGCATCCTTTTTACTTGGTGTATTTTCCTTTGGTTCTTCCCGCGGTCGTTTAGATCTTTCACTTGACGACTCACATTCAGTTTTATACAGATAAATATTTTCAAAGAATTCAGTATTATCTGATTCAATTACCGTATTAACATGTATTTCGGGATTGTCCGATTTGTGAACCAAAAATCGACAAGCTTTGTTGTTTGTAGCATAGCCAATAAAAACACAATCCATAGTTTTTGGTCCGATTTTTACCCTTTTGGGCAAAGGAACTTGGACCTTTGCTAAACACCCCCACACTTTGAAATATTTCAAGTTGGGTTTTCTTCCTTTCCATAGTTCATATGGAATAGATTGTGTTTTGCTGTGGGGCACCCTGTTGAGTATTCGGTTAGCTGTAAGGATAGCCTCCCCCCACAAGCTTTGCGGTAAACCTAACTTATTAATAAGGCATTCATCATTTCCTTTAATGTTCGGTTTTTCCTTTCCGCAATTCCATTTGATTGTGGTGTGTAAGGGGCAGTAGTTTGATGAATAATTCCATATTCTAAACATATCTCTGCAAAAGGAGATTCGTACTCTCCACCCCTATCACTTCTAATCATTTTTATCTTTTTATTCAATTGATTTTCCACTTCGTTTTTGTATTGCTTAAATGCATCAATTGCTTCATCCTTACTATTAAGCAAATACACATAACAATATCGAGTGCAATCGTCAATAAAAGTTATAAAATACTTTTTCCCACCGCGAGATGGTATTGACTTCATATCACATATATCTGTGTGAATTAAGTCTAAAGGATTTGAATTCCTATCAATAGACTTATATGGATGTTTAACAAACTTAGATTCAACAAAGATTTCACATTTAGATTTATTACCCTCGAATTTAGGCAATACTTCTAAATTAATCAATTTTCGCAAGGTTTTGTAGTTGACATGTCCTAAACGAACATGCCATAAATCATTTGACTCCAATAAGTAAGACGAAGCTGAATTTTTATTAATACTGTCAACAACCATTACATTGAGTTTGAAAAGGCCCTCGGTGAGGTAGCCCTTTCCTATGAACAAATCATTCTTACTTAATACAATTTTCTCACTAACCAACACACACTTAAATCCGTTTTTGACGAGTAGTCCGGCTGAAACTAAATTCTTCCTAATTGTTGGAACGTGCATAACATTGTTGAGAGTCAGGACCTTGCCGGAAGTCATCTTCAGAAGTATCTTCCCATATCCTTCAACCTTTGTTTGTTGCGGTATTTTCCATAAACAAGATACCTCTTCGGGTCCGGCGGGAGCATAGGTTGCAAATGCTTCTTTTGCGGCGCAAACATGTCGAGTGGCACCGAGAATCAAGCCACCACTCCTTTGGGTTTCCAACCAAATTGCACTCCGATAGCATTTCACACAGATCATCCATATCATCATTCTTTTCCACCATATTGGCTTGTCCTTTTCCCTTGTTCTTTTTCGGGAGACGACAATCTGGGGCTTTATGGCCACCTTTCCCACAATTAAAGCGGTTGCCCTTGAACTTTTTCTTGTTGGAATCCTTCTCCTTTCCGAAAGGCCTCTTCCTTTTCTTGTTCTTTTTCGAGACGACATCTTCAACGATGTTTGCCCCTTCAATTGGTGAAGTCTTACGGTACCTCTTCTCAGCGGTTTTGTTATCTTCCTCGATCTTGAGATGAATCACAAGATCTTCCAACTTCATTTCCTTTCTTTTGTGCTTAAGATAATTCTTGAAATCTTTCCATGAGGGCGGCAACTTCTCAATCATTGCAGCCACTTGGAATGCTTCATTTACTACCATACCATCAGCAATAAGGTCATGGAAGATAAGTTGAAGCTCTTGAACTTGGGTTCCAACGGTTTTTCCATCCACCATTTTGTAGTCTAGGAATTTGGCAACCACAAACTTCTTCAAGCAAGCATCTTCGCTTTTGTACTTCTTTTCAAGTGCACTCCATAGTTCTTTGGAGGTCTCTCTTGCTGTGTAGACGTTGTACAAGTCATCTTCTAAGGCACTCAAAATGTAGCCTTTGCACAAAAAATCAGCTGTTTCCAAGCCTCGGTAACCATGAACTTTTGGTTGTCGGGCATGTCGGCGGCGAGCACGGGAGGGTCCTCATTTGGTGAACTTTTGCATACCAAGGGTGGTAAGCCAAAAGAACATTCTTTGTTGCCATCCTTTAAAGTTGGCACCGGTGAACTTCGCGAGTTTCTCAGCCGGTGGCACGGGTACGGGTTGTAGCGATAGTAACCGGCCGTGCGGTAATTGCGAGAGGTAGTTCCGGTCTCAATTGCCATTATTCGTTTGTCATCTTTGTCAAATCGACAAACTGTTTTTAGTTAATAAAACCGAATAGCAATTCAATCACGGACTTAAACGATGAAGATTTTATTTCTTCAAATTGCGGTATAATTATGAAACTTTAGTATTCCAACGAAGTTTTTATATCTTCGAGTCGAATACTAATATTCATATGGAGTAGAAAACTGCACAAGTTTTAATCTCCAAACCGAATACATAAAAGACAACGATGAAGTTTTTATGTTCTTCAAATCGTTGTACAAGTATGAACTTTAATATTCCAACGAAGTTTTTATGTCTTCAAGTCGAATATGAAATTTCACACGGAGTAGAAAACCACACAGTTTTAGTCTCCAAAACAAAATACGATTAATCTAAAAATATAATTTCCTTAAGATTGTTATTAATCGTATTCCAAAAAACCAATAAACAATAATAATTGAAAAATGAACGGAATCAGTGTTGGAAAAATAAAAATATTTTTCAGAATATAATCGAGCCCACTTAGTTCAAAGTGTGTCCTTAAGGAAATTATTCCCCTCACAGTACTCGAGGTTGATAGAATATCCCCTCCCAGGATAGAACGATTATCTTACCAGAATAGTAGTACTCCAAATTCCGGTAGCGGCGAACCACTCAACAGCAGTATATCACACAGAATTTGTTTATGCAGAAGAAAAAGAAGTTTGTGTTGTTCAGAAAATTAGTAAGTAAAATTCTGAGGAATCAAATGAATTTATAGCCATGGAAGTGCTGTTTCTGAAGGTTTGCAACCTTTCCGAACAGCCACTGAAAACTGGTGGGAAATTTAAATATGAAAAGAAACCGGGTCGCGGGTCAGGGTCACTAACGGGTAGGATTGGATAAGTTAATTAATTTAATTAAATAATAATTAATTAAATAATTAAAAATTAAAGAAAATTTGGTCCAAAAAGATTATCAATCAATCAGATCACCGAATCCGAAGCCGAAGCCGAAGCCGAAGCCGAAGCCGAGCCGAGCCGAGCGAGCGAGCGACGACGGCGCGAGAGGTCCTTGCCCCCTCAACCCTTTTACTGACAAGAAGGAGTAATTCTACTTATAACTAGAAGAACTTTTCTTTCCACTACCGATGTGGGACAAATGCTTATTTTATAAAGCAAGAGGGAACTCCCACTTTTCTTTCCACTACCGATGTGGGACAACTCCCACTTTTCTTTTCAATCATTTCCCATTCACCAATATCAATACCCAACAGTAATTTCATGTTGAAATATTTGAAAATTTGGACTGGGACCTTAGGGATTTTGTTCCTCTTGTTAAGACCTCCGATTTGATAGATGGCTCGTTTTCTAACTTCAAATATTGAGGGCGTAATTGCATTTTCAAGTTTTAGGCTTTAAATAAACAAGCTCATATAAAATCTTCCTTAAATTTTTTATTTTTGTGGTACAAAACCATTGAAATTTTGTTATGGATTGTGTTTGTGGTGTAGTTGATGTCTAAAATATCGAATCAATTGCAAGAAATTGCTCAAAAAATGGCTCAATTTTCAGATTTTTCAAGAAATGACTTCAAAGTGATTTCTAGGATTTTTGGCCAATTTAATGTCTTCTAAAACTAAATTTTGGATGGATTTATGTGATTTTTGAATGAAATTGGTTAAGGAATGTTGTAACTTATAAGCTTCTGAAAAAAATTGTATTTTTCAAGGCGTCAGAAAAAGTTCAGATGGCCGAAAAATTAATCTTTTCCGGTGAGGAATTTCAAGGGTTTCAAAAGTTTGAAACTTTAATTTTGGGTCATAAAATCTTTTTTAATGCAATTAAATGGTGAAAACAGATACATGAAATGTTTTTCATATATTTGTAATAGTTAATTTTATAATTGTATTGAAAAAGAAGGATTTGGAAAATCAAGAATTGGGTTCTTTAAGAGCCATTAATCCGAAATTTAAAGCTTCAAATGCTATTTATTTGGGCTTTTGAGTGTTTAATTGTTACAAATATGACTACATACTTTTTTACTCAATTTTCATGTATTAATTTAAACAAAAACGGAATCAAATATGGGCAATTAAAAATGAGTCAAAACGGGTCGCGAAATAACTATTTTATGCCACCCTAACCAGTTTTCAATTGGAGAAGTTGACAACCCTGCTGTCAATCCCATTTTCTGGTCGAAGAGAGTGTCGCCCACACGCCTATCTCCGGTTGTCCAATGCTGCTAAAATTTTAACTGTATATTTCTTACAAATTTCTGGATTTTTGGTAATTTTGATAATTTTTTGAGGTCTGAAAGTATTTATTTTTAATTTATTACTTCTGAAAATTGTACAAATCACAGAAAATAATTGTGACCGAGAAAAATTCTGAAATTTTATTGAAAATAATTTTGAGCCATTTTGAATATAATGACAGACATCACACACCTGAAACAGACATTAAATAATTATTCTCTAATTTTAGAGTATCATAAGGTTTACTTTATGTTGAAATAATAGGAAGACTATTTCATAATTGAATAATTATTGTGCATGAAATTCAATATTAAAAAAATTTGATTAATCTTTTTAATTAATTTATGAAGTTATCTACCCAAAGGAGTAATTTTGTGAATTAATTAATTAATCATGGAGCAATTTTAGTTGAGATTTGATTGGAGAAAATTTTTCATCCAAAGGGGATTATTGTTTATATCATTATGTCTCGTGGGAGGTGTGTGACTTAGAAAAGTTTATCTATCCAAAGGGGATGAATTCGTTGAAGGTTACTTATCTCAATTTTATTATTTAAATCTCCATGAAAGGGTGTGTGATAAGTTGTGTTATTATTTTCTCTGCCCAAAAGGATATTCATAATTATATAGCTACTTGCACATATTTTGGTTAAAATATTGCCTTAATTAATGAAGTTGCATTTATTTATAGTCTCTTTTACAAAAAATAAAAATGTTGTTGAAATTGAAATCATGACTGGATCCAACTATAAAAAGCGAACACTTGATGTGAAATTTACTTTTGAATTGATTGAGATGGATATGGTTATCCTGAAAGATGCACCGCCAGAACCAACTGAAGATAGTAGTAACAAAGAGAAAAACGAATATGTCAAATGGGAAAGATGCAACAGATTGTGCTTAAAGGCCTTAAAGAGGTCAATTGTTGGCCATTTACTGGGGTCTCTACCAGAAGCAGGTAGCGTCAAGAAATTTTTTGAGGTTGTGGGTGAAAGTTTTCAAGTTTCTGATAATGCTGAAGCCTTAAGACTGATGGGTCCGTCAAGTTATTTTGAGAATGGTCTCTATGCAGAATAAGTTGAAGAACTTAGATGTGACTCTTTCTGATAGTTTCATTGTTCATGAAGCTTTTTTACAGCTTCCGTCACAGTTTAGTCAGATGAGGACTGCTTATAATACAAGAAGCCAATCGTGGACTATGAATGAGCTCATTACTAAATATGATGCGGAGGAAGCAGAAGTGTAAAGAGAAAAATGGTGTCTACTAATGAAAAGGTAGAATATGCTAACATGATTTCTCATGCCAAATTTCCAGCTAATAAGTTCAAAGAAAAAAAATAGCAGGGTCTGAAAAAGACTCAGACTTTCAAAAGAAATATCAAAAATAGGCAAACTAATGACAAGAAGGGTCACAAGATTGCAGACTACTTCAAGTTCAAGGCTTACAAAAAGAAGAAAAAGTCTGATCAAGGTGAATTTGCTTATGTTTGTTTGGAAGCTTATTTAACTGATGCAACAAAAGATTCTTGGTGGTTATATAGTGGTTCTACTTTCATATCAACACTGTTTTGCAGGGGGTAAGAGATTAGAGAAAGCCAAACCTAAAGGAAGCAAAAGTTAGAGTTGATGGAGGCACCTTTCTTAACATTGTGGTTGTTAGGACATTCCACTTGGAGCTAGATAGTGAATTTCAGCTTATTTTGAATAATGTGTTTTATGTTTCAAATTTTGGAAGAAACATAATTTCTACTCACTTGTTGGACAAGGATGGTTATGTTATGACTTTTGGTAATAATAAAGCTGAGATATTTTATGACTCCAAGTCTGTTGGTATTTGTCCTTTAGTTGATGAGTTATATAAATTGCCTTTGACTCTTAACTCCTCGTTTCATGTTGAGAATGAAAATTCTAAGAGGTCTTTGATTAAAGAAAAATCTTGAACACTTTGGCATAAACGATTGAGTCATATTTTTAAGAAACTCATTGATAGATTAGTGAAAACCGATATTCTTCCACCCCTTAGTCATGATGATGTTGGGTTATGTGTTTATTGTGTTCGTGGTAAGTTTACTAAGACCAGGAAAAAGGGTGCGACTCGAACCCACAATCTTTTAGAGATTGTTCATACTGATATCAGTGGGCCATATTCTACTACTCTATGTGGAAACAGATACTTCATCGCCTTCATTGATGACTATTCTCGTTGTTTTTATCTTTATTTGATTAAGGAGAAGTCTGATTCTCTTGATGTTTTTAAAATTTTTTTGGTTGAAGTTGAAAAGCAATTGAGAAAAGTTATCAAAATTGTAAGATCTGACCGTAGAGGTGAATATTATGGGAGATATACTGAAACAGATCAACACTTAAGACCTTTTTCTAAGTATCTTCAAGAAAATGGAATTACTTGTCAAGTCACTATACATGCAGACCCTGAGAAAAATGGTGTGGTTGAAAGACGTAATCACACTTTGATGGACATGAAAAGAAGCATAATGAGTCAGACCAATATGCCCGAGTTACTTTGGGACGAAGCTATAAAAATTGCTGCTTATATTCTGAACTGGGTTCCGAGTAAAGATGTTTTTAAAAACCATTTGAATTGTGGACCGGCAGAAAATCGAGTCTGAATCATTTTCGGGTTTGAGGTTGTCCTGTAGAAGTTGAAATCTTTGATCCGCTACTGAAGAAAACTGATCCCTGGACTGTTCGTTGTTATTTCGTGGGATATCCAAACCATTCCAAAGGCTACAGGTTATACTGCCCCTCTCGAGGTACCAGAATTGTTGAATCTCGTACGGTTAAATTTCTGGAGTTAGATTTTACCGAAGGAAGTAATTCTCGGTCTAATGAGCCAGGGGGGAGCAGTAGCAGTGCACGTGATATTTCTCATGTGAGGGTATAAAATGAGAATGTTTAAGCTGATGAACCACTTTCTAAAGTTTAATAGATTCCATTTCGAAGATCACAAATAGGAGGTTCGCTATTTCTAGTGATTATCAAGTATATTTGGGTGAAACTGATTATGACATTGGTCAAGTTTAGGATCGTGTGATTTATAATCAAGCTGTTAACAGTCATGAATTCGATAAATGACTAGATGTCATGAATCATGTAATGAAATCCATGTATGATAATGGTGTTTGGAAGATTGTTGAGTTGCCTCAAGGTAACAAACCGATCAGTTGTAAATGGGTTTATAAAATCAACCAAGACAGACACGGAAATATTGAAAGATTTAAGGTCCGTTTGATAGTAAAGGGTTTTACTAAAAAAAAAGAAATTGATTATAAAGAGACTTTTTTCACTAGTGTCTACTAAAGATGCTTTCAAAATTATCATGGCAGTGTTTGCTCATTTTGACTTCGAGCTTCACCAGATGGATGTCAAGACAACTTTTCTAAATAAAAACTTGTCTGGGGAAATTTATATGAAACCGCCGGAGAGTTTTGTTGAAAGTGAAAATAAGCATTTAGTCTGCAAATTGAAGAAGTCTATTTATGACCTGAAGTAAGTCTCTCATCAATGGCATCTCAAGTTTTATAGTGTTGTGTCATCATTTAGTTTCATGGAAAATAAATTTGATGAATGTGTCTATCTGAAGATCAGTGGGAGCAGATTTATTTTTCTTGTACTCTACGTGAATGACATTCTGCTCGCTAGTAATGATCATGGATTGCTTTATAAAACCAAACTATTTTTATCAAGAAACTTTGAGATGAAAGATCTTTGGAAAGCTTCTTTTGTACTTGGCATAGAGATTCATTGTAATATATCTCACAATATTCTTGGGTTGTCTTAGAAGTCTTATGTTGATCGGGTTCTTTCCAAATTTAAAATGCAACCTTCCAAGGCTGGAGATGTACCAGTAGCAAAAGAAGATAAATTAAGCAAGGTGCAATGTCCCAAGAATGATTTGGAGAGAAAAATTATGGCAAAAATTTCTTATGCTAGTGCAGTGGCAGTTTGAATGTCCTTGACAGATACTTGTATGATCCTGGTCATGACCATTGGGTTGCAGTCAAGAAGGTCATGGGATATCTTCAGAAGACTAAAGACCATATGTTGATATATCGAAAAGTTGTCAGTCTTGAAGTTTTGGTTATTTAGATACTGATTTTGGCGGTTGCACATATGATTGTAAATCCACTTCTGATTACGTTTTCATATTTGTTGGTGGTGCTACATCTTGGAAAAGCGTTAAGCAGACATTGGTCACGTCTTCTACTATGTATGCTGAGTTCGTAGCTTGTTACAATGCATCTACACAAGTTGTTTGTCTTCAAAATTTTATTGGAGAACTCAGAGTTGTTGACTCGATTCAGAGACACATTGTGATGTACTGTGATAAAAGTGTAGTTGTATTATTTTCTAAGAATAATAAGCTGAGTAGTGGCACCAAACACATGCAGATTAAGTTCTTGACACTCAGAGATTTGGTGAGACAAGGAGACATTGTTATACAAAATATTAGGACAGGCGCAATGCTAGCTGATCTACTAACTAAGGGTCTCGGTCCCCTTGACTTTAAATGTCATGTAACTAATATGGGTGTCATAAGAGTCTTTTGATTCTTTAAGTTAGTGGGAGTCTGTAATATTCTGTTGTTGTGAACTTTTATTGTATGAAATAAAATACGCATTACTTTCATATTTTGTGATATGATTATTATCATTATTGTTCATATTATTTGTTAGTCACATCATGGTATCTTGAGGTGGAAATTAGTTCGCCCAAGAGGTAATTCATGTATGTAATGGTTTGCAATGTTAGTTGCTCTATATTTTGAATGTATCTCGATAGTACAGTATCTTGAGATGAAATTTAGTTCGTTCAAGCGGGCATCCACTATAGTGTATGATGCAATTCGGGAATACGGTTTCTTGAGGTGAAACTGATTCACCCAAGAGGTGCATCATTTATATGCTTTTATGGCATATGAAGGACCGATAAGGTAATAATGCTTGAGTACATAATGTTGTCCATATATATCACACGTGACACTATTTCTTACTACACTGCTAAACCATGATCTTGTTGGCTTAATTGAAAATTTTGTGATTATGGAAGGTCTCGTGTTCCAAAGAACAATAAGATCGTCATAGTCCGATATTTAAAATTATGACTGCAAAGGTCGTTTAAAGTTATGGACTATTTGCTAAAAATGTGGCCACAAATATTTTCTTTCATCAACCCGGAAAAATCTCTTTTCAAAAAGGTTTAAAAAATTATTTTCAAAAATAAAGTTTTTTGCTAATGTAGCCCGAGTGGGAGAATGTTAGAAAAAAATGGGCTTGCACTATTTAAAATATTTTCTTTATTTTTAACTGTTTCGGATTGTATGGTAGTTAATAACATGAGCTCAATTATAAGTGTGATAATTGGATATTGGGCCTGCACTTTATGTGCTTGGCGATGAGGCGGTGAGTGTAGGCTTAACCCAATGAGGCCCATAATGGGTGGATCCATTAGGATTTCAATATTGCAGCTAGGTCCCCTCCTCTAACCCTATATTAAGACACATCTTTGCTCATTTCTATTAACACAATAGAGAGAGCAAATGTGTGAGGTTGTTGTTCCATTGACGTCGCCTTAACAAGAAGAGTAATAGGGAGAAAGACCTAGTCCGTTCTACTATCCGATATGGCTCAAACACGTACGTCATTCTATCCTACTAATCCTTATTAATTTTATGTCCTATTATCATGTTTGATCTTGAAATTATCATGTTAAATATCTTACATAAAGGAATAATAACTACCATAATAATCCCATGAATTTTGTTTTCCTACCGTGCATATAATTGTTAATGAGTGGCTGACGTTATTAAACCGGTGGGACGTGTTTGACATTCAACCTAAATTACCCCATGAGTGAATCCTGAACTTATACTGTTATGTTATTACAATTGCTGAATTTACGGAAAAGAAACAGTACAATATGATAAATATCTGAGTGTATTTAATACCACTATATGGATAGTGAAATCCCGCAAAATAATAACAATTATAATTATAACTAAAATAAGTAAAGTCAAAGTCACGAACCTCTTGAATAATAATAAAAGTAATCTAAATACATAAAGTCTTCGACTAAAAACAAGTTAAATAAATCACTAAGGAGGAGATCCCATCGATTAAAACGCGAAAGAGAGTTGGACCGAAACTGAATCTAACTGATGAGCTAAAAAAATGAAAGCATGACCTCCCAGGATTGAAAGCACATCAAGTCTCATTGACTAATTGAGAAAAATATGAACTTTTAGTAAACACAAAATATGCAAGTTCGTAATTGAATAGCTGAATCTGAGTTGAAACTGTAACTTAAATCTAAAAAATTCATAATCTAAGTATTTACTGGAAACTTATTTAATTAATAAAAACTATTTTCTAGAAAAATCACATAATTATTCGCCCACTTCATATGGTTTTCCATTCGTTATTTTGGTCATTTTATCAACTCATTACTAGTTCACACTTAATCGTATGGGTTCTTATACTCGTCGGCTGCCTTTATTATGTCATTAAGCATGTAATTATTAAAGTTTGAAGTCTAGAAACTTATACTAATTTACATCGTTCCCCACTTAAAATTCTTATACACTTAAAAAATATTCATCCTCAAATATTATATCATGGTTATTAAAGTTTGAAGTCTAGAAACTTATAGTGATTTACATCGTTCCCCACTTAAAATTCTTCTACACTAAAAAATATTCATCCTCAAATATTATATCATGGTTATTCTTGAGTTTATGAGTGCCTTAGTCCCTTGGCCATTTTCTTACCTCCCCCGAGACTCAAAAATTTGACAAACGTTCTAAATCTCTAAAAATTTCAGCAAGTCTTCCCCTGTAATGAAGCAATCCACAAAAAATCAACTTGCCCAAACAACCTAACAATATTATCATGCACATCCAGTTACTCAATTTAACAATATACAATATTAATATACACCAATATATACATCAAGAAACTACATGACCCTATAAGCACAAAAATCACATAACTCCACTATCTATATATATATATTAAGGCATAAAATGAGTTATATACATGAAATCTTGAACAAGTATGTATGTTTTGCCTTCACGTCCTTCTCAGACTCTCATGTAGCTGTCTTGGTCGAGTGGTTTCTCCATATTACTTTTGTTGGAGCAATGAATTTGGTCCGAAGTCTCTAAACATGTCTATTTAGTATAACTATAGGGAGTACGTCCTCATAGAACAAGGTGTCATTAACCTCTAACTCCCGTCTTATCTTTACAAGACTCAGGTCGTGAAAGTATCATTTCAACATGGACACATGAAATACTAGGTGCACTGATGAGATAGCTCTGATGATAACACAAGTCAATATGCTACAAGTACAATTTTTTATAGAATCTAACATGGCTAAATATACCTTGGGCGATGCGTTCCTATCATATCAAATCGCATGATACCTTTCATAAGTGACACCTTCAAAAACACATAATTGCTTTCTCTAAACTCAAGATCACAGTGCATGTTATTTGAACATGAATTTTGATGGGTTAGAGTTATTTTGAGTTGTTCATAAACCAACTTCACATTTTTCAATGCATCTTGAATTAAATCTGGTATGATAAGTTTTATCTCACCAACCTCGAATCATCTAATAGGCAAATGACACTGCTTCCTTATATATAAGGCCTTGAATAGACCTATCTGAATACTTTCCTGATAATTGTTATTGCATGCAAATTTTATCAAAGGCAAGTAAGCATCCCAATTCCTTTTAAATTAAGCACACAAGATGATAACATATTTTTCAAACTCTGTATCTTTTGATCCGCCTGTTATTTGTGGGTTAAAATTGTGCTTAGATTAACCTTGGTACCTAGACTTTTCTAAAAGCTCTGCTTCAACTGGACAGTAAACTATGCACCTCTATAGGAGATGATGAAAACTAACTAATCACACAATCGTATAATTTTTTGCATATTGTCATGACTCATTCCAGGCGTTGTGATGGCACCTACACTATTTTTACCGGTAGCCGAACCACTTCCCAGATATTAACAATACAAGATAAAGCAAAGCAAAATAATAAGAGTAGTTGTAAATCTATCTTGTCATAACATAAATTAAGAAACCAAATTCGATAATCTAGTTATTACAATCTCATGATCTAGTATGTAATACAATAACACTAATACAGGAATAAAGAAGACTGAAAGTTTGAAACTATCTCATGAACATAAATAAGAACAATAGTAAGGAAAATTGTCCAAGACATGCTGGGAAGGATGTAGACTCACCCCGAACACTCAATCTCCAAATTTGGACTCAACCACATAGTCCGAAGCTGGTAGAAGATGTTGTATGCGCATTTAAAAAGAATGCAACAAGTGTAGCATGAGTACACAACGTACCCCCATGACATCATAAGCCGACAACGACGGAAGATACGTAACTGACATAAATACCAAGTTGACTCTTACACAATCATATTCTACAACACTTCAGTAAATCACTTAAGTCACCTTAATCACATAAAAGGTCAGATACTCAACAACTCATAAATCATAAAAGTTCAATTAATAGAATCCACCTTATCACAAAAATCAATCCAAATCACGCATAATTTCCAAGTAATCAATGTGTGTGAATATATTATGTGAATGCAATGTAAGGTACCTTTCCAACAATTAGTATACATACTCTATATGCTTTGCCTTATAGATATGACTCATGGATGATCTGCGTCGTCCATATACCGCTCCTAGTCAGCCGAAATTCAACACACGAATCTAACTAGAGCCCAAGATCATCTGTCGAGCCATATCAATCATTCTCATCATCTCAATGTTTTCAAACTATCTCATAAGAACAACCTTAATTTTCCTTTTCAGTCTCATTGGACCCACAATATTTTCATACCACTCCACTTCCAATATCACAATAACCATGAGTGTATGAATGCAACAGTAATACGGCAAGTAATCATGGTAAATGAAATGCAATCAAGTGTAAGAGATGAACAACACATGCTTCAGAATTCAATAACACGTAAATTCATGTAAACAATCTTTCATATCAAGAGCACATGTGATGAGTAAACACAATAATTAATCAATCAATAGCGACAAGCCCAAGTAATAGTGATAAGCCCACATAACAGTAGTCGGAATCAACCCTAAGGTTGATTCCCCAAATCACCTATCAAGACAGTTCCACAGTGATACCCACACAAGCGCTCATCACGGCCACTAAGTTGGACCCCTCAAACGCCCAATACCCCTAAATATTTATAACAACCACACATTTCTATCGGAGTCTAGAAATAATAAACAGTAGTCTACCTCGGAGCCAAGCGGGTGCCACGGACACTACTACTCTGCCAAGGCCTTGCATTTGCGAAACACCTCCAAATAATCATAGTCTAACACATCGATTCTATGTTAATTAAGTAATCTAATACAAATACAAAGGCCTAGCCTTTAGAAAGTAACCAAAAGTTTAACCCCCAAATTGACCCCAGGCCCATGAAGGTTAAAATTAGAACTTTATTATTCTAACATCATGAGAATACTCTATAAAGTCATATTCTTAAGTTAATTTAAAAATAAACACGTTTGGGCTTCTGATTTCATAAATTAGGGAAGTCCCCCAATTGAAACCCTAGATTTCTCCCAATCCCAAATTGGATTTCTACCATCAAATTAAACATTACAATACCTTCTACTAACACTAATCAACTCAAGTTTACAATATCAAAGCAAGAAGATCATTAACAAGCTTCCAATTCATGATTCTTAAGCCTCTTAATATCCATCATTAACACTAGGTTAGTTCTACCCCAAATAAGGAATTTAACCTAATTTAGAAGACATAATCAAGATAAATAAATAGAAGTGGATAGAAATCATACCACAAAGTATGAATAATGATGGAATCTCTCAAATTTTCCTCTCTACCGAGCTCTATTCCCAATATGTGATTATGAGGACATGAATTCCAACAAAGCATTAAATTCTTGTTCTGGAAAATAATGATTCAGCTCTGGACAAAAACTACTACAGAAGCGATTCAACTTAAATTACCGAAGGGGCGCAGAAGCGGAAAATATACTGCAGAGGCGAATCACCTCTACGCAACAAGGTCTGCAGAAGCGGACAACACCAATCCCACCAAGGCCTGCATCTGTGAACCAACATCCGTAGGAGCGGCCAAATGGCCTGCTGGTGCAACGCACCAAAAACCAACAACAAGAGAAACTTTGCAATTCCCTTTCAAACACCTGAAATATTCCCGAGACCTCCCGGATACAAATTAAACATGCTACCCAAGGTTAAATGACGCTACGAACTTGCACGCACACTCAAATTTCTCATACGATCGAGTTAAGACTCACTTTTCTATGAAATTACGCAAAATACTCAAATTTCACAATTTTATAAATAGCAACACAAAATACATCCAAATACCTCGAGAAGCGAACCAAGGGCTCTACTAAGTCATAAATGATGCTCTGGACCTACCAAAAGTGACAGAACCCAAAAATGAACCCATACTCAAAAGTCGACTTTGGGTCAACTACTTCATTTCAAAATTATTCATTTTGGTTTTTTCTTCCAAAACTCATTTACAAATACCTCAGAATCGTGATACCCATATTTGCGAGTCACAAACCCCACACAGAGTCTATAGAATGAGTAATTTAGTCAAATATAGGTCTGTAGCTTAAAATGACTAGACGGGTCATTGCATATATACATTGTTGCATACCGAGGAGTTGTGTTTGTTATCCTAACCGGAACCCGTTGCATATATACATCGTTGCATACTGAGGAGTTGTGATGGTTGTCCTAATCGGTAAAATGTGGGTTGACTTAGTAAGCCGGTCTACAATGACCCAATAGAATCGTGCTTCTTGAATATCTTCGATAAATCTACCATGAAGTTCATATTTATTTGTTTCCACTTTTATTTTGGTATCTTTATAGCTTGGGTCAAGCAGTCTGATTTATAATGCTCTACTTTCATTTATTGACAGTTTTGGCACTGAGACACATAATTTGTAATGTCTTGCTTTATGTTATTCCACCAACAGATATCTTTCGTATCATGATACATCTTAGTAGAATCTGAATGTACCGAATATTAAGAATTATGGGTTTCTTCCATAATTAACCTCCAAATACCATCTACAGATGCACACACAAATAACTAACAAGTCTCATCACACCTTTTTCATCACGTGTGAAATTCTTGATCTTACCACTAACGACACTTTCTTTAATATTTAGCAAACTTACACCCTAAAATTGTCTAGTCTTCACTAATTCTAAAACATGAATTTTGCCAATGTTCCTACTATTAATTTCTCATCATCCATTTCATAAAAAAAATCCTTAGCTTGTTAATATTTGAACTCTTTTTCTATCAAATATTTGTCCATCGATAATCTGCTAAGTTTCTCATAGACCTTCTATATAAGGCATCAACAACTACATTTGTTGTGCTATGTGATAAAAGATATTATAGGCATAATCTTTAACCATCTTTTTAGTCTCAAGTTCAGCTCATTATGCTTGAATATGTACTGTAAACTCTTTTGGTATGTGTAAACGTCACAAAAGTCTCTATTAGATATGCAAAGTAATTTATGTACAAATACAACATATAAAAAGATATGCAAATAACAACCAGTAGATCAAATGTACATGATAATGACTCTCCCCCTTTCTCATAACAAGTGATCCCACTACTATCACGTGCATACTATTAGGAATGCCCAGGAAAGTAATGTGACTCTAGAAGGATGAGTTTGTATCCACATGCTATAATCAGTATTGAGAAGTTGTTGGCTCAATGATAGATGATGAGCTTATAATGAAGTTTTGATGATTTGACAAAAAATGTACCGATGACAATCAAGAGAGATATAAAGAAGGCATTTGAAGAATTAAATATCCAAATATATCTCCAAAGGATTCAATGAAGCAGTCATATCTATAAAACATTGCTCAAAGGAATTGATCTTTATTATCACGCTACATTGGAAATTGAAAAGGTATTTCAAGCCAACTAGGAGGAAATACAAAATTAACTGATCCATATTCGATTAAAGGTTGGATTTCAAGTTATGAAAATATTACCATAAATTGATCAACATGGAATAAGCATTGGAGTAGAAAAGAGGAAGCGGACATACATACAAGGTAAGAAGGAAGATCTAAGTCAAACAAGGTTTGGTTTCCGGGTACAATTAATGAAACCAAAACTTGATTGGATTTAACATTCAAGGGCGGCAACTACTTCTATATATACACAAGACAAATAAGCATTCGAGCTTAACAACAATCACAACATTCCAACGAGAGGAAAAATGAGCGAAGTCAACACTTGTTCTCAAGAAGAGTCAATTGCATATCAAAAAAGAACCGGAGCTTATTAAGATTTATCTTTATGTTCTTTAGTTGTAATAATTAGTCCTGTTGTAGTTCCATCTATTTACCTTTGCAAGTAATGTATAATAGTTGTTTCGTAGGTTATCAAGTTATACGGGATCTTTTGACTGGGTAAAGTCTTGAGATATATATTGTATAAGTGGGTAGCGATGAGACTATTAGAGGAATAGTTCCTTAGGTATTGAAAGGAAGATTGCAAGCCTCAAATTGCTCTTATTTAGTGAAGTTGAGAAAAGTTCTATAAGAGATACGTCATGGTTTTTGACCCACTTGAGCAATGAGTTTTCCACGTGAAGATACTTGTGTTGATTTATATTTTTGCTTCATTACCTTTTTGTGTAGATGTTCTAAGAACTTGATCTTAGAGTACGTAGGAGTAGCCCGATCTTAACAAGTGGTATAAGAGCTAGATCTTTCTACAAAGCTAGCACCTTGGAAGATGAACGCACCTCCTACAGCACAAGAAGGACAATCAACAACAAGACCACCATGCTTCATTGAAAAATATTGCGGTTGGTGGAAAGCAAGAATAGAGGACTACATAACAAGTGAAGACCTTGAACTATGAGAAATTATTCGAAAGGGCCAGTAATTCCGATAATATCAGACTATAAAGCAACAACATCCTCTCCCAAAGAAAAAAAAGACTTTATAGATAAAGACTATCAGGTGATCCGAAAGAATGCCAAGGACAAGAAGAATACTTATATGCGACATTGGACCAGAAGAATACAACAGAATCTCCTCATGTAAAATGGTCAAAGAAATGTGAGATACCTTACAAACCATACATGAAGGAACCAATTAGATAAAGAAATCCAAGATATCCATATTAAATCAATAGTACGAATTATTTAGAATAAATGAAAAGGAATCATCCAGGAGATGTTCAATAGATTCACCAATAAAATCAATGAATTGGACTCTCTTAGTGTGGATATCCATCAAGAAAAAAGGACTGAAAAATTTCTTGGTATTCTACCTGACTTATGAGAGAGCAAAGTTAACGCTATCATAGAGACCAAGAACCTGGACACAATGACCATGGAAGAACTCATGGAGAAGTTAAAAACCTATAAAATGAGAAAGTCCCAAGCACAGAAAAAAATCCTCTAATCAGATAAGCGAGTCGTATCCTTGCAGCTACCCACAACAAGGATCGTGATGAAGAAGACATAATTGCTCACCAAATGATTTCATAAATATGTCAAAAGAGAAGGATTCCTAAATAAAGGAAGTATCTCAAGATCAGGAGGACTGGATAAACACGATCAAGATGGATGCTTTAGATGTGGAAGTATGAACCAATTTATTAGAGACTGCATAGTAGAAGCAGAAGAAGAAAAGATGAATGAGTCTGATAAGAGAAAGGAACAGGTCCCCAAAAATAGAATGAGCACTGGGCAAGTAGATCAGATTGTGAGAAAAGCCCTGACTGCTAAGGGAAGCTCATTGAACGATGATGAAGATGAGAGAGAAAATCCCAATATATCTCTGATGACAATATAAGAATCAGATATAGAGGATACTGGCACTCATGGCTGAAATAGACTCAAACTCAGAAGATATGACACTAAGGTAACATTTAGTGACATAAAAATGAGATTTACACCTACACAAGGGAATAACTAGAAAGTGTGACTCACTTTGTCATTATCGCCTTCGAAGACTTCCATTCTGAGAAAGGAAGCTAGCAAACACACATGCCAGCCTTGAGACAAAGCTCAAAAGTTTAGAAGAACATAAAAAGAACCTAAAAAGTATGAATGTTTTCCTCAAGAATTTGATTTCTCGCCCTAAACAAAGAAAACTCTTAGCTAACATCAGAAAAGGAAGAATATATGATGAAATCCACAGGAGACTCAGAATAGATTGAAGATGCTCAAACGAGTCACAAAAAATCCAATTAAGTGTGAACGCTGGCCTACATAAAATAAAAAGAACAAGACACGCCAAGAAGAAGTGAACAAAGCCACAGAAAAGAAAAAATGACTCTTCAATGGAACAGGTCAGAAGCTCTAAAGTCCCCGAATGAAAAATACAACAAAAACAGGCAGGGTTTAGGATTCAAAAGAACCAACACTCCATATAATCCCAGGAGAAAGTATGTATTAGTCTCACATAATAGTATATGCACTCATTGTGGGAACAACAGACATTCTAGAGGTACATGCCTACAATATATTGCAGCAATGGAGAAGAATATGCGGTATATTAGAAACTAGACATAAGTGAAGCCTAGTCCTCCCAGACCAAACATCAATCACCGTATAAGAGAAATATAAGACTTGAGGTCATGTCGTAGCGGTAAAAGAATGATTTAGCCTTACCTACTTTGATTCAGTCCTAAGAATGACTACGATGAGTCAATCATTTCAATATGCACTTAACCTATATATGAGGGGGCTAATATCAACATATAAGCAACCCCAACGGTATACATCAACTATACCAACAATATCACCAAGCAATGAAAGAGAGACGAGCTCTCGAGACTATAATTCAACAGTGTTCTCCATACTAGTACTCCTCCTAACAACATACAAGCTCAACATGAGCTAGATAACCCTTCCCAAACTCCATAACATATGAAAATAATCCTTAACCACTTTATATAAATATTATAACTTGAACTCACAACTTCCAATCACATTCCCATGAGTTCTTATCTAAAACATACCTTAGATGCTCACACAAGCTCGTAGGAGATTGTAGATATAGATGATGAATTGTACCTTTATTGTCATCTTTCGAACTTTCCCTCACTTTACTTCACTACGAAGTAATATTTAACTTGTTATGATCCAGAGGAAACTAATGTTAGAATCACCAACTCAACGGAAGCATCATGATGATTAAACTTGGATTGATCTTACCTTATCGATATTTAAGTTAGAGACAGAGTTTTGAGAGTATTTTGGAGAGGATTTTAGCCTAAAAAATGAATACCAACTTATGAAATGATTCCTTAATGATATATATATATATATATATATATATATATATATATATATATATATATATATATATATATATATATATATATATATATATATATATATAGGGTCATCCCACCATATCAAAAGCTTCAGTGTGGCTCGGTGGACATCGCATTGAATTTTGTCGGTACGACCATCGCGTCGCAGTGGGCATTTTCTGTGCGAATAGTCTGTTGTAGAACACACAGAAAATTTTACTCCAATGTTGTATCAATGAGTGGTTTGCGGTGTTGGATACTACATTAATAGACCTTTTATTTGATAGGTAAATCACCCCGAGATTCCACATACACAAGTAGAAACACTTACTTAAAGTTGGACCTTGTTTAAAACCATTTTTAAAACATAATTTGCACGCAACTTTCACTTCGACTTTTGACGTCGAATTGTACTTATAATGTAATTCTCATGATTACACTTAGGTATATCCCAAAATCTCTAGTGCTCAGGTCTCATAATATTTGTTAAGCGGTTCAATTTAATCCGAACATACGGGGTATTATGCCTTTCCTCTGTAGGATCGCGACCCTACCTCATATGACCACGAAAGTCACCTACTGCACTAGGAAAAATAAATCTTGGTGTATCCCCAACATGATTTTATCCCCCAAAACTCGCTCCCCTCAGGTTTTCAATCTAACATGCAAGTCTAAAATCATCATACGAACCTATAGAAACCTTCAAATTACGAATATAAGTTCTTTTAATTTTAATTTTGACTTTGGTCAACTTTTAATCACTAGTTTAGGTTTAAGTACTCCAAAACCCTCTTGAATCCATGTCACTCATACATGCAAATTATAAATATTAAATAAACCTACGGAAATATTTAATAGGCGAAAGTGGTTTTTAAACTCAAAACGATTGGACGAATCGTACGTCTTCCTTTCCTTAAATAGTTGTGCCTATCTGTTCCGCATGTCTGATTCAGTCTCTCAAGTAGCCTCATCAACCAGATAATGCTTCCATTACACTTTTACCGAAGCTATCTCTTTTTACCTCATCTTACGGACATATTTATTCAAAATATCTATCGGCTCCTCTTCAAATGTCAGATTTGATCAAGATGCATTGTGTCCAACTATAATACATGATACCTATCCTCCTTGTATTTCTTCAACATATCCAAATGGAAAACCAGATAAATACTTGTTAAGTTAGGTGGCAAAACCAACTCATAGGACACCTCCCCAATACATTGTAGAATCTCAATTGGACTTATAAACCTCATATTCTACTTGCCCTTCTTTTCAAAATGCATCACACCCTTTATGATGATACTTTCAACAATCTCCACTCACCCTCCATGAACCTTCCAATCTGGTCACTATTTTGCATGCTCTGTATTGTGAGAAGTCTCTCCTAAATCAATTTGACCTTATTCAAGAAATACATCAACAAGTTTGTACCCCATGGACTAACCTTAAATGCATCAAATCAACCAATAGGCGAATAACACCTCCTATTATATAAACTACAACATATGAATGTTGAACTGATAATTGATATACTATCTAAACTCTGCCAAAAATAAGAACTGGTCTCGATGACTAAAAAATAAATCATATAGGCTCTCATCATGTCCTCAAAGATCTGAATAGTACGCTTGTATTACCGTCAGTCCGTGGATAAAATGGTGCTGAGCTCAACCTATGTAACCAACTCCTTTTGCATAGAGCTAGAAATGAGATGTGAACTACGTACCTTGATCTGAATTGATATAAATAAGAATCTCATGCAATTAGACTATCTCCAAAATATAAATCTTAGCTAACTTCTCTGAATTGTAGGTAGTCTAAATTGGTAAGAAATACGCGGACTTGATCAACCTATCAACAATGAAATAAATAGCATTAAATTTCTCCGAAGTACGTGACAAACCTATCATAGAGTCCATAGTTATTCTTCCCACTTCCACTCAGATATAGGCATCTTTTGTGTCACACCACCTGGTGTTTGATGTTCATACTTCACCAGTTGATAATTCAAACACCGAGACACATGTCTAACTGTGACCCTTTTTATCCGGCGCTACTAATAAAGTTATTTCAAGTCCAGTACATCTTAGTATAGCCCCTGGGTGAATAGAATACCTCAAAATATGGGTCTCCTTCATAATTAGTTGTCTCAAATCACCTACTTTAGGCGTACAAATAGGGTCGTTTCTTCACGAAACACCATCAACATCTAGAACCTCCTCACTGGCCTTTTCTGCAATAATTTTGCACAACTTCTCATCCTCAAACTATTGAACTTTGAGTGGCTCCATCAAAGATAATCGTGCCTTTACACATGCTAAAACCTTGCTATGATTGGAAATATCAAGTCTCACGAACTGGCCCAAGACTAAATTTCCATTGCCAAGATATGTTCCCCCACTTGCAACAATGTTAGGCTACCCATGCTGATCATCTTCCTACTCAAGGCATCAACTACACATTTGTATTATCCAGATGATATAAAATGGTCATGTCATAGTCTTCCAGCAACTCCAACTACCTATATTGTTGTCTCAAATTAATATCTATCTAATTAAATATATACTGAAGGTTGCGATTATCTGTGGAAACCTCATAATGCACATCATAGAGATAACGCTCTTAAATCTCCAAAGCAAATACTACTACCATCAACCTTAAGTCATAAATGGGTAGTTCTTCTAGTGCACTTTCATCTACCTCAAAAGCATAAGCTATCACTTTTCCTTATTAGATCAAAACACATCCATGACCAGTCCGTGAAGCATCACAATACACAGTAAATTCCTTAGACTCTGTAGACAATGCCAAAAATGGATTTGTAGTCAATATAGCTTGCGCTTATGTTATACTTGAATAACACATTATTTTGAGTCAATTTGATCAATAGAGTTGCTATAGATGAAATCTCTCCATAAACCGCTTGTAGTACTTGTCAGGCCTATAAAACTCTGCATCTCCGAGGTACTAGTTGGGCGCTATGAAACTCTGCATCTCCGAGGTACTAGTCGGTCTAGCCCAACTTTGAATTGCCTCAATCTTCTTCAGATCCACCTTCACGCCTCCTTGGACATGATGGGTCCTAAAAAATGCCAAGCAAAATTCATATTTTGAAAGCTTGGCATATAACTTTCTTTTCTTCAAAATTTGAAGCATAATCATCAAATATCTCGTACTCCTCCCTACTATAGGTGTATATCAAGATGACATCGATGAAGACAATGACAAGAATCCAAATATGGTATGAATATCCCGCTCATCAAGTTCATGAAAGTTGCTAGAGCATTGGTCAACCCAAATGATATTACTAGAAATTCATAATATATATATTGATCCTGAAAGTTGTCGCAAGGATATCCTCCGCCCTAATCTTCAACTGGTGATACTAGACCTCAAATTAATCTTATAAAAGGTGGAAGCACACTGAAGTTGATCAAATAAGTCATCAATGCGTGAAAATGAATAATTGTTATTTATTGTCACCTTGTTTAACTACCAATAATCAATAGACATACGTATATAATTGCCCTTCTCCTTCACAAAGAACAAAAGAGCACCCCAAGGGGAGACACTGAGTCTACTGAACCCCTTGCTGAATAGATCTTGATATTGCTTCTTTAACTCTACCGATGCCATCCTATACGAGTGGGATAGAAATAGGTTGTTCCCGAAACAAAGTCAGTCTTGAAATCAATATCACTACCAGGTGGAATACTACTACCTCTGTCCCATTTTATATGACACACTTTTCTTTTTAGTCAGTTCAAAAAATAATGACACATTTCCTTATCGACAATAATTTAACTTTAAACTTTACCTTTTACGTTTAACGAGCTGATCTATAACCACACAAATATCTTTGACTCTTTTTAGACCACAAGATTCAAAAGTCTTTCTTTATTTCTTAAACTTTGTGCGAGTCAAACTATATCATATAAATTAGGACGGATGGAGTAGTAGGTTTGTAGGAAACACCTCAGGAAACTTTCTCATTATTGACATTGACTTAAGAGTAGTAGTTTTTGAACTAATATCCCGAATATAAACCAGATATGCCAAACACCTTCTGAACCATCTGCCAGGCCTTTCTGAATTAAAAAATGTTGGAATTTGAAAATAAAAATCTTGTATTTCTAGAAATATCCACAAAAAATGGATTTGATCCACTGTCAATTGCTACGAGAATCTATGAACGAACATTAATGAAATATTACTCCCTCCATTTCAAAATGTTTTTCTTACCTTCCTTTTAAGCCCGTTTAAAAAAATGCCTCTTTCATTTTTTAGCAACTTTTTAATTCCAACTTTTTACATGACATGTTATAGACCACAAGATTAAAGAATATTTTGGTACATTCCACATATCTTTAGTTAACAACAACAAGATTTAAAAATCTTCTTTACTTTCTTAAATTTCGTGCCAAATCAAAACAAGACAAATATTTTGAAACAGAGGAAGTATGTGAGAATAACATGCATTTTAATTCTTCCTAAGATAAGGGAACTTTTAATATTCATATAAGATGGAAAATAACTTTTGTATTAACCTTTTAAATGCCATTAGAAGAATTCCCTCTTAAAGGTAAGTACGATCAATTCAACAATATTTGTGAATAATAAAATCTGGACTAAGTATGAAGAATGAATTTATATTTGTGCACGGAAGTTGCTGGCCGCCAGCCACTCAATTGTTCGAGCGCAATGCAGTGGTGTTGGTTCCGATTCGAATAATTGAGTTAGACGGGGATAAGGGTCGAACTATCAAAGAGGTCCACATGCTCTCTTATCTCTTACTTTTCCGAGCTCTGGTTATGGAAGAAGGAATCGAGAAGAAGGTATCAGCAACAATTGATTTTATTATGGGGCAACTCATGATGTTTATATCGATCTATTAACAACGAGACCATTGGCGACTACATGTGATACATGCAAGCACACCCAAAAAAGCAATCTACTTAGGATAGGAGTAGATCTCTTCACAAATAATATAAAAGAATGAAAATTTTATCAAAGTTATGATCTGCCATTTTAACTTGTGAACAATGAACACATATAAGTTTTGTCAATTCAATTATGCACAGAAAAATTTAATAAGATATGAGAACGAATATTGTACAAAAGTAACCAAAGTTATGACACCAATTGAACACTTGTTACTTATCAATTTAGCAAAAATTGAGAATAATTTAATAAGATAAAGAGAATGAAGATTATATAAAGTTATGACCCGCCGTCATAGCGAACAATTAAAGATAAGCATGTTCTGCCTATTTGGCAAAATTTCTAAATATTTTAACAAGATATAAGAATGAAAATTATACTAAAGTTATACGTGCAAGGATGACTCAGTTGGTTGAGCATGTTGCTTTAGTAACGAAGGTTCGAAACCACTTGGCTAACACAAAAGAGAATTTTGCATTCTAAGGGTGGGCGCAGTGGCGCACCAAGGATAGTGGGTTCCTTGTCATAAATAAAAATCATACCAAAATTAGCATCACTTGTGAATGTGTTTTTTTTCGCCCGACATAATTTGTGAAAAAAGTTATGACCCGCAGATTATACAAAATTTAATTATTGGTATTGCAAGTGTCCCAAAATTTATTGGATACTGTATTAGAATATTTCTTTATTCATCTCACATCTCACATCTCTTCATCTTTAAGCCCCAAAATTTGTGGTAGAAAACCTAGAAAACTGTCGGATTTAGTGCAGATTATGAGATTGAAGTCATTCAAATTGCTCCCTCTTCATTAGCTGCTACAATTTCGAACTACGAAGACACATAAGGTATATATGTAACTGCATTGCCTCCTACTTATATTCCTAGCTGCATGTATCCTTTATAGTTACATAACTGATTGATTTTAGGAATAATGGGTGATGTGCAAGAGAGATGGTGTGTAGTGACGGGAGGAAGAGGCTTCGCTGCTCGGCATTTGGTGGAAATGCTGATCCGATACGAAATGTTTCATGTCAGAATTGCAGATTTAGGTCCTACCATTAAGCTGGACCACGTGGAGGAGGAAGGCACAGTCGATAAAGCTCTGCGATCAGGCCGTGCGAAGTATGTATCCATGGATCTTCGTGACAAGTCTCAAGTACTCAAAGGTCTTAATATTTTACTCCAATTTTCCTTTTTTGATAACCGTGGTGTCCTGACCAACTTGTGTGAACCTCGACTAATTCCACCTGTACTCTCAGCGGGTGAGAGTACCCGGTAACTCTGTCCACCTATGTTTGGACAGTTGAAAAAAATCACCTAATATTTTTGCCTCCGCTATAATTTGAACCTGTGTCCTCGTGGTTCTCAGCCCACCTCATTGACCATTAGGTCACACCCTTGGTTGCAGCCAATTTTATTTTCTTATAGTAACTCTTTAATTTGCTCAGACTTAAAAAAAATGGAATTTTGGTTCTCCAAATGAGATCGTCCAACCCAAGACATTTGTGATATTTAGAACCTATGTTCTAAAAAGCTCCTATTTGTCTTGAAAGACAAATTATCGAGTATTGGAATGAGATAAGCAAAAATAGAGCAAAATACACGTAGAGGATATATATGACTTACCCATTTAGTTTGTGATTGAGGCGTAGTAGTAGTTATTATTTTTGCTTTCCTTTTTTCTTTAAAAAGTCTTTAAATTAGTTTTTTTATTGTTGTTCTTTTAGTTTATTCATTGTATAAAATGTGAGAGCTAGAGACGTCAAAGCTTTGCCTAAAGCAGATCATAGTGTTAGCAGGTCTATCTGCTGCCAGTAATGCATGATTTTGGTGTAAGAGAAGACTGAACGAATTCTTCTGTTCAACACAACAACAACAACATACCCAGTGTAATCACACACAAGTGGAGTCTAGGGAGAGTGGTGCGTACGCAGACCTTACCCTACCTTGTGAAAGTTGGGAGGCTATTTGCGATAAACCCTCGGCTCAAGTAAAACATATCAAAGCAGGTTTGAATGGGAAATACAGTAATGAAGGAGCCATGTTGAAAATAATGGAGAAAAGAACAGTAGCAACAACAAATAGTATGGTAACCGAAGCAAAGAAAACAACAAAAACAACAGATAATAATAAAATCGAAGAGTAAGATAGTTGGAGAATACTAATAATAATACTGATAAGGAAAATAAACAATGCTCGACTACTTACTAACCTTCTGCCTTAATCCTCGACCTCCATATCCTCCTATCTAGGGTCATGTCGGTAAGCTGCAGGTCTAATCACCTTTCCCCAATACATCTTCGGCCTACCTCTACCTCTCCTTAGACCCACCGTAGCTAACCTCTCACTCCTCCTTACTCGGCATCTGTGCATCTCCTTTTCACATGCTCGAACCATCTCAACCTCGCTTCCCTCACTTTGTCCACCACGGAGGTGCATCTCCTCTTCAACACCTTTGTCTTTATTTTAGAACATGAGCTTTTGTCAAAGATTGATTATAGACAAATGCAAGTTAAGGTAGTGAGTGAGAAACTATTCGTTGTATTCCAGGTTCCTGTGAAAATGAACAAGCTTATTTATTATCACTGTGGCATTTGGTCCTGTTTTCATCATTTTGGCTCAAAGATGTAAACTTGTGGAACTTCCATATATACACCGAATATCTTCTATTCCTTCATCCCCATATTGATTCAATTAGAGTAACATATGCCAATTGATGTTTCCCCGTAAATTTAATGTAATATCTATGTTCGCAATACATTTGTTCTTTTGATGGGTATAATGTAACTTTTAATTATAGAACCCGCATAAATCTTAGCAATGCATTTGCTTTTTTGATGGGCAAAGTGTAACTTTTGTTTATAGAACCAGCATAAATATTAGCAATACATTTGTAGCTCACCGAGGACATGACCTTAGATAGGAGGTTGTGGAGGACGCGGATTATGGTAGACGGTTAGGAGGTAGTAGAGCGTTGTTTCGTGTACCCTTTCATACTAGTAGGCGTAGTATTATCTCTATTCTCTGCCACTATTTGCTATCTCTTGTACTTCATATACAGTTACTTTTCTTTCATGATGCTTATTTATAGTATTGTGCCATGACTTCTTTACTTTCGTCAATTCTTATTTGACCTTTTGCCCTACTTTTTCTTGAGCCGAGGGTCTTTCGGAAACAACCTCCCTGCCCTTCAAGGTAGGGGTAAGGTCTGCGTACACTCTAGCCTCCCAGGATTACTTTGGGTATGTTGTTATTGTTGTTGTTGTTCTACATTTGTAGATTCCATGTAGTGCTAACTTTTTTTAAAAGAAACTGTAATGCTTAGCAATACATTAAAAATTTATTAAAGAGCCATCAAATTTGCTGATCTCGATAACTTGGTCTCTAGCTGAAAATTGAAAAATGTAGTTTATCAAGGGTATTGAATTTTCGAAGGAGGCTGGTAATGCTTCCAACTATGGTTTGTGATCCTTTAAACTCCTTTATACACACCTTTAAATGACATTCCATATACTTCTAACCATTGCATGAAAGTAAAATTGCGAATTTCCACGAATAAATAAGCCTAGTATCAAGCACATTGCCAAATTGTGACACAAATTGTCCAAGGCTCATCATCTTTGGGTTAAAATATTCAAAATAGCTTTTGTTAAGTTATGTAGTGTCATAACTCTTCAATTGATAACTTGCAGCATGTGAAGGATCCGAGGTTGTCTTCCACATGGCTGCTCCAGATTCATCCATCAACAACCACCAGCTTCATCATTCTGTTAATGTGCTAGGTATTGTTCACTATTAGGGAAAGCTGTCATTGTCAGAAATTCGACTTTTTAATGCGTGTTTCTTGTTTGGCTTCCTGTTTCCTGTATGAGAGTTTTACTTCCCTCTTTTCTGTTGAACAAATATAAAGGAACCAAGAATATCATTGATGCTTGTGTTGAGCTAAAAGTGAAGAGACTTATTTATACCAGTTCCCCCAGTGTGGTGTTTGATGGAGTTCATGGTATCATCAATGGGGATGAATCACTACCATATCCTTCTAAGGTTTAGACTCTGTTTCCTGTTTACTTTATCCAAATGAATCTTTATCAGATTTGTCTATAAACATACTTTGTTATTGATAATGTTTTCAGCATAATGATTCCTATTCTGCAACTAAAGCTGAAGGAGAGGCACTAGTTATCAAGTCAAATGATACTAAAGGGCTCCTGACCTGTTGCATCAGACCTAGCAGTATTTTTGGCCCTGGCGACAGGTTGTTGGTTCCATCACTAGTTGCAGCTGCAAGGGCTGGAAAATCTAAGGTGATTATATAATAGGTCATATTTATTGTTCAGTATTTTGATTAGGAAATGTGTCTTGAGGAACTTACTACTGGCTCTCTATCGATTTTTTTGCTTGTCTAAATTGTTTGTAATGTTGAAAGACTGATGTATTTTAACTGTCTTCTATTCTCTATCCACTATTTGAATGATATTTGACGGCTTGTTTGATTCTTAATTGTACAGTTTATTATTGGTGATGGCAACAACATGTATGATTTCACTTACGTAGAAAATGTCGCACATGCTCATGTATGTGCGGAACGAGCTCTTGCATCAGGGGGTGCAGTTGCAGAAAAAGCAGCTGGCCAGGTAACATTTCTAATTTTATTATTTTCTACATTCTGTATAAGCAGCTACTATGATCTCATGCTTTTCCATATGCTTTCAATCTATGTATCCTATGTTGCTCGAACTCTTAAAAATGTTGATGGGTGCATGTCGGATCCTCCAAAAGTGGTGCATTTTTGGAGGATCCAACACGAGTGCTGCAACATTTTCGGAGTCCATAGCAGTTATGTGTTTTGACTTGTGAAGTTGTTGCCAATGTATGGAAGTATCCAGGATCATGCAATGCAATAGAAATTCTTGGGTTGCACCAATAAACAAAAAAGAAAATGTTTGAGTTGCCACTGGAGTGCCATTCATTTTCGTACTCTGCCTCATAGTTGCGATATGTAATGAATGTCGCAAGAATATTAAGATGGATATTATGTCTTGCAGCATCAAAAGTTGAGCTATCAATCGTAAGTTTTAATTGAAAGGTCTCGAATGAAAGTTGTTTAGCCAATGTTTATGCTGCATCATACAATTCCATAGGTTTGGCGAAGCTAATTACTTTCCTTTAGGGCCATGTGATAGTCACTTAATAGCTTTCTTATTTGTTGGCATTTTCCATGAAGGAGTAAATGCCTAGGTGGTTTAACTATTTAGGGGTCATCGGCTATTGTGTGGCAATATATTAGTTATACTTCTTTGGTAGGGAGAGGTTTCCTCATCATCTCACTTTATCTTAAAATCACTTTTATCTTAATAGTGTTCTTTTCTTTTCTAGACAATGCATTTAACAGAGTACAGACTTAACATGTTGCTGGTTATGTGGACCTATTATACAACTTTATTGGGTAACACGGATTATGCCAGTCACTGTAGTTGACAACACTTACGCATCCATTGTTATCTAGCTTACAGTTTCAGCGATCAAATAAGAGACACCTTGCTTTTAGTTGTTTTCCTTAACTGTTTAGGAAGTAGGGGTGGGCGTATATCGGTTTATATCGGTTTTGTATCCGAAAAATATGAACCGAATAAAAATCGTTTTTTTTTTTTTAAAAAACGAATCCAACTTTTTAAAAAAAAAAACCCGATATGTTCGGTTTATATCGCGGAATGTATCGGATTATATCGGTTTTTTTTAGTGGGTCGGGTCGAGGAATTTTTTTTTTTTTAAAATTGAATTTCCAAGACTGAAATTGGCATTCACCCCTACATTACTACGAAATTTCGACGTTGAAATATATTGTATATCGTGAGATCTTGACTAAAGAAAAAGAAAATTAGAAACCGATTTGGGGAAAACACAAATTGATTGAGAAAACGGACGTTTTTCTAAAAATTGGCTGCGCCAAACCGCCTTGTGGCAGTTTGACCTGCCCCGTCTCGAAAAAATAGGCAAAATCAAAAAAAAAATCGGGTAAAACGGACATCCGAGCGCAGAGTTATGACCATTTAAAGTTTCACTAATTTACAACTACTTTCTCTCCCTATACATTTTATGTCAATGCTTCCATGATATGTTAATCAAGTTCATGCCGCATTTGACTTCCATAAAAGCTTCATAGATTGGCTTCAATGGCTATGATTCAAGAGATAGTAGTAGCCTAAAATAAAAAATAAGAATAATTATATATTTAATTCGGTTTTTCCGGTTCGGTTCGTATCCAAAATTTAAAAACCGAACCGAATCACTAAATCCTGATTCGGTTCGGTTTTTCAAAAACTCGGTTTTTTTTTTTTTTTAAAAACCGAATAAAAACCGAACCGAATTTCGGTTCAGTTCGGTTTTTTCGGTTCTCCGGGTTTTTTGCCCACCCCTATTAGGAAGCTTCTATACTTGGTTTAAGTCATAATTTTTCCTTTCCCCTCTTTGCTGTTACAATTATACAGTAAACATTCAAATAAGAGCACCTTTGTCATCTTACTTTCTCTAGCAAGTTTGGGAAATTCCACCCTAGAGTTAGTCATAATTTTCTTCACTCTCTTCCCCGCGTTATTATAGTTAAGACCTCTGTGTGAGGTAAGCTTAGATATGAAAATGGACATATTGGCCATGTAGACTTATGAGTAAACAAGGTTTCTTATGTTAACAAATTTCCTCTGAGAGGAACACATTAGGAGGTTTTTGCTATTTTTCCAATGTTAGCTCTGTTGAATAATAAAGCAAGCCTTGATAAAAAATGGTGTTGGCAGGTGTATTTTGTCACGAACATGGAGCCCATAAAGTTTTGGGAGTTTGTCGCACTTATTCTTGAAGGTCTTGGCTACGAAAGGTATTCTTATTTTATGGCTCTGGCTCTGTCAGAAAATTGTCTCTTATCTGTTTTCTCTGGAAAAGCACTCTTAAACTTGTTCTAGTATAATTCCTACCTTGCAGATGTCTGGAATTTTACCCTATGTTGTGTGGATCCTTCATTTGTCTTGAGATACCAGTGTCCAACGGATGTAATAAGGGTGTGGGTACTTCGTATGACTTCTTCAAAATATACTGAAAATTAGCAACATAAGTTGACATACCCATATCAGATACTTCCACGCAACATACCGAATACTTACCTGTAAACGAGTCCGAGAAACATGGATTTTACCTGCTTTATATATTCGAGATCAGTTTTACCAAATATTACCAGTTTCAAAAAAAGAAACATGGGTTTTACCTGCTTTATACATTTGAGATCAGTTTTACCAAAAAAAGTTCAAGTACGTAAATACTGGAACTCTGTCACATAGAAGAACTAGGGAGAAACATTATTCCTGAAAAGATTTTAAGTTCTTGCTGTTTATGCGCTGTAGCTCCCACAAAATTAAGAAACCATTTGCTGGAAACCTTTTGGGGCCTAATTTTGATTATTTAGCTCCAGGTAGATAACTTATAGAGCAGAACCTCTGTTATGCTTACAGTTTTCTGTCTTACTGGGTCATAGTAGAGGGGTTCCATAGATCATGATTGATATATTTAGTTTTGATGATGTACATCAGAAGATTTTTTTTGACAAGTACAAATTGGAAGATATTGAATAATGTAGCAGGATATAAATTCACTGCAGTAAAAGATACGGGTGAAGCGACTCAACTTCCATGCAGAAAATTTATGCCTTATGTACATCAGAAGAAAATAGAATGTCAGTTTTAGTATATGGTTTGATATGTGTGGTTTTAATGCTGATAAAGAAAAGCAAGATACTAAAACTGTTAAATGGCCTATTTCCGAGGGAAGTAATTATTCTTCTAGGTACGGTAGCTTGAAAAGGAAATATAACCTGTATAATCTGATATGAAAGCTAATTTACTTACTAAAAAAAATCTGATATTTAAGCTAATTGAAAAAACTTAACCCGTCGAACACAAATAAAAAAAGACTATTTTGTGTGAAAGATCCAAGTTTGGAAACAGTAGAAGGCATGCCCAATGTTATAGCTTAAGTCATCATTATAAAACATGCATATTCCTAGTTTTTCTTTTCATAGTAAAACATATTGCTTCAATTTTAGATCAATCACAAAACATTCGAGAAAACAAAATCATCTTACTAATAAGAAAAGGATAGAAGAAACAGTACAAAATGAAGTAGACATCACTATGTTTCCGTGCTAACCCCAAATCCCAATCCATTACCTGCTCTCCATGATCTGTTTTGCCTATCTAGAAAGCTTTATCCAGTAATACCAGGAAGATAGCTTAGCAAACTTAACCAGGATGGGATGAAGAACCCGGTTCAACTTACGCGCACCTCAATTATTGGAAGAAATCACATTACATTTTTCGTCTTTGCTAGGATTTGAACTCGGATCTCCCATAGTCTTCCTCGACTTTATTGGCCGCTAGGTCACACCTTGGGTATTGGCTAAGGGCTTTCTTTTTAAGGGTCTGAAAAGTAGAGAGTGAGCTGGTGAAATGCAATATATATATAATAGAAATCAAGGGAGGTGAAACAGTGTTGGCAAAATCAAATATAGAATGTCCTAAGGGGGCATTGTTGAATGAATAAACTTTCATTTTATTTCTTGAAACACAAGCAGATCGAAACAATAGAATAAATAATAGATTAAACGGAGACCACATTCCTGAGATAATTTTGAACTCATTTTTTTAATAACCGTGGTGTCTGGGCCAACTTGCACGCACCTCAACTAATTTCACGGTTACTTGCTACTACCACCAGCACAGATACCGAGTAACTCTATCCATCAAGGCTTGGACAAATGCGAAGAAATCACCTACTGTTTGTCTCTGCAGGGATTTGAACTTGAGACCTCATGGGACCGGAGTGCAGCTTTGAACTCATGTAAAACCCTTTTGGAGAGCTAATTATGGGTGAAACCCATGTTTAACCCTATTTGTAATACTAATCACCCAAATTCTTAAACTACGGGGGAATCTTTACACAAATAACCAGTCGGATTCAATGTTTACTTTTCCTAGCCGGTATAGGTAGATTATACACATTATACAAAGATGGTTATACACTTGTTATACATCTGCCGACTATTTTTAGTTTAAGCGGTTTGGTGGGCGACTGTTCTGGTTAATTCTTCAAATATGGGTGGTTTTGGGAAGCTTTAAAATTTTGGGTTGAGATTGCCGCCTCTAAGTGATTATTAATTGCTTTGGTTGTAAACTATGTGAACGAGATGATCTAAAGAAGCATGCGCTTCACGGACTATATTAAGGTTAAGTAGCGAATCATTTTTTCCATTTATGTTCCACAAGTAGAACTATCCACACAAACGTCAACAAGTAGAACTGTCTACATATAGAGTAAAATCTGATTTTGGCTGTAAGATTCTGTTTACGTGCATAGGCATGTATCTTAGTGCAAGGGGTGGCTTGCTATGGTGGATGTTGTACATTATGTTTAGCCAATTTGGGAGGGATTGATATCTTAGGTGTCGTTCGGTTAGTGTTTCAAGAGAGTTAATCTATGTATAAAATCAACACAACATAATACATTGTTTGGTTGGTGCTTTTAGTAGAGTTAATTTTGGTATAAAGTCCAGCATAGCATATGTATTGTTTGGTTAGCTCTTTCCTTTTTTTCATACATAATATACCCGCATAAGTTAATGAGGAAATTTATCTACAATTTTAGGCGGGTGGAATGTTGAGTAAGAAGACGTATATTAGATAATACATGAATTAGAACAGTAAAATGACAAAACTAATCCTCATAATAGTGAACACACGTTTCTTTTGCCAAAAACTAAATGTTTATTAATTTGTAATATATCAAACTAAACATCCAGCAAGAAATAATCCCTAGGTCACAATCCCTGCATTTCTAATCCTTGCATTGCTAATACATGCATTGCTAGTACATGCATTGCTAATACCTGCATAGCTTGTATCTAAACCAAGCGACCCCTTAGTATTTCCTTCTTTTGCTTCTTCTGTCTTTTCTCCTTTTTCTGCATGGCTGGCGATGCCGTCTGACGAAGATGTACCTTTTAGTCTGACCTGAGGATAGTGTGTTTAAGTTGATTGCTTAATGTACAATTCTAGTTTTTTGCTTTCACTTATACTGTTAAGATGGTTGAGTCGGTTGTAGCTTTGAGATTAGTTATCATTATCATCTTTTTTTTTGTGTTCAGACCAAGTGGCACTGTGTGATTTGACTCTAAATCAAGAGTTGCTTATGAAAATGATGAAGATATATGTAGCATATTAAGTTAAATGGGTTTCAGATTTGCTTTCGCTCTTTTGCTTCTTTTTTCATTTTGAGGCACTCTACCTCTCTTATTCAACATTTGTCAGCATGTTTGTATATGAGAGAGTGTGTATGTGTTTTTTTATTGGTGACTTGTTACCTGTAAAACTAACTTGCTGTAATTCCTAGCCAACTGAAGCTGTGTATGATGCCCATTGGCATTTGCAGATGCAATTAAATAACAGACCTGATTTTATCTCATGCATTCATGAAAAGGAACTGTGGCTTTTCTGTTATTTCTAAGCAGTTTCTGTTTGCTTCACACTTTAGTAGATACCATTGGTATTTTATGCTTTCTGCTTACCTCATTTCTTGTGATGTATATTTTCTTTATTTCTGATTGTTCATAGTATGCAGGCCAAGCATTAAAATTCCTGCTTCTGTTATGATGCCGATTGCGCATTTGGTGGAGTTGACTTATAAGCTGTTGGGCGCATATGGAATGAAGGTCCCACAGTTGACTCCGTCAAGAATCAGACTCCTATCTCGGTGCAGAACATTTAGTTGTTCGAAAGCAATTGATCGCCTTGGCTACACACCAATTGTCCCACTTCAGGTTTCTGTACTTTCCCTGAAATTGATCTATTTCTCTGGTAATTCCGCATATAAACCATACGTGCCATGCTATATTCGTTTCTCATACTCTCTGAAGTGTTAAGGTGTTCTACTCATAATCTTCTGTATTGAATAGTCCTTTTTAACTTCTTAGTGGATGCTTTCATTTCATATATGGTCGGTGTTTTCGGCTAAAATATTCTTGGACTTTTGGTGCTCTGAGTTTGAACTTTCTATAGATATTTATTGCTTCACAGATGCATCAGTCTGAACTTCCACTATGATACTGCATGAATTAGCAATTATGGTGTCTAACATCTACTTGGCTTGTAAACTAATGTTCATGAAAGGAATTATGGAATTAGATTGTATAAATACCTGGATTTTAAGTGTGAGAATTTTGTTGTGGGGCCTCGTTTGATAACATCACTTTAAATGATTATTCATTTTCCCACAGTTCGTTTGGCTTTTGTTCTCTTTATGTACCCAGTGATGATGTGATTTTAATTTCTTTAGGAGGGCCTAAGGAGGACAATTGAATCATATCTGCATTTGAGAGCTGAACGTCGGCCAGAAAAGGAAGGCCCTTCTAAAGCTTCTGTATATCTCGGAAGTGGGAGAGGTATGCATTTGACCTCTTTCTCATAACTTGAGCCTCTTGTCTCCCCCACCTGTAATATAACATTTATTTTATTTTCTGATAGATTATTTAATTCTATAATCAATGTATTGCATCTGTCTATGGGATCCCACTGAGGATGGGCCTTCCAAAATTTATTACATAGTTTTTTCTTATAGAACATCTCATTCAGGTCAAGAAGTTAAATCTGACTTGTCTGTTGTAAATGCACCGATTAGATTTATCAGAGTAATTCAATTGCTAGAGCAAACGCATAACCTCGAACTGGTCCCTTATTGTACGTTGTTATATGTCAAATAAAATGTATGAGGAGCAAAAGCTTGTATATGCGTCTTGACTTATTACATTATAACACATATTTACCGTGTTTGAAGAGTGAACTGCAAGACATCCAGAATCAGTAGTTGGTGGATGGTGAAGAAGAGAAATGTTTGTATTATCCCCATCTCTATCTTTTGCCTTCGCTGTGGAATGATTTTCAAAAAAGCTTTTTAGCTCTGATGCTGACCATAGCAATGCACAGAATTTTATAAAATTTTAAGCCCATGAAGCGGTTTCTCCTCTGTCAGCATCAGTTGATTCTATTTTTGTGGTGAATGATGATAAGTTAGGAGTTGAATATGAATTAATCATCAATCTGAAACTGAAGGCTTACAAACTAAGCGTCTGAATGAAATTGCTTGGTTCTCTGTAATGAATAAAGTACAAACTTTAAATGTAGGAAGTTTTATTGTGCAATTCCAACTGCCTTTCCCCTTGTTTAGGTTGGTTTTCCAGTATTATATGGGAGACATGGATTTGACTACTTCACTTATTTATCTGTATACGGAGCACAATTTCAACAGTTTGTCAATTCTTAGTTATACTAATGTGATAAACTGTGAATGGCAAAGACTTGTATTCTATTATAAGATTTAAAAAAAAAACAGATTTTAACTCAACCAGTGTGACTGTATTTTGCAGTTGCTGACACACTTCTTTGGAGGGTTAAGAAACAGACACTAACAGCAGCATTAGTTCTGGCTGCAATTTATTTCAATTTCCCAGCTTCTGGCTTCACCATTGTAACATCTATATCAAGGATTCTGTTGGTGGCATTGATTTTCTTGTTTATCCACGGGAGACTGCCTCAGAGAATGTATTCATCTGTACTCTCTCACTCTATCCGTCCCTATTTCTGTCTGTACAGCAGACATCTATATAAATTGTTATCATGGTACTACTGGAAGTGTTAACTATATCAACTAGGACTGCAATAATGTGACAAATATTTTTTGTACTTTTGCGTGGTAAACTGAACTTTTTTCCCTTTCTCCTCCTGTCTGTACTCTTGACTAATGACGATTGTTATCTTGATGGCTTTTTCCTATAGCCACAATTATTTGATAATTATACATTTTTTCAGTGCAGTTATCGACTATTTGGATCTAGATTTAGAAGAGTCTTATCTGTTGATTCTCAGTTGGCTTTTAGAAATTATTCAGCATTATGTTAATTTTCATTGTGGTATATACATGTTGATAAAGGTGCAGTCTATTGCATATGTATTTTAAGTGGAGTAGTCAGGGAATTGGCTTTGAGTCAGTTTTAGGAGTGATGATATGTGCTTTTTTTCCTGGTACAGAATGGGTTATAAAATTGACAAAGTACCCGTATCATGCTTCCATGTATCGGAAGAGACATCGCGCCAAGTTGTTCTGTCAGTGGCCTCAGGGTGGAATTCTGCAGTGAAGGGTTTAAAGTCTCTTTGTAAAGGGGCTGATTGCATGTTATTCCTTAAGGTAATTGCTAAGACATGCAATCTACTTCATTTTCTTTTCTATTAGCACCTAGTCAGTGCTTTATTGGCTTTATAAAAAGGAGTAGGCTTCTAGTGAGGACCATAATACATCCTGTATGCCTGTATGCCAGCACCCAAGGGTGTGGCTTAGTGGCCAATTCATGCTTAGTGGTCAATGAATTGGGTTGAGAACCATGAGGTCTCAGGTTCCAATCCCAGCAGAGACAAAAGTCAGGTGATTTCTTCCCATCTGTTCTAGCCTTGGTGGATAGAATTACTTGATACCTGTTGCTGGTGGGAGGTGGCAGGTATCCCGTGGAATTATTCGAGGTGAGCGCAAGCTGGCCCGGACACCACAGTTATCAAAAAAATAAAAAATAAAAAAATACTTGCTGTGCGCCATTAGCATCTTCCTGTTTACACAAAACACAAAATGTATAGGCGCGTCAATCTGTTTCTTTTGAGCAACTAACTTTGATCAAAACATGTATTATTTAGGAGAAGCTTTTGTTCTATTGGATCAACGGTCTTTCCGAACTGACCTTACACTAATGTACTCGTAAGCATTGTGGTTCTTTCGATTCGTGTGTGTTGTTTGCCTTAATTCTGGCTAGTTGGCAGCCTCTGCGGTGTTTTCTTTGAATTGGATTTTGGGCATCCACAGGACATGTCAAGGTTAAAACTTGTGCGAGGACTAACTATTTTATTATTGAACATGATTTCAGTTGAAAGGCTGCCAGCTAACCTCAGTCATTTGCATTGGGAGAACAGGAATTAGTCTGATAAAATTATTGGACTGTCAAAATGGACTTGGCCAATGAGGTCAGCCCAATCCAATCCGTTAGTTAGGTTGAGAGGTTGAGTCTTAAGTTTTTTTAGCACTTCGAGAATGAGGCTTTGCTAGTTAGCCCACTGGTCTAAAGGGAAAGGCCGAGGTTGGCCCGTGGAGCCACACATCAAAGAAGTCATGTAATCACGCATTTGCAGTTCACTAATAGTATTAGCTGAAGCCTTCAATCCCAGCTGGCATCAGCATTCATATGAATTTTGAGTTTTCCTTGATATACTAGAGTGTTTGCGGCCACTATTTGTAGAAGTATTTTTGCTTCAACACATGAAATATGATACGTTTCTACTTATCCCAAATAAAATATGGTTGTGATCTTCTTTGGTTAGCAATTCGTGCAGGGATTTAACAATTTTCACCAGAAAGCGAAAGAATTTTGTTGTAGCTCTTACAGTAAAAATAACTTTGAAAAAACGATTGCTATACAAAATAACAACATACCCAGCCACATGTGGGATCTAGGGAGGGTAGAGTGCACGCAGACCTTACCCATATCTTGGGAGGTAGAGCAGTTGTTTCCGATAGACTCTCGGCTCAAGGAAAAACATATCAAAGAAGATCGGGAAAAGAAATAACGGCAGTGAAACAATCATGGCAAAGAACTATAGAAAACATGACAAAGCATTCAGAAACAAAGAACAGTAACTATAACAAAAGAATACGATAATTGAAGTACAAGAAACAAATAGTAACTGAAATCAAAGGACAATAAACAACATACCCAATGTTATCACACAAGTGAGGTCCAGGGAGGGTAGGATGCAAATCTTACTTCTACCTTTGTATGGTAGAGAGGCTGTTTCCAAAAAAGGACAATAAACTACATGGGAAATACTATGACTAATAGTATAGAAGGGCAAACGAAACAACACTCTAATACCTACTAAACTTCTACCCTAATCCGTGTCCTCCACAATCTCTTATCTAAGGTCATGTCCTCGGTCAGCTGCAACTGCCCCGTGTCCTGTCTAATCACCTCTCCCCAATACTTCTTTAGCCTACCTCTACCTTTCCTGAACCCATCCATAGCCAACCTCTCACAACTCCGCACTGGAGCATCTATGCATCTCTTCACATGCCCAAACCATCTCAGCCTCGTTTCCGGCGTCTTATCTTCCACCATGGTCACTCCCACCTTGCCCCGGATATCTTCATTCTTAATTCTATTCTCTCCTAGTATGCCCACATATCTACCGCAACATCCTCATTTGCGCGACTCTCATTTTCTGAACATGAGAGTTCTTGACTGGCCAACACTCCGCCCTATGTAACATAATTGGTCTAACCACCACTCTGTAGAACTTGCCTTTAAGTTTTGGTGGATCCTTGCTATTACACAAGACTTCGGATGCGAGCCTTCATTTCATCCCCCAACACCAATATGATGTGTGACATCATCGTCAATCTCCCTATTTCCTTATATAATAGACCCAGGATAAAAAGATTGCTATAGAAAACAATAATTTTCAGTAGTAGAAATGGTATGCAACACATGACAGGCTTAGTAGCGGCACAAATAGGGGCAGAACATCCCGATGCACAAAGCATCCCGCGTTAGCAGGGTCTGGAGAAGGGCTGCATCCAGAGGGTGTGATGTAGACATCCTACCCTAATTCAAGCATTAGTGGCACAAATAGGGGGAAATCGGTAATTGTTACTGCAAGCGGCTCAATTGAACGTAGAAAAAGAGTGCGTGGTTGTGGACCCCATGCAGTTTGGTCCATCTAGAGTCGTAAAATGACCTAAAATCTTTACATCATAATTTGTTAAACTTGAAAAGAGTTCAACAACATTGATAAGAACAACAATAACAAAAAGAGGAGCCTAGTTGGCAATGAACGAAGCCCCACTCTAGGGACTAGAGACATCCTTGGCACTAGAAAGCAAAGAAATATTTACTCAGATGCTTCACCTGGTACAAGAAAGACACTCGCACCCGAGTCCGAGCAACTTAGTGAAAGGCAGGAGGAAGCTGGAGGAGCATTAGTTCCTAAGGAGGTATGCACTTGGTTCAAACAAATATCTTGATGGTGAGTCACCACCTGAGAGTTTGTCTTGAAGGTTCTGAAAATTAAGCTTTGACAGAGTTGAGGACAAATGGTGAAGGGTCGGAGATTTGGCTGTCACAGTTACATCTTCTTCCTCATAATGTAGAGTTAAGAGGGAAGTAAATTTTAAGTTCTTGAATTATGATTCTGAGGCCGAGAGCAAAAGAAAAGAGCAGGTTCCTAAAAAAAATTGACTTTCAAATATAATCTTTGCAAGGTTAAGGAACTTTGACATTCATGGAAAATGAAAAGGTTAAATGCTACCAAGGCTCTAGAAGAGGCGGTTGTGTGCTTAGGTCAGTAATATCTCGCAGTCATTGGTGAGAATTGTGGGGAGTAGATGGGTAGTTTAGCTTGATGCAGCATATGAGAGATTGGGGAGGGAACGTCATCCTGTTAAGTTGGAAGAGAGTACTGTTCTGCGGTGTTTGAATGTTCTTTGGGTGTGTAAGGGCCTTTAGATTGAATTGATGTGTTGCAGTAGGAAGAAATTGTGGGAGGGTTAGCAGCAATCCAATGGTTGTACTTCTTCCTTTTTTTGGGGTTATGTTTCCGTTAAAATAGATGGGATTTCTTCTTCAAGTTGCATATTCAGGAGAAAGGGAGTCTGCTTCTTTTTTGTTTTGTGGGATCATTTAGGTTTCTTTTCCTTATCTCATTTTCGAAATTGACAAGGTACACAGGTTTGTTATTTTTTTGGCGTGCTGTATTTTTGTTGGGATTTTCTTAATTCCCCTTGAGTGCTACTGTAATAATAATTTACATTTACCTATATAGGAAACCCCAACAACGTGAAACATGTAGAATGAATATTTTTTGTTTCACTGAATTTGAAAAATTCTGATGAGACATTGGCTGCAAAAGGGATAGGACTTTCTAGGTCCTCTTGCTTTTGTTTGCCAAAAGGAGTAATTATACATACAATACACCATACCGTTGCTGGAACTTTCATATATTAGTTTGTGAAATCTTTCATTTGGATGATGAAACAGGTGGTTCTCTTTCTATTGATTCTAAGTATCCTTGGAACCATTTCTCTGCAGAGTTTGTTTGTCATTGGTAAGTGGTCTCTCTTTCCTCCCGTATATGTACCTATTGACACTGAAATAGCATACCTTGAGCTTACATGGTAAAAACTCATTTGCATCCAAAATTTGTTATACTGTCTTTTAAAATGATGCAAATAGAAGCTCGAGCTATGCAAGTTTAATCCCATTTGGATGCTCTGACCATCTTATATTCAACTGCAGGAATCTCAGGTGCCTTTACTTTGTTTTTCATATATGAGAAAAAAGAGGAAGAAATAGATTATCTATTTCATGAGATTGTCTCATTTACATGGAAGTTGAAGTCTGATATTTCTGGGAGAATTTTCAGCTCCAGAAAAGACCGATAATGGGCAGCAATGACCTGATTGAGCTTCTTCCTTATCTTGAGAAGGTTTCTTAAGCAGGTTTTTGAAGTTCAAGGACTTCACGCTGATCCTCGTGTGATATGATCATGGTTGGAAACCTTGCCGAAAGCCAGTTTTTCTGTCTGCTGATATCAGGCTGCAGTGTGTCAAGGCATCATCTTTTGTTTCCTCTTCTCATTTCTCTCCTTTTCTCGTCTGCGCCAATATTGCTAGAGTATGTTTGGTCTCGCTGCGTTGGTGTGAATGGTTTCGTTGTTGGGGCAGAGCTGGAGGTAGAAACAGATTATAGTCATGTGATAATGTGTAATTTTGCTTGCTCGTGATTTGAAGAATCAAGAATGTGTTAGTTTTTGTGTCAGGGCAGCTTTCCTCTAGTTTGACTTCAAAGTTAAAAGCAAGCATCTCAATGTTATTTTTTTTTCTTCCATGGCTGCGTGGATAGTAGCACGCACAGCTATTTTCTGTCATCTGTAAAAGAAGAAATTCTACAGCATTTGTAGAAGTGTCTATGTTTAGTATTTTGGTGTATTGATGTTTTTCTTATTTCCATTTTACCTTGAAATGTTCACGACATATAGAGGCTAACTGCTTATTTATTTTTTATTGGGAAAGTATTTGTTTTTAAAAATTCCTATTTGGTAATTATGTTTCTCAAAAGATTAGCAAGCTAAATATTTATTATTGGCAGAATACCTAAAGAAAAGTCAAACTCTGCTATTTCTAACTTATTGAGAATATAAAATTAAATTATAAAAGTGCTCTCCCTAACCAGTTAAGCTTTTTAGAACTTTGATTAGCTTAGATGTGTACTTGATAAACGGTAACAAATCTAGTGGAGTTTTTAGGTACTTTATAGTTGATTATTTGTTAACAGCAAAATAAAAAGATATAGAAATTGTTCAGGAAACATGAGAGAGAAAAAGGAGTACGAAAATAGTTCACTAAGTTCAGCTCAAACAATTACAAAAGAGCCCCGTTAGTCAAGAAAACTGTAGATAGGGTTTAGTCTAATGACAAGATCGCACCTACTTCTCATCAGTGTTTTAAAAGGTAGTTTCAGGACTCGCCTCGGGGCTCTGCCACGGGGAGGGGTACTGTCATAACGCTCCGGGGCTTAATTCTTGTGAGTCTTACGCCCTAAGCGCTCGACTGTACATCTAAACACGCCTTACGCCCAACGCTAGGGGCTCGCATAACAGTTTTTACGTAAATTACATGTAAATTTCTTAATTAAAATTGTTGACACTCATAATTCTTTAACAAATGAATGATACTTAATAGTTTTTCATCTATAGAAATAAGAAGATTGAGTGTAACTCAAATAACAAGTCGTATGATTGCATATTTATTATGAGAACACCGTGAGGGTGAATATCACTTTATATTTCTTTTAAAAATACATAGCCTAATTCTACATTTCACTTGTCATTGGTATTTTGTCATATGTATCGAAATTATCATATTTTATTATTTCACTATTTGAAAGTAATTTTTTTATTCATGAAGGAGTTACGTTTTAATTATAATATTGATAAAATTTATTGATTATTTGCTTATAGGAGATAAAATGAATAGTGTGCTAGTAATATTGTTTTAAGAAATTGTGTTTTTTCGTTGTTTCAAAGTTATGATGTTAGAGTTAATTTGCATTTCATAATAGCTTTTATTTCACTGTATTGTTTATACTTGTAAAATTATGTTATATGTAATTACAAGTTGTAACTGGCGTATAATGAATTACTTTGATTAGTTTTTTGTGATTATCAAGAGCGTGCATGCACATACACACACACACACACATATATATACATACAACAACAACAACAACAACATACCCAGTGAAATCCCACAACGTGGGGTCTGGGAAGGATAGAGAGTACGCAGACCTTACCTCTACCTTGGTAGGTAGAGCAGTTGTTTCTGAGAGACCCTCGGCTCAAGACAAAGCACAAGCAAAGTAAGAGAAACGGTCAGACCCAGACAAGAAATTTAAAGCGGTATGAAAATGCTGGTATCAAAAGCGAGTAAGCTATGATAACGCATTCTGAAAAAGAAGTAGTAACTAACGCAGGTAAATAAGATAAACAAAGTACACTAGAGAACACATAGCAACAGAAATCAAACGACAAGTGACTATAAAACAATACTGCGCCTGCTAGCATGATAGGTTAAGCGGGCCTACAATAATAACACTACAACTACCAGTTTGTAAGCGTAAGTAGGACTACGATGGACTACCTACTACCCTTCTACCCTAATTCGTGTCCTCCATAACCCCCTATCTAAGGTCATGTCCTCAGTAAGTTGCACCTGCGCCATATCCCGTCTAATCATCTCTCCCCAATACTTCTTCGACCTACCTCTACCCCTCCTGAACCCGTCCATAGCCAACCTCTCACACCTCCGCACTGGGGCATTTGTGTCTCTCCTCTGCACGTGCCCAAACCATCTCAACCTAGCTTTCCGCATCTTATCCTCCACTGAGGTCACTCCTACTCTGTCCCAGATATTATCATTTCTAATTCTATCCCTCCTTGTATGCCCACACATCCATCTTAGCATCCTCATCCCCGCACCTTTTATTTTTTAGGTGTGCGAAGTCTTGACCGGTCAACACTCCGCCCCATACAACATAGTCGGTCTAACACCACCTTATAGAACTTGCCTTTAAGTTTTGGTGACATTTTTATCGCACAAGACTCCATATGCGAGCCTCAATTTCATCCTCCCTGCCCCAATACGATGTGTGACATCGTCATCAATCTCTCCATTCCCTTGGATAATAGACTCGAGGTACTTGAAGCTTCATTTCTTTGGAATGACCTGAGTACCAAGCCTCACCTCCACACTTGTCTCAAGGTCACTCCCGTTACTGAACTTGCACTCCAAGTATTCTGTCTTGGTCCTACTCAGCCTGAACCTTTTAGACTCCAGAGTCTGTCTCCAAACCTCCAGCTTAGCATTCGCTCCACTGAGAGTCTCGTCAATAAATACTATGTCATCTGCAAATAACATACACCATGGCACCTCTCATTGGATTTGTCAAGTCAGTTCATCCATCACCAAGGCAAATATGAATGGGCTAAGAGCTGATCCCTGGTGCAGCCTCATCATTACTGTGAAGTTCTCCAAGTCTCCTCCTACTGTCTGTACCCTGGTCTTGGCTCCATAATACATATCCTTGATTGCCCTAGTGTATGCCACAAGTACACATCTAACCTCCAAACATCTCTATAGAACCTCCCTAGGGACTTTGTCGTATGCCTTCTCGAGGTCGATGAAAACCATATGTAAGTCTCTCTTCCTCTCCCTATACTGCTCTACCAACCTCATAATAAGATGAATGACTTCTATAGTCGAACGCCCCGACATGAATCCAAACTGGTTCTCAGAAATAGACACGCCTCTTCTCACCTCATCTCCAAGACCCTTTCTCAAACTTTCATAGTGTGGCTTAGCAGCTTGATACCCCTATAGTTGTTGCAACTCTGAGTATCACCTTTGTTCTTGTACAAAGAAATCATTGTACTTCACCTCCATTCTTCGGATATTCTCGCCGTCTTAATATACATATTATTTTATTTATTTACTGTAATTATATTATTTTATGAAATACTAAAAATTAAATACTTATGGGGCTTACACCTCGTGCCTCGGGACTTACGCCTCATTGAGGCATATATAAAACGCTCCATCTTATACCCCGCCCTTTAAAATACTGCTTCTCATGATAGTAAATTAAAAGGGTATTCCGAGTAAAAAGTAAAATTGTGTACAATGGAAAGTTGGGCACAATACTAGCACACTGTTGGGCGTTTTAAGGATAAAAAGACAGCCACAAGTTCTAGTCTCTACAATGATTCACTGTGATCGGTACTTAACACTCTATCCGATCTGAGCGAAGTAATCCATATAAGAATTCCTACTTATATGCCTTTATACATGCATGCATAAGTCTTAGAAACACAATCATTTTAATAATGAAACTACACACGACCCAACCTTTAAAGTTTCACAAAAATAATCTAAGTTTCATTGCTTGCATGTCATATGAGTAACAATAGGTTACAATTCTAAAAAGAATAAACTATTGTATATAAAACCTCTATAACACATAATTAAATAGTCAACCGAAACCCAACCCGTTGACTCAAAAGAATAAAGGTAAACAATTCTCCACGAATACAAAATGGAGCGCTCGAGCTGAACAATACTAGTTCCCGAAAACCGAAATGGAATGACTTAAGCTCCACATGCCTAGTATATGTTATAAACGTTTTTTCAAGAAGTGAGACCAGATTTAAGTAAATCACGGAATATGCCAAGATATTGATATAAAAAAGAAGCATTTATAGCATTTCATAACTTAAACTTTTGAAATGGAACAATAATGTAAACCACATTTCAAATCATTATTTATCTAAAAAGCTTCAACCATAAGCATACATGTGTTTACCTTTTCAGCGGGAGTACTACACCATCCGACACAAGATCATAATTTAGGTTATTTATGTAGCCGCAACTATCATAGACCCTACTTCAGGTAGGGCCTACACTACAACGGCACACGTAGTTTCATGACGGTGAACGGAATACATCCAAAGCCACTATCAGTGAACACAAGTAACTCGCAGAGCAGTTATGTTTTTTTATTCATGGCGTTAATAACCAATGCAAACCATTTAATTAAAATCAACGCAAATCATTTAACAAAGAGAAACAATCTTTAAAATTCATTAAGTGTTATTCAATTTCGATTAAGGTTTCAAAGCATAACACTTCACATTATATGAAAATCATGATAATAGGCCTAAACATTTACAATACGGGAAATAGTGCAATCTCAATTCACTCGCCTCCATAAGCTACTACTCACAATTAGAATCGAGTTGGAAGAAAAGCTCCAAGAGATAACAAGATTCAACATACCATGATTCACTTTCCGAATCTTATCCCAAATGTTCTGACAATGCCAACCACCCACTATCTACATCAATATATTCAATTCGTATAAATAATTGTTCATCAATGCCAACAAGACCTACTCAAGCTTGACCCTGAGTTATGAGTCCTCCAAATCAAAATTAACTACTTCCTTCAGGTCATGCAAGTTGGTTCATTTTATGGATCTTCATTATTTTCTCAACCCGCGCTTGAAATGTAGCACTATTGGAAATATTATCTCTATATTTTCCATAACAGAGTAATAAGGGTGAAATGCAATTACCAAGATTAGTGAGTGAGCTAGGAAATGAAGTTGAATTGCCGTTCAAGAAAGACATGTTAGGTAGAATGAGTTAGTATTGACAATTCTTGAATGTATTGAAAAGGGGAGTTTCCATTTTCCAATAAGGAATTTGATACTTGTGTCTAGCAATTTTATAAAATTTCCAGTTTTGAGCAGATTTAGGACTGAGAAGACCTATGAGGGTGAGTTCAGCACCTGGTCCATTAAAGAATTCATTTGTCTTACTTGATGATGACAAGACCAATGGTGGTGTTAAGGCACGGGTAGTTTTAGATGCTCAACAGACGCCTGGAGTTAAATATGATGAAGAGTTTCTTGAGTTTGCTTCACTAATTACAAGTCATTAAGAGAAGGAAAGCAGCTCATATGGATTTAACTATGTTTTTGTACTCCAAAAGCTTCATGAAATGAAAGACATAAACTTAGTTAGCTGCGCAGTAGCCCTGATTCGAGTTGTTTAGCCACTGTCTCATATTTGTGACTAACACAAATTAGCATTAATGAAATGTTTACAGAATATCAGCTTTGGAAACTTCGAATTGTAGCAATTCTGGTAAACCCTCTCCGGTAAACGACTCAGCCAGGAAACCTTGTAATATAAACATCTGCAACTAAAAGTAAAAGGCAAATTGCTGAGTAAGCAAAGTACATCCAAATCAATCAGTTTCAGTTACATTCATCATTCAGGGGGCAGTGATCTTAACCGCTATATTAGAGTATCGTCATAATACCGAAATTAATATGACCAGGGGCTATGCTTTAGTGACTGGATCTTTATGCACAGCCGTGTTAACCTGTTTGGAAAGGTAAGCTTCATAGATTTCTACAATTAGCCTGGGATCCTTATCCACAAGTTCTTTGTATTCTTCTTGCTTGCTCAGCTTGTCCATATTTTCCATGATGAATGACAGGGCGGCATCAAGCAAGTTCTTTGCATTGTGCTGGTGAGCAACCACATAGTTCGGAAGTGAGTTCTCCCAGTTTACTTTGGAAATTAGAAACTTCTCACAATACGTCTTCAGATGCTTCACTTGGTATTTTTCTGCCAAAACGAGAAGGTCACAAGCCATAAGCTCATCCAAGCACGCATCGGTGTATAAATAGGTTACAGAGGCACGAAGTGCATCATATGACACATCACTGATTTTAATCGTGCCACTGAGGCTTTCTCCCATCTCATTTTCAAGCATTGCTCTGAACACCGGGGAACGACTGGCCTGCATGGAATATCAAAATTTTAAAAAAAACTAGAAGTGCAAAAACTATAACAAACTATTTCAGATAGATTGGCACTAAACCGTTTTAGTGAAAAATAACAATTAAAACAGTAAAGGAATCGTATATAATAGATAATATGAAAGAGGAGACTAAATTCCGTGTGTGTCTTCAAATGCTCAGAGAATATCTGAGCAGAAAAAAGAAAGACGTAACAAGAAGGGAAACTTAGTTTTCACGTGTTGGAGAACATAACAAAATGATCATGAAATACTGATTTCAAATGTAAGCTTAGCTATGCAACTGTTCACAAACTCAGAGCTCCATCATGATGGATTGAGGGGAAGATAAAGATTCAAAGGTCAGAAGAGTACCAACATGATCATGCAAAATGTGTCCCTAACATGTGAATAAGCTTTTAGCAATTTGCAAAATGTTCCCTCACATGTGAATAACCTTTCGGTAATTTGCAAAATTGTCCAATGTGGCCTGTCTTTTGGCTATCATGATATAGATTGGACAGTGAACCAAGCAGTATAAAACATTATACGTTCTTCTATCTATAGAGGTTCAAGCCACAAGCAAGTTGCTTTCCCTCTTCCGTAGGGGTCAGTTTTGTAAGAATAATTATGGGATTGTCCCATAATTATTTTCAGTCACTACTAATTAAGATGTAATATTGTAATTATCATTGTAAATCAATTTGTCATCAATTAGGTAGATTAACATCTTATATTTTAGGTAAACTTAGATTAGTACTACATTATAATATTGTATATATTTGCAATCATTTGAATGAAATACTCAAGGAATCATTTCCTACATGATATCAATAACCAAAGATCCTTTGCCCTAAACCCTTTTCTTTTCCTCACTTACACGACTTCCTTTCTTCTTTTTCTACTCATTGTTTTCGGCAAACTTTAGGTTTAAGTCTCTAATACCTAAACCTAAACAAACTCCTAAACCGTACTACTAAACTAATAGCCGACACCTAAACCCATTCTCCCCCCACCCCACTGTCGGCTAAACACTTACTTCCCTATCCAAAAACCCTAATAAAAAATTAGGGTTCTTCCATCCACTACCATAAAAAACACAACCCACATCTCTTATTCTTTTGATTCTAGTGGAAATCATGGCCGAAAAACAAAATTTTCATCCCGCTCTTGCCGTTAATAATGTCAAGAACTTCATCTCTATAACCCTTGAAATGGAGAAAGAGCAATATACATCTTGGGCAGAATTTTTCAAAATCCATTGCCGTGCCTATGAGGTAATCGACCACATTATACCTTCATAGTCATCCTCAGACGCCGGTTTGGTGAACAAAAAGCTATGGTCCCGGTTGGATGCTATTGTCCTTCAATGGAGTTATGGCACTATATCCAACGACCTTTTACATACTATTTTGGAGCCGAATTCTACGGCTCAACAGGCGTGGGAACGTCTACAAAATATATTTCAGGATAACAAAGTTTCTAGGGCCGTTTATCTTGAACACCAGTTTACGAATATTAAACTGGATAATTTTTCCAATATCTCCTCTTATTGTCAGGAATTAAAGATTCTTGCGGACCAATTATCCAACGTTGGTTCGCCCGTGAAAAATCAACGGTTGGTCCTTCAATTGATTGCAGGATTGAATGAACAATATGATGGGGTTACTACGTTCATTCAACAAAGTAACCCATTGCCTCCTTTCTATGAGGCCTGTTCGAGGTTAATCCTAGAGGAAACATGGAAGGCAAAACAGGAATCTTCTGGAGCTTCCATCGCCAGCACTGCTCTCGTCTCCACCAACTCATTTTCCACAGATTCGGAGCCCCAAAATTCTGGTTTGGGGGGCAATAATTATCGTCAAAATAATGGCAAAAAATAGGGTTTAAACTGTAACAATAACAAAGGGAAAAATAATGGTTGAAAGGGACGAGGCCATGGCGGTGGCTAATCCGTCGGCGGCAGTAGGCAGTTCGGGCAGTGGCATCAAGGCTGTAACATCCCGTAATTTCGGGCAGTGGCATCAAGGCTGTAACATCCCGTAATTTCGGGCAGTGGCATCAAGGCTGTAACATCCCGTAATTTCGGGCAATGGTTTGAATAACTAGATGTATGCAAGTAGCTTGAGGCCGAGGAAATTTTGTTATATGGAGGTATGCACATCAAGGGTTTAGTATTTAAAACGATAAAACTCTGAAATAATTTAGGAATTAACAAGTGTGACGACGGAGATTAATAATAATAGTTGTGTGTTATTTAATTTGAAGCGTAGGGAAGAAAGATAAAATGGGAGATCACCTGTTAGTGGAAACAACCTTTCCACGTGTATGTATAATGTGAAATGAAGAAATGACTCACTCTAATAATAAGGACAATTGTTGATTATATATTAGCAGCATTCGTTCACTTCGAAGTAACTTAAGTCTTGATTGTTAGTGCTTAACTGTCTAACTTATGCTTTATAGATAAGGAACATTTGGTTGTTGACGTATTCACATAGAGAATCCTCCACTACCAATTTTTATAAAGATAAGCTCATTCTTTGTGGTTCTAGGCTAAAATTAAAATTAGTTCCAACTCCTAGCTCTCGGCAACAACATAAATTAATTACGGTAGGCGAAGATTGAAAGTTCGACATCAAGTCCGTAAGCTCGGATTGAAGGTATGTTAAGGCAAATTTATTTCTTTGTTTGGCATGTTCTATGAACGAAACGTAACCGTAATATTATCCCATAAATTGTTCTACTCTTAGTAGTTAAGGATGTTCATGTTATTGATTCCCGTGTTAAAAGCATATCTAAATATGTTCCTAAATCCTTATTGAGGTATCTGGGAAAGATGTTGATATTCCCAATGTTAGCCGAAGGTACATGTTAATATTCCCAATGTTGGCCGAAGGTATAAGGATATTATGTCATCCGATAAGTTTAGAATGTTTCATTGTCATTCATGCATTTTCATTTGTATTATATTCATGTATTACCCTGGACCCCCATGTGTTATATACAATACTATATAGTATAAATATATATATGTAGGGGATGGGGAAAAGGGAAGGCGTTATATATGCACACCACCTGCAACTGGTACAGATATCACAAAAAGAAAGATGCCCAATGAGGCCAATATGATAATGATTATGCCCACAGAGGCCGAAATGAAATATGCCCACAAAGGTTGTTATGGGAAGGAAGATGCCCTTGTGTGGCTAATATTTATATATATACCGCATTTGCATTGTGCATGATATTTAGGCATATTAGGGCCCTCAGAGGCATGTCTTACTGGTCAGATATTTCTATCGGCTGTTGCTACCGGCTGTCTATGTCGGCCATTTGTGTCGGCTATTTCTGTTTCAGTTTATTGTTATATCCCTGTTATGCTAGTGTTCATAACTGACATACTCGGTACATAAGTCGTACTGACGTCCCTTTTGTTGGGTGACGCTGCATTTCATGCCCGTAGGTTCACATAGGCAAGGCGATGATCCACATTAGTAGGTTGCTGACTCAACGGATTTTGGAGCACTCCCTTTGTTTCGGAGTGTCGGTTTAATTTCGGTACGATATATTTTTGCATGTACATATGGGTATGGTGGGGCCCTGTCCCGACCTTTTGTTGTTATGTACTCTTTAAAGGCTTGTAGACAGGTGTCATGTGTATAGTTGTCATGTATGGCATTGTCGGCCTTGGTATGTTTATAGATAAGTTGGGGCCTTCCGGATAAAGATTTCACATAGTTTTCTTTCCAGTATATCATCTTTATGTATCGGCTGGGTATTGGGTGATGGCCCTTGTGGCCCGTGATTAATTATGATTAGATGTTAACTGTAAGATTAGCGGTCCCGACGGGTATGTTCCGGGTGCCTGTCATGGCCCTCCGGTTTTGGTCGTGACAAACATGGTATCAAAGTAGGTCTGTCCTAGGGTGTCTACCAGCCGTGTATAGTAGAGTCATTTTTATGGGTATGTTGTGCACCATACTTATAAGCAGGAGGCTGTATGACATTTAGGGATGATTTCTATTCTTTCATCTCATAAATCGTGCAGTAGAGTTGAGTTATAAGCATTTCATTCCTAATCCGTATCGTGTTTATGATTCCAGCAATGCCTACAATAAGGAAGAAGTTTAAGAGTATGAGGGCGTTGGATACGACTGCAGGCTAAGGTACTAGCCGATTGCCACCTGCTAGCGAGGGCCAGAGTGAGACCCAAGGTGCGACTCCTTCATATGATTCCCCCAGTCTATCACCTATAGAGGAGCGTAGTGGGGCTGCAGTACCCCCAGTTCCTCCACTTGATACTCCAGATGTAGATCTTGATATGCAAAGTGCTGTACAATTATTGACATGAATAGTAAATGCGTTGCTGAGCTCAGATGTCCGCTCGTCTGGCAAGTTGGCAGCAAGCACTTCCTCTCCTCTTTGTGTGGAAAAGCTTCTGAAAGTCTATTAGTTAGTATTAGTAAGAAACCTAGTTAAGGGTTGGTGGCCTCCTAGGCCCAACGTCAGATTCCCAGTCCTTCTGATAGAGCTGCTAGCGCGAGAGCTTGGGATATCATCAACCTAGACCCTCCGGTATTCACGGGATCAGACCTGAACGCAGACCCGCAAAATTTTCTAGATCAGATACATCATACCTTGCGGGTAATGGGTGCCACCGTTATTGAGTCAGTAAAGTTTGCTTCTTATATACTGCGGGATATCGCGGTGACCTGGTATGAGACATGGGAGAAATCTAGGGGACCTCGTGCTCCACCAGCAGGATTGAGAGAGTTTTTAGAGGCCTTCTTACAATATTTTCTGCCGGTCAAGCTTCGACGGGACAGGCAGGACATATTCCTACGTCTTGAGCAGGGCAACATGAGTGTTCGAGAATATAGCTTGCAGTTTAATTCATTGGCCAGATATGCTCCTATGATTATAGCTGAGATGAGTGACTGGGTGCATATGTTTGTTACTGGCTTAGGGCCGCACTTGGTCAATGAGTGTACTATGACTTCTCTGAATCCAAATATGGATATTGCTCATATTCAAGCTTATGCACAGAATTTTAAGGATCGTAAGAGGTAACAACGGGTAGATCGGGAGCGTGATAAGGGCCAGCATAAGAGGGCTCGATCCGTCGGTAATGTAAGAGAGTTCATAGGTGGGCCCAGTCTACAACTTTATAGACGACCATCTTACCCAGCAGCTAGCGTACCGTTAACATTTTCAAGGCCGAGGGTTGATCTATTTGTTCAATCGGGACCAGGTCAGAGTTCACGAGCGTCAGGGTCTTATTATAAATGGGATTCTATTAAGATGAGGCCGTCATTGGCTCGATGCGAGCATTGTGGTAAGACTCATATAGGGCCGTGCCGACAAGGATCAAATGTGTGTTATTCTTGTGGTGAACCTGTTCATATTAGGCGAGAATGTCCGACAGGAGGCGAAGGTGTTAGGACTCAGCCGGTCGGATCAGCAGCAGCTTCATCATATTCAGTATGCCCGTCAGGGCAAAGTCAACATGAATTATCCGGTCGAGGCAGATGTAGGGGCCAGAACTGCATCTATGCATTAATGGGATGACAGGATCAAGAGTCCTCACCTGATGTTATTACAGGTATATTATCAGTCTTTTCACATAATGTGTATGCGTTGTTAGATCCAGGCTCCAATCTATCATATATCACCCCTTTCATTGCCTGCAAATTCGGTATGAAGCCTGAGTTGATAAGAGATCCATTTGTGGTATCTACACCAATTGGTGAGTCGATAGTTGCTAGACGGGTCTATTGGAATTGTGCAATATTAGTTTATAGCCGTCGGACCCTAGCCAATTTGGTAGAACTAGAAATGGTTGATTTTGATGTTATTGTGGGCATGGATTGGCTGGCATCATGCTACGCTAATGTTGATTGCCAACAAAGATTGTTAGATTTCAGTTCCCAAGAGAGCCAGTTCTTGAATGGAAGGGTAATACGGCAACGCCAAAAGGTAGGTTTATTTCATACCTTAAGGCAAGAAAGATGATCTCCAACGACTGTATATACCATCTTGTTCGGGCTAGAGATGTCGATGCTGAACTACCTACTTCTCGATCAATTCCAGTGGTTAATGAGCTTCTTGATGTATTTCCAGATGAACTTCCATGCCTTCCTCCCGAAAGGGAAATTGAGTTCGGTATAAATATGTTGCCAGACACTTAACCGATATCTATTCCTCCTTATAGAATGACTCCAGCCGAATTGAAAGAATTAAAGGAGCAATTAAAGGATCTGTTTGAGAAAGGCTTTATTAGGCACAACATATCACATTAGGATGCGCCGGTATTATTTGTACGAAAGAAATATGGCTCGTTACAGATGTGTATTGACTATCGGCAGCTGAACAAAGTTACCACCAAGAATAAGTACCCTCTTCCCATAATTGATAATTTGTTTGACCAGTTACAAGGTGCAAAATGGTTCTCAAAGATCGACCTAAGGTCAAGGTACCATCAACTAAGGGTTAGAGGGAAGGACGTTCCGAAAATTGCTTTCATGACAAGGTATGGGCATTTTGAGTTCTTAGTAATGTCATTTGGACTCACAAACGCGCCGGCAACATTTATGGATCTGATGAACAACGTGTTTCTCCCATTTCTGGATGTATTTGTGATAGTATTTATAGATGATATTCTGGTTTACTCTCACTCGAAAGCAAAGCATGTGGATCATTTGCGGATAATACTACAGACGCTACGGGACTATAAGTTGTATGCAAAGCTCTTCAAGTGTGAATTTTGGTTGAATTCAGTGGCTTTCCTTGGTCATATAGTGTCAGACGAGGGTATAAGAATTGACACTCAGAAGATGAAGCAGTGAAGAATTGGCTGAGGCCTACGACTCCATTAGAGGTTCGTAGCTTTCTGGGCTTAGCTGGCTATTATAGGAGGTTTGTAGAAGGGTTTTCTACCCTATCAACACCATTAACAAAGTTGACACAAAAGGCCATAAAGTTTCAGTGGTCCGATGCTTGTGAGTGGAGTTTTCAAGAGTTAAAAGACATACTAACATCGACACCAATCCTTACTCTCCCAGAGGGTCCAGAAGGCTATGTTATGTATTGTGATGCCTTGGGAGCAGGTTTAAGATGTGTGCTAATGCAACATGGTAAGGTGATTGCCTATGCTTCAAGGCAATTGAGAAAACATGAGAAAAACTATCTGACATACGGTTTAGAGTTGGCCGCGGTGGTCTATGCATTGAAGATTTGGTGGCACTACTTGCATGGTGTTCATGTAGACATTTTTACAGATCATAAAAGTCTGCAGTACATATTTAAACAGAAGGAGTTGAACTTGACAAAGGAGATGGCTTGAATTATTGAAGGATTATGATGTAGATATCTTATACCATCCAAGTAAAGCTAATGTTGTAGCAGACGCGCTCAGTCGTAAGTCGATGGTTGCTCGATTCCAGTGCAGGTCGAGAAGAAGGAGTTAGTAAGAGAACTCCACCAGTTAGCTAATTTGGGAGTCCGACTAATGGATTCGTAGGATGGTGGTTTTGTGATTTGGAATGTGTCAGAATTGTCCCTCGAATCAGAAGTTAAGGAACGTCAGTGGAAAGACCCCAATTTAAGAAAGATCAGAGAAGGCATTCAACAGAAGAATACCACAACCTTCGAGATTGACGAACAAGGGGTTCTTAAGCACCAGGGCCATTTATGTGTTCCAAATGTAGCGTGGTTATGAGACAAAATTATGACAGAAATCCATTGCTCACGATATTGAATTCACCCTGGATCGACTAAGATGTATCATGTTCTCAAGAATATTTATTGGTGGAATGACATGAAGAGGAGCGTTGCGGAGTTTGTAGCCCAATGTCCTAATTGTCAACAAGTAAAAATAGAGCACCAAAAGCTCGGTGGCTTGACTCAAAACATTGAGATTCCGATATGGAAATGGAAAATGATTAATATGGACTTCATTACAGTTTTACCTCGCTCTTATCGTAAGTTTGATTCTATTTGGGTAATTATTGACAAACTAGCCAAATCAGCTCATTTCCTGTCGGTCAAAACTACCTACACAACCGAGGATTATGCGAAGTTGTATGTTAAGGAGATTGTTTGCCTTCATGGTGTGCCTATTTCTATTATATCTGATCGAGGTGCATAGTTTACAGCTAGGCACCCAAGTTAATCTTAGCACGACTTTCCATCCTCAGACAGACGGGCAGGCCGAATGTACAATTCAGACGCTCGAGGACATGCTACGAGCTTGTGTATTGGATTTTAAGGGAAGTTGGGATGCTCATTTATACCTTATTGAGTTCTCATACAATAATAGTTATCATGCTAGCATTAAAATAGCTCCATTCAAGGCTTTGTATGGACAGATATGTAGATCTTCTATCGGATGGTTCGAGGTAGGCGAATCAGAGTTATTTGGGCCTGACTTAGTACACCAAGCCATAGAAAAGGTAAAGCTTATCTAAGCACAACTGTTAACCGCTCAGAGTCGTCAAAAGTCATATTCAGATGTGCGACAGTGAGACTTAGAATTTCAGGTAAATGATTGGGTCTTCTTGAAAATCTCTCCGATGAAGGGTGTAATGAGATTTGGGAAAAAAGTCAAGCTCAGCCCCATGTTTATTGGGGCTTATCGCATAATTTGAAGAATCGGTCAAGTAGCTTACGAGTTGGACTTACCATCGGAGTTAGAGTTTGTTCATCCGATTTTCCATGTTTCTATGTTGAGAGCATGTATTGGAGATCCTTCCCGATTGTATCATTGACGATGTGAAGATTACAGAGAATTTATCATATAAAGAGGTTCCTATTACTATCCTAGATCGACAAGTCTCCAAGTTGAGGACTAAGGAAGTAGCCTCCGTAAAAGTTCTTTGCCAGAATAAGAACGTGGAAGAAAAGACACGGGAGTCGGAAGAGGAGATGAAACAGAAATATCCATATCTATTCCCGACCAACGCCGAGGTTCCAAGAGAAGCATAAGGTGCGTTCTAATTCTTAATATTATAATTAATGCTTGTGGACCATGTGAGGTCAGATGTAATGATGTGTGTTATATTATACGGTCCCGTGAAAAAAATATAGTTGTGTTTTCGGGCTACGTAATGGGGATTAGATATGTCACCCCAACATTAGAGGATGAATGCTTCTAAGGGGAGAAGGAAGTAACATCCCGTAATTTTGGGCAATGGTTTGAATAACTAGATGTATGCAAGTAGCTTGAGGCCGAGGAAATTTTATTATATGGAGGTATGCACATCAAGGGTTTAGTATATAAAACGATAAAACTCTGAAATAATTTAGGAATTAACAAGTGTGACGACGGAGATTAATAATAATAGTTGTGTGTTATTTAATTTGAAGCGTAGGGAAGAAAGATAAAATGGGAGCTCACCTGTTAGTGGAAACAACCTTTCCACGTGTATGTATAATGTGAAATGAAGATATGACTCACTCTAATAATAAGGACAATTGTTGATTATATATTAGCAGCATTCGTTCACTTCGAAGTAACTTAAGTCTTGATTGTTAGTGCTTAACTGTCTAACTTATGCTTTAGAGATAAGGAACATTTGGTTGTTGACGTATTCACATAGAGAATCCTCCACTACCAATTTTTATAAAGATAAGCTCATTCTTTGTGGTTCTAGGCTAAAATTAAAATTAGTTCCAACTCCTAGCTCTCGGCAACAACATAAATTAATTACGGTAGGCGAAGATTGAAAGTTCGACATCAAGTCCTTAAGCTCGGATTGAAGGTATGTTAAGGCAAAATCATTTCTTCTTTGGCATGTTCTATGAACGAAACGTAACCATAATATCATCCCATAAATTGTTCTACTCTTAGTAGTTAAGAATGTTTATGTTATTGATTCCCGTGTTAAAAGCATTTTTAAATATGTTCCTAAATCTTTATTGAGGTATCTGGGAAAGATGTTGATATTCTCAATGTTAGCAGAAGGTACATGTTAATTCCCAATGTTGGCCGAAGGTACAAGGATATTATTTCATCCGATAAGTTAGAATGTTTCATTGTCATTCATGCATTTTCATTTGCATTAGATTCATATATTACCCTAGACCCCATGTGTTATATACACTACTATATGGTATCAATATATATATGTAGGGGATGGGGAAAAGAGAAGGCTTTATATATGCACACTACCTGCAGCTGGTACATATATCATGAAAAGAAAGATGCCCAATGAGGCTAATATGTTAGATTATGCCCATAGAGGCCGAAATGAAATGATGCCCACATAGGCTGTTATGGGAAGGAAGATACCCTTGTGTGGACAATATTTATATGTATACCGCATTTGCATTGTGCATGATATTTAGGCATATTAGGGCCCTCAGAGGCATGCCTTACTGGTTAGATGTTTCTATCGGCTATTGCTACCGGCCGTCTATGTCGGCTGTTTTAGTTTCAGTTTATTGTTATATCCCTGTTATGCTATTGTTCATGCCTGACATACTCAGTACATCAGTCGTACTGACATCCCTTTTATCGGGGGACGCTGCATTTTATGCCCGCAGGTTCACGTAGGCAAGGCGAAGATCCACATTAGTAGGTTGCTGACTTAGCGAATTTTGGAGCACTCTCCTTATTTCAGAGTATCGGTTTAATCTCGGTATGGTATATTTTTACATGTACATATGGGTATGGCGGGGCCCTATCCTGACCTTTTGATGTTATGTACTCTTTAGAGGCTTGTAGACATGTGTCCTATGTATAGTTTTCATGTATGGCCTTGTCGGCCTTGGTATGTTTATAGATAAGTTGGGGCCTTCCGGATAAAGATTTCACATAGTTTTCTTTCCAGTATATCATCTTCATGTGTCGGCTGGGTATTGGGTGACGGCCCTTGTGGCCCGCGATTAATTATGATTAGATGTTAACTGTAGGATTAGCGGTACCCAACGGGTAAGGTCCGGGTGCCCGTCATGGCCCTCCGGTTTGGGTCGTGACAATGGTAGAGGCGGTAATAAGTGGGGGCAGTACCCACTGTGGGCCTGGGTCCCACAGTGGGCTGCCCTGCCATGTTCGTACCCTACTTCTTCGTGGGCCAGGCCTCCACCTTCAACTCGCCAACCCAAAATTCTAGGGTCTCGTCCCCAACATGCATTTGTGGCTCATACACCATCTTCGGTGGGCTATGTGCCCATTGACATCTAACAATCCATGAACCACATGAATCTAAGTGTTCCGGATGAGTCATAGTACATGGATACGTGGACTACGTTACACATGACGGCATCTCAAGGTAATATTTCGTCTTATTTCAATATGAGCAATCGTAAAAATATTATTGTCGGCAGTGGTCAGGAAATTCCAATTTGTGGTATTGGTCAGGTAACACTACCCTCTCCACACCTTCCATTATACTTGAAAAATGTCTTTCATGCATCAAAATTAATTAAGAACTTGATATCGGTTAGACATTTTACAATTGGCAACAATGTTTCTGTGAATTTTTATCCATTTGGCATTTCTATGACGGGAATGCCACTCATGAGATGTAATAACACGGGGGACATGTATCCTATCACCTCTGTTTCCAACAACCGCATAACCAAACCATCCACATTTGCTGCCATTTCTCCTATTTTCTGGCACAATCGGTTGGGTCACCCAGGAGTACCCATTTTTAATTCTCTTAGGAAGTATAATTTGTTTGCTTGTAACCGAACTTTGGACTCTTCTATTTGCCAATCTTGTGTGGTTGGTAAATATGTTAAGCTCCTTTTTGCGTCCTCTACTTCTAATACTTATATGCCATTTGATATTTTGCATTGTGATTTGTGGACATCATCTGTTTTGAGTTATGCAGGGCATAAGTACTATATGCTAATTCTAGATGATTATTCAATTTTTTTTGTGGATTTTTCCCTTAGGACATAAATCACAAACCTATCCCATTTTAAAATAATTTAGTATTTTTATCAAAATTCAATTTGGCAAATCCATTAAATGTTTTCAATGTGACAATGAAGGGGAATTCATAAATACCCAATTTAAAGATTTTTGTCACAAAAATGGGATGTCTTTGCGTATTTCTTGTCCACATACATCACCACAAAATGGGAAAGCCGAAAAGAAAATTCGAACAATTAATAATATGATTCGCATCATCCTTGTGCATTCCTCCACACCACTGAGTTTTTGGCACCATGCACTTCAAATGACAACATATCTTTTAAATATTCTTCCTAGTAAACTGCTCTCCAATGTGTCTCATACACAAATGTTATATCATCGTCTTCCATCTTTTACACATTTTCGGGTGTTTGAGTGTTTGTGTTATCCTTTGTTTCCTTCTACTTCCATTCATTAGTTACATGCTAGGTCGACTCCTTGCGTGTTTTTGAGATACCATTAAATCATAGGGGATATAAATGTTATGATATGGCGACGAGGAAAGTTATTATCTCTCGTCACATAGTTTTTGATGAGTCTAAATTCTCTTTTGCTAGGTCTCATGTGGCATCCTCACCTTCATATAATTTTTTGGACAACGGAATACATCCCCTTTTACACCATCATCTCACTAATTAACCTCCAGTTGACCTGCCATAACCCAATAACCTAATTAACCTCGCCCCACCACTTCACGGGACTGGACCAGTGGTCTCGACCCAATTGAGTCCTTGTAACAACCAGGCCCATGTGGGGGAGCCCACTGCTCCCTCACCAAATCGAGACAGCCCATTACCCTGGCCCAATAACCACTCGGTAAATCACTACCCCACACCTTCAAATATAGACTCCACTCCACCCCCTGAGATCCATACCACCCAATCGATGACAGTACAACCTTGAACCATTGAAACCCGTCCCATGCACGAGATTTTTCGGCCCAAACGTCAGTTTAACTTACTATCTTCCGTTCAACCATCACCCATACCAAGAATCCTAAAGCAGCCTTATCAGACCCGAATTGGAAAGCTGCCATGTTAGATGAAATTAATGCTCTTATTGCAAAAAAGACGTGAGAATTAGTGCCCCGTCCATCTACTGTGAACATTATTAGGTCTATGTGGGTTTTCTATCACAAAAAGAATTTTGATGGCTCTTTTGTGAGATACAAAGCTCGTCTTATTGGTGATGGCAAGTCTCAGCAGGTTGGAGTAGATTGTGTAGAAACTTTTATTCCGGTGGTTAAGCCAGCAACAATCCGGACGGTTCTTAGCCTAGCCCTGTCCAAATCCTGGACTATTCATTAGTTAGATGTTAAAAATGCATTTTTGCATGACACTCTACAGGAAACAATTTACATGCACCAGCCGCTGGGTTTTCGAGACTCTACACATCCAGATTATGTGTGCCTGCTGAAAAAGTCCCTATATGGTTTGAAACAAGCTCCACGGGCTTGGTATAACAGGTTTGCAGGTTTTGTATCCACTCTTGGTTTCTCCAAAGCAAGTCTGATCAATCATTATTCATTTATAAAAAGGGCAGTGACATGGCGTATATCATCCTATATGTAGATGACATCATTCTTACTACATGATCTACCTCCATTCGCCAGTCAATTATGTCCCTTCTCGCAACAGAATTTGCGATGAAGGATTTGGGTCATTTAAATTATTTTTTGGGCATTGTTGTCACTTAATATGCAGGTGGTCTGTTTCTAAGTCAGAAGAAATATGCCGAGGAGATACTTGAAAAAGCCGGTATGTCATCCTGCAAGCCATCACATACTCTAGTGGATACAAAAGCTAAATTGAGTAATACTGTAGGGTGAGTTGAAAAAGCCGGTATGTCATCCCGCATAAAGCACTTTCATGATAAGAAGATTTTGAAGAGTGAGTTTATCCCGGGGGATTGGGTCTTGTTGTTCAATTCGGGACTCAAGTTGCTTCTCCGCAAATTGAAATCCAAATAATTCGGACCTTCCAAAATCGTTCATGTGTTTCCACATGGTGCAATTGAACTTAGAGTGCTAATATGTCACAAGAATCAAAGTTAATAGGAAAGGGCTAAGAATTACTTGCGCTTACCTGATAAAGTGAAGCTAATTAAGGTGATCCACCTTAATGACCAATGATAAAAGGGGTAAAATCGTTATTCCGCAATGCTAAATCAAGCGCTTTTTGGGAGACAAACTAAGTATTGATTTTATTTCTTTGCTTCTGATGTTTTTTTGTGTAGGAATGCAGACGTGTAGGGAAATTGGATGCAAGGAGTTGGAATTGAAAAATGAGGAGAAAATGAAATGTCCTCAGAAGTGCCTGATTTGCGGACCACATTTGCTTCACCTCATTTTAGAGTGATCCCATTCCCTGAAGTCCTTTTGAGGACAACCTCTCCAACCCCTTCTACTTTAGAGGTGGTGTTGCTTCACATGAACAACTTATTGCCCGTGGTTAGGGCGTAATTGGATCATATGTGATCTGGATACTCTGGCCCACTCTAGTTGCTTTGGCAGACAGAGTGTCCAATTTCTTTTGGCCTTCAGATCATTTAAGAAATGGAACTCTGGCCCACCTCACTAGGTGTCCATTACTTTTCTGCCTTTCTTCTGTCCTTCAGATCATTTAAGACGTGGAAACTCTGGCCCACCTCACTAGGTGTCCATTACTTTTCCTATCAAATAAAATCTGGCCCACTCCAATCGCCCGTAGGCTTTGTATGACTGAGTGTCCAATATCATCCCATCAAATGAAGGATCTTCTGTCAAATAGTGTGACAGGTTCAACGTCTCAAGAAAAGTCATTAGCTTTTAGTCTTCTTCCTTTGAGATTGGTGCCCAGATAATTCTTGGCGTTTGCTTAAGAGTGGTAACAGTTTGTCGCATAGTCAGTGGATCTCTATCCTTCGTATGTGCGAACATACTTTACACACTTTTAATAATTACACACAATGGATCTTTTAAGTTTTATTTACAATAGTCTAATCTTTAACCGTGAAAGAAGGAAATTCAATATCTGATTTTAGAGTGTAGGAAATATGAGTTTTTAATGAAAACACTTTCATATTCATGCCTTGCTTTACACACCTTTATTCAGATATTAACTAAGCACATTATATATAAGGAAGGATAAATTAACTTAGACCTTTTGGATTATGGCCCACTTCAGTTAGACTGAGTGTCCACGTCCTCATTACCATAATTAGGATCCTTTGTCTGGGACATATGTAGTCCTTTTTCTACATGATAGAACATCATCTTCAACCTTCTCCTCTTATCCCAGTTGACATCATCAGCCTCTCGTGGGCGCTTGTTTCCACCACCCTCGGGAGTGGTGACACCAACTCGTCCTTGAACTTTAGCCGTACTAGTATGACTATCAGCAGTATCTAGAAGCTCAGCATCAGATCCAGAGATCCCACCTTTGACGAAAGCAGATTTGTAACTGTCGTCAAAGAGAACCAAAATTAGGACCAGATTTGAAAGCACGGTTGTTGACAGAGACAGTGTTTGAACTGTTAATAGAACTGTTTTCAAGAAAAAAACCACAGCCAGATTTGGGACCATATCTGCTGGCACACATCTTTCGAGCACTAATACAATCTTGTTTTAAAATTATTGGATATGTAAAGCACGTACGGAAATAGTAAATAACTATTACAGTGATCGAAATGATAAACAACTAAGATTACAACAACAAGTTGTCATTATATCTTGATCTTGAATTGGAACTTCAAATATGGATCTTGTATTCGAAAATACAAGAACATGAACTGCTACACTTGTGGCTTGTAAATCCGCTGAGAATCCGAATGGTTAGAGTCATTTGAGATTCTAGTTCACACCTGAAATACTTAGCAACCAATTAGATAATCACAACACCACCAACTGAGTCGAGAGATGGCTCTCTGTCTTTAAGACAAGATTCCCCCCGTATATAAGCTTTACGGAAGTGTGGACAATAGTCTCCCAAGATGAAACAACAAACTATCAAATGTGCAAAGCCTACATAAATGACCTCAGCGAAGAACACGAACAATGAAGAATGCTAAGAGAAGGATTGTTTATCAGGAAAACTGATCTCTTTATGGTGTTGTATACTTGTATGTATAATGTGTGCATTTCTGTTTATCTATAGAATTAAGCCAATGGCCTCAATTTATAGGTGTGCAAGATGGCCTTTCAAATTCCCCATAATGGCATTCAATTGCCATGTAATGGATAACATTTAACCCCCAAGTAATGAAGCAACATAATGGTCTAAGTAATGGCCATTATTGGGTGGATTCAATGCCATTCAAACCATCTCAACAACCAAACCTATGGAATTCGGACGAATAGTCACTGCTTGGGAAGCATTGCGGCGCTGCAGCATTAGCGCCATGGCTCTAATTGGCCAGAAAGCTTAATGCCGACCAGGCGTCGCGACCCTGCTTGGGGGGCGCCGTGGCATTCCGATGCCGCGGCCCAGTCTGGACGGTGCCGCGGCCTTTCTCGGCTCCAATGGGATACATATTGACAAGCACAAAAGGGTACGACCTTTTTCCGACCCGTACCATCTTACACTTCGCACAATCCTTCCTTCGTTTACCAACGTGGAACACTTGTTATTTAGTCAACAACCTTCCATCATTCTATGTATCAAACATTTCACTTACGTACCCATATCTCTTTCATTAACGAAATTTATGATACTTGGCACTAAGATTGCACGTGTGGAAACGACATTTCTGACGTGCGACGCCTCAATTGTTCGAGTCATAAATAATGGAATAAACTTAATTCCACATTAGTAAATTTCTAACAGTGTTTAAACTAATAAAATAATACAATACAGTAGGTAACAACCATCCAAACAAGCTGTTACTTTTCGATTTTCGATTTTATGCAAAAACGTTTAAGCTATAGAAGAAGTAATTACCAACATGGTGGTTCGATGAATGTAAATTAAACATGATATTTTCTTTTTTTAATTCAACATGAGATCATATGATAGAAACAGTTTCTCTAACTTAATTAAAGTACATTAAGAAATAAGTTTCATGTTAACAAGTAACAACAAAATAAATTAAGCATTTGATAAATTGTTTAATTACCCATCAAATTTTCCAAATCCCTCAACCGGTGTAAAGCCTACGCATAACTTCAAATTTGGATCAATGATACAATCCTTTAAAAAATGGATTTGTTAAGCCATGGCAATTAGGGGTGTTTACAACAACAACAACATAATCCCACAATATGGGGTCTGGGAGGGTAGAGTGTACACAGACCTTACCTCTACCTTAGTAGGTAGAGCGGCTGTTTCCGAGAGACCCTCGGCTCAAGACAATGCACAAGCCCAATCAAAGTAAGACACAAAGTGTGTAAGTCATGACAACGCATTCTGAAAAAGAAAGAAGCAAAAAGAAGCAATAGCAAATGCAGGTAAATAAGACAAAGAAAATACAGATAGCAACATAAATCAAACGACAAGGGACTATAAGGCAATATGATAGACTAAGAGAGCCTACAATAATAATACTACAACTACCAGTTTGTAAGCGTAGGTAGGACTACGCTGGACTACCTACTATCTTTCTACCCTAATACGTGTCCTCCATAACCTCCTATCTAAGGTCATGCCCTCAGTGAGTTTCACCTGCGCCATATCCCGTCTAATAACCTCTCCCTAATACTTCCTCGGCCTACCTTTACGACTCATGTACCCGTCCATAGCCAAGCTTTCACATCTCCGCACTGGGGTATTTGTGTCTCTCCTCTGTATATGTCCGACCCATCTCAACCTAGCTTCTCGCATCTTATCCTCCAGCGAGGCCACTCCCACTCTGTCCCTGATATCATTATTTCTAAGTATATCTCTCCTTGTATGCCCACACATCTATCTTAGCATCCTCATCTCTGTAATTTTCATCTTTGGGGTGTGCGAAGTCTTGACCGGCTAACATTCCGCCCCATACAACATGATCGGTCTAACTACCACCCTATAGAACTTGCCTTTTAAGTTTTGGTGGAACCTTTTTATTGCACAATACTCTAGATTCAAGCCTTCATTTCATCTACCCTGACCCAATACGATATGTGACATTATCATCAATCTCTCCATTCCCTTGGATAATAGACCCGAGGTACTTGAAGCTTCCTTTCTTTGGAATGACTTGGGTGCCAAGCCTCACCTCCACGCATGTATCAAGGCCGGTCCTGTCACTAAACTTGCATTCCAAGTATTCTATCTTGGTCCTACTTAGCATGAACCCTTTAGACACCAGAGTCTGTCTCCAAACCTCCAGCTTGGCATTCACTCCACTGCGAGTCTCATCAGTCAGGACTATGTCATCTGCAAATAACATACTCCATGGTACCTCCCCTTGGATTTGTCGCATCAGTCCATCCATTACCAATACAAATAGGAATGGGCTAAGAGTTGATCCCTGGTGCAGCCCTATCATAATTGGGAAGTGCTCTGAGTCCCCTCCTACTGTCTGTATCTTGGTCTTGGCTCCATCATATATATATCCTTAATTGTCCTAGAGTATGCCACATGTACACCTCTAACCCCCAAACATGTCCATAGAACCTCTCTAGGGACTTTATCGTATGCCTTCTCGAGGTCGATGAAAACCATATGTAAGTCTCTCTTCCTCTCCCTATACTGCTCCACCAACCCTAATAAGATGGATGGCTTATGTAGTCGACCGCCCCCGCATGAATCCAAACTGGTTCTCGGAGATAGACACTCTTCTTCTCACCCTCATCTCCACGATTCTTTCCCAAACTTTCATAGTGTGGCTTAGCAGCTTGATACCACTATAGTTGTTGCAACTCTGGATATCACATTTGTTATTGTTCAAAGGAATCATTGTACTCCACCTCCATTCTTCGGGCATCCTCGCCGTCTTAAAAATGATGTTAAACAACTCCGTCAGCCACTCCAAACCTGCCATGTCTGCTCTTTTCCAAAATTCAACTGGATCTCATCAGGCCCGGTCGCTCGTCCCCTATGCATCCTGTGAACATCACCCTGAACCTCCTTAACCTTAATGTTTTCACGATACCCAAAATCCTGGTACTTACCAGAGTGATCTAGATCACCCAGCACAATGTCTCTATCTTTTTTTTCGTTCAAGAGTTTATGGAAGTAAGACTGCCACCTCCGCCTAATATGTGCGTCCTCCACCAGCACTTTTTCGTCCTCATCCTTGATGCACCTCACATGATCCATGTCCCGGGCCCTCCTCTCCCTCGCCTTGGCTAGTCTATACAACTTCTTATCCCCGCCTTTCTCTTCTAATTCCATATATAGATGTTCAAAAGCCGCCGTTTTCGCTGTCATAGCCGCTAGTTTTTCCTCTTTCCGTGCCATCTTATATAATTCCCTATTCGACCACTTTTCCACCTCATCCTTGCTTTTTTTACCAATTTCACATACACTACTTTTTTCGCTTTCACCTTCTCTTGAACTTTATCATTCCACCACCAGTCCCTTCGATGCCCATCACGGCTACCCTGCGAGACCCCTTACACTTGTCTAGCAACCTCCCGAATGCAACTGGCCATCTTGTCCCACATTCCGGTCGCATCCCCACTACTCCCCCAAGCCCCATTGGCCATCAACCTCTCCCCCATTTCCTTTGCACTAGCTGTGGTAAAACTCCCCCATTTGATTCTTAACCTGTCATCCACAACCCTCTTATTCTTCTCCATTTTGATCTCCAAATCCATCACCAAAAGATTATTTCGGGTTGTAAGATCCTCCTTCGGAAAAACTTTGCAGTCTTTACAAAACCTTTGTCAACCTTCCTAAGGAGCAAAAACTCTATCTGAGTCTTAGCCACCAACTACGGAAAGTCACCAAATGCTCCTCCTTCTTCCGGAACCTTGAATTGGCTATCACCAGCCCAAAAGCTCTATCAAACTCCAAAAGTGAGACGCCTCCCCCGTTCTTATCCTCGAAGCAAAAACCTTCATGCACGTCGTCATAACCCTTCCGGAAGTGCCCCGATATCTCCATTGAAATCCCCTCCTACAAATAACTTCTCAGTGGTTAGTATACCTTCTACCACTTTGTCCAAATTTTCCCAAAAATGCCTCTTCTCCTCATATTTCAAGCCCGTCTGCGGCGCATACACACTAATAATGTTCATAGTGCACCCTCCAACTACTAACTTAATCGTCATCATCGTGTCATTGACCCTCCTAACCTCTACCACCTGATCCCTTAGCTCGTTGTCTATCAAAATGCTTACCCCATTCCTATTCTTTGACCTACCTGAGAACCATAACTTATACCCATCTACATCCTTAGCCTTAGGTCCTACCCATTTGGTCTCCTGGACACAGGCTATATTAACCTCCATCTTCTTAAGAATCTTAACTAGCTCTATGGCCTTCCCCGTTAGAGTTCCAATATTCCAAGACCATATTCTTAGCCTAGCATTACCCTTACCCCACTTACCTCCCTAACCCTCATCTCCATCCCCAACCGAGAATATGACCCTAGTCTACCATCATTCACAAAGCCACTAAAGCAAAAGAATACTAGTTAAAGGCTAACGTTAACACACACGGAAACCAATACTAAAGCACAAATTAGCAAGAACTACGAAAAGGGAAAGGAAACAATGCCAATAAAACTAAATAAAAATAAAGAATGATCTGAATAGTATAATACAGTAAACAAATAGAATACCAAATTAAGAATACTCAAATGTTTACGCTAAAACAGGGAGGGATCAAAGTGCATGCACAAATTAACAAGAATATAGAGGCAAGTAAAACCACTACGCCAAGAATGCTATAAGTAAAGACAAGAAGCGGAAAAATTAAACAATAAGGTTAAGGACAAGGAATGGATACGGGCAACTGGAGGTACCAACTCCAGTTGAATCAAACCTGTTTGTCGGCGAAAATTATTGTTCACGGTCACTGTTCACCATCGACGGAAGTAATGTTCATCGAAATTTTCACCCAAAAAAAACCGTGTACCTGCATATATCTAGGAGAAAGAACACAAGAACAAGAAAAAAGAACAAAATAATAAATGGAATTTTTCTGTCGACGCCGGTGGGTGGTCGGAGCGGTACTGTTGGGGTCTTACCGTTGCCGCCGGTGAGTCATCGGAGCGACGATGATGGGGTCTTACTGTCAGGAATGGGGGTAGATGGGTGGGGTGGGGGTTGTAGAGGAGAGAGAGAGGAGAGAGGATTTTCTTTTTACTGTTTGAGAGAGGAGAGGAGAGGGGTGTTTATGGTTTCGTAAAAAATCATTCAAATTGAAATCGAGTCAAATCGATACTTTCTTGGGTTTTGTTTGATTTGATTTTTTTAAAATAATATTTAGCTTTATTTGGTTTTACTCCAAACAAATCGAACCAAATCGATAAATTATATGATAATAATTATTATATATATGCAATATATCAATTATAATAAATAATTTTAATAATTTTGTACAATTTTTCATCAAAATTTTATATTTTTCATCAATTTTATTTCAAATAAACTAATGGTCTCTAGGCCTTAATCAAGTCCATTTTAAAAAAGAAATACACGAATAAAACTTAATTCACGTAAAAAGATAACTATGAGATATTTACCTTGACATTTCACTTAATTAAAGCTTATGAATCTCAAGATATTTACTTCATAATTTAAAGAAATTATAGCCACCATAATAAAAGGATAGTAAAGAATTAAAAATTGGCAAACAACTAAAATTAAGAAAGAAAAGAGTGAGAAGTATCACTAAATATCATAAAAAGAGACCCTAAGGGTGTCATTGATTTTCTAAAAATTAGGTAGATTTTAAATTTTATAATAATGTATCATGAAAATACCAAGTCGCACCAATAAATTTATATGTTCGATATACATGGTATATATTAAGTTTAAAATCAATGAAATATTAATTTTCTTGCATTGGGTATGAGGTGATTGAAACAACTCTGAAATCTATTATGATATTCCTATTGAAATAAAATTAGTCTTAGCTTCTTGAATCGCAAGCTACAAGATATTTCAATAATCTTGAATGGCAAGCTACAAGGAATTAGATATGTTTCCTGATATAAGTTTTTTGCATCGGATACTTAATCTTAGTTTGAGTCATCAACTTAATTAATCTTTTTTCACCTGTGTACTCTCTAGATTAAAAAAAGGGTAGGATTTTCCCTTATAATACTTTCACAAATGAGTTATATTTAGCTTTTGTTATATTTTTTTAATATCTTTACTTTTACCATCCAATTTTAAAGTCATATTTGTCATTGTATTCTAAAAAAAGTCATACTTATCCGTAATCCTTTAAATCCCCATATCCCACTTTAATTTTCTATGTAACGCCTACATGATGTCTTGTGGCTTTTATTTTTAAATTCATTATTAATTAATAGGCGGCAGATATCAGTGGTTGACTAAAATACTCATAAATAAATAACGACTTTGTTAAAGGACAAGAATGATATTTGATGCTCCTTACTCTTAATCTCATTGGTGTTTTTATTTTTGGTGATAATTCATCGGACAAATTTGTCAAGTTGGATCAAATCGAGCAATTATATTTTTAATATGAATATTACATAAAAGATATTACAACTTGAGAAACATGACTTTCTTGGTCCTCGTTATATATTTTTGTAGCACAGTATGAGAAACCAAAGATTAAAACAAAGCCTTAATAATCACTTTGAAAAACGTTTTTTTGTACTCGCTCTAAATCAAATCAATTTGAAATTCTCATCTTTTGGGTAATTTTGTAGTAAAATGTTTATATGTCACGACCCTTTAGGGCGTCACGGTGGCACCTACACTTTCCTCACTGGTAGACGAATCACTTCCCAAAGCATTAACATAAAAAGTAAATAAAGCGGAAAATAGAAAAATAGTTAATAAATATGTCTTGCCATAATATAAATAAGATAGTCAAATCTGAATATCTAATTTTTACATTCCCCAAAATCTAGTCTGTCGGTACATGATCACTAATACTGAATAAAAGGAGTCTGAATACTATGAAACTGTCTCATGATCATAATATAAAGACACAAATAAGGAGTAAGCATCCAGTGCATACCAAGAAGATGCAGTCTCACCCCGAACACTTTAATCCACCAATCCTGAACTCAACCACGTGATACAGAGCTAGTCGATGGCGTTGTATATGCATCCAAAAAGAATACAACAAATGTAGTATGAGTACAAAATGTACCCCCGTAAGCATCATACGTCGACAACGATGGAATACACGTAACAGACATAAATATCAAGTTGACTCTAAATTGATCCTAACCTATACAATTTGATAATCCACTTAAGTCACCTTCAATCACATAGATGGTTCAACACTTAAGCATTCAAAAACTCATGGAAGTACAATCAATACGAATTCACGTTATCATGAAAACCAAATCCGAATCAAGTACAAATCTCAAGTACTCAATGTATATGAATAAATGATATGAATGCAATGCGAGGTACCTTTCCATCAACTGCTATACACATTTTATAGGTCTTTTCCATATATAAGTGACCTATGGGGGACCCGCACTGCTTATATATCACTCCTAGTAAGTCAGAAATACCTCGATCTAACTAGAGCCAATATTCATTTGTGGAGCCATATCAAATGCTTATCATCATCTCAGTATTTTCAAGTCATCTCATAATAGTATCCTTACCTTTCCTTTCAGGTCATCATTTGACAAACAATATATCCATACCATTCCATTTCAATACCACAATAATCATGAGTGTCACGACCCAAACTAGAGGGCCATGACGGGCACCCAGGCCTTAACTATCGAGCTTCACGTTTCACATACTTACCAGCTAACCGAAATCAATTAGGGTCGCAAGGGCCGTTACCAAATATTTGGTTGACACATAACTTACATCACAGCCAACAAGGCCATACACAACACAACTACTATACACAGGACAATTGTCTACAAGCCTCTAAAGAGTACATGACATCACAAGGATGGGATAGGACCCCGCCATACCCATATGTATATGTAAAATATCATACCGAGACTAGATTGCAACTCTGGAACAAATAGAGTGCTCCAACATCAGCTGAACCAGCAACCTACTAGCGTGAACCGTCCCACTGTCTACCTGAGCCTGCGGGCATGAAACGCAGCGTCCCCCGACAAAAGGGACGTTAGTATGACTGATGTACTGAGTATGTCAAGCATGATAAATATCATAATCAGATATACATAATAAACTGAAATAGAAACAGTCGACAAAGATAGCTGATAGCAACAAATAGATAGGGACAATAGATAGAAACGTACCGATAACACAAGCCGACAGAAACGGCTGACAGCAACAACTAACAGAAATGGCTGACCAGTAGTAAATGCCTCTGAGGGCCCTAATACATATGCCTAAATGTCATGCACAATGCAAATGCGATATACATATAAATATTGGCCACACAAGGGAATCTTGCTTCCCCATAACTGTATCTGTGGGCAATAGGTTATATCGGCCTCTGTGGGCATAATCATATTGGCCTCTTTGGGCATCATCCTTTTTAGTGATAGTCTGTACCAACTGCAGGTGGTGTGCGTATATAACGCCTTCCCTTTTCTCTATTCTCCATACATATATATAATATTTACCAAATAGTAGTGTGTATAGCACATGTGGGTCCAAGGTAATACATGAATATAATGCAATGCAATGCATGAATGACAATGAAAAATTCTGAACTTATCGGATGACATAATATCCTTCACCTTCGGCTGACACTGTGAACATTAAAATCTTTTCCATATACCTCAATAAGGATTCGGGAACATATACCTTCAGCTAACATTGGAAATATTAAGATCCTTCCCATATACCTCAATAAGGATTTAATAACATATTTAGACATGCCTTCAACATAGGAATCACTAACATGAATATTCTTAACTTCTAAGAGTAGAAAAATTTATAAAAAAATATCACTGTTACGTTTCGTTATATGGAACATGCCAAAAGAAGGAAATGAATTGCCTTAACATACCTCGATTAACGACGCTTCAAAAACTACAACGGATTAACCATCGCTTATAGGATTACTCTTAACCAATGATAGAACCAGTTCGCTTTGCCCGAATTTACAAGAACCGAGCGATCCTTGAAATGGAATACAAAATTACCATATATGTATTTAGAATCCCAGAATCAATTTCAAGAAGAATTAAACCCTTTGAATCCAGCCGTTTCCAAACAAAACCAAACACTAGCCTGTTCTCGATAATTCCCTCTATCAAATTTAAGGACTTGTCTTTATCGTTTGAAAACTGTACACACTTTGGTTGCTGAATAGTTTGCCACGTTTAACCGTGGACAAGACTTTGAGATTGGAAATGAAAATGTAATGAATTGAAATGATGGACTTGTAAACTCTTCATAAACTTTACACGTGTGGCCTTTGTGCAAAGTCTCCTATCTAAATACTTACTAATCACCAACTCATTACACCACCTGTAATGTGCATGCATATTACCTAATAGGCCTCCACCTATTAATGGACACATGGATCATGTCCACATAATATTTATCCAACAATTTTAATTAATTCCTTGTTCTCAATTCACTTAAATCATAGATCATTTGTGACATCCCTCATATACTTCTTATCATGATCATGTGATACGACCCTGTTCCATAGCCTCTTTTGGCACACACCAAATATTATTACTAGTCACCGTTGTCACATCCTTTTTAAATCCTTAAATTATTTCGGGATCACATCCTTTTATATACTAAGCTCTTGATGTGAATACCTCAATATAACCAAATTCCTCGGCCTCGAGTCTACTTGCATACGTCCAGCTGTTCAAACCATCGTCTGAAATTACAGGATGTTACAATGAGTATATAGATGCAACAGTAGTAAGGCGAGTAGTCATGGTGTATGAGATGTAATCAATTAATGTTATGAGTAATACTTTCTTTAGAATTATCAACAACAAATAATTTCATATAATCAGGCTTTCATATCAGAAGCATACGTGATGAGTAAACACAACAAGGAACAATCTATGGCGACAAGCTCATGTAATGGCGACTAGCCCACATAACAGCAGTCAAAACAACCCTAAGGTTGATCCCCAAAAACACCCATCAAGACAGTTCAACACCGTACCAACCCAAGTGCTCATCACAACCACTAAGGTGGGACCTCCAACACGCCTAATACCCCTTAAATCCTCTACTCTAATATTCAACTAGTTATATCCTGACCTCAAATCAATCTTCAAAAACACTGAAGCACTTTGAAGTTAGTCAAACAAATCATCAATGCAAGGTATCGAATACTTGTTTCTGATGGTGACTTTATTCAACTGTCGGTAGTCGATACACATATGTATAGTGTCATTATTCTTCTTCACAAATAATACCGGAACACCCAGGGAGATATGCTAGGTGTAATGAAACCCTTACTCAATAGATTTTATAACCGCTTCTTTAATATTCTCAACTCTGCTGGATCCTTACGGTACGGTGGAATAGAAATGAGTCGAGTACCCGACTCTAGATCAATGCAAAAATCAATATCTCTATTTGGTGGCATACCCGATAAATCCTTTGATAAGACCTCAACAAAATTGCTCACTACAGGAACAAACTCAAGGGAAGGAGTATCCACGCTTGTATTTCAAATATGTGCTTAGTACTACAAACAACACTTATCTACCAACTTCCTTAGCCTAAAGAAAAGATATAATCTTCTTTGGAGCAGGGTTTGGAGTGCCCTTCCAACCCGGGAATACCCGGCATCGCTAGAGTCACTATCTTGGCATGACATTCTAGAATTGCATATATTCCCATTCTGCCTGGATCCGGTATCATAAGTCCTATTTTCTGTCCGGCCATGGATTGATTTTTGTCTCGTGTCCACCCTTCTTGAGTCTGGTCTTCATTCTCGGTCAGTAATTAGCCTTCTCCTTACTAGAGAAAATAGGGCAATTCGTAATTCATACTTGTAAGAAGTGGAGTTGCACCAACATCCGCACTATAACCAAGAAAAATGCTCTCCAGAGCGATATATGATGCTAAACCAAGACCGAGTATAGAGGGGGTTGTCCTTTTCTTTTGTTGTCTCGAAGAGACAAAAGTACTCATATGAATGAATGGTGATAACCAATCCAAACCCAAAATGATATCAAAATCTATCATATCCAATATAACCAAGTCTACCCAAGTATCATAACTCATGAAGTAACCATACAGGACCGATAGACTCGATCTACTATCACAAAATCAGTATCGGGTGTAGACACACGAATAGGGACATCACGTATATCACACCACATATCCAAATCAGCAGAAAATTATGTAGACACATAGTATAACGTAGATCATGGATCAAATAATACTAAGGTAGACTGATGACAGACTAAGATGTTACATGTAATAATTGTATCAGATACCTCACCCTTAGGTTTACTAGGGAAGACATAAAAGTGTGCACGTCATCCCTTAGATTGAGTGCTCTCATAACCACCTCGGCATGTACGCGCTCCATCCATACTAGTATGAAATCCACCTCTACAAATTTGATGACCACCATGACCTGATTGAGAACCCCCTCTGCTAGACTGTTTTCCATCCTTAGAAGGTTGCGTTGGGGTCCTGGGTGTTTGGGATCCACTTGATCTAAGCTTGGGACATTCTATCCTGGAGTGTCTAAGATCACCACAATTAAAACAAGCTTTTCTTGCCATGGGATGCTGAATGGACACAGAAGAACCTGAGTGACCTCTGCGATCTGGTAATCGAGAGTGAGAACCTCTTGAAGTCTAACCTATATTATATTCACTCTGACTCGTAAAACCACCGTCTGAAACCAGAAGAGTTGATGTACTGGTCAATTAGACTGAGATTACTGGGATCTACCCTACTGCATATAACCTCGAGATGAAGACCCATTGTAGTGACCATGCCGATGTGCTCTCTTCTCAGACTCATACCGGGGGGCCTACTCCTAACTTACTAGACCATCTTGGCATGCTCCACCATAGACTGAAAAGAAGCCCAACATCGCCAATAAGAGTAGAATAGTCAACCCTCTCATCTCTCTTGCTCACTCGCAAGCTGAGGGGAATATACTTCTCGAGGAAGACCAGATAGAGCCTAGTCATAGATAATAGAGGTGACATTGCTTGCTGAACATCAATATATGGCCTCCATCATTGCTTCGCATTACCCATAAGATGAATAGCAACAAAATTGACCCATGTGACTCAACAATGCCCAAAGTGGAAGGCTTCATGTTGGAGAAATGCTTCCAAATCTTTTGCTCCTCACAGGACATAACAACTCCAGTCACTAGACGGGGACTAAACTCCAGCACTGGGATCTCATCAATATAGGGTTCCAAAGCAGCAGCTGACTGCACCCTTAGTGTACGGAATTGATTTGGGGTCTGACCTCTCCGTCTGCCTGGCAACCCATCCGGAGTCACTTGGAGAACACCAGCCTGAGCGAATCTATCAAGAAAACTCAAAGTACGAGCCATAGTATCTGGTAGGGCCGGTGTGGCTATAACATATGGCTGAGCATTGGGTTGGCCCCATCTCCTCCTCATAATGATCATTCTGATGCACCATCTCTAGCCGCGTGAGCACGAGTCCTCACCATTTGTGAGAGAATATGAAGCAAGGTAGATACCAATTTGGTCAAACTTAGCAAAAAAATGAAGAAAGTGCTAGTATAATTTCCTCTACTCAGACAAAATTTGTAAAAGGAAGAAGTATAGTTGAAAATGTCTTACTTGCACAGGAGATCATAAAAGATATCAACTTAAAAGCAAAGCATACTAATGTGGTGATCAAGTTAGACATGGCAAAGGCTTATGACAGACTATGTTGGATTTTTCTGATAAAAGTTCTGAGACAGTTTGGTTTTGGAGAAATTTCCATTGATATGGCGTGTAGATTGGTCTCAAACAACTGGTATTCATTATTAGTCAATGGGGAAAGCCATGGTTTCTTTAGATCTAGCAAGGGGTGAAACAAGGTGACCTTATGTCACCTACATTATTTATCATAGCTGCAGAGGTATGGGCAAGATTTTTGAATGAATTGCATGAAAATCCAAATTTCATAGGTTATGGCATGCCTAAATGGAGTCCTCAAATCAATCATCTCTTATATGATGATGATACACTACTATTTTTCTCTGGAGACTAATATTCTTTAAAGTAAATGATGAAGATTCTGAGGAAGTATAAAAAGGCATCAGGACAGTTGGTCAACAAAGATAAAAACTGCTTCTACACTCATCAAAAGATGTCCACAAGGGTTAATAACAACATCAAAAGGCATACTAATATGAGGACTAGAACTTTTCCTTTTATATATTTAGGATGTTCAGTTTTCTATGGGAGAAGGAAGCTGATATATTATGAAGACTTGTTTAAAAAGGTGATGAAGAAAGTATTCTCTTGGCGAAACAGAATGTTGTCTTTTGGTGGAAGATATATTTTGATCACTCATGTGTTACAAACTATGCCCATATACTTATTATCAGCAATGAACCCACTACCTGGGGTGATCAAGTGACTTTACAAAATATTTGCTAAATTTTTTTAGAGCAATACTATTGGGGTGAAAAGCAAACATTGGGTGGTATGGGATAATATGTGTTTACCAAGAGAAAGGAGGGATTGATTTTAGATCACCAACTGATATTTCAAATGCATTGCTTTCTAAGCTCTGGTGAAATTTCATATGTGGTAGGAGTTTATGGAGTATTTACATGTTGAATAAATACTACAAAAAATGGCATCCTACTATGGCTTTTATAGAGAATGATGTCATGCATGGAAGAATGTGGTGAGCATAAGAGAATCAGTTAAGCCACATATATTTTGGAAGATGAGAAGTGGGACTATTAGCTTCTGGTATGAGAATTGGACCAGACTTAGAACATTATATTATATTATACCACAAACTGCTAAGGAGAAATAAATAGAGATCAGACAGTTTGCGCAAGAAGTCAAATGAAATATGGAACTATTACAGAACACTCTAGATCATAATCTAGCTCAACATATTCATGACACAATCAAAGTTTCAACTGAGGAAGCCAAAGAGGAAATAATGTTCCACTTATTTCTAACATCCTCCATAGCTCCAAAGTTATGGAGGTATTTCGCTTCTTGTGCAGGTATCATCACTAATGGAGTCAATTTGCACCAGATGATTCGAGCTTGGTGGAATGCTGATACTAAGACAAAGTTGAAGCCTCTTTTTAAAGTTATGGCAGCAGTGATCATGTGGGAACTATGGAAAAGGAGAAACTCAATCAAACAGAGGATCAGTAATTATACAGAGGTTGATACATCAAGTACAACACACTTTACATCAACTAGGAAGGTTAAGATATCCATGGCTGCAAAACTAATCATACGAATGGAAAACTATGTATCAACAACTTAGCACTTATGGACCAAAAGTTTATTATGCTAATGTGCTGCAGAAAATGCCACCTTCAGTAAGACTAAAGTGTGACACAGATGGGCCAAGAAAATGTAATCCTAGGAGAAGCTCTTATTGATTTTGCATCACAAACAACAGAGGTGATATGGTATATGCACAAGCTCAGGAGATTGGAGTCACTACAAACATTGAGGCTGAAGTTGAGGCAATAATACAGGCTCTAAATCATTGCAGGGCGAACAATATTCAGGATATACAAATTGAGACTGACTCACATGCCCTACAAAAATCTTGCAAGGACTGTGGACTACTCCGTGGGAGCTCAAAGAGTTGTTAGATGAAATTAGAATGGATATGAGGACTGTACAAGCTCAGAGCACTCATATATTCAGAAATGGTAACAAGCTTGCAAATTTCCTAGAAAATTAGGCATTGGATAGTGCAAAGATCAAGGCAGATGGCTTTACACACATGCCAATAAAAGCAAGAAGAATAATCAATATGAATAAGACTAAGATTCTTCAACTGAGGATTAGAACAAGGAGGATCAGTCATACATGAAGATAAACATAAAATATTGGGAGATTAAATTCATGCTACATCTGAATTGGATATGCCACAGTGTGGAGCGTACATCAAATCTAGAGACTCAACTGGAGATCAGATTACACACTAGCTTAAGATTATATTTTAGAACTAATCATACTGGACAGTTCATTCTTTTGCTGATTTTAGCTAGTTTATGTCATAAGCATAATGTAACAGAATACTCTTTTTGTTTCTGCAGGTATCAATAAAAAAGCTCTGATAGGCATTAACATTCTTATTAGAGTATAATTTGTTAAAAAATCATAATCTCTGTTAATTGCTTTAAGAAATGACAATTTTTTTCTAGATGAAAGCACTAAAAATTGAAAACCTGCTGATTTTTCCTCCCTTCTAAAAGTTTCTTTAAATCAGAATTTATTTGTTTAATGTAGTAGCCAAGTAGCATTTGGTGATTTCCTAATTGCGACATAGCTACTTGTCATGCCAACTAGCAAAACTTTTGGACCGTTTATAACGACTTTTTTTTCGTTCCTGAAAAATAATAATCAAAACAAGGGAAATGTAGTGACAAGTAATAATATTTGATTTTAGTGATTTGAGTGGGGATTTCAATCTTTATAAAATCTTAAATAAAAAGATGTAATCATGTGATTCTTCTCCTCACGACTGTCAATCAAAGGCCTTGCTTGTTCTTTATTTGACAAATTAATTGTTGTAGTGATTTTACCACGAATGCGGAGTCAAGCTTTGATCACAGACGTGGAGGTACGAAAACTTGTGGCTAACCACTTGGAAACGAAGACCTCTTAGTATGTGGAAGACTTACGTATCGCCTTTGGAGAGAAGAGTTTCTCTATGTATATCTTGATCTGCGCAGGACTAATGAATCTTCTCAATATGTGGAGGACTTATGGATCTTCTTGATATGTGGATCCTTTTGATATGTGGAAGACTTTTGATTCTTTTATGATATGTGAAAGAATTATGAATCCTTTTTTATATGCAGAAGACTTATGGATCTTCTCGATATAAGGATAACTTATGTGGATGTCTTCGGGAATCTATGGATGTCTTCTCCCCAATTGTTTCTCCCTTTTGACTTTATGAAGACCTCTATTTATAGTTGAAGGAAGAGCTAGGGTATGTATATGATTGATTGAATCATATCATTTGATTACTTAGCGAAATTTGATTGGTTCTTATATTGACTTAGCATACTACGTCACTTGTGCACATGGCATGATTCTATTGGTCCTTCACTTGACTTTGCGCGCCACATCATTTGACACATGGCATGAACCTTGTGCTAATGGAGCGAGCTCATCATGTGAAGTCAAACAAGATAGACTAGCCTAATTGAATTGATCTTTCAATTAAATCCATATGTATTGGCCTTAATCAATAAATCTGATTATATTAGCTCATAATATTTGTTCGGACCAATACACCTCGAATTTAGAATATAATCCCAAATTAATTTGTGGATTTGAGTCCGACTAAATTTTAGTGCCTACAAATGTCCCTACTTCAAGGCTTGTTAAGGTGCATAACTTGTTTGACCTTTAAAGACGAGACTTGAAGTATTGGTGAAGCTAATATTTTTTTGTATTGGGTTCACAAGCTCGACATGATGATGTGTCTAATAGTCAAAGATAATTTTGATGAACCGTTTAGCTTCTTCAATTAGCAAGCAGACTTTACCATTGTCATATATAAGCCTAAGTTTAATAGGAGAGAACAACTTTCCATACATAGGCACTTCCATATTAGGAGAAATCAGTGACTTTCTATACATAGCGATTTTCATATTAGGAGACTGTCAATACATATAACAAAAAATATACAGCAATAACGGAAACATCATTTCCTTTATCTTTAATTTTTTATTTGCTGCACCCTAGGAAATACACAGCCCTTTGACCTTGATATTCATTAAATTAGGTAAGGAGCTCATATTTCACGTTGCAAAGTAGCCACTTTCCATATATAAGCTTAACCGCCACATATACTTCTAAAAATTTTATAATTTGATTCCAATCAGAACATTGATTTTTTTGTTCAGTCCATGTAGGAATGAAGTTTGTGTTTTAAGTTTTTGACATCTCTATATATATCCCGTGTTCTCATGTTGGTTGAACTTCAATTTGTCGCATCGCTAAGCTTGTTCGAATCCATCTCTGTCAGATAATTCTTTCTCCTATATTTGGTGTCATCACTTTCTTCAGCTCTATACGTCTGTGGTTGAAAATTCATATCATGTAGGAATGTCAAAATCACGATCCATTTGATTTTTCGAAAACTAGATTCGTAGAGCTATCCTACGCGAAAACCACAACCATATAGCTTCTATATTTGTTCAGATATTTACCTGAAATTAGCTTTCGAATTCTAGTTCGTTGGCTGTATCAGCTTTGCGCGGCCTTATGAAAAATCATGTATCTGGACGTAGGAATATTGGAATGGCAAACGGTTTCTAGCGTCGGAAAGTAGACTCAGAGAGATACGTCATATACAAAAAATAATAATCAGATTGATTCTATATTCGATCAGGTATAGTTTTTAAATCAGCCGCAGAATTCTGATTCACTTATAGTATCGGATTTGCACGGCCTCACCAAAAATATTTTTGTTTTAATCCCTTTTATAGGTTTTTCAGACGCATTTATACCGATTTAATTTTCCACAAATATGAGGCACTTCCGTAACTGCAATATGCCGCATCCTCATCTAGCGATAGTGAGCGACCAACGAAATCGAAACACCAAAGTCCTTGCCTTAGAGGTTTATCCCCAGCCATCGGCGCCTTCCCACTTGTTAGAAAGCTGACTCCCGCATCCCTTCATATTACAGAACAGCCGGCAAAGGAGACCGAGGACCTCATGGGAAACTTCTCACGCAAGTGTATCAACAAAAAGGTCCTTCTCTTGAAGTCTACAACTCGTTAAGAACTCGTACTTGCCAATTCTTCTCATCATGATGGATATTTCAATACTTGGAGTATTCCCCCTTTCGTATTTGGTGAAGTTCGCTAGTTGAGCCCTTAACAACATATCCAATGGACATGCCAAAGACGACGTAGCAATAGTGGCAGAGAAATTGATATTCAAGATAAAATTATTGGCCGCAAGATATGAAGCTTCATGGGCCCAGGAGTTACGTTCTTTTATCTTACAGATGATGATGATGAGGATTTACTCAAAGGAAAGAGCTGGGTCAGCCATCGATAATGGAATACCGAACTCTACCCGTGTGATTGGGGCCGTATTCACCATTTAAACTAGATTGTCATAGTTCAATTCATATCTATCATGCCAAATTGAAGTGTGGTGCCGTTGGCACCGAGGGTTCAAGATCTCTTTTTTTTTGTGTGCAGGTTTTCATCTTTTGCTATCAAACTAAAGAGATTTAAATGATGTAGGAGTGATGAACTCACAAGCTGCTTGTTTCTACAAAATAAGAAATCGATGGGCCGCAACATATCAAAAACTTACATCCAGATTCCTTAAGAACAAGCTGGAATAACTTTTTGAAGCTGATATACTATTACGATCCAAATCACGAGTCATGATGACACCTATACTATTCCCCCCATAGACGAACCATCCGCAAGATCATTTAACTATACGTGAACATTGGGAAATAATAATGAGAGTTAAAGAGAATTAACATTGATTCATTTAGAAAACATATAAATGTCAAACAAAAACCTTTAGATTACATCCTTTCCCAAGACATGTCTGACTTGTACAAGAGCTACTATGAGATCAAATGAAAGGAGAATAATACTAACAATTGCCTTGAAGTAATAAGGATAGTACAACCACAGATGCAGAACAGGGCCGCTGATAGGATTTGTGGCCCTCTAAGCCTCCACGTACTCCAAACACTGTATCCTGGACCAATTGTTGAACCTGCATCCACGTAAAAGATGCAACAAGTGTAGTATGAATACACAACATACCTCCATTAGGCATCATAGGCCGACAACGACAGATAACATGTAATAGATATAAAAATCAAGTAGACTCACATGTATCCTAGATACTATATAGTATTACTAATACATACCACACAAGAAAATAACAATTATGGTTTAACACCTAGGCCATCTCAAGCACAGAAGAACACGTATCTCTTATGGTATCAAGTCCACTACACTCTATTCACGATATGAATTACACTTAATCTAGCACATAATATTATTAGGTCACAGTATGGACAATCGAACAAGTAAGATGAACAACTACATCACATACCCTTCACATAAGCACAATTTGACACATATTACATCTGTTAGTCTTATCTTTCCTCTAACTCACACACCTTGTTACTATTTATACACTATGGACATTGATGCATACAAACTCTTAATTATTCCTATTATTAGGAATAGGTGAATAGAACCATGAGCCTAATATTTTAGGATTTACTTAATATATCTAACTCACACGTGATGATACTTATCCCACCAAGCACGATATTCATTTATGGTCTAGACTTTCTGTCAACTAAGGCAATTATCCTTCTTTGGATTCAATCTTCACTCCTTAAATCAGGAAACAAATACGGATTCTATCACTCACATCAATATACACGGGAAATACCAACCATTACTAATTCCTACTATCTAGTAGCACATAATAACAAACACATCAACAATCAATTAGGAATGTGGGAAATGAATGCGATGGTATGAATATGATATAATGCAATGCACTGACCTTTTTTTAAACCTAGAATACACATGCTATCGGACATTGCCATATATTCATGACCCATGGAGGACCTGCAAAGTCCATATACCACTAACAACCAATCAGAATGATACATCGGTATGACTAGAGCATTAGATTCATTTGTCGAGCCATATCAATCATCATCATCATCTCTGTATTCCAAACCATCTCATAACATTATCATTTACCTTCTTTCAAATAATTGCGATATCACTTGTAAATCAACAAGCTCTTAGTTTCAAACGATTCCCTTTTATCACTAACCTCAAAACACCATTAACCCTACTAACACACCATTTACTGAAGGATCACATCTGCATATTTTCTTAACTTTCACTCTTCACTAGTAACATTGCCACCTGACCTTGAACAAATAGCCATTTCCTGAAGAACTCACAAACTACTAGTTCTCACTCTACTACTACAACTATGTCACGTCGAAGCCCAACTTAACTTTTCATAACCTTAAACGACATCCACCCTCATACGTCTTGCGACCTTATCCTGATGAGCACGTCAAATACTAATGTTTCCCTTTATATAGCGGAGAATAATCCATCTAATTTCTTTTTCTTGTGCTTTTGTATTATCATTCCCACTTTTCAAGGATATCACCGAACTAAGGAGTCTCAATCACAACCCCACTCAACTGAACCTTCAAAAATCATAGCTAAAAACTGAATGGTCATGTGTCCCCACTCATCTTGTACCTTACCTCTCGATGTCATAACAAACCACTAATGTATGAATTTAATAGCGTGACCCCACCATCAATGATAAAATAGGATGAAGAGGTTCAGATACCAATTAGAATAGACCAGATACCAATTTGAACAAAATCGCATGATGAAAATGGAAGAAGAGAAGATTCCTAAATGTCCTATAGCCTCTCGATGATGGGTACAGACGTCTACGTACCAATCCGCAAGACTCTACCAGACATTTATCTTGTACTCGTGAGATCGGTGAACCTAGAGCTCTGATACAAACTTATCACGACCCAAATCATGAGTCATGATGGCACCTACACTATCCCCCAGTAGGCGAACCATCCCTAAAATCATTTAACCATAAGTGAACATTCCGGAATAATAATGAGAGTTATAGATAAATAACATTACTTTATTAGAAAACTTATAAATATCAAATAAAAATCTTTAGATTACATCATTTGCCAAGACCTATCTGACTTTTACAAGAGCTACAATGCGTACAAATGAAAGGAGAATAATGTTAACAACTTCCTTGCAGTAATAAGGACAGTACAACCATTTATGAAGAACAGGGCCGCTAATAAGATTTGTTTCCTGTAAGCCTTCACGTACTCCAAAAATTGTATCTTGGACAAATTGTTGAACCTGCATCCACGTAAAAGATGCAGCAAGTGTAGTATGAATACACAACATACTTCTATAGGCATCATAGGTCGACAATGACAGATAACATGTAATAGATATAAAAATCAAGTAGACTCACAGGTATCCTAGGTACTATACAGTATTACTAATACATATCACACTAGAACATAACAATTATGGTTTAACACCTAGGCCATCTCAAGCACAGAAGAACACGTATCTCTTATAGTATCAAATCCACTACACTCTATTCACGATATGAATTACACTTAATCTAGCACATAATATTATTACGTCCCCAGTATGGACAATCGAACACTTAATAAGAACAACTACATCACATACCGTTCACATAAGAACATATTCGACACATATTAGATCCATTAGTCTGATCTTTCCTCTAACTCACACACCTTGTTATTATATATACAGTATGGACATTGATGCATACAAATTCTTATTTATCCATGTTATTCCGAATAGGTGAATACAACCATGAGCCTTACATTTTAGAATATACTTAACATATCTAACTCACATGTGTCGATACTTACGCCACCAAGCACAAATTCATTTATGGTCTAGACTTTCTGTCAACTAAGGCATTATCCTTCTTAGGATTCAATATTCACTCTTTAAATTAGGAAACAAATGTGAATGTTATCATTCACATCAATATACATAAGAAACATCAATCATTACCAATTTGTACTATCTATTAGCACATAACAACAAACACATCGACAGATAATTAAGAATATGATGAAAGTGAAATGAATGCAATGGTATGAATATGATATAATGCAATGCACTAACTATCTTTCAAACCTGGTATACATATGCTATCGGAATTTGCCATATAGTCAAGACCCATGGGGGACCTGCGAAGTCCATATTCCGCTCACAACCAACCGGAATGATCCATCAGTCTGACTAGAGCATTATACTTATTTGTCGAGCCATATCAATCAACATCTCTGTATTCCAAACCATCTCATAACATTATCATTTACTTTTATTTCCAGGTCTCATCGGACAAACAACATCCCATACCACTCTATTTCAATATTAGAATAACATGGGTGTATAAATGCAACAGTAAATAAAGCAAGTAACCATGAAGTATGATATGCAAACAGTTTCAAGAGATGAATAACACATGCCTCGGGATTATCAATAGCACATAATTCCACATAATCAGTCTTTCATATCAGAAGGCATATGTGATGAGAATTTCAACAAAAATCACAAATAATATCAATCATGGAGACAAGCCCACATAACAATAGTCGGGATCAACCTTAAGGAATGATCCCCCAAATAGTCCAATGGCCATTTTGACAAACACAACTATCACATATTCTCCACTCATGGGTTTGAGACTGTGCACACAATCCTCCCCCGGAAGACTTTAAACAAGTTTGTCAAGAGCGTGGCCCTCCACAATAAGGACAAGGGTCATCAAAGTATGAACAACTACCCTCCGACCCATTTTCATGGAATGATGTCATTTCTTCTTCTTTTTTCAAATAAAAATAAAATAAATAAGAACAAATAAAATAACTACACAAATATTCACAAGTTTGGACCAAAGTAAGTAAGCTTATTTCCCAAACTAGCTCAAACATGCCAAATTGTTCCCCGGTAACGACGCCAAAATTGATAAATTCACTCTATTAATTAAAAGTGTACACGATCGTATGCAATATAATTTATCAACTATGAGTCGGGATCGAATCCAACAGAAAACAATATGTAGGCGATCAAGCAAAATATAAATTTTCACCAACTACGCTAAGACAAACAATTAAGGGTTTTTAGAGAGAAAACTACGTCTAAGATGGACATTTAAACCTAACCTAGAAAGCAAGTAAAATGATCAATGGCCACAAGCAAGGAAACAAAGGAAACTACTATCAAGTAACGATCCAATGTATTTCACGATTGAAAAATAATGGTGAGATTATGTTACTTAGCCTTGGATAATGACTCTAAATTAGCTTCTTCTGAAGACTAACTAGACTACCTAATTGAATATCCCTAAAGAAATTAGGAGCATTAAGAACAGACTGAATATGGCCACAAGAGGGGTCGCCTATCCCTAGGTCAATTCCATTAGATGAGAGTTAACGCCTCAAATTCTTGTTAATCAATCTTTTCCAACTCCGAGTTTGCCTCTTCCGAGTTTAAACTGAATTAAACGGATGAGTCATAAGGTTAGCTATTCCCTCAAGAATCATTGAATAACAAGAATAATTAAAACAACATCAACTCACTTTATTAAAAAATAAAATCGTTCAATACATAAGCAAAATAAGAGTTTCAATCTAAACTTTAATCAAGAATATTTTCATAAAGATTCAAGTGAAGAAATAAATACTACACACTTAGATATTCATACAAAGTAAGAAATTAAAGAATGAAGTAAATCTTCAACCCAAAGTGTGGTTTAGGAACCCTAGCTCCAAGAACTTGTGTATTCTGGCAAAGATATATTTCCAAATGAACTAGGTCGAGTTTTATATGGTTTGGATGAGAAAAATGTGAAATCCCAACTTTGTCCAGAATAGAACCTCGTCGACCACAATTGCGGTCAAAAGGTCGTAATTGCAGCAAAGTTGACTTTGACCAGAATCTCAATTACGATCATTTTACCTCAATTGCAGTGTTTGACTTTGCAGTTGACTACCGCAATTACTGTCACTTGGCCGCGATTGTGGTTGTTGACTGAAATGTTGACAACCGCAATTGCGGCATCTAAGAGTGTTTTTCCAGCTTTTCTTCATTCAATCCCTTCTCACTTCTTTTTTCTCAACTTCCCTTCATTTCATCTCAATTTCTTTAAAATTTAATGTACCTAAAATAATAGCAATACACACCATAAATAGCCTCATATTATCAATAAAAGATTCAAAAACCCAAGTAAAGAAATTAGAATAAGTGGTAAAATCATCACTTATCACCCTACTATGGAGTTCTTCTATATATTCATCATCGTGAGCCTCATGGACAGGAGACCATTGATCTCTACTTGTATCCATTCTTAATTCCATATCATGTGCACAAGTCACCAACTCTTCAAATGTATTGGGCTTTATGCCTTGCAAGACATAGCAGAGACCTAGTGCATATCTTTAATGCACATCTCTATTCTCTAAGCTTCACTAAGTTTATCTTTGCACTTTAGACTTGCATGACGTCAATAATTAGTTCTTTCTTCTGCTAGCAACTCTTTGTAAGTTCCATTATGCTTACGATACATTTTATGTTGTAGAAGCGGTTGTGAAATTCTTTGCTCCAGTTGCTCTCAACTATCAATGGAACCAGATTCGAGGTTTATGTACCAATCGAAGGCATTCCCTTTGAGGGATCAAATGAATTATTTGACAAGATAATCACTATATGTTCAGGAATTATTGTAAGTTTCAACAAAGTGTGCTACGTGTTGTTCGGATGTCTATCAAATTTCTGCAACTTAAGATGTTGATAGACAACATGCATCATCAAGTTATCAATCCTTTGCGTATAAGACTTTGCATATGTAATAAAAGATTTGGATATGTACTCACATTCATCCTTTATAGCCTCCATGATCAAGTCCTTCAATTTGTCAACATGAATCAGACCTTCTATGGAGACTTGGACCTTCTTGATTATAGTTGATTGTTTTGCAGAAGACTCTCCCTCCTCTTGTGTTTCAGAAGCTTCACAGGTTATTGAGTGGATCTTTCTTCTTCCATGCTCTCCATAATATTTGTTAACTTGGTGATTTTAGCATCTTGTTCTTTAACGTACTATGATAGGCCTTCAACAGCTTTCGTAAACTTTGTAAGTTGTTTTGCTATTGTGAAAACTTTAATCATCATCGCTTGCATGACTACCGCAAATGATAGAGAATAGTATGGATCATCACTTTTATAGATGGAGAGTGACATGAGGGAATATTAGAGCAGATCTAAGGCTTAAGACATCATCATCTTTCTACTTGAAGGGATCATTGGACTAGAGATTGTGCTCTTGTGACGGCCTTGGTCGAGCCAAAGTTCTTTCTACCATCTCAGCGATGTTATTCCCTCCTTCTAATATGTACGAAGACGATATCCCTTATTTTGGAGAAGATGAAGTAAAATATGAGACGTCTTGAATGGTACTTGAAGCACTTGTTATCCCAACATTTTGTCTTTGCTCCTTTTGATTTGGCCAACAATTTTTATGGCAACTTCCAACCCGCTTTTAGAGTCAGATCTAGGGTTGAACTTCATTGCAGCCATTTTGGTGTTCTTAAATTTTGGAGAGAAGAGATGAGAGGTAAACATTGTCCCATTGGGCATGCCAAATTTATAACAACTAATCTTTCATTCCTGAAAAATAATAATCAAGACAAGAAAATTGTAGCGACAAGTAATAACATTTGATTTTAGTGATTTGTGCGGGATCACAATCTTTATAAAATCTTAAATAAAAAGATGTAATCCTCTGATTCTTCTCCTCACGACCGCCAATCAAGGGCCATGCTTGTTCTTGATTTGATGGATTACTTTTTGTTGTGATTTCACAATGAATATAGAGCCAAGCTTTGATCACAGACGTGGAGTTACGAAAACTTGCGACTCACCACTTTAAGACGAAGACTTCTTAGTATGTGGAAGACTTGCAGATCGCCATTGGATAGGAGAGCTTTTCTATGTATTTTCTTGATCTACGGAGGACTTATAGATCTTCCCGATATATGAGGACTTATAGATCTTCTTGATATGCGGAAGACTTATGGATCCTTTTTTATATGCGGAAGACGTATGAATCTTCTCGATATGCGGATGACTTATGAATCTTCTTGGTATGCGGATGCCTTCAAGAATTTGTGGATGCCTTCTACCCAATTCTTTCTCCCTTTTTGGCTTTATGAAGACCCATATTTATAGTTACAGGGAAGAGCTAGGGTATGTGTATGATTGGTTGAATCATGTCATTTGAACACTTGGTGACATTTGATTGGTTCTTATATTGACTTGGCATATTACGTCACTTGTGCACGTGGCATAATTTTATTGGTCCTTGACTTGACTTTATGCACCACATCATTTGACACATGACATGGACCTTGGGCTAATGGAGCGAGCTCATCATGTGAAGTCCAACAAGATAGACTAGCCCGATTGAATTGGTCTTTCAATTAAATAGGATGTATTGGACTTAATCAATAAATCTGATTATATTAGCCCATAATATGTTGAATCAATACATTTCGAATTTGGAATATGATCTAAATTAATTTGTGGATTTAAGTCCGACTAAATTTAAATGTCTACACCGTCAATTAGTTGTTCTAATTAATTATATTTCTAATTAAATCATTCGCAAAACAAGATCTTAAAATTATCACGTAGGCATCATGTAGGTGCCACATAGGAAAATGAAGGTGGGACATGTAAATTTAATGGAGTAGGATAAATGTGACCTTTTTTAGAGTATAAGGGCATATATAATCCTAAAGTGGAATGACACTGGCAAAGATGTTGAAAAAGTATAATGAATAACAAATATAATTTATTTGTAAGAGTACACGGACAAATCTAACCCTTTTCCAAATTTATATTTGTGTCTTTGCTTTACTTTATTTTACACTATTATAAAGTAGTGAGATAGATCTCTATTATTGTTGTCTTTTATGTTCTCTTAATTCTTAAAAGTAATTTAGAGAGTTTTAGTCAAAAAGTATGCATCGTGTTATAACTCCTAGTTTTGAGTTTTACATGACATTTAAAAAAATAACCGAATTGTACTGGGGCGATTTCAAAAAGTTAAACAAATTTTGATAGTATAAAAGAATAACTAAAAATTAATATGATAGAAATTTTATAAAATATGGGTTGAACCATTTCATTGACACGCTTGGATCACACCTAATGACAATCATGGTGTAAAATAAATTTCAAATTTATGCTTTCACCTCTTGCGAGCTATTGACAAACTATTTTTATCAAATGTCATAATTGTGCGTTGTTCTTGTTTTGTACTAGTGTATAAAAATAGAAAATAAACTTTAATAAGAAAACAATAAACTTGACGTGTAAAAGTGTGCATTGTACCTTAGTAAATAAATAATTAATGAGTGTAAAATATATATACTATAAAATAGAGAAATTTTATTACTAGGTCAATCAAAAAATATTTATAAGTAAACTTTCTTGAAATATGAGATTTTTTATTTTGAAAATAAGACTGATCACCTGCTACAATAGGTGAAGGCACCTGATGGTAGGACTGGACATAAAACACCAAAAATCAAAATATCAAATCGAATAGGAAATTTGGTAGTTTAGTAGTCGATACGGTATTTGAGAGTAAAATTTCAAAATTACGATATTCAGAATCCGTTCTAATACGAGACATTAGTATCATTTGGTATGTTATATATATACAGAATACCGAATTATTAATGGAATAATTATAAGTTATAACCCATTTATCAACAAGCCTATCAATAGTCAGTATAAGCCCAAAGAGTCCCTAGTCCAATTTGGTCATAGTTGTTGCTACCCATTATCCATTTTAATGCATAACTTCTCATGACACAAACTCCGAGCAATATTGTCTTACTACTAGCCCATACTAATTTTCTTATTCACATAAAATATAGAGGATATTTTGATGGAGAATGAACCGTGGATCAGCTGAATAGGTTGGCCAATTGATAATGTGAATTTTCGATTGGTACAAAATTATTATTAATAATTGGTCTCTTAAATTGTAAATTTTTAATACTGTATCGAAATTTATCGAACCGACTAAAGTTTGATTTTACTATTGATATATAAATTGTTGCTTGTTTTATTATGTCATTTTCGTGATTTTTGCTTTTTAAGAATTTTCCACATCTTCTTATATATTTATTCCCAACACTTAATAGTTCTAAATTAATTTTCCTCTCTATTGAACTTTTATTCGATTTCCTTCCCCAAATCTCTGTATCATTATATATAAATATCCCTTCTTTCTCCTAACAGTGTCAATCAACATTTTTCAATATTTTTTCCCATATGGGCGACCTTTGGGTAAAGCTGGTGAGGCTTGGGTTTTAGGCATCCAACTTTTGGAGGCCCCACTTTAACTAAAATAGCTATATAAGCTTTTGTAAAACAATAAAGTACTACAAACTTTTACTAAAAAAAAAGATATCTTTTGCACTTTGATTTGATATAAAGAAGGCCTCAAAATAAGCCTGTAACGTGTAGAAATAAAGAATTTATGGAAGGGAGTGTAAAAGTAATCATTAATTCTTATTTTTACCTTTTATAAGACTTTTCATTTCCTTTCTTGCTAAAAATATTGCTAATAATATTGCTAAAAATAAGATTTGGATTCTAATATTTGGATTGTTCATATATAGAGTGTGTTCTTAGTGGACATTGATATCTCCCTTTAAAGCACAACATATAATTTCTTCTGAAACCTTGTATTAGTCTCAATGATAATAATTATATTTTAAATCACATAAATAATATTAAATTGTACATGTTTGTGTCATATAATAAAAACTAAACAAAAAACATTATATACTTGAGAGGAGAGTAAGATCTACATGGAATACAACTAAGATAATTGAAACAAAATGTAAATACAAATAAACTTGTTCACCATGTAGGAACCGAAGAAAAAAATATCAAAGGAACTACATGTTTACCCGCAAATGGATACAATTGAATTTGTATACGTGGCCTAGGACAAGTGGATCAATATGATCAAAATAGAAAAATAATTTGCAATAATAAGTAAGATAATTAGAATGAAGGAAAGCAATAATCAAAGCAATAGCCTGAGCCTCGAAAAATCTATGAGCTAGAATCTCTGGGCATACATATTGTTATGCCTTGAAAACATAATCACGAACAAAAGATTGCTTGAAAAAATATTAGTATACTGTTATTATAAGAAAATTCAGATGATCTTACAATGAAATCAGAATCTTTATTTGTACTTGAGCTATGAGACACATATTTCATGGATAACACCCTCATTAATATCAAACAATAATGCTAAGGCAATAAAGAGCTAATAAAAAGGGCAATAATGCTCATTAAATACTTGAGGAAGACCCAAGATCTTCTGAACAGATGACGGCGGATCTTGCTGCGTTACCTATCCGGTGAGACATTGTGTCTTCCCCGGATTATCCTTCATGATTCTGTTCTCGAACACGGAGACCAAAATTAGGTCCTATCCGTTCACAGAGACTTGTCTGATACTCTTCACTTGATGACATGTACTTGATCTATCATCTGCCGCCATGTGTCAACATATAACTCATCCACATAGTGTGTACATATTTTTTCCAATATAATGCAGTTGCATAGTGTAGAAAATGCCTCGGTGAACAAACTAATCATCAGTTGATAGTTCGCTAATTTAATGATTAGGATATTTTTAAAATAGAAACACAATCACCATTTCATTTCCATCTTAATGACCATTTAGAGCACTACTCCTTAATTGTTTTTCACTTTTACTGATCATTCACATCTAACATTCTGCATATTTCGAAAGTAACTGAGAGAACAACAAGAAAAATAATAACATACTCAATGTAGATAAGTTGAGTTTGGGGAGAATAGGATTTATGCAGATTTTAACTCTATAATGACTGTCCGATTGTTATGAATTTTCGTCTGATTTCCTAAAAATATAATTCGTCCGGATACTCACCGACAATTGTTATGCATGGAAATTGATGAGTAAGAATAACCTTTAACCATTTTAGAAGGAAGATTAATCGACTTAAAAATTTCTGAAAATCATGTCTTAGCTCGAGCAAGAATAGTGTTGCCTAAGAGCAATCGCACTTGCAGAGTTGATTCCATCGGGACGGAATTGCTATTAAGTCAGTGTGTTAAAATTTCTAGAATGATTTTACTTTCCCAATATCATATCTCGAGGGGGGTTTCTGAAAGATTGTGATTAAGTTTCTTCACCCTTTGTGATTGTATTTCATATTTTAAGGTATCTAATCTTGATATAGAGTTTGTAGTAGTGTAAGGGACGACACACATTAAGTTGAAAACTCTCTCGGCGCACGATTAGCCGAGGTAGGCTATCTTACGCCAAGCATGGCTAAACGACGATAATGTGGGCCTGCGCCGGTAACGATGACTATGGTTACACCGGAAAATAACCCAGCAGAACTTACATCCGATTACTTTTGGAAGCTTCCTCCTTGGGCAATTTCAATCAATAGTGGAGGAAGATAGGGATGACGGTGATAGCGTACAAAATGTGCAATCTAATGGAAAGGGGTTGGCACCTGCGACGACAGCGGTGCCTCGACGTCTCCAGTTCTCTGAAGCAAGCGCATCTACTTAACCAACTCTAAATCCACCGAGAGAACCACCGCCCACTCCAATTCAATCAGATGAAGTATCTACGATAAATAATCGCAGTTCTCAAATGGGTAACCCTCTGAATTTTATACCTCTTGCGTAGTGTAATGGTAGATTTATGGTGTCTATTGATGAAGAAGACATTAAAAATCAGGAGGACTATTGGGCAAATGCGTTAATTGGATATGTCTTGGGTGATACATCATATGTTCGATCGATGAAAAGTTATGTTGCTGCTATGTGGAGCTTTGTATCCAAACCTCAAATTCTATATCATGATGATGGGTACTACATTATTCGATTCAACACAGCTGATGATCGAGATCTGGTAATGCAAGCTGGCCCTTATACTTTCTATAACAAGCCTTTCATATTACAACATTGGATTGTGGACTTTCTATTTGATCCTGATTGTATTTGCAAGATTCCACTATGGGTAAAATTCCCTAAATTACCTGTAGGATAATGGTCGACTGATGCCCTTAGTAAGATTGCTAGTGTGATTGGCAAGCCAATATACACAGATAAGTTTACTGCTGAAAAGGGTAGGATTACCTATGCAAGAGTTTTAGTAGAAACTGATATCTCTAAGCCTCTACTTGATAACAGTGAGATGAATGTCCCTACTGGAGTCGTCCATCAGAAAGTAGCCTATGATTGTAGACCAAATTTTTGCAATGATTGTCTCTGGTTTGGATATGATGATGATAGCTGTTGGAAGAAGGAGAAGAAACTTAAGGAGGAAGGAGGATTTCAACACGTGCCAAAGAGGAAGAGGAGAAGGAGGAAGTACAAACCTCCAGTTCAGGCATGGAAGGCAAAGCAAGGGGATGAAGAAGCTGAGCCTAGTGTACCTGCTGATGGTGCCACTGATATTATACCTGATGAGACTAGAGTTGTTACTAAGAGCAGGGCTGATAATGCTACAACTACAGAGCCTCAGAGGATGCAATAACAGTACTCTGGAGGCCAGACAACCTCATCCTCTAGCAATGGTAATGAAGCAAAGCTAAATGATATACCAAGCTCCTCAAGCATGAGTAGAGCTGAGTCAGAGCCTCACTTTAACCCTTCATAATCCTGTGCACATGGAATATTAGAGAGCTGAATCAGGCCTTCAAGCAGAAGGGGTTGAAGCTCTTTCTGGCAAAAATAAGGTGTATTTTTTTGCTGTATTGAGACTAGGGTAAAGGAAAGGAAGTCTAAGAAAATCTTATAAAATATAGCTAAGGATTGGTATTATTGCTGTAATTATCCTCATGCTGAAAATGGGAGAGTATGGTTGATGTAGAAGAGGAATTTAAATGTGCAAGTACTATGTGTTCTTGAACAATTCATTCATTGTGTTGTGGAGGATTCTACATTCCAATTCTCTGCCCTTGTGACAATAGTTTATGCTAAGAATGAACAACAAGATAGAGATCATTTGTGGCATGAGCTTAACTTATTAGGTGTCCAAGTTCAACAAGCTTGAATACTTAGTGGTGAATTTAACAATGTATAACTGAAGATAGAATTGGCTAGCCTATCACACAAGAAGAACTTCATGGTTTCCAAGAATTGGTGGCTGATTTGCAACTCACCCCTCTTAGAAACAAGGGGTGCTTTTACACTTGGTGCAATAAACAGGCTGGTGGTAGAAGAGTGTATGGTAAAATTGACTGGACTTTGGGGAACTTGCACTGGTTACAATAATATAGCAATGTGGAAGTAGATTTACTCACACCTTATGTGTATGATCACTCTCCTGTTCTAGTCCAATGTTGGAAGCTGGTGAGTATACACCCTAGACCCTTCAAATTATATTCAACTATAATGGAGCATCAAGGGTTTGGAGAGGTTGTGGAAAGAGTATGAGAAACTACTACAGATGAGTCAGCAATGGGTGGTATATGGCACGAACTTAAACCGTTGAAGGTAGAATTGAAGGATATAAATGCATATATGGCTTCTTATAGTCAGAGGTTGAACCAAGCTACACAACAACTTGAGCAGATTCAGGTTGCCATTGTAGTGCAACCATTCTGTCAGACTCTGTTTGATCAGGAGAAAACAATTACTGCAGAGATTGAGAAGTGGAGTAAGGTAGAAGAGAGGGTTCTCAGACAAAAACCTAGGGCATGCTGGATTGATAGTGGTGACTCAAACTCCAAATATTTTCATGCTCAACTGAAAATAAGATCCAGTAAGAACACTATTTCTTCTATTTACAATGATGCAGGGATTAAACTTACTGACCCAGTGGAGATAGAAAATGAATTTGTGAATTTCTTCACTAAGCTTATGGGAGAGGGTAATGATATAATCCATGTCCCAACATACAGGTTACTCAGAGTGAGACTTGTTAATCTCTGACCCAAAAACATAGTTTGATCTAGGATATAACTATAGAAGAGATAGATGCAGCTATCAAAGACATGCCTGCTGAGAAAGAACCAGAGGTAGATGGATTTCCTATTGAATTCAATACAAAGCAGTGGTCAGTGGTAAAAGAGGATGTCTATAACTAAGCAGTTCTTTGTGATTGATAGAATGCAACAATCTTGGAATTGCATTGCTATTACTCTAGTTCCTAAGACTGCAACTCCCACTCAGGTGAAGAATTTTAGACCTATTGTATGCTGCTCTACTCTTTACAAGATAATTTCTAAGATTTTAACTAGGGGGATTAAAAGAGTTGTCCAATGAATAGTGGGATACTTACAATAAGCTTTTATAGAAGGCAGAAGCATGATAGATAATACATTGTTTGGTCTTGAGCTCTTCAAGGGAAACACTAGAAAGGACATATCATCTAGAGGTGCTTTTAAAGTAGATCTCAGGAAGGCTTATGAAACCTTTGATTGGAATTTCCTGAAGACTATGTTGATTGACCTGTGATTTCCACAAAAGTTTGTCCAGTGGGTGATGAAGTATGTCTCTACAGTTTCTTATTCACTGGTGATTAATAGTGGTCTGGCTAAACCTTTTAAGGGTAGAAGAGGCATAAGTAAAGGGGACTCTATGTCCCTTTACCTCTTTGTAATTGCAATGGGGTACCTTCAGACAGAGATGAACCAGTTGGCATTTAACAAAAAGTTTCATTTCCATCCAAGATGCAAGAGGCTGGGAGTGATACACATGTGCTATGCTGATGATTTGCTTATGTTTTGCATGGCTGATATTGATTCTATTACCTTATTGCGATCTACATTTCAAAAGTATCTGAATTGTATGCAAACTTGGACAAAAGCTCTATTTATGTGATTGGAGTTTCTCAGGAGATAAAAGATGATATTCTCCAACTGCTTGGCTATCCATAAGGGACACTACCCTTCAAATACTAGGGAGTGCCATTGTCTACCAAAAAGCTCTCTATTAGACAGTGCTTGCTTCTAGTTCAGAAGATTACTGCCAGAATTAGTTGTTGGTCAGCAAGGCTCATTTCTTATGCTGGAAGAGTACAACTTATTAAGATTGAACTTTATGGTATGCAGACCTATTGGAGACAAATATTTGTCCTACCTAAGAAGATAATGAAGATGATTGATGTTGTATGTCGATCTTTCTTATGGACTGGTTCAGGGCATATATCAAAGAAAACCTTAGTGGCTTGGGAGAGGATATGTCAACCTAGTGTTGCTGGTGGGCTAAACATTATTGACCTGAGACTGTGGAATAAAGCAGCAGTTATGAAGCAACTATGTGCAATCTCTATGAAAAAGGATTCCTTATGGATCAAATGGATTCACTACTACTACATCAAGAATACAAGTCTAGAGACCATGCTTGTGCCCAAGACTGAAGCTTAGGTAGTCAGGAAGATCATTGAATGTAGAGACACTTTGATGCAGATGATTGATGTGCAAGGCTCCTTAGATCAAACATTTAGTATGTTGCAGAAGGGTGGGTGCTATCAGATCAAGACATCTTATTGCAAGCTACATCCTCAGTACCCAAAAGTGCCTTGGAAGAGCATCATTTTGCATACTCAGATCCTGCCTAGATTTAAATTCAACTTATGTTTGGTTGTCCAGCATAAACTTGCTACTGTTGATAAGCTTCAGAAATTTGGCATTCAAGTGACAATGGGTTGTGCTTTCTGTGGACAAGTTGTGGAACTATTTGGTCACTTGTTCTTTGAATGCTCACATACTAGCAACCTTTGGAGGAAAATGCTGATTTGGCTAGGATGCTCTAGAACTATGGGCACCTGGGAAGAAGAACTACAATGAGCATACAAGTTGGCTAAGAGGAAAACTGGTGCATCTGCAATCACCAGTTGTGTATTTGCAATGTTGATATACTGCATTTGGAGAGAAAGGAATACCTAGAGGTTTTAAGGAGGCCAGTTTGAAGCTGTGAAAGTCTGTAGGGAGATTGCAATGCATATACACGCTATTGCTAGTTGGCAGTCTATATTGTGCACACTTAATCATTTCCCTTAGTCTAGCATAGAGTGTATGTTCTGTTTGTATAGAGTTAGATAAGAGATAACTTACTTCTTGTTTAGCATAGGCTCCTGTTTAATAAAAAAAAATCTTGATATAGACTATATTTGGGGAAAATGAGTTCTAAGCTCCATGATAGAATAAGAGGGGATGAAACTTTGTTTTAAGGGTGTAATATGGATTAGTTCATCTTGATATTATGAATAAGTGTTGATTAATTTGAATATGAAAATCCTTTTCAATTTCGAAAAAATTCTTGGGTTTAGAATTGGGTCTTTTGGCAAATCTTGCAATTGAGGGTTCAATTAGGGTTAGTTTTCCAATTAACTTAAGGATATGACTACTTAGTATGTAATCATACTTTGTGGATAATAAAGTTTAGATTTTGGGCACAGTGGGCCCGAGGTTGGTTTAGGTATCTTTTGATATGTTTAAGGACTAAGTTCTTGTATGTATTAGCTTGATTGTTAACATAGAATCTATGTATGTTAGACTATGATTAATACGAGGTGCTCTGAAAGGGAAAGGTTGGTATAGAGGGTTGACTGTTCGTGGCTCATGCTCGGCTTTGAGGTAGACTACATTTTCTGTTTTGTAGACTTCGATAGGAGTACGTAGTAGTTATAAATATTTAGGGGTATTGGGCATGTTTGGGGGTCCTACCTTAGCGGTTGTAATGAACGCTTGGGTGGGTACCGATGTTGAAATGTGATGATAGATGATTAACTGCAGTTATTTGGGCTTGTCACCATACTTGATATTTTGTGCTTATTCATCACAAATGCTTTCGATATGATCTCATGAACTACACGAATTATGTGTTAATGACTTCCTGAAAGTATGTGATATTCATCTCTATACTTGATTGCATCTCATACTTTCTGATTACTTGCCTGGTATTGCCATTTGCATTCATACACTCATAGTTCTGATGATATTGAAATGCGAGTAGTATGAAAATGTTGTGGGTCCAATGAGATCGAAAATGTAAGTTGTTCTATGAGATGGTTGGAAACACTGAGATGATGATACGCAGAGGACCGGGTTGCACACCTGCAATGGATGATATTACAGCCAATGTTGGATCCGTAAGAAATTTCAGATGAGTATATGGACTTTGCGGGTCCTCCATGGATGTGCAGTTCATAGAATTTGAACATCTGTATACTGAAGATGAAAGGTACCTAGCATATGCATTGCATTCATATCATATATTATTTCATTGGTTACCTGTTGATTGGTAACATGGTTGGAATGGTTAATGAGGTTTGAAATGATTTATTAGAAATTGGCTGAATATCTTGATTAAATAGACTGATTCTATTTGACTGGATTGATTTTCATGCTTGGCTTGTTTTTTGTGTATTTGGTTATGTGATTATAACTTAAGAGTCTAAGAGATCGATGTCATATGTTGTTTGTGATTAGTGATGCCTATGTTCATGATTATTTGTAGGTCAAAAGGAACTAAGTGCGTCTATGTGTTGTTGGTGGTTAATAGCTTGTTTGATAAAGTGTCTAGTAAGAGATAGTTAAGGTGTCGTCGTGGTAATTGTTGACTTGTATTTTTTTATGTGCGTAGGGTTTCTGCTTAATAAACGTGCGCATGGTGAGGGTAATTACTTGAAGTGTAATGAGGAAGCTTAATAAACTAATACGTGTCAAGTTGTAATTTTGTGGAGTCATACCTAAACCTAAAGGCTAGTGACAACGAAAGGGCCAACGTTGTAATGTCCAACCTAGTAGTATTACTTTTGCGGCGTTATTAAATGATGTTGTGTATTAAGCGTCGATGTATCTAATGGGTTTGTTAAATTGACCATGTGGGGTATAATATGAATGTGATTAGACAGAGTTGGGTGATTAATGGGTATGTATAGTTGAAACCTTGTATGCTACCTGAACTAGGGGATATCTTATGATTGATAAACCTTTATGCTATTTGAGTGATTTATATGATTGATAAACCTCTATGTGATTTTGGTGATTTCTATGCTTGATAAACCTTGATGTCATATATGTGATTTATATGATTTTATGAAGTCAATGAGAATATGTAACCTACTTGACTATTGAACTGTCTAGAATAGGACATTATGTGAGAGTCAACTTGATGTTTATATCTGTTACGTAACTTTCATCATTGTCTGCATATGTTTTCTACGGGAATACGTTGTGTACGCATGCTATACTTGTTGCATCTTTTACGTGGATATAAGTATTCGGTCTATTTAGGTTACAGTTTGGAGCATGGGAAAATTAAGGCAGGCCACTCATTCCTAGCGGCCTCAATTTCCATCTTAGACAGACCACCCTTATTCATTTAGGGTGGCTTGTTTTACTTTCTTTTATCCTATTGTATATTAGATTCCTTGTATAAGTCAGATCTGGTTTGGTGGGAAGAAGGTTGTATTGTGAAGATCGTTTTATGAGTAATGTTTCAATAGAAACGTATTGTGATGTTTCTTACCTTTCGTTCTCTTCCGCATTTTAAACCTTCTTATTGTAACTGTTTGGGATTGGTTCGCCGACCGAGGGATAGTGTAATTGCCATCACGATGCTCGTGATTTGGGTCGTGATAACCTCTATCTTTATGGGATAGAAAGGTTGTTTCTAATCGACCCTCGATTCAAAAGAAAAGTAACTAAGAAAAGAGGGTGAAATTTCAACAAAGCATATTTAGTTTCATATGTGAAACTAAATAAACATAGGTAAATATATTAAAAACATATCTCACTCCAATACAAGATTTTATAATAATAACATTATTGGCTATTATAAGAAGATGGCAATTGTTAAAGTATGATTTTCTTGGAAACAAATTCAATATAGGAAATCCAGGAGCAAATTAATTAAGCAATACACATCAACTTTTCATAGCTATTTTATGCATGTCCAAAATGTTTTTTTCTCAGTTAATTCACACACTTCATCCCCAAAATATTTAGCATCAATTATTACACATGATTTTGCGATGAAATTACTTTTTTTACCGTCGAAGCTCGGGATTATTTTTTAGGATGACTTTTTGGGCCCAAAATTTAAGTATAATAGTATGAGTATCTACGAATTCGTTTTCTAATGTAGATTATATATTTGATAGTTTTGGAGCGTTTGGAGGCATTCCGAAAAGGAAAGGCAAAAATCTTGAGATTTGTGGTACGTTTGCTCGGCATTTGAGGTATGTTAAGACTTCCTAGAGTTCGTTGAGGGATGTTTTGCTAATTACAAACTAAAAATAAAATATATAATGAGTAAGGCCGAAAGAGGAGGATCTCGTACCCATGGTGTAACGGGCATTGGTATGAGTATATGTGTTATGAATGGGAAAGTATGATTTCTGTAGTTACAAATTATAATCCAAGAATGCCAAAGCATGTAAGCATTAGCTAATAATTAGATGGCTTGATTGCTTATTGTGTGTTCATATCTCTTCATTGAACCCGTATACCTGTCATAGTCGAGGTGAATGCATATCACGCTATGTACCTGGTTAAATTAATCTGCATTGTCATTCATGTATTCTATTGATATTATCATGAGATCGGATATGAGTAAAAATTGAGCATGTAGAGATCTTCCGAGCTACGATTGTGTTATGATTATGAATTGGGAACATAGAGATCATCTATGTTGGGGATTATTTGATAGTGCGCTGAGATTGTCCGCACGGGTATGTGGAGACTGTATGTGCCGATATATGGACCTTGCAAGTCCCTCATGGATCATAAACTCCTAAATATTACCGAAGAGTGTCGTGTATATACAGATTTGGAGAGAATTTTGTACTTGAGGCATATCATTGCATTACATCTTTCATTCTTAACTGATTATGTCCTTAATAGATCAATGGGAATTACTTGACATATGATTATCCTTTATCCTGTGAAAACTTGATTGTTGGGTGTCATGTAGAATTGTAAGGTAAAAGATGAATTTCTTACAAAATTTCGTCACTACTTCTTCATTATCGGTCTATGAGATTTACCGAGTACACCTTGTTTTGTACTCATACTACAATTTTGCACTCTTTCTTATGCAGATTCTATTCAGAATAGGAGTGGGTCCCACAGAGTAGCATGAGTTCGAGGGTGTTGATTCAGGAGATCTAGCGGTGAGCTGCCTAGATAATCCGCAATGCAAGTCCATTTATACCTTTATTTATTTTTGTCTCTTTTACATTTAAGACAATGTATTTAGTCTATTCAAACTTGTATTAGTATTGTTAGTAGCGCTTGTACACTTGACACAAGTCTTGGATGGTGTATTGGGTTATTTCCGCATTTTGATTATTATATAGACTTGGTTATGAATTTTTGTATTTTCTATTTTATTTTCTGTTTATTTAACTTAAAATGAATTAGTTGTTAATCTTTTGGCTTACCTATAGAGTTTGGAATATGTGCTATCATAACTTAAATTTTGGGTCACATTCCCAGATTGGAATTTGTCACACCCCAATTCGGGGGTGTGGCCGGCATCCGGTACCTTATTGGACCGAGCGAACCACAATGAAACCCTTGACCTAAACATATAGAAACCTTGGCCAACAAGGCCATAACCAGCCAAAATTTGTACGGAGACATAATCAACATATATGTAAGGCCGACAAGGCCACCATCTGCAACATAGAATGTCATATGAACATCTCAACCTGAAGGGGGTAGACAACCCAAAACATAGATGCATGACCGACAAGGTCATCGTACAGGTCTGTAGACCATAACATCAAGACCGACAAGGCCATCTATGACATTTAGATATATAACCCATGTATACAAGCCATTAAGAAAACATAATTATCATATGGGCGGACATGGCCCCGACCTACCCATCAACTGTATATATATATATATATATATATATAAGAATCACTTCATAACCTCTGACTCGGTAGCTCTGGAAGAAGCCAATCAACAGCTGAACTCACAAGCTCCTACAGAGGAGTCCTATCTGAGCCCCTACCTAAACCTGCAGCAGGAAATACAACGCCTCTAGCAAAGAAAGCGTCGGTACGAGTGAAATGTACTAGTACGTAAAGCATGAATAGCAATATGAAAGCATAGATGTGAAGCAGGATATAATAAGCAACCTAATTGCCTGACAACTTGTATGCCACTCGGGGTGAACAATAAAACTCTTAAACTGTTCTGAGACTCTGGTACATATACAGACTATACAATCTTCCCTCTAGTTATAGCTCGGGGTGTTTACATAGGATATTGTCCTCCGGTTATAGCCCAGGGTGTTTACATATATTACTACCCGCCGGTTATAGCTCCGTGTGTTTATATACATATATAACTGCCCAACGGATATTCGTTCAGTGATGTTTATGATATACCATAATAGAAATATCACTATTGGCCTTCTTACCTTATAAGCTCTTCTTTCGCTTTAGAACGACTCTTGGTCGACTTAACATATTAATCTTTTGATACGCTCCTTTTAGTAGGGATATGAAACTTTAGGAACTTATACATACGGCTGACCAACCAACCTATATAGGATATGATAATAAGACAGGAAAGTACTCCCAACAAGGGACAAACAAACACGTGTTTAGGATACTTCTTTTGACGTTTCATTTGGAAATCAAAATATGTTTTGAAATTCATGCTTTTGAAAGGAGGGATAGCCTTACATACCTTTGTCAATAGCCCACGAGTTCCTGAATGAGCTACAAATGATAATCTAAATTATAAGAATGGTCTGAATAAAAAATGGATCAATAAATCATAAGTTAATTCACTTAGACATTTCACCTTGCCTGCGTAGAACTCCCATATTATTAACAATTGAAGTCTATAGATATGACAATACAACCAACTTCTTCAATCCCTTTCCTTAATCTTCACAACAGAACCAACTATCCATTACACAACAACCATAACTATAGCAATAACCAATCTCATATCCATCACAAGAATACTACATGAAGCTCTACAACATCTACAAGGGTTGTCTTGTAATTTCCCAATCATACAACGTGGCTATGACTTAGATAAGATAAAATACATAGAGGAGAGGAAGGAATTACCTAATACATCAAGGACAAGCTTTGGAACAATCATTCTCAAACTTGAAACAGCCCACAACTTAGCAACAACCTCATCCAAATGAGAGGTGCTTAGGGTCTGTCTTGGATGAATTATGAAGAAGGAGGACGGACCACCACTTAAATAACTCCAAAAAGTCGGCCACCGCCTCAGCTCTACGGCATGATCTGCGATTCACAGACATTGTCTGTGTTTCGCAGATCATATCGCAGATCTTTCCTCAAACTTTCAAATTTTCCTATCCCAATCAACGACTCATCTGTGTTTCGCAGACATGGTCTGCGATTTGCAGATCATGCTCTGCGATTCGCAGAGTACCCTGGATGACAACATTTATCGAATTTCGTCGAAACTTACTTCCGTCAATCTGATTGGTTTAAACCTTCTCGAAACTTACTCAACACTTTTCTAAACCCTCTACGAATCTCTTGGATGGATCTCACCCTCTTCGAACCTATATCGACCAATATTATGATAACGATGACGTACGAAACACGGGATGTAACATTTTGATCATGACATGTGTAGTTTCCCAATGAAAGTTATAAAACATGTCTTTTAGCAAAGAGATTCAAGTTATATGACGTATTTGAAAGATAAAATGAAAATAAGTAATAATAAAAACCGATTACTGTAAATTGAGTGACTATTGAGACATTCAGCCCCTCCTTTTTCAAGTCTACCTTCCAAAAAGAAATGAAGGTAATTTCCAACTTTTGAAAGAAACATTGCACCAAATATTGCCTCAAAAGGTGAATCGTAAAGGATCAGTGGACTCACCGACCATGTTGCTTTAAGTAACAAGGGACAGTGGACTCACCGACCATGTTGCTTAAGTAACAAGGGACAAAAGACTAGTAAACCCGTGAAGAAAGGCTAGAAAACCCGTGAAGAGCTTCAAAGAAACACAATAACATATTTTCACTCTTCGTTTCATTTGATATGACGTTATTTTTTTGTATGTTTGTTACAAATAAAAATGACATCTTTTAATAATTAAAGATAATTTATATTTAAACTTTTTATTTTAACGTTAATGATATATTTTTTATGACCACATAAACTCATAATATGTTTAAGACTATAAATTTTAATTTTTTTTATCTCTAGCTTTATTAAACTCTATACTCATTGAGCCAAACGGCATTGTATAGATTGAAAGAGATAGTCATTAGCAGAAAATTTGGAACTAAAAGCAGGCAGACATGGTCCATGTCCTTCACTGCTAAAAGCCAGACATTTTTTGCTTTGGCCTTTACCTTTTAGATGTGATATAATATGGTAACTAGTGCTCTCCGTCTCAATTTGTGTGGTATTTCTTTGATTTAAGAGTTAAACGAGTTTCTTAATACCGATTTTTTCAAATGTTTTAAAAATATTTTGAATTGTTAATTATTGTGACTTATAGTACTTCTCGAGTAATTCTCAAATATGTAAATTTATTTTAAAAATTATAAATATTCAATATCCGAATTCACCGTCAGAAATAAAAAATCTCAACTCTCGAAATTCGAACGGAGCCACATATATTGAAACAGAGGGAGTATTATATTCTGATATTAATTAGTTTTTCTTTATATTTGCCGTCCTTGACGGTATAGTTTTCTCTTGCACTTCCCGACTCTAGTAATAGAATAATGAGTACACCTACAAGTGCAACAATGATCATATGAAATTTCCTCAAACACTTGAATGTCTACACCTTGTTGCCTTTCTTGTGAATGGATTTCGCATTATAACTTGTAATTACTTTTATTTTTGTGTTTGTTCTGATTCACGACTTACTATAAATACATTCTATAAAACGCAACATAATTACAACCAATGCTCTTAATTAGCTTTTTCTAGATGAGAATTACTACAAAAGTACAAACGGAAAAGAAACAATAAGAACGATAATCCATTTCTAAACAAAAAAAATACTATATCTCAGTTATGTTCTCTATTTTTGTCATGCATGCTGTAACCATCTAAACGATAATCCATTTCTAAACAAAAAAATATACTACATCTCAGTTATGTTCTCTATTTTTGTCATGCATGTTGTAACCATCTAATCCCTATTTGGTTTGGAGGAATTATAAGGTGGGGAATCGAACCCTCACCAACAAGGTGAAAGTGCATGTAGCCACCCAACTGAGCTATATTTGGTTACGGATAGTGACTTTTTTTTTAAAAATTGTTTTATTACATAGGGGGTAGGGGAAGGGGAAATGGAGAGAGGATTACAATGTGGAGATTCGAACTCGAACCCTCACTAATAAGGTAAAAGTTCAGGTTGCCAACCAACAGAGCTACTAGATCCCTACTTACGGATAGTGACTCGAAAGTTAAGATATCAAATAATTTGCCGATATGGAAACTTAATTTACAAATGAAAAAGATAAATTAATTTGTTTTGTTTTCCCGTGAGATCAAAGGTTGGTCTTTTCTGTCACAATAGAGTATTGTGACAAAGTTTGCATAATTCAAATTAGGTTCCACAGGTCTTTAAGTGGTCATTTCTAGTCTAGTAGTTACAAATTCCGTTATGAAGTTATATTTATTGTATTTTAGTACCCCTAGTTAGTACTCAGCTATAATGAGTCTCTTGTAGGTTGTTATAACCGGAATATTGTTGCATTGGGAATTTATCCAGAAAAATTAAACTTTATCTTCTTCTTCTTGTTGTTTTCTCTACTACTTTGCATTTGCAGCAAGAGTTCTTTTTCTCTTGTTACAAATGGCATCAGAGCCAACTGGGCCGCGGGTGCCACCATCGAAAATATTAGGGTTACAGGACAAGCTGCGTTCCCTGAGAAATCAGTTGACGACGTTCGTTGATGACACCAGAAACTAATCAATTTCAATTTCAATCGCAGTTTGAAGAGTCACGAGAACCAATAAGAAACTAGATTTGATTTTGTCAAAAATGCAAACAACGAGCTCCACACTAGTGGCGATTTCGAACCCTAGTTCTTCGGCGACACTAGGGACCACGGCGACATTAAGAGCATTAACAGAGGCAACACCAACAGTTCTAAATCACAGTGAAGCAGGGCAGGCCTCAGGTACTAAATCACACATCCCTAATACACAAGCCTTATACACTCTTTCAACCTTTCCTGCCGAAAGGGGTTTCACCTTCCCCTAGCTCTACTATTCTCAAGCCCACCTCTCTATAGGAACCCTAATATAACCCTAACACCTCTAGCATCATCAAATCACACAATTCAAAACCATGACACCAACATCAAAACCATCAAACCTACGATAAATATCCCAAAATTCGATGGTACTAATCCTAGGAGCTAGCTTGGAAAATGTGAGAAGTTTTTTGAACTGTACAACATAGTTGAGAAAGAAAAGATTAGTTATGCCTCAGTTCACATTGGGGAAAGGGAGGATGTGTGGTTTCATAGTTGTATTATTAATAATAAGGGGTAATGACATGGTCTAAATTATGTACTGAGGTGTGTAGGAGGTTTGGTAATGTTAGACCTTAAGACATTATAGATGAATTCAACAAGATTGTGCAAACAAGTACTGTTGATCAGTACAAAGATAAGTTTGAAGAACTTACCGACTATATGACCATAATCAACCCTCTACTTAGTGAAATCCACTATCTCAAGTTTCATTAGTGGGTTGAAACCTGAACTGAAACCTCTAGTCAAAATGACCAATCCCACCACAGTTTTGGATGCTTATGAAACTGCTAAATTGTATGAAGAATCCTTCAAGGCTCTCATACCCTTTACTCATCAGAGAAGTCCTCAGAATTACAACACAAAGCCCCTAACCAATTGTTACTCCATAAATACATAATCTGCCACCACTAGATACGCTACTAACCAACCATCATTAAGAATCACCTACCCTACTCAGAAAATAATAAACAAAGTGTCATTTAACCAAACACCCTTCCACCCAACTTAGAGACTCTGAAGGAGCAGGGCTTGTGTTACAAATGCAAAGAGAGGTATTTCCCTGGGGTAGGGGATGAGGATAGTGAAATTCAGGAAGTGTTTATGGATGTGGCTGAGACATTAGAAGAGAAAGGGGAGGAACAAGCTGAGGTCTCAATAAATGCATTACTAGGCCTATGTTTTTCCAAGGGTAAAATATCCACTATCAAAATTTAGGGCATGATAACAAAATACCTATGACAATTTTGATAGACAGTAGAGCCACACACTCATTCATTGACCCCTACATTGTCAATAGGTTAAGTCTACCAATACAACCCATGAAGAAGCCTATGATAGTTTTTGTAGCCAATGGACAAGAGATAAATTGTCAGCTAGATAGCCCTTTATTTGAATGGAAGATGCAGAATGAGCAATTCAATTTTAGACTCAGATTAATAAATGTGGGAGGATGTTTATATGATACTGGGAATGGATTGGATAGATATGGTGGCACCAGTGATACTACACACCAGACCTCATAGCCTAAGTTTCATGTGTAAAGGCAGGACAATCACACTGTATAGGGAACATGAAGATTCTGGCATTGAAACAGTGAACCCTGAAGAGTTAAGAATGATGCTATAATATGGCACTTGTGAAGTGGTTGTTGAGATATCCACGGTCAACCTAGTAGTATCAGTAAGAGAGAAACAACCTATACACCCTGCTATTGACAAGCAGTTGCAGAAATACCAACCCATCTTTCATGAACCTACTGAGTTACCACAAAAAAAAGTGTGTTCATATGATCAACCTAATCCATGGAGCTCAACCCTTCAACCTAAGGACCTACAGGTATTCTTATGATCAAAAGAATATCATTGAATCTATCATTACAGATATGATCAAGGCTGCTACTGTAGTACCTAGTCAATCAGCCTTTGCATCCCCTGCACTATTGGTTAAGAAGAAAGACTCCACATGGAGGTTGTATGTAGACTATAGAAGGCTAAATAGTCTAACTATTAAGAATAAGTACCCTATACCTATGATAGATGACCTGTTAGATGAGTTATTTGAGGCAAATGTATTCTCTAAGGTGGATTTAAGGGCTGGGTACCATCAAGTGAGGATGAAAGTGAGAGGAGCATAAATCTGCATTCAAAATACACCATGGTCTTTAGGAGTTCAGGGTAATGCCTTTTGGCTTAACCAATGCCCCTGCAAGTACTGATCCAAGCAAAGTGGCTGCAATGTTAGACTGGCCCTATCCCAAAATTGTTAAGGAGCTGAGAGAATTTTTGGGGTTAACAGGGTACTATAGAAAGTTTGTTAAAGGGTATGCTCACATTAGCAAGCCACTGAGAAACTAACTAAAGAAATGGGAGTTCTTGTGGAATTCTGAGGCTGAAACAACCTTCAACCAGCTTAAAGTGGCTATGTCCAGCACACTTGTATTAGCATTACCTGATTTCACTAAGCCCTTCATATTGGAGGTTGATGTATGTAACACAAGTATTTGTGCTGTGTTAATGCAAGACAAAAGACCCTTGGCATTTATGAGTCAAGTTCTGAACAAAGGACACCAGGGCATGTCTACCAATGAAAAAGAGTTAATAGCATTATTTCAAGCTGTTGATAGGTGGAGACATTATTTACATCCCCATCATTTCACAATTAAGACTGACTACTTCAGTCTAAAGTCTTTTTCAATACAAGAAGATAACTATTACATTGCAACATAAAGGGCTAACTAAATTGATGTGCTTAAGTTTTGAGATTCAATGTAAAAAGGGGGTTGAGAATGTGGTTGCTGATGCCTTATCTAAGAAGGTTGTACCTCAGCAGGATAATGCCATGAAAGAAAACACAATACGGTGTTTAGTAATAACACAAGCACAACTTAAATGGATTGAGGAAATTTGAATAGCTACAAAAGGGACCAAGAAGTGTTACAAGCCATAACCACTCTTAGTGACAAATACTGACATTGAACTGAATCATTCTTTTAAACAAGGGGTGTTATGATACAAATAAAAAGCTTGGGTGGGACAAAATAGACCTTTGAGGTAGAACTTCACTCTAACAATGCACAAGTCTAGGCTGGGAGGTTATTCAAGGGTCTGGGCCACTTACCAAAGGCTAAAATCAATATTTTACTGCCCTGCAAAGATTAAGCAAGTTAAGGTTATAGTACAAGTATGTGAAGTATGTCAAAGATGCAAAGATGAACAAGTGGCCTATCCAGGCTTATTGCAATCTCTACCCATTCATGAAGGGGCATGGGAACACATTTACATGGACTTTATTGAGGGCGTACCAAAATATGAAGGGAAAGACACTATACTGGTGGTTATTGATAGATATAGTAAGTATGCACTTTTCATATCCACTGCTCATCCCTTCACAGCTTCACAGATAGCCAGGATGTTCTTAGACAACATCTATAAATTGCATAGATTACCCAAGAGTATAGTGTCTGATAGAGACAAGGTGTTCATTAGTAATTTTTGGAAGGAGATGTTTAGGCTACTGCAAGTTTAACTCTGTTACATCTTAGCCTATCATCCACAGATAGATGGCCAAACTGAGAGGCTCAACAGGTGCTTAAAAATTACTTAAGATGCATGACTAGCCATAAATCAAATGGCACAAATGGCTCTCACATGCAAAATACCGGTACAATAGCAATTATCTCACATCATTAAAAATGACCCCCTTTAAAGTGTTGTATGGCTATGATCCCCATCAACTGACTTTTGAACTCATTGCTCAATCTAAAGTGGATATTGTTGATCAAATACTCAAGGAAAGACAGCTAGTAGCTAAAGTATTGAAAAAGAACTTGATTAGAGCATAAAACATGATTAAGGTTAATGCAGATAAAAAGAGAACTGAAAGGGAATTCAAGGAAGGTGATTGAGTGTTCTTGAAACTACAGCCCTATAGACAAACATCTATAGCAAAGAGTCTTAAATTATCATCAAAATTCTATGGCCCATAGCAGATCAATAAGAAGATTGGACTAGTGGCATACCAGTTAGGATTACCTCAGACTGCAAGAATACACCCAGTTTTACATATTTCCCAACTCAAGAAGAAGATAGGGGATCACATTATACCTTCCATGGATCCCCTTTTTTGCCCAGCAGAAGGCCAAATAATGACAGAACCAGTGGCCATATTGGTTAGAAGGATGATCAAGAAAGGGAATAGAGTTGTGACTCAGATTCTAGTGCAATGAGCTAATCTATTACCTAAAGAAGCTACTTGGGAAGATTTTCAGTTTATAAGGTCACAATTTTCAGAGATAGCTGACTTTTGAAGACATAAGCTTATTCTCAAGGGGAATGGAGTGTCACAATAGAGTATGGTGACAAAGTTTTCATAATTCAAATTAGGTCCCACAAGTCATTAAGTGGTCATTTCTAGTCTAGTAGTTACAAATCATGTTATGAAGTTATATTTATTACATTTTAGTACCCCTAGTTAGTAGTCAGCTGTAATGAGTCCCTTGTAGGTTGTTATAACCGGAACACTGTTGCATTGGGAATTTATCCAGAAAAATTAAACTTTATCTTCTTCTTCTTTCTTCTTGTTTTCTCTGTTACTTTACATATGTAGCAAGAGTTCGTTTTCTCTTGTTACATTTTCTGACATAATATTCAACAAAAGATAATCCAGCATATATCTCGATCATTATCAACTAATTAAAGTGGATGTAAATGGGTATACTCTCACGATCCCTCTCCATTAAGCATATGGAAAATAGTCTATATTGTTTAGCCCAGGTTCACAATTCACTCTTTAATTTTGATGATAACGACAACTGAGAAAATATATTTTACTTAAATTAATTAAGCCACTAGTTAATTGGATGAATATTTCAATTATAGAAGGAATTGATATTGGTCAAAACTGCAAAGGTCATTTCATGCAATTCAATTATAAGGATTCGTTCATGGTGATCGACGACTAAAATTATATGTTCGTGATACAAAGAAAAATTGATAGTTGTTGTTTAATTTGTACTCGACTAAACAAGATTAATCACAATATAATCCCTTCATTTGAAAAGAAATTGGATGTAGGTGTTTTCCAGTAAAACCGGATAAAATGGAATGATAGTTAGAAATTTGTTTTAATAGGGTTTGAAGATAAGTGGTCGTATCCAATTCTGAAAACTCCTAAGTGTGTCTGGGTTAGCTTGTAAATAAAGACGATAATGTAATCATAGTATAAAAAAGAACAAGTAATATTCATTTGTGTTGTGACACTCTTATCAAGGTTTCCCGATGTAACCTGAGTTGGTGGGAATGAGAGACACATGTATGGACCCTCCAGACCCCTTGAGTATCCCTGTATCCGCGAGCAGCCGGATGCACCTTTTCACCCAATACAAATAGTCTCCCACTTTCTGGTGTTTTCGTTCAACAAGCCCCGAGAAGTGGAAGAGTTCATGATCTATTTATGTCGCATCAACCCGAGTAGATCATTCCTCGAATATAGTGCACTTAACCTAATGATTTACTCCACCCTTACGCTTCCTTCCCTTATTTAATGCTCTGCCCCTTTTTTCGGATGTCGTCACCCACGTGTCTCATCCCTTACCAAGACCCCTTCTTGGTTAATGGTTACTACAATGATGATGAGGCTCTCTTTATTCGAGGCAAAATTTGCAAAAGAGAAGGTGTTTCCCTCGTTTCCTATTTTGAGGATATAACCCTTCGCATACTTGAAATAACCCATATTCTTCTTTGAAGCAGACGTGGTCTCTCTTTCTTTCTCGGTCATGTAAACTCTTTGTCTAATCGACTCTTTCCTTTTAAGAGAACAATCTAAATGTGACACTTTTACAATGAAATACCGGGATTTTTTTGACACTAGAGTCCCAAAATCTAAGAAATTAAGCCAACGATCGACTATCTCTCTCTCTCTCTCTCTCTTTCAATTTTCAGCAAAAACCCTCTAGCAATTTCTGCAACTCTCCAGCTTCTTTCAATCTTCCATTATATCTTCGGACTCATCTATCGCCGGTGGCCGGCCCCTACTAGCCAAAATATATAAGAAGAGCCCAAATGTTTGGTGTCACTAGCCATCTGGCTAAGTCATTCATTCCCAAATAATGTATCGATGAAAAATATCTTCATGAGTGTGACACCTTCTCCAACCCCCACTATGATCGGGAATGGCCGACAAGCTTATTCATCTCCTCCATCCATCATAGAAAACTTAACCAGGGCAAAGTGGACTGCAATTGGAAGGACAAAAATGTTCTGATCCTAAGGGAGGGTGAGAAGATCACTTCCTATAAATCGGGGTACTCCTTTGTGTACACCTACCCTTTCTCTCTCAGGGTAAGCAACCAGATCGATCCTATAATCTTAAAGTTTTACCAGAAATATAACATATGTTTAGCCTAGGTCGGGCCAGCGGTGTGGATGATTGTGGCATGCTTTCAGTATATCTCTATCCACATCGAGAAGGAATTTATGTTGGAAATTTACTAATGTGAAATTAAGTATATCCCATTATTTATGACTCAAACAATTAGGGACCCACACGTCGGAAATGTCGTTTCCACACACGTGCACACGTAGTGCCAAGTATCGCAAATTTCATTAGTGAAAGAGATATAGGTACGTATGTAATACGTTTGAGACATAGAATCCTGGACGGTTATTGGCCAAATGATAAAGTATTCCACGTTGGTAAATGAAGGAAGAAGTGTATGAAGTGTAAGATGAAACGAATTGAAAATCGCCGTGGAGCCGTGAAGGACCACGGCGCAACACCGTCGGAGCTGCGGCGCCAGAGCACTGCGGCACTTCGGAGGCAGAATGCTGCGACGAAAAGTTAGAAAGTTCTGACCTTTAGGCTGGTTTGGAGCATTGAATCTCCATTACTCGGCACATGAATTCAGCCATTATTTGATTGAATGTAACCCCTCCATAAGTCTCATTACATGGCTATTGAAAGCCATTAGTTGTCTAGTTGAGGGGGCATCTCCTTACACTATAAATTGAGTCCTTTGGCTCAATTGTTGGACACTATACTAAGAAAATACTACAGAATTTCTGAATTCATCTTCTTCCTCTCTAGCAAGTCTACTATACTCAAAGTTCTTCAAGAGTAACACTTGAGTTTCCTTTGCTCAATTATTAAGTTGCTGTTGTATCTTGGGAGACTATTGCCCGACAACGTAAAAGGAGATATACGGGGCAATTTTGTCTTAAAGACAATGTGCCATCACTCGACTCAACAAATCACACAATAAGTTTGTTTTGTCCTTGATTTCCACATTTGTTATAATCTTTAATTTATCCTTTCTAGAAATTGTAATATTTACTTCTCGTTCCCTGCAATTGTTGTATCCCATAATTTTAAGACAAGATTGTTGTAAGTGCTTAGAAAGATGACTAGAAGAGAATAACTCGCTTCTGATTCTGCTGTTGTTACTCAAGGCAACCCCTCTGCCTTCCCCAGTGCTCAAGGCACACCCAATGCCTTTCTGGTTGCTCAAGGCTCATCCAACGCCTTTTCTGCTGCTCAAGGGAACGTTGCCGTTCCTCTACCAACTGGATTCCACCATAAATGCCCAGAAAAGTTCATGGGCTCAAACTTCAAGAGATGGAAACAGAAGATGTTATTCTATCTGAATGTTATGGGAATGACTCGTTTCCTAACAGAAGATCCTCCACAAGCTGGAGATAAAATGGACCATTTACCTACTGAAACGGCTGAACGGGGCCAATGTATCTATGTCATTAATGGCATGAACATGGTTCTTGATGCATGGAGTCATAGTGATTTCATGTGTAAGAACTATATTTTGAACTGCCTGTCAGACCCTCTCTACACGGTGTATTGCACCGTAGGCATTGCCAAAGAGTTATGGGAAAAACTACAGAAGAAGTACAACGCACAAGATGCAGGTACTAAGAAATTCATCATTGGAAAATTCTTGAAATTTCAAATGGTGGATAGTAAAACAGTGATGTCCCAAGTCCAGGAATTCCAAATGATTCTACATCACCTGGATTTGGAAGGTATGAAACCAAATGAGCAGTTTATGAGTTACTTAAAACTCAAAACAAAGGAAATGACCTTTGAAGAACTTATTATCGAACTCCAGATTCAAGAAGATAATAAGAAGGCCTTACCTAGGGGTAAACAACCCGCTGAGGCAAAGGCAAATCTGGCTGAGGCCAAAGGGAACCCAAGCAAGAAACGCAAGTTCCAGAAAGACGGCAAGACGCAAGCGGCGGAGAAGTTCAAAGGAAACTGTCACCATTGTGGGAAACCTGGTCACATGATCAAGGACTACCGCAAGCTCAAGACTGAGCAAAAAGAGAAGGCCAAGGCTAAGGGCAAGGCACATGTTAATATCATCAAAGACATATTTCTAGACTACATGATTGAGGAGTTCTCAGCGGTGGTGCTTGACGAAAAACTTGTTGAGAATCCCATGCAATGGTGGATGGACACAGGTGCTACAAGACACATCTATTCCAATAGAGATGCCTTCTCCACTTATACACCAGTTACAAACAAGAAGCTATTCATGGGTAACAACACTTCCTCTGACGTGCTGGGGGTAGGAAAGGTAGTCATGAAGATGACTTCTGGAAAGGAGCTCACTCTGAAGGAGGTGATGCATGTCCCTGAGATTAGAAGAAATTTAATTTCAGGTCATTTATTGGTTAATCCTGGTTTTAGGCTAGTGTTTGAGTCCAATAAATTTGTAATCATCAAGAATGGAACGTTTGTGGGAAGAGGATTCGTATGTGAAGGCCTCTTCAAAGTTAACACCATGTCTATAATACGTGCAAGCAATAATATTGAAGTTTCTTCTTACTTGCTTGAGTCCTCTAATTTATGGCATCATAGATTAGGACATGTTAACTACAAGTCCATCCAAAGGTTGGTAAAGTTGGAGTTGTTGTCGTCTATCGACGTAAACACTCAACATAAGTGTTAGGTGTGCATAGAGGCAAAACTCACAAAGCTTCCTTTTCGATCAGTCGAAAGGAATTCCGCTCCTCTGGATTAGGTACAATGTACTTTGCGGGTGATGGATGCTACCGTTCCTGAATCGGTAAACTTTACCTATTATAGACTGCGAGATGTCACGGTGACCTAGTATGAGATGTGGGAGCAATCTAGGGGACCTCGTGCTCCACTATCAGGATGAAGAGAATTTTCAGAGGCCTTCTTACAACATTTTCTGCCAGTCGAGCTTCGAAGGGCCAAGCAGGACAAGTTCCTACGTCTTGTGCAGAGAAGCATGAGTGTTCGAGAATATAGCTTGCAGTTTAATTCATTGGCCAGTTATGCTCCTATGATTATAGCGGAGATGAGTGATCGGGTACATAGGTTTGTTACTGATTTGGGGCCACACTTGGTCAACGAGTGTACTACGGCTTCCTTGAATCCGAGTATGGATATTGCTCGCATTCAAGCTTATGCACAAAACTTGGAGGATCGTAAAAGGCAATAGCGGGTAGATCGAGAATGTGATAAGGGCCAGCATAAGAGGGTCGATCCGTAGGTGACGTGATGGACTTTGGAGGTGGGCCCAGACCACAACTTTATAGATGACCATCTTACCCAGCAGCTAGTGCATCATTACCATTCTTAGAGTCGAGGGCTGATCGGTATGTTCAATCGAGACCAGGTCAGAGTTCACAAACGTCAAGGTCTTAATACAGAGAGGATTATGTTCAGATGAGACTGTCGTTGGCTCTATGCGAGCAGTGTGGTAGGGCTCATACAGGGTCATGCCAATAAGGAGCAATGGTGTGTTATTCTTGTGGTGAGCTTGGTCATATTAGGAGAGACTGTCCGACAGGAGGCGAAGGTGCTAGGGCCCAGCCAGTCAGATCTGTAGCAGCTTCATCACATTCAGTACGCCCGTCAGGGCAAGGTCAGCTGACATTATCCGGTTGAGACAGAGGTAGGGATGGAGCAATTAATTTCGGTGAGGGCTAGAACTGCACATATGCATTGATGGGACGATAGGATCAAGAGTCCTCACTTGAGGTTATTACAGGTACATTATCGGTCTTTCCACATAATGTGTATGCGTTATTAGATCCATGCTCCAATCTATCATATGTCACCTCAACATTCGAGGATGAATGTTTCTAAGGGGGGAAGGATGTAACATCCTGTACTTTTGAGTCACGGTTTGAATCGCTAGGTGTATGTAAAATCGCTAGGCGTGTGTAAATAGACCTGAGCGTTGGGAAAATTTATGTTATATTTACATATGCTAAAAAAGATATTAGTATATGAAAGGATAAAACCCTGAAATAATTTTTGATGTAACAAGTGTGACGATGAGGATTAATAATAATAATTATATATCACCAAAGAGGTTATGGACTAGTGTCATATCACAAAATTATGACATTGAGTATATGAAGGTCTTATAAGTTATTAAGATTTAGGTGAATTGGGATCACAGAATTAATTGTGTGTATAATTGATTAATTGTGGAGTATGATACATGTGTGGCGTGAAGGTGTGAGCCACGAAACCATTTCAAAGTGCATGTAATTAAAGAGGTGTCATGTGTTAGGATTTAGTGGGATTACTTAATATTTAGTGGGAACAAGTCTAAGTGGAATTTTATACGTGTAGTCTCTCAAAAGATTGCCTAATGACTAAGTTAAGGTGATTTATTAGGTGGCTGCCATATGATAAGAAATGGGAATTGAGTGGGAGACATTATGATTCATTTTGAGAGGTATATAATTTCTTGAGAATCTTTTAAGGCCTAAAGAACAATCAGCAATCTTTACATTTTATTTTGAAGAAACAAGTCAGTAGCTTGCACTCCATTTTCATGAGGAAAAAGAAAACATTCAACAACTTTTTAACATTTCATTTTGGAACCATTTTGATTTTATTAGAGAAGTTAGAACAAAAATAGATGTGCCCAGTTAGTTCAGTTAGGTGATAACCAACTCGTTCCTAGTCTTTGGTTAAAATGAAATATTTTGCAAATGTTGTTCAACACAATGCTTCAACAAGTATTAGAAGGGTCGGTTCAAGGTATGTTAAGGCAAATTATTTATTTCTTTTGGCATGTTTCATGTAACGAAATATAACCTTGTTCCATAATTTATTCTATTCCTAGGAGTTAAGAATATTCATGTGATTGATTTCTATGTTAAAAGCATGTCTAAATATGTTCCTAAGTTTTTATTGAGGCATACATAAAAGATATTGATAATCATGATATTAGCTGAACGTATAAGGATATTATGTCATTCAATAAGTTCAGAAGTTTCATTGTCATTCATGCATTATATATATACATATAATATAATGGATCGGGTTGCACGATCCGCAACACTAACATATATTGGGAGGGATTGCACGATCCGCAACTCTAACATATATTGGGACGGGTTGTACAATCTGCAACACTAACATATATTGGGATGAGTTGCACGATCCGCAACACTAACATATATTGGGACGAGTTGCACGATCCGCAACACTAACATATATTGGATCGGGTTGCACGTTTCGTAACATATATATTTATATATATATATATATACCGTATTTGCATTCTGCATAACATTTAGGAATATGTATTAGGTCCCTCAGAGGCATTTACTGCTGGTTAGCCGTTCCTATCGACTGTTGGTATGGTTGGATATTTCTGTTTTAGTTGTTATTATATCCCTGTTATGATATTATTCATGCCTGACATACTCAGTACATCAGTCGTACTGACGTCCCTTTTGTCGGGGGACGCTGCATTTCATGCCCGCAGGTTTACATAGACAGGACAACGATCCACATTAGTAGGTTGCTGACTCAGCGGATTTTGGAGCACTCCCCTTGTTTTGGAGTGTCGGTCTTATTTTGGTACGGAATATTTTTTCATGTGTATATGGGTATGGCGGGGCCTTTCCCGACATTTTGATGTGGTATACTCTTTAGAGGCTTGTAGACAGGTATCCAGTGTGTGTAGTAGTGTTGTATAGCCTTGTCGGCCTTTGGGATGTATATGTATATAAGTTGGTTAGCTGATTTTTTTTTCATAGTCCTTTTTTAGCTTAGACCGTATTTAATTATGATTAGGTGTTGACTGTACGAGTGGTGTTACTTGACGGGTGGGATCCGGGTGCCCGTCGCGGCCCTCCAGTTTGGGTCATGACAAACTCCTTTCTTTTGTCATGATTGATATAAGAACGACACTTATAAAATACTCCCCCATAAAAGCTCTACTTTTAGTTGCCAAGAGTGTACTTGTAACTTATCTCATTGATTGGTTATTGTACTTACCAATTCTATGTTGAAAGAGAACTCTTCCTATTCTATTGAGCCATCCCTAAATCGATGTGACAAGGTCCTTATTAGTTTCTTGAAGATTAAATCAATATTACGCTTATTTTTTCTTATTGATTCACATAAAAGAGTAAAGATGATATGTTAGCCGCATAAGGATAGTTGGAGGTGTAACGACCTTAGGTCACTCCGATGGGTTCAAGAGAGTACTTCATATTCTTTTCAATGGCCTTATGCAATATGTATTATATTCATACTATTGTCACCCACATTGGCCTATGCATTCTATACTTAGCATATACATATATGATATTGCCTAGAGAGGCCTACGACATTATATACGCGATATACTATATAGAGAATATTGCCCATAAAGGCCTACTGCATTATATACCTGATATACTATATACAGAAAAAATGCCCATAGAGGCCTACAATGTTATATACGCGACTATATTACAAGTATGCATATTAGGGTCCCAAGAGGCATTAAGAGTTATAGGTGGTTTTTACCAGATTCTCATTACTTTTCTATATCTATTTACAATTTCTTGCATTACGTATTCAATACATTATTCATACTGATGTCCCCTTTCTAGAGCACTGAATTTCATGCCCGCAGGTATAGATAGACAGAGTGACGCTAATTTTCAGTTGGGCCTCAGCTCAGCGATGATGTCAAAGCTATCCACTTGTTCGGAGTAGGTATAATTTCATATATATATATATATATATATATTTATTTATAGGTATTGGAGGGGCCTTGTCCCGGCCTAGTTATGTTCATATACTCTTAGAGGATTGTAGGCAGTCGTCCTACATGTTGGAGTCATAAATGGCCTTACCGGCCCCCATGTTGGATAGTTTGCGTATATTATGGCCTTGTCAGCTTTACTCATATGCATGTTGGGTTTTCTACTTCTACAGGTTAATATGCCATAATGGTCTTATCAGAGTTATTCTGAGGCCTTGTTGGCCCAAATACATATGTAACCAAAGTACAGATGAGTCACGGTACGCTCGGGCCATAAGGCACCGAGTGCCTGCCACACCCCTTAAGGTTGGGGTGTGACAAACTTGGTATCAGAGTAGGTCCGTCCTAGCGATGTCTACAAGTCATGCCTAGTAGAGTCTTGTTTATGAGTGTGAAGTACGCCACACTTATAAACCGGAGGCTGCAGGGCATTTAGGATAGTTACCTTCCTTTTATAATCTTAGATCGTGCGGTAGAGTTGAGTTGTAAGAATTTGAATTTACCTCATTCTTTATGCAGTTCCAGTAGCGCCAATTACCAGTAAGAGTCCTGTTAGTTCACGTTCGCAACCGGTTAATGAAAGATCTCTCCAAATCATTGATACGCCAGAGATAAAAATATTAAACTAAAATTTCAGAGCATGAATAATTGTTTTGTACATACTCGGAGTAGGTAAAACAAGTGTAGAATAGTAAAATTCTGATTTTTGGATGTTAAGGGCGTAAGGTGTAAGGGGTATAAAGTGTCGAAGTGCGAAAGGCTGTAAGGAGATTGATATTTAGATAGAATGATGTAAGTATTGTTATTCAGCTTCCAGTGATGGTAGAACCCGAATGTAAGGTACCTCTCCTGATTTATGTTTTATCAACATCAAGAGATGTAGGTTTAGAAAAAAGTATGCTCATAGGTTCTAGTAGAGATTAGAATAACCCTTAGCATGAATAAGTATGAAAGGATAGTATAATTATGTCAAAGTCAACCCCCCCTTTATAGGATATATACATGATGTATCCAGTATATCGTTAAATGAATATAATCTTTGAAGATCTTGAAGATTTAGCGATCAAGTGTTGGGCTATTTGCGTATAAGGTAAACGTCTCTCTAGAAAGTCCTGTCTAGAGTAAAGTAGGTTTAGTAAGTGTCTAGGAGAAAAGGTCAATTGAAGAAGGAAACGTTGAAAAGTGAAAGGGCGTTCTGTTTCAAGTATTTAGAATACGGAGAGAAGTGGGAGGGAGAGTAAAGGTATAAGAGAGGCATATGAGCAGTAGGATGAATAGCGGAGAGTCATATGGAAACCACGATGAGTTGATAGTTTAGAAAACTAAAAAAGGCGTGGAGAAGTAAGTGTTGGGTTGTGGAGGTGAATGTGTTATGAGAATATTTACTGTGAGATCCGAATAGCTAAACGCTAATAGCACATGTTGATCGAATGGTTAGGTCCTCTAAGTGAGGAATTATTTATATTAGGGAATTTCCTCGGTTAAACGGAATAAGAGTTGGACTCTTGAGAGATTGTTGTAAGGAAAAGATACTGAGGAATTAACGGGACAAGAAATCCGATGGTAAGAAAAATAAACTAAAAAAGAAAGAGGTAATCGTTAAAGATTAACTAGAAAGAATATCTTAATATTAAATTTCCTAATTAGAAGGTGAAAATTCCATTGGGGTTAAGCATTTAGAACACATGACGTCCTATTCGTGTGGATGGGTTAGTGATCCCTAGTAAGAGAGAGTGTGTTGGGATAAATTGTAAGTTGTTAAAAGACTGCAGAAGTGAAGTGGTTTCTCCTCCTATAGGGAAGATAGCACGAAGAAGAATGATACAGGGTTCACCTGATGGTTTAATAAGAAAACGAGAAGGTTACGACAAGGAATCTTAAGATGAACCAGATTGTATCATTCAAAATTGGTGAGCACCTTATAACTATGAAATAAGATATAAGTATGAATGCTATGGAAGGATGAATAGCGACCTCTGGATTCAAGAGTTTAAGCAACCACGAGAGCCACTAAATATGTGAGGCCCAAAAAGGAAAAGTGAACACAAACATATGTAGGCCCAAAAAAGGGTATTTAGGATTTATGAATGAAAGGGGTAAATTGAGTTAAGATGAAAGATGATTTGAAAAGCTGAGAGAGACATCAATTGATACCAAAATTTTTGCCATGTGGAATGATTTTAAAACCTAAAGTTTTTGACTTAGCCGTGATCACCAACCTTAGAAATTACATTAGATGGCAATTAACGACAAAGAGGGTCAGCATAAGATTGATGGACTAGAAACACCTGGAAGAAATTATGTAAGTGATTAAGGAGGCACTCGAAATTTATATTGTCAGGACAAGGGTGGATGCAAAGGAGAGAAGGATAATGGTGGGTAGTCAAAGATGCCTAAGATTTTATGGGATATGTAACAATGAGATTATTGGAAAGTATAGTGCTAAAGGATGTTTGCCAAATGGTTTAAGCATAGGTGTATACTTAATAAGGGAGTATGTCAATAACATTTGATGTGTTGATTGAATAAAGGGTCAAGGTTACGACCCGGAGTGAAACTTTGGGCCTAAATAAATAAGGGACTCTTGGATAATATAAGTTGAGATAAATCAATGCATGGTAATGTATGTTCAAAATGGGTAATGAAATGAGTATGTTTGCGCTTACAGGGTAATTAATAAAACCAAGGAGAATTGCAAACCAAAGTCGTAAAGTTAGGAACAATATGTATGCATTAGAAGTTTGAGGTAAAACCCTTGTAACCACAAGAACCTCTAGTAACTCCCCTTCTATCTGGCAGTGGTTAAAATAGAGATGAGTTTCTTCTATTAATGGTAAGGATGCCTACTGAGACAAGTCATTATATTAAAGAGAACCATAAGTCGGCTTAAAAAGGGTAACAACACTTGGGTATAAAAAATAAATAAAGGCAAATCCAGATAATATGGTCCTCCTCGAGAAGGAGACGGTTCAAAAACTAGATTGTTACAAATGGAGTCAATAACTAGAGCTCAGTAATAGTACCCTTAGTGATCGAATAAAGGATCAAGGGAGACGGGGCTCTTCAATACCCAGGCTGACGATATATCCCAAATTTGGCTAAATTTACAAAATAAGATTTAAGCGGAAGTTCAATATTGCTGCTATTTTAGTCGCCTAAGTGAAGTGTGTCATTATATGGGAAAATAGGTATTGGCATGTGGAGGTGGAAATGAGTATTGCCAAACCCTAATATAATGACCCAACAGACGACAGACAATGATAAACGTGTTAAACCCTCCAGAATCTGGACTCGATAAGGGAGTAAGTTAACTACCCATTTTTTACAAGATAATTATCATCAAAGATAGAATTGGCAGTTATGTTGAAATCATGAATATATTTCCAAGACATTTTAGAATGATTGACGTACGAGAAGCAAGCAAATGAGTTGGCAAATGTTAGAATGAGCCAAAAAAAAAAAGATCAGTTATAACCATGAGTAATGAAAAAGTATAAAAAGATTTTCTTTCCAAATCCTGAATGAGAGTTTTAATGTTATTATCTATGGGATATTTACAGCTAAAGCACTACGAACCATAATAGTGCTAAAGTACTGATCGATAAATGAGGCTAAAGTCAGGTGGGCAATGGAGATTTAACTATTCTAAAAAGATCTTATGTGTCGGCAATCCTATTGCATTGACCCAAGTACCGTTAGTTATGTACCCATTTCCAGGGTGATATTTAAGGAAAGGAATAAATGTGAGAAAGCACCAAATGATGGTGAGAGAGCTTGGAACATGAAAGACCTAATAGAAAAAGGGAATTGGTCAATATGGGTTTTACTAAAAGATTATTTTGTCGTGATCATAATATTGATTCTTATACGAGTAAGTGTAAGTTGATAAGCTAGATGGTTCATTTCTCGTCAGATAGAACTACTTTTACGGTCGACATGAGATTTTACGATTGGTCACCTCCACCATATTCCCGGATTTACAACTGTTAACAAAGAGCACTCAGGTTGTAACCAAGTTTGGAAGGTTGTTTTAGAAAGGGGTATGGGTGATCCTGTTAGCCCTCCAAAAGGAAGCAAATTGAGCATATGATTTAGATGTTCAAGGGTATGATATGAATTCTGAAGATAGCTGGGATGATCAACTATTTTGTTGGGCGTTGCGTACAGCGACGACTATCGTGTTAAGCATCCGAATGATACTAAATAAAGCTTTAAATGAGTAGAGGTAGAGAATTCCTATTGGAAATAAAAAACCAAATGTGTCGGACCGTATAAGATTTCAAAGAATTAAATTATCCCCCAGATATCAAGCTAGACGGGGAAATGAATTAAGAACCTAGAAGTAGAAGAAAAATGAAAACTGATAAGAGTTGATGTCAAGAAAATAGGTTAACAAACGCACTAGTAAGGGGAATATAAGAACCAACCTTAAGATAACAGTATGCTCTAGCCTTTGAGATGACACTTAGAAGGCTTGATGCTTGGTTTCGTGGGATATGTAATTGTGTGGCAGGTTTAGCTTGTTTATTTTAGAGAGAAATTGTTCCAAAATGCCCATGTGGTCAAGGAGTTTTACATTCAAGGATGAATGTTTCTAAGGGGGAAATGATGTTATATCTCATACGTCAGTATGTGGGATTCATCGTGAGTAAGTTGACCTAAGTCCAAGGAAAGTATCAACTTGAGAATTAAATAAAAGAAATCATATTGGACTGTAAGGAGTTTCAAAAAGGTTGAGAAATGATAAGCTAGTCGTACTCCATCTCGTTGCGTCAATTGCATCGTAAGCAAACTAATGTATGTTCGGATGAGTTGTGATACCATATGAGAGTAAGTAAGACTTTATGTAAAGTATTGAGAGTGTATCTAAAGGTTTCGAGATCAAGCAAATTAAATAAATTAAGTTTGTTGAAAGAGAGAGAGAGTAATAACAAGGATTTTGGCCCAATTTGAGGGGGGTATATCTTCTAGTATAAGAAATTATGGGATGCATAATGTATCTTATTTCAAGGTCATAGAGTCCACTTATCAATGTAACAGACCACTCATTAATCGGAGAAAGTAGAGTGCTATGTACAACTCGTACAAATAGTACGACCCGTACTTCTGGGTGTACTTGGCTGTGGCCGACCTTTTAACCTTATAAATTCTTTCCAGCCTGTTATTTTCCTCATTTTTCACACAATACACCTCCTAAAACCTTCCTAAGAGCCTCCTAACATATCTCCATGGTGTGGGAGTGAATCCAAAGAGATTTGAGCGAAAACTAAGCTTGAGAACCTTGTAAAGGTTGAAGAAGAACTCCTATGTTGTTGTCTTGTGCTTGAGAATTGTTGAAATCTTGGAGAAGCTGTTGATATAAGGTAAGTTTAACCTTCTCTTAATTGTGTTTAAGATTATCCTTGTGTTGATTGAGTTGTTGAGATGAAAACACCCCAAGAATAGCTTATGTTTGTGTTGTTTAGTCGTTGTTGTTGTGAGGACTGTTTTGAACCATCTTTTGAGTTTGTGATGACTAGAAATTATAAAAAAGTTTTGAGAATGTTGTTCTTTCCATGGTTAAGTTAATTCTTTGTATCGGTTGAATTGTAGATGTAGAAAACTACAAATTCGAGTAAAAAGGTTGCTTAGAAAGTGTTGTTATCTTGTTGGAGTGGGTTGAAGTATATATATATATATATATATCTTCTTACGGTCGGAATATATGACCAATAACTTGAGGATGATATTATCTTTGTTGTTACCATAGCTCTCCATGTAGTGACTATGTTAGTATAAAGAGTGATTGATGTATGCCATTTTGGTGTTGATTTATGTGTGATGCAAGCTGGTTTTGTTATGTTATTGGAGTTGTTTGTCAAAGGTATGTAAAGCTTATCCTTTATTTTGGCATGATTGATATAAGAATGACACCTATAAAATACTCTCCCATAAAGACTCTACTTTTAGTCGCGAAGAATGTACTTGTAACTTATCCCGTTGATTGGTTATTGTACTTACCAATTCTATCTTGAAATAGAACTCTTCCTATTCTATTGAGCCATTCTTAAATCGATGTAACAATGTCCTTATTAGTTTCTTGAAGATTAAATTAATAGTACGCTTATTTATTCTTATTGATTCACATGAAAGAGTAAAGATGATATGTTAGCCGGATAAGGATAGTCGGAGGTGTAACGACTTTACGTCACTCCAATAGGTTCAAGAGAGTACTTCATATTCTTTTCAATGGCCTTTATGAAATATGTATTATATTCATACTATTGTCGCCCACAGAGGCCTATAGCGTTCTATACGCAACTTATACAAATATGCTATTAATGATATTGCCCATAGAGGCATACAGTGTTATATACGTGATATACTATATAGAGAATATCGCCCATAAATGCATAGGAGCTTATATACGTAGTTTATATACATATATATTACAAAGGTATATAGATAATACTACACATAGAGGTCTACTTCATTATATACGCGACTATATTACAAGTATGCATATCAGGGTCCCAAGAGGCATTCATAGTTACATGTGGTTTCTACCCGATTCTCATTTCCTTTTTTGTATATATTTACATTTTCTTGCCTCACTTATTCAATACATTATTCTTACTGGCGTTTCCTTTCTTGGACGCTGAGTTTTCTTCCCGCAGATACATATAGACGGAGTGACGCTCATTTCTAGTCGGGCCTCAGCTCGGCCATGATGTCAGAGCTCTCCACTTGTTCGGAGATGCTAGTCAGAGTCAGTATGAATATATATATATATATATATATATGTTCATGTACCGTCCTAGTTATGTTCATATACCCTTAGAGGCTTATAGACAGTCGTCCTGTGTGTTGGATTCATATATGGCCTTGCTGGCCTCCATATTGGATAGTTAGCATATATTATGGCCTTGTCGTCTTTAATCATATTATGCATGTTGGGTTTTCTGCTTCTACAGGTTAATATGTCTTAGTGGTCTTATCAGAGTTATTCTAAGGCCTTGTTGGTCCAAATACATATGTAACCAAAGTACAGACGGGACATGATACACTTTGTCCGTATGGCACCGCGTGCCAGACACCTCTCCCCCTCCAAGGTTGGGATGTGACATAAAGGAACTATAAAGATACAACAAATCCAATGCAATTATATTTATCAAATCCTTTATAATACAACTTTTCCCAAAACCAGGTCTGACTCATAGAAGGACTACTAAGATTACAAATGAAAAGATCAGTAAAATAGATCACTGCCTTGAATTAATAAGGACAACCTGACTAAGATGAAAGTCAAGACCGCTGATAGGATGAGTGACATGCCTTAAACATCTGCGTACTCTGAAGCTGAAACCTGAACCATTCGCTATACTTGCATCCACGTAAAAGATGCAGCAAGTGTAATATTAGTACACAACATATCACAGTAACCATCATAGGCCGACAACGACAGACAACACGTAATATGTATAAATATTAAGTTGACACACAAATGTTCCTAACCTACTCATTCAGGTTAAGCAAATAGATCACATTCACCGACAGAAATAGTTCCACACTTGATTTAAAATTTAATCCATAGTAACACATAGATGTCATAGAGGTAAGACCACTAGTCATTAATCAACTCCCTAAGTCATAATTATGCTAACCCCAAATACTTCATTAGTCTTCCTAATATGGACCCTTGAGCACTTAAGGAATACAACCACACCGCAACCTTTCACATAAGCATATAATTGGCATACATCAGCACTAATGATATAATTCTTCCCCTAACTTATAGGCCTGGTTACTATCTGTTCAAATAAGAACATTGATGCATGCAAGCTTATCACACAACCCTATTATTGTCGAGTAAGTGATTACGGTCATGAGTCTCCTATTTAGGTTGAATATGAACACACACACACACACATATATATATATGTGTGTGTGTGTGTGTGTGTGTGTGTCACACGAGACAATAGTTGCAACGACAACACAATAACTCATTTGTATTCTAGACTCCCCATCAAGTAAAGTAGTTATTCACGTGAGTCACTTCCAATAACATAAATGGTTCAACACTAAAGCAACTCAGAGATCATGGAAATACAACCAATACGAATTCACCTTATCATGATGACAAATCCAATCAAGTACAAGTCTCACAATCACAATGTGTAGGGATGAATGAAATGAATGCAATGCCATGAGCATGATGCAATGCAAGGTACCTTTCCATCAAATTGTATACATACTCTATAGGCTTTGCCATATAGGAATGACTCATGGGGGACGTATCCCTTTTCTCATCCCCTACATATATATAATGCATACCATATAATAGTGTATATAACACATGTGGGTCAAGGGTAATACATGAATATAATGCATGAATGACAATAAAATATTTTGAGTTTATCGGAGTGACATAATATCGCTTCACCTCCGATTAACATTATGAATATTAACATCTTTCACATATACCTCAATAGGGATTTAGGAACATATTTAGACATGCTTTGAAAATAGGAATGAATAACATGAACATCCTTAACTACTAAGAGTGGAATCATTTATGGAATAATATTACGTTTACGTTTCGTACTTAGAACATGCCAAAAGAAAGAAGGATTTGCCTTAACATACCTTTACTTTATCACGGAATAACTCTCAATCCACTTTAATGTAGAAAAAGTTGTTGCTACCTTGTTTTAAGACACGATTTAGCTAAAGTCGGAAACATCTCAATAGTAATTGTTGCGTATGATATTTTTGGTTTAAATCTGAAAAATGATAGTCTCAAAATAGAAAGCAAAATTGTATCTTCTATATTTGGGTGCAATGTCCAGGAAATGAAAGTGAAAAAAGAAATATGCCACACCACTTTACACGTGTAACAATTACCTTGAACATTTAATATACATCTCTAAATGATACCAGAACAACCATATCACAACATGTACATGCAACAATCATCATTTGCTTCCACTTCTCCATAAAGCACATGGATGGGTCTCCAACAATGCCAAATAATTTAATCCCTTTATATCAGTTACACTCCAAATTGAAATAGTTACCCTCATAAATAATTCTTTAATCTCCGTTGGTTTAAATATTCCCACTTTATACACTCATTATCATAATCATGTAATATTGTTGTATATAGTCTTCAATTGTGTTTGTTAGGAAGATGTGTATGGGAGTTTGTACCACATTGGAAGAATAAGAAAAGCTTGATGTGTTTATAAGTACTTTTGTACTGGGTATATTAAATTGAAAAGAGTTCATTTAGTTGGGCCAAACATGTATTGGGCTTGGATGTGCTTATAATTGGATTAATAATATGCTAATATATTATTAATCAAAGACTAGCACTTAGCACATTATTTCGTGAAAGATTACAATTGTTCATGAAAGGGTACTTGATTCCTTTAAATATGGAATGGCACATGATTAAAAGATCACTTGCAATCTATATCTTCCAACCAAGAAAACCTTCTTTCTTTCAAGAAATTCATGTTCATGAAGAACGAATAAGTTGCTGTAAAATTCGTTCTTAAGATTAGGGAATCCTGGGGGTAATTAGCAAGTTAATCCCATCAGCAATATAGTGGGGGCTAATATTATCCTAAGGACAGAGAATCATCTCGTCCTAATCTAGTTTCTACAATTCATTTCTTATCATACAGATCTCATTTTCTAACAATCTTAGGATAATATTATGGAGAACACTATGAAGATGTCTGGTAATGATATTGTGAAACTAGATCGTTTTGATGGAACCAATTTCCTACGTTGGAAGGAGAAGATGTCGTTCCTACTCACTGCTTTGAAGATCTTCTATATTCTAGATCCGAATTTGGGGGCTTTGGCGAACCAAAGCGACGATGACACCGAAGAAAAGATAGCAGAACGCAAGAAGTGTGTCGAAGATGAAACGCTGTGCAGAGGGTTTATTCTTAACTCCCTCTCTGATCGTCTGTATGATCTCTACACTCCAATTCAGTTTGCAAAGGAGATGTGGAAGGCCCTGGAGTTCAAATATGATGCGAAAAACAAGGGGCGATAAGTTTGTTACTTTTAAGTTCTTTGAATTTTCTATGGTTGATGGCACCTCTATACTTGATCAAGTGCATGAATTTCTGATATTGATTTCTAAGTTTAAAGACCTGGACATAACCATACCGGAAAAGTTAATTGTTGGAGGAATTATTGCCAAATTGCCACCTTCCTGGAATAATTACAGGAAGAAGTTGTTGCACACTTCTGAGGAGTTCACTTTAGAACAGATTCAGAAACACTTACGAATTGAAGAGGAAACTCGAAATCGTGAGAAGGTTTTGAATGATGCTTCTAGTTCTAAAGTGAACTATGTTACTTAGAAGAATCTAAAGGGTAAGAGAAAGGCAAATATTTACTCCAATGCTTCTAACCCGAATAAAAAGGTTAAGAAGGACATGTCTAAAATCGTTTGTTACAATTGTGGAAAGAAATGCCATTTCAAACGTTTCTGCAGAAACCCTAAGAAGGAGCATAATCAAAACCAGAAAAGGAACACTGAAGAGAAGGCGATTACTAATGTTGTTGAGAAAAATACCAATGAGATCATTTCCATGCTTTCTGAGATGCATATTGGAATGATCCAAGAGTTGCACATGGCTGGAATCACTACAAGCGATGATTTGTGGTATGACTCTGGTGCTACCACCCATGTTTGCAACAATCTCTCACTCTTCAAAGATTACACTGAGGCAGTGGATGGTCATGAAATTCTGTTGGGAGACCATCATACTAGCAAGGTTCTTGGAACAGGAAGTGTGATACTCCAGTTCACTTCTGGAAAGAAAGTTGTGTTGACTAATGTACTGCATGTTCCTTCCATTAGGAAGAATCTGGTTTCTGGTTTTGTGCTATGTAAGAAAGGACTCAAAGTTGTAATAGAGTCCGATAAGATCATCCTGTCTAAGGCTGGTGCCTTTGTGGGAAAGGGTTATGTATCCGATGGAATGTTCAAACTAAGTATCAATAAAGATGAAAGTTCCAATTATTCTTGTGTGCAATCTTTTGATTTAAGTTTTAATATAGAAAGTACAACTTTTAATCTTTGGCATAATCGTTTGGAACATGTTAATTATCAAACAATGAAATATATGTGCAAAGACGGAATTATTTCTTATAGCAATGAGCATAAAGAAAAATGTGAAGTTTGTGTTCAAGCGAAAATAAAAAGAAAATATTTTCCAAAGGTTGATAGACAATCTGAAATTTTAAAACTTGTACATTCTGATATTTGTGAGTTAAATGGTGTTTTAACTAGAGGTGAATGTAGGTATTTTATTACTTTCATTGATGATTGTTCTAAATTTACCTATGTCTATTTAATAAAATCAAAAGATCAAGCTTTTGACATGTTTTAAGTTTACAAATCTATGGTAGAAACACAAAAAGATAAGAAACTGAAAATCTTGAGAAGTGATAGGGGTGGAGAATATTTCCCTACTGAATTTACTTCGTTTTGTGAAGATAATGGCATTGTTCATCAAGTTAGTGCACCCTATAGACCTCAACAAAATGGAGTGGCAGAAAGAAAAAATGGAGTTCTAGTTGATATGGTGAATTCCATGATTATTAACTCAAACTTACCTATGAACTTATGGGGTGAAGCTTTACTAACTGCATGTCATGTACATAATAGAATTCCTTCAAAGAAGATAAAACTGTCACCATATGAAATTTGGAAAGGAAGAAAACCTAACATTAGTTATTTTAAAGTTTGGGGGTGCTTAGCCTATTATAAGGTCCCAGATCCTAAGAAAACTAAATTAGGTCCAAGAGCTTTGAAAAGTGTATTTGTAGGATATGCGAGAAAATTCAAAAGCATATAGGTCGCTAGACTTAGACTCAAATGTAATTGTGGAATCTCGAGACGTAGAGTTCTTTGAGAATAAGTTCCGGAGTGATTCCAACCGTGTTAATGAGTCCTTGCAAATACCTCAAACAGAAACAAGTTCTAATGCTTCTCTTAACCGTGATAGGTTAAATCCTAATGCTTCTAGTGAACTTAGAAGGAGTGTAAGAGTTAGAAAGGAGAAGAATTTGGATTCAGATTTCATAAATTCCCAAGAAATTTCCTTTCTTGTGGAAGAAAATAGAGAAGTTGTTACCAATAAAATCCAAATCATTCTCAATGTTGAGAATGAATGTGATGACCCAAAGACATTTCAAGAAGCAATGGCATCTAGAAATTCAGCCTTTTGGAAAGAAGCAATAGATGACGAGATGGAGTCTTTAATGGCTAATAAGACTTGGGTTTTGTCAGACTTGCCTCCTGGCTCAAAGGCTACAGGATGTAAGTGGGTTTTCAGGGTAAAGAAGAGTGTGGATAATAAATCAATCAAAGTTTTCAAAGCTAGGCTTGTTGGACAAGGATTTAGCCAAAGGGAAGGAGTAGATTATTTTGATACTTATGCTCCGGTGGCTAGAATTGCATCTATAAGAATATTGATAGCTTTAGCCTCTTTGTATGATTTGCATATTTATCAAATGGATGTAAAAACTGCTTTTCTAAATGGTGATTTAGATGAAGAGGTGTACATGAGACAACCTGAAGGTTTTGTCCTTCCGGGTTATGAACATAAAGTTTGTAAGTTAGTTAAATCATTGTATGGTTTAAAACAAGCTCCGAAGCAATGGCATGAGAAATTTGATTATGCTGTTTTGTCTAATGGTTTTATACATAACTCTGCTGACATGTGTATATATTCTAAGTTTACAAAAGATTATGGTGTAATCTTGTGCCTTTATGTAGATGATATGTTAATCTTTGGAACAAACATAAATGGCATAAATGAAGTCAAAGCCTATTTGAGTTCCTGTTTCAAAATGAAGGACTTAAATGAGGTTGATACCATATTGGGTATCAAAGTTAGAAGAAATAGTGGGGGTTATTCCTTGAGTCAGTCTCATTATGTTGAGAAGATGCTTAAGAAATTTGAACATTTGAACTTCAAGAAAGCTAACACTCCATATAAAACATCATGCAAACATAGTATGAACAGTGGAAGATCTGTGGCTCAGCTAGAGTATGCTAGTGCAATAGGTAGCTTGATGTATGCTACACATTGTACTAGGCCTAATATTGCATTTGCAGTTTGCAAACTTTCTAGATTTACTAGTAATCCGGGTGCAGAACATTGGCGAGCAATTGGAAGAATTTTTGGTTATTTGAAAAGAACCAATAGTTATTCTTTGCATTATGGAAATTTTCCAGCTGTACTTGAGGGATATACAGATGCTAGTTGGATATCTAGTGATGGAGATAATAAAACCACAAGTGGTTGGATTTTTATGCTCGGTGGTGGTGCTGTTTCTTGGGCCTCAAAGAAACAGACATGTATCACACATTCTACCATAAAAGCTGAATTTTTAGCTTTGGGGGCAGCAGGCAAAGAAGCAGAATGGCTGAGAAATATGTTATTGGATATAAAGTTGTGGCCACAACCGATGCCAGCCATTTCTTTGCACTGTGATAGTGAGGCAACTCTCGTCTAGAGCTTATAATAAGATTTATAATGGTAAGTCTAGACACATCGGTTTGAGACATGCGTATGTGAGACAGCTAATATCCGACGGGATTGTAACTGTGATTTATGTAAGGTCTTGTAACAATTTGCGATCCTTTTACTAAAGGACTTCCAAGAGAAATGATTTATGGAACAAGTCAAGAAATGGGCTTGCGACCAGTTTGAATTAATCAGCAACAATGGAAACCCAATCTTTTTCTATGAATACCCATGGTTAAAAGGTTCAATGTGGTAATAACAAGTTGTTGATGATCGATTAGGTCACACTAGTGTAACTATTGTTCTAGTGTATGTTTTATAGGGTGAGTAATATACTCTTAATGAAATTCGGTAATGGAAGAATTTCACCTATATAGACATAATAAGTGGTGCCGCTTCTAACAAGAGTTTTGAGTCGAACTTTTGTAAATGTCTATGAAACCAGGTGGAGCACATGGCCATAATGGTGCTACCTCGATATGAACATGGAAAAGAATAATTGTGTGTTCAGGTCTTCCGATTCTAGCATAAGGAATTTTGGCTCAAACGCTTTAAGCCGCCATTAATTTCGTTAGGATTTTGAAGAACTGTAACTAAGTGAAAGTTCAAATCGCAAGATACTTTCATCTAAGCACTTTTGTTAAATTGAAGACTAAGTGGGGGATTGTTGTATATAGTCTTCAATTGTGTTTGTTAGGAAGATGTGTATGGGAGTTTGTCCCACATTGGAAGAATAAGAAAAGCTTGATGTGTTTATAAGTACTTTTGTACTTGGTATATTAAATTGAAAAGAGTTCATTTAGTTGGGCCAAACATGCATTGGGCTTGGATGTGCTTATAATTGGATTAATAATATGCTAATATATTATTAATCAAAGACTAGCACTTAGCACTTTGCACGTGCACGAACACGAGCTTAAATATCATTTAATCTTTTGCTGTTTTAAAGAACGTTGATTTCATGAAAAGTCACAATTGTTCATGAAAGATTACAATTGTTCATGAAAGGGTACTTGATTCCTTTAAATATGGAATGGCACATGATTAAAAGATCACTTGCAATCTATATCTTCCAACCAAGAAAACCTTCTTTCTTTCAAGCAATTCATGTTCATGAAGAACGAATAAGTTGCTGTAAAATTCGTTCTTAAAATTAGGGAATCCTGGGGGTAATTAGCAAGTTAATCCCATCAGCAATATAGTGGGGGCTAATATTATCCTAAGGACAGAGAATCATCTCGTCCTAATCTAGTTTCTACAATTTATTTCTTATCATACAGATCTCATTTTCTAACAAATATAGCATCACCTCCCGTGCGCTAGCTGTGCCTTTGCCGGATGTTTATTTGCCCACTCATTCACAGAGCGATGACTAACAGTCGTTAGTCCATAATCTCTTTTGGGACATACAAAATATTATTATTAATTTCCGTCGTCACACTTGTTAAATCCTAAATTATTTCGGGACCGCGTCAATTTCTATACTAAGCTCTTTATTTGCATACGTGAATATAACATAAATTCTCCAAGACTCGGGTCTACTTGCATACGTCTAGCTTTTTAAAACATTGCCCGAAAGCACGCAGTGTTACAACAAAGATGTTTCAACTGCCTACCCTTTAAAAGTATTGTCAATTGCATCCACCATTCTTGTCTCACCTTTCCCTCCACTATAAGCATTAGTATCCTTTTCAAGTTGAGAATCATGTACATTAGTTTCGACATTACCTCCTATATGCTCTTGTTCTACAATTTCCTTTAGTTGCTGAGTATTCTCCACATTGATAACTTCTGTCATATTTGCACCTCCCCTTTTTTGTTGTGTGATGGTACTTGACTCAACAGGTTGTTGTACCCTCTTCTTAGTAGGTGTACTATCCTTTGCTTATTTTTCAAAGGATGCTTCTACCCATGGTTTTGCAGTCTCCACCACCTTCTCTTCACTTATGCTCATCTTTTGACCCACCTGTGCCTGTTCCTCTATTTGATCACTAAGAATAGCAAAGGAGTTTGTGGTATTAACATTATTCACATTGACATTGTTCAACGTTGTGGATGTCAGATGCTCATCCGCTTTTGGTTGATTAAACAATCTCTTATCTTTAACTACACCCAATCCATTGATGACTACAACATGTCCATCCTTCTTCTCAGCTTCAGAATGTTTCTTTTATGTTTCTCACTAGTCTTCTGTTGTTAAACTTGCCCTTTTACAGGTTTAGCATTTTGGCCTTCCTTTTTACCATTGTCTACATTCCTCTGTTGATTTTTGCTAGTACCAGGTTTACCTTGTTGATTACCTACCACCTTTCCACTTGAAAGAGTATTGGTCGAGTCATAATTCCTTGATTCATCAGCCTTATCACCATTATCCTCCTTTGCTAGCCATAATTCATGATGCATAACAAAACATTCTTTCTTATTATGTCCTTGCAACCTGAATGAGTACAATACTTGGGCATATAGTCATATTTAATATCTATCCAAGTTGATAGGACTTCACCAGTGTTTGGTCTTTTAATACCAACATTAACCCTTTTAGGAAAATCCTTCAATAAATCCATTTCCACCTTCACTTTGGCAGAACGTGATGTCCTATTTTTGATAGCCATATCAACATGCAATGGCTTCCCAACTGCCTTAGACATGGTAAATAAAGATTGTGTAACAAAGAAACTGGGAGCCAATGAGGGGAACGAGATCCATGCAATAGCAGTCGAAGTTTCATACTCAGGATGAAACAATGGCTCCCATTTTTGAGTTCTCATTTGATAGTATTCATCCCTCACCCTCAAATAGTAAGCAGGTTTTTACATAACATGAATATAATCCTCCATTGTGGAAAGTTGAATGAGTATATGTCTTTCACACATATACCTAATTGTGCATTCTGCCTTAACTTCGCACTGTATGAAATAATTTTCATAATTCCTCCAACTCCGGCCAACCATACGAGAATTTCCCTATTAGTTTGCTTGGGTAGTATCAACTGTGGGGTTCAATATATTCGCATATAGTTGTTTGTTGGGTGGTGGTTCTTCTTCTAGGTGATGCTTGTCATCCCCCGGAAGGGATGGCCAGCCGCCGCCAGCCGTAGCCATTGCCGGAGTGGCCGAAAAAGGTAGGGTTTACGTTCGAAAAATTAGGAGCTCTCTATATAATAGTGACTCCTATGAACTCTGGTGTTTAACATTGAATCAAGGCAAGATAGGTCTGGGAGACAGAATAATGCCCATTCTCTGTTAGCACATATCTACCATTGCTATATCAGCGCTGCATCCCCAGTTTTGATTTTATTCAAATTCTTCCAGTGACCTCGAGGGCCTTAGAATGGTGTATTTGCACTATTTTGTAATACTTTTAGCAGATGTTGATATCCTATCTAGCAATTGTTAGTAGTTGATGACACTGAACATATGTCTATTTAAAAGTTGTTGGTACATGAAATAATTGTTCAGAAATAGTGATTTATTTCACTTGTTAGCATTGTATTAAATTTCTATTCGAGTTAGAATGTGACAAATTAAATATATTGTGTCAAGTGGTCAATGCACCGAAAATGAATAAGACGTAGGAATATAGAGATACCGCGCACTGAGCCCCCAGGGACACAGGCGAGTTGGTAAGTGGCAAGGTGATTGGGGTACAACCACTTCGACGTCGCGGGTTTGAATCCGTGTGGTGACAGTCTTTGCTAAAATATTGCAAGGGTTGTTGCTGGGTTCGTGTCCCGTTGGTCCTCTCCCTTGCAAGGCTGCCACTCGCGCATATTTCTCGATTTACACCACCTGACCAAGGGACCTCTGGTACAGATGGGGGGTTTCGCCTTCGGGACTTTCCCCTTCACAAAGAGATCCCGCGCACTGTGTACAGTTTAGGTGATTATGTCGAGTAAGACGAGTGGTCGATACACTACGTAAGGAGGGTCAGACAGGCGGTCCATGCATCAAAGACAAGTAAGACATGTGGACTAATTAAACCAATGCACCGTGACAGTTTCTCAATAGTAGCAATAATTCAGTAGTAGCAGGTTATCACTACTGTCATGTATTATTCTTGTGTCTGTGATTTGTATTTGTGATTACGATTCTTTTTGTAACTTGCATACTTGTATATTGCTTTATACTTGTTGAATGCATATAATTATACTCTTTATGCATTATATTATATTTAATAATTGTCCTAGGAGTAAGATAAGGGTGGGTTGATGATCTTATTGGGTCTTAGACTCACCATTTATTGTCATGTATAAATACACTTGAGGATGACACAGTAGTTTTTTACGTTTTCTGTGTAGTCACAAGAGAGAATGTGAGGCATACTAGACAATACTAATATGCATATACAGATTATTTTTCAATGCAATTAATTAAGAAAAGGCAAATTAGAGTCACTTTTATAACAATAACGATATATATGGATAGATAATATAACATTAAGAGATATTCTGGACCCATAGTATAACGAATTGCAATATAAACCTTTTTGACAAATATACCGTATTCCCATTTCTAAGTCAGCTCGGTACCTGTTTCTAAATTCTAATACCCCGCTGTTTTCAATCAAAAAACCCAAAGAAATTTATGGCACATGCTTCTTCATCACACACACTATACTTCTCTCCTGACCCAACGATACCTTCTATCCACTATATAAATATATATCCTTGGTTCAGTCTCACTTTAACTCTCAACAAGCTACTCTATTTCTCTCATTTTCTCTTCTTCTTTCTTTTCCCATTAGATAACTTTCTTTCCTAAATAGACAAAAAAATGAATAGTCTTGTGAGTAGACCATATTATGCATACTCAAAGATGGAGATGGAAGACCCGGAGGACATGCAACATAGAAGAGCATGCAACATAGAAGAGCACAGTTCTTGATTCACAAGTCTCTACAGAAATCAGATCCCATGGATCTCAGAGGAGAAAGCCAATTGAAAGTGAAAGTGTGTAAATTGAAGATCAAGATTGGTAGGAGATTAAAAAGGATGAGGAAGAGCATTTTGTTAAAAATTTCTGCTACTAAATGTCATGTGGTTTATTACAAGAAATTAATTTGTCATGATCCAAACCAGAGGATCATGACGGGCACCCGGATTTTACTTGCCGAGTATCACTAATCGTTTAATATCTGATCATAATCAATTATGACATAAAGATTGGATTTGAAAAGGGGAAACATATATAGATATGTACTGTACTAATTACTAAGTAGTTTCACGAATAAATTACTTATATTATGTACACCACTCCGAGGATAAAGAAATTTACAAAGAGGGAGATATTCAGGAGAATTATGCCTTATTCCACACATAAAATATTATTCCCAATCATCATCGTCACATCTTCTGTCATAAATCATTTCGGAACTTCATCCTTTTATACACCGAGCTCTTAATTCGCATGCTTAAATATGACCAAATCCTTCAAGGCTCGGGTCTACTTGCATACGTCTAGTTGTTAAAACCATTGCTCGAAAGTACGGGGTGTTATATCCTTTCCTCCTTAGAAACATTTATCTTTGAATGTTGGGGTGACATATCTAATCCCCGTTACGTAATCAGAAAATACAACTACATCCTTACGGGGCCATATAATATAACATACACCATTATATCAGAACTCTCATGGTTTTCAAGCATTAATTATAGTAATTCGAAATAGAGCTCACCTTACGCTTCTCTCGGAACCTCGGCACTGGTCTGAAATAGGTAAGGATATTTGTGCTTCATCTCCTCCTCCGCCTCCCATGTCATTTCTTCTACATTTTTATTCCCCCAGGAAATGAACTGATTTGGTCAGTCTATCAATAATTATCCAAATAGAATCAAACTCACTATAAGAGTGAGGTAAACCCATAACAAAGTCCATATTAATCATTTCCCATCTCCACATCAGAATCTTAATGTTCTGAGTCAAGCCACCGGGCTTTTGGTGCTCCATTTTTACTTGCTGCCATTAAGATACTGAGCTAAAAACTTCGGAATGTTCCTCTTCATGTCATTCCACCAATACCTTTGAGATTGTAACATCCCGTACTTTCGGGCGATGGTTTGAACAACTAGGTATATGCAAGTAAACCTGAGGCCTAAGGAAATTTGGTTATATTGAGATTTATACATCAAGAGCTTAGTATATAAAAGAATGCGGTCCCAAACTAATTTAGGACTTACCAAGTGAGGCAACACTGATCGGTTAATTGACAACAAGTATATTATGTCATCATTACCTATCATAATGTCTATCCACCGCCCCATGTGTCCAGAGTTGGCCATCCTCCACCTTAATAATTTACTACTTAACTTATCCTTCAAATTGAAGGAAAGTTGTCGGCAAAAAAAAAGGATAACAAATAGAGATCAAAGTCTCTCCAACCGACACCGCCATGTTTATCTCATTTATATTTGATGCTTATCTTTCAAATTTGATTTTTGAGTTTGACAAAAACGTTATCGCATAACCTATGAATGAGAGAGTTGGCCGTTACAAGTTCTTATGATTTCAAGTAGGATACTCGTGTAAATCAACTACGGAAATAAGAACTAAAAGTTTGATGTCGGACCTTTGAACCTGGATTCAAGGATTGACGTGTAACGAAAGGATTGACTTGTATTTCATCAAAATGGATTTGAGATATGTTAAGGCAAATCATTTCTTCTTTTCGCATGTTCCATGTAACGAAACGTAAACGTGATGTTATTCCATAAATTACTCTACTCTTAGTAGTTAAGGAATGTTCATATTATTGATTCCTATGTTAAAAGCATGTTTAAATATGTTCCTAAATCCTTATTGAGGTATGTGGGAAAGATGTTGATAATCTTAATGTTAGCCGAAGGTGAAGGATATTATGTCATCTGATAAGTTCAAAATGTTTATTGTCATTTATGCATTTGCAGTATATTCATGTATTACCCTGGACCCACATGTGTTATATACACTACTATATGATATGAATTATATATATGTAGGGGATGGGGAAAAGGGAAAGGGGTTATATAAGCGTCACCACCTGCAGTTGGTGCAGATATCACGAAAAGGAAGATTCCCATGTGAGGCCAATATAGATGCCCATGTGAGGCCAATATTGATGCCCTTGTGTGGCCAAAATGATAATGAAATGATGCCCACAGAGGCTATTATGGAAAGGAAGATGTCCTTGTGTGGCCAATGTTTATATTTATACCGCATTTTTGTTGTGCATAAAATTTAGGCATATGTATTAGGGGCCTTAGAGACATTTACTGCTGGTTAGCCGTTTTTGTCGGCTGTTGCTGTCAGCCGTTCTTGTCGGCTATTTCTATCGGTTGTTTCTATCAACTATCTTTGTCGACTGTTTCTATTTCAGGTTGTTATGTATCTATGTTATGTTATTTCTTATGCCTGACATACTCAGTACATCAGTCGTACTGACGTCCTTTTTGTCGAGGGACACTGTGTTTCATGCCCGCAGTTTCAGTTAAAGAGGGTGACAGTTCGTACTAGTAAGTTGCTGGTTCAGCTGATATTGGAGCACTCTACTTGATTCTGAGTTGCGGTCTAGTCGTGGTATGGTATTTTTCATATGCATATGGGTATGGAGGGGCCCTGTCCCGTCTTTTTGATATCATGTATTCTTTAAAGACTTGTAGACAGATATCCTGTGTATAGTAGTTGTGTATGGCCCTGTCGGCTGTGATGTGTATGTCAGCCAAATATTTGGTAACGACCCTTGTGGCCATGATTGACATCGGTTAGCTGTTAGTTATATGATGAGTGGTTCCCGGCAGGTAGGGTTCGGATGCTCGTCATGGCCCTCCGGTTTAGGTCATAACAAACTTGGTATTTGAGCATGTCTGTCTTAGGAAGTCTACAAGCCGTGTCTAGTAGAGTCTTGTTTATGGGTGTGTTGCGCGCCATACTTATAAACAGGAGGCTCCAAGGCATTTAGGGATGGTTTCCATTCTTTCATATCATAGATCGTGTCGTAGAGCTGAGTCTTAAGAATTCGAGTTTAACTCATTCCTTATATTGTTTCAGTAACGACGGTTATCAAAAAAACTTTGGTTAGTTTATATTTGTCGCCAGTAAATGAGTGACTTCTACCAGACGATTGATAAACCAGAAAGGGCAGTATTATTGTTAAAATTAGAGATTATGAGGAATTGTCTCACTCATATACGAAAGATGGAAGAGATAATGCAAGTCTGGAAAGCAAAATGTTTGCTTTGGAATACAAAAAAAAGGAGCAAAGTAAAGGAAGTACTAAGCACCGGAACGCAGAAGATTGTAAGGATTCACTCTATAGACCTTATCGTGTTTACGATTACAACAATGCCTTTTTCCAATAGGGCTATGATTAGCATGGAAATTGAGGTTGGATTGAGTGTAAATACGAGTAGTATGCCCTTTATTGAGATAGATCTATCAGAGATATGAGTAAGTTGATTTCCTAGGCACGACTTCATCCTATAACATATAATAGAGATAGGCCCTTAAGGGGTTATAGAGCTCATAACCCAAGGTATTTATTAGTCAGGGATCACCGATATTTAAAGGTTCAATGATGCTAACATCTCAGGGTCAAAGGTGTAAAGTTCAAGTGAGACCACCTCGACCATCTTGTAGTCAGTGTGGTCAAGTGCATGCTGGATTATGCCGCAAGGTTACAGGGGATTGGTTTAGTGTGGCAGCTATAGCCACAACATTTCGAAGTGTCCTACGTTGATGCGCAAAGGTAAGGATAAGATGATTATGAGTTGTATAGATGAAAAAGTAGAAGACATATTTGGAAGGTTTAGTAGGTTATGAAAATCTACACGTTTTACAATGACTAGTGCTGATTAGAATGTGGGAATATGTTATGTATATCCGACCTAAATTGTAATGTCTTACTTGGAATAGATTGGGAATTATCCAAGGATATCATTAACGAGAATTGATTGACACAATCAAATCGTGTGAGGAGTGGCCATTAGTAAATTTAAGAGGATCATATAAAAGACATACCAAGAATAGTGAGCCCAAGTCCTATATAACGATCGAGGCATCCACGGTAGTGGAAGGGGATATAAACATCTTGTCCTAGCGTAAAGGTCCATATCGCGTATTATTAAGAATTACATGTATCAATATTGGTAAGCTAAGACATGCTATAGGTATTGGACTGGTAAGGTCTTCGGCCTCATTGTGCAGCATGTTACAATTCTAAATAACCTCTGAATAACAGTAGCCAGTTAGGGGCAATTAAGGACGACAACTATGGAACAATTGAATAATGGTTGTAAGAAATGTGAAAACAGTTAATAAGTATGAATGGAATGGTATGATCAAGTATCAAGGCAAAAATATTTTTCGTTTAATGATGAGTAGAAAGAAGGATTACGACAAGAAGGATGAATGTGAACGAGATTATAGTTAGGCAGGTTTTACGAGGGTATGGTTACTTCAAAACAACATAAGGACCAATGGTAGAGGAAGGACAATAAGAACTCTTCGGCCAAAGGTAACAAACCTTTGAGGTTCAGGAAGATAGTATGAGAAATACTTTGAGATAAGAGACCCCCCCAAGACAACTTGAAATGGAAATGTAAAGGTAAGACGAATGAGCACTCGGTCGATGGGAGATCTAATAATGATAAGATAGAAAAGCTTAACAAGTCATGGATCAGGTAACACTGTGAATTGGATCTAAACATACGAAGCATCGGTTTCACAACACATGCAGTCATACACTTCAGAAAGTATGTAAACGGAAGTAACAGTGAGTAAAACTCGAGATTAGCACCTAAACAGGTGAAAATGGGCCAATGACACCTATGGACACAAGGTAGACAGTAAGAATACGTGTCAAGAGATAACGACATTATAATGAAGATTAAATGCCAGGGAAACGCAGATGTCTATGACCATGATTGAACTGATAAAAAGTTCTACGAGATAGATAAAGTAATGAGTTTACAGCTTAACGAGATCAAGGAAATATTTTCCAAAATGCCATTGACAGAAGGTCTTAGCCGTATGGCAAGTGAAGGAATTCAAATCTAAGTATAATGACCAGGTTTGGATATAGTGGCCAACGTCAGGTAATGTAAATTCTTTAGAATCTTCCACGTACTGGATGAGAAAATAAATTAACAAATCATCCTCGTTATCAAGCATGACCTGTTTGGCCTCACCACACAACACCTTATCACGAATCTTGCATAACTGAGCATCCTCAAACTGTTGAGCCCTAATATACTCTAAGAGAGACGACATTGCCTCAGCACATTCTAAAACCTTGCCCGGATATAAAATATCAAGTCATACAAAATTGTTAGCTAGAGTCTGAACCTCCATGGCTAAGGGATGCTCCGAAGCAACCAACCGAGCTAAACTGACCATACTCACTGCCTTGCGGCTCAAGGCATCAATTACCACATTAACTTTTTCTGGATAGTAAAGTATGGTGATATCATAATCCTTTAGAAGCAGCATCCACCTACACTGCCTAGAATTTAGATCCATCTAACTGAACACGTGCTAAAGGCTGCGGTGGTCGGTAAACACCTCACAATGGACCCCATATAGATAATACCTCCAAATTTTCAAAGTGAAGACTACCGCTAACAACTCCAAATCATGGGTAGGGTAATTCTTCTCATGTATCTTGAACTGTCTAAAAGCATAGGCAATGACCTTACTCTCTTACGTCAACACAACGCCCAAACAAACATGGGGCGCATCACAATAAACTGAGAAATCCTTACCCTCTACGGATAATTCCAAAATCGGAGCCGAAGTCAACAAAGTCTTGAACTTTTGAAAGCTCTTTTCACAACCATCAGACCACTGAAAAGGAACCTCCTTTTGAGTAAATATGGGCAGGTGAGACACAATAGAAGCAAATCCCTTCGCGAACCGATGGTAGTAACTGTCCAACCCCACAAAGTTACGAATCTCAGACATAGTAGTGAGCGTCGTCCAATCCCTAACAACCTCAATCTTCTTGAGATCAACCATAATCCCGTCCTTTGACACCACATGACCCAAGAATGCCACATAATCAAGACAAAAGTCACACTTCAAAAATTTGGCATAAAGCTCTTTCTCTCTCAACAACCCAAGGACAATCCTCAAAGGTCGTTCATTCTCTTTTTTACTCTTCGAATACACCAAGATATCATCGATAAAGATAATGACGAAGCAATCTAAGTATGGATTAAAAATGCCATTCATCAAGTCGATAAAAGTTGTCGGGGCATTTGTAAGCCCAAATGACATCACAAGGAACTTGTAATGACCATAACGAGTCCTATATGCCGTCTTCGGAATATCCTCGACCAGAATCTTCAGTTGGTGATAGCCTGACCTCAAATCAATCTTCAAAAATACCGAAGCACCCTGAAGTTGGTCGAATAAGTCATCAATATGAGGAATATGATACTTGTAATGAATGGTGACCTTGTTCAACTGACGGTAATCTATGCACATCCTCATCGTACCATCTTTCTTCTTCACGAACAACACGAGAGAACCCCAAGGGGAGACATTCATTCTAATGAACCCCTTACTCGGTAGAACCTGCAGCTGCTCTTTCAACTCCCTCAACTCAGCAGGTGCCATCCTATATGGTGAAATAGATATAGGGCACATGCATGACTCTAAATTGATGCAGAAATCAATGTCCATATCGGTACGCATACCCGACAAATCGGAAAGGAATACATTCGTGAACTCACTCGCAATAGGAATGGACTCAGGGGGCGAAGAACCAACACTAGTCTCACAAAATATGGGCCAAGTAGGCCAAACACCCCTTATCGACTAGTTTCTTCGCGCGGAGGTAAGAAATGGTTTTCTTCGAAGTGGAACTCAAAGTGCCCCTCCACTCAAGTCTAGAATCACAGGTATAACTAAGGTAACTGTCTTGGCATGACAGTCCAAGATTGCATTGTACGGTGACAACCAACTCATATCTAAAATAATATCAAAGTCTAACATATCCAAGATCATCAAGTCTACCCACGTGTTGAATATAACTAAGCAAGACCGATAGACTCGATCAACCAGTACTAAATCTCCAACCGGAGTACACAAATGAATAAGCATGTCCAGGCGGTCACAAGTCAAATCCCAACTAATAAGCAGACATTTATGAAAAAGTAGACCCAAGATCCAAAAAGGCTATTACCGGCCGATGGCGAACATAAATGTTACCTGAGATCACAACATCAGAAGCCTCAACCTCGAGACTATCCGGATAAATATAACAATGAGCACCACCACAACTACTCTGGCCAGATTGTGCTCCTCCCTTAGAGACCTGGAAACCACCCCTACCAGACTAATGTCCACCCCTAGATGAATGAGAACCACTATGGCCTGACATAGCACTGCCTTTCGCTGAAGAACCACCCCGACTACCAGAAAATGTTAGAGTACTTGGGGTATAGAACCTAAAACCCTACTGAGTCCCATGCTATCTAGGTCAGGTGTAATCTCTCATAAGATGACCTGGCTCACCACAACCATAAGAAACTCTAGGTGTTGGAGGCTGATACACAGAGGATGAAGAACCGGATGGATCATCTCGATCGACTGACTGTGATAAAGAACCTCTATGAGATTGTTCGACCCCATAACCACTCTGTCTAGAAGGGCCACCTGAAGATGCCTGTAATGCGAAATGAACGAGATGGCTGGGGGTTGACTGATAGGTTTTGGAAGACTGACCCCCACCTCTATGACTGGAACCACTGAACCCACCATGCTAACGATGCCTCTTCTCACTAAACCTTTCAAAAGATCCAATAGTGGGAGACTCGACACTCACAACGTGATCCACTACTGCCTAGAAAGAAGACCACATAACCACAAGCTGAAGACAAGCAACATGAAGTGGAAGAACAAGTCCACCAACAAATCTATGAACCCTATCTGCCTCTTTCAGAATCAATTGTCGCATACCGAGCAAAAAAAAGAATCTAGCTTCATACTCCGGCATGGACATACCTTTCTGTCGCAAATAAATGAACTCATCCCTGCATTGATCCCTCAATGTACACTGCACATACTTCTTTAAAATGGCCTAGTGGAACTGTACACAAGTGAGTGGAGATGAACCAGCAAGTCTGCCCTCAATATAATACCTCTACCATGTCTTCGCGTCTCTGTAAAACTGGAAATACATATAGTCCACACAATACCCATCTTGTAAAGTCTCTCATGCATATCCATAATGAACTCATAAGCATCCTCGCTACGTGTATCATAAAACTTGGACGACTATCTTCAGGATCTTGCCTATGAGCTCCTGATCCCCAAGTGTCAAATTCTAGGCTGTTACTGGCCGAGTAACACCCTCAGGGGCTGGTATACCATCAATGTGCAAGGCCATGGCATCAGTAGGCTGCATCTCGGTGTCTGCCCCTGCTCAGGAGTTTGCAATTCTACTCTGGCGTGAGAATTACCTGCAGTAGTGGTACCGCCCACGGCATACTGGGCATAAAGATGTAGAAGTATACGGGCTAAGGTATCCTATAATAATAGGTCGGACATGGCCTCGGGGTGAGTCTGGGATGGCCCCATACCTTCTCTAACTGCATGTGCTCTCTTGGGCTGACGCTTTGGAGAAGCTGATCATGCCCATATATATCCAGCCACAGGGGCCCTGCCCCTGGCCGGTGCAGCACCATAACTTCTAGCTCGGCCGCAGCCTCTAGCCTGTCATCATCCTCTTGTGCCAACCCCAACAGTGGGCTCGGACGCGCCGTCCCTCGCGATAACAGCTCGTGTCCTCTTTATCTGTAAGAGAATAGAAATGAATCAGATACCAAGATGAATGTTCTAGTTACCAATTTGAATAAAGTAGCACAAAAGAATGAAGAAAATAAAGTTTTCTAAATGTCCCATAACTTTTCGCAGATAAGTACGGAGCTTATGGTACCAATACATAAGACTCTACTAGACATGCTCTTGTACTTATAAACTGGATAACCTAGAACTGTAATACCAACTTGTCACATCCCAAATCGAGGAACGCGCGGGCACCTACCATTTTCCCACCTGGTAGGTGAACCCGTCCCTTAATCACAGATCAATCAGAAATAAAGAAAAACCCAACCATCAATATAAATAACAAGTCTAGGATAAATAAAGAAGGAGTGCAAAAATAATACATCAATCCCAAGGAATCTTGTCTAAGGTGGTACAAGAGCCACTAATACATAACTGCAAGTCTGAATATAAATACAAGTCTAAAAAGTGAAATACTGTCTCGGAGTAGAAAAAAAAGACAAGTATATTAAAAGAGTCATCCGGGCTACGGATCCATCCATGTGCTCACCCTAGATGCTCGTCTGCAATGCCTCGAGAATCAGTAACGAGGAGAGGAAGTGGACCCCGTAGAATACAACAAAGTAGTATCGGTACAAACACTATGTACCAGTAAGTATCGTAGGTCAACAACAGTTAGATAACATATATAAAGTAAGAGACTGAAAGATAGAAATGCTCATAATCAGATATAAACATTACACAGTCCAAGAATAACATCACTGGTTCAATTACCAAGTCTGAATCCAATAAGTATGAATATGAGAATATGAATGCATATGCAATGCAATGATACATACACGCTCCAAGCGGAATACCTCTACCTCTCGGTAATCATGACCCATGGGGGACCTGCAAAGTCCATGTACGTGTTGTGGCGTACAACCTAATCCAATATAAGTATATGTTGTGATACGTGCAATCTAGTCTAATATATGTGTATATGTTGCGATACGTGCAATCCGATCTAATATGGGTGTATATATATGTTGCGGCGCACAACCCGATCCAAATATAGGTGTATATATATGTTGCGGCGCACAACCTGATCCAAATGCATGATCATGTATGTATGAATGATATCAAATGCCAATGAGAATGTATCAACACCAATGAAAATATCAAGTCATTCGTGCCACGCATGGATACATAATAATCATGTCAAGAATAAATCAATCCTTCCTCTATAAACTATCAAGCCTAGTATCATGCACGTGGCAACGAGCCACTAAATCAAATAAGGCAACAAACCACAATCAACAATAGTACCAACCTAAATATTCCATCCCAACTTCACACCTGAAGGCGCAACATGATTTCTCCAACAGTTACTAACTTTACATATGTTTCTCTAACCGGAGTCTAACCATAAGGTAAGTCGTAACCTACCTGGTAGCTAAGTTGGAGCCACGAACGATCACACCGAAGCCTTCCCTTTCTAAGGATCTCAGTTATACTCGAAGTCTAGTCATCAATGAAATCTAAGTTAGAAATGGAACCTAACAATACCATACTGCTATACTATCCCTTGAATCAAATTAACTATGAAAAAAATGGGGAAACGGGTCCACAAGGGTAAAATGGGGAAACGGGTCCACAAGGGTAAAATGGGTAATTCGAAAGTGAAATTGGTAATCCAACGTTCTAGAAGTTCAAATCTACTCTCCAATTGCTAAGTTAGCTCAGGTATTGATCAATTTCTTCATTTAAGGCAAAACCCCCAAATTAGGCATAAATCCTATCTTTTCCATATTCAAATTCTCAACTAGAATGGAAGATTCTAGCATATTGGTTAATAATTAATGAAATTCCATGCTTGAATTAGTCAATCCCATCAATTAATCTCACATTAAAAGCTTAAGATTCAATTAATACTATGTAGGTGGAAACTCATCTTCTTCAACTAGATTTCCGCTATAGATTCAAGTTTAGGAAATGTGAATAAAGGATAACAATGTTGAAGAGACTTACCCCAAGGAGAATCCACTCAGAAACACCTTAAACCGCCCTTGAATCACTTTGGAGATATAATTTTGGGAATGAGAAATGAAGGGTTTTAACTAGTGAAATAATGAATTCTGGTCCCGACTACCACCGGTCACTAATCCGCACCAGCGGCCCACTGCCTGCTACGGCTGCCCAACACGAAATCCCTATACTCACCATGGCGGACCAGGCCATGCTGTGATGGATACAACGCCTATGGTGTTGCTACGACGGACACCAGTCACAAGAATTTTGGAAACTTAATCCCAAAATTCGACAACTACCCGAAACCTCCCAGACACAAACCAGACATGCATTCACACATAAAAATACGCTACGGACTCACTCGTGGTCTCCACATTTCCATTGGAGGTCTATTTTACCAGGTCAACCCCCAACGACCAAAAACTAACTTTCCAACCAATAGTCCAAAACGCTCCCGAGAGCCCCGGGAACCTAACCAACCACCCCCACCAAGTCATAAATGACCCTTCAAACCTTATGTGATAGATGAAATTCCAAAGAAAGTCCATTTTACCAAAAGTCAACTATTGACTAAACACTTTCACTTAAAGATACTAATTCTTTCAATTTCCACAAGGATCGCCTGATAACCTCGGGAATTGGTCAAAACACACATAACGATTGAACGGGTAGTTACAAAAATCATTTAAATATGCGGATATGATTATATCATTGAGAAGATTACTCAACTGGCCAAATACCTATTTTACCCTCTAAATTATCAACCTTTGTTGTTTTTTTTTAATTTTTTAATATTATGATATTTTTTTCTCTTTTTAATTTATATTATGTACTTAAATATAGAACAAATAAATTTTATTTATTTATGAAGTAAAAGTGAGAAATTAGTTTTCAGGCATATATAAAGGTGTAATAATAAAATAATTGAGCATAGTTTTCAAGCCTATATCATATATATTATAGAATTTACGTCGATTTTAGATTTTCTTTTTATTTTGTATTATATGCATGCATAGGATGAATGTCGTAAAAGCTTTTGTTCTCTTTCATTCTCAATGATGTAAATGCAATTTTTAGTTTTTATTGTTAGCAAAATTAACGATATGGAAAAATTATTCTTATTAATTTTTCATTACGCTCGATTACTTTACTATTCTAACATTATATATATTTAAAAATTAATATTTTACTTTTTTACTTTATAAATAAGATTTATTTATTTTATAGGTAAGTCCATACTATAGATTGAAAAGAGAATAATATTGGTGAAAGTAAAAACAACAAAGGTTGATATTATAGGAGGTAAAAGAGGTATTTGGCCAGTTCGTGACTTTCTAAGTGATACTAGGGCTGACCAATGGGACGGGATGAGATGGAACGGGACGGGATGAGATGGAACGGGACGGGACGAGATTAGGGGGACATGGATTTTGGGGGATGGTGGAGTGGGTCGAGATCGGGATTAGGGGGACGGGAAATCAGAGAGAACGAAATTTGGGGGGACGGGATGGGACGGGAAGGGGGATTTTGGGGGCTTTTAAAAACTTTTTTCTATACACTTAATTTTAAAAAATATATATTTAAACACTTAAAATAATTGAACAAGATAGTGAAAAAATATCCCAAGCCTAATTGTCACGTATATTATTTAATAGAAATATGATTTTTAAATACAATTTCAAAATTACAGCTTTGTTTCGTAGTTCAAAAGTTGAAAATCACATAGTAAAATTAGCATTAAAAAAATTACATATGCAACCATACTTTTTCTAATTTTCTGATAATCTCTTGAGGATCTTCTGTTGGAATTAGAATTTGTTGGTCAAATTGTTCAACGTCGCTTCCTGCTCCCTCGGATAAGATTTCATTGTAATTGTAGTCGTCGTCTTCATTGATCTCTGGTTGTCGCACCTTCTACGCTCCGCTCTAATTCAATCTCTAAATAAAACTTCAATCTCTAAATAAAACTTCAATCTCCAAACTGTCTCCCGCCAATGAGTGTCTGTGCTCTCCTATTTGAAACCTTCCAGCACAAAAAGCGATTTCAGAAGCTGTAGATGACGTTTGAATATTCAACACATCTCGGACCATCTTTAATAGGGTCGGAAATGTCTTTTGATTCTCCCTCTAGTATTTCGGTAAGTCTTCACGTCCATTTTCATTGGCAATTGATTCGAACGGTACAACACCCTGCAAAACATAAACATCAAACTTGCTAATTTGTGAAGCACTTGAACCACTATACATTCTATTTCGAAGATCTTGAATACTTGAAGCAGAAATCGCATGTTTTTATAAGGTTGAAGTGAAGTAGAAGAAGATGGTACAGAAGCCGGTTGATTATTTGCACTTCTCTCTTGGTAATACATATACATAGTTTTGCATTGTGTTTGTATGCTAGAGATAACATGTTCTTTAGTTGGTTCTGTTTCAAGTATTTCTAGGCATTCATAAATCGTTTCAATAAAAAGGCATTACAACCGTCTACTTTAATAGTAGGATTTACTACAACACGAATAAAATATATAATGGAAATAGGAAAAAAATATTTTTTAAATTTTACAATCATTTTTGTAATAGCTGGAGCGTAAGTTGGTGTTTTCTTATATTCATTAAATAACAAAAATATTAGAGTTATATAAAATAACATAGATGAAATAGTATGATAATAAATACCAGAAAATTCCTTAGTAACTAGATAAAATTTCTCTAAGAATACAATAAGTTCCCAAATTTTATCCCAATCATCATCTACAAGCATATCCGAATGATTTTGCTTATGGGCGTTAAATACTAAAGTTAAAGGTCTTCTATACTCGTGAGCAAGAACTAATTGTTCATACAAAGAATTCCACCTAGTTGCAACTTCTTTTGGAATTTTCCTATAAGGTAATTCACAATTATGACATATGTTTTTAAATCTTTGCGTCTTTGTATTTTATTACCTTTAAAAATAAAGTTGATAGCAAATTGTACTATATCAAGAATAGAGCTAAAAAGTTTTAGGTCATCCTTTACAACAAAGTTATAAATATGACATACAATGACATGTAACAGTTAAATAATCATTATCATTAGTACTACGACCTATGTCAGAAGTGATAGCTACTTTTTCCTTAAAATGATACAATGCATAACGTAAATATTGTTGATATTCATGCGCAAATTTAAGAACATCTCTTCTAATAGTTGATCTAGGAAAACCGTTAAAAGCAGGATTATATGTTTCTCGAATGTAATGAATAAAACCAAGAGAGGAAGGAAATGAAAAAGGCAAACCCTCCACAACAACTAATTTTGCTAAATTTTACCGATCTTTGTGTTTATCATATTTTGGAGCTAAAACTCCCCCCCCGTCATTGGATTAATTCGACCCTGTAATTGGTCGGGGCACTATGTGAACCTTGTCCCGACTCAGAAGGCATTTTCACACCCACTTTTTCAGCCAAGTATTGGTTATATCTTGCTTTGTGATCCTTTTCCACATGTCTCATTAAACATCCTGTCCCACCTTGACCTTTTCCCGTTTTAAATTTATAAGCTTCGTGACAAATAGCTAGTTGATTAGGAATGTCCCTTTAAAAAAAATCCTATGCAGGTGATTTTAATTTTCATTTTTTTTTGCCTCTTCTCATACTAGGGGGAATAAGAGGGATTTCAGTTTCAGCCTGAGACTTAGTCTAAGCCTGATGTGGAGCTGCACTAATGGGTGTATTATCTATATTATCTTCTAATTCATGTTCAAAATCATAGTCTGGTTCAGTTGTTGGAGATGCAGAATATACCTCATGATCTAATGATTGCACATTTGCATTAATATCAACATTAAAAAGTTCATTTTCATCTACATGAATGAAATGATCATAATTAGGATTACTAGAAGATGCACCGTTACCCCTGTTACCCCTACTACCTCTACCAGAAAAATGTCCACCTCGTTCCATTATAATTATGCAAATAAAGAATTAAACTTAAGAAAATTAAGTATGATAATTAAAATTAAACAATAATAATTTAAATAAAAGAAGGAACAAGTGTACCAAACGCCGACGTGCAATCGAGGTTGAAAATTGAAACTTTGCTCGATGATCCTCAAGCTAGTTGCCAACTTCACTCTCAATTTTTTAACTTTGATAGAAATTAGCAAATAAAATATAATATTTAGTGTGCAATTTAGACTTGTAGAGAGAGAGAGACATAGATAGCTAAGTCTAGCCTATCATGTCATACATTCAGACTTATCATGTTTTCAGATTAATTTCACAATCATATTTTCAGATATATATTTTCAGTATTCATATTTGTACGTTTTAAATTATTATTTCATGATATTAGATGCCTATGTTAATCCAGCAAGTCATGTGTTTAGCTCGGTCACATGTAGTCAGGCACAGAGTGTCGTGTTACGCCCACACCATGGTTCAAACCGTGACATAATTAGTCTTTCTTGATTGTATGTTCTGTCAATCTCTACGTTCAGAATAGGTTATGTGTGAGATTAGATTAAGTTGAAATAATCGTTAATCCGAGGTAGACTGAATTTTATATGTGTTACGCATTTTCTGTCATTGTCGGCCTATGATGTCTATGTAGTACGTTGTGTACTCCTACTACAGTTGTTGCATCTCTTATTTGGATGAAAATACAATATATTATTCTAGTTCTGACTCCCGGGGTGATCTTTAAAGGTTTCAGAGTGAGCTACATGCTCTATCAGTAGCCCTAGTCTCCCTCTGTATTGTCATTATGTTCTTACTTTTCCAAGATAGATATTGATATTAGTTTTTTCAAATTGTATAAATTGTTAGTCGCTCTTCTACAAGTCAGGCCAAGTTTCGAAAAATGTATTGTTTGGGTACTGAATGGTTAAAGCATTTTATAAAAAAATAAGTTTTTATGTAAAACATTTACTCTTTTGTTTTTATTTCATGAATATGTTTGAATGAATTTGAGAATGGTTCACCTACTAGAGGGATAATATAGGTGTCATCATGACCCGTGATTTGGGTCGTGACAAATTTGTTCTTGTCTAGCATTTTTAAGAAGATGAAACACTTCGATCCCTCCAAGCCACCAGCTTTGAACATGCTACGAGTCACTGGAAAAGCAACAACAATATCACTTGCGGATGGAGTACCAAAGCTTTTCTCTGAGGCCATAACAACAGTAGATCTCAAAATTTGCAGATCTGATTTATTATCGAGATAAAAGGATGAAGGACAGTTGGTCCCACTGGATGTGCCAAAAATTTAGTTTCAATAAATTTTACTAGTAGAAAATAAATAATTGCGATCATAAAATAATATGAGAAAAAAATCATTTTATTGATTATTTTATGAGTACAACTTTGAATGTATCTCTTGATTCTAATCTCCGTATTGTTCGCTTTGATTCCAGGGCCAATGTAGTGTCTTTCTCGAATGAAGATGGACCTCTGTTGATGTTGAATATTCAAATAACTTTGAGTAGCACTTTGAATTTTTCGTGAGGGAAGATGTCTCTCAAACTCTCCTTCTTGTTGAAGACCTTTGGAGAAGACTTATTTAGATGTTGTTGCTCTCCTTTTTCTCTAGTCAAAATGCTATGCCAACTTCAAGATATCTTTAAAAGGGGATATGCGACCCCTTTATATAGGTATGAGTTAGAGTTTAGGGGTATTTTGGTCTCCAAGTAATTCTTGCGGACCTTCGGCTAGAAAGATGTGGGTTGAGCTCATCTTGTAGAGGCCCACTTTAATGGACAAACCCAAATGTAATTTTGACGTAAATGATTAATCCGACTTTCAAAATTTAACTTGATGAACATGTCAATAACCTAGAATGTAATCCAGATTTCATATATATTAATCCAATTAAATTTCAATGTCTACAGAAACGTGCCGGATACCAAACCTAATTTCCAGAAACGTCAGTAAAAGTATGTACCATAGATGTATACGAATTTTATGGAATATCCTTTATCTAGCTCTTAATTTTTGTAAAGGAAAAAGTTTTTGTATTTCTCTTGTATAATAAGATACGATGCTTGCTCTCATTTTTGCTACTGCGACATAAATTCATTGAATTTCATTAAAATTTAGATGTTAATCAACAATTATTTCATTTCTTATCAGTTACAAAATAGTCAATTAAGTGATTCAATTAAAAAACTTTTGTACAGGAAAGGAAGGCTAAAATCACAACATTAATAGGTAGTATTAGATTGTGTACAATATTATTTAGCCATATTTAATCTTATGTAATTATGCTAAATATAGGATCCTATAAGGATTTTACATTGTATACCCTATATATATTTATCATAATTAGAGTATAGAAGTCATTAATACAAAATATATATAGGGTATACAATGTAAAATCCTTATACAATAAGAATTCTATATTTACCATAATTACATAAGACTAAATATGGCTAAATAATATTGTACACACTCTAATAGGTAGCACATATCTATATGACAACCTAAAGTTAGGAATATCTAACTAAAGAACTACCATAATTTTTAGGGTACGCAGTGATGACATAAGTTTAATATTTCACTAACCTTGCAGCTGCATTGAAGCACATGGATATCATGAAAACACATCCAAGTATTTGCATACTGCAGGTCAAAATTAATTTAAAGGCTGAGAACATGGGTGCACACTTGTTTGATAAATGTGATTATATATGCTTACAAAAAGCAAAACTGATAGGAACAGACTTCTCAAGCTCTAACTTTTAGATAATAAAATCTAACATTATGCCCAAATGAAGTTATCTTGGCCGTCAAACCCGAGTCCCAGAAAAAAGATTGAAGGCCATGTGTGTCAAATTTCGAAGGATGAATGTCTATGCTTATATTTCCTCTTAATTATTAATTCCTCTGTTTTAATTTATTTGGTTTGTACGAGGATCAAATTAACTAACTGTTGGAAATTTGTATTGGGCGGGAGTTGCGTCCTACCAACTTTAATGGCTTAAACACTAGTGTTCCGCATGTTGGAGAATCCGTTTCTTCACACGTGCATAATCTACTAAGTAAGTAGATGACCATAGGGCCAATGATCGTCAAATTTCGTTGAGAAATGAAAGAGATATTGGTCCACGAAGTGAGGTGTTTGAAGTGTGGAAAAGTGTGGTATTTAGACCAATTCTCCCTCATCGGTGGGGAAGAAAGATTTGTTTAGTTTATAAGTCTCAAAGTTGGCTTAGGGTTTGGGACCCCAAGGGGTATCCCATGTGTTTAAAGGAGGGAGGACCTAGATGTGCTTCGGTTCGAGGATAAGCCCACACGCGGGCCGCCGCCGCCCGTCCGGTCCGGGCCGCGGGCTGTGCTTCTTCTGATATTATCTTTTTGGACCAGAATTGTTTCATATTCACAGTTTAGTCCCTGAAGTTTCAAGTAAGTCAAAATTGGGCAGAGAACTTTGTTGTTAGTTTCTGGAACGTCAACCAGACTTAATCTGCACATCAATTCACCATTTATTTTGGTGAATTACTACCTCCATAATTGCCATTATTTGGCCAGTAACAACAATTATATGGGCAGTTGGTAAGTCCTCTCCTTCAACTATATAAAGGAGCCTTTGCACAATTGTTGAGACACACATAAACATACAAACGAATCAGATTCTTCCCACTATCTTCCAGCATCATTTCATTACTCAAAATTCTTCAAGGTAGCACTTGAGCTTCCTTTGCTCAATTGTTCATTTGCTGTTTTATCTTGGGAGACAATTGTCCAGAACGTAGAAATGATACATACGTGGCAATCTTGTCATAAAGATAGAGTGCCATCACTCAACTCAGCACACCAAAAACTGTTCCAATTTCTTCTTCAAGTTTATTGTAATTTCAGTTTGTTGTAATACTTAGCAGTTACTTATTTCTATTTCCTGCACCATTGTAACCAACAAGTTTAAGACAAGATTTTGCTTACTGTAACTGCTGCAACATGACTGGAAATGTTGTTGATGCCGCTGCTACTGCCAATCAAGGCAGCAATTTTGCCTTTCCTGCTGCTGCCGCTACTGTCCAAGGCAACAACTCTGTTGCCTTCCCCGCTGCTGCCCAAGGCACGTCCGCTGCCTTTGCTATTCCACCCTCCGCATTCCACCATGAACGCCCTGAGAAATTTTTGGGCTCAAACTTTAAGAGATGACAGTAGAAGATGCTGTTCTACTTAACTGTTATAGGCATGGTCCGGTTCATAATGGAAGATCCTCCACAAGCTGGAGATGAAATGGACCTTTCGCCTTCTGAAACAAGTGAAAGGGGCCTTGGTATCCATGTCATTAATGGCATGAAGATGGTTCTTGATGCATGGAATCATAGCGATTTCATGTATAAGAATTACATACTAAACTGCTTGCCAGACCCTCTCTACACGGTCTATTGCACCGTTGGCACTACCAAAGAGCTGTGGGAAAAACTGCAAAAGAAGTACAACGCACAAGATGCAGGTACTAAGAAGTTCATCGTTGGGAAATTTCTAAATTTCCAAATGGTGGATAGTAAGACAGTGATATCCCAAGTCCAGGAATTCCAAATGATTTTACATCACCTGGATTTGGAAGGAATGAAACCAAATGAGTAGTTTTTGGTTGCATCGCTGATTGAAAAGTTACCTCCTTCGTGGAATGAGTTACTTAAAACTCAAGACAAAGGAGATGACCTTTGAAGAGCTTATTATCAAACTCCAAATTCAAGAAGATAATAAGAAGGCCTTGCCTAGGGGTAAACAACCTGCTGAGGCAAAGGCAAATCTAGCTGAGGCCAAAGGGAACCCAAGCAAGAAGCAGAAGTTCCAGAAAGATGGCAAGGCCCACGCAGCGGAGATGTTTAGAGGTAACTGTCACCACTGTGGGAAACCTGGTCATAAGATCAAGGAATGCCGCAAGCTCAAGACGGAGCAACAACAGAAAGCCAAGGCTAAAGGCAAGGCACATGCTAACGTCGTTAAGGACACGCTCCTGGATGACATGATTGAGGAGTTCTCGACAGTAGTGCTTGAACAAACCTGGTCGAGAATCTGAGGCAGTGGTGGGTGGACACAGGTGCTACCAGACACATCTGTTCCAATAGAGATACCTTCTCCACATACACACCGGTCACTGATAAGAAGCTGTTCATGGGTAACAACGCTTCCTCTGACGTGCTGGGGTTAGGAAAGGTAGTCCTGAAGATGACTTCTGGAAAGGAGCTCACTCTGAAGGAAATGATGCATGTCCCTGAGATTAGAAGATATTTAATTTCAGGACCTTTATTAGTTAATGATGGTTTTAGGCTAGTGTTTGAATCCAATAAGTTTGTACTCACTAAGAATGACACTTTTATGGGGAGAGGCTTCATCTGTGAAGGCCTTTTCAAAGTGAATGACATGTCTGTAATGTGTCTAAGTAATAAAGTTGAACCTTCTTCTTATTTGCTCGAGTCTTCTAATTTATGGCATCATATATTAGGACACGTTAACTACAAGTCTATCCAAAGGCTGGTAAAGTTGGAGTTGTTGTCGTCTATCGACGTAAACCCTCAACATAAGTGTGAGGTGTGCGTAGAGGCAAAACTCACCAAGCTCCATTTTCGATTCGTCGAAAGGAATACTACTCCTCTAGAACATATTCACACAGATATATGTGATTTGAAGTTCGCACAAACTAGAGGGGGGGAACAAGTACTTTGTGACATTCATTGATGATAGCACAATGTATTGTTACCTTTACTTGTTGAAAAGTAAAGATGAAGTCTTTGAAGCGTTCCGACGTTATAAAGCAGAAGTTGAGAACCAACTAAGCCTACAGATTAAATCTATTCGTAGCGATAGAGGGGGAGAATACGTAGCGCCATTTGAAGAATATTGTGCCCAATCAGGCATTGTTCATCAAACGACGGCTCCATACTCACCTCAATCAAACGGTATGGCGGAACGTAAGAACCGCACATTGAAGGAAATGATTAATGCCTTGCTCATCAATTCTGGTCTTCCCCAAAATATGTGGGGAGAAGCCGTCCTTACCGCTAATACGATTCTTAACAGAGTCCCACATAAGGATAAGGACAAAACTCCATATGAATCATGGAAGGGAAAAAAACCCACCTACAAATATTTAAAGGTGTGGGGTTATTTGGCAAAGGTTGAAGAACCCAAGCCAAAGCAGGTCAAGATTGGGCCTAAGACTGTAGATTGCATATTCATCGGCTATGCAAATAACAGTAGTGCTTATCGCTTCTTAGTGCATAAGTCAGATATTCCAGATATCCACCAGGGTACAATCATGGAATCAAGGAATGCTCAATTCTTTGAAGGTACCTTTCCTAGAAAGGAAAAAGACATAACCTCTCACAAACGAAGTTATGAACGAAGCTCTCAAGAACAGTGAGTCGTTGATGGCCCAGATCTAGATGGTTCAGATCTAGCGGATTTCGAGGTGGTTGAATATTCAGAATCTAATGTTCTAGATTCTCAGAACTTGGAGACTCTAGAGATGGAACTAAGGCAAAGTAAAAGGATCAGGAAGGATAAATCCTTCGGTCATGACTTTGTAGCTTATATGGTTAATGATGAACCAAGGACAATTGCTGAAGCATTGTCAACTCCAGAGGCACCGCTCTGGAAAGAAGTTATTGAGAGTGAAATAGGCTCCATTCTGCATAACCATACTTGGGAGTTGGTTGATCTTCCTCCGGGAAATAAACCGTTGGGGTATAAATGGATACTCAAACAGAAGTATAACGCAGATGGGTATATAGATAAGTACAAGGCCAGGTTGGTAGTGAAGGGCTATCGGCAGAAAGAAGGTCTTGAGTACTTTGACACGTACTCTCCGGTATCTCAGATGACATCCATATGGGTATTCACTGCGATCGCAGCTTTGCGTGACCTTGAGATACATCAAATGGATGTCAAGACAGCCTTCCTAAATGGTGATTTGGAAGAAGAAATTTATATGGACCAACCCGAGGGGTATGTGGTTCAAGGGCAAGAGAAGAAAGTCTGTCGGCTTGTCAAATCTCTGGTACGGCTGAAACAAGCCCCGAAGCAATGGCACAAAAAAATTGATAGTACTCTACTATCGAAGGGTTTCGCCATTAATGAATGTGACAAATGTGTCTACATGAAAGGTAACTCTGACTCGTTTGTTATGATATGCCTGTATGTAGATGACATGTTGATCACAAGAAGCAGTCCTATAGTAATCCTAGAGACTAAGAACATGTTGGAACACTGCTTCGACATAAAGGATATGGGTATCACAGATGTCATCTTAGGGATAAAAATATCTAAGATGTCTGACGGACTGGTCTTATCTCAGTCTCACCACATCGATGATGTTTTGAGAAAGTTCGAGATGTTTGACAGTTCACCGATAAAGTCACCACTGGATACAAATCAAAAGCTTGATAAAAATCTTGGTACACCCGTATACCAGGAGCGATATACACAGGTGATCAGTAGTTTGATGTATATAACAAACTGCACCCGACCTGATATTGCTTATGCAGTCAATAAGTTGGCTAGGTTTACCCGTAATCCGAGTGATGATCACTGGAAGGCGTTGAATCGGGTATTACAATACCTGAAATACACGTTACCTTTCGGGTTACATTATTTGAGATATCCAGCTGTACTAGAGGGGTATAGTGATGCAAAATGGATATCTGATATAGAGAACACCAAGTCCACCAGTGGGTATGTATTTACAATTGGTCGTGGGGCTGTGTCTTGGAAATCCTCTAAGCAAACTTGCATCGCCCGATCCACAATGGAATAGGAGTTTATCGCTTTAGACAAAGAAGGAGAAGAAGCTGAGTGGCTTCATGACTTCTTAGAGGATGTTCCGTGTTGGAACAAACCCGTACCTTCGGTAATGACCCACTGCGACAGCCAGTCGGCTCTAGGAAGGGCATAGAATGCTATGTACAATGGCAAGTCTCGTTATATTTGACGGAGGAATAAGACCGTTAGTTAGCTAATCACCAAGAGTATAATATCCATTGATTACATAAAGTCAAAGGATAATATAGCAGACCCGCTGACAAAGGGCTTACCCAAGGATCAGATGTTCTGTCTATCTATGGGAATGGGCTTAAAACACAAAGTATAAGGACCAATACGGTGGTAATCCAACCTTACTGACTGGAGATCCCGGTAATTTGGTTCAATGGGAAAACTAAACTGTAAAGGTTCAGTTGATCGCTTCAGTGGAAGCATGAGCACTTCGGATAGTGATTTCTGTAAAGAAACACCAAATCCAAAGTCGTTCCCGCGATAGACATTAAGTGCTATCTGCAGTGTGGGTAAAGGTTAAGTTTTCAAAACCTTTAATGATCCTCAACAGTTGAGATTAGGTTTGGGGAAACTTTTAATAGTTTCTAACACTTGTGAAGTGGGGTATAGCAGGATACCTTGTAGGAGACCACCTATTTAAGTGAGAGGACAGGGCGCCTCAAATGAACGCACTTAAGAATCCAAGAAGTTGTCAACGCCCACAACGGACAAAACATTACGAAGAAGAGAGTAAGGGAATTTGTTGTGTTGGTACTATTGACTTGGCTTACACTAAACACTGAAGGTTCAAGACAACGTTCACCGCGCAGTAAGAAAGTCCGATGGTATTTAACTATGAAAGGTTCAGAGCTGAAGCTACCTCTCCTTATGCAACATCGGTCCGCTGAAATATTGCTGGAAAGGAAAAGGCACCATGTGAGTGCGCCAAAATCTCTTTCAAGAGGGGATTGTTGGAAATTTGCCTTTGGCGAGAGTTGCGTCATACCAACTTTAATAGCTTAAACACTAGTGTTCCGCATGTTGGAGAATCCGGTTCTTTACACGTGCATAATCTACTAAGTAAGTAGATGACGGTAGGGCCAAGGATCGTCAAATTTCGTTGAGAAATGAAAGAGATATTGGTCCACGAAGTGAGGTGTTTGAAGCGTGGAAAAGTGTGGTATTTAGACCAATTCTCCCTCATCGGTGGGGGAAGAAAGATTTGTTTAGTTTATAAGTCTCAAAGTTGGCTTGGGGTTTGGGACCCCAAGGGGTATCCCATGTGTTTAAAGGAGGGAGGACCTAGATGTGCTTCGATTCGAGGATAAGCCCACACGCACGCCGCCACCGCCCGCCAGTCCGGTCCGGGTCTCGGGTCACGGGCTGTGGGTTGTGCTTCTTCTGATATTATCTTTTTGGACCAGAATTGTTTCATATTCACAATCTTAATCTGCATATCAATTCACCATTTATTTTGGTGAATTACTACCTCCATAATTGCCATTACTTGGCCAGTAACAACAATTATATGGGCAGTTGGTAAGTCCTCTCCTTCAACTATATAAAGGAGTCTTTGCACAATTGTTGAGACACACAGAAACATACAAACGAATCAGATTCTTCCCACTATCTTCCAACATCATTTCATTACTCAAAATTCTTCAAGGTAGCACTTGAGTTTCCTTTGCTCAATTGTTCATTTGTTGTTTTATCTTGGAAGACAATTGTCCAGAACGTAGAAATGATACATACAAGGCAATCTTGTCTTAAAGACAGAGTGCCAGCACTCGACTCAGCATACCAAAAACTGTTCCAGTTTCTTCTTCAAGTTTATTGTAATTTCAGTTTGTTGTAATACTTAGCAGTTACTTATTTCTGTTTCCTGCACCATTGTAACCAACACTAACTACTAGAAATAAAGATTTTTCCTACCGATATTCTATGAAAAACGTTGTGCTATAAAACATGATTTTCCCACATCATTACCACCGAATCAATTCACTGGGAAAACACATGGTGGGAACAAGTTCCCATTGAAACTCTGAAAAATTCATAATCTTTTCGTGTGAAAATATTACTATTTAATTTTATAGCCACTGAACATTTTTCAATGGGAAATTGGAATTCTTTTAGTAGTGTCTAATGTTCGATGTAAATTCTGATATGGAATCTTCAATTTTTTCGGAATAAAATTCACATATTTAGAAACTACGTCAAAAGGTACTTTAAGTCACCATAGTTAACAATTCAAAAATATTTAGAAGATATTTAAAAAAGTTATGGTTAAAAGAAATATTTTTTATCTATCCAAATAGTAACTAAGACAAACAAATTAAAATAGATGGAGTAATATACTACAACGGAACTTGTTCGCAAGTGGGTTTAAATATTATCTAGACGTTTATGTGTTATTTTAAAATTCTTTCAGCTATGACATAATTCACCCCCAATATTCAAATATTGAAACCACTCACTTACCATATGGTAATAGAATCTAACGCTATTTCAGCATTTTTGAGGCGCCCTGCAATCAACACAAGGATTTGATAGTACCAGCATTCCAAGGAGAGCATCACTGCTAGCTGAAGCGACTGATAATTTCAAGAAATCACATAACCCACGGAATGCCAACATACTAAAATCAGTCCATATTTTCTTGCACTTTTCACTTAACAAAATAAACGCAAACTTTGCTACCACTATAGTCCACCACGAAAAACTCAGCATCAATGAAGCTCCCAAAATTCCCCAACTGAATTTATACACATCAAGCCATGTAAAGAAGCTATGAACAAACAGGGTGGCTGCCGCGATATAAACACTAGGCTTGATAATGCTCTGTGCATGTAAGAACATTTGGATGGAGAAGTTGGCTGCGTACGCGAAAATTTGTGGAATTAGACCGTAGATGAAAACTGAAGCTGATGAGGCGATTGGTGGTTTCTGACCGAGTAGAATCAAGATTGGTTTGGAAAATATGTAGATTAATAAGAGTGGAATTCCAGTGGCCATAAGGATTAGTGTTGATCTTTGTAGGTATATCCCTAGCATCTCATACCTCTGTGCTCCATATGCTCGTCCATACAATGTCTCTGCTGCACTTCCCATTCCCAACTGCACCAACAAATTGTAAAAAAGATATAGTTATGATTATTTTTAATAACATTTCACTATAACGGTCAAGTTCTCTTTGGAACCGATTTTCATGTTATGGTATATTGTATGTTATATATAACAACATTTCACTATAACAACTAAAAAATATTAGGACAAACCACCGTTGTAAAAAAATTTGACTGTATTGCATTCTTATCCAGAAATTGACAGACATGCTAATATAAGTGATAGAATATACTGTGTATATCCCACTGATATACACGGTTTCCGCAATTAGTGTACCAAAAATAGAAGTAGTTAATTATGTTGTATAATTACCATAACTGTAGAATTTTTATACAAGTAGAATTAGGATATTAGAAGTTTAGTAGGAATAGGATTTTCCATATTTGGAGATTGTAACTTGTATATATACCTATTCATTCAATAAGAATAATCAAGGGATTACTTCTTTCATGGTATCAAAAGTCTAGGTCTCAAATACTTCTCCCAAAATATTCCTTCCGCTACCTCATTTCCGTGAGTTCTTCTCGGTTTTCGTGCACCGTTTTTTTCTCCTCTTTTCCCAAATTTTCTACCAAATCCCTCATTCAACTATTGTTCTTTCGTTATGTCTATGTCCAATAACATGTTTCATCTTGCTCTTCCAATTTCCAACATCAAGAGCCACATCCCTATTGTTCTTGAAATGAAAAACGTCCAATACACGACGTGGGCGGAATTATTCAAAGTTCATGCACGCTCGCATCAAGTCTTTCATCACATCATCCCCGAACACCTGGCGGGGCGAAGGTGCCTACCCCCGAGGATGATCCTACGTTATGGACAACCCATGATGCTACCGTTCTTTAGTGGATTTATTCCACAATCTCTACAGACCTCTTACAGACGATTATTGAACCTAATGTAACGGCGATGGATACTTGGAAATAGGGTGCGTGATATATTCCAAGATAACAAAAATTTCCGTGCTGTCACTCTTGAACAGGAATTTTCCCATGTCCACACGAAAGATTTTCCTAACGTCTCGGCCTATTCTAAAAGGCTGAAAGAATTGGCGGACCAACTCTGCAATGTTGGTGCGCCTGTTACCAATGATCGTCTTGTTCTTCAAATGGTTGCAGGCCTTTATGAGGCATATAATGGCGTTGACACACTACTTCGTCAAAGTAATCCTCTGCCACCATTCTATCAGGCTCGTTTCATTCTCACGTTAGAAGAGGTCGATTTGTCTAAAAAGGCGGCTACCGGAACACATTCCGTCGTAATGATGACCACGTCAGACGACCCTCATACATTCTCTGAAAATTCAGGCCAAAATCGTAATCTCGGTCCAAATTCATAACTATCTTGTAAGCTTATTCTATATTGCGACATGAACATCGTAACTCTAACCGTTCAACTGAGTCATAATATACATACCGATCATACCTATCTTGTAAGCTTATTCTATACTGCGACATGAATGTCATAACTCTAACCGTTCAACTACCCAACTGATCAGTGGTAACGACCCAACCGGCCGTATTTCGGTGATAAATATGTGCCTGCTGAACCGGTGGTAAATAAGGATACATAACTTCCTGACCGGCCATAGCCAGGTGGTAAATACATGTCTGCCCAACCGGTGGTAAATAAGGATACATAACTGCCCGACTGGCCGTAGCCCGATGGTAAATCATAATACCATATCTATGCCCCCTCTAGGTACTACATACATACATGGAGAGTCATAAGAGACTTCTATGAATTTATTGTAATGACGTAATATCGCTAGATTCCTGATTTGCATTTGGGGACTATCATCAACAACATCCATTTTTACTGTAAACTAAGAGAGATTTGAATACCTACATCATACGTGGCCTTAAGTAAGAGCTCCTAATCCTATAAGAATAGAGTTGTTACACTTCGGACAGTCATCATGGAGATAACATACCATTTTACACTTTCATACGAATCAACAAGACAATATACATAATTTCTAACTTTCGTGAAACCAACAAGGTAAGATACATCATTTTTAACTTTCATGAAAACCAACGAGGTCCATACAATGTCAATAAAGACGAGATGCTATAAGGTGTGGAAAGTACTCCCAACAAGAGACAGATAAGAGTCATGTACTTAATGGAATAGAAGATATAGGCATCAGAAACTCAACAGGTATGGAGTCATTTTAAAAGACGTTTCATTTCATTTTCGCTCTTTAATAAAATCATGCCAAAAGAAGGAATAAGCCTTAACATACCCTCAAATGTAGTCGTCCTTCACAATCCCACAAGAGACTCACCAATATACTGCTCTATAAGATGGAAACACAACTTTATAATACATATGAAACATGACAATAGCCGACAACCGGCAAACTTGCTTATACAAAATTGGACAGCACCTCTCCTCTTTCCCTCTACTTCCCGCAAATTCAAAACAACACCAACAGCACAAGAACAATATTAACAACATCATATTTAAGCCATTCTATCAATTTCCAGCAACAACACATCATAACCATTGCTTCAAAATAGTCCCATACCACACGATATCGGCAAGCTCGTTCTACGATAATTTGGATATCATCTCCCCCATTTCTTTTACATCCCCCAAGTCAATAATAACATCAACACAACAACAACCAACCACTCTATGTTCAGCACCTGGAATGAAAAGAACAAGCTCTCCCTAACCTTACTTCAACTTGCAGGAATCTCAAATTAACAATACAAGAGGAATGATAAGCTTAAACTAACATCACCAGAACTTCCATAGAAGAATCAGCCCAATATCCTGAAGAACTTTACTTGCATGGTAGGGAATTGACTTGGGAGTGTTTATAGAGGGTGAAATTAAGATTAAGTTAAAAATGTGTTGTAGGAACAACCAAATTAGAAATAATATTAATTATTTTGATATTGATAATACTTCAGTCCCCGGCAACGGCGTCAAAAGCTTGTTGCGAAATTTTTAGATGCTACGCAAGTATACGTATCGCAATTTATAATAATTTTGGTAAAACCGAGTATTGTCCACAGAGACTGATTTATCAATTACCAATTTACTAATCTTTAGTTTCTATTTGGCAAACAAATATAAGTTGTGATTTCTAAGCTAAAGAATTAACAAACTAAAATAGATTGCGGGAATAAAATAGCAGTGAAAACACACGAAGTTTGATTCAGTAATGAAGGAAATTAGGGTTTCCAATCTCATCAACAATCCACTCTATCATTCATTAATGCAAGACTAGCGCTTCTTCTTCTTATTAAGATAGCATGTTAACTGAGATGTTCTATATCCCGGTTAGGACATATAAAAAATCAACCTAAGTGAGAATTTTCTATAGTTCTCTGGAAAATTCAATCACATAGGAGGATTAAGATCAATGACCTAAAAAGCTACACAGGCAATCGTGATACTCTAGTTAAATATTAAACCTATGTCTAATCAACTATAGCATATTCAAACCTCACTTTTCAGATCTTGATTTAAAATCATTTATGTAATGAAAACTAATGGCCAATTAATTCTCATTCAATATACGCAAGTTGAAGAGATCTTAATAGATGAAGAAGAAACACTAGCAATGCATTAAATCATAGCAAAGTTTCAAGTGATTTAACGGAAAACCCTAATAAAAGTAATTAGCTCATAGACATGCTAAGAAGACTAACTAACTTAATATCCAACATAAACTGAATTAAAGTAAAGAAAAGGAAAAGAACTTGGACAATTGATGTCTCTAATTGCTTCTTGCTCTCTTGTTCCATGCCTCCAATATCATATTCCCGTTCAAAATTTACCTCCCCCAGCATATATCACCAAAAACCCCATAATGGACATTTTTGCCCTTGTTAAATTTAGGTTTTTCGCTGCTTGGACGTCGTCGACGCCACAGCTCAGCTATCAGAGCACCGCGGCACTAATTTGCTTCTGAACTTTCTTCCGGCGGGGCACCGCGTCTCTAATGTTGGGCGTCGCGGCGCCTTCATCGACATTTCAAGCGCCACGGCTTTAACCAGGTAGCGCCGCGGCTCTAAATTCGATAAACTTCTTCCAGCCTTCTGCCAGTCAGGCGCCTCGACCCTTGCTTCCTCGGCCACGACCCTTCAGCGCCGCGGCTCTGCATCTTTCAATTTTTCAACACTTCTCTGAACCGCTTCTTCTGCCTAGGTATCTATTTTTATCCTCAATAGCTGCCTATTTTCTTTTAATCTATGCATCATCCATCATGAATCGCTTAAACTGAAAACAGAGCAAAAACACGCATAATACTGCACAAAACAACTAAAAACTACAAAAGACTTCCTAAAACATACTCTAAAACAGTACTAGAAATAGACTCAACAAACACCCCCAAACTTAAACTTTACTCGTCCTCGAGTAAAGAACTCTAGACACCGCAAAAAGAAAACACACAAACTCTAAAAAATGAATCAAGTACACCACAATAGATTATGCCTCGAAGATCATGAACAACATGCAATATAATCTTCAGGAACATTCTAGCCACTAATTTTCTATCTAGAATTTCAAGTCAAATATTCCTCAAATTTGCTTAAAGTTATTAATGCATATGACCACTCAACCATGATTATTGAATTAAACAAGTATTCAATATTAGTTCATGCACAACTAGTTCTCACCAACAGTCCATCAGGTTCAAGTTCTATAGGCTTGCTAACTTGCTACTCTCCACTAATTTAGACAAACATGTTCGTGAATCGATAGGACTTTCATGAGTTGTAATGATAGGCTTAGGCTTGGGTAGGTAAAAAAATTGTCATTTAGGCTCACAATTACCATAAGAACAAAGACTGATCAAACCAACCTTTGATATGGAATTTACATATCGATAATCAATCCCCAATTTTTTTTTCTTTCTTTTTTTATTTTTATTTTACTTCTCAATATTTTTTCTTTTCTCTTGATGACTCCCAATACATATTACCAATCACAAATAAAATCGATCCCCAATCATATATTCTTATGCTTATGGTAAAATTCAAAGGAAGGAATTTTTTTGTAAAGGGTTTCAAATAAGCTTTATCATGGGCATTGTTCAACAAAGAAATCAGTTTTAGGCTCAACGGGGTAACTAGGGATTAATGTAATCAAGGGTGGCTTGAAAGGCTCAATCGTTCCAAAAAAAATAGCCTAAATCATTTTCCCAAGCATGCATCATCTATGATTTCGTCTCAAATAGCAAGCAAGCAAGTTCTAGAACTTTCCACAATATTTCCTCAAACCAAAATTCAATCATGCATAAACCAATATTTGAGTACAAGAAATTCACAAATCATGATCCAATTTTCATACTTATTAATAATTAAAAGAAACTCAAGACCTATCCAACTTAAGCACACAAATTTATGTATTTCATGGCTATCAATTTCATCCAAGTCTATCATATATGTTCACTCAATCTCATGAGCTATTATTATTAACTTGATTTATTGACATAAGACACTCAAACAAAGACACTAACAATAAACAAACAACTGAACATAAACAATTAAAGACTACTAACACAAAGCAGTAAGACTCCCCCCCCCAAACATAATTAACACATTGTCCCAAATGTGAAAAAGGAAAGCAAGGGAATAAAGACTTACATAAACAATGACATCGAACTCAGTATGGTGGTGGCGGCGGTGGCTGATAGGGCTGGTACTGTGGAGGATACCCAAAGTAGGGCTCATTCGGGGCATCACCCATTGACCAACGATCGACCAAAGAGTTGAGTTGGTCGATGTGGCGGATATCATAATCATGTTGATGCTGCATATAGTTGCTCAAATGTTAATTTTGAGCATGGTGTGACTGGATCATGTATTGTATCTATCGGATGATATAGTCCAACTAATCATGAGTCATTTGGGTGATGCATTCTCATCATCCATCCCCTATGCTGGCGCTTTGGCTGGGTTGACTGCCTTCTCCAAGTGTAGGTGTTGGTGTAGGGTCTGGGTATGCATTGACCATTGTCCGAGTTAGAGGTTGCTGCACTTTGCCTTTTACATCATCACTATCCTCAGGCACTCCATGTACCACACATAGTGCAATGATCAATGATCCATGCCCCAACCCTGCTATTATGTTCAATCTGCATATCTTACTGAGACTATTTCTAACATCTCGACCCACATCTACTGAAAATCCCTTCATGATACCATAAACTAGCTTAATACGATCCACTGGTATATCAGAGAAGTGTGTGGAGGGAATCAAGCGGGCACTCACAAAGTAGAGCCATGATTTGGCAACCTTGTTGAATTGGCAGCGGAACATGCCTTTGGGCGCGTCATATGTATATGTGCAATGGGCCCCTGGGCATCCTACTGTCTCAGCCACCTCCACCCAGTCAATTTCTGAATGCTTCCAAATAGTAAAGTCATCCTCTCCTCTTCATCCAGAAAATTTGTAACCCCGCATATGGCATTTATAGCTGCAGTCCCAACTGGTACCCTTCTTCTTTGTACGAAATAAGTGTTGTCTTACTTCTCTGGATAGTTGGCATAGAATTCGTATACTAGGGAGGTATTTGGCTTGGCCAAATAAGGATTGACAAATTCCCCCCAACCTCTATAAGAAATCATGGCCCTGATGTGTTTATATACCTCATCCTCGTATGACACGGTATAAAATTCCATCCCCCTTTCTGGTACCAGAGAATGAGTACATAGCTTGTTATACCTATCTTAGGAAGCCTTATTAGCAAATCTTTTCTTGTCATAATTGGCCATTGGTGGATTCACGGGGCCCCGAGAGGAGGATGCCTTGGAAGTAGCTCATCGTGGACCCATTAAAACCCGTCGAAACTTTGAAGTTTTCTAAAAGAAAATCTGGCAGCACTTCCCCTTAATTCTTTTACTTCCCAAAAACAACCCAACTCCACAAAAATACACTCAATCAATCCATAATATCAATAATCACAGTAACACACTCCACAATATCAATTATGGAGAGAGACCTCATGTGATGCTTCATTGCCCAAAGTATTGAAGATTTGAAGAACATATGGAAGAGTTTTTTGAAGGATTGGGATTTTAAGGTTTAGAAAAGGGATTTAGGGAAAGTGTGGATTTAAAATCAATGAAAGAAATGAGGAGAGAGAAGTGTTTTTTTAGGGTGAGAGAAGCTTGAAATTGGAAAAACAATGGGGGTTTTCAGTTTTTGGTCAGAGAAGATGAGTTGTTTTTGAATTGTGAGAGAAAGAGAGAGAGGCTAGGGTTTTTATCCTGGAAACTAATGCGGTGTCGCGGCCCTAAAGATAGAGCATCGTGGCGCTAATTCAGCATTCCTTTCACTATTTCACAAGGGCCGCGACGCTTCTCTTGAGGCAGCCCGGAGCTAATTCCTCGACAATTTCCTTTATTCTCTGCCGGCCAGGCGCCGCGACCCTGTCCCTCTATGTCGCGGCTTTAATTCATCCCAGATTTGCAGAATTTTATGCCAGCACGGCACCGCGTCCCTAATGTTCTGGCACCGCGGCGCTAAATCATCAAAAAAAAACATTATTTGCTCCCTGCCTTCAGAGCGCCGCGGCTCAAATTCTTGGTGCCGCGACTCTAATTCGTATCCAGGCATTCTGATTTTTGCTTCTGATTTCAACATCTCGCGGCACTTTTTCATCCCAGAGTTGGCTCACAATTCACCTAACTTAAATAAAACACAGACCAAGAAACAACAAGACAATGTGATTGTTCAACACAAGACAAAATAACACAATTAAGATGTTGGGTTGCCTCCCAATAGCGATGTCGTTAACATCATTTACCCGGACACAAATTTCCACTTCATATTGATTTCAAGAGGATAACAGACGTTGCCTTCTCACTAGGACCACCCAATTATGGCTTCAATCTTTGTCCATTGACTTTGAATGGTGAAACATCTTTTACTCGCACTTCGACTGAACCATATGGAAAAAATCTCTCAATAGTATATGGACTCGACCATCTGGACTTCAACTTGCCTGGAAACAACCTCAACGTTGAATTGAATAGAAGTACCTGTTATCCGGGTTAAAACTCTTTTCGGATCAAGTTCTTGTCATGTCATGATTTAGTGCGCACCTTATAAATCTTGGCATTCTCATAGGCTTCATTTCAAAACTCGTCAAGATCACTCAATTGTAGTAGCCTATTCTATCCAACGGCACCCTCATCCATATTCAACTTTCTCACGGCCCAATACGTTTGATGCTCCAACTCAACTGGTAGGTGACATGCCGTCCTATAGGCCCAAAGTGCATCATCCAACTTCGTAGACCAGTTCTTCCTAGAGCTATCCACCATCTTTTCAAGTATACTATTCACCTTTCTATTTGAAATTTCATCTTGACCATTTTTTTGAGGGTGATATGGCAAGGCAATGCGGTGGTAGACTCCATAGCGAGCAAGGAGGGCATCAAGCTGCTTGTTACAAAAATGACTCCCTTCGTCGCTAATGAGAGCTCTGGGAGTCCAAAACCTTGTGTGTATGTGCTTGTGTAGGAAGTTAAAGATTGTCTTACCATCATTCTCCTTAGTTGCTACTGCTTCGACCCATTTAGACACATAATCCACTGCTAGTAAGATGTATTGATTATTGAAGCATGGTGGAAAAGGGCCCATAAAGTCAATGCCCCAGACATCAAAGAGTTCAACTTCTAGGATCCCATTCAACAGCATTTCATTCCTTCTTGAGATGTTCCCAGTGCGTTGACAGCGATCAAAGGCTTTCACAAAAGTATTATCATCTTTGAACAGTCCTGGCCAATAGAACCCGCTTTGCAACACTTTAGCAGTTGTCCTTGAAGCCCCAACATGCCCACCACATTGTAAAGTGTGACAATGAGTGAGAATTTGGTGCATTTCATCCTCTGGCACACAACGTCTAATGACTTGATCATCACAATGCCTATAAAGAATAGGCTCCTCCCAGTAGTAGTGCTTCACCTCAGAGTAAAACTTCTTCAATTGTTGCCTTGTCATCTCAGGAGGTACAATATGTGCTGCAAGAAAATTAACAAAGTCAGCATACCAAGGCACAATTGAACTGGCACTTACCTCAAAAAGTTGCTCGTCTGGGAAATGGTCATTAATTTGCACATCTTTAGCATTCTAGCTCTCTTCCACCTCAAGTCTTGACAAGTGGTCTGCAACCAAATTTTTTGTTCCCTTGTTATCACGAATCTCCATATCAAATTCTTGCAACAATAGCACCCATCGAATGAGACGGGGTTTTGCATCCTTCTTTGTCATCAAGTACTTGATAGCAGGATGATCAATGTACACAATTACCTTGTTTCTAATAAGATATGACCTGAATTTATCGAATGCATATACTATGGCTAGCAACTCTTTCTCTGTTGTGGCATAATTCAATTGTGCATCATTGAGAGTTCTACTAGCATAGTAAATGGATTGAAATACCTTGTCAATTTGCTGCCCAAGAACTGCTCCCACTGCATAATCACTAGCATCACATATCAGTTTAAATAGAAGCTCCCAATCTGGTGCAGTAACAATTGGTGCTAAAATTAACTTCTCCTTAAGTGCCTTAAAAGCATTTAGGCACGCTTCATTAAAATCAAAAGCAACACCATTCATCAACAAGGTCGAAAGAGGCTTTGAAATTTTTGAAAAGTCTTTGATGAATCTCCTGTAGAAACCATTATGCCCAAGAAAACTGCTAACCCATTTCACTGACACTGGAGGTGGTAGATTTTCAATAGCAGAAATCTTAGCCCGGTCTACCTCAATGCCTTGGCTAGAAATTTTGTGGCCAAGAACAATACCTTCATTCACCATAAAGTGGCACTTCTCCCAGTTCAGAACAAGATTTGACTCTTCACAACGTTGCAACACTGCTTCCAAGTGCCTCAAACACTCATCAAAGGACGACCCAAAAACTGAAAAATCATTCATGAAAATCTCGATAGTTCTCTCCACTATGTCAGAAAAATGGCCATCATACATCGTTGGAAGGTAGCAGGGGCATTTCATTACAAAGCCCAAATGGCATTCTTCTGAAAGCAAACGTACCATAGGGACAAGTACAGGTGGTCTTCTCTTGATCTTCTAGTGAAATTGCAATCTGATGATACCAAGAATAACCATCCAAGAAACAGTAGTAGTTATGGCCTGCTAGTATATCAAGCATCTGGTCTAGAAAAGGCAAGGGAAAATGGTCTTTCCTGGTTGCCTTGTTCAACTTATGGTAGTCAATGCAAATCCTCCATCATGTTACTGTTCTTGATGGAATAAGCTCATTCTTTTCATTCTTCACCACAGTCATACCACCCTTCTTAGGCACTACTTGCACTGGACTCACCCATGCACTATCAGAAATAGGGTAAATCACCCCAACATCAAGCCATTTCAGGATCTCTTTTCTCACCACCTCTTTCATAGTTGGGTTCAATCTCCTTTGCGCCTCAATTGAAGGCTTGCTCTCATATTCCAAATAGATCTTATGCATCACTGTAGAAGGACTTATCCCTCTAATATCTACCAATGTCCACCCAATAGCAAGTTTGTGAGCCCTTAAGACTCTCATTAATTTTTCAACTTCCACTTTAGAGAGATAAGCAGACACAATCACTGGTAAAGTTTCGTTCTTACCTAGATACATATAGTGCAGATGATCTGGTAAGGTCTTCAATTCTAACATTGGAGCTTTTTCTATAGAAGGTAATGGTCTTTCTAGCATTTTTTCCAACTCCTCATATTTCTTCCTATAGAAGGGCTCATAGAAGTTCACCCACTTGGCATATTCCACAAGCTCAGTATCTTCACTGTCATCTTCCTCCCATTGTGTTAATGGTGCTTCAAGAGCATCAGTACTCTTGAAGCTTTTCTCATAAACAACTTTTTTCAATCACATCAATGGAAAAATAGTTGTCACTTGCTCTTGGATAAGTTGTTTCCCTGAATACATTGAAAATCACTTCTTCTCCCTGGACTCGGAGTTTTAATTCACCCTTCTGAACATCTATAAGTGCTTGCCCTGTATCTAAGAATGGTCTCCCTAGGATGATGAGCACATTTTCATCTTCTTCCATATCCAGAATAATGAAGTCAGCATAAAATATGAACTTATCCACTTTTACTAGCACATCTTCAATGATACCTCATGGATGCTTGATCAAACAATCTACTAACTGGAAAGTATTGGTTGTAGGCCTTGCTTCGCCCATACCAAGTCTGCAAAATATAGAAAAGGGTATCAGGTTGATACTTGCCTCCAAATCACACAGAGCATGCTGTCACTCAAAATTCCCTATAGTGCATGGAATGGTGAAGCTTCCTGGATCTCTCAACTTCTGGGGAAGCTTCCTTTGTAGAATAGCACTGCACTCCTCAGTTAATGCTATGATTTCATAATCTTCTATCTTTCTCTTTTTAAGGAGAATCTCCTTCATAAATTTGACAAAACTGGGCATCTGCTCCAGGGCTTCAGCAAAAGGAATATTTATGTGCAGCTTCTTGAATACTTCCAAAAACTTGGAAAATTATTTATCAAGAGAATTGTTTCTAAGCCTCTGAGGGTATGAAATTCTGATTTGAGGCTCATTACTCACTGCTGGTGGTGCCTTTTCTACCGTGGTGTGGTCTTCAGTAACCTCCTCCTTCTCTGAATTAGATGTCTCACCCAATTTGTGCGTCTTCTTCGTAGAGAGTAGAGGTGCAACTGGTTCAACTTGCTTACCGCTTCTCAAATTTATAGCCTGACATTGCTCATTCGGATTTACAACAGTATTGCTAGGGAGATTCCCCTGCGATATGTTGTTTAACATATTTGCTAGCTGGCCCATTTGTGTCTCCAAGTTCTGGATAGATAATTTCGTTTCAGTCATAAACTGAGTTTGGGAATTAGTGAGGGTCAACAAGGCTGCTTGCAATTTATTGGGGTTAGCTTGTTGAACTTGTGGTCTGGGCTGCTGAGATTAAAAAGCTTGACTCATGGGTTGTTGTTGATTGCTCTGTTGATACTACCCTTAGAAATGTGGTTGCTGGTTCTGAAAGTTTCTCCATGAAAAAATAGTGTAATTCCTCCACCCAGGATTGTAAGTGTTGGAGAATGGGTTGTTGTAGGGCCTCTGAAAGTTTCCAACTGTCTAAACTTGTGCTTGATCCATAGGTACATTGTTGGGATTCACTATTGTGCAATGATCAAAAGTATGTGGTCCCCCACAAATTTCACATCCCACCTGCGTCTAAACAACATTGACTACCATAGTATTCTACTGTAATTGCTTTGTCAAAGAAGCAACTTGAGTAGTTAACGCAGTGATGGCATCCAACTCATGAACTCCAGCCACATTTCTGTTGTTGGTAGATCTTTCATCGGATCATTGATGGTTATTTGTTGCCATCTCTTCCAACAGCTCATACGCCTCATTAGCACTCTTGCTCATGAATGTCCCTCCAGCAGCAACATCAATTATGGTACGAGCAATTCCACACAAACCATTGTAAAAATTATGGACTAACATTTACTGCTCAAGTCCATGATGAGGACACTTCATTTGCGACTCTTTGAATCTTTCCCAAGCATCATACAGAGATTCTCCTTCCACCTAATAAAAGTTGCTTAGTTCTCCCCTTAGCTTAGCAACCTTTGATAGAGGGAAGAATTTTGCAAGAAAATTCTGAGCCAGGTCTTGCCACGTAGTGATAGAGTTAGCTTGTAGAGAGTTCAACCAAATTTTGGCTCGGTCCCTTAGTGAGAATGGGAAGAGCCTCAACCTAATGGCATCATCGGTAACACCATTGTACTTAAAAGTAGCACATAACTCTAAGAAGTTTGCCAAATGCATATGTGGATCTTTAGAGGGCAACCCACCAAACTGAACTGTGCTCTAGACCATCTGCAGGATTGTTGGCTTAATCTCAAAATTATTTGCCTCCACAACTTGTGGCTTTATGCATGTCTACACTCCTATAACAGTTGGCAATATGTAGTCTTGTAAGCTCCTCGCAGTAGGATTCTGAGCTAGTATTCCTCGGTTCAACTCATCATTATTATATTGGTTTGCCATAACACTTGAATCAACATTTCTTTGGTTCTTTTGATTTTGCTTACACACTTTCTCAATCTCCGGATTCAGAGGATCAAGGTTATTTGCTTCTCTTCTGCTTCGCATATAACAAAGCTACCTAAAATTGATCAAAAATAATGCACGCAGATTAAGTTAAAAATGTGTTCTAGGAACAACCAAATTAGAAATAAGATTAATTATTTTGATATTGATAATACTTTATTCCCCGACAACGGCGCCAAAACCTTGTTGCGAAATTTCTAGATGGGCAAGTGTACGTATAGCAAATTGTAATAATTTTGATAAAATCGAGTATCATCCACAGAGAGTGATCTATCAATTACCAATTTACTATTATTTAGTTTCTATTTGGCAAACAAATATAAGTGGTGATTTCTAAACTAAAGAATTAACAAACTAAAATAGATTGTGGGAATAAAATAGTAGTGAAAACACACGAAGTTTGAGTCAGTAATGAAGGCAATTAGGGATTCCAATCTCATTAACAACCCACTCTATCATTCATTAATGCAAGCTTCTTCTACTTATTAAGATAGCAGGTTAACTTAGATGTTCTATATCCCGGTTAGGACATATAAAAACTCAACCTAAGTGAGAATTTTCTATAGTTCTATGATAAATTCAATCACATAGGAGGATTAAGATCAATGACCTAAAAAGCTACACAGGCAATCGTGATACTCTCGTTCAAGATTAAACCTACATCTAATCAACTATAGCATATTCAAACCACACTTTTCAGATCTTGATTTAAAATCATATAGGTAATGAAAACTAATGGCCAATTAATTCTCATTCAATATACGCAAGTTGAAGAGATCTTAATAGATGAAAAAGAAACACTAGCAATGCATTAAATCATAACAGAGTTTCAAGTGATTCAACAGAAAACCCTAATAAAAGTAATTAGCTCACAGACATGCTAAGAAGACTAACTAACTTAATATCCAACATAAACTGAATTAAAGTAAAGAAAAGGAAAAGAACTTGGACAATTGATGTCTCTAATTGCTTCTTTCTCTTTTGTTCTTTGCCTCCAATGTCAACTTCACGTTCAACATTCGCCTCCCCTAGCATATCTCACCAAAACCCCAGAATGGACCTTTTTGTCCTTGTTAAATTTAGGTTTTTTGATGATTGGACGTCATCTGCGCTGCAGCTCAGCTATTAGAGAGCCTCGGCGCTAATTCGCTTCTGAACTTTCTTCTCGCGGGGTGCCACAGTGCCTTCTTCGACGTTTCAAGCACCACGGCTGTAACCAGGTAGCGCCGCGGCTCTAAATCCGATCAACTTCTTCCAGCCTTTTGCCAGTCTGGCGCCTCGGCCCTTGCTTCCTCGGTCGTGTCCCTTCAGCGCCGCGGCTCTTCATCTTTCAATTTTTCAACACTTCTCTGAGCCGCTTCTTCTGCCTAGGTAGCCATTTTTATCCTCAGTAGCTGCCTATTTTCTTTTAATCTCTGCATCATCCATCATGAATCACTTAAACTGAAAACAGAGCAAAAACACGCATAATACTGCACAAAACAACTTAAATACTACAAAAGACTTCCTAAAACATACTCTAAAACAGTACTAGAAATAGACTCAACACATCTGACCCAACTTTCAGCACATTTATGAATGTAAATTGCGATAACTTTTACCGCCTTTTGTTTTACAACTCGCTTGACTTCAAAACATAACATATGAATATTAAACAATTCAAACACCTTAAATCATGACCCCCTTATCATATTAAACACTCATAGTCTCACTCCGAATGTATGAGCTATTACAATCCACTTCCCTTTTGCGAACTTTGTTGAAAAGTGTTTTCTTTGATTCGATTAACCTCTAAACCTTCTAATACTTATCAATCCTAGTCATAAACCTTTTTATCTTAAGTAGGAACATGTTTAACCTCTTATAACCTTAAATAAATCTCATTAAAGAACTTACGTCGACAAACTTATAACACAACTTTAACGTATGAAAGTATGGGATATAACATCATTCCCCCTTAGGAACATCCGTCCTCGAATGTTAGACTTACCCGTGTACTGTACTATTCTCATAAATGGTCGGCGAACATCCGAAGCTATTTTCATGATTCACCTTAGGAACGGTACTAATCCCAATAACAGTATTTCATAATATATCAACATGAGTCATCTTATGGGAGGTATTCTAATCCCATGTATACTTGAAATCTTTTCTCGATGAACCATTATTTAAATCATATACTATATCTTCATACATTATTATCTTATCTCTTATCACTCAATTCACTTGTTCTACTATCAGGGTGATATTCTACTTCTCCTGAGTTCTTGTAGTCTTAAACTCCTCTAATTGTATTCAAGGTATACCGGCCTCTCTATAACTTACAAAAACCTTCAACTCACTGGTCCTGATGAGCTTAATCCCATGGTATTACCTATCCTTATTACTTTCTTACTTTCTCTTACCCTTACTTCTATCCATCTAAAACCTTGTCGCACTACCATACTTTATCTTACGACATACACCTATTCTATTCATACCATTCCTAACCTTTCACTTATCTTGCTAGTATCATAGACTTTCTTATACTGTTCCAAAACCTTAAGTAAGACATCACATCACTTCTAACTTTTTCTTCTTCTCGTAGCTAAACCTCCAGGTACATGAAAACCATAAGCTGGAAGACATGATACTAATGGTACCACTATCATTTTTGGATATTGAATCATGGCGCTTTTGGCCCTACCTGAAGTCTAAACTATTCACAATCTTCTGTATTTAGGTATGTCATTCCTTCTTCATTTCTATCTCATTTACATCTGAACCTCAAATCTTATCTTCTGATACTGTTATAACATCTCTTCTTCAACTGTCTTATCTTTTTGGCTGGCCGTAATTTTTCTGACCATCATCATCTCTGTATAACATCAAACACAAGTTAAACTCGACTTCTTATAACTTAGCTCTATAGCACGACCTGGAATAAAAAAGAAGGGTAACCAATCCTAAATGCCCTATAGCCTCTACTAGACATGGCTTTGTAGACTCTAGGACACGACTTGCATTGATACCACTTTGTCACACCCCAACCTAGGTGAGGTGGATAGGTACCTAGTGCCTTATGTATGTGAACGACCATCTTATAAAACCAACTGCATTTACACACCTGCAAGAAGAAAATACCAACAACATATATATATCATCTACATGATCCTACGAGGCCTCGACATGTACATACATTGTACCAACTTACTGAACCTGACCACATTCATACATGCGTCTACAAAAGCCTCTAAGAACATCTGACTGACCTAACATAGTCGGGACTAGGCCCCCGACATACCCAAAATATCAAAAGGATATAAATATGGCCCTGGCTCGGTAACACCCCAGGAGGAAATAGAGCTCACCAACAAAAGTTGATATCTGGAGGTGACCTACAATGACTGATCCTCCCCTCCCCTACCTGAACCTACTGACATGAAACATTGTATCCCCTGACAAAAGGGATGTCAGTACGAAAGATGTACTGAATATATAAGGCGAAAGTAAAACACAACAATACATAATCATAAAAAGAGGAAGAGGGATACGAATCAACCTGAACCTCTGCAATGTCACTAAGTCATAATATACATACCGATCATACCTATCTTGTAAGCTTATTCCATATTGCAATATGAACATCGCTACTCTAACCGTTCAACTGCCCAACGGATTAGTGGTAACGGTCCAATCAGCCGTAGCTTAGTGGTAAATATGTGCCTTCCCAACCGATGGTATATAATGATACATAAGTGACCAACCGGTGGTAAATAAGGATACATAACTGCCTAGTCGATAGTAACTGCCTGACCGGATGTAGCCTAGTGGTAAATACGTGTCTGCCCAACCGGTGGTAAATAAGGATACATAACTGCCCAACCAATGATAAATAAAGATACATAACTACTCAACCGATAGTAAATAAGAATACATAACTGCCCAAACGGTGGTAACTGCCCGACCCGCCATAGCCGGGTGGTAAATCCTAATACCATATCTATGCCCCCTCTAGGTACTACATACTTACATGGAGAGTCATAAGAGATTTCTATGAATTTATTGTATTGACGTAATATCGCTAGATTCCTGATTTGCATTTAGGGACTATCATCAACAAAATTCATTTTTACCGTAAACAAAGAGAGTCTTGAATACCTACATCATATGAGGCCTTAAGTAAGAGCTCCTAATCCATTAAGAATAGAGTCGTTACACTTCTGATTTTCATCATGGAGATAACATACCATTTTAATCTTTCATACGAATCAACAAGACATTATACATAATTTCTAACTTTCGTGAAACCAACAAGGTAAGATACATCATTTCTAACTTTCATGAAAACCAACGAGGTCCATACGATGTCAATAAATATGAGATGTTTTAAGGTGCGGAAAGTACTCCCAACAAGAGAAAAATAAGAGTTATGTACTCAATAGAATAGAAGATATAGGCATCAGAAACTCAACAGGTATGGAGTCGTTTTGAAAGACGTTTCATTTCATTTCCGCTCTTTAATAAAATCATGTCAAAAGAAGGAATAAGCCTTAACATACCTTCAACTGTAGTCGTCCTTCATAATCCCACAAGAGACTCACCAATATATTGCTCTATAAGCATGACAATAGCCGACAACTGGCAAACATGCTTATACAAAATCGGACAACACCTCCCCTCTTTCCCTCTACTTCCCGCAAACTCAAAACAACACCAATAGCACAAGAGCAATATTAACAACATCATATTCAAGCCATTCCATCAATTTCCAGCCACAACACATCATAACCATTTCTTCAAAACAGTCCCAAACCACACAATATCGACAAGCTTGTTCTACAACAATTTGGACAGCATCTCCCCCATTTCCTTTACATCGCTCAAGTCAATAATAACATCAACACAACAACAACCAACCAGTCTATGTTCAGCACCTGGAATGAAAATAACAAGTTCTCCTTAACCTTACTTCAACTTGAAGGAATCTCAAATTCACAACACAAGAGGAAGGATAAGCTTAAATTAACATCACAAGAACTTCCATGGAAGAATCACCCCAATATCTTGAAGAACTTTACTTGAATGGTAGAGAACTGACTTGGGAGTGTTTGGAGAGGGTGGGAATATGATTTGGTAAGAAAAAAAAAGGTTAAATGGGGTCTCCATCATTTGTATATAATTGGATAAGCTTCCACCGCCTATGTGTGTCCAAAATGGGGTTGCTTGTGCAGTCTCGCGAAACGTGAATATCTCTCTACTCTGATGTATTGACTAGCGGTTTAATTCGCTGAAAACTAGACTCGTAGACCATCAATTTCGTGGGTGGATCACCTTGTAATTCCAAGTAGATTGGGAGAAAATCATTGTTATATCTGACCCAACTTTCAACACATTTATGAACGTAACTTGCGATAACTTTTGCCGACTTTTATTTTACAACTCGTTTGAATTCAAAACTTAATATATGAATATTAAATACTTCAAACACCTTAAATCATGACCTCCTTATAATATTAAACACTCCTAGTCTCACCCCGAATGTACGAGCTATTACAATCCACTTTCCTTTGGCGAATTTTATTGAAAAGTGTTTTTTTCGATTCGATTAACCTCTAAACCTTCTAATACTTATCAATACTAATCATAAACCTTTTTATTCTTAGGCGGAACACGCTTAACCTCTTATAACCTCAAATATAATCTCACTCCCGAGTTTATGTCGACAAACTTACAACATAACTTTAACATATGGAAGTACGAAATGTAACACGATGCATACCATTTTTACTATCTTTACCCTTCCGATACTCCAGGAATGACTCTTGTGAGTACACCTTTCGATGGAAAGGGTTTTGGAGGTTGGAATAGATCTGTGTTGATATCATTATCTGCTAAGAATAAAAATTGGCTTTGTTAATGGAACTCTTCCCAAACCAGAGGCAACAGATCCTTTGATCAAAGCTTGGACCAAGTGTAATGATATGGTCATTTCATGGCTTTTGAATTCTCTTTAAAAGGATATAGCAGAAAGTGTCCTGTATTCCCACAATGCAGAATATATATGGTCAAATCTGGAGGAGAGATATGGACAAGCCAATGGTGCTAAGCTCTTTCAACTGCACAAGGATTTATCAAATTTAATTCAAGGTAATCTAAGTGTAACAGCCTATTTTACCGAACTAAAATGTATTTGGGATGAGCTAGATGCTATGAATACATTTTCTGTTTGTACTTGTGCTTGTAAGTGTGGAGGAAGAGACAAAACAAACAAGGCATTAGATGATGAAAGATTGTTGTAGTTTTTTATGTGTCTTAATGACTCTTACCTAAATGTGAGGAGTAACATTCTGATGAATACTGCTCTTACTTCCATTGGGAGTGCTTATTCTCTAGTTATACAAGATGAGAAATAGTCTGGAATACATCACAATCCATCTTTCCCGATGGATTCAGCTTCTTTCATGGTTTATAGTTAAGGATTTGGATAAAATTCCGACAAGAGAACATCATATCAAGGACAGAAATCAACTTACAGCAACAAGAAGGAATCTGTTTTGCACTTACTGCGAGAAAGCAGAACATCATATGTCTTGTTGAAGTTTGCAGAATAAAAAAAGAGACAGGAACATTAGTAAGAGGATAATAGGATGGTAAGTGAAGCATTACGAGTAAAATATGAGAAATGGGTGATAACAATAAGTTAGAATATGGCAGGATGATGAAGTTCATGTTCAAGTACAAAAGGAGACAAGAGAGGACAGATCTTGAGGTCATTGGAGAGTATAAGCCATAAGATTATACCCACATTTCGAGAAATGAATTGGAGACTCCAACAAGATTATCGGAAGGTTAAGTTAGATTCCTGGGGTAACAAAAATCAGTATGGGCTAGCAAATAAGATAACCAAATAGGAATTAGGGACCCGGATGATTTAAATAATAGTTTACATCGAGAGAATTACAGAGGCCATGTTCCAGCAATAATACACTGGGCGGCGAAAGAGAAACCTTTAAAAGTCATTGAAAATGTGAAAATACACTGAAAGTGCATAGGTAAAATAGCTACAAGTAGAACTCCAGAGCATTAAATGTCAGTATTTTCACGAAAGAGGGAAGATGGTGTGATATGGTATTAAGTTAGGATTGAATGTCCATCTAAATATAAAAGGATAAATGGAGAATGTAATAAAAGGCGGAAATGAATTAGGTTGTATTTAGCCAGAGAGCTGTATCAGCTAGTGTGTTGGGAGTCCGAATGTTGGATTCAGAGGACAACAACTGATATTCAAAATACAATAGTATCATCTTTAGTAGTAGAGGATAAATTGATAGATTCGTAAGTTTAGTAAATGGATACATTTTTTGTAAAAGCACTATGGAAGGACAAAATGGTCAAAGAATTTCAAACTTAAAGGTTCTAAATGATTACAATTCGTTTAAGCATGTACACCAGCATCACCTTGTGACCAGACAATATGCGAGCTAGAAGAGTTACAGCGTGACTAAAATCAGTACTATGTACATATGATACAATTTGATAATGTTTCATTTACATTTGAGGTCAAGAGATACATTTGCCTGCTTTTATGGCACTGAGTGGCCTATGCATTTTGATCTCTGGCTATCTGGCAGGTTGGATATGGTCTAGTATATAGGACAAACTCTACCGAAACTATCGAAGAAACCCTTAAGAGTTAGTTCCCTCATGTATGCCCCACATTTGAGGACGAATGTTCCTAGGGGAGAGGATATTACATCTCGTATTTTCGTACGTTAAGTTTTATCAATATAATACCCCATGCATTCGGGCTATGGTTCGAACCGCTCGACGTATGTAAATAGACCCGAACCCCAAAGAATTTCGGTCATATTCAAGTATGCAAATAAAGAGCTCGTTGTATAAAAAGATGAGGTCCCGAAATGATTTCATGCTTAAAAGTGTGACGACGATGGTTAAAAATTATATTTTATATGTGTCAAAGGGGGCTATGGACTAGTGTTATGTCACATGAGTATGATAATGAATATATAAGATGTTTTGAAAATAATTTTTTATTTAAGTGAAATGAGATCAAGAAATTGATTATGTGAATAATTTATTACATGATAGAATTGTAATGAAATACAAAGAATTAATTAAGAGCATGTCCATGTGAACACAAGTCATATAGATTATTCCCAAGTTGTAGCAAGAATATATATGCTTTCACATGTATAAATAGGAGGTGTCACTAAGTTTTATTAGTGTCCAAGATGAATCATTAAAGCAACACGTGTAAATGGGTAGTGGACCATTAAGGTCTCTTATACATCATGATTGGCATTTCATTGTAGATATATTCATACATATATTGTAAATAGATTCTTAAGGTAGCAACTTGCTACTTCTTTTGTTAGTAGCAACATAAAATTTAATTTCAAGGAAGAACGTGTATTTCCTCTCAAGAATAACATACGGGTTCCACGCACCGCTTCGATCGCGTTATTTCACTTGTCGTGTTGTTGAATTTGAGATTTTTCCGAAGTGAAGTAAGGTGAAAGAAGAGTATTTCTTGGCATATAAGGTAAGAATTCTCCTCTCATAGATATATTTGAGTTTATCCAAGTGATAGATAAGTAATAAGATGAGGAAGTACGAAATTTATACCGGAATTCGAGTTGATGTTGTTATTGCGTTGTGGACTATGTGGTGGTTATTTTGAGTTGTTTTGTGAACTGGAAATTGGTAGAATAACCCGAGAATATTATTATTATTGTTATTGAAATGTTCATAAGGAAATAAAAGGGGTTTAAGATATACTTTTGTTAATCGTAAATCGAGCATGCCGCTCGTTGAATCGTTGAGTTGTTTGAAGAACCTATTAAGGAGTTATTATTTGTTTGGGTTTCTATTTTGACTGTGTTGAACTTGTGGAAGGTTAAATAAATAGGAGAAATGCTGGCCGTTTTGTTATGGAATAAAGTTTATCGGTTGAAATACGATCGTTATATCCATGTAATGTGATGTTAGTATCATTTTATTATTGTAGACTAAGGAGCAGTGAGATAAGCTTGGTTGTTGTTAGGAAGAAGGTTACAAAGGTATGTTAAGGTTTTCCTTTTTATACTTGGCATGGTCCCTTATCTAAAGTAATCATGAAATGAGTTTATGTCCCAAAAAGAGTTTCGATTTCATTTCTTTACAGTTCTATTTCTCTATTATCCCATATGTCCCTTGTCGGGAGTACTTTTAGTATTTAGAAAATATTGTTGTGCAATAGAGTTGTTGATAGTTTTATATGTCTATTGTTAATAGTTGTTGGGTTGTTATTGAGAGCGACATCGAGCCTATACGGCCGGGTAGATGATACCGAGCCTATACGGTCGGGTAGATGACACCGAGCCTATACAACCGGGTAGATACACACCGAGGCTTTTATGGCTGGGTAGATACACGCCGAGCTCTATATATGGTGGGGTAGACGCGAAACTCTATTATGTATATAAGTTTAGTAGAGATAGACGAGTACATTCTAGGTTACCTCTGACCTTATCTTTATTCAGAAGATTTATGTTACAATTTTAGTTATTTAGCCCTTACATACTCAGTACATTATTTTGTACTGACGTCCTTTTGTTTGTGGATGTTACATCATGCATGCAGGTTCTGAGAGACAGGTAGAGAGGCCTCCCGAGTAGTACATCAGAGTTCATCCGATCGGTAAACTCCATCTAAGCTGAAGTTACCGTGTCCATATTTTAAGAGTCTTCTTGTATATATAGATATTATGGGTAGGTTGGGGCCCTTTCCCGACCATAAAGGCTTGTAGACCTGTTCGTTTTGTTGTGTACGTCAGCATGATGGCCTTTCCGGCTTATATATACATATATATATCTTTTAAGTTGACTTCGTTTATAAAGAGATAGATGTTATTACAGATTGTGCAGAGTATGACCTTCTCAGCCTAACTTAGTGTTATCTTCAGCATCCGCGAGTCTAGATGGTTCGCACGGGGCCAAGTAAGGCATCGGGTGCCGGCCACACCTCCCCAGATTTGGGGTGTGACATATGTCTAGCATGAGGACATATATCACAATCAGTTACAATAGACTTGCAGTCATCTAAATTCTAACCTAACAATTTCTTTATTGATGGTATAGAAGTATGGGCTAATCTTCAATGCCAAAGCAAAATATCATCATTCACTGCGGTTTATGCATTACATATTCTGTTTGTATGAGTGTTGATATTCCTATCTCTAGCAGTCTTTAAAATAGAGCAAGTAGAGTCCTCCATTCTCTCTACTAATCCCGATGACGGTCCCATTGGATAGGTCTTGGAACAGACAAAAATCAGGATAGAATAACACAAAACAATGCAATTCACTAGTTAGTATGGATATTGATGACAAATTATACTTGAAATCTGGAATAAATAACATATCATGTATCTCCATGTTATTTATAGTCTTGTACTTTCCTGTATGTGTTACTATAGTTGCACCTCCATTTGACAAATGAACTTTTCTATATTTTCCTGATTTAACCTCTTTAACTTCAGACATGATGTTCTTATTAGAAGTCATGTGATTAGTTGCTCATGTGTCAACTATTTATTTTTCTTGCTCTATATTAGCTAAGAAAGACTGAGAAATACATGTCATATTGGCTATAGCCTCCTAAGAATAATCCTTTTCAAGTCCCTTCATGATTTGATCATATTGTTCAGGTGTGAACTGCGATGCCCTTGACATTTCTCCACTTGTTCCAGCCTGAATCGATCAGCAGTACATGCATTTCACAAACAAGTTTGGATTCATGTTCTCAGTTTGAACATTGTAAGTTGTATTCATGTTTCCTTTATTCTTATTTTTGTTGATAATTAAATCTAGAGGGTGACCAATGAGCCTTTAGCAAGTCATGATGGGCACCCGGACCTTCCTTGTCGAGTACCACTAATCATATATATAACATTTAACCATAATTAATCATGGCCTCGAGGGCCATCACAAAGTACCATGTTGATAGTTAGGAATGATAAATTGGAAGGGTACTGCATAAACTCTTGCAAATGGAAGAACTCAACTGGTGCATATATACATATTAAGGCCGACAAGGCCATACATGACTACTATACACAGGACAACTGTCTAGAAGCCTCTAAAGAGTATGTGACATCATAAGGTCGGGACAGGGCCCAACCATACCCCAACACATAACTAAAATATCATACCACGACTAGACTACAACTCTGGAATAAATAGATTTCTCCAATAGCAGTTGGACCAGCATCCTGCTAGTGTGGACCGTCGCCCTGTCTACCTGAGCCTGCGGGCATGAAATACAGCATCCCTCAAAAAAATAGACGCCAGTATGACTGATGTACCGAGTATGTCAGGCATGAAGAATAGCATAATAGAGACCTGAAAGTAACATGAGACAAGAAATAATCAACCAGTAGAGAATGCCTCTGAGGGCCATAATATGCATAAATATCATGTCTATGTAGAATGCCTCTGAGGGCCATAATATGCATAAGTATCATGTCTGTGTAGAATGCCTCTGAGGGCCATAATATGCCTAAATTCCATGCACAATACGGTCATGCATATACATATGTGTATATAACGCCATCAAGCCTCTGTGGGCATTCTATCATATCATATCGGCCTCTGCGGGCATAATCATTATCGTGTATATCTGTACCAGCTGCAGGTGGTGTGCGCATATAACGCATTCCCTTCTCCCGTATCCCATACATATATATAATGCATACATATAGTATAGTATATAACTCCTTTGAGGTCAAGGTATGTACATGAATGTAATGCATGAATGATATGATAATAAGACATTATAAGTTTGTTGGAGTGATGTAATATTGTTTTACCTTCGATTAACATTATGAATACTAACGTCTTTTCGATATACCTCAATAAGGATTTAGAAACATATTTAGACATGCTTGGAACATAGGAATGAATAACATGAACATTCTTAACTACTAAGAGTAGAATCATTTATGGGACAGTATTACGTTTACGTTTCGTACTTAGAACATGCCAAAAGAAAAAATTATTTCTCTTAACATACCTTAGCCATTTTATGTCCACAATACAACTAAAGCAGTCCGTAATGAACTTCAATATTATTTTTCAAGAAACCCTCTTCTTCCACCTTACTTCCCTTCGAAGAAATCCCGGATTACAACTTAATGATAAATAAAAAAACAAGATTGAAGTAGTGGACAAAATCTGCACATTCTTCTAGAGCAAAATTATACTTTGCTTTCCAAAAATTTGGATATCTCGTTGCTGAAAATCATCACCAATTAATGTGTCTTGCTGCTACAGTATGCTTCACCTATCTACTATGCTGCACCTATCTATTCTTCAATTTAAATCTCAAATCAAGGGAAATAAGAGACATAATTGTAACTTTTTTTCATTTAGACGTGTCCTTCTTAAGCTTCTCCCTTGAGAAATTGTGCTTAATGGTGCCACCACCCCTTATGGGTGTAGATTAGTCACTAATGTTGCTACCACCATGTGACACATGGAATGTTATCCACTACACCATTTATTAATAACATCACTTATCTAATAATTCCATTTAATTCCCCATGTCTTCCACTAATTCAACATACACCCAATTACACACATAATTAATTTCTTGTTCTCAATTCACTTAAATTTTAATGACTTATAAAACCTTCATATACTCAATGTCATAATCATGTGACATAACACTAGTCCATGACCTCTTTTGGGACATACAACTATTATTTTTAATTCTCCGTTGTCACCCTTCTTAAGTCCTAAATTATTTTAGGACTTCGCCCCTCTATACAGTAAGCTCTTGGTCTTATGACCAAAATTGTATACGGTCTGTATAACTCATTCCATAATCCGTACTTCGATGAAACTTACTTCCCAAATTCGTTTAACCTCTAATCCCCGCGTAACCTCTTCGACATTGTTGTGAATCTTCTATAACTTCATGAATGACCTCACTCTCATTAAACTCATGTGTATTTACCATGATGAATCTTAAATGTAAAGTACGAGGTGTTACACCATCTCCCCCTTAGGAACATTCGTCCTCGAATGGGAAGTATACATAAGGGACCAATTGATCCTCAAGGTTTTCCGAATTTTTATTTTTTGATCGAATGTCCCTTATAAATGGGATTATCCAAACCCTGTCAGTGAGTAGAAGATATCCAAAACTTTCCTCATACAGCCATATAGCAACATATATATATCACCAGGCTTCATGTGTCGTCAAACATCAAACATAACTATCTAACGTGGGAACTCACCTCATGTATCCATACGTCAGATTTTGGTCAGGTTATGCTTCACTTGGAGCATCAGCTTTAGTTTGAAATTAGTGGGGATACTTATACTTCATCTCCTCCTCCGCTTCCCACATCCTCTCTTCTACATTCTTATTTCATCATAGAACCTTCATGGAGACTACTTCTTTAGTCCTCAACTTGCAGACTTGACGATCTAGGATAGCGATAGGAATCTCTTCATATGATGAGTCCTCTGTAACATTCACATCGTCAAACATAATCTGGGAAGGATTTCCAATACACGCTCTTAACATATAAACATGGAAAATTGAATGAACAAATTCTAACTCTGAAGGCAAGTCCAACTCGTAAGCCACTTGGATGATTCATAAAATTATGGGATATGGCCCAATGTACCTTGGATTGAGCTTTCCCTTTTTCCCAAATCTCATTACACCCTTCCTAGGAGAAATTTTCAAGAAGACCTAATCATCTACTTGGAACTCTAAGTCCCGCTGTCGCACATCTGAATACGACTTCTGACGACTCTGAGAGGTTAATAATCGTTCTTGAATAGGTTTCACCTACTTCAAACCATCCGATAGGAGATCAACATTTATGTTTGTACAAAGCTTCATATGGAGCTATTTTGATACTAGCATGGTAACTGTTATTGTATGCAAATTCAATGAGGGGGTAAATAATCATCCCAAATTCCCTTATAGTCCAATACAAAAGCTCGTAGCATGTCTTCGAGCGTTTCAATCGTACGCTCGACCTGTTCGTCTGTTTGAGGGTGGAAAGTTATTCTAAGATTTACTTGAGTGTCCAAACCTTTTTGAAATGATCTCCAGAAATTAGCTGTGAATTGCACATCTCGGTCAGATATAATAGAACTAAGCATACCATGAAGGCGAACAATCTCATTAACGTATAACTTTACGTAGTCCTCGATTGTGTATGTAGTTTTGACCTCTAGGAATTGAGTTGATGTTGTCAGTCTATCAATAATCACCCAAATAGAATCAAACTGATGATAAGAGCGAGATAAACCCATAATGAAATCCATATTAATCATTTCCCATTTCCTCATCGGAATCTCGATGTTCTGAGTCAAGTCGCCAGGCTTTTGGTGCTCTATTTTTTTTTTACTTGCTGACAATTAAGACACTAAGCTACAAACTCCTCAATGTTCCTCTTCATGTCATTCCACTAATACATACTTTTGAAATCATGATACATCTTAGTAGATCCCGGGTGAATGGTATATCGTGAGCAATGAACCTCCATCATAATCTTGTCTCGTAATCCTGCTACATTGGGAATACACAAATAGACCTTCTACTTGGGGGTCCCTCTACCATTATGCTCGAAGGTTTCAATTCTCTTTTTGTTAGATATCCTCCCCGATCTTCTCTAAAAATAGGATCTTCATCATGACATTCATTTCCTTCTAGTATGAGGGATGATCCTGCTGTATTCTGAGTCATAGGCTATCACTCTGTGAATCCTCCAATCGCACTCCCACTTAGCTAACTGATGCGTTCCCTCAAGTCAACTTCTCTCCTTAGTCAAACCATTTGTGGGTGGATGATTATATTGTCAACTTAGCTTTTTTTACTAACTGGTTGTGAGCACTTTATGGACAATATCATTCAAATATGAAGTGCGTGTATCATCGCAGTTAACTCTCATTCATTATCTGAAAGGGATCTCTTTTTTTTCGTACTTTTTCACTACTCATAATTATAAGCAACTTCCTTTCTTACTTCTTTTGACACTTGTTCACTCATTTTCTTACTTGTCATACTCGTTTTAACCCTAAAATATTATAGTATACATACGTAATTTCAAACATTGCTCCTGATTCTAATCCTTGACGTTACTATCCCTTAAAGGATGATTTGTTAACTTATTCCCTTATTTTGTACGTGAAAGATTCTGAAGAATTTTTTGCATTATATGACGTTAGCCTACTATATCTAAACCTGGTCATTATACTTAGATTAAAATTCCTTCACTTGCCACATGGCTAAGACTTTCTGTCAATGGCGCTTTGGAAAAAGATTCCATCGATCTTGTTAAGCTGTAAACCCATTACTCTATCTATCACGTAGAACCTTTGGTCAGTTCAAAAATGCTCATAGACATCTGTATTTTCCTGACATTTTAAATGTCATTATCTCTTTACATATATCTTTAATGTCTACCTTGTGTCCATAGGCGTCATTGGCCCATTTTCACCTGTTTAGGTGCTAACCTCGAGCTTTACTCACTGTTACTTCCGTTTACATACTATCTAGAGGTATGACTGCCTATGTTGTGGAACCGATGCTTCGTATTTTAGATCCAATTCATGGTGTTACATGATCTAATGATTTGTCAAGCTTTCTTGTCTTATCATTATTAGATCTCTCATCGACCAAGTGCTCATTTGTCTTACCTTTACATTTCCATCTCAAGTTGCCTTGGGGGGGTCTCTTATCTCAAAATATTTCTCATACTATCTTCCTGAACATCAAAGGTTCGTCACCTTGGCCGAAGAGTTCTTACTGTCCCTCCTCTACCGTTGGTCCTTATGTTGTTCTGGAGTAATCATACCTTTGTGAATCCTACATAACTATAATCTCATTCACCTTTATCCTTTTGTCGAAATCCTTTCTTCTACTTGTCATTAAACGAAAAATATTTCTACTTTGATACTTGATCATACCATTCCATTCATACTTATTAACTGTTTTCCTATTCCTTATGACCATTCTTCGATTGTTCCATAGTTCGAGTCCTTAGTTGCCCCTAATAAGCTATTGTTATCCAGAGGTTATTTAGAGTTGTAATATGCTACATAATGAAGCTGAAGACCTTACTAGTTCAATACCTATAGCATGCCTTAGCTCACTAACATTGATACATGTAACTCTCAATAATACGCGGTATGGCCCTTTATGCATGGACGAGAGGCTTATGTCCCCTTCCACTACCGTGGATAACTCGATCCTTATATATATGACTCGGGCTCAATATTCTGGGTACGTCATTTTACATGATCTTCTTAAAATTTACTGATGGACACTCTTCAGATGATTCGATTGTGGCAATCCGTTCTCGTTAATGATATCTCGGGACAATTCCCAATTTATTCTAAGTAAGACATTACAATTTAGGTCGCACGTACATAACATGTTTCCTCATTCTAACCAGTAATTCACTGTAAAATGTGTAGATTTTCATAACCTACTAAACCTTGCAATGATGTCTTCTGCTTTTCATTTGTACAACTCATAATCATCTTATCCTTTTCCCGTAAATCTTGGGCTTTCATACGATTGTCGGGGTAACATGATATCGTAGGTTTGGAATCGTTCTAACATGGTCATTCGAAAAGAGAAACATATTACACATTCTATAACCACATTAGGTGTGGGCATCCATATCCTTTAATATACTAACATAGATAAGTGATCCTAACTACTATTTGGGTTAGAAGCCTCTTTGTGACTTTACCTTTACCTTCATAACTTATCTTTATCAGAATGTCTGATCCTGCAAGAAGTACCGTAAAACCATTCCCTAAAATGGGGTCACTACTCTTAAACATAAAATAGGTCAGTACTATGTCCATAAGAGGTACGTAGATTGGAAACAAAAATAATGACATATTGGTATCCCATAGCTCACCTCAAGCAGCATCGGAGCTCAAGGTTCCCTCTCCTCTCTTATCCTTACCTTTGTGCATCAACTTGGGATATTTCAGAATGTCGTGGCCATGGTTGCCACACTAAACTAACCCCCTATACCTTTGCGGCATAATTTGGCATGCGCTGGACCACACTGACTACAAAATGGTCGGGGCGGTCTCACTCGACCTTTACAACTTTGACCCTGAGATATTGACATCTTTGAACCCTTTAAGTATCGGCGATCCCTGACTAATAAACTCCATAGGTTATAAGCTTCCTGACCCCTCAAGGGGCCTATCTCTATCATATGCTCTAGGTTGAAGTCATGCCTGGGAAAGCAACTTACTCATATCTTCTGACAGATCTGAGTCAATAGAGAGCATAGTACTCGCATTTACACTCAATCCAACCTAAATCTCCCTACTAATCATAGCCCTATTGGAAAAAGGCATTGCTATAATCATAAACACGATAAGATTTACAAAGAGAATTCTTACAACTCAACTCTATAGCACGATTCTAGATCAAGAAGGAAGGTAACCATTACCCTAAATGCCCTATAGCCTTCTGTCTATAAGTGTGGTGCACAACACACCCATAAACAAGACTCTACTAGACACGGCTTGTAGACTCCCTAGGATAGACCTGCTCTGATACCAAGTTCGTCATGAGCCAAACCGGAGGGTCATGACGAGCACCCGGACCTTCCTTATTGAGTACCACTAATCATATATATAACATCTAACTATAATTAATCATAGCCCCGAGGGCCGTCACAAAGTACCCTACTGACAGTTAGAAATGATGAACTGGAAGGGTACTACGTAAACTCTTGCAAACAGAAGAACCCAACCGGTGCATATATACATACTAAGGTCGATAAGGTCATACATGACTACTATACACAAGACAATTGTCTACAAGCCTCTAAAGAGTACATGACATCATAAGGTCGGGACAGGGCCCCGCCATACCCAACGCATAACCAAATATCGTACAACGACTAGACTGTAACTCTAGAACAAATAGAGTGCTACAATAGCAGCTGGACCAACATCCTACTAGTGCAGACCGTCGCCCTGTCTACCTGAGTCTGCAGGCATGAAACACAACGTCCCCCAACAAAAGGGACGTCGGTACGACTGATGTACCGAGTATGTCAGGCATTAAGAATAGCTTAATAGAGACTTAAAAGTAACATGAGACAAGAAACAACCAACCAGTAGAGAATGCTTCTGAGGGCCATAATATGCATAAGTATCATGTATGTGTAGAATGTCTCTCAGGACCATAATATGCATAAGTATCATGTATGTGTAGAATGCCTCTGAGGGCCATAATATGCCAAAATGCCATGCACAATGTGGTCACGCATATACATATGCGTATATAACGCCATCAATCTTCTGTGGGCATCCCATCATATCATATTGGCCTCTGTGGACATAATCATTATCGTGTATATATGTACCAGTTGCAGGTGGTGTGCGTATATAACACATTCCATTCTCTCGTATCCCATACATATATATAATGCATACATATAGTAGAGTATATAACTCTTTTGAGGTCAAGGTATGTAAATGTAATGCATGAATGATATGATAATAAGACACTATAAGTTTGTCGGAGTGATGTAATATCGCTTTACCTCCGATTAATTCTGATTTTTTCAATTTTTGTTTGAAAAAAAAAACACAAAGAATTGGATTTACATTATGAATACTAACATCTTTTCCATACACCTCAATAAGGATTTAGGAACATATTTAGACATGCTTTGAACATAGGAATGAATAACATGAACATTCTTAACTACTAAGAGTCGAATCATTTATGGGACAGCGTTACGTTTATGTTTCGTACTTAGAACATGCCAAAAGAAAGAATGATCTGCCTTAACATACCTTAGCCATTTTATGTCCTCAATACAACTAAAGCAGTCTGTAATGAACTTCAATCTTATTTTTCAAGAAACCCTCTTCTTTCACCTTTCTTCTCTTCGAAGAAAGCCCAGATTACAACTCAACGATAAACGGAACAACAAGATTGAAGCAGTGGGCAAAATCCGCACATTCTTCTAGAGCAAAATTATACTTTGCTTTCCTAAAATTTGGATGTCTCGTTGCTGAAAATCATCACAAATTAACGTGCCTTGCTGCTACACTATGTTTCACCTATCTTCTATGCTGCACCTATATATTCTTCAATTTAAATATCAAATCAATGGAAATAAGAGACATAATTGTAACTTTTTTTTTCATTTAGATGTGTCCTTCTTAAGCTTCTCCTTTGAGACATTGTGCTTAATGGTGCCACCACCCCTTATGGGTGTAGATTAATCACTAATGTTGCTGCCATCATGTGACACATGGAATGTTATCCACTATACCATTTATTAATATCATCACTTATCTAATAATTCCATTTAATTATCCATGTCTTCCACTAATTCAACATACACCCAATTACACACATAATTAATTTTCTGATCTCAATTCAGTTAAATTTTAATGACTTATAAAACCTTCATATACTCAATGTCATAATCATGCGACATAGCACTAGTACATAACCTCTTTTGGGACATACAACTATTATTTTTAATTCTCCGTTGTCACACTTCTTAAGTCCTAAATTATTTTAGGACTTCCCCCCTCTATACACTAAGCTCTTGGTCTTATGACCAAAATTGTATACGGTCTGTATAACTCATTCCATAATCCGTACTTTGATGAAACTTACTTCTCAAATTCGTTTAACCTCTAATCCCCGCGTAACCTCTTCGACATTGATGTGAATATTCTATAACTTCTTGAATGACCTCACTCTCATTAAACTCATGTGTATTTACCACGATGAATCTTAAAGCTAAAGTACGGGGTGTTACACCTGCCCATGTCCTTTCATCTTGCAAAATTCACATTGCAACTCTCAATTTTTCTTGGTTTATTATAGAGGTGGCCAGTGGGCCGGGTTCGGGTCCGTCGGGTCGGGATCGGGTCGGGTCGGTTCGGGATCGGGTCGGGTCGGGTCGGGTCGGTTCGGGATCGGGACAGGCGGGATTCGCCGCCGTCCCGTCCCGTCACGATCCCGATCCCATCAGAATCAGGTCGGGGCGGGATCAGGATCCGAGGAGGTTTTTTTTTTTTTGCACTTAATTTAAAAAATAATATATATATATATATATATATATATATATAAACTAAATAATTAAATAAGATAGTGTAATAAAAACATCCCAAGGCTATTTTTGTGCCTCTTATATTATTTAATAGACATATGATTTTTTTGTAATATAAATACAATTGTCAAAATTGCAACTTTGTGGTGTTGTTCAAAAGTTGCAAATTACATAGTAAAATTACAATTAAAAAATTACATTTTGAAAAAAAATTATTCTAGTTTCTTGATAATATCCTGTGGTTCTTCGGTTGGAATTGGTAATTGTAGTCTAATTGCTCCACGTCGCTTTCACCACCTTCAGATAAGATTTTGTTGTAGTTTTCGTCTTCTTCTTCGTTGATCTCCGGTTGACCGCACCTTCTCTTCTCCGCTCGTATCCAATCTCTGAATAATACTACAATCTCCAAGCTGTCTCCGGCTAATAAGTGTCCGTGCTCTCCTATTTGATATCTGCCGGTAGAAAAAATGCTTTCAGACGCCGTTGATGACGCTTGAATGTTCAAAACATCTCGGGCCATCATTGAAAGTGTCGGAAAGGTCTTCTTATTCCCCCTCCAGTATTTCAGCAAGTCTTCATGTCCTTCTTCATTGAGAACTGCTTGGTACGATATAGAGCCCTGCATAACAAAAATATCAAACTCGCTAATTTGGTTAGTAGCGATACGACTGCCGCACATTCTATTTCTGAGGCTTTCAATACTTGTCGTAGAAACAACATGTCTTTTGTGAGGTTGTGTTGAAGAAGAAGAAAATGGTATAGAAGCCGGTAGGTTGCTAGCACTTTCTTGTTGGTAAAACCTATATATTTTTTTGCATTCGTCTTCTACGCTAGACAACACTTCTTCTTTAGTTTGTTCAATAGGTGGTGGGTGATTTGGATTTTTGGGACTTGGAGATGGTAGTACTGCTATACAATCGTAAATAGTTTCAATAAGTGATTTAGTACCGTCTATTTTAATAGTCGGATTTAATACAGGACCAATAATATAAATAGTGGGAATAAGAATAATTTTTTTTTTATTTTGATAAACACTTTTTAATAGTTGTCTTATAAGCTGGTTTATTCATATATTAATTAAGCAGTAAAAATATTAGAGCTATATAAAACAACATAGTTGAAATAGTAGGATAATATATACCGAAAAATTCTTTTGTTCTTGAAAAAATTTCTCTAAAAATACAATAAGTTCGGAAATTTTTCTCCAATCGCTATCTAGAACCATATCAGCTGGATTTTGATTATGAGAGTTAAAAAATAAAGTTATAGGTTTTCTATAGTCATAAGCAACAAGTAGTTGCTCGTATAAAGAATTCCACCTAGTGGGTACTTCTTCTGGAATTTTTCTATAAGGTAGTTGGCAATCGTGACAAATTTTTTTATATTCTTTTCTTCGTTGTATTCTATTATTTTTAAAAATAAAGTTTATTTCAAATTGTATTTTACTAAGAATGTCTTCAAAAAGTGATAGACCATCCTTTACAATTAAGTTATATATATGGCACGCACATTTTATATGAAAATGATCTGGAAAAGATGAGTTAAACTATTTTTTAAAATTGTAATAGCGTAATTGTTAGAAGAAGCGTTATCTAATGTAATAGTCATAATTTTATCAGTTATTCCGTAATAATCGCACACTTGATAAAAAAAATCTGCAATAAAAGTACCAGTGTGCCTATCATCTATATATCTATACGCTAAGATACATTTTTGCATAGACCATTTATAATCTATCCAATGACAGGTTACCGTTAAATAATCATGGTCATTAGTACTACGGCCTATATCAGAAGTGATAGCCACTTTTCCATTAAAATGATATAATGAATAACGTAAATACTATTGATATTCATGTGCAGATTTAAATACATCTCTCTTAACAGTTGATCTAGGAAAATCGTTAAAAGCATGATTATACATATCTCTAATGTAATGAATAAAATCGGGAGATGAAGGAAATGAAAGAGGCAGACCCTCCACAACAACTAATTTTGTTATTGTTTCCCTATCTCTATGTTTATCGTATTTAGGGCCTACAGTTCCCCCCGTCATAGGGTTAATTTTACCTTGTACTTGGTCTGGGACACTATGTGAACCTTGTCCCGATGGAGCGGACGTTTGCGCACCCAATTTTGAAGCCTCGTATTGGGCATATCTAGCTGGATGAGCCCTTGCTACGTGTCGCATTAAACCCCCTGTCCCACCGTGACCTTTTCCAGTTTTAAATTTTAAAACATCTTTAAAAAATTTACATCTAGCTACTTGATTCTCTACGTCCCTATCAAAAAATGTCCATGCATCTGATTTTAATGTTCGTTTTGCTGGACCTCGTCTCATACTAGGGGGGATATAAGGCATTTCAGTTGAAGGTGCACTAGTGGATGTGTTGTCATCTACATTAGTGGGTGTATCATCTAGATCATCGTCTAAATTCAAGTCTTCTTGAGTTCCAGAAAATAGCTCCTCGTCTAAATCTAATGGTATTGTAGGAAAATGTATAGTATCAACAAAATCATCCTGTGTAGGAATAGGATTCTGTCTAGAAATAGGATGACTAGAAGAAGTACCCTTGCCCTTGTTGCCCCTACTAGAAGAAGCATGACCCCTACCCGTAAGCATACGTTTAAATCATTCCATTATAAATTTATAATTATACTAATAAATAATTAAAGTAAATGAAATTAAGTGCGCTAAATAAAATAAACAAACAATAATAATTTAATGAAGGAACGAATGTACCCAACGCCGACGTGTAATCGAAAGGTTGAAAATTGAAACTTTGCTCAATGGAAGATCCTCAAGCTAGTTGCCAACTTCACTCCCAAATGAATAAATAAAATTGAATATTTAGTAGACAATGTAGACTTGTAGAGAGATAGATTGAGAGATTAAAGAGATTGTAGGAAGATTTGTGAGAAAGATGAAAAGAAAATGAAGTATTTATAGTTGGGAAATTGGGTTAAAGTGTAAATATAATAACTTATGGGTTGAAAACAAATGTTAAGGGGGTAGGGTGGTTGGGGGAGGGGGGTGACCAAAAATGGCCGTTGCACAATGGCCAAAATGTAAAATGGTCGTTGGTGCAACGGTTATTTGTGCAAAAAGGGTGGTTTCGGGCGAAATCGGGACAGGATCGGGGCGGGACTGGGTCGGGCCTGGCGGGATCGGGATGGGTCGAGACGAGACCATGTCCCGTCCCGGTTCGAGTCCCAATACCGCAAAAAGGTTTTTTTTTTAAAAAGGTCAGGTTCGGAGCGGTGTCGGGGCGGGACCGGGCCGACCCGGCCCACTGGCTAGCCATAGTTTATTATGGTAATGATGTTTTTCTCATTTACCGGCCTTAAGTGCAACTAAATCAGTTCCTTTTCCTTTCATAAAAGTTTCAGCTACATTTCTCTATATCTCTTCTTTTATCAGCATAGCATAAGACTTATTGAGTTGGACTGATCATCAATATATGGCTTCTCACTTGTTTATAATTCTCGTTCAATCTCATTAAGAATTGCATTATCTTTTGCCTATGCATATTTTGCACAAAGTCCTTGGATTTAGAGCAATCGCATGGTGGCGACAACATACCGTCAAATTCTTCCCATAAATCTCGAAGCTTTGAAAAGTAAGCTTGCACACTATCTGTTCCTTGAACAATTGTGGCAATTGCCCTATGAAGCTGATAAATCTGAAAAGAATTCACTTTGTCAAAATGTTCCTTTAGATCCTCACAAATAGCTTAAGCTTCTTATGCATAGAAAATTTATTTCCATTCTTTCGCGACTGAGCTCATGATCCATGCCAATACAATCGCATGGCAACCATCTCAATTATGACCTAGACTTCTTTGAAATCCACATTTTTCAATGTTCTGTCAATTAACCCTAGCTTGTTCTTTTCTAAGAGTTGGATTCGCATCGCACGACTTCATATGCAGTAATTCTCAAATCCTTTCAACTGAGTTGTGATGATTGGAGCTCCAATAGTATCAGAAGGATGAAGATAAAGTGCATGGTTATGATCGATCTTTGTTTTCGCCATTATCGAATCATAACCGAATTGAATTAAATTCTAAGTAGCTAATCAATTGGATCGAATAATAAACTCACACTTGTGGAGATAAAGCTCTAATATCATGTGAAGATTTGAGCAATGTTAGAACTCTAGATTATACTAGGTGCGATGGAGAAGAAATGTTTAGGGAAGCATTGGAAAATATCTGAATTTGATTAACTGAATATGATACAATGAGATATTTATATTGCTAAATAACTAACTAACCATGTGCTTTGTCCAACTGACTCATTAATTACACCTAACTAACTGTGCTATTTACAAATATACCCTATACAATTCAGTCTATGTAATTCCCATTTCTTCATAGACTAAACCTTTCAAACGGACCGGGCAATTTAAACTTGGGCCACACAGGACTGGTACGGGGCCGGACCGGGCCGTTGTTAGGGGGTCAGGTTAGGGGCCGGGCTTGGGAGGGAAAAGGTGTCCGGCCCAGCCCCCTACCCAGATAGGGATACATCGTGGGCTTATCAGGCAAAGTTTTAGTTAATGGATCGGGCCGGATTTTAGTTAAGGGGTCGATCGAAATTTTAATTATTTTAAAAAAGAATAATACTAAAATTTATTAAGTTTGAACTTTGAACTTTAAAATCTATCGTTGCCAAGTTTATTTTAACCATCAAGTTTCTTAAATTATACTTTGGCCATATTTTAAATCTATAAATATTTTCCGGTGTTATCAATTTATGTTTGAACTTTTATTTTAAATTATTGATGTAATCTTGTATCACACTTTCGACTTTTTATAATTTTTAGCACTTGAATATTTAAAAGAATTAGAAATTTTTAAAAAGAGTTGTTTTTGGGGTTTCGACCGTTTGCCTAACGCTGTTCTTCTTTAAATAGCCGTTGAGAATCTTCATTCCAATAACATATACAAGATATAAACAAATATACAAATAACATATACAGGAAATACACAAAGTCACAAATTTACAATAGTTTTTATCTAATTTCATAAACTTAAATTAGAAAAAGAAAATTTAATTTTGACAAGTCTTTAAATTTAAATCTGCATATTTTGGACCATTTTCTCCAATTCTTCCACATTAACATCACAAGGAATTGACTCAAAATTTTCATAATCGATATCTCCATACATTGGAGATGCTTGTGTAGATGGATCTCCGAGTAACATATCTTCAAGTTGTTGGTCTTCTCTTGGATCTTGTGATCTTCCTTTCATGGGCCACACAGAACAAGACAAACCACAAACCCCCAACAGTAAATAACATTGCAGTAAAAACAAATCTTAACATAAGCATACATGACTAAACAGAGATTTAATTATTAAAAAAAAACACAAGCTATGTAGCATAATTATTCCCACGAATTAACTACATGCAGAAACCTCAAACTAATATTCTAAGAGGACATTTAATAGTACTCCCTCCGTCCCATATTAGTTGTTCACATTAATAAAAATAGATGTTCCAAAATACTTGTCAATTTACAAAATCAAGATAGAATTAAGTAAAGTTTTCCTATTTTGTCCTTAATATTAATTATTTTTTAAAAATAGTCAATATTGATTAGAGTGCAATTAATTGCAGAGATATTTGTTGAGAATATGATCAAATATTAAAAGTGTGTTCTATCTAACAGCTTAAGCTTTTAGATCAGATGGTCACACACTTTAAATATGGTATCAGAGCAGGCCAAAGGTCCTGGGATCGATCTGATCTAAAAGCTTAAGCTGTTAGATAGAACACACTTTTAATATTTGATCATATTCTCAACACGCCCCCTCACGTGCAGGCCTGATTTTTTTTTCATAGTCCAAGCACGTGGAAATTCTTTTTGATAATGAGTGGCGGTGAGGTTCGATCCCAGGACCTTTGGCCTGCTCTGATACCATATTTAAAGTGTGTGACCATCTGATCTAAAAGCTTAAGCTGTTAGATAGAACACACTTTTAATATTTGATCATATTCTCAATAATATTAGAGCAATGTAGTAAAAATACACTTTTATTTATGATTTCTTAAGGAGCGTGCAAAGAGAAAAGTGAACAAGTAATATGCGACGGAGGGAGTATCATTTTACGACACAAAGATTATGGAGTATCCACTAACACCAAAAAATTGATTACAACAACAATATTTATTTCAATACACATCAAATTACTCATATTTTAATAATCTTTTTTTTTTGTTGACGAAGGAACCCGCAGCCGCTACTCTCTCGAGTGCGCACAGGGTAAACCACAGACTGACGCAATAGCCTGCAAACCACGGCAGCCGATTAACCACACTTGGCAAGCCATGTGTGACAGGTTCAACCAAGAAGGTTTATGCAGGGGATCGAACTCGTGACCTTGCGGTCCCGCGCTCTACTGCTACACCAACTTGAACGTGACAGTACAATTAAGACAGAGAGTACTACACCAAAATCTTAAACATGCAACAATAAATATCCATGCAATATTTTCCTAAATTCCAATGCTTATTTGCATCATAATACTAATCTTTTTCCAATAATCATTTCCTTTTAATGCTTGCTAATGAACTCTGCAATGGCTTCAAAAAGATTCTCAGTTGCAGAACCAGTAACAGGGTCCATCTCAACTGCAAGTTTATTCAAATAAAAACGATGTCCCACTCCATTGTTAACAAATAACTCAACATCCCCCCCCCCCCTTTTTTTTTAAGTTTTATGAAACTCCATATCAGTATCTTCCTTCCTTCTCTTTTATACTTCTACTCTTTCTTTTAATTACTCAATGTAAGTAATGGCTTGATCAACTTGGTGTTGTTGTGACATCATCTCCTGAAATGTTTTGCTAGCAAGTCAAGGAAAAGTAACAACCTAACAACATTCAAAGAAGACTATATATAGATGTCTTAAGACATATTTGAAATGAATTAGCCACATGCTTTCAAAAAACATTTATGAAACGGGTTAATGTTGGTTTTGGTGTTGTGACACTTGACCCAATATATCTTCGGAAGTACTGATTTGAATGCAGAAAATGTTGGGACAAATGTTACAACATTCAGACCAACATTTTGTTTATAACAATTTTGTCTTACTTCACGTTAAGCAGTAATATTTTTACTAGGAGGTAAAAATGACTTAAGCGTATGAATTGGAGCTGTGTAAAACGTGGGAGAAAGAGTCAAGGTTTGGGGAAGAAGTCGAGTGAAGAACAAGTCAAAGTTGTTGAGATTTTGACTCCATGATCTTCTCCAACAAACACATCAGTTGTCCACCTTTCCCTCAACCTCCACAACCAATCGATGAGCTTTTCAGGGAAGACTCTCTACTATAAATAGAGAGGCTACTACAATGAATCGACATCCAGAATCAGATTGAAAAAATACCAAGAGAGCTCTCGGGATTTCATCTCAGAAATCTGGATCACAAGTGTTGCCTGAGTGTGTCGACAACATTCTGTCCAACATTAAATTGTTGTTTAGATTCTAGATTAGTTTTGTATGGAGCGATTGTAATGAGAGGTTTTCTATGTCTACTTAGTTAGATTTTTTAGGCAGAAGTCATCTGCAACTTCAATGTTTAATTCAATTCCGTTTTATATTGTAAATCTGTAAAGAAAGAAATTTGTAATTTTGTATATAAAATATAACTTATGAAAATATAAACATTTGTGTTCTTTTTCTTTTCCGTTGCATTTTACTCTTAAAGGTTTTCTATTTTATCGAAGTGTTGTCACTTGTGTCAGATGAAATTATCGCTGATATTCGAAAACAGAATCAACATTCGATTTATTTCATCTCTTGTTTTTACTTTCTGTAGCCTTTGACACCCTTCAAGTGGTATCAGAGCCGACACTTAATACAATAATTTCTTGGTCCTGTTGTCATAAGCTATGGATCCCGGAAATCCGATTGTTGGTAGACTTCCTATTTTAGATGGTTCAAATTATGCCTATTGGAAGATTCACCTACGTTCTCATATCAAATCAATTGATGTTAGGACATGTAGATCTATAACCAATGGGTACATTGTTCCTATGTTGCCACCAGATGAGAAATGTGACATTCTTGTTAAACCTGAATCTAAATGGACTGCGGAAGAAGCCAATAATGCTAGCTATAACGAAAAGGCCTTAAATGCAATTTTTGGATGGATTGCTCTTTACATGTTGAAACTCATTCAAAACTGCCCCGCGGCTAAGGATGCATGTGATACTTTACAAATTCATTGTGAAGACAGCTCAAGTGTTCGTCGAACAAAGCTACGCATGCTCATGAGTAAATATGAACGTTTAAGGATGGAAGAAACAGATGATATTAAATCTTTTTTTGAAACGTTGATTGGCATCTCAAATGAATGTCAAGTGCTTGGTGAACCATTAACCAACACTCAACTTGTTGAAAAGGCTCTTCGTTCTCTTTCTGAAAAGTTCAATTTAAAGATTTGTACCATTGAAGAAGCTCACAATCTTGCCACAATGGATCTTCATACCTTGATGAGCATACTCAAAACTTATGAGATGAACATTGAGAATCAAATGAAATTATATAAAAGCAAGAATGTGGCACTTCAAGTTCAATCCTCAGAGAGTCAAATCGAAGAAGATGATGAGAATCTTGAAGAGATTGGTGAAGGTGCAAATGTTGCCTTACTCACTCAAAAATACAATTCGATGGTGAGGAAGCTCAATAATGAGAGATATCAATCTAAATCTAAAGAGCACCAAAACCAAGTCTTCAATCAAAAGCCCACTAGATTTCTTCCAAAAGTACAAAAAGAAAATCAACTAAGAAGAACCAACTCAGATCGTACCAAATTTGATCCCAAACAACTTGAGTCCGTGCAATGTCATGCATGCTCGGATTTGGGTCATTATGCCAATGAATGTGCAAACACTCTTAAAATATTTGGTAAGAACCTATGGGTTTCACTTAGTGATGATGATGAAGAAGAGGAAAGAGAACGTGAAATTGAAACACAAGCAATGCTGGCCACTGTTTACGAACAGTCTCTATCGGATAATGAAGATGTCGTCTATAATGTTGACTCAGATGTCACGACATTTGATCCAACTTCAGCAACGACATCAACATCATCAATGACATCCGAAAGGTATGAATTCTTTAACTGTTCTGATATTAATTGTTGTAGTGGTTCTATTTTTGTTAGTAAGGCTGATTATATAAATCAAGTTGAATGCAAAAATAATATGATTAATGAATTACAAAGTATTTGTAAAACCCTAATCATATAATCCAAGCAACTTGATACAAAAGTAAAATCCTTAACTCATGAGAATGTACATTTAAAAGACACAATAACCTGACTAGAGGTTGCACTTACCAAAAAGGATACTGAACTTGGTAAGATTCGTCTAAAACTGGATTTAGCCGAAGCAACCTTCCACAAGCTCAACACAGGGACTTCGAAATTGGATGAGATACTCAACTTTAGTAAACCTTCACATGCAGGTATTGGGTACAAAAACTCTCTTAAAACTATATGATCTAATCTCTTTGACACAAATGAGAAAATGCGCTTTGTAAAAGAAAATGGGACGAATTGTAGGTTCTCGTATATGTCAAATAATATGAAGTTTGTATGTCATCACTGTAACTCCCCTGGACACTTAAAACTATATTGATTCAAACTTCAAAAATTATGTGAGCAAAATGTTGTCTAAATTGTCGTCCAACATTTCGGATAACAATCGGAGCAATATTTCTTAGCCAAAAGGTAAAAAATGTTTCAAGAGAGTTTGGGTTCCTAAAATGAATTTAACTTGTAATGTTGTCATAACTGCATTAAGAACTAACATTTCAGGTTCTTGGTACTTTGATAGTGGATGTTCTCGCCACATGACAGGTACAAAAGGATTTCTAAGGAACTATGAGTCATTCAATGAAGGAAATGTGACTTATGGAGGTGGCAGTAAAAGTAAAATAATTGAAAAATGGATCATGGATGTTCATGTATTTTCAGCCTTAAGGAATATCTTACACGTTGAGGGTTTAATGGATAATTTAATTAGTATTAGTCAATTGTGTGATGATGACCTTGAGGTAAAATTTAATATGAATGCTTGTAAAGTTACGAATGAAGCTAATTAATGTGGCATGACAGGTACTAGATCAGGTGATAATTACTATCTTGTTGTAAGATAAGAAACATGCAATAATGCTAAGATAGATGACACAACACTATGGCATCAAAAGTTGGGACATCTCAACTACTGCAATTTAGAAAAATTGATCGCATATGAAGTGGTTAAAGGCTTACCCAATCTTAGCCATAAAGGTAAAATTGTCTGTGAGGATTGTCTGAAAGGTAAGCAAACTCGTGTCTCTCATAATATTGTCCAACACGACGGACAACATTCAGGTATGTCTCACTGTTTTCAATTACTGCATATGGATTTAATGAGTCCAATTGAAGTAGACAGTCTAGAAGGCATGAGGTATTCCTACGTGATAGTAGATGATTTTCTAGATATTCATAGATATATTTTTTGAAAGAAAAATCACAAACTTTTGACAGGTTTAAAGTTTTGCACTCTAGAATTAGGAACTTGTTCTATTCTCCTATTTTTCGGATTAGATCCGACCATGAAAAAGAATTTGAAAATAGCTTATTCACAAATTTTTGTGAGAAAAAGGAAAATTTCCATGAGTTTTCCGCTCCCAAAACTCCTCAACAGAATGGGGTAGCAGAAAGAAATAATAGAACATTGCAAAAAATGGCTAGAGTTATGCTTAGTTCTAAAAAATTGTCAAAACGTTTTTTTTGGGTTGAAGCCTTAAATACTGCATGTCACATCTCTAATAGTGTCTACTTAAGGCCAGGAACAAAGATGACACCCTATGAGCTTATAAATGGAAAGAAACCTAACTTGCGTTACATTCATGTTTTTTGGTGTATTTGTTACATTTTAAATGATAGAGATCATTTGACAAAGTTTGACTCTAAGAGTGACAAAGGAATTTTTGTTCGCTATTCTCAGAATAGTCATGCTTATCGAGTATACAATCTAAGGACCAGAACTGTACAAGAGTCTGTAAATGTTATTTTTGATAATTTTTCTGATCTTACAGGAAATACAACAGAAAATAACACTACAGTTTTAGTGGAGAATGTGCAGACTGCTAAAGAATCAGATGTTGTCCCAAATGTTGCCACACCCGAAGCAACATCTGAATTTGAAATAGAGACCACAGAGGTCATGGATGAGGAATCTAATGCAGAATTTCTAGATCAAGTTCGAAGGGATCCCTCATCAAGGATTAGGAAGAATCATCCTACAGGCCAGGTGATAGGGAAAGTTTTTGAAAGAATTAAAACAAGAGGGAAAGAACCACTCAACTACAACGAAATGGTAAGGTATGTGTGTATGTCAACCATATACCAAAAGTTTAGTCTTTCTTGTTTTATATCTACATTAGAACCAAAAAATATTTTAGAAGCACTCAAAGATAATTTTTGGATTCAAGCAATGCAAGAAGAACTTGAACAATTCTCTTGAAATGAAGTTTGGGACTTAGTTCCACGTCCAAACAATACAAATGCTATTGGAACTAAGTGGATTTTTAAAATTAAATCAGACAAATCGGGAACATCTGTCAAAAACAAAGCTCATCTAGTTGCACAAGGCTATACTCAGGTTGAAGGAATCGATTATGACGAAACATTCGCACATGTGGCCAGAATTGAGTCAATTAGACTGTTATTTGCTATTGTTTGTTGTCTGAAAATTACTTTACACCAAATGGATGTGAAAGGTGCTTTCTTAAATGGTTATCTAGATAAAGAAGTCTATGTTGAACAACCAAAAGGATTTGAAGATCCCTACCATCCACACTATGTATACAAGCCCAAATAGGCTTTGTATGGGTTGAAGCAAGCTCCTCGAGCATGGTATGTCGTTTAACTAACTTTCTTTTAGAATTTGGTTTTAATTGTGGCGAAGCTGATCATACTTTATTCATTAAACTATATGGTGTAGATATTATAATTGCTCAAATTTACGTAGATGACATAGTTTTTGGGTCGACCTCACAGTCGTACCTAAATTCATTTGTTGAAGCTATGTCATCAACATTTGAAATGAGCATGATTGGGGAACTAACTTTTTTCTTAGGTTTGCAGCTAAAGCAAAGTGATGATGGAATTTTCATCTCACAGAGTAAATATGCCAAGAATCTAGTTAAGAGATTTGGTTTGGAGAATGCTAAACAAATGAAGACGCCAATGGGTTCGTCACAGAAGGTATGTAAGGATAATGTTGGTGAAAATATCGATACAACATTATATCGATCTATGATAGGTAGCCTTCTTTACCTTACTGCTAGTCGCCTAGATATTATATTTAGTATTTTTGTGTGTGCCCGTTTTCAAGCCTGTCCCAAAATATCTCACTTAAATGTCGTAAAACGTATTATTCGATATGTTGCTGTCAAATGTTAGTTGGAAATTTAGTATTCCAAAGACACTAATCCTAACTTAATAGGATTCAGTGACTCAGATTGGGCTAGAGATGTGGATGATAGAAAAAGTACAACTGGATGATGTTTTTATCTTGGCAATAATCTTGTTTCATGGTATAGTCGTAAACAAAATTATGTCTCACTTTCAACTATTGAATCTGAATATGTAGCAGTTGAAAGTTGTTGCTCTAAATTAATATGGCTAAGACACATGTTAGACGACTTTGGTATTTCTAGCAACATTTTAATTTTGTATTGTGATAATTTGAGTGCTATAAATATTTTCAAAAATCCAGTTCAGCACTCACGTACAAAATATATTGATATTAGACATCACTTTATAAGATATTTAGTTGAAAAACAGCTAGTTAAAATTGAACATATTGACACTCTTCATCAACTAGCTGATGTTTTTATAAAAGATTTGGACCATGAGAGATTTTCTAGTTTGAAGAAATCTCTTGGTTTCTGTAATCTCTAAAAAGGCATTTTTGGTAAATGTCGGTTGAAACGTTGTCTAACATTTCGGGTGACATTTACCTATGTAATATCATAAACTGATTATTGTTGGTGTATAGTGCATTACTTTTGGTCACACAAGCATGATCCTTCAATAAGAATGTGATTCAAATGTGATACAGTTCTCTGTGATGATATGTAAATACATATATATATCATAAAAAGGAGTATCAAAATAAGGCAAAGCCTTTACAAATATTTGGCAACTGTACAAAATGGGAAAAACCCTTAAAAAGATATCGTTCCTATTCTATAGGAGTATCAAGTGCTTGAAAGAAATTTAAGAATACTAAATAAGTATTCATATTTTTGACACAAAAAATTCTTTTGTATGTGTCTTTATGATTAGATCAAAGACACGATGGAAAAATGTTACATTGGTACAATGGTTAAACTCATAAAAATACATATAAAACGTGTCTTGATTTGTTGCCAAAACAAAAAGTTTTTGTGGGATTAAAATACTTGTGTTGTCCAAAATGTTGCCAACATTTCTGTTGACATTATCAGATTGTGATATTTGTTGGGATGCTGTTCTTAACTGATTTTGGAAAAATCAGATTTTTCTCCCTATTTTTATGCCTCGTTTTCAATAGGAATTTCAAACTTTAAAATGATAAGGTTAAATTAAAATGGAGATGTTCATCCTTTTATCCCAAAATTTTAGGTGTAAGTTATTTAATAAAAATGAAACACCTAATACTAAGGGACATTTGTTGTTTAGAAAGGTTTGTCATGTATATAAAATCCTCTCATTTGCAATTTTTTTATCATATCCAATTTTCCTTAAATACATTTTTAAAAGGGGGGGGGGGGAATCACATCATTCATCGGGTAAAACCTTACCTACCCGATGGAATCATCTCCAAATCAAACTCCATCCTCAAACTCAAACCCTAACTCCTCAAAACCCTCTCCTCAATTCTCACCAATGGAAACTTCTCCAGTGTCAGAACCCATGTCAGCCAGCATTTCATATAACACCCCTATGAGCATCAGCACTTCTTCGAACACACCTCAGCAACCGGGCCAGTCCTCTTCCTCAGATCTCACTGAGGATCTTTCTAAAGCAATAGTGTTTAGATGTTTTGATGAACCTTTAGATATCAGATATCCTGGAGATAACAACAACCCCATAGATATTGATGAGACTGCTGATTTTAAATCTCTGGGTAAGAGCCCTAGATCAGCTACATTTCCTACTCGCCGATCGAGTAGGGTGTTCGAGAAACAGTCCAAGAAGATTCGAGTAGCAAAAGAACTAAATGTGAAATATCTAAACCCACCTACTCGAGCAGTGATAGTGAAAGTACGGACTCAGTTTTCTCAACTGACGAAGAACCATCTGCTTCAGTACAGCCAAATATGTCTCAAGAAGAGGAAATCCCTGATGAAACCCCATTGAAACAATTCCTTTCGAAGGGAGTTCCCATATCTTCAAGGTCGAGGGCTACTCCAAATGTTTCCCCAGATGCCACAACATCTTAAGCAACATTTCAGCCAAAATCAGAAGAGACACAAATACCTTCATCCTCCATCAGTACAGAATCAGATAGTGAAGCCGTGTCCAATTCAAACACAAAGGTAACTGCTTTCTCCGATAAATTCTATTCTAAAGCTAAACATGATAAGTGGAACTTTTATAAGAATAGAGTAATTAGGCCTGAGAGAGTGTTAGGTATTGATTCATGTACTGCATATGGCTTGGTAGAATTCTTAAAGGACAAACAGCTTCTTAGCTCTGTTACTGAAAAAGAACCATATGTTGATGAGATAATAAGGTTGTTTTATGCTAACTTAAACTCTGCTATAGAGGATACATCCTCAAAGAAATTTGGGAAGGTATATCTCTATAACAAGATGTATCAATTTACACCCTCAATTATAAATCAATGTATGGGACTTGATATTGAAGAGAGAATGAGAGATGCATAACGAGAGACAGAATCTAAGGATACAATGATTGAATACCTCACTGGAGGTGTAATGAAGAAATGGATTCCTATATGTCAAGCCTCCAAACTAACAGCTCTATTTTCCACCCTCCACAAAATTGCTATTCACAATTGGTTTCCTTCCTTGAATGAGTCAGTTGTGACATCAGAAGAAGCCTTCATGTTGTTTAAAATTGGGAAAGGATTCAAAGTTGATTTAGGGAAAATGACCTTTTATCAAGTTGCCAATTTGGCTGAAAAAGATTCAACTTTAATCCTTCATTTTCCTTCTATGATATACAAAGTATTAACTACCCAAAGCTTTGAGCCAAAGAGAGAAGAAACTTTAGGGAAGGCTATTGAGTTTTACACTGTAAACAAAGCAATTTTGAAGAGCAAGGAAAGAGTCATTGACTTACCTTGGAAGAGGAAAACTGGAAGAGAAAATGTTGCTAGAAATGCCACCAACATTCTGGGCAACACTGGTCCGAGACAGTCTACACTGTCTACAAATTGGCTTGTGGATCAAATTACAAAAATCAACCAACAAATTGTAGAGGTTGATGCTGTCAGAGATGCCTTGGTTCAAGCCAGATACCATTTTCTACTTTTGCTTTCTTCACAAAAAGGGAGAAATGCTTTTGTGCAGAGCAGGGGGAAGAAACTGAAACTGCACAAGATAGTGAAGCTGTTGCTGTTGAAGAAGCTGTTGATGCTTTGATGTACAAAGGGAAGAAGCTGTTGGGAGGAAGGTGTTGCTGAAGAGGCTGAGGCTGAGAGCTGAAGCTGAAGCTGTTATGCAGAAGTAGAAAGTTGTTGGAAGCTGCTACTGCCGTGTGATGAGCAACGAAGAAGCTGAATGATGTTGCTAAAGCTTAGCTATAAATGGTTGTTAAATGTTTTAATGGATTGATGTGGATATTTGTTGACAATGGTTTATTTCTATTTCAGTTTTGTATATACTGAATGATGTGTGCATATATATGCCTATTTTTTTCCAATCCTATATATTGATATACACATGTTTTGCTTGTATGCCATCACAGGTTAAGGGGGAGCATGCATGTAATCATAGGTGTTGGACAACATCTGTGACAATGCACTAAGTCGTTTGAATAGTTTGTAATGTGTTTTGTGAAGAAAGGCAAAAAGGGGGAGATTGTTAATGTTGGGTTTGGTGTTGTGACATTTGACCCAAAATATATTCGGAAGTACTGATTTGAATACAGAAAAAGTTGTGACAAATGTTACAACATTCGGACCAATATTTTATTTATAACAGTTTTATCTTACTTCACGTTAAGCAGTAATATTTTTACTAAGAGGTAAAAATGACTTAGGCGTATGAATTAGAGTTGTGTAAAATGTGGGAGAAAGAGTCAAAGCTTGGGGAAGAAGTCGAGTGAAGAACAAGTCAAAGTTGTTGAGATTTCGACTCCATGATCTTCTCAAACAAACACACCAGCTGCCCACTTTTTTCTCAACCTCCACAACCAATCGATGAGCTTTCCAAGGAAGACTCTCTACTATAAATAGAGAGGCGGCTACTACAGTGAATCGACATCCAGAATCAGATTGCAAAAATACCAAGAGAGCTCTCGGTATTTCATCTCAGAAATTTGGATCACAAGTGTTGCATGAGTGTGTCGACAACATTCTCTCCAACATTACAATTGCTGTTTAGATTCTAGATTAATTTTGTATGGAGCGATTGTAATGAGAGGTTGTCTATGTCTACTTAGTTAGATTTTTCAGGCAGAAGTCATCTGCGACTTCAACGTTTAAATCCTTTCCGTTTTATATTGTAAATCTGTAAAGAAAGGAATTTGAAAATATATATAATACTTCTGGTCATTGACCATCATAAGTTATATCAACATATAACTTATGAAAATATAAACTTTTGTGTCTTTTTTCTTTTACTCTGCATTTTACTCTTAAATGTTTTCTGTTTTATAGAAGCGTTGTCACTTGTGTCAGACGACATTATCGCTGACATTCGGGAACAAAATCGGTATTTGATTTATTTCATCTCTTGTTTTTACTTTCTGTAGCCTTTGACACCCTTCAAAAGGTAAACACATGAAACTTTAAAATATTATTTCAAAACGTAACCTATGTTGTTGGTAACATGATGCTTCATGGTACTGGTATTCTCATCAAATCGAATTCTTAAACCAAAAAACTGAGGGCTCAAATTCAAGTGCTATATAAACAGCTAAATAGCTCTGATTCAATTGATTTTAAAATAGTACGTCAACCAATTAAAATTGGTAGTGAAATAAGATTATAGTACACTCTATATATATGTGCTAAAAAATTTAGTTGGGCCTGGCCGGGCGGGATCCCTGGTGGGCCATCAATCGGGGTCACTGATGGGCCGGGCTACCGGGCTATCCACCTTATCCAGCCCAGCCCCTACCCTTAGCCGGGTCCGGCCTGACCCACTTGACCCTAAAATAATGGAACCAATTTTTACTTTTCTTTTAAAAAAAAAAAGAAAAATGAGTAGGTTTCAAATGTAATTTCATGACCTGCTGATACTTCATTTCAAAAACAAGTATGTGCTTGGAAATGAGTAGCACAGAATATACTTTGATGGAATAAGGAAATTACAATTAGGGTTTTTGCTAGGAGGACTGAAGGGTACTATAAAAAGCCAACAATTGCAGATGTATTTTGCCATGGGTCCTATTGAATTAGTCAAGTGCTATAATTTGGACAGTTGCTTCTCTATCATTTAACAATGGCTTTTTACTATGGTCTTGCCACATATTTAATCGACTCTTTGATTTCTCCACCTGAGAAATGGGAAAGAGAGCTTAATTAGTTTATCAAAGGTAACAATCAACATGTTCATTGTCAAACATGTACACAATAATAGGCATTCCATTCAAAATGTAAAATAGAAACTATTTAGCCAAAAGCAAATTACAACAAGAATTAAAAAGGCATGGTAATTTATACTAAAACAATGTAATAGATTCAAGCAAACTACTAAAGTTTTATTTAATCCTTGAAATTCAAACTACTATCGAAACTTTTTATATTTGATGGTGCGCATAACATATTATAAATTAAATTAACTCGACACGGCTGACCAAAGGTCAGATTCAAATCATATTCCATGATCGAAAATTAGTAGTAGAAGTTTTTGAAAAAATTAAGTTATAGAAAGTTTTTAAATGAAGAGGGAATACGTGTTTGATTGACCCGTTTTTGCAACAAACTCAATTTTTCAATATTTAACGAACTCAAAAGATTTGAAAAGTATGCCCGGAAAATCTTTGAATTTGTAAACACAGTTCAATTCTTGCAAATTCTAAAACACTCGTAAAAACTTACCTCTTTCTCCCAATCGGTTCGAAAAGTCACCCACAATAAGATGATAGTCTGCATAGCTGTTCCTCCTAACATTCCCAACCATATTCCCTTGACATTTAAGCAAAATAATATTAACATCAAAATTGGCCATAATTAAAAACAAATATATTTCAAATCAAAGATAATTTGCTTTACATTCCGAGGCGGAGCTAGTATATAGCTTATGGGACGTTCAATCAAACTTAGTAAATTTAGTCTAAATCTTATATTTATCTTTAAAGTATTGAATATTTACAAAAATATTACTGTATTTTAAAATCCAATAACTTTAAAAGACTAAAACCTCGAACCCATAAATTTCGAACCTAGCTCTTTCTCTGTCTACATTATTCCTCATGCTTATTATCATTGAAACTTGAAAGTTAAGAGGTGTTTTCTTAACTTAAAAATATAAATATAAATATAAATTGTGAAAAGAACCGGTAAGGGGAATAATACCTTAGCTTCAAGCTTGAAAGTAAATCCGAGAATGACACCCAATGGAATGCCAACAACGTAATAACATCCCACGTTAACGTAAGCCACAAACGCTTGCCATCCACACCCAACAGCAACCCCTTCAAACATTTTCATATATTAATCAATTAAGAATCATACATTATTTTTATGCCAATCTTTAATTGATGATGCCTGATAGAGACAAATTGTTAGGTTCCATCCTTAATGATAATCCAATAAATTGAAAATATGTGTTATCAGATACACGAAAAGAAGTCAAATGCGTCTTCTGAAAAGAAGTCAAACGTGTCTTCTGATTCAACTTTCCGCTTCCCTATAAAATCATTAGGGAGAAGAAGATAAATTCGTGTTGAAAAAGCAAATATTGACTTCCAAATATTTTTTAAAAAGGTACTAATGCTAGAAAAGTAGCATAATATTGATAGTTTTGATACTAGAATTAAAAATAATATGCAAATTGTGACAAATAATGTGTTGTGTCAAGCTCAACTACGGTATAAATCGTTAAGACTGATAACTCCCTAAAATTTCACAACTCTTCCAAACACTCATGACTGAAAGTTTAGAGAAGAAAGAAAGACAATAGAGTATTTGCTTCTGTCTTTTTATTTTTCATAGTGGAAGATATCCAAATATATAAACATAGGAAATTGAATGTTATGGTAAGAAAATAAACAAGCCATCAGTTATGAACATAATGACTGATAATTCTCATTAAGGTCATAAATTACAAATTCGCACAATCAATTCAGAGAATGAATGTGGTAATTTTACTTTGCATTCTCATCTGCACAATTAATTTCAGAGAATGAATGTGGTGATTTTTACTTTGCATTCTTAGTCATTTATATTATATTAAAAGCATGAACTTCTAAATTTAAAAGTTAAATTACTAAAATATCCTTCTAAATAAACTAAATGTTTTATTTAAATAAAAGATGAATATATTCTTTATGAAAAGGTGTTATCGGTCTTAAAAGATGTTTTCAATATTAAGGGTATATCTATTCTTGAAAAGATACATTTATTATTTGTTGAATCTCTATAAATACATATCCTTCTTCACAAAAAATTACACTAAAAATTTAATCTTGTCATTCCACATAAACATTTGCAATAGCATGTGCATTGTCACTAAAATATATACAATTAGTGAATCTAATTGCAATGCCACTATCGTTTTTGAAAAGTTGCATCTACTCTTTTCTCTATTTCAAAGAATTTTCATGACACCATTTGATGAAATCTTTTCATCACTAGCATTTTAAATTAATTTCAATTTCATTCAATTTTTTTTAATATTATTATTTACTTGACCAATTTATTTGGCAATAGCTCCTTGTATAATATTTTCTACCCATAGACTTGGATGTGGCCTTGTTTGACTATTATGATTCTTAAATATCAAAATATTTGTCCCAAGAGTCCTCAAAATCATTGAAATACGAGCAACTCCACAATATTATATATGTAATTGGGTTAATTTTTAGAATTGTAGAAAATAATTCATGCAGATTATATTCTGACATTTATTTATTTATTTTAATTGATCATTTTTTGATATATTTATCTTATTTTCCTTTCTTTTCATATAAAGTGAGTTTCATACTTTTAAGTTATGATCATAGGTGATAGATAAACTACTTGGAGTATCAAGAAAGTTAAGAGATTGAGATTATGTACTCAAGTTATTTAATCAATCATAATATGGGTCTTCTCTAAATACAACCCATAGATATTATCCGCAGCCATGCAATGTCAGATCATAGAACACTGATCAATGTTTTTACAACTCATTGCAACAAAGTAATATTTACAGTAATAATTCTTATAACATTATGGATAACAAATATTTTTGTTAGCTTTATATTTTTTTTTCTACGTGTTTATCATGATTGATTTGCTATGTTTTTTACATTAGATGTTGAATAATGTTCCATCTTTCAGATACCGTGTATAATTTTTCTTATTCTATATAAATAAAATAATGTGATCAATAAAGATATTAAATGTTTAAAATACAAATAATTATTAGTAACATTCATATCTCGACTTGACTTTTGTTTAATTCAAAAGATATCATACTTCTTATTATAAAGCTACTGATAGCAATAGTTAATATATAAATTCATCAAAATAACAATTTTTTAAACTAAATAGATAATAAAAAAAGACAGTCTGATATACAAAGTATCATGCGTTAGCAAAATCTGGAGAAGGGTCACATTAATAGATATTATCTATTAATTAAATAGTTAATAACATAGAATTAACTAAAATCACGTAGCAGAATTCTCGAAAGGGATGAGACTGAATTCACCATTGAACTTTACTAATTGAAGATCTCATGATGAAGTTCAATGTGATAATAATAAGGTGTCCAACAATCTGAGAAGTATCATAACTTTTCTTATTATCTTATTCTTACCATGATTAAGTTTATATATTTAATGTAAAATTAGCTAAGAAAATAAGCTCATGAATTTGTAGAAACAGGTTATGTACACATCTCTTTTGATAAAATGAATATTATGTATTAAGTAGTTTGGAATACGTGCAGCACACGTGCTGATCGACTAGTTTAATAATAAATGCCAACAACTAATTGCTAATTGTATAGTACTCCAAGATAGTAAAACATAAATCCGAAAAGGTTTTTAGCCAAGATTTTTTTTTCTCATGGAAGTCTAATAAAGTAGAAAATAATATTAAATCGTCTCGAGAAACATGCAAAGAATATATTGCAGATTTTTGGAAAAGTGGACCTGTTTATGGGAATGTGGGGCTGGAGGTATCATATTCTGAAGAACAATACCATCTGCCTTTAACAATTAAATATTCTCTAACCTATCAGAAGATACAGGTTGAATGCCAAGACGAAATTAAATAAATCTTACCAGATAAAACAGGTTGAATGCCATTGAGTACTAGAGATACAGCCAAGAGTGGAGCAAGATCTGAGGCAGCTTCAGCAATGACTTCTCCACCCGTGAAGGCATAGCTCATCACATGTCTCAGTAATAACACCAATATGGCAAACGCTACAGATATGACAAACGAACTCAGTGTCACCACTACAACCGAAAATGCTGCTGATTTTGGATGTCCAGCTCCCAGCTCATTGCTCACTCGGACACTGCCAATTTATACGAGTTTAAGTTTTCTAACTGATAGTACTGTCGAGAAATATTGAAAGCACATTAATTTATATACTTCTTACCTATCAATTTATGTGATATAGTTTGATTAGACATGAAGTTTAAGAAAGAAGTGATTTTAAAAAAAATTTGTGGTCTACAAGCTATAGATATTTGTGTGTTGTAAATCATTTCATTGTAATACAGTTTTAAGCTAAGCTATTTCTAAATTTAAAAATGTATTATTCAGACTAAAAAGAAAAATATATCATAAATTGGAAAAAAAAGAATAATTATTATAGATAAATCTTATTACTAAAAGTGTGTTAATAACCTTAATTGATATAATAGGTTAAATTGTACTAATCGTGCAACAGAATTGCTATCAAAATAAAAATCGTTATCGAATTACTGTTATCAGAAGTTCATCTCGAAATGTCATGATGATGATTTCTGAGATATGCATGCAAATATCAACTAGCTTCGTTTGCATTTGAGAAAATATATTTTTCACAGAAAATTTACTTAGAAATTAAACTTTTCTTACCATTGATGTTTACCTCCTATTTTTGTGAATAGTGTATTAAATATCCCCTAAGTAGAAAAAGTGTATTCACCTTCCGGGAAGTAAGTGAGAAGGAAAAAAACAACAAAAAACTGATAAAATAATACACATGTCATTTTATTAATGACCAATATACAATTAATACACTTAATTTTTTTTATTATATGAATTTTTAATTTTGAGACAAATAAATGTGTGGGTCCCACTTCTTATAAAAAAAATTATTTCTCTTTTCTTTATTTATTGTCTTCTCCAAAAGACATTCTCCTCCATTGCCACTACCCTATCTATTCCATCATTTTCATGACCACCATTGTTGGACTAAATAAATTAATAAACTGACGACTATAAATATAATAATTTCATATAAAATAAATTGGCACTGTCACAATTTACAATTTGTCGTGTAAGAAGGTAGCGGCGGTGGGGGGTTTGGGAGGGGGGAAGGGGGCAGGAAGAAGTTGGGTTGTGGGAGGCGTGCGGGTGGGGGCGCAGAAAGAAGAAGGTGGGTGTATAAATTTATGCACAAATACAAAATGTTAGCGTTGTTTGTGAATTAGCAAGGAGCGAAACAATGGGTTGTACACCATCGAAGATCGAAAATGAAGAAACGGTGACACGAGAGAAACAATGGGTTGTGGGGTGGGGGGAGAGGAGCAGCAAGAAGAAGGTGGGTTGTGGGGTGGGGGTGGAGGGAAGGTGGGTTTTGTTGTTTGATTAGGGTTTGGGGGTGGTGTGAAAGAAAAGGAATGGAGAAGGTGAGTTTGGTTGGGGTGAGGTTGTGAAGAAGAAGAAATGAAATTGAGACTTTTAAAAAAGAAAATAGACGAATGAAAATACTGTTGTTTACAGTGATGCATGAAACGGAAATGAGTAACTGCTAAGTATTACAACACAGTGAAATTATAATAAACTGAAATTTCAATAAACTTGAACAAGAAACTGGAACAGTTTTGGTATGCTGAGTCGACTGATTGCACTCTGTCTTTAAGACAAGATTGCCCCGTATGTATCCTTTCTACGTTCTAGACAATAGTCTCCGAAGATAAAACAACAACTGAACAATTGAGCAAAGGAAACTCAAGTGCTACCTTGAAGAATTTTGAGTAATGAAATGATGCTGAATGTAAGAAGAATCTGATTTCATTTTAGTGTTTATATGTGTCTCAACAATTGTGCAAAGGCTCCTTTATATAGTTGAAGGAGAGGCTTACCAACTGCCCACATAATTGTTGTTACTGGCCAAGTAATGGAAATTATGGAGGTAGTAATTCACCAAAATAAATGGTGAATTGATGTGCAACGGATTAGCCATTAGGGAGAGTAATTCAGCCAAAATAAATGACTGAATTGAGTGCAAATTAAGGCTGGTTGACGTTGGTCCAAAAAGATAATATCAGAAGAAGCCACAGCCCATGACCCGTGACCCGTGACCCGTGACCCGTGACCCTTGACCCGAGACCGGGACGGGCGGGCGGGCGGCGGCGCGCGTGTGGGCTTATCCTCGAACCGAAGCACATCTAGGTCATCCCTCCTTTAAACACATGAGATACCCCTTGGGGTCCCAAACCCCAAGCCAACTTTGAGACTTATTAACTAAACAAATCTTTCTTCCCCCACCGATGAGGGAGGATTGCGCTTCACCACTTTTTTCCCATGCTTCAAACACCTCACTTCGTGGACCAATATCTCTTTCATTTCTCAACAAAATTTGACGATCCTTGGCCCTACGGGTCATCTACTTACTTAGTAGATTATGCACGTGTGAAGAACCGAAGATTCCAACATGCGGAACACTAGTGTTTAAGCCATTAAAGATGAATGGACGCAACTCCCGCCAAAGGCAAATTTCCAACAATCCCCTCTTGAAAGAGATTTTGGCGCACTCACGTGGTGCCTTTTCCTAGTAATATTTCAGCGGACCGATGTTTCATAAGGAGAGGTAGCTTCAGCTTTGAACCTTCCATAGTTAAATACCATCGGACTTACTTACTGTGCGGTGAACGTGATATCTTGAACCGTCAGTGTTTAATGTAAACCAAGTCAATAGTACCAACACAACAAATTCCCTTACTCTCTTCTTCGTAATGTTTTGTCCGTTGTGACCGTGGACAACTTCTTGGATTCTTAAGTGTGTTCATTTGGGGTGGCTTGTCCTCGCACTTAAATAGGTTGTCTCCTATAAGTTATCCTGCTATACCCCACTTCAAGAGTGTTAGGAACCATTAAAAGTTTCTCCAAACCTAACCTCAACTGTTGAGGATCATTAAAGGTTTTGAAAACTTAACCTTTACCCATACTGCAGATAGCACTTAACGTCTATTGCGGGAACGGCTTTGGATTTGGTATTTCTTTACAGAAATCACTATCCGAAGTGCTCGTGCTTCCATTGAAGCGATCAACTGAACCTTTACAGCTTAGTTTTCCCATTGAACCAAATTCCTGGGATCTCTAGTCAGTAAGGTTGGGTTACCACCGTATTGGTCCTTATACTTTTGGTTTTAAGCCCATTCCCCTACACAGACAGACTATCTGATCCTTGGGTAAGCCCTTTGTCATGGAGTTTGCTATATTATCCTTTGACTTTATGTAATTAATGGATATTATACCTGTGATGATCAGCTGTCTAACGGTCTTATGCCTCTGTCGAATATGACTAGACTTGCCACTGTACATAGCATTCTGTGCCCTTCCTAGAGCCGACTGACTGTCGAGTAGATCATTACAGAAGGTACGAGTTTGTTCCAACACGTAATATCCTCTAAGAAGTCATGAAGCCACTCAGCTTCTTCTCCTGCTTTGTCTAAAGCGATAAACTCTGATTCTATTATGGATAGGGCGATGCAAGTTTGCTTAGAGGATTTCCAAGACACAGCCCCACCACCAATTGTAAATACATACCCACTGGTGGACTTGATGTTCTGTATATCAGATATCCAGTTTGCATCATTGTACCCCTTTAGTATAGCTGGATATCTCGAATAATATAACTCGAAAGTTAACGTGTGTTTCAGGTATTGTAATACCCGATTCAACGCCTTCCAGTGATCATCACTCGGATTATGAGTAAACCTAGCCAACTTATTGACTGCATAAGCAATATCAGGTCGGGTGCAATTTGTTATATACATCAAACTACCGATCACCTGTGCATCTCGCTCCTGGTATACGGGTGCACCATGATTTTTATCTAGCTTTTGATTTGTATCCATTGGTGATTTTATCGGTGAACTGTCAAACATCTCGAACTTTCAGAAAACATCCTCGATGTAGTGAGACTGAGATAAGACCACTCCGTCAGACGTCTTAGAGATTTTAATACCTAAGATGACATCTGCGATACCCATATCCTTTATGTCGAAGCATTGTTTCAACATGTTCTTAGTCTCTAGGATTACTCTAGGACTGCTTCCTGTGATCAACATGTCATTTACATACAGGCATATCATGACGAACGAGTCAGAGTTACCTTTCGTGTAGATACATTTATCACACTCGTTAATGGAGAAACCCTTTGATAGTAAAGTACTATCAAACTTTTCGTGCCATTGCTTCGGGGCTTATTTCAGCCCGTACAGAGATTTGACAAGCCGATAGACTTTCTTCTCTTGCCCTTGAACCACATACCCCTCGTGTTGGTCCATATAAATTTCTTCTTCCAAATCACCATTTAGGAAGGCTGTCTTGACATCCATTTGATGTATCTCAAGGTCACGCAAAGCTGCGATCGCAATGAATACCCGTATGGATGTCATCCGAGATATCGGGGAGTACGTGTCAAAGTAGTCAAGACCTTTTTTCTGCCGATAGCCCTTGACTACCAACCTGGCCTTGTACTTATCTATAGACCCATCTGCTTTATATTTCCGTTTGAGTATCCACTTACAACCCAACAGTTTATTTCCCGGAGGAATATCAACCAACTCCCAAGTATGGTTATGTAGAATGGAGCCTATTTCACTCTCAATAGCTTATTTCCAGAGCAGTGCCTCTGGAGTTGACAATGCTTCAGCAATTGTCCTTGGTTCATCATCAACCATATAAGCTACAAAGTCAGGATCGAATGATTTATCATTCCTGGCCCTTTTACTTTTCCTTAGTTCCATCTCTGGGGTCTCCAAGTTCTGAGAATCTGGAACACTAGATTCCGGATATTCAGCCACTTCGAGATCCGCTAGATCTGAACCATCTAGATCCGGGCCGTCAATGACTCCCGATTCCTAAGAGTTTTGTTCATAACTTCGTTTGCGAGAGGTTATGTCATTTTCCTTTCTAGGAACCTTGATTCCATGATTGTACCCGGTGGATATCTGAAATATCTGACTTATGCACTAAGAAGCGATAAGCACTACTGTTATTTGCATATCCGATGAATATACAATCTACAGTCTTAGGTCCAATCTTGACCTGCTTTGGCTTGGGTACTTCAACCTTTGCCAGACAACCCCATACCTTTAAATATTTATAGGTGGGTTCTTTCCCTTCCATGATTCATATGGAGTTTTGTCTTTACCCTTATGTGGGACTCTGTTAAGAATCGTATTAGCGGTAAAGACGGTTTCTCCCCACATGTTTTGGGGAAGACCGGAATTGATGAGCAATTCATTCATCATTTCTTTCAATGTGCGGTTCTTACGTTCCGCCACACCGTTTGATTGAGGTGAGTATGGAGCCGTCGTTTGATGAACAATGCCTGATTGGGCACAATATTCCTCAAATGGCGCTACGTATTCTCCCCCTCTATCGCTACGAATTGATTTAATCTGCATGCTTAGTTGGTTCTCAACTTCTGCTTTGTAACGTCAGAACGCTTCAAAGGCTTCATCCTTACTTTTCAACAAGTAAAGGTAACAATACCTTATGCTATCATCAATGAATGTCACAAAGTACTTGTTCCCCCTCTAGTTTGTGCAAACTTCAAATCACATATATCTATGTGAATAAGTTCTAGAGGAGCGGTATTCCTTTCGACGAATCGAAAAGGAAGCTTTGTGAGTTTTGCCTCTACGCACACCTCACACTTATGTTGAGGGTTTACGTCGATAGACGGCAACAACTCTAATTTTACCAACCGTTGGATGGACTTGTAATTAACGTGTCCTAATCTATGATGCCATAAATTAGAAGACTCAAGCAAATAAGAAGAAGGTTCAACTTTATTACTTGGACGCATTACAGACATGGCATTGACTTTGAAGAGGCCTTCACAGACGAAGACTCCCCCCACAAAAGTGCCGCTTAGTGAGTACAAATTTATTGGATTCAAACACTAGCCTAAAACCAGCATTAACCAATAAAGGTCCTGAAATTAAATTTCTCCTAATCTCAGGGACATGCATCACTTCCTTCAGAGTGAGCTCATTTCCAGAAGTCATCTTCAGGACCACCTTTCCTACCCCCAGCACGTCAGACGGAGTGTTGTTGCCCATGAATAACTTCTTTTCGTTGACCAGTGTATACGTAGAGAAGGCATTTCTGTTGGAACAGATGTGTCTGGTAGCACCTGTGTCCATCCACCACTGCATGAGATTCTCAATCAGGTTTGCTTCAAGCACCACTGCTGAGAACTCCTCAATCATGTCATCCAGGAGCGTGTCCTTGACGACGTTAGCATGTGCCTTGCCTTTAGCCTTGGCTTTCTGTTGTTGCTCAGTCTTGAGCTTGCGGCATTCCTTGATCTTATGACCAGGTTTCCCACAGTGGTGACAGCTACCTCTAAACATCTCCGCTGCGTGGGTCTTGCCTTCTTTTAGGAACTTCCGCTTCTTGCTTTGGTTCCCTTTGGCCTCAGCCAGATTTGCCTTTGCCTCAGCAGGTTGTTTACCCCTTGGCAAGACCTTCTTATTATCTTCCTGAATTTGGAGTTTGATAATAAGTTCTTCAAAGGTCATTTTCTTTGTGTTGATCTTTAAGTAGCTCATAAACTCATTCCACGAATGAGGTAACTTTTCAATCAGCGATGCAACCAAAAACTGCTCATTTGGTTTCATTCCTTCCAAATTCAGGTGATGTAGAATCATTTGGAATTCCTGGACTTGGGACATCACTTTCTTACTATCCACCATTTGAAATTTTAGAAATTTCTCAATGATGAACTTGTTAGTACATGCTTCTTGTGCGTTGTACTTCTTTTGCAATTTTTTCCACAGCTCTTTGGCAGTGCCAACGGTGCAATAGACCGTGTAGAGAGGGTCTGCCAAGCAGTTCAATATGTAATCCTTACACATGAAATCACTATGATTTCATGCATCAAGAACCATCTTCATGCCATTAATGGCATGGATACCTAGGCCCCCTTCACCCGTTTCAGAAGGCGAAGGGTCCATTTCATCTCCATATTTTGGAGGATCTTCCGTTAGGAACCGGGCCATTCCCATAACTGTCAAGGAGAACAGCATCTTCTGCTACCATCTCTTAAAGTTTGATCCTATGATTTTTTCAGGGCGTTCGTGGTGGAAGGCAGAAGGTGGAGCAGCAGCAGTCGGGAAGGCAGCGGAGTTGCTGCCTTGAACAATAGTGGCAGCAGCAGGGTTGGCAGAATTGCTGCCTTGATTGGCAGCAACAGCAGCAACATCATTCATGTTTCCAGCCATGTTTGGAAGAAGTTACAGTAAGCAAAATCATGTCTTAAAATTGTTGTTTACAGTGATGCATGAAACGGAAATGAGTAACTGCTAAGTATTACAACACAATGAAATTTCAATAAACTGAAATTTTAATGAACTTGAACAGTTTTGGTATGCTGAGTCGGGTGATTGAACTCTGTCTTTAAGACAAGATTGCCCCGTATGTATCCTTTCTACGTTCTGGACAATTGTCTCCCAAGATATAACATCAACTGAACAATTGAGCAAAGAAAACTCAAGTGCTACCTTGAAGAATTTTGAGTAATGAAATAATGCTGAATGTAGGAAGAATCTGATTTCATTTTAGTGTTTCTGTGTGTCTCAACAATTGTGCAAAGGCTCTTTTATATAGTTGAATGAGAGGCTTACCAACTGCCCACATAATTGTTGTTACTGGCCAAGTAATGACAATTATGGAGGTAGTAATTCACCAAAATAAATGGTGAATTGATGTGCAACGGATTGGCCATTAGGGAGAGTAATTCAGCCAAAATAAATGACTGAATTGAGTGTAAATTAAGGCTGGTTGATATTGGTCCAAAAAGATAATATCAGAAGAAGCCACAGCCCATGACCCGTGACCGATATCGGCGGGCGGCGGCGACGCGCGTGTGGGCTTATCCTTGAACCGAAGCACATCTAGGTCCTCCCTCATTTAAACACATGGGATACCCCTTGGGATCCCAAACCCCAAGCCAACTTTGAGACTTATTAACTAAACAAATCTTTATTCACCCACTGATGAGGGAGGATTGCTCTTTACCACTTTTTCCATGCTTCAAACACCTCACTTCGTGGACCAATATCTCTTTCATTTCTCAACGAAATTTGACGATCCTTGGCCCTACGGTTATCTACTTACTTAGTAGATTATGCACGTGTGAAGAACCGAAGGTTCCAACATGCGGAACACTAGTGTTTAAGCCATTAAAGATGGGTGGACGCAACTCCCGCCAAAGGCAAATTTCCAACAAATACAAAAAAATAGAAAAGAGAACAAAATTTTAAAATTTAATCGATTGTTGACGTCGCACTGATGTAGCGGAGAGTGTTCTACAACACAACCCATTGTAAGATTGATCTTGATAACGTAAGATTGAATTTAATTAACGTATAAATTGTTTAAGGGAGTAAACAATTATCAATAAAATTTAATTGTTAAAGTAAGTTTTAGAGGTAAGTTTAAGAGTGAAAAGATATATTTTGTGTTTTCATTTCTATTTTGGAGGCCCTTTCTTGGCCTTATTCCTTTTAAGATACACGTGTATTCGTGGGCTATTGGTGTCCTCGAATTGTCGGATTTTATGGATGAGGAATCAAATGAATATAAAGTATATATAAATATTATATATTATCTCGACTTTGCGTTATCTCATTAGCTAAAGATGTGGTTTTAGTAATGTATCAAATTAGCCAAACTAAATCGTTACTAATTAGTAAAGCCCATCAAGATCATCCAGATGGTTGTAAAAAGTTTAATTTAGGTTATCTTAAAAGATTAACAAAAAAAATGGTATGATATATTCTTCATAAGAAAATTGATCGAACTATATCATTGACACGCCTTAATGACCAGTTGCGATTTAAATTTTTGACAACACCAAACGCAATTAATCCTAGCACATTTATCATGATAAATATGAAGAATATATAATATCAAGCATTCAATAATTTTACTAACCTTGCTGCTGCATTGAAGCCAACAGATATCATGAACACCCACCCTAGAATTGTCGTACTGCATCACAAATTCATAATTTATCATTAAATAAAAAAAAGTTTAAGAAAATAAATATAATGAAATATGAGCACAAATACTGAATTTGCAAGTAAATAGTTTTACCATACAGCTAGGGAGTCCAATGCTACTTCAGGATTTGGAAGCAAACCGGCAATTAAAATTAAAATCTGAAAATACCAAGTCTCCAAACACAACATCACAGCTGAAGCAAGAGACAAGTTGAAAAAATCCCACAATCCAAAAAATGCTTGCATGCTGAACCCGGTCCATGTTTTCTTACATCTATCACTCCACAAAATATATACAAATTGCGCAATCACAACTATCCACCATGAAATACTCAAAACCAAAGCTCCTCCAAACAATCCCCAATTAAATACATAAAGCACAAGCCATGTTAAGAAAAGGTGAAAAACTAATGTCACGGCTGCTATATATGCACTAGGATTAACAATGCTTTGAGCCTGCAAGAATTTTTGGATTGGGAAATTGGCAGCATAAGCAAAAATTTGGGGAATTAGACCATAGACAAATAGTGCTGCTGCAGATGCGACTTTCTTGGATTGTCCTAGTAAAATCAACATTGGTTTAGAAAATAAGTAAGCTGCCATAAGGGGTATTCCCGTCAACATAAGAAGTATAGTTGATCTTTGGAGATATATTCCTAGCATTTCATACTTGTGAGCTCCATATGCTTGCCCACATAATGTCTCCACTGCACTTCCCATTCCTAGCTGCTCCCATATAGTTTCTTGTAAGTATACAAGTAAAGGAAGTAATCTATACAACTGTCAAATTTTACCGTTTTAAAAGTTTAATAACCTTAATTTGCTTATTTTAAAATTAAAAAAAATCCGTATGTGCCTTTCGAAAATGTAGTTTTGGAGAGTAACAATTTTTATTTGGCTTATCAAGTTGAAAAATATTTTTGCCAATGTTCTAAAAGTGCTTTTGATGAGGATTTTTTTTTTAGCTTTTGAAAATTAACCTCTAGTATAGCTCAAAAACGCTTTTTTTTCTTTCTAAAAGCTTAATCAAACATCTCAACTTTTTAAAAATAAAATAAACAATCGTGTCTTGGAAGCGGTCAAACAGGCTATAAGATTGCATTAATCTTTGTGAGGTTAAACAAAATTACCATGACACCATAGGCCAAAAGCTGAATGCCACTATTACCAAGGGAAGCAGCGGCAAGTTCAAGATTGCCAAGATGGCCACAGAATATCTGAGTAGACATGGAAGTAACGTTGTTAAGCAAGTAAACAATGATGGCAGGAGCTGCTAGACGGAAGAGATTTCTCAACTCTATAACGGAGGCCCGTCCAAACCGCTGAATATTTGACAAGCTTGTGTCCGATAAGGTTTCTTCAAGTTCAGAGCTGATTTGCTCCGCCGCCAATATTGGCGGCGGTGCAGATTCTAGCAATGGTTCGATTGGCCCCTTATCTTCAGATGACTGATCCATGTCTTCTGGGAAGTTTTTGTCAAAAATGTTTTTATGAAAGAAGAGACGTCCTAAGGTTGGAGATGTAATAATAAGAGTTTGGTTTAGAATTGGTTGAAAATCATTGCCACCCTCAACTTTGTTTTAGAAATCAAATTCCCCCCTTAACTTTAAACAATTGACATTCTTCTCCCTTTATTTTCATTGATTTTTTTAAAATTTTATTTTACCCTTTCATTATCAATCTTTGTCTTTTTTTACTGGATATATATTACTCAAAATTGAAGGGATATTTTAAATTTTAAAGAAAGTTATGGAGAAGGCTGACATGAAAGCATGATGTGGAATAGAGTAATTGATACTTATTTTATTGTCCCTCATTATTTCGAATATTCTATAACGAGAATTTAAGTTAGGAGCTTCTATACAAATAGATACTACAAAAAAGAGACTAATGAATATCATATCAATTGCGGCCTAAATGCCTGTGCATCTGCTACCATGTACAGAGAGGCATGACACTGGCAGCTTAATATTGTTGCAATGTTCACCTAGACCATCCGCCAAAACAACTAACAGCACATACATGTATATCAACAGTTTTCTTTAATTTGGAATGCATTCAATTAGATCTCCATATATAAAAGAGTGAATCAGTTAAAACATACCTAAATTGTTATATTTTTGCAAGTTTTATATCTTATTTAGTGTTCTCATTATATATCTAAACTATCACAATTTATATTCAAAACATATCTTGTTGCTGAGTTGACCAAACGTTTAAAATAACTTGATAATATGTGTGTGCTCGTTTAAAAAATCCATAAAAACGGATCCACCTAGCGTCTATTAATAAGGCTAATCGAGCTAACCAATTTTAAGAAAACCTTTTATATTTTCTTTGAATCTTTGTCTTCTTTTTCTTAATTTCTCAATTTTCTTCCCTTTTCTTCTTTTTAATTTCCCCATCAAAACCTTCTTGATAATGAAGGTGAATCAATACTCTCTAAGCCATAAGACAAAACCCATAAAGAAATTTGAATCAATTCTCACAAAAACAAGATCGTATTTCTCGGCTTCAAAAAAAATCTTATTAGCCAAATTCAAATTAGTTGCAAACGAACTCAAACTTCAGATTTAGATTAACAATTTCGTTTCATGCAGATTTAGACAATATAGGGACCTTTCCAGTTGGGTGTGAACTTTCCTTTGTACTCGTCTTGGTGTAGAAATAAGTGCTTGAGTACCAATTATCCTATCTGGAATATTCGGGTTCCGACTCTTTTGTTGAAGGCGCGTTCCATTCTCTATTGGTATAGTTGACCGTGACATACGGCGACCATTCTTTTTTCATTGATCAAAGCCAGTTTCACATATCTTTTTTGGACCCACTCTGCATTGTCCAACTCTGCTTCTTGTATGATTCTGAGTGAATGTATCTCTACCTCGGCCAGTATCACTACTTCAGTACCATAGATAAGTATGGAGTCGCTCCTGTAGAGGTCCGAGTTGTTGTTCGGTATCCTAGCAACGCATAGAGCAACTGTTCATGCCAACACTTATAGTTGTCTGTCATTTTTCTCAATATATCTTGATGTTCTTGTTGGCTACCTCTACGTCTCAGTTCATTTGTGACCTATAGGTAGTAGAATTCCAATGAGTTATGCAGAATTGTTCACAAATATCCTTCATTAGGTGACTATTCAGATTTGCTCCATTGTCTATTTTGATCGACTATGGGATGCCGAATCGACATATGATGTTGTTTCGAACAAAGTCTGCTACCACCTTCTTCGTTACCAACTTGTGAGAAGTAGCTTTGACCCACTTGGTGAAATAGTCTATGGCGACCAGGATGAAGCGATGTCTGTTGGATGCGGTTGGCTCTATGGGCCCAATAACATCCATACCCCAAGCTACAAATAGCTATAGTGAGCTCATGACATTGAGTTCACTAAGCGGGACTCTGATTAAATCTCTATGAATTGGCATTGATGGAATATTTGCACAAACCTGCTGTAGTCAGTTTTCATGGTCATCCAATAATAGCCCGCTCTCAAGATTTTCTAGGCTAATACGAACACATTCATATGAGGATCAAAAGTCCCAGCGTATACCTCTTCTAGTAGCTTCATAGAGTTTGTAACATCAACACATCTGAGTAACCCTAGATCGGGTGTCCTTCTGTAGAGTAAACATTTGTTTAAGAAGAAATTGTTAGCCATTCTCCTGATGGTTTTCTTCTAGTTACTAGTGATATTCTTTGGATACTCCCTTTTTCCAGGTATGTTCTTATGTCGGTGTACCAAGGTTTATCGTTTGGTTTTGCCTCCATGTGAGAATAGTAAGCATATTTTTCCCTGATGCTGATCTTTAGAGAATCGATATGGATGCTTTCTGGATGATAGATCATGGATGATATGGTTGCAAGAGCATATGTGAATTCACTTTAGGCTCTCGGCGTATGTCGAAAGTCGATCTTTCTAAACCTTTTGCATAACCTCTGCGCGAGGTTCACATATGGTAGGATCTTTTAGTTCTTAGTATCCCATTCTCCTTGGAATTATTGAATCAACAGGTCTGAATCTCCTATCACTAATAGTTCTTGAATATCCATGTCGAGAGTCATACGAAGACCTAGAATGCAGGCTTTGTACTCTACCATATTGTTAGTACATCGAAAGTTGAGATTTGCTGCCATCGAGTAATGCTGCCTATTTTTTAGACTATTTTTGCTCTGATTCCTGAACCCTTGTAATTAACTGCATTGTCGAAGAACATTCTCCATCCCGAGTAGGTTCCGACTGTGTCTCCCTCTGTTGTCATCATTTCTTCATCGGGGAAATATGTCCTTAGTGGTTTGAAATCTTTATAGACCGGAATTTTTGCTAGCAAATCAGCTAATGCTTGCCCTTTGACGACTTTCTGAACCACATACGTGATGTCGGATTCGCTTAACAGCATTTGTCACTTGAATTTCCCTATAGGCATGGGCTGGCGAAAGATGTATTTCAAACAATCCATTTTGGACAGAAGGTGGGTAGTGTAGGACGATAAGTAGTGTCTTAACTTCTGGGCTACCCATGTCAGAGTACAACGTGTTTTCTCCACCAAGGTGTACCTCGACTAGAAAGCAGTGAATTTGTTGCTGAGATAGTAAATGGCACTCTCTTTCTTCCCAGTTTCGTCGTGTTGTGCCAACATGCATCCAAAAGCAATATTGGATACCGATAGGTACAACAACAATGGACTCTTCGGTATGGGAGGGACCAAGACTGGTGGATTGGAGAGATATCTCTTAATAGTATCGAATTCCTTCTGGCACTCAGTGTATTTGGTGGGTGCGTCCTTTTTCAACAACTTGAGGATAGGTTCCACAATTATCATGGACTGCGATATTAAGCATCTAATGTAGTTTAACTTTCCTAGAAAACTCATGATGTCTTTTTTGGTCTTTGGCAGTGGCAATTCTTGGATGACTTTGATCTTTGAGGGGTCTAGTTCTATACCCCTGCGGCTGACTATAAATCCTAATAATTTTTCTAGAGGCACTTCGAACGTGCACTTGGCCAGGTTCAGCTTTAGATTGAACTCTCTAAGTCTGTCGAAGAACATCCGTAAGTGCATGGTGTGATATGAGCTTTCTCTTAATTTGATTATGATTTCATCCATGTAGACCTGTATCTTTTTATATATCAAGTCATGCAATATGGTAGGCATCGCTCTTATGTATGTTGCGCCGACGTTCTTGAAGCTGAATGACATTACACAGTAGTGGTATACTCCCCATGGAATGATGAAAGTTGTTTTCTGTGCATCTTCTTTGCTCATCAGAATCTGATGGTAATTGGTGAAGCAATTCACATATGACTGTAAGTCGTGCTTCGCGCAGTTATTGATGAGTATGTGGATGTTCGGAAGTGAAAAATTATCTTTGGGACTAGCTCTGTTGAGATCATGGTATTCCACACAAATTTGAATTTTTCCGTCTTTCTTTGGTACGGGCACGATGCTGCCAACTATGTTGGATATGTGGTCACTTCCACCACTGTTGACTTGATCTATTTTTAGACTTCTTCTTTGACTCTGATGCTCAGATCTGGCTTGAACTATCGGATTTTGTGCTCGATCGGGGTGAAACCTTTATTGATAGGCAGCTTATGGGCCACTATGTTTGTGCTCAACCTGGGTATATCCGTGTATGACCATGCGAAGATGTCAACACACTCTTTTAGCAGATTTACTAGTTCCTCTTTCTGGGGCGCTTCCAAGTGCGCACTTATCCTAGTTTCCTTAACTGTTTCCTCATCCCCAATGTTGATTTCTTCGGTATCATCCAAGTTGGGCTTCTGCCTGTTCTCATATTAGTCTTCTTCGTCGGTTAGATCGTCAGGTAACTCGGTCCTCTCATCGTATTTCTCATATTCTCTTTCTTTTGTATCACTCAACTCACTCATCTCGCGACATGACATTATGAGTTATTTTATTATTATTATTATTACTGAAAAATAAAGCAAAGCATTGTTAGTGTAAAAACATATAATTAAATTGAGAAGACTATTTTTCACGTAAACTGAGGCTTTCATTAATTTGATAAATGAAGTACAAACTGTTGTCCTGACTCTGATCAAAAATCGAGTTATTTTCATTTTTTCAAATATTATGATGAAAATAAAGATGCACATAGTGAATGTTTGGGCCTCGGCCGACTTTCACCGATTGTTTGAAAGCAAATTAAATTCATTATCTCTACCGATGAGCCAAAATGGGGTAGAGGGTCTAGTTTGGATAGTTGCTCGCCCAGATCAGCACTGTCGATGATGGGTGCCTCAGAGCATTCTTTCAGTATTACAACACAATCTTCCTCTTGGAACAACATCCCCAACCCTTCTTCTGAATCTCCGCCGTTGTGCGTGGGCATTCTGATTGGGAATGACTGGTACAAATTTTGAATATGCTTTTGTAACTGTGAGGGACCTCTCTTCTTTTTGTCAGATTCAAATACCTCTTCAGAATCTGGGACGTACCCAAGGCTGAAATGGAAACCATTTTTTGGAATAGACATCGGTTTCATGATACCCTGTAGATCTCTGCCTAAACATTTGTCGGGTTCAAACCTATTCTGAAGCATAGCGGCGACAATAATTTTGTAGACTTGCGAAATAGGACTTTTCTCATCGTCCCCTTTGTGGTTGTCTCCCACAAGTTCTACCACATAGAAATCCATATCGTTCGGGGACTTTCTCAATCACCGGTATGAAATTATTGGGGTAGTTATGAATGCTACCTTCTTCGTGAATTACTACCTCGTAGTTCTCGCATACAAACTTTAAGGCTTGATGCAGGGAAGGCGATACTACTCCGGCCATGTGAATCCAAGGCCTACCCAACATCAGATTGTAATTGGCAGTGATTCCCATGACTTGAAACTTAGTAATGAATTCGGCGGGACCCATTTGGATATTGAGGTATACCTCTCTAGTGGGATCACATTGAGCTCTATCAAAGGCTCTTACGTTTGTACGTCTCTAGCATATTTTTTGGATATCATAACCAAACTACTTGAGTGTAGATTTCGGGCATATGTTGAGATCGGTCTCATTGTTGACCAATACTCGGGCTACGACTTTGTCTCTACATTTGACAATGATGTAGAGATATTTTTTATGGGTTGTTATTTCTTTTGGTAACTCATTTGGAGTGAAGGAAATTTGATAATCCTCAATGATGTGGCCTACCATATCAGCCAAAGTTTCACTGCTTGTGCCAGCGGGGACGTGTGCTTCGTCCAATACCCTCATCAGAGCATATCGATGATATGATGAACTCAATAATAATTCCATTACCGATATTTGGGATGGTGGCTTCTTTAAGTGTTCAATAATGGAATATTCTTTTGGTTTCATTCTACGCTAAAAGTCTTCAGCCTTTCCTTCAGTGATGGGCCTTCTTTGATTCCCTCTCTTTGGGGCGCTCCCTATGCTAATTTTTATGGGAGTATAGTGTCGCGCCCATTTTTTACCGCAGGCTTCGCGACGCGACTGGCGTCGATTCCCTCTGGATTGATAAAAAATAATGCTTTGTTGAGTAGTCGCCACCTAATTATTCAAAGGTGAATTAGGGCACCTCAATGTTAACTAAATGCTGCAAAATAACTCCAATTTTGGTCTGCGAAACTAATGAGATTCTTGGTAAGAGTTCTTTATTATCCTAAAGGGAAGGGGTTAAGCATCCTTTAGGATCCTCTAACTTGCGGTTATCCGGTCAAACTCAGGTTAATTATTGTACTAAGAAAATGCATGTTTAAAAGTATATAAAGTTAAAAAGATGTTTGCAAATAATTAATAAAAAGATGCATTTGATAATGTAAAGATTTTACCATTTATTCTTTTGAAGGTCTCGCAAAGATGATTGCGGTTTTGAGAAATAAATTCCGGAAAGAGTATGCATGGCATTTTTATACAACTATATGTAAAACTGATTTTTTGGGATAAAGGGCATGCATTTGTGGCATTATTTATAAAAATACATGTAAAGTGATTTTTTGGAAAAAGTATGCATTTGCATTGTTTACAAAGTACATGCAAAATAATTTTTTGGATAAAACATGCATTTGTATTTCATTGATTATAAAATACATGTAAAGTTTGATTTTGAATAAAAACATGCATTTTTGACAATTGATAGAAAAGTAAATTATTTATAATGTCAAAGAAGTAATTCTTTTTTGAAAATCATTTTGAGTTGCAAATCGAAAAAGACAAACTTATTTGGAAGATTAATAAAGTGAATAAAAGATGACCAAAGTTGTTTTAAAAATTTTGAATACGCATGACGAGCCTAAAAAATAAATAACTAGCGGATGGTTTCTAAGTTTGAACTAACCGAGCCGAAAAATGAATAAACTAACGATGGGTTTCCAATTTTAGACTACTCTATTAATTAATTCTAAGTCTACATATTCTAAACATTTCAATAACTTCACGAGTACAGTAATATTACAATACAGAATGAAATAAAGATGAATTAAAGAAAGTAAAAACAAAAACAAAAAAAATAATCTCCGAGGGGTATTTGCCTTCTTTAACTTTCGCAAATGTACCTTGCAAGCTGTCAAGAACAAACGGTTAGAAATAGTTGAATATAAATAACTTCGAATCCGTATCCAAAACAGTAAATGTTTTGATTACGGAGGGCCCAGACTTAATTTTTAAAAAGACCATTCCAATCACGTCGTGGCTGCGAACATATGATTCGTTGGTCATTTTAGTTGTCTCGCCTACTAAACATGTTGGTCTCTCGGATGAAAAAAAGGATTTAAGTTTCATCCTTGCGCAGAAGTTTTATTTCCGTCTTATCAACTGTGGAGGCCTAAAAAATCGATGGATATTTTCATCGGCCAGTGTAGTATCATGTTCAAATCAGCAAAATATACCAAAAACAACAAACTGAAATCGATAGGCAATTTTCGAAGGGGCACGGACTCAAATTCAATTTCATTGGCCTAAGTGTAGTATTTGTTCAAATCAGTAAAACAGTAAGATATCCGTGTACGAATGTTTAAATGCCAAAAAATAGCAAACTGAAATCGAGAGGCAATTTCCGAAGGGGCGCGACCTCAAATTCAATTTCATTGGCCTAAATGTAGTATTTGTTCGAATCAGTAAAACAGTAAGATATCCGTGTACGGATGTTTAAATGCCAAAATAAACCAACAGTTTGCAATTAAAATGTCCGACCCGAATTCTGAAATTTTCGAACCGAAACAAAACTTGAAATGCTCCTGAAAAATCGACCCGAGTCCTGAAATATGACCCGACCCGGATTTCGATAAAAACAGTAGAGAAAATTAGGTAATCGACCCAGTTCTGAAAAACAGACCCGGATAGATGACAAAACATAGAAAAAATTAGGTAATCGACCCAGTTCTGCAAAACAGACCCAGATAGATGACCCAGATTTTGGATCGACCCGACCAGAGAAATGCAACCAGAAACAATGGTGACCTGAAATCAATTTTTGGATTTTCAGATAACCAACAACAAGATATAAAATACCAAATCTGAAAATTTATTCGAACCGGGTGGACCCGACGCGGATTGATGACCCGACCCGAATCAGGGGTCTTGACCCGAATCAAATTTTCACCAATTTCAGGTAACCAGCATGATATAAAACACAAAATCTGGAATTTCGAACCGGGGGGACCCGACCCGGATCGATGACCCGGCCCGAATCAGGGGTCTCGACCCGAATCAATTTTTTTCACCAATTTCAGATATACAACACATAAATATGGTTCTTACCCCAAATCGGGTCGACCCGACCCGAAAAGTGACCCAAATCGGAGATCCGAAAACAATGAAGAACAAACACAAAAAATAGATTTTTTCGAATTGGGGTTTACGAGACCTAATAGAAGTATCTAAAATCAAAGTTCAAGAATGAAACTCACCCCTTTTCCTTTCGATTTTGGATTGATTTTCGGACTTATTTCTTGAATAACAAGGAAGGCGAATGCTAAATATCAAGAACATAACAAATATTTTTTCTTTCTTTTCGGTCTCGGTCCCCTCTTCTTGAAGAACAAAATGAGGGTTTTATAGGTAGAATTCGAAATTCGAATTCAAATAAAAGAGGAATAAAGTGACGGTTTTGATAGATTTTGAAACTGAGATGATGATGACAGGGGTACGGGTTGATGCTCACCCACTGAATCCTTGAAGGTTCGTCCTAGAGACCCAACGACTCATGCATGCTTTGCAATTTCAGGACGAGCTAGGCTCTGAGATTTTGAGAAAGGGGAAAAGGACTGGGGGTGATACGAGAAGTCTGAGGTGGAAAGGACATGGTGGCAAGGACGTCGGTGGTGGTATTTATCCGGTGGTCCGATGGTGATTTCGGGTGAAAGGTCGCTGGTTTTGGAGAGGTCTGGTTTTGGTATTTAGGTTTTGGGGCGATTTGAAGAGATATGGGTCGGTGAGGTGATGTGGTAGGTTGGTGGTGTCCGGCGGCAGTGTCAGGGGAGGTGACGGGATTTCGGCGACTTGGGAGGGGAGCCGCAAGGGTGTATTTGTTTTTTTTTACTTTAGGGTTGTTAGGTTTGGGTTGGGTTTTTAGGGGTTAAGGGATAAAAAGGGGTGGGGGAAATGGGTATTGGGCTAAGGTTTGGACCGACGGTGAGGGTTAGATTGTTAGGTTTTGGGATAAAGGAAATAAGGGTTGGTCGAGTGGGCCTTTTGAGGTTGGGCTTCTGTGGGGGTTCGATTGGGCCTGATCAGGTTTGGCCGACTGGGCCCTATTTTTTTTTGTGGGATTTGGGTTGGTTTTGTTTTTTGGGTAGAAATTGTTTTCGGGTTGGTAAATAAATGGGTTATGGGTTTAAAATATAAAAAAGGATTTCATTTAAAAAAAATGTTTTTCAAAAGATGTAAATTATTTAAAATAACATAATGATGTGATAATAAAAAAAAATTGTGAAATGTTTAATGCTTAATAAAAAATGGAAATGCGATGCAATTTGGCGAAAAATAGAATTACATGGAATATTAGGGTAAATTATGATTATGATTTTAAAAAGGCAAATGATAGTAAAACATGTGAATAATAATAATAATAATAATAATAATAATATATATGTATGCCTATATTAAAATTATTTTTGAGGTGTCCGAAAATATTTAAAATTGTGAATAAATTAGAAAAGACTGGACAAAATTGGGTGTCAACAGATGCCCCTCTTTGGCCGGAGACGATGAAAGAGTTTTCAACCAAAGAAGTTGACTGAGTAGCCAATTTTGTCCTGATCATCAGGCTTTGAACTAGGAGTAATCGCCATGCTGTGCCGAAGTTCCTACAAACTATAGCTTATGCAAACTAAAAAATTAGTGCATAACTGCTGAGACAAAATGGTAGAGAATGGGTACATAAAAATGCGATCATGTGAGTCGAAATGATGTCCTTGCACAACGTAATGCGATGACGTTGTTGTAAGGGCGTATGGCTGATGCCGTCGTTATATCGATGTAATGATGTTGGTGACGTCGTTGTATGGACGTGTTGTGTTGAAGACATCATCATGTAGACGTATTGTGTAGATGTAATGCCGATGACATTGTTGTAAGAATATAATGCTGATGCCGTCGTTGTATTGACGTAATGCTATTGATGATGTCGTTGTATGGACATGTTGTATCGAAGACGTCGTCGTGTAATGCGGTCTGCTGTAAGATATAGCTGTTGTGCTGATATAATATTGATGATGATGCTGATGACATCGTTGTATGCTGTTGATGTCGTTGTAATGTTGTTGATGTCGTTGTAATATTGTAAAAGACAGTTGTTGTGCTGCCGTAACATCGAGAACGTTGTTGTAATGTTATTTTGCTGTAAAAGATAGTTGTTGAGTTGAAGCTGTTGACATTGTTGTAATGTTGTAAAAGACAGTTGTCGTGCTGCCGTAATGTCGATGACGTTATTGCATTGTTGTTTTGTGTTTGTGACCCGCATGGGCTGAGATGGCATCGTTATATAGATGTATTATGCAAATGGCGTCATTATATAGACGTATTGCGGATGACGTCGTTGTATAGACTTTATGCTGATGACATCATTGTATGGACGTTGTTGATGTCGTCGTTGTATAGACGTTACTGATGTCGTCGTTGTATGGACGTTGTTGATGTCATCGTTTTATGGACGTTGTTGATGTCGTCGTTGTATGGACATTGCTGATGTCTTCGTTGTATGGACGTTGCTGATGTCGTCATTTTATGAACTTGTTAATATCGTCGTTGTATGTACGTTGCTGATGTCATCGTTGTATGGACGTTGATGATGTCGACGTTGCTGATGACGTCGTTGTATAAACATTGTGCAGATGACATCGTTGTATGGACGTTATGTTGATGACGTCGTTGTATGGATGTTATGCTGATGATGTCGTTGTATGGACGTTATGCTTATGTCGTCGTTGTATGGACGTTGCTAATGACGTCGTTGTATAGACGTTGTGCTGAGGACATCGTTGTATAGACGTTATGCAGATAACATCGTTGTATAGACGTTGTTGATGACGTCGTTGTATAGACGTTGTGCAGATGACGTTGTTATATGGACGTTGTTGATGTCATCATTGTATAGACGTTGCCGATGACGTCGTTGTATAGACGTTGTGCAGATGGCGTCGTTGTATAGACGTTGTGCAGATGACATCATTGTATGGACGTTATGCGTTTATGACCCGCATGGGTGGTAGGCGCATTCTCCTTGCCTGTTGCCGAGGGGATGCTGTGATGAAGGACTCGATTAGACCGTACGCGAACTTTAAATAGTTCTGCCCATGTAGCGAATTGGACGATTTCCATCTCAAGTACAATAGAGATGTTATTCTTGATGTTGGAGACGACAAGGACAGGATGAAAGGTGTTCTTTGAGGTAGACATAATGATGAACAAGAGGAGAATTAGGGATGCGGGAAAAAAAATGGGAAGGAAAAAAAAAAAGAAAATCGACCGCTGGCCAAGTCTCGGAGTCCGAGATGAAGGGCGGCGGAAGAGAAGGTTTGGAGAAGGAAAATTTACGCTACACTTCTGATACCATGAAAGAGAAGACTCTTCTCATTCTTTTCATTAATGAAGAGGTATATATACAAGATATACAATATCTAATTATGAAAAATAAATCTACTTTTTCCTAATACAAAACTAATACATTTTCTTAATACAAGACTACTACCATAATTACATTTATATAAAAATTATACAAATATAATAAAATATATACAAATCCACCTAAGTGATATACACTATCAAACCGTGTATACCGTGTGTTTCCAATAATTTTTGCATTTAAAGCACAACACGACTAAATTATAAGCCGCACTAACATTTAAATGGACACCTAAACATCTTCCATGATAACGGGAGAGAGACAAATAATGAGTGACCGTTTATGTGCGTATGTGTGGCCCCTCTAAATATCTCATACATAGGCATTCTCTTTTGTTAATAGGGGTGAAAGAAAAATGGGGGTGTTCACTAACGGCGTACGTTGATGAAACGAAAGGAAAGAAAAGTAAAGGAATGAAAGAATGAGCCGTGTCCTTTTTTTTTTTCTGAAAAAGGTGAGCCACGAGTTATCTACTTAGAGATGGCAGTGAATCCTAGATCCGATTCAGATTTGATGAATTTAGATTCGTTTTATAAGATATGAATCTTCAAATTTTGGACCCGACGGATCTGGATCGGACCCGGATCCGTTTCTGACGGATTGAATCTGGATCCAGTTCTTGTATTTGAGATCCGTATCCGGTCCAGATCCGACCCGTGGATCTATTTTTTATTAAATATATTTATAACCTATAATGTAATTTTATAAGTATTTTCTTAAAATTGCTAAGCACATCCTTGTAAGTTTAATTCTCAAAGGAAGTTTAATTCATCCCCGTGTTAACTCAAAAACCAAAAAATAAATAGGTAACTTCGATAATAAAATCAATGTTATATTAGTGAATGATTAACATCTCCATGGACAAGTAGTTAAAATTATATTCACTTCATTTGTGAAGATTTCAAACACATGCAAGTTCTGCATTGTGGAAATACAAGTCATCATTTTCCACAACTATTGTCATTGTCCAACATTTTCAATTAATAGCTCACAATTAAAACGAGAAAACGAACAAAATATCTCATATGAACATTTCAAAATTGAAACACAGTAAACTGTTAGCTAAGTAAAAATCGTTTGTCAGTTCAAAAAAAAATTCTTGACAAGGTTACATTCTTAGCAAGACAATTTTTTTTACATATGGATCCAAATCCGATCCGTGGACCCGGTGAATCCGATGAATCCGGATTTGGATATGATTTTTATGGAGTCGATGGATCTAGATCCGGATCTGAATCCAAATATGAAAAATAGATCTGGATCTGAATCTAGTAGGATCCGGTCAGATCCGGTCCGTTTCCATCCCTATATCTACCCCATTCAATTCTGTCTTCCTTCCAATTTCATTATTGTTTTCTATCCAATAGCCACACCTAGACTGGTTGTAAAATTATATATTTGGGACTAGTGTAGTGCATCCGTGTTCGGTGGTAGAATAAAAAACGTATACAAAAAAATTCAAACAAATATCGTTCTTAAAATTTGGACGTGTGATCTACTTAAATTATTTAAAAAAATATCTTTTCAACTTATTAGAATTTTTCTTATGTAAAAGAAATTCAATAATTTACATATAACAAAAAGATTTATTATTACCGTCTGCACACTCTAATGTTTTTTAGCTAGCTCCGCCCTTTCCTTTCTTGCAACATAAATGTGTGCTATTTATTATAAGCAGTCAAATCTTGTTTCTAAAATAATATTAGTAAATTTAATCTGTTATAACAAGTTTTAAATGCGTTACTGTAATTAGTCAAGTAATCTAATGAACTAGAGAATATAGAGTGCGATGCACAAAAGTTAAGCTTTGTTTGGTAAATATGCAAACATTTTTCCTTTCATTAATTTTTATTGAGGGAACGTTTGATGAATCAAGAAGGGGAAGAAATTAGACCAAAGAATCATAGATTGGAAAATGTAGAATAGCTGCATTCCCATTGAACGACAACTCTAGTCTCATAAATTAGTCGGTCATAAATATCTACATAATAAACGTTTATTCACATTAAATATTTTTACTAAATCAATAAATATGTAATATATATAGCTACCACTTAATGTTGATTAGTTAATACGTTTATTGAATCATTAACCACGGTAAGCAGAGTGGGTTTGGAGAAAATATCCAATAAGGATAACTATCCCTAAAAAAACTTGAACTTTTTTTAATCGATGCTCTTTTTCCTCTTTTCAGTTAAATTGATTGTTTCATCATTAACGAAAAGAAAAATAAAAACGATATGTAGATTTACCTCTATGGTGCCACCAGGACACCCTAATTCAACCTCCCAACGTGGTCTTGAGTCTTAAATCTCATTCTTTTTCCTTTTTCGACATTCCCCTTGCCTAAATGATTGAATGAGCATAAGAATCATAGAGTTTTGCAATCGTCATACTTTAAATATCACGAAAAGGAATCTCATCTGAATTTCTTACATAAGCTTTAAGGGTAAAGAATTTTATACTATCGGTACATTTTGACCAATTATTGCAGATTATTACTCACTCGGTTCAATTTTACTTAACACGTTTCGTTTGTTGAGGGTCAAACTATATAGACTTTGACCAACATTTTAAAATATATATTTTTATTATATTAATTTGAAAATAATTACAACTTATAATATTTTTCGTATAATTTTTAAATATTAAAATTTTAATTTTAAAATATTAAATTAATCTAATTTAATTTAGTTTCGAAGATTAATAAAATTAACTCTCAAAAAATAAAATGTGACAAGTAACTTAATTTCTTAAGTTATCAAATCAGATATAATATGAAGAAGTAATAGACAATTAGTGAGTGATATTGTTTTTTGTCATTGTCTGTCTGAAGGGGTTAATGTGGAGCCTTTAAATATCCAAACATTGATTATTTTACCTGGGGGCGAATCCATCATAGAAGTAATGAGTGACATAATTTATTCAAATTTTATATTTGTATAACAAAATTTACTTACTAATATGTAGTTGGAAATTTACTAATGTGGAATTAAGTTTATCCCATTATTTATGACTCGACCAATTGAAACCCCGCACGTCGGAAACGTCGTTTCCACACACGTGCACACGTAGTGCCAAGTATCGTAAATTTCAGTAGTGAAAGAGATATTGGTACATACGTAATACGTTTGAGACATAGAATGATGGACGGTTATTGGCCAAATGACAAGTATTCCACGTTGGTAAACGAAGGAAGAAGTGTAAGATGAAACGAGTCAGAAATCGCCGCAGAGCCGTGAAAGGCCGTGGCGCTAAATGGTGGCTTGGCTACTGGAGCCGAGGCGCCGCGGCCCTAATTCGCAGAGCCGCGACACTTCGGAGGCAGAATGCTGCGACAGGAAGATGGAAAGTTCTGACTCTTGGGCTGGTTTTGGAGCATTGAATCTTCATTATTTGGCACATGAATTCAACCATTATTTGACTGAATGTAACCCCTCAATAAGTGTCATTACATGGCTATTGAAGGCCATTATTTGGCTAGTTGAGGGGTCATTCCTTAGACTATAAATTGACGCCTCAGGCTCAATTGTTCAACACACTTAGAAATTTTCTGAAATCTTCTTCTTCCTATCTAGCAAAGTTTTATATTCAAAGTTCTTCAAGAGTAATACTTGAGTTTCCTTTGCTCATTTGTTAAGTTGTTGTTGTATCTTGGGAGACTATTGCCCGACAACGTAAAATGATATATACGGGGCAATCTTGTCTTAAAGACAGAGTGACATCACTCGACTCAGCAAATCACAAGGAGTTTGTATCGTTCTTGATTCCAGTTTGTTGTAATCTTTAGTTTATCCTTTCTAGCAATTTGTAATATTTACTTACTTCCCGTTTCCTGCAATTGTTGTAACCCATAATTTTAAGACAAGATTGTTGTAAGTGCTTAGAAAGATGAATGGAAGAGAACAACTCGCTTATGATTCTGTTGCTGCTGCTACTCAAGGCAACCCCTCTGCCTTCCCCACTACTCAAGGCACACCCAATGACTTTCCGGTTGCTCAAGGGAACGTTATTGTTCCTCCACCCTCCGATTTCCACAATGAATGCCCAGAGAATTTATGGGCTCCAACTTCAAGAGATGGCAGCAGAAGATGTTGTTTTATCTATGTTATAGGAATGACTCGTTTCCTAACAGAAGATCCTCCACAAGTTGGAGATGAAGTGGACCCTCAGCCTAATGAAACGACTGGAGGGGGCCAAGGTATCCATGTCTTCAATGGCATGAATATGGTTCTTGATGCTTGGAGTCATAGTGACTTCATGTGTAAGAACCATATTCTGAACTGTCTGCCAGACCCACTCTACACGGTGTATTGTGCCGTAGGCACTGCCAAAGAGTTATGGGAAAAGCTGCAGAAGAAGTAAAATGCACAAGATGCTGGTACGGAGAAATTCATCGTTGGGAAATTTCTGAAATTTCAAATGGTGGATAGCAAAACTGTTATGTCCCAAGTCTAGGATTTCCAAATTATTCTACATCACCTGGATTTGGAAGGTATGAAACCAAATGAACAATTTTTTGTTGCATCACTGATAGAGAAGTTACCTCCCTCGTGGAATGAGTTTATGAGTTACTGTCACGACCCAAACCGGAGGGCCGCGAAGGATACCCGGACCCCACCCGCCGGTTATCGCTAATCACACTATCAACACCTATTCATAATTAATTACCGACTATGACGAAAAAGGATTGTGGGAATAGTAACCCAGAAATCCAACTTATATATATACATAGACCAAGGCCATACAGGACTACAACACACAAGACACATGTCTACAAGCCTCTAAGAGTAGCAACATCAAAGGTCGGGACAAGGCCCCGTCATACCCATATAGACACGCAAAATTGTGTCATACCAAAATCATACCGACACCCCAGAAAGAGAGGAGTGCTTTCAAAAATCCGCTGAAATCTGCAACCTATTCACGTGGGCCGTCGCCTTGCCTATGCGAACCTGCGGGCATGAAACGCAGCGTCCCCCGACAAAAGGGACGTCAGAACAACTAGTGTACTGGGTATGTCAGGCATAAATTTCAACATAACAGGAATATACCAATAACTGAAACATAAACAACAGACCAACAGTAACTGCCTCTTAGGGCCCTAATACACTTGCCTACATGTTATGCATAGTGCCATGTCCATATTCATTGACCTCATTGGGCAATTTCCTTACCATGACAGCCTTTGTAGGCATCATACCATGTAATGGTTAACTAATATATCATGATGCAAGTGCGGTATATATATATATATATATGTCAGTGTTGTGGATCGAGCAACCCTTCCCAATAATATATGTTAGTGTTGCGGATCGTTCAACCCGTCCCAATAAGACATACATGCATCACATCACATCATCACATCATATTGGCCTCTTCGGGCTCTTTTGTGATAATTTGTACCAGCTGGAGGTGGTGTGCATATATAACGTCTTTCCCTTTCCCCATATCCCCTACATATATAATATTTACCATATAGTAGTGTGCATAGCAGCAGTGGTCCAATGTAATATATGAATGCAATGCAAGTGAAAATGCATGAATGACAATAAAATACCTCGAGTGACATAATATCCTTGCACCTTTAGCTAACACTCTGAATATCAACACATTTTCTGTATGCCTCAATAAGGACTTAGAAACATATTTGGACATGCTTTTAGCATAGGAATTAATAACATGAATATTCTTAACTACTAGGAGTAGAATAAATTATGGAGCAATATCACGATTTTATTTTATTACGTGGAACATGCCAAAAGAAAGAAATAATTTGTCTTAAAATACCTCAACTCCAAGCTTAATAATTCGAAATTGCACTTAAAATGCAAACTTCCATTTATTGTTGCTGGATGTGAGTAAACAAATTTCCTCTAATTGTTTTTGCCCTAACTCGTCGTGAGCAGAGGAGCATTTAGCTAAGTATAAGAATTCATTTGGCCAGCAAAATGATTCATCTTCATAAATACTATGGACGAGATATACACTAAAGCAAAATGAACTGTTAACTAGATGGAATTTGAAATGCTGAACAATTTACTCCCCCCTAATCGTGCAAACCAATTTATTCCCCATCATTATGATCCCCACCAATTTAGTTTTAGCGGTGGGATAACTTAGGTTGTCGACACATGCACAGTACATGCACTCTACTTCAATTAATCAAGTGACTTGTTTCTGTGTAATTTATCACTCACATACATAATTAATTCTGTGATCCCAATTCACTTAAATCTTGATAACTTATAGGACCTTCATATATTCAATGTCATAATTTTTTATATGACACTATCCCATAACCTTTTTATGCACGTACCAAATTTATTTTCGGTTTCCGTCGTCACACTTGTTACGTCCAAAATTATTTCGGGGTTTCATTTGCCAATTACTAATCTCTTATTATCATATGTAAATATAACAAAATTTTCCCAGCGCTCGGGTCTATTTACACATGCCTAGCGATTTTATATATGCTTAGCGATTTAAACCGTAACCCGAAAGTACGGGATGTTTCATCTTTTGCCCCTTAGAAACATTCGTCCTCAAATGTTGGGGTAACATATCTAATCCCCGTTACGTAACCCGAATACACAATAGTTAAACATCATGACAGGAATTGGAATTTACCTTATGTTTCTCTTGAAATCTCGACATTTGTCTAGAATAGGTGTGGATATTTGCGCGTCATTTCCTCTTCCGATTCCCATGTCATCTCTTCCACGTTCCTATTTCGCCACATAACTTTTACAGAAGCTACTTCTTTAGTCCTCAGTTTGCGGACTTGTCGATCAATGATAGCAACATGAATTTCTTCATATGACAAATCCTCTGTAATCTGCATATCCTCAATTGGTACAATCTGAGAAGGATCTCCAATACAGGCTCTCAACATGGAAATATGGAAGACTGGATGAACACACTCCAACTCCGAAGGTAAGTCCAATTCATACGCTACCTGGTCAATTCGTCGAATTATGCGATATGGCCCAATATACCTTGGACTAAGCTTTTCTTTCTTCCCGAATCTCATTACACCCTTCAACGGCGAAATCTTCAAAACTACCCACTCGTCTACCTGAAACTCTAAGTCTCGCCGTCGCACATCTGCGTATGACTTCTGATGACTCTCAGCTGTTAACAATCGTTCATTGATAAGCTTTACCTTTTCTATGGCTTGGTGTACCAAGTCAGGTCCAAATAACTCTGATTCACCTACCTCGAACCATCCAATAGGAGATCTACATTTTCATCCGTACAAGGCCTCATATGGAGCCATTTTAATACTGGCTTGATAGTTGTTATTGTACGCAAACTCAATAAGGGGTAAGTGATTATCCCAACTTTCCTTAAAGTCCAACACAAAAGCTCGTAACATGTCCTCGAGCATTTGAATCGTTCGCTCAGCTTGACTGTATGTCTGAGGATGGAAGGCCGTACTCAAATTAACTCGGGTGCCTAACCCTTTCTGAAATGATTTCCAGAAGTTAGCTATAAACTGAGCACCTCCGTCAGATATAATAGAAATAGGCACACCATGAAGTCGAACAATCTTCTTAATATATAACTTCACGTAATCTTCGGCAGTGTAGGTAGTTTTTACCGGCAAGAAATGAGCTGATTTGGTCAGGACATCAACAATTACCCAAATAGAATCAAATTTCCAATAGGAACAAGGTAATCCCGTAATGAAGTCCATATTAATCATTTCCCATTTCCATATTGGAATCTCGATGTTCTGAGTCAAGCAACCAGGCTTTTGGTGTTCTATTTTTACATGCTGAAAATTGGGGCATTAAGCTACAAACTCTGCCATGCGTTTCTTCATGTCATTCCACCAATAAATACTCTTGAGATCATGATACATTTTAGTTGATCTTGGATGAATAGAATACCGTGAACAATGAACCTCCGTCATAATTCTATCCCACAATCCTGCTATATTTAGAACACATAGACGGCCCTGGTGCCTGAGAGTTCCCTGTTCATCTATCTCAAAGGTCGTGGTCTTCTTCTGTTGAATGCTCTCTCTTATCTTCTTCAAACTAGGGTCTTCCCATTGATGTTCCTTAATTTTTTTATATAAGGGATGATGTTGACACATTCTGGACCACAAACCCACCATCCTCCGAACCCACTAGTCGGACTCCCAAACTAGCTAACTGATGAAGCTCTCTTGCCAATTCCTTCCTTTTGACTTGAACTGGCATCGAACTAACCATTGACTTACTGCTGAGAGCGTCTGCTATAACATTAGCTTTGCCAGGGTGATATAAGATGTCCACATCATAATCCTTTAATAATTCAAGTCATCTTTTTTGTCTCAGATTCAGCTTTTTTTGTTTGAATATGTATTGCAGACTTTTGTGATCCGTAAAAATGTCTACATGAACACCATATAAATAGTGCCGCCAAATCTTCAGTACATAAACTACTGCGACCAACTCTAAATCATGTGTTGGATACTTCTTTTCATGTTTCCTCAATTGCCTTGAAGCATAGACAATCACTTTACCATGCTGCATTAGCACACATCCTAAACCTGCTCCCGAGGCATCACAATACACAACATAACCTTCTGGACCCTCTAGGAGAGTAAGGACTGGTGCCGATGTTAATCTATCCTTTAATTATTGGAAACTCCGCTCACAAGCATCAGACCACTGGAATTTTATAGCCTTTTGTGTTAACTTCGTTAGTGGTGCTAATATGGTAGAAAATCCTTCTACAAACCTTCTATAATAGCCGGCTAAGCCCAAAAAGTTGTGAACCTCTGTTGGAGTCGTAGGCCTCGGCCAATTCTTCACCGCTTCAATCTTTTGAGTGTCAACTCTTATACCCTCTTCTGACACTATATGACCAAGAAAAGCCACTGACTTTAGCCAAAACTCACATTTGGATAGTTTTGCATACAACTTATAGTCCCGGAGCGTTTGTAGTATTATCCACAAGTGATCCACATGCTCCGTTTCTGAGTGAGAGTAAACCAGAATATCATCTATAAATACTATCACAAATACGTCCAAGAATGGGCGGAACACACTATTCATTAGATCCATAAATCTTGCTGGTGAATTTGTAAGTCCAAATGACATTACCAGGAACTCGAAGTGCCCATACCTTATCCTGAAGGCCGTCTTCGGAATATCCTTCTCCCTAACCTTTAGCTGATAGTACCCCGACCTTAGGTCAATTTTGAGAAACATCTCACACCTTGTAATTGGTCAAATAAATCATCAATTCGGGGGAGAGGGTACTTGTTCTTGATAGTAACTTTATTTAGCTGCCGATAGTCGATACACATCCGTAATGAGCCATCTTTCTTTTGTACGAACAATACCGGCGCGCCCCAATGAGATATGCTAGGTTTAATAAAGCCTTTTTCGAGCAAATCCTTTAATTGCTCTTTCAATTCTTTCAATTCAGCTGAGGCCATTCTATAATGAGGAATAGATATCAGTTGAGTGTCTGGCAACACATCTATACCGAACTCAATTTCACTTTCCAGAGGAAGGCTGGAAGTTCGTCTGGGAATACATCAAGAAATTCACTGACCACCGGAATTGATTGAGAACTAGGTGGTTCAACATCGACATCTCTTGCCCGAACAAGATGGTATATACACCCTTTGGAGATCATCTTTCTTGCCTTAAGGTATGAAATAAACCTACATTTTGGCGTTGCCGTATTACCTTTCCATTCAAGGACTGGCTCGCCTGGAAATTAGAATCTAACAATCTTTGTTCGGCAGTCAACATTAGCGTAGCATGACGCTAACCAATCCATGCCCATAATAACATCGAGGTCAACCATTTCTAATTCCACTAAACCTGCTAGGGTCTGATGACTACATGCCAATACTGCACAATTTCGATAGACCCGTCTAGCGTTTATCGATTCACCAACCGGTGTAGATACCACAAATGGATCCCTTATCAACTCAAGATCCATACCAAATTTACAGGCAACGAAAGAAATAATATATGATAAATTTGAGCCTGGATCTAACAACGCGTACACATTATGTGAAAGGACCGATAGCGTACCTGTAATGACATCAGGTGAGGATTCCTGATTTTGTCATCCTATCAGTGCATAAGAACGGTTCTGGCCCCTTCCTCTGCCTCTACCAGATAACGTCTGTTGACTATGCCCTAACAGGCTTACTGATTGGGATGAAGCTGCTGCAGATCCTATCGGCTGGTCTCTACCACCTTCACTTTTTGTCGGACAATCTCGCGCTATATGACCACGCTCCCTGCAGGAATAGGTTACTCTTCCCTCTTGTTGGCATGACCATGTATGGGTCCCACCACACTTCCCACATCGAGCAAATAACGACCTCATTTGCATAGAATTCCCTCTATAATAAGATCCCGGTGCTCGTGAACTCTGGCCTGGTCCCGTTTGAGTATAACGATCAGCCCTCGATCCTGAAGATGGCAATGATGCGCCGGCTGCTGGGTAAGATGGTCGTCGGTAAGGTTGTGGCCTGGCCCCACCTCCGAAGTCCCTTATGCCACTTACAGACCGACCCCTTTTATGCTGGCCCCTATCACGCTCTCGATCGACCCGTTGTTGCCTCTTGCGATCCTCCAAGTTCTGTGCATAAGCCTGGATGCGAGCAATATCCATATCCGGATTCAAAGAATCCGTAGTATACTTGTTGACCAAGTGTGGCCCCAAGCCAGAAACGAACCTGTGTACCCGGTCACTCATTTCAGTTATAATTGTAGGAGCATATCGAGCCAAGGAATTAAAATGCAAACTATATTCTGGAACACTCATGCTGCCCTGTTCAAGATGTAGGAACTTGTCCTATTTGGCTCGTCGAAGCTCGACTGATAGAAAATGTTGTAAGAAAGCCTCTGAAAACTCCCCACATCATGCTGGCGCAGCACGAGGTCCCCTAGATTGCTCCCATGTATCAAACCATGTTACTGTGACATCCTACAGTCTATAAGAAGCAAACTTTACCGACTCGGTATCGGTAGCATCCATCACCCGTAAAGTGCGCTGTACCTGATCCAGAAAATTCTGTAGGTCCGCATTCAAATCTGTTCCTGTGAATACCGGAGGGTCTAGATTGATGAAATCCCGAGCTCTTGCGCTAGCAGCAATATCAGAAGGACTGGGAACCTGACGTTGGGCCTAAGAGGCCACCAATCGTGTCAACAACTGAACCGCACTCCGCATATCAAGATCCACGTATGGAGTATCATGTGGAGGAACTAGAGGTGTTGCAGTTCCACTAATCTCCTCTGATGGTGATGTACCAGGAGAACCATAGGAAGGAGTCATACCGAGGGTCTCACTTTGGACCTCGCTAACGGGTGGTAATCGGCTGATACTTTCGCCCGCAGCCATATTCAACTCCCTCATACTCTTGGACTTCCTCCTTACGGTAGGCATCACTGGGATCATAAGCACGAAATAGATTAGGAGTGAAATACTTATAACTAAGTTCTATAGCACGATTTATGAAATGAAAAAATGTAAACCACCCATAAATGTCAGGCAGCCTCTTACTTATAAGTATGGTGCACAACATACCCATAAACAAGACTCTACTAGACACGGCTTGTAGACTCCCTAGGACAGACATGCTCTGATACCAAGTTTGTCACGATCCAAATCGGAGGGCCGCGACGGATACCCGGACCCCACCCGCCGGGTATCGCTAATCACACTATCAACTCCTATTCATAATTAATTACCGACTATGGCGAAAAAGGATTGTGGGAATAGTAACCCATAAATCCAACTTATCTATATACATATACCAAGGCCGACAAGGTCATACAGGACTACTACACACATGACACATGTCTACAAGTCTCTAAGAGTAGCAACATCAAAGGTCGGGACAAGGCCCCGCCATACCCATATAGACACGCAAAACTGTATCATACCAAAATCATACCGACACTCCATAAAAAGAGGAGTGCTTCCAAAAATCCACTGAAATCTGCAACCTATTCACATGGGTCGTCGCCTTGCCTATGCGAACCTGTGGGCATAAAACGCAGCGTCCCCCGACAAAAAGGATGTCAGTACGACTGATGTACTGGGTATGTCAGGCATAAATATCAACATAACAGGAATATACCAATAACTGAAACATAAATAACTGACCAACAGTAACTGCCTCTTAGGGCCCTGATACACTTGCCTACATGTTATGCACAGTGTAGTGTCCATATTCATTGGCCTCTTCGGGCAATTTCCTTACCATGACAGCCTCTGTGGGCATCATACCATGTAATGGTTAACTAATATATGCATGATGCAAGTGCGGTATATATATATATGTCAGTGTTGCGGATCGTGTAACCCGCCCCAATATATGTTAGTGTTGCGAATCGTGTAACCCGTCCCAATAAGCCATATAGGCATCACATCACATCATCACATCATATTGGCCTCTTCGGGCTCTTTTATGATAGTTTGTACCAGCTGCAGGTGGTGTGCGTATTTAACGCCTTTCCCTTTCATCATATCCCCTACATATATAATATTTACCATATAGTAGTGTGCATAGCAGCAGTGGTCCAGGATAATATATGAATGCAATGCAAGTGAAAATGCATGAATGACAATAAAATACCCCGAGTGACATAATATCCTTGCACCTTTAGCTAACATCGTGAATATCAACACATTTTCCGTATGCCTCAATAAGGACTTAGAAACATATTTAGACATGCTTTTAGCATAGGAATCAACAACATGAATATTCTTAACTACTAGGAGTAGAATAAATTATGGACAAATATCACGATTTTATTTTGTTACGTAGAACATGCCAAAAGAAAGAAATAATTTGCCTTAACATACCTCAACTACAAGCTTAATAATTCGAAATTGCACTAAAATGCAAACTTCCATTTATTGTTGCTGGACGTGAGTAAACAAATTCCCTCTAATTGTTTTTGCTCTAACTCGTCGTGAGCAGAGGAGCATTTAGCTAAGTATAAGAATTCATTTGGCCAGCAAAATGATTCATCCTCCTAAATACTATGGACGAGATATACACTAAAACTAAATGAACTGTTAACTAAATGGAATTTGAAATGCTGAACAATTTACTCCCCCCCCCCCCCTCCCCCAATCGTGCAAACTAATTTATTCCCAATCATTATGCTCCCCACCAATTTAGTTTTAGCGGTGGGATAACTTAGGTTGTCGACACATGCACTCTACTTCATTTAATTAAATGACTTGCTTCCGTGTAATTTATCACTCACACACATAATTAATTTTGTGATCCCAATCCACTTAAATCTTGATAACTTATAGGACCTTCATATATTCAATGTCATAATTTGTGATATGACACTAGCCCATAACCTCTTTATGCACCTACCAAATTTATTTTCGGCTTCCATCGTCACACTTGTTAAGTTCAAATTTATTTTGGGGTTTCATTTGCCAATTACTAATCTCTTATTAGCATATGTAAATATAACAAAATTTTCCCAATGCTTGGGTCTATTTACACATGCCTAGCGATTTTATATATGCTTAGCGATTTAAACTGTAACCCGAAAGTACGGGATGTTACATTACTTAAAACTCAAGACAAAGGAAATGATCTTTGAGGAACTTATTATCAAACTCTAGATTTAGGAAGTTAATAAGAAGGCTTGCCTAGGGGAAAACAACCCGCTGAGGCAAAGGAAAATCTGGCTGAGGCCAAAGGTAACCAAGCAAGAAGCGCAAGTTTCAAAAAGACGGCAAGACCCAGGCGGCAGAAAAGTTCAAGAGGAACTGTCACCACTGTAGGAAACCTGGTCACATGATCAAGGACTGCCGCAAGCGCAAGACTGAGCAATAAGAGAAGGCCAAGGCCAAAGGCAAGGAACAGACTAACGTCGTCAAAGACACGCTTCTTGACGACATGATTGAGGAGTTCTCGTTGGTGGTGCTTGAAGCAAACCTTGTTGAGAATCCCATGCAATGGTGGATAGACACGGGTGCTACCAGACACATCTATTCCAATAAAGATGCCTTCTCCACATATACACCAGCTACAGACAAGAAGTTGTTCATGGGTAACAACACTTTCTCTGACGTGCTGGGGGTAGGAAAGGTAGTCCTGAAGATGACTTTTGGAAATGAGCTCACTCTGAAGGAGGTGATGCATGTCCCTGAGATTAGGAGGAATTTAATTTCAGGTCATTTATTGGTTAATGCTGGTTTTAGGCTAGTATTTGAGTCCAATAAATTTGTAATCATCAAGAATGGAACTTTTGTGGGAAAATGCTTCGTCTTTGAAGGCCTATTCAAAGTTAACGCCATGTCTGTAATACGTCCAAGCAATAAAATTGAAGCTTCTTCTTACTTGCTTGAGTCTTCTAATTTATGGCATCATAGATTAGGACATGTTAACTACAAGTCCATCCAAAGGTTGGTGAAGTTGGAATTGTTGCCATCTATCGACGTAAACCCTAAACATAAGTGTGAGGTATGTGTAGAGGCAAAACTCAAAAAGATTCCTTTTCGATCTGTCGAAAGAAATACCGCTCCTCTAGAACTTATTCACACAGATATATGTGATTTGAAGTTTGCACAAATTAGGGGGGAACAAGTACTTTGTGACATTCATTGATGATAGCACAAAGTATTGTTACCTTTACTTGTTAAAAGTAAAGATGAAGACTTTGAAGCGTTCCGACGTTACAAAGCAGAAATTGAAAACCAACTAAGCATGCGGATTAAATCCATTCTTAGAGATAGAGGGGGAGAATACGTAGCGTCATTTGAGGAATATTGTGTCGAATCGGGCATTGTTTATCAAACGACGACTCCATACTCACCTTAGTCGAACAGTGTTGCTGAACGTAAGAACCGCACATTGAAGGAAATGATGAATGCCTTGCTCATTAATTCCGGTCTTCCCCAAAACATGTGGGGAGAAGCCGTCCTTACCGCTAATACGATTCTTAATAGAGTCCCACATAAGGGTAAGGACAAAATTCCATATGAATCATGGAAGGGAAATAAACCCACCTATAAATATTTAAAGGTGTGGGGTTGTTTGGCAAAGTTCGAAGTGCCCAAGCCAAAGCATGTCAAGATTGGGCCAAAGACTGTAAATTGCATTTTCATCGGATATGCAAATAACAATAGTGCTTATCGCTTCTTAGTGCATAAGTCAGATATTCCAAATATCAACGGGGGTACAATCATGGAATCAAGGAATGCTCAATTCTTTGAGGATACTTTTCCTAGAAAGGAAAAAGACATAACCTCTTCTTTTCTCACAAACGAAGTTATGAACAAAGCTCTCAGGAACCAGGAGTCGTTGACTGCCCAAATCTAGATGGTTTAGATCTAGTGGACTTCGAAGTGGCTGAATATCTGGAATCTAGTGTTCCAGATTCTCAGAACTTGGTGACTCCAGAGATGGAACCAAGGCGAAGTAAAAGGGCCAAAAAGGATAAATTCTTCAATCCTGACTTTGTAGCTTATATGGTTGATGACGAACCAAGGACAATTGCTGAATCATTGTTAACTCCAGAGGCACCGCTCTGGAAAGAAGCTATTGAGAGTGAAATAGACTCCATCATGCATAACCATACTTGGGAGTTGGTTGATCTTCCTCTGGGAAATAAATCGGGTTGTAAATATATACTCAAACGGAAGTATAAAGCAGATGGTTCTATAGATAAGTACAAGGTCAGGTTGGTAGTCAAGGGCTATCGGTAGAAGGAATTCCTTGACTATTTTGACACGTACTCCCCGGTGTCGAGGATGACGTCCATACGAGTATTCATTGTGATCGCAGCGTTGTGTGACCTTTAGATACATCAAATGGATGTCAAGACAGCCTTCTTAAATGGTGATTTGGAAGAAGAAATTTATATGGAACAACCCGATGGGTATGTGGTTCCAGGGCAAAAGAAGAAAGTCTGTCGACTTGTCAAGTCTTTGTACGGGCTGAAACAGGCCCCGAAGTAATGGCACAAAAAAATTGACAGTACTCTACTATCGAAGGGTTTCTCCATTAATAAGTGTGACAAATGTGTCTACACGAAAGGTAACTCTTACTCGTTCGTTATGATATGCTTGTACGTAGATGACATATTGATCACAAGGAGAAATCTTAGCTTGATCTTAGAGACTAAGAACATATTGAAACAATGCTTCGACATGAAGGATATGGGTATCACAGATGTCATCATAGGGATAAAGATCTCTAAGATGTCTGACGGACTGGTCTTATCTCAGTCTCACTACGTCGGGGATGTGTTGAGAAAGTTTGAGATGTTTGACAATTCGCGTATGAAGTCACCACTGGATAGAAATCAAAAGCGTGATAAAAATCGCGGTGCACCCATATGCCAGAAGCAATATGCACAGGTGATTGGGAGTTTGATGTACATAACAAACTGCACCCGACCTGATATTGCTTATGCAGTCAACAAGTTGGATATGTTTACCCGTAATCCGAGTAATGATCATTGGAAGGCGTTGAATCGAGTACTACAATACCTGAAATACACACTAACTTACGGGTTTCATTATTTGAGATATCCAGCTATACTAGAGGGTACAGTGATGCAAAATGGATATCTGATATAGAGAATACCAAGTCCACCAGTGGATATATATTTACAATTGGTGGTGGGGATGTGTCTTGGAAATCCTCTAAGCAAACTTGCATCGCCCGATCCATGATGGAATCAGAGTTTATCGCTTTAGACAAATCAGGAGAAGAAGCTGAGTGGCTTTACGACTTCTTAGAGGATGTCCCTTGTTGGGACAAACCCGTACCTTCTGTAATGATCTACTACGACAGCCAATGGGCTCTAGGAAGGGCTCATAGTTCTATGTACAATGGCAAGTCTCATCATATTCGACGGAGACATAAGACGGTAAGGCAGTTGATCACCACGGGTATAATATCCATTGATTACATAAAATCAAATGATAACATAGCGGACCCACTAACAAAGAGCTTACCTAAAGATCAGATGTTCTGCCTGTCTAGGGGAATGGTCTTAAAACCCAAGCTATAAGGACCAATATTGTCGTAACCCAACCTTACTGACTGGAGATCCCAGGAATTAGGTTCAATGGGAAAAATAAGTTGTAAAGGTTCAGTTGAGCGCTTCGGTGGAAGCATGAGCACTTCAGATAGTGATTTCTGTAAAAAAATATCAATCCAAAGTCGTTCCCGCGATAGACATTAAGTGCTATCTGCAGTGTGGGTAAAGGTTAAATTTCCAAAACCTTTAATGATCCTCAACGGTTGAGGTTAGGTTTGGGAAAATTTTTAATGGTTCCTAACACTTGTAAAGTGGGGTATAGCAGGATACCTTGTAGGAGACCACCTATTTAAGTGCAAGGACAGGCCGCCTCAAATGAACGCACTTAAGAATCCAAGAAGTGTCCACGGCCACAACGGACAAAACATTACGAAGAACAAAGTTAGGGAAGTTGTTGTGTTGGTACCATTGACTTGACTTACACTAAAACACTGACGGTTCAAGACATCACGTTCACCGCGCAGTAAGTAAGTCTGATGGTATTCAACTATGGAAGGTTAAAAGCGGAAGCTACCTATCCAGATGCAACATTTGTCCGCTGAAAGATTGCTGAAAATAGGCACCTTGTGAGTGTGCCAAAATCTCTTTCAAGAGGGGATTGTTGGAAATTTACTAATGTGGAATTAAGTTTATCCCATTATTTATGACTCGAACAATTGGGGCCCCGTACATCAGAAACGTCGTTTCCACACACGTGCACACGTAGTGCCAAGTATCGTAAATTTCATTAGTGAAAGAGATATTGGTACATACGTAATACGTTTGAGACATAGAATGATACACGGTTATTGGCCAAATGACAAGTATTCCACGTTGGTAAACGAAGGAAGAAGTGTAAGATGAAACGATTCAGAAATCGCCGCAGAGCCGTGAAGGCCCGCCGCGCAACACCGTCGGAGCCGCGCTAAATGGTGGCTTGGCTACTGGAGCCGAGGCGCCGCGACGCTACTTCGCAGAGCCGCGGCGCTTCGAAGGTAGAATGCTGCGACGGAAAGATGGAAAGTTCTGACTGTTGGGTTGGTTTTGGAGCATTGACTCTTCATTATTTGGCACATGAATTCAGCAATTATTTGACTGAATGTAACCCCTCAATAAGTGCCATTACATGGCTATTGAAGGCCATTATTTGGCTAGTTGAGGGGTCATTCTTACACTATAAATTGAGAACTCTGGCTCAATTGTTCAACACACTTATAAATTTTTTGAAATCTTCTTCTTCCTCTCTAGCAAAGTTTTATATTCAAAGTTCTTCAAGAGTAACATTTGAGTTTCCTTTGCTCATTTGTTAAGTTGTTGTTGTATCTTGGGAGACTATTGCCCGACAACGTAAAAGGTTATATACGGGGCAATCTTGTCTTAAAGACAGATTGCCATCACTCGACTCAGCAAATCACAAGGAGTTTATATCGTTCTTGATTTCAGTTTGTTGTAATTTTTAGTTTATCCTTTCTAATAATTTATAATATTTGCTTACTTCTCGTTTTCTGCGATTATTGTAACCCACATATGTATTATGAAGTGATAATCTATCAAGAACTTAATAAATAAATAAAATATTATGATCTATATCCATTATTTTAAAATCGTGAAGCAATAACTATTTTACGTGGATGACAGGGAAGAGAAGCAAAGGAAAAGATAAGAGCCACTGGCGCACAGAACTTGTGAGTCCAATCAATCAGATCAGTTGGCTCATTTCCATTTCTTGAAAGAAGGCAAGCCGCAATTTATCTGCACCCTTCACATTCTACCTTTGCTGTCTGAAAAAAGAAAAAGAGACGATAAAGGTGGAATATCTTAGCAAACTGGAGAGGAAAAAATCAGAAATGTTTATATTTTTAAAACAAGTAAATTTTACTTATTTTTTTAGTATTTAGCAAGTAAAAAAAATATTAACCTATGACCATTATATATAATTTAACAAAGCACTATGGGAATGGAATGAAATGGGAATTGATGAGTGGGGGTTCGGGGTCAGCAGGAGATGGGATGGTCATGGGGTGGGAGTGGGTGAGTTGAGTGAATGGGGAGAAGTAACAACACTTTGAAATGTTATTTATAAAACTTATTTTTCTTACTTTCTTAAAAGAAGTCATTTGGTTAATTTTAAAAAACTTATTTTCCTAACCTTTTAACCAACCACATATGAAACACATTTTCATACAAAACATACCCCTAATTTTAGTTGAGTGTAAAACTGTAGATTGAATAATGCGTTCATGTTTAGTAAAATATTAAATAAACGCAAATGGCTTGTTTGAAAAATTGCATCCTACTACTAAGCATTGTAGCAATAAGGTCCACCTTCTGTGTAGTATTAATTATTGCATTGTCCCACACACCTTGTCCCCTATAGTGACATTATATGAAATAGTCATTTAAGCAGCTCCATTATAAAATTATACGCTACTATAAAATTATAATACCAGCTAACCATATCAAGATAAGAAATACTTTAACTAATTTCCATTAAGGAATACTGATTGATTATAAAACAAATTTTAAAAAATAAAGGAGCAGTGTAGGAGGGAAGCAAAGGTCATCAAATGCCAGAAAGAATCGAAATTTATAGTCATTTTCTCAATATATAAAATTGGAATTCCCAATAATAATAAACAGAAATAGATAAGCCATTTGATAAGGACATTCTAACAATATAATCCTATATCATGCGTCATAATTCATATGTTATGTTAGCTTTTCTATTGGGTTATAAACAGACATTTGACAAGTGATACCTGAACAATTAATTTCGTGGTTAGAGACGTTCTTTTTCCTTTGTTGCAATTTTAACGATACGCATTTCTTTCTATTATTAACTAAAAAGAATGATATCTTTAAATATTTATAAATAATTTAATTGTAAACATTACACTTTATTTTTATTAAGATCATTTATAATCATATAAATATTTATATCTTGTTTTAGACCGTAAACTTTAAAGGGATAGCTAATCTCATATAAATATAAATATTTATACCTTGTTTTAGATAAAGTGGATAGCTAATCTCAAGGATATGCTTATCTATCCCATCCCACCAACCAAACTATCCCTCCCTAAATGTATTCTTTAATTTTTTAAATTTCGTATTCAATCAAACTGATGTTGGATATGTAAAGCAGTACGGGAAGTAAATAAATATTACAAGTGTTTGAAAGGATAGACAAATATGCAATTCAGAACTGCTGCAAGCTTGTTGAGTCTTGAATCTTGATAACCTGAAATCAAGAAACACTAAAATCTAGATTGTTACAACTGTGGCAGAGTCGAAAGATGGCTTTCTGTCTTTAAGACAACATTACCCCGTATATATGCTTTTACGTTAACGGGCAATAGTCTCCCAAGATAAAACAACAACTAATCAACACTACAAAGCAAATAGGTTGATTCTGACGAAGAAAACAAACACGAAACGACTTGCTGAAGAATAAAAAAGGAAGGAAGAGTTTTCTGTTTTTGTCCACTGTTTCTGGTCACGTTTTGGACAGAATTTGTGTTGTGCTCTCTTCTATTTTTTCTCTGTGTCGTATATGTTGTAGTCACTATTTTCAAAAGAATCCCAAGTCCCAAGTCCCAAGTCCCACGACCCGAGACCCAAGCCCGGACCTGACGGGACGAGCGGGCGGCGGCAGCGGCGCGCGTGTGGACTTAGCCTTGAACCCAAGCACATCTAGGTCCTCCCTCCTTCAAACACATGGGTTACCTCTTGGGGTCCCAAACCCTTAGCTAATTTTGAGACTTATAAAGAGAACAATTCTTCCTTTTCCCACCGATGTGGTAGATTTGTCCCACACCATATTTCCATGCCTCAAACACCTTACTTCGTGGACCAATATCTCTTTCATTTCTCAATGAAATTTGACGATTCTTGGCCCTACGGTCATCTACTCACTTAGTAGATTATGCACGTATGAAGAGACAAAGCCTCCAACATACGGAACCCTAGCGTTTAAGTCATTAAATATGGGTGGACGCACCTCCCTACCAAAGGCAAATTTCCAACAATCCTCTCTTGAAAGAGATTTTGGCGCACACACAAGGTGCCTACTTTCAGCAATCTTTCAGCGAAAGAATATTGCATCAGGAGAGGTAGCTTCTGCTTTGAACCTTCCCTAGTTGAATACCACCGGACTTACTTACTGCGCGGTGAACGTGATGTCTTGAACCGTCAGTATTTAGTGTAAGCCAAGACAATGATACCAACATAATAACTCTCCTTATTCATTTTCTTCTTATTGTTTTGTCCGTTGGGGCTATGGACACATTTGGATTCTTAAGTGCGTTCATTTGGGGTGGCCTGTCGTCGCACTTAAATAGGTGATCTCCTACAAGGTATCCTGCTATACCACACTTCACAAGTGTTAGGAATCATTAAAAGTTTCTCCAACCTTAACCTCAACCATTTGAGGATCGTTAAAGGTTTGGAAGCTTAACATTTACCCACCATGCAGGTAGCACTTTAATGTCTATTGCGGGAACAACTTTGGATTCATGTTTCCCTACAGAAATCATCATCCGAAGTGCTCTTGCTTCCATCGAAGCGCTCAACTGAACCTTTTGCAGCTTAGTTTTTCCATTGAACCAAATTCTTAGGATCTTCAGTCAATATGGTTAGGTTACCACCGCAAAGGTTCGTATTGTTTAGGTTTTAAGCCCATTCCCCTAGATAGTCAGAACTCTTGATCTTCGGGTAGTCCCTTAATTAAAAGGTCCGCTATATCCTTTGATTAGTAATCAATGAAGTGACACCCGTGATGATCAACTCCCATACGGTTTTATGTCTCCGACAGATCCTGACAGATATGTCCAGACGCCGTTATCCGTGTCCTTTCTAAAGCCGACCGGCTAGCCACAGTGTATAACTGCTGAAGGCACAAGTTTCTCCCAATAAGGGACGTCCTCTAAGGAGTCGTGAAGTTACTCAACTTCTTTCATGCTTTGTATAAAGCGATAAACTCTGATTCCATCATGAATCGGCCGATGCAAGTTTGCTTAGAGGTTTTTCCAAGACCCACCATACACATTTCCTTGTGGCTTTGGTGTTCTTCACATCTGATGTCCAGTTTGCATCACTGTGTTCTCCCAGAACTGCTAGACATCCAGAATATCATAATCCGTAGATAAGTGAATATTTCAGATATCGTCATATCCGACTCAACGCCTTCTATTGATCATTTCTTAAAATAATCAGTGAACCTTAGTTCAACTGATCTGCTTTGTAGGCCGATACCAGGTCGGTTGTAGTGTGTACAATACATTGAACTACATGTGACCTGCACATATCACTCGTTGTCTATGGGTGCACCATGATTCCAATAAGTTCTATGATTCATATCCATTGGTGGCTTCAACGAGACTGTCAATTATCTCACAACTGAGTTTGTAGTTAGACTAGTCCGTTAGATGTCTTAGAAATCCAATTCCTAAGATGTCATCTGTGATACCTATATCTTTTGTTTCAATATAACTTCCACTCTCAGATTGTTGGTTTTCCAAATATTGGCTTTCTAACTTCAGAGTCAATGTTTCTGTGGTCAAATTCATTGTTTTTGTTTTATTTGAAACTTCCAGGACCAAAATGTAAACATTTCAGGGACCAAAATGAAAGTTCAGGAAGAAGCCCAACAGTCCAGCAAACCAACTCTAATCGTCCCCTTCCAACTCTCCGGTTAGGAAGGTTGTTTCAACATCCATGCTACGCAAGACAGCAATGGCCCTGGATGTTAAGCTATTCACATGGAAGCACATGTACAAGTAGCTGAGGCCTTATACTCGTCGGTAGATCCATCTACTTTGTACTCACTTTTGAGTATTCTTTTCCACAACTCAAAGGTTCTTTTCCCGGAGGAAGATCAACCATTACACAAATATGGTTCTATACGATGAAATCTATTTATCTCTTTATAGCTTATTTCCAAAGTAGCGCTTTTGGAGATGACAATTATTTGTTAATTGTCCATAGTTCGTTCTCAACCATACAAGCTAGAAGGCCTGGAACAAGCCTTTGTCCCCTCTTTGCTCCGTCTCGGTTCAACATCTAGAATCACTGAGTTCTGTAGATCTGGAATATTAAGTTCCGGATAGACAGCAACTTCCTCGTTCTCTAGATACGGAACGTCTAGTTTCGGAAAGTCAGGCCCTCGCGGGTTCTCGTTAACCTCGAGCAATTACTTCTTTTTCCTTCTCAAGGAAAGTTATCCTCAAAGAATTCATCATTCTTTGACACCAAGAGGCGATAAGCACTACTATTATTTGCAGATCCAGTGGATATACAATCTACAGTCTTAGGTCCAACTTGACCTATTAAGGTATTCCAACTTCTACCAAGCCACCCCACATCACAACATTTGTATATGAGATCCTTTCCATGTCTCACACGGAGGGTTATCCTTATCCTTATGCGGAGTTCTGTTGAGAATCGCATTAGCGGTAAGGATCGTCTTGCCCCACATAATTTGGGCATACGACTTTGCACTTGGCTAACATCGTTGGACTGAGGTGAGTAATGAGCAGTCGTTTAATGAACGATGCTTCACATTCTCCCCCTCTATCACTACGAATTTCTCAATCCGTAGGCTTAGTTGATTTTCAACTTCTGCTTTGTAGCGCTTATCCGCTTCAACGACTTCATTTTTGATTTTCAACAAACAAAGGATGCAATACGTTGTACCATCATCAATGAAAGTCACAAAGTACTTGTCTTCCCCCTCTATTTTGTATAAACTTCAAATCACCCATGTAGGTGTGACAAAGTACTAGAGGAGCGGTGCTTCTTTCGCTATTCCTTTGACGAAACTTGAAAAGGTGATTTTGCCTTTTCGCCTACCTCACATTCATTTTGAGGGTTTATGTATACAGAAGGCAACAATCTCAAATTCGTTAGCTTTTGAATGACTTTCTATTTAACGTGTCTTAATCTATGATGGCATAGATACACGGATTACAAATATATCATTCATTTGGCTACAGACATACTATACCATTCTTAGTTATTACAGATCTGTTGGACTAGTCTCAAACCAGCTTGACCAACATCGTCCCTTAAACCAAGTTTGGGACATTTATCACTTCATCTAAGAATGATCCCATTCCCTAAAGTCCTTTTGAGGACAACCTCTCCAACCCCTTCTACTTTTAGAGGTGGCGTTGCTTCACATGAACAACATCTTGCCCGTGGTTAGGGCGTAACTGGATCATATGTGATATGGATACTCTGGCCCACTCCAGTTGTTTTGGCAGACTGAGTGTCCAATTTCTTTTCTACCTTTCTTTTGGCCTTCAGATTATTTATAACCTGGAAACTCTGGCCCACTCCAGTTGCTTTGGCAGACTGAGTGTCCAATTTCTTTTCTGTCTTTCCTTTGGCCTTCAGATCATTTAAGACCTGGACATTCTGGCCCACCACACTAGGTGTCCATTACTTTTCCTATAAAATGAATTCTGGCCCCACTCCAGTCGCCCGTAGGCTTTGTATGATTGAGTGTCCAATATCATCCTACAAAGGATCTCTTCTGTCAAATAGTGTGACAGACTCAACGTCTTTAGATAAGACATTATCTTTTAGTCTTTTTCCCTTGAAATTGGTGCCCAGACAATTATTGGCGCTTATTTAAGAGTGGTAACAGTTTTCGCACAGCCAGTAGATCTTTTTCCCTCGTATGTGTGAACATATTTTACATACTTTTAATAATTACACTTAAAAGAACGGATCTTTTTAAGTCGTTTACAAAATCCAATCTTTAAACGGGAAGGAAGATGAGATTAAACTTATGATTTTAAAGCGTAAGGAATATAAATTATTTCGGAAAATATTTTCATATTCCTCCTTACTTTAAGCCATTAGTGAGGAGTTAATCAACCAAGTAATGGCTGATTTAATGTGCAATATAAAGGAGCCTTCTGTCGTTCCCAATTTCAGCTTTCCAGAAATTCCAGGGACCAAACTGTAAATATTAAGCAATTTGGGATCCAAAGAGATAAAATCAGAAGAGGTCCAAGGCCCACGACCCGAGACCCGAGCCAAGACCGGACGGGCGGGCTGCGGCGGCGCGCGTGTGGACTTAGCCTTGAAGTCAAGCACATCTAGGTCCTTCCTCCTTCAAACATATGGGTTACCCCTTGGGGTCCCAAACCCTTAGCCAATTTTGAGACTTATAAAGAGAACAATTCTTCCTTTTTCCACCGATGTGGTAGATTTGTCCCACACCATATTTTCATGCCTCAAACACCTTACTTCGTGGACCAATATCTCTTTCATTTCTTAATGAAATTTGACGATTCTTGGCCCTACGGTCATCTACTCATTAGTAGATTATGCACGTGTGAAGAGACAAAGCCTCCAACATACGGAACCCTAGTGTTTAAGTCATTAAATACGGGTGGACGCACCTCTCCACCAAAGACAAATTTCCAACAACTGCATAACACAAATTGGAACGGGAGGAGCAATTATTGCAGGGTCGACGAGCCTATGAATGATGGATTAAAAAAAGGTGAAAACGAGTTTTTTCCCACAAATGCCCATTTCAGGTGGTCTTTAATTTGTCTTTCAGCACTTTTGGCGCAGCATAAACTAAATTTAGGTCGACATAGTTAACGTTTAGCTTTGGCATATGTATCATAACATCTCACAAGTTATGCCGAACAAAGGGAAACTTTCAACATAATCTGAAAAAGACATAAGTTTAGATTTCGCTTGGCATAGTTAACGTTTATCTTTGGCATATATATCAGCACATCCACACAAGTTATGCCGGAAAATATAAAACTTTCAACATTGAGCATAATTAATCTGAAATACTATACAACTTATGCCGCACAACTTAGTTCCTATATAAATTGTGACGAGCGAGACAAAAGTTTAGTTTCCAAGGATTGGTTCTTACGTAACTATGTCAATCTGAGGCATATCTGAATATTTTTATTGAATAAGCAATAAAAGTAAAAATTAAAGACCAGTGAATCCGAAGAGCAATCCGTGCAAAAAAATTGAAAAGAAATGCTTATGATAGAATTGAATTCACCTAATATGACGTTACAATTACCAAACTTTATTTCGCAGAGATGGACTCCATTATCATTTATCCAATCACTGTTCAATTAATAGAACATCATAAAAGAAGAAGAAATATACTAAAAAAGAGAAGGTAAAATCAAATCATACTTGGGCTCAGTCATAGCTTGGTTCACAGCTCACTCACTGAAGCTATATCCATCCATTCGGCCTGAATCATTGCCCAATAATAATTAAAAAAAAAGTTAAACTAGCGATAAACAACTATCAACAATTACTGAATTTGCAGCAAATTAAAAACTCGACTTAGCCGTTGAATCCGGTCTGACTCCACACTGCATCTCTGACTCGGCTCATGTCCCGACCCTTCAATGTCCGCCCCACGCCTTCAAATACTGAAGTTGTTGTAGATTTTCGGGACCTACCGTACCCACGAGCCAAGTATTCATGTGGCGGAACCATATCCAACTCATGATCATCGACACCATCGTCCGAGTCATGGGATGACTCAACCAAGTCGACTCGATATATCTTTGACCAGTCAGGGACATTCACGGGAGCCGAAGAAGCCATGTGGCGTCCACGTGGAGACTGAACTGCCACGCTGTCCTGTCCACGAAATTGGTGAATGATCCGAGACGACGTTGCTTTACCTGTATCATCAAAAGCCAATGACAAGCCTCCACCTTGGCGGCGACGGCTCGTGAAACTACTCAACCTTCCGTTACTCTCTGCAGTGACGCGTGAATCACAAGCGCCGTTCACCAAATGATCATCGTCGTTGACCATGTAATCAACCGTTGACCAGACATCATTTTCTCCCAATTCCGATGTTTCGTTGACTGTTTCATTTCCATGATTGTAACTATAGCCTCCTAAATACCTTTCACTCGTACTGATGGTCAGTTTTCGACCTTTCGCCATTTATATCGAATTAAAGATACTTTACTTTCGGCCAAATTGATAAAAGAATGTTATGTATATACACTATTACGTACTAGTAAATATATGCTTTCTTTAACTACTTTAGGGTACCGGAATCTTGATTCTCCGGCGATCCCAGAAAAAGATACATAAATAAAAAGAGTTTTTTTTGTTTATATAATGTTATGAGAAAGCTATAAAGGCGTAGACTTAATTTGCAAAGGCTGATGTTTGTATATATAATAAGATGTGATGGGGAAGGGGGGTTACTTAATTTGCATTTCATGTGAATTTGTAAGTCATTTTAGCTTGCAATCATCATTTGATAAATGTTACTATGGCGACATAAAGTATATGGTGATTGGGGAAGTTGAGCACGAAACTGTAAAATCAATCCAAAAAAGAAGAAAAGGAAAAAGAAAAGCCAACTTGGCAGAGGTGATTGGAGATATGGATATACACGCAAAAGGGCAGAGATAGCATGACAGGTGCCAATTACTGAACGGACAACGTCTTGTCAGATTCGATTAGTAGTAAACAAAGCTGGTTTTATCTTATATATTTTATTTTAGTTTATAAAAAAAATCATATTTTTTATTTAACAATTATTTAATGGCATCGTTTCTATTTTATCTTTGTTGAATTTCACTTAAATTTAAATATATACTTATTGTGATTTTTTTTTATTAAAAGTAGACAATTTAGTAAACATAACAAAGTTTTTCTTTATTTTTTGAACTCCATACCTATTCAAATGATGCCACATAAATTAGAATGGGGAAATACTAATTTGTTATACAATTAAGTGACTAACAATCTAACAATTTAATGATATTTTTAAAAACCTTCCTCTTCGTAACACTAATTTTTATTTTTATTTATAATATTACAACCTTTTCTTTGATTTTGAATTTCTATAATAATATTTTAACTTATTTATAATAATATTTTTATAAGAATCTTTATTATTTTTTTACTTTTTATTTATTCTATTAGCTAAGCTACTAATGCTTAAATAAAAGAGAATGAGTGTTTGACAAATATATCGTGTATACACAAATGGTATATACGGATTAAGTAATCCGTATATACAATTTGTGTATACACAGTATATTTGTCAACATCTCTCTTTATTTGAAGCAATTGTGAAAAAAAGGATCGAGTCACAGACCAAAGCCAAAGATGACGGATTTAGTGTAGGGAACCTGAGATAAACTTGTCGCCCTAGAAACGGTAGTCGATTCCTCGGGAACTTGTAAAACTTCCGGCCCTATCATGCGACGGGAATCGTCTAGGCCTGCTTCGGACGCCATAAGACGTAGGGAGTAGAACTGATCTAGGTAGTCTCGTTGGTCGTCTCCGGCCTTTTCTTGTTTTCACCCTCTTAGAGACCTTCATTGGAACTAAGTTACATGTCTTGTTGTTGCGTGGAACTTGTTCAACACGATTAACAAGAGTTAGGTTCTGTGACTTTGAGATCATGTTGACCATAGATGGAGTTTCATAGTCGATGGCGCCACTATTGCTTGAGCTACCACCTTGCAGTATTATTTGTGTTGTGGTGTCTCCTCTAGTTATTGCTCTTTGCCAAGTATGTGAGCTCAAACCCGATTGGACATAAGCTCGTCCTGTTTGTTCATAGCGTTCCCTACTTGCCATTCTCTCCCTGATTTCAGTAAGTTCAGTGTCGAGCCAGCTACAAAGAGCATCACCTGCTTGGGCAGATACAGAAGATAGAAGACAGGCTCTTCTGTTAGCTAGCATGGCTTGAGCACCCTCAAGATTTCCCATTTCTACCATCTGTTGTGCCTCTGCAATGGGTTCTGCTACTGCCAGCCTGTTTATCGGCCTATCAACTTCGCGACTTATTACCACATCTGTAGGAGAGAGCACAGGTGGCCGACGTATCTCAACTGTCTCATCCTTAACACTGACCATTTCTTCGGATGTGGTATTCTTGTAACTGCATGTAATTTGCAACAGAGATGTCTTTGTTGCGCTTTGCTCCATTTCAGCTGAGGGAACAGACAAGTAGACAAGGAATACTTTTTCCTCATTTGCATGCATACAGGTTCCCGATGTTTAGGTAGGAAATGATTCCTTGAGTATTTCATTCTCATTATAACAAATATATACAATATTACAATGTAGTACTAATCTAAGTTTACCTAAAATATAAGATATAATTGATGACAAATTGATTTACAATGATAATTACAATATTACATCTTAATTAGTAGTGGTTGGAAATAATTATGGGATTGTCCCATAATTATTCTTACAATCTCCCGCAGTCTTAGCGGGAGGTTCTTGGATGCTGAGACTGTCCAAAAATTATTAAAAAGTACGCGCGGAAGACCTTTCGTGAAGATGTCTGCAATCTGATAACGGGACGGTACATGGAGAACCCGAACTTGTCAACGGGCAACCTTTTCTCGGACGAATAAGATATCCATTTTGATTTGTTTTGTGTGTTGATGCTGAACAAGATTACCGGATAAGTATATCGCACTCACATTATCACAATAAACAACGGTTGCCTTCTCAATCGGATAATGGAGCTCTAAGAGAATATTACGGAGCCAAGACGATTCAGCGACCACATTGGTCACCCCCCGGTATTCTGCCTCACCGCTTGACAGAGACAAAGTTGGCTGGCGTTTAGAGGACCATGAAATCAAATTATCTCTCAAAAACACACAATAACCTGAGGTTAAACGCTGTGTGTCCGGGCAGCCACCCCAATCCGCATCAGTATAAGAGGATAGAGTCGAGATGAAGGATTTATAAAAATGCAATCCAAACTGAATAGTACCCTGAATGTACCGTAGAATCCGTTTGAGAGCCCTCATATGTTCCTCTTTCGGATCATGCATATGCAAACACACCTGCTGAACAACATAGGAGATACCAGGTCTCGTGAAAGTGAGGTACTGCAAGGCCCCTACGAGACCGCGGTAGTGAGTAGGATCACTCTATGAAGTCCCACCAGTATTACTCAATCTGGCTTTTGTATCCACTAGAGTATGCGATGCCTTGTAGGATAACATACCGACTTTTTCAAGTATCTCCTCGGGGTATTTCTTCTGACTTAGAAACAGACCACCTGCATATTGAGTGACAACAATGCCTAAAAAATAATTTAAAGGAACCAAATCCTTCATCGCAAATTTTGTTGCGAGAAGGGACATAATAGACCGGCGAAGAGAGGTAGATAATGCAGTGAGAATGATGTCATCTACATATAGGAGGATATACGCCATGCCAATGCCCTTCTTATAAATGAATAATGATTGATCGGACTTGCTGTGAGAGAAATCAAGAGTGGATACAAAACATGCAAACCTGTTATACTAAGACCGTGGACCTTGTTTCAAACCATATAGGGACTTTTTCAGCAGACACACATAATCTGGATGTGTCGAGTCTCGAAAACACAGCAGCTGGTGCATGAAAACTGTTTCCTGTAGATGGCCATGCAAAAATGTATTTTTGACATCTAACTGAAGAATAGTCCAGGATTTGGACAGTGTTAGGCTAAGCATTGTCCGGATAGTTGTTGGCTTAACCACCAGACTAAAAGTTTCTCCACAATCTACTCCAACCTGCTAAAACCTGCCATCACCAACAAGACGAGCTTTGTATCTCGCAAAAGAGCCATCATAATTCTTTTTGTGACAGAAAACCCACATAGACCTAATAATGTTCACAGTAGATTTACTAGGCACTAATTCCCACGTCTTATTTTCAATAAGAGCATTAATTTAGTCTAACATGGCAGCTTTCCAATTCGGGTCTAATAAGACTGCTTTGGGATGTTTTAGTATGGGTGATGGTTGAACCGAATATAGTAAGTTAAACTGACGTTTGGGCCAAAAAATCTCGTGCATGGCATGGGTTTCAATGGTTCGAGGTTGTACTATCATCGGTTGGGTGGTAGGGATCTCAGGGGGTGGAGTGGAGTCCAAGTTTGAAGGTGTTGGAGAGTGATTGACCAAGTGGTTATTGGGCTGGGGTAATGGGATGTCTCGGTTTGGTGAGGGAGAAGTGGGCTCCCCCACATGGGCCTGGTTGTTACGGAGACTCAATTGGGCCGAGACCACTGGTCTAATCCCGTGAAGTGATGGGGCGGGGTTAATTAGGTTACTGGGTTGTGGCGGGACAACTGGCGGTTGATTATTGAGATGGTGGTGTAAAATATGATGTATTCCGTTGTCCAAAATATCATATGAAGATGAGGATGCCACATCAGACCTAGCAAACGGGAATTTAGACTCATCAAAAACTACGTGATGAGAGATAATAAATTTCTTTGTCGCCATATCATAACATTTATATCCCCTATGATTTAATGGATATCCTAAAAACACGCAAGGAGTCGACCTAGCTTGCAACTTATGAATGGAAGTAGAAGGAAAGAAAGGATAACACAAACACCCAAACACCCGCAAATGTGTACACGATGGAAGACGATGATTCAACATTTGTGTCGGGGACACATTGGAGAGCAGTTTACTAGGAAGAATATTTAAAAGATATGTTGCCATTTGAAGTGCATGGTGCCAAAAAATTGGTGGTGTGGAAAAATGCACAAGGATGGTGCGAATCATATTATTAATTGTTCGAATTTTCCTTTCGGCTTTCCCATTTTGTGGTGATGTATATGGACACGAAATACGCAAAGACATCCCATTTTGGTGACAAAAATCTTTAAATTGGGTATTTATGAATTCCCCCCATTGTCACATTGAAAACATTTAATGGATTTGTCAAATTGAGTTTTGATAAAAACACTAAATTGTTGAAAAATGGGATAGGTTTGTGATTTATGTCCTAAGGGAAAAGTCCACACAAAAATTGAATAATCATCTAGAATTAGCATATAGTACTTATGACCTGTAGAACTCAAAACAGGTGATGTCCACAAATCACAATGCAAAATATCAAATGGCATATAAGTATTAGAAGTGGAGGATGAAAAAGGGAGCTTAACATGTTTACCAACCACACAAAATTGGCAAACAGAAGAGTCCAAAGTTCGGTAACAAGCAAACAAATTATTCGTCCTAAGAGAATTAAAAACTGGTGCTCCTGGGTGACCCAACCGATTGTGCCAGACAATAGGAGAAATGGCAGCAAAGGTGGATGGTTTGGTTATGCGGTTGTTGGAAACAGATGTGATAGGATACATGTCCCCCGTGCTATTACATCTCATGAGTGGCATCCCCATATGAAAATCCTTCACAGAAAATCCAAAAGGATCAAAATTCACAGAAACATTGTTGTCAATTGTAATTTCTAACATATATCAAGTTCTTAATTAATTTTGGTGCATGAAGGACGTTTTTCAAGTATAATGGAGGGTGTGGAGATGGTAGTGTTACCTGACCAATACCACAAATTAGAATTTCATGACCACTGCCGACAACAATATTTTTATTATTGCTCATATTGAAATAAGAAGAGAGATTATCTTGAGATGCCGTCATGTGTAACGTAACCCCTGTATCCATGTACCATGACTCGTCCGGAACACTTAGATTCATGTAGTTCATGGCTTGTTCGATATCGGTGGGCTATAGATGGTGTCTGAGCCGCAAATGCATATTGGGGATAAGACCTAGAATTCTGAGTTGACGAATTGAAGGTGGAGGCCTGGCCCACGAAGAAGTAGGGTACGGATATGGCGGGGCAGCCCACGGTGGGTATTGCCCCCACTAATTACCGCCGCTGCCTTGACGCCACTGCCCGGACTGCCCGCTGTCGTCGACGAGTTGGCCACCGCCACGACTTCGTCCTTTTCCACCATTATTTTTCTCTTTGTTATTGTTACGGTTTGAACCCTGTTTTTTGCCATTATTTTGACGATTATCATTGCCCCCCGAACCAAAATTTTGGGGCTCCGAATCCGTGGAAAATGAATTAGTGAAGACGAGAGCAGTGTCGACGGTGGAAGCTCTAAAAGATGCCTGTTTTGCCTTCCGTGTTTCCTCGAGGATTAACCTCGAACGGGCCTCACAAAAAGGAGGCAATGGATTACTTTGCTGACTGAACGTAGCAACCTCATCATACTGTTCATTCAATCCTGCAATCAACTGAAGGACCAACTGTTGATTTGTCACGGGCGAACCAAAGTTGGATAATTGGTCCGCAAGCATCTTTAATTCCTGACAATAAGAGGAGATATTGGAAAAATCATCCAGTTTAATATTCGTAAACTGTTGTTCAAGATAAACCGTCCTAAAAACTTTGTTATCCTGAAATATATTTTGTAGACGTTCCCAGCCCTGTTGAGCCGTAGAATTCGGCTCCAAAATAGTATGTAAAAGGTCGTTGGATATAGTGCCATAAATCTAGTGAAGGACAATAGCATCCAACCGGGATCATAACTTTTTGTTCACCAAACCGGCGTCTGAGGATGACTCGGAAGGTATAATGTGGTCGATGACCTCATAGGCACGACAATGGATTTTGAACAATTCTGCCCAAGATGTATATTGCCCTTTCTCCATTTCAAGGGTTATAGAGATGAAGTTCTTGACGTTGTTAACGGCAAGAGCCGGATGGAAAGTTTATTTTTCGGCCATAGTTTCCACTAGAATCAAAAGAATAAGAGAAGTGGGTTGTGTTTTTTATGGTAGTGGATGGAAGAACTCTAATTTTTTATTAGGCTTTTTGGATAGAGAAGTAAGTGTTTTAGCTGAGAGTGGGGGTGGGGGGTGAAGGGGTTTAGGAGTTTGTTTTAGGTTTAGGTATTAGAGACTTAAACCTAAAGTTGGCCAAAAAAAATGAGTAGAAAAAGAAGAAAAGAAGTCGTGTAAGGGAGGAAAAGAAAAAGGTTTAGGGCAAAGGATCTTTGGCTATTGATACCATGTAGGAAATGATTTCTTGAGTATTTCATTCCCATGATAGCAAATATATACAATATTACAATGTAGTACTAATCTAAGTTTACCTAAAATATAAGATGATAATCTACCTAATTGATGACAAATTGATTTACAATAATAATTACAATATTACATCTTAATTAGTAGTGATTGGAAATAATTATGGGATTGTCCCATAATTATTCTTACAGTTTATTACCCCTTGCTTTCCCTGTTCAGAAATTTCACTAGCATATCTTCCTGAAGGGATGGATCCAATATCTACTCCACGTGATGTTGACCTAACGGTAAGCTTTAGTTCCTAGACTACAACACTAAGGAGACCACCAATACACATTGCAAAGGCATCTTGAATAGTACCAACAGTCTCAATGAATGAAAATGTACCACCTGATGCATCTGAGATAGCATGCATAGCAGAGGAATCATGGTCTAAACCAAACCCAAACGTATGTACATGGAAAGTTGGAAGCTAGTCTGCTGCTAGTGCTTCTCCATTGCGAGGACAAATGCAAGAAGGTAATAGATTCAGAAAGTCAGGACCTGAGGTTGCATTTGAGGACCTGCGATTCCGAGGACTCCGCCGGTGGTTGGCATTGTAAGAGTGTAATAATCTCCATTGGAGAGTATTCTTATTAATTCACAATATATATAGTTGTACAAAGGTGGATCCCTAATACAGTAAGAATCCTAATTATCATAAATATACAACAATCATAATTACATAATATACAGTGAATATTCTGAGAATATTCGCTAATACACCCCCTCAGTCGGTGCAAGAGGAGACCGGACGCTAAGACTGGATCTGAAGTCGAGGAACAACTGTCTGGGAAGCCCTTTTGTAAAGATATCTGCATACTGATATGACGAAGGCACATGCAACACTTTGACATGACCGAGAGCAACCTTCTCACGAACAAAGTGTATATCCATCTCAATGTGTTTGGTTCTCTGATGTTGAACCGGATTGTGAGATAGATATATGGCAGATATGTTATCACGGTAGACGATGTACGTCTTACGTAAAGGACACTGGAATTCCAAAAGTAGATTTCGGCGTCAACAGATCTCAGCGACAACGTTGGCAACGCCTCTGTACTCTGCTTCGGCACTCGAACGGGATAGTGTGGCTTGCCTCTTGGCAGACTATGAAATGAGATTATCTCCTAAGAATACACAATAGTCAGAGGTGGAGCATCGCGTGTCCGGATACCCTGCCCAATTTGCATCCATGTATGATAGTAGCCTGATCGGTGCAGAGGGGTATAGATGCAACCCATAGTCAAGTGTGCCTTTAATGTATCAAATGATACGCTTAAGAGTAGTGAAGTGAGACTCACTGGAGGCATGCATAAATAGACACACCTGCTGAACAACATAATATCAGGCCTGGTGAAGGTAAAATACTGAAGTGCACCTGCAAGGCTCCTATAAAGAGTAGGACCGGAGATTGGAGCACCATCAACAACACTATGCTTTGATTTAGAATCTACCGTAGTGGGCATGATCTTGCAATTGGCCATCTTAGCCCAGTACACGATCTTCTCTGCATACTTACGCTGACTCAGGAACATAGTATCTGCCGATCTGGTCAATGATATCCCCAAGAAGTAACTCAATTTGCCCAAGTTAGTCATAGCAAATTCAATTTTAAGTAAAGCAATAACCTCATTTTTCAACCCATCAGATGAGGCAATGAGAACAATATCATCCACATATAGCAGTAAGTAAGCAATACTACTACCTCGATGAAAAATGAAAAGAGAATTATCACACCTGATGTATACAAACCCAATCTGTACAATGTACATGGCAAAGCGTTCATACCACGCTCTGGGGGCCTGTTTCAAACCATACAGTGACTTACGGAGAAGACATACATACTGAGGGGCTGCTGGATGGACAAAGCCATGTGGTTGATGCATGTAAAACCGTGTCTTTCAAGTCTCCATGTAGAAACGCATTTTTCACATCAAGCTGATGAATCAGCCAATACTTGCCCATGGCTATACTCAGAACTAAGGGTGGCCAACGGGGCGGGATGGGACCCGACGGGATGGTGGGAGGTAGGGCGGGACCGGTCCTCCAGTGGGACTGGCGGGATCCGCCGATGTCCCGTCCCATTCCCGATCCCGTTGGAAAAGGAGACTGGTATTATCGGGTCGGGGCGGGACGAGGTCTGGTTTTTTCGATTGTTTTTTGCACTTAATTTAAAAAATAACATATATATAAACACCTCAATAATTGAATAAGATAGTGCAATAAAAATATCACAAGACTGTTTTTGTGCCTCTTATATTATTTAATAGAAATATGATTCTTTATAATACAATTGTCAAAATTGCAACTTTGTGGTGTTGAAAGTTGCAAATAACATAGTAAAATTGCAATTAAAAAAATTACATATTTAAAAATACCCTTTCTAGTTTCTTTATAATTTCTTGTGGTTCTTCGGTTGGAATTGATATTTGTTGGTCAAATTGCTCAACGTCGCTTCCACCTCCGTCGGATAAGATTTCGTTGTAGTTTTCGTCTTCTTCTTCGTTGATCTTCGGTTGACCACACCTTCTCCGCTCCGCTCGTATCCAATCTCTGAATAATCCTGCAATCTCCAAGCTATCTCCCGCTAATGAGTGTCTGTGCTTTCCTATTTGAAATCTGCCGGCCGAAAAAATGCATTCAGACGCTGTTGATGACGCTTGAATGTTCAACACATCTTGGGCCATCTTTAACAGTGTCAGAAATGTCTTCTCATTCTCCCTCCAGTATTTCAGCAAGTCTTCACGTCCTTCTTCATTGAGAATTGCTTGGTACGGTACAACACCCTGCAAAATAAAAACATCGAACTCGCTAGCTTGATTAGTAGTGGTACCACTAAACATTCTATTTTTAAGGCTTTCAATACTAGTCGTAGAAACAACATGTCTTTTTTGAGGTTGTATTGAAGAAGAAGAAGAAGAAGAAGATGGTATGGAAGCCGGTTGGTTGCTAGCACTTTCTTGTTGGTAATGCCTATATACTTTTTTGCATTCATCTTGTATGCTAAACAACACTTCTTCTTTAATTTGTTCAATAGGTGGTGGGTCATTTGGATTTTTTGGAGTAGGAGGTGGAAGTACTGCTATACAATCATAAATAGTTTCAATTAGTGTTTTACAATCGTCTATTTTAATAGTCGGATTTAATACATCACCAATAATATAAATAGTGGGAATAGGAAAAAATATTTTTTTTAATTTGATAAACATTTTTTTAATAGGTGCCTTATAAACTAATTTTTCTATATATTCACTAAGTAATAAAAATATTGGAGCTATATAAAATAATATTGTTGAAATAGTAGGATAGTATATACCGGAAAATTCTTTGTTGCTTGAAAATATTTCTCTAGAAATACAATAAGTTCTGAATTTTTTTCCCAATCGTTATCTACAATCATATCAGTTGGATTTCGATTATGGACGTTTAAAAAATAAAGTTATAGGTCTTCTATAATCATAAGCAACAAGTAGTTGTTCGTATAAAGAATTTCACCTAGTCGCTACTTCTTCGGGAATTTTTCTATAAGCTAGTCTACAATCGTGACAAATTTATTTATATTCTTTTTTTCGTTGTATTCTATTACTTCTAAAAATAAAGTTTATAGTAAATTGTATTTTATTAAGAATGTCTTCAAAAAGTGAAAGACCGTCATTTACAACTAAGTTATAAATATGACACGCACATTTTATATGAAATTGATTTGGAAAAGATGGAGTTAAAAGATCTTTTAAAATTCTAATAGCATAATTATTAGAAGAAGCATTATCTAATGTAATAGTCATAATTTTATCAGTTATGCCATAATAATCGCAAACTGAATAAATATTTTCTGCAATAAAAGTACTAGTGTGCCTATCATCTATATATCTATACGCTAAAATACGTTTTTGCGTAGACCATTTGTAATCTATCTAATGACATGTTACCATTAAATAATCATGTTTGTTAGTACTACGACCTATATCAGACGTGATAGATACTTTATCAGGAAAATAATATAAGGAATAACGTAAATACTGTTAATATTCATGTGCAAATTTAAATATATCTCTCTTAACAGGTGATCTAGGAAAACCGTTAAAAGTAGGATTATACATATCTCTAATGTAATGAATAAAACCAGGAGAGGAAGGAAATGAAAAAGGCAAACCCTCCACCGCAACTAATTTTGCTATTGCTTCCCTATCTCTATGTTTATCGTATCCTTCGTCATACGGTTAATTTGACCCTGTACTTGGTTCAGGATAGTATGTGAACCTTGTCCCGACTGAGAGCGCATTGGCGTACCCGATTTTTCAGCTAGGTATTGGTCACACCTAGCTTTGTGAAGGTTTTGTACATGTCTAAATAAACCTCACATCCCACCCTGACCTTTTCCCATTTAAATTTATAAACATTTTTACAAATTTGACATCTAACTACTTAATTCTCTTCGTCCCTATAAAAAACAATTCATGCATCTCATTTTAATTTTCATTTTATTGGCCCTCGTATCATACTAGGGGGAATAGGAGGCGTTCCAATTGGAGGTGCACTAGTGGGTGTGTCATCTAGATTAATGTTTGTGTCATCTGGATTATCTTCTAAATTAAAGTCTGGTTGAGTTGCAGAAAATATCTCATCGTCTAAATCTAATGGTATTTCAGGAAAAAATTCAGTTTCATGTGTGTAATCAACCAAATCATCTTGTCTAGGAATATGATGACTAGAAGAAGTACCCCTGTCCTTGTTACCCCTACTAGAAGAAGCCTTACCCTTAAACATATCTCTAAATTCTTCCATTTTAGTTATGCTAATAAATAGTTAAAGATAATGAAATTAAGTGTGCTAATTAAATAAAGAAACAATAATAATTTAATGAAGGAACGAATGTACCAAACGTCGACGTAACGTCGACGTGTAATTGAGGTTGAAAATTGAAACTTTGCACGATGGATGATCCTCAAGCTAGTTGCCAATTTCACTCCCAATTTTTAAACTTTGATGTAGTTATACAAATGAATAAATAAAATTTAATATTTAGTAGACAATGTAGACTTGTAGAGATGTGGAGAGATAGATTGAGAGATTAGAGAGATTGTAGGAAAATTTGTGAGTAAGATGAAGAGAAAATGAAGTATTTATAGTTGAGAAATTGGGTTAAAGTGTAAAGATATTAACTTAGGAGTTAAAAATAAATATTAAGGGGGTAGGGGGGAGGCCAAAAATGGACGTTGCACAATGACCAAAATATAAAATGGTCGTTGTGCAACAACCATTTTTGCAAAGGGGAGGGATCAGGGCGGGACCGAGGTGGGTCGGGCATAGCGGGACTGGGGCGGGACGAGCCCAGGTCTGGTCCCGTTACCAATTTTTTATAGTGCGGTAGGGGCAGGACTGGGGTGGGGTCGGGGCAGGGTTTGGGTCGGGACCGGGCCAACCCGCCTCCTTGGCCATCCTTTCTCAAAACTATGTGAATGGTAGCCGGTTTGACAACCGGACTGAGCGTCTCACTACAATCAATACCCTCCTGCTGATTTATGCCATTAGCCACAAGTCTCGCATTATACCTCTCTAGATCACCACTGTCTCTGTATTTTTGACGAAAGAGCCACATGCAATGAATCACATTCACCCCCTTCGGTCTAGGAACCAAATCCCACGTGTGCTATTTTGTTAAGGCATTAAATTCCTCACACATAGCCGCATTACAATTAGGGTCTAGTTTGGCTAATTTGGGGTTTTTGAAAATTGGGAAAATTGTTTGTGTAGATAGGTTAAAATGGACTTTGGGATTAAAAATCATGTGTTGAGCACGGGTTTCCATTCGGTGCGTTGGGGCAGTAAGTGGGCGGTTATTTAGGTGGGTTATTAGTTGCGGGTCACTAACCTGGTAAGTGGTGCTGGGTTGGGGAGTGGTAGAACAGGGGAATGGGTGAGGTGGGGTGCGAGTTGTTAGAAGGTCTGTTGGGGGCGAAAATGGGTCGGGTATGGTCAAAGATGTGGGTTAGATGGTATGGTGTTGGGTAGATACCGTCGGGTAAGGTGACGATGGTGGGTGCAGGATAGGGCAGTGATCTGTTGGGGTGGTGGTGATGTTTCCGGTAACAGGCTGGATGATGGGGAATGGGTGGGTAACTGGGTTGTCGAAAGTGCTGGTTGGCGGAGGCGGTAGAGCATCTGGCAGTGGGTGAAGGTTCTGGGTGGTGGTGGGGGTGGACCGATTGCCAGTGGCGGTGGCAACCGACGATGGCTGAAATTGAGTGGTAGCCGGTGACACTACCGCAGAGTTGACGACGGGAGTGCCAGCGGTGGGTGGCAGGGACGGGTTCACGGTGACGGACTAGTGCAGTTGGCTGAGAATGACGAGGGAGATGTCGGGCTCGTCAAGAAATGTATAGTATGGTTTAAAGAATTTTTGAAAATTCAAAAAAAGGAATATGGTCTCGTCAAACGTGACGTGACGGGAGACATGGATTTGACAAGTGGATAAGTCATAACATAGATAGCCCCTATGATTAGACGAGAACCTACGAATACACACGGAGTAGTTCGAGGTGCTAATTTGTGAGGGGAAGTGGATGCAAGTTTAGGATAACACAGGCAACCAAATATCCTTAGGTGATAGTAAGAGGGGATCCTACAGTATAAAATTTCGGTTGGAGTCATATTGTGAAGGGTGCTAGTAGGTGAAATATTTAGAATATATTCTACCATTTTGACTGCATAGACCCAGAAGGACGGAAGAAGGGAGACATGAAACATGAGAGTACGAACCATGTTATTAATGGTGCGGATGATTCGTTCTGCTTTACCATTTTGAGGCGATGTGTGGGGACACGAGAATCGGAAAACCGTGCCATTATTTCTACAGAATTGGTGAAACATGGAATTAATGAATTCACGACTATTATCATACTGAAATTATTTATGCATTTTTCAAACTGTGTTTGATAAAAGTACGAAACTCAAGAAATTTGGCAAACACGTCTGATTTAAATTTGAGTGGGTAGATTCAAATATAATGAGAAAAATCATCTAACAAGACAAGATACTATTTATGACCCAGTGACCTAGAGATAGGAGATGTACACTAATCAGCATGAATAATATCAAAGGGAGAAAACGTAACACTTGAAGATGATTTAAAAGGAAGACGGACATGCTTTCCTAAAGAACAAGCAACACAATGCTGGGCAAGTTTCCCATTATTACATTTAATAAAATTATTGCCTCTAAGATAATTAAAAACGGGGGCTCCTGGATGGCCAAGCCTATTATGCCAAGTTGATGGAGAGATAACAACGAGAGAAATGGGACAGCATGAGCTGGCAGCAGAGGTGGATGAGAATGGATATATCACCTGTGCTATTACATGTCGTAAGAGATGTCCCTGTACGAAGATCCTTCACAGTAAAACCAAAAGGGTCAAAGTCAACAGAGACATAATTATTATGAGTAAATTTTCTGACAGAAATTAGGCTCTTAATGATGTTTGGAGCATACATGACATTGTTAAGGGAAAATGGTGGGTGGGGCGGTTGTGTGTAGGTGGTACCATAACCCTGTATTGGAATGCGATGACCATTACCAACTGTAATGTATTGATGATACTTTAATCGAAACAGTTTGGGAATATTACATGCAGAGCGGGTGAGGTGAGATGTGGCTCCCGTGTCCATGTACCAATTTTCATCGGGTTGTTGCAAGTTCAAACTGCTAAAAGCCTGGCCTAAATCAGTCGGGGCCAGACCAGAGGATGACTGTGGGTACTAAGCCTAGATTAAGTGGGCTTCGTGTGGCTGTAATTGGGCTGACCGAGTTACTGGAACGGGGCCTAATATTCCCTGATGTGGGAAAGGAAATTGGGCCGAGACATGGGCAGGATAGGTGGCCCAATTCCCGTTCTAAAATTGGGTAACTGGGCGAGTCCAGTTCGCATAGGGATCGGACTACTGCGGCTGTTGATTCTGCTGCTAGTCGCGACCCCCTTACCCATGACCCTTTCCACATCTGCCACTGCCTTGGCCTCTACCACCCCTGCCGCCGCGGTTTTGCTGCTGTTGATTATTTTTTGGCCGAGGCGAGCCGACGGTGATGGTATTTTGGGGAGATATTTCGACTGCTAACGCCTTTTGATTGTGCTCGTCCTGTTTTGTACGTCGGGCTTCTTCTAGCAATAATTGCGAGCGGGCTTTATTGAAACTGGGTAACGGATCAGCCTACTGTATCATGGTGGCTAAAATGTCGTACTAACCTTTTGGTAAGCCTGCAACTAATTGTAGTACGATCATTGTTTCAGAAATAGGTGTGTCAACGTTAGTCAATTGGTCCGCCACTAGTTTCAACTTCTTGCAATAATCGGACATGTTAGAGAAATTGTCACGACGTGTATTATTAAATTATTCTTCCAAATACACAGCCCTAGTGTGCTTGTTATCTTGAAAAAATTCCTCTAACCGAATCCATAGATCACGGGCCGAGGCACTGGGTTTCATGATGGTAAGAAGTAAGTCCTGAGAGATAGTGCCATATATCCATTGTTTGACAACGACTTCTAGACGACGCCATGTTGAGTCATTAACCTCAGGGGGGAGAGGGAAGGAGTCGTCGATGTGGTCAAGCACATTATAGACACATGCATAAATACGGAAAAGTTCAACCCATGGAGAATACTGATCGTTTTGTTAATCAAGAATTATGGGAAGAAAGTTCTTGATATTGGTGACGGTGAGGGCTGGATGAACACAGGGTGAAAATGATGATTTTGGTATGTCAGGGGTGACGACTGTTGAGGTTGAAGCTACTGTGGGAGTTGTAAGAGGAGTCATTATGGTGGATAAATTTTATCGAATTAGGAAAAAGAAGACAAAGAAGAACAAAGAAAGAGAAGGGGGTCTTCTCGGCCAAACAGGTGGCGGCCTCCGGTGGTTGTGAGAAAACCTAGGGGGCCAGAAATTGTTAGAGAAGACTTAAGGTTTTGGCTCTTGATACCATGTAAGAGTGTAATAATCTCCCTTGGGGAGTCTTCTCATTAATTCACAATATATATAATTGTACAAATATGGAACCCTAATACAGTAAAGATCCTAATTTACCATAAATATACAACAATCATAATTACATAATATACGGTGAATATTGTGAGAATATTCGCTAATAGGCATTATCACCGTTGTTGGTGTCTCTCCCATCTAATAAAAGAACAATGCTTGCAACTAGGTTATTTTCATGTCTTTCTTCAAGAACTCGAACCCCCTTCTTGAGTCCTTCCACGATATTTGTCCCACCATTTGCTGAAATGGCATTAACAGCATATGCAGCCTCTCTGCGCCCTTGCTCTGTCATCCTTCGCAAGGGTAAGTTTCTTTGAGCTCTTGATGAAAAGGTAACAATAGCTAGACGGTCAGAAGGCCCCAAGTTATCTAAGACAAAACAAACTGCTTGCTTCAGGAGAGTTAGTTTTGATCCAGCCATGCTGCCACTAATATCTAGAATTGTGACCAGGTCAATAGGTGCGCGCTCTTATTGCCGAGCATCATCAGCAAGTGGGGTGTCCTTACTCCAACAAGAACAACAAATCTTGAAATATTATTAGAAGCATCAATTACAGAATATTCAGGAAAAACTTTCAAGACTACACTCTCTGGATGAACAGTGGAAGGGGATGAGGTCTGATCCACAATGATGCTGGGAAGAGGTTCATCATTAGAGAAGTGAAGCGGCTCAGGAAGGGGCAGAAACACAGGTGGTGGAACACGAGGAATATTGTCAAGGTAATTATCTTCAAGTAGAGAGGCACGAGTCCGCTCTACATTATTAATGTTTGCATCAGTACTAAAGGACGCCATGAGAGGTATCTCTTTCCATTTGCATCTGCAGATAGGGAAAAGGTATTTTCCATGCTTAATGTTGTTGGCAATACAGCTGAAATGGAATGAGTGGGAGCATTCAGCAGTGAATATCGCCTGACAATTCCCAGTCTTCATACTCCCAAGGCAAATGGCACATGTTCTCTTAGAGGATCGGGTGGTGCTACTGAATCTTCTGGATATACGGGAGAACATGGAGGAAGATGAAGAAGATGCAGCGGAGGGCGACCGAGTAAACGGTGGTGATTTAGAATCGAAGGATGCGTGGCGTTCCCCGGTGGAGACTTAGGTTGTCAAAACGATAACATTTTCTACAGTTTGCTCCATGTCCCTGACATTCTTCTCTCAGAATTGATGTTAGGGTTTGGGTTTGTATGGCAAAAAATAACGAACGTAAATTGAAGAAGAAGAAGAAGAGAGGATTGAGTCACACACTCTCTATACCATGTAAAGAATGAATCTTGGGCCTAACTCAACCCCAAAAGCTAACTTGTACGGTGAGGATTGTCCAAGTCCATATAAGGAGTCCATGTTTCCATTCCATATCCAGACGCTAATACTGGATCTGAAGTTGAGAAAGAGCTATCTAGGAAGTCATTTTGTGAAGATATCTGCATACTGATACGAATAAGCCACGTGTAACACCTTAACATGACCGAGAGCAACCTTCTCACGAACAAAGTGTATATCCATCTCAATGTGCTTGGTTCGCTGATGCTGAACTGGATTATGAGTATGTTATCACAATAGACCAAATACCCCTTACGCAAGAGACACTGAAGCTCCAAAAGAAGGTTTCAAAGCCAACAGATCTCAGCAACAACATTTGTAACGCCTTGATACTCTGCTTCTGCACTTGAACGGGATAAGGTGTCTTGCCGCTTGCCAGACCACGAAATAAGGTTATCCCCTAAGAACACACAATAGCCGTAAGTGGAGCGTCGTGTGTCCGGATAGCCTGCCCAATCAACATCCGTTTATGATAACAATCTGTTCGGTGTTGAGGGGTATAAGTGCAATCCATAATCAAGTGTGCCCTTAAAGTATCGAATGATACGCTTGAGGGCAGTAAGATAAGTCTCCCTAGGGGCATGCATGAATAGGCACACCTGCTGAACGACATACGCAATATCAGGACAGGTGAAGGTAAGATACTGTAGTGCACCGGCAAGAATAATATAAAGAGTGGGATTGGATATATGAGCATCATCAACAAAACTAAGCTTTGATTTAGAGTCAATCGGAGTGGACATGATCTTGCAGTTCGTCATTTTAGCCCTGTACACTATCTCCTTTGCATACTTGTACTGACACAAGGATATAGTATCTGCAGAACGAGTCACTGATATCCCCAAAAAATAGCTCAACTTCCCCAAGTCACTCATAGCAAATTCGGTTTTAAGTAGTGCAATAATCTCATTTTTCAACACATCAGAGGAGGCAATAAGCACAATGTCATCCACATATAATAATAAATAAGCAATGCTACTACCTTGCTGAAGAATAAATAGAGAATTATCACACTTGCTGCATACGAATCTAATTTGCATAATGTACTGTGCAAAATGATCATACCACGCTCGAGGGGCCTGTTTCAAACCATAAAGTGACTTACGAAGACGACAGACATACTGAGGGGCTACTGGATGGATAAAACCAGGCGGTTGATGCATATAAATAGTTTCTTTCAGACCACTATGTAGAAACATAGTTTTTACATCAAGCTGATGTATTGGCCAATGCCTACCCATGTCAATACTCAGAACTGTGCGAATGGTAGCAGGTTTAACAACCAGACTGAACATCTCACCACAATCAATGCCCTCATGCTGATTAGCGCCATTAGCCACAAGTCTCGCATTGTACCTCTCTAGATCACCATTGTCTCTGTATTTGTGATGAAAAAGCCACATGCATTGGATCACATTCACCCCCTCCGATCTAGGAACCAAATCCCAAGTGTGTTGTTTTGTTAAAGCATTAAATTTCTCACACATGGTTACATTCTAAATAGGGTCTAGTTTGGCTAATTTAGGGTTTTTGAGAATTTAGGAAACAGTTTGGTGGACAAGTTAAATTGGGCTTTGGGTTTAAAAATACTGTATTGGGCACGGGTTTCCATACGGTGAGTGGGGGCAGGAGTACTTTCGGTATTTGTGTGTAGAGTTGGGTTCTGAGAATTTGGTGACGGGATGTTTTTAGTTTGGGGGCAGGGTTCGATGATGGGTTGTGGTGTCGGGTGTGTGGTTTCTGATTTTGACAGAGGGTGTGGTGGTGGTATTTATCTGGAAGGATCGATGCGGTTTGGGTTATATAATGTGGGGTATAAAATCGGTGGCGGGTTGGGGCTGAGGTCTGGTGGTGTGAGTGTGGCAGTCTGGGTACCGGGGTTGGTGTGAAATGGGTTTCCGGTAACTGGTTGGGCTGCAGTGTTAGAATAATAGTATGGTGGTATTATGGCGGTCGTTGGTTGAATGAGTCGGTTGGAGGTCTGGGTGTCTACCGGAGGTGACAGTTGGACGGTGTGGTGCATTCCGGTGGTGGAGACATGGATTGGCGTTGACAGTGACTGATCGGAGTCACTATCGGAGGTGGTAGTGACGGGTGTCATGGAGGTCGATGATTTAACAATGGTGGTGGGATGGTATAGTTCTTTGAGTATGACGGGGGAGGTCTCAAACTCAAGAAATGTGTAGTCCATGTTATTAATTTTTTGGATATTTGCAAAACGAAAATCATCTCGTCAAACGTAATGTGACGAGAGACGTGAATTTAATGGGTGGACACATCATAGCATAAATAGCCCCTATGATTAGACGGGAAACCTACGAAGACACACGGAGTGGTTCGGGGTGCTAATTTATGAGGGGAAGTAGATGCAAGATTTGGATAGCACATGTAACCGAAAATTCATAGATGCTCATAAGTTGGGATCCTACGAAAGAGAATTTCGGTGGATTTTCTATTTTGGATATTCTAAGTGGGCAAAATATTTAGAATATATTCGGCCATTTTCACAGCATAGACCCAAAAGGGAGGGGGGAAGGAGACATGAAATAGGATTGTATGAACTATGTTATTGATAATGCAAATGATTCGTTCGGCCTTGCAATTTTAGAAGGAAGTGCGGGGAAACGAGAATAAAAAACCATGCCATTAGTAGAGAAAAAATTGTGAAACGCAGAATTATTGAACTCGAGACAGTTATCACATTGAAGCGATTTTATGTCTTTTTCAAATTGTGTTTTGACATAGACATGGAATGCAAGAAACTTGGCAAACACTTCAGACTTGAATTTAAGCGGATAGACCCAGACAAAGTGTAAAAAGTCATCTAATCAGACGAGATAAAATTTATGACCCAGTGAGCTAGTAATGAGAGATGTCCATAAATGTGCATGAACAATGTCAAAGGGAGAATACGTAACACTTGAAGAAGACTGAAATGGAAGGCGAACATGTTTGCCTAAAGGGAAAAATAGACACTGTTGGGCAAATTTTCCATTATGACAATGAATTAAGTTATTGTTTCTATGAAAATTAAAAACAGGGGCTCCTGGATGTCCAAGTCTATTGTGCCAGGTTGACGGAGAAATTATTGCTAAAGAGGTGTGAGGAGTGACATGTGCAGTTAGAGATGTGGGAGGGTTGACACTAGCAGCGGACGTGGATAGGAAATGATAGAGATCACCCTCACTATTGCATCTCCTAAGGAGTTTTCCGGTATGAAAAATCCAAACGGATCAAAATTATCAGTGGCAAATTTCCTAACTGAGATTAGGTTTTTGATAATGATAGGAGTATATAAGACATTATTCAGGGAGAATTGGAGATGCGGTAGTGGGGTTAGTAAGTGGCCAAACTCTTGGACTGGAAAACGATGACCATTTTCGATCATAATAGATTGTGGAGTATTTAAATTCCGTAGTTGAGGAAGATTGCTAGAATTATTGGTGAGGTGAGACGTGGCACCTATATCCATATACCACGCATTATCGAGCTGTCGATGAGTGAAAGTGCCGAAAGCCTGGCCCAAACTGGATTGGGGATGACTAGGAACAGACAGATTGGCTCCCAAACATTGGGCCTGATTAGTATGGCCCGTCGGCTGTGCTCCTAGACTGATGGGCCGCTGCTGGGCAGCAGGAAAGTGGGTCGTATGACTGTGGCCCATCGTATTATATGGGGTGGACTGCATGGCTTTCGGACAAAAAAATTTCTCGAGAACAGGAAAAAAAACCAGACAAAGAGTTTTGTTTCTGACAATTCATTTTAAAAAGAAGACAAACTGCTTTGGCGGAAAGCAAAGGAAACATGCTATTTTGGCAGAAAAAGCGGACATCTTGCTGTCTCGGGCAGTATAGTTGTTGTGTTGCTTGGATAAGGAAACAGAAAGCAAAAGAAAAGAAAAGAAGCAATTGTTTCTCGAGTAGAGAAATACAGAGCAATTGTTTCTTGGGAAGAGAGGCCTTTGCAAGGGTTTCTGTAATGTTCTCGGACAAAAGGAAAAAGAAGGCTAAAAATTCGCAGAACCCGAGGGGCTGCGACAACTGAGGAAAGAAAGTAGGGTTTAGGTTTTGGCTTCCCTCGATTTTATTTGAAGATTTTTGGGACAGTCTCAGCGTAATTCTTTATCGTAAAGATCCTTCGTATTCTTATCTTAGGGTGTTTGTGCTATCCACTTTTCCCGTCCACTACAATTAACAAACTTCAAGCCCATTCTACCGCTTTAAATAAAAGAAAGAGAGAGTGTTGACAAATATACCGTGTATACACAAATTGTATATACGAATTAGGATTGTAATTAAACTAGTGTACAAACTTAATCCGTATATACAATTTGTGTATACACAGTATATTTGTCAACACTCTCTCTCTTTACTAAGGGACTTCCCTCGGTTTTATTTGAAAATTTTAGGGACAATCTTAGCGTAAGACAACCGCCCGTTATGACTGCGGGGGTGTGACAAATATACCGTGTATACACAAATTGTATATACGGATTAAAATTGTAATTAAACTAGTGTACAAACTTACCATAGTTGTAGAATTCTAGTACAATTATGATTAGGATTTAGAATTATAGTATGAATAGGATTTTCCATATTAAAATATTGTAACTTGTATATATACCCCATTCATTAATAAAAATAATCAAGTGATTATTTCTTTCAAGTGTGTAGGCATGTTTACAATTCTTTTACTTCGAAACCATTTGAATAAGCTGAACTTAATTTAGTTTTTGTTGGAAATTTGCCTTTGGTGGGGAGGTGCGTCCACCCATATTTAATGACTTAAACACTAGGGTTTCGCATGTTGGAGGCTTTGTCTCTTCACACGTGCATAATCTACTAAGTGAGTAGATGACCGTAGGGCCAAGGATCATCAAATTTCGTTAAAAATGAAAGAGATATTGGTCCACGAAGTAAGGTGTTTGAGGCATGGAAATATGGTGTGGGACAAATCTACCACATCGGTGGGAAAAAGAAGAATTGTTCTCTTTATAAGTCTCAAAATTGGCTAAGGGTTTGGTACCCCAAGGGGTAACCCATGTGTTTGAAGGAGGGATGACCTAGATGTGGGTTCGAGGCTAAGTCCACATGCGCGTCGCCGCCGCCCGTCCGTCCCATCCGGTCTTGGGCTTTGGTCCCAAGGGGTAATCTGCACATAACTCCTCCCTAAAATCTCATTTATGTTGCACTTTACTTGACTGATTAACTCCTCACTAATGACCATTACTTGGCCATTAACATCCATTAGTTGGCAGTTGAGAATTCCCTCTCCTTATAATATATATTGAAGCATTTGGCTCAATTGTTGAGACTACAAAAAGACACAAACTAAAGAGAGAACGAAAACCACAGAAACTCAGTCAAAAAACGTGAGCAGAAACAGTGGACAAACAGAACACTCTTCCTTCCTTTTCCATTCTTCAGCAAGTCATTTCGTGTTTGTTTTCTTCGTTAGAATCAGCCTATTTTCTTTGTAGTGTTGATTATTTGTTGTTTTATCTTGGGAGACTATTGTCCGTTAACGTAAAAGCATATATACGGGGAGATTTTGTCTTAAAGACAGAGAGTCATCTCTCGACTCAGCTACAGTTGTAACAATCCAGATGTAGTATTTCTTGATTTCAGATTATCAAGATTCAAGAATCAACCAGCTTGCGGCAATTATAATATTGGCTTGTTTGTTTACCCTTTCGAACACTTGTAATATTTATCTTGTTTGTTTACCCTTTCGAACACTTGTAATATTTATTTACTTCCCGTACTGCTTTACATATCCAACAGTTTTTAGCAGCCCATTCAAGTACTTTTAAAAAGAATAGGGAAAATAACACAAAATGTTCATTGTAGGCTAATTATGTCCACGAAAATGCCCATACATAAATTAATTTTGATACTATCCACTCGACCTAAACAATTTACTCGAGTAACCCCTCGCCCAATCTTTTCCTTGATAATTCCATTTCAGTATATTTATATACTATGATAGTATCAGGGAGAATTGAGGAGTGTCTCATTAAAAGACTGAAGTAGTCCTCCATGATACCAGCCCAATATATGATATATACCATGATAGTATCATAGATGAACGGGGAGTGTCTGGAGGACTGAAGTAGTCCTCCATGATACCATATCATTATATGTATATAACATGATGGTTTCATAAAGGTTTTTTGAGAAGAGAGTGTTTTTAAATAAATAAATATGGTCTTCTATGATATCGTATCAGTATATTTTATATATCATATGAGTATCAAAGAGGGTTGATGAGTGTATTTGAATAAACGAAAGAAAGAAATCTTATGTGATATCATTTTGGTATATAAGAAATACCATGTTGGTATCATAGTTTTGGGAGCATTCTTTAAATAGTTTTGAGGATATGAAAGTAAGAGGACATGGTCGGAAGGATAATTATTTTGTGTGTGGTGGACATTTGTTTCTTTTCCCAAAAGAATAACCATGTTCTTTGTCAGCTACAACTTACAACTTACAGGTATTAGTCGGATAGAAAAAAATTATCAATTGTATTAGTCATATTTATTCTCTCCATCTTTTGTGTTCTTTTATTTCTCTCTCTAACCCTAAAAATCTATTAGTCGCTGACCCCTTCTTCTTCTCGTTTGACCCCCTCTGTTACATTACACCTACACAGATTGTCGACAATCGTCATATGACATGATAGTACTAATTATACTAAAGAAAATTTATCACTAACTTCCAATATTGAATTTTCCTCTCTTCATCAACGAATAGCTCCATCTATAGATCATCGACCACAATAAGAGATTTCTTCTTCTACTACTTATAGATTTGCCATATTGTTTTTCAAGATCTGTGATTGTTCTAGGGGGTAAAATAGGTTTCTGGAGAAAAGCAAAATGAAGTAATATGGTCTTTGGAGAAACAAAACTCAGTGATACTAGGGGTATAATTAGTGCCTAATATGTCTATAGTTAATGTATAATATATACATACTAGGAGTGTAATTAGTGCATAATAAGTCTATAATCAATATATAATGTAGATATTGTTGGGTTTTGAGTCTTTCCCCCTTTTTATATATATTAACATTTACATGTCCAATAGAATTCCCAATTCAATCTCACCACCATAATTAGAATATATCTCATATATTGTGCAAATATTTAGTGATGTAGAATTATGGTAAGTAGAGGATTCTTACTGTACTAGGATTCTACACATTGTACACTATATATATTTGTATTAAATCCCAGCTTCAGCCGCACCAAGCCCACTTTATGCAGGCTCAACTCCCACATCATTTCTCTGGTCTGGCCTCGACTGACTTGAGCCAGGCTTTTAGTAGTTTGAACTTGCAGGAGCCCGATGAAAATTGGTACATGGACTCGAACGCCACATCTCACCTCACCCGCTCTGCAGGTAATATTCCCAAACTGTTTCATTTAAAGCATCATCAATACATTATTGTTGAAAATGGCCATTGCATTCCAATCCAGGATTATGGTACCACCTACAAACCACCGCCTCATCCACCCTTTTCCCTCGATAATGTCCTGTATGCCCCAAACATCATTAAGAACTTAATTTATGTCCGCAAATTTACTCGTAATAATTCCGTCTCTGTTGACTTTGACCTTTTTGGTTCTACTGTGAAGGATTTTCATACGGGGACACCTCTTACGAGATGCAATAGCACGAGGGATCTTTATCCATTCATATCCACCTCCGATGCCAGATTATGCTCTCCCATATCTCTCCATCAACTTGGCATAATAGGCTTGGCCACCCAGGCGCCCTAGTTTTAAATTTTCTTAGAGGCAATAATTTTATTAAATGTAATAATGGGAAACTTGCCCAGCGCTGTGTTTCTTGCTCGTTAGGAAAACATGTTCGTCTACCTTTTAAATCATCTCCAAGTGTTATGTTTTCCCCTTTTGATATTATTCATGCTGATTTGTGGACATCTCCAAACTCTAGTTCACTCGGTCATAAATATTACCTTTTCTTATTAGATGATTTTTCTCATTATATTTGGGTCTACTCACTCAAATTTAAATCAGATGTGTTTGCCAAATTTCTCGAGTTTTGTATGTTTATTAAAACACAGTTTGAGAAAGCTATAAAACATTTTCAGTGTGATAATGGTCGTGAATTCAATAATTCACAATTTCACCAATTCTGTAGAAATATTGGAATGGTTTTTCGATTCTCCTGTCCCCGCACCTCACCTCAAAATGGCAAAGCAGAACGAATCATCCGCACCATAAATAATATGGTTCGTACCCTCCTGTTTCACGCCTTCTTACCTCCCTCGTTCTAGGTCTATGCAATCAAAATGGTAGAATACATCCTTAATATTTTACCTACTAGCACTCTTCACAATATGACCCTAATCGAAATATTATACCGATGGATCCCCTCCTATGATCATCTTCGGACTTTCGGTTGCCTATGATATCTCAATCTGGCCTCCACCGCTCCTCATAAATTGGCACCATGAACCACTCTTTATATCTTCATAGGGTTTCTGTCCAATCATAGAGGCTATCTGTGCTATGACTTGTCTACCCTTCAGATTCACGTCTCTCGTCATGTCACGTTTGACAAAACCACACTCCCTTTCTCGGACATTAAAAAATTCTGAAAAATGGACTATATTTTTCTTGACGAGTCCGACATCTCTCCCATCATCCTCCGCTAACTGTGTTAGTCCACCACCTAAAACCCACATCTGTCGCCCATTGCCGATACCATCGACCGCCTCTCTGCGGTTCTTCCACCTACAACCACCACCACCGACCACATCTCTACGTCCCCATCACCGTCCTGTTCTCCGTCACAAATGTCGTCGATTGCCACCACCAGTAATAGGCCCACCATATCAGTTTCACCATCGGTCACCGTCCCTCTCACTGTGTCTCTAACACCATCCCACGACAACCCCGCAACCCTCCACGACACTGGAAACCCACACCGTTGATGTGAAAAATGCATTTCTACATGGTGACCTGAAAGAAACTTTTTATATACACCAGCCACCTAGGTTTGTCCATCTAGTAGCCCCTCAGTATGTATGTCGTCTTCGTAAGTCACTCTATGGTTTGAAACAGGCACCTAGAGCGTGGTATGATCGCTTTGCACAATATATTATGCAAATTGGATTCGTATGCAGCAAGTGTGATAATTCTCTCTTTACTTTTCATCGAGGTAGTAGCATTTCTTGTTTATCGTTATATGTGGATGATATTGTGCTTACTGCCTCCTCTGATATGTTGAAAAATGTGATTATTGCACTACTCAAAATCGAATTTGCTATGACTGACTTGGGAAAGTTGATCTATTTTTTGGGATATAAGTGACTCGCTCTACAGATACTATGTGTTTATGTCAACGCAAGTATGCATAAGAGATAGTGTACAGGGCTAAAATATCGAACTGCAAGATCATGTCCACTCCAGTTGACTATAAATCAAAGCTTAGTGTTGTTGATGGTAACCCAGTGTCTGATCCTACTCTTTACATGAGTCTTGCAGGTGCACTTCAGTATCTTACTTTCACCAAATCTAACATCGGTTATGTTGTTCAGTAGGTATGCTTGTTTATGCATGCCCCAGAGAACCTCATTTTACATCCCTTAAACGTATCATTCGATATGTCAAGGGCACACTTGATTATGGATACCTATACCCCTCAGTACCGACCAGGTTGTTAGCATATACGGATGCTGATGGGGCATGTTGTCCGGACATGCGACGCTCCACTTCCGGCTACTGTGTGTTTTTAAGAGATAATCTCATTTCCTGTTCTGCCAAGAGGCAAGCCACATTATCCCGTTCGAGTGTAGAAGTTCAGTATAGAGGAATTGCAAATGTTGTTGCTGAGATCTGTTGGCTCCGAAACCTTCTTTTGGAGCTTCAATGTCCCTTGCGTAAGGCGTGTGTGGTTTATTGTGATAACATATCCACCATTTATTTATCTCATAATCCGGTTCAGCATCAGCGAACCAAGTATATTGAGATGGATATACACTTTGTTCGTGAGAAAGTTGCACTCGGTCATGTTAAGGTGTTGCATGTACCTTTCTCATATCAGTATGCAGATATCTTCACGAAAGGTCTTCATAGACAGCTATTCCTCGACTTCAGATCTAGTCTCAGCGTTCGGCCTCCTCCCGCTCCGACTGAGGGGGTGTATTAACGTGTATATGCCTTATATTATCCCCAATTCAATCCCACCACCATAATTAGAATGTATCCCATATATTGTGTAAATATTTAGTGATGTAGAATTATGGTAAGTAGATAATTCTTATTGTACTAGGGTTTAACACATTGTACACTATATATATTTGTATTAATTAGAAAGCCTCCCCAAGGGAGATTAATACAATCTTACAATGTAAAATACAATTCCAATTTAGATCAGCTCACTTTTTTCCTAAAAGACCACTATATGTAAGACCAACTTAGGTCTGATTTTGATAACACAAGAGTGAATTTATAGCAACCACATAGAGAGAAAACGTGAGAGAGAAATGTTGTTTTTCACAACAACAACAATAATATATCAATGTAATTCTACAAAGTGGGGTTTGAGGAGGATAGAGCGTACGCATACCTTACCGCTACAATGATCCACTTCAATTTACAAATTCGATTTTGTTCCTTGTCCGATTAACTGATTTTTGGATAGCGTGTTCCTTTAATCTTAATCTTTGGTTAAAACTGATGGAGGTTGATTTGGAATTATGTAGCTCCATATTTTTCCTCGTGAACAATAGTTGCATTTTGGTGATTTTGCTCATTTTCTTCTCTAATTTTGGTGCTATCTTTTAACTATTGTTGCTCATTGTTTGACACTTGTTTAGTGGTCAATTTGGAGAAAATTATTATAAATCTTGTTATTTTTAGTGGAGCTTTATGAGATGAGGTCCTGTGGTTTTTTTCTTCATAATGAAGAGATTTCCACGTAAATTTGATATCTCTGCGTTTGATTACTTTGCTTGCTATATTATTTATTTAGTGGCTGCCCATAAATATATTTGTGCTTAAAATTAATTTGTTGTTGTGCAATTTGTTATTGCTTGTTTTTCCCTACAAATTGGTATTCGAGTTTGTGGTTGTATTTGGTTGTGATATTTCTATTTTAATAATGGATGTAAATATGAGCCAGATGAAATGTTTAAATAGCAGTAATTACCATCTTTGGAAAGACTAGATGAATGATCTTCTATTTGTCAAGAAAATGTATTTACCTTTATTTGATTCTAACAAACCCGAGTCTATGAATGATGAAGATCAACAATTGGAAAACTTATAGTTTTGTGGATATATTAGCCAATGGTTTGAAGATAATGTTTGAAATCATATTGTGAATGAGAAACATGTTATAAGTTTGTGGGAAAAGCTCGAGACACTCTACGTTTCTAAGACTGACCATAATAAGTTGTTCATGCTGAACCAATTGATGAATATTAGATACAAAGAGGAAACTCCTATTTATGATAATATAAATGATTTTCAGGGTGTCGTTGACCAGCTATCTGGAATGAATGTAAAGTTTGATGAAGAAATTCAGGAACTTTGGATTTTGAATATTTTACTTGACTTTTGGAAAACTCTTCAGGTTTCTTTGAATAATTCTTCTTTCGATGGTGTTGTAACTATGAAATATGCTAAAAATAGTGTTTTAAATAAAGAGACGAGAAGAATATCTCAAGCTAGTCTTCTTTAGCTTCACACTCCGATGATCTGATTACTGAAGACGGGGAAAAGCAACTTCAGAGGCCAGAAAGATAGAGGCAAAAGTAAAATCAAGTCAAATTATAAATACAAGATCCTTATGTGTAATTATTTTTTGGAAATATGCCCTGAAGCCAATCACATATAGATGTGATAGGGATATTTTTTAACAAATATTATCATTGTATGTATAATTATAGTAAATGCAATCTTCATCATCTTGTTGTGTCTTTCTTATATAACTTGTACATGATGATAAAAACCCCTGGATTAAGGTAATGGATTTGAGGGTTGTGATAGCGATCATACCAATGAGATCTCGATGCCTCGAAAGCCCTAATCTTAAACATCACTAGTCCTTATGGTTTATCGAGAAAGGGTATCGGTAAACCGGTTTGACTAGCACATTCTATGTATGCTTAATGTCGGGGGTGGTTGATCTCGTAGCCACTTTTATGTACGACACTAATGCAAGAATGTGGGTGCTCATTAGAGAACGAGTTCACTGGATTGACCCGTATGAGGAAAACTTAATAGATTCCCTACTAGTTTTTCAATAAGGAAGTACTCATATGGAGGTTGTGCAAGTGATACTTAGACCTAAGATCACCATATTATCTTATATGCACCAAACTATGTGTTGATTCACCTTATGCGCATCATGTATCAATGTTCACGGGGTGTTTTGCAAGTAGGAAAATATATATTGAAGGTAATGAGTGGATCAAGATGGGATCACCTCTTAGTATGGGGAGTATACGTCCTATGTGATTTCGTGGGATTATGACTTGGGAATCTCTGACCAGAGTTGGACAAGATCTAGAAAAGAGTTTTTAATGTCTTGTTATTAAGCCATACATCCATGGATCGAACACATGGAGATGAAAATTTGGGAGTGACAATATCCATTCTCTTAGCTCATCTGGGATGTACGGTATGAAGGATTGAATTGCACGTTAACCTATCGCGGATGGGATTTGATATTTCCACTATGTCCTAGGTCATTGGTGTCTTGACCTATTGCTAGACAACAATCTAGATCATTGAACTACCCCGATAAGAAAAAAAGAGTTCTTCTAATTGGTTTAATCAATTCAAGAGTTAATTAATTAAATAAATAAATAATTATGTCAAATAGTTGATAAAATATTTGTATTGACTATCAATCAACAGGTAGTAGTCCATGTCCAGCTTTGATCGGGATCCCAAAGGGTCACACCGTATAAGATTCAATTGGATATTATCTAAAATACTTAGAGAAGTTTTGAAAAATAATTTTGTTTGGCTAGCACCTAATTGATATTTCCTATGTACATAAAATAACAAAATGGACTTTGGAATATTTCATGGGCTAATATTTGTGTAATTTCACAATGGGCTTGTTGAACAATTAAAAGGGGCTAGATGATCCAAGTGGAAAATTACTATAAGAGAGAAAAATAAAATATAAAAGATATTACATGTGTCATAAAGACTACACACTTGTCTTATTAAGGAGCTACTTTTATAGACTCTTGTTTTGATGTCTAAGAATTATCTTTCTAGAAAGACACATGTTCTTGAGGCTTGACAATTGTCTCTTTGCATGTAAGGCTTTGAGCTCTATATAAGAGAGCCTTAAGTGAAAAAATCTAACATTAGTCTTTACATAATTTTTTCATCTCTTGTATGAGATACAAGATACTCTCTCTACTTAGCCATAGTCTTCATATATATTAGTAAGGAATATTCAAAGGATCTTGGTGGACTAGCTTTGGAGGGAGGACACTTGGACTCCTTAGAGATAAAAAAAAAGCATAAACATCAATATGCTTAAGGAGCACAGGAGTTGTTTGATACACCTCTTCTCTATTTTATTATTTACATGTAATCTCATGAGAAAAATCCTTGATTGGAAAGTTGATTCATTGTAATTTTTATAAAATTACATGCTTCCGTTGCTTTAGTCCGATCCAACATTTCCTTCATTGTTGTCACAATAAAGGGAATATCAATAAATATTGTCATAGGTATAGGAGAGATATGAGACAACAAAAGAAAGATGGCAATAATGAAAACTGTGTTGCTAATATTGCTGCTTATGGTGAAAATGATATCAACATTGTTTGTGATGAGACTACCTAATTTGTGGATTGAGGTGCCACTTTCTCATGTCATGAAAAAGAAGAAATTATTTTCTTCTTATACTCCTGATAACTTTGGGATGTTAAAAATGGACAATGATAGTAAGGTTAAGGTGTTTGGCATTGGTAGAGTTTTCTTGAAAAATAACAATGATTCAAGGTTAGTTCTTAACAATGTCAAGAATGCTCCAGATGTTCGTCTAAATTTATTTTTTTAGAAAAGCTTGATGATGAGGGTTATAATAACGCTTTTGATGGTGGACAGTGATAACTTCTTAAAGGTTCAATGGTTGTGGCTCAAGGTGACTAGTTATCTGACTAGTACGTATTTCAGGGCTCTATTTCTAGTGACTCATTAAATTTGGTGAATAATGATACTTCATCAGAGTTATGACATAGAAGGTCAAGTCATATGAGCGAGAAGAGAATTAATAGTTTGTCTAAGAAGAGTTTGTTTTCTAAAGTAAAACAAGCAAAGTTAAAGAGATAATTTCATTTCTTAGCGGGAAATAAAAAAAAGTTTCTTTTCAAAGTCAATTTCCTTTAAGAAAGCTTGATTTGCTGGGTTGGTACATTTTATTTTGTATGGTCCTTTTAAGGCAATGTCTCATGGTGGTGCACTTTACTTTCTGACCTTTATTGATGATCATTCTCGTAAAATATGATATTTTCTTTGAAGTCCAAGGATCAAATACTTAATGTGCAAGAATTTTCAGACCTTGGTTGAGAGATAGACTGGAAAGAAAATAAAATGCATTCACTTAGACAATGGTGGTGAATATATTAATATTTTTAATAATTATTGCAGAGAGCAGAGTATTCGACATCAGAACACTCCTCCAAAGACTCTTTAATTAAATGGTTTAGCAGATAGGATGAATAAAACTCTAGTTGGGAGGATTAGATGTTTGCTTTCAGATGCTAAGTTGTCAAATTCCTTTTGAGAATAAGCACTTAATATTGTTGCTTATGTGATCCATTTGTCTACTACTGTTGCTTTGGACGGTGATGTCATTGAAAGAGTTTGGTTTGGTAAGGATGTCTTTTATGATCATCTTAGAGTCTTCTGGTGTAAGGCCTTTGTGAATGTTCATAAGAATGAGAGGTCAAAGATGAATGTTAAAACTAGACAGTGTATCTTCCTTGGTTATGATCAAGATTTCTATGATCTAATCGAGAAGAAACTTATTAGAAATCGTGATGTTATATTGTTTAAAGACCAGACAATTGATGATTTTGAAAAAGGTGAGAAGGTTGATTCTTAGAGTTGTGAGAGCTTAGTTGATGTTGATCCAGTTCCTATGACTATTGCATCTGAAGAAAATCTTAAAAATAATGAAGATGATGATCATGTTCAGAATGAGAGCATGATGTTATTGATAATACAGTGCAAGATGATGTGGTTGACCAATAACCAACAGTTATTGATGCTCCATAGAATTCTATCAGAAGATCTACTAGAGAGAAAAGACATTCATCTTGCTATTCTATAATGAGTATGTACTCTTGACTGACGGGGAGAACCTGATAGTTTTGATGAGATCATGGATAGTAAAGAAAATGAAAGATGATTTGATGCTATAAAATATGAGATTATATCTTTACATGACAATCATACCTTTTATTTAGTTAAGCTACCTAAGGATAGAAAAACTTTTTAAAACAGGTGAATTTTTTAAAACATGAAGATGACAATACAATTTCACGGTACAAGACTAGATTAATTGTTAACTGATTTAACTAGAAAAACAGAGTTGATTTTGATGAGATATTCTCTCCAGTTGCGAAGGTGTCATTCATTCGCGTGATTCTAGGCTTGGCTGCAAATCTGAATATAGAGGTTTAGAAAATGGATGTTAAAACTATTCTTCTCCATGACTTAGATGAAGAAACTTATATGGAGAAGCCAGAAGGTTTTGAAGTCAAGAGTAAAGAGAATTATGTTTAGATTGAAAAAGAGCTTGTATGGTTTGAAATAAGCTTCCAAAAAGAGCTTAGTGCACCGATCTGCCCTTTTTTTAATTATAAAATTTTAAAAAGAAAAGTAATTGACAAGGATCCACCAGATAGATTCTTTTCTTCCTATTGTTCGCCAATGGAAGTGATTTGAGACGCATTAATATTGGAGCAATTCATTCGACATGATATTTCCTATTTAGAAACTTTTGTAAAAGAAGATAAAAGATTAATGAAAAAAAGATGTTTTTTTTTTAAATCATACCCCATTAAAGAGTAATTAAAAAATTAAGAGTAATGACTCAATGTATAATGAATACTTATATTCAGATAATGACACTGCCACAAACTGACACCGTCATAAACCTCAACATAGATCAGAGCAAAACATTCCTAAGTTGATATGCATTTTAAAATTAGAATAAAAGACATAAAAATTCTACGAATACAACACCACCAAGTGTGCATACTACCTAGAAGGACAAAGCCATCATGAACAGGGAGTAGTAGAGTTTAATTAAAGATCAATATTCTATCCAAACAAGAGCGGAATTTGATCTTTTTAACCACTAATCATGCTCTAAATTAGAACAGAAAATAAAAATTGCTTTTCTACAAAAACCTTCAGAGGTTGTGATGTGTAATCTTCTGAAGTGGCTGGAGATTTTGGGTCATCAGTTTATGTGTTTATGTTGGGTCCTAAAGAATGAAATAAGTGTTCTCTTCAGAAGCTATAAGACATCAGATAGAACTACAAAATGGTTGCACCCAGAAATAACCTTTGATTAAAAATATACTATGAGGGAGAAGTAAACTGTTTTGCCACATAACAACTAAACTGTTTTTGTTAAGAATTTTTCAGTTAATTGTCTTAACTGTGACAAGTGACTTTTAATGACGGTATCACTTGACTTAATGTGTTGTCTTTTTCTTCTATTTTTAATAATATATAGATATTCTCTCTTTATGAGATAAATAGTTAAGTATATATAAATGATGATTTTTCCACTATCATGGAAAAGTCTTTTTATAAGTGGTAAGATCCCGCTTTTTTTTTTCTTCATTTATTTTGAGTGCAGAAAATACTAATGAGGTGATTAGTAAACACATCGGGGCCTTTGTGTATTTTTATAAACTTCTAGGTTAAGTTTCCAAACTTTTAAAATAGGCCTTTTTTCTTTTCGTTTTCTTCATGTTCCTTTTCCCTACAACTTCAACCATCATTCAGCTTCCCGTAGATCCAGATGTAGGTGAAGTTGAAGCCTCAAAGAAGTTAATTGTAACATTCCGTACTTTTGGGTTACGGTTTAAATCGCTAAGCGTATATAAAGTCGCTAGGCATGTGTAAATACACCCGAGCGTTGGAAAATTTTATGTTATATTTATTTATGCTAATAAAGAGATTAGTATATAAAAAGATTAAACCCCGAAATAATTGTGGACGTAACAAGTGTGACGACGAAAGCCGAAAATAATTTTGGTACGTGCATAAAGAGGTTATGGACTAGTGTCATATCACAAATTATGACATTGAGTATATGAAGGTCTTATAAGTTATCAAAGTTTAAGTGAATTGGGATCACGAAATTAATTATGTGGGATTGATTAATCATTATGGGGGACAAGAGTTAATGGGGGGTTTTGTACGTGTAATGCTTACACTAAATGCCTAAGGTGACTAGCCTAAGGGGTTAATGATGGGCAATCATTTAGATGCATTTCATCCTAAGTTAGACAAATCCTTTAAGAGTAAAACAGTAGCATAAGTTAAAAGGCAACAATTGGAAATTAGTTTTTGAAATGCTCGAAGTGGACGTTTTTTTTTACCATCAGAAGGCACAACATTTCAATTCAAAGGCAGTAGCAAACATAAATTTTGCTCATGTCTCTTCTTTAGCTAATGATGAAGCAAATCCCTAAAGTCAAAGTAGTCCATGAAAGTATCTATTTTTTCTGAATATTATGCAGCAACGTGTTTTTACTACTTTTAAGCGTGGGTCTGAGATTGGGATTTAAAGGGAGATTAACCCGTCATAGTTATTTCCAGGATCGTAAATCGATGTATGTTAAGGCAAATTATTTCTTATTTTGGCATGTCCCATGTAACGAAATAAAATTGTGATGTTTATTCTACTCCTAGTAGTTAAGAATATCCATGTTATTGATTCCTATGCTAAAAGCATGTCTAAATATGGTTCAAAGTCCTTATTAAGGCATATGGAAAATGTGTTGATATTCACAGTGTTAGGCAAAGGTGCAAGGATATTATGTCACTCGGGGTATTTTATTGTCATTCATGCAATTTTACTTGTACTGCATTCATATATTACCCTGGACCACTTGTGATATGCATACTACTATATGGTAAATATTATATATGTAGGGGATATGGGGAAAGGGAAAAACTTTATATACGCACACCACCTGCAGCTGGTACATACTATCACAAAATAGCCCGAAGAGGCCAAAATGATGTGATGTGATGCATGTATGGCTTATTGGGACGGGTTAGACGATCCACAACACTAACATATATTGGGACGGGTTGCACGATCCGCAACACTGATATATATATATATATATATATCGCACTTGCATCATGCATATGTTAAATAACCATTACATGGTATGATGCCCACAGAGGCTGTCATGGTAAGAAAATTGCCTGATGAGGCCAATAAATATGGACATTGTATTGTACATAACATGTAGGCAAGTGTATTAGGGCCCTCAGAGGCAGTTCCTGTTGGTCAGTTGTTTATGTTTCAGTTATCAGTAAATTCATGTTATGTTGTTATTTATGCACGACATACTCAGTACATCAGTCGTACTAACGTCCCTTTTGTCGGGGGACGCTGCGTTTTATGACCACAGGTTCGCATAGGCAAGGCGACGGCCCACGTGAATAGATTGCAGTTTTTAGCGGATTTTGGAAGCACTCCTCTCTTTCCAGAATGTCGGTCTGATTTTGGTATGATAAAATTTTGCATGTCCATATGGGTATGGCGGGGCCTTGTCCTGACCTTTGATGTTGCTACTCTTAGAGGCTTGTAGACAGGTGTCATGTGAGTAGTAGACTTGTACGGCCTTGGTACATGTATATATATAAGTTGGTTACCTAGTTGTTCATAATTTTCTTTCGGCTTAGTCCGTAATTAATTATGATTAGATGTTCATGGTAAGAATGGCGGTACCCGGTGGGTTGGATCCGGGTGCCCGTTGCGGCCCTCCGGTTTGGGTCGTGACAAACTTGGTATCAAAACATGTTTGTCCTAGGGAGTCTACAAGTAGTGTCTAGTAGAGTCTTGTTTATGGGTATGTTATGCATCATACTTATAAGCAAGAGACTGCCTGACATTTAGGGGTGGTTTAAGTTCTTTCATTTCATAAATCGTGCTATAGAACTAAGTTATAAGTATTTCACTCCTAATCCATTTCGTGCTTATGATTCCAGCAATGTCTACCGCAAGGAAGAAGTCCAAAAGTATGAGGGAGTTGAATACGGCTGCGGGCGAAGGTACCAGCCGATTGCCACCCGTTAGCGAAGGCCAGAGTGATACCTTCGGTACGACTCCTTCGTATGGTTCACCCGGTACATCACCATCAGAGGAGATTAGTAGAGCAACAACACCTTTAGTTCCTCCACATGATACTTCATACGTGGATCTTGATATGCGGAGTGCAGTTCAGTTATTGACACGATTGGTGGCCGATCAGGCCCAACGTTAGGTTCCCAGTCCTTCTGATAGAGTTGCTAGCGCAAGAGCTCGGGATTTCATCAATCTGGACCCTCTGGTATTTACAGGAACAAACTTAAACGCGGACCCACAGAATTTTCTAGATCAGGTACAGCGCACTTTGTGGGTGATGAATGCTACCGATATCGAGTCGGTAAAGTTTGCTTCTTATAGACTACGGGATGTCGCAGTAACATGGTTTGATACATGGGAGAAATCTAGGGGACCTCGTGCTGCACCAGCAGGATGGGGGAATTTTCAGAGGCTTTCTTACAGCATTTTCTACCAGTCGAGCTTCGACGGGCCAGACAGGACAGGTTCCTACGTCTTGAACAGGGCAACATGAGCCTTCGAGAATATAGCCTACAGTTTAATTCCTTGGCTCGATATGCTCCTACAGTTATAGCTGAAATGAGTGATCGGGTACACAGGTTCGTTACTGGCTTGGGGCCACACTTGGTCAACGAGTGTACTACGGCTTCCTTGAATCCGGATATGGATATTGCTTGCATCCAGGCTTATACGCAGAACCTGGAGGATCCCAAGAGAAAACATCGGATCGATTGAGAGCATGATTTGGGCCGGCATAAAAAATCTCGGTCTGTAAGTGGCGTTAGAGACTTCGGAGGCAGGCCCAGGCCACGGCCCACGGCCCATCTTACCTAGAGATGACCATCTTACCCGAGCGGCGGGTTACTCAAACGGACCATGCCAGAGTTCACGAGCACCAGGATCTTATTATAGAGGGAATTCTATGCAGATGAGGCCGCCATTGGCTCTATGTGGGCAGTGTGGTAGGACGCATGCAGGGTCGTGCCAACAAGAGAGAAGAGTATGCTATTCTTGCGGGGAGCGTGGTCATATAACGCGAGATTGTCTGGTAAAAAGTGAAGGTGGTAGAGCCCAGCCGGTCAGATCTGCAGCAGCTTTATCCCAATCAGTATGCCCGTTAGGCCGAGTCCAGGGCGTTGTTGTCTGACCGAGGCGAGAGGAAGGGGACAGAACCGTACTTATGCACTGATGGGATGGCAAGATCAGGAATCCTCACCTGATGTCATTACAGGTACGCTATCGGTCCTTTCACATAATGTGTACGCGTTGTTAGATCTAGGCTCAAATTTATCATATATTACTCCTTTCGTTGCCTGTAAATTTGGTATGGATCCTGAGTTGATAAGGGATCCATTTGTGGTATCTACACCGGTTGGTGAATCGGTAATCGCTAGACGGGTCTATCAAAATTGTGCAGTATTATCTTTTAGTTATCAGACCCTAGCTGATTTAGTGGAATTAGAAATGGTTGACTTCGATGTTATTATGGGAATGGATTGGTTAGCGTCATGCTACGCTAATGTTGACTGCCGAACAAAGATTGTTAGATTCCAATTTCCAGGCGAACCAGTCCTTGAATGGAAAGGTAATACGGGGACGCCAAAAGGTAGGTTTATTTCATACCTTAAGGCAAGAAAGATGATCTCCAAGGGGTGTATATACCATCTTGTTCGGGAAAGAGATGTCGATGTTGAACCACCTAATTCTCAATCAATTCCGGTGGTCAATGAATTTCTTGATGTATTCCCTGACGAACTTCCAGGCCTTCCTCTTGAAAGGGAAATTGAGTTCGGTATAGATGTGTTGCCAGACACTCAACTGATATCTATTCCTCCTTATAGGATGGCTCCAGCTGAATTGAAAGAATTGAAGGAAAAATTAAAGGGTTTGCTCGAGAAAGGCTTTATTAGGCCTAGCATATCTCCTTGGGGTGCGCCGGTATTGTTCGTATGAAAGAAATATGGCTCATTACGGATGTGTATCGACTATCGGCAGCTAAATAAAGTTAATATCAAGAACAAGTACCCTCTTCCCCGAATTGATGATTTGTTTGATCAATTACAAGGTGCGAGATGTTTCTCAAAAATTGACCTAAGGTCAGGGTACAACTAAAGGTTAGGGAGAAGGATATTCCGAAGACGACCTTTAGGACAAGGTATGGGCACTTCGAGTTCCTGGTAATGTCATTTGGACTTACAAATGCACCAGCAACATTTATGGATCTAATGAATAGCGTGTTCCGCCCATTCCTGGAAGTATTTGTGATAGTATTTATAGATGATATTCTGATTTACTCTCACTCAGAAACGGGGCATGTGGATCACTTGCGGATAATGCTACAAACGCTCCGGGACCATAAGTTGTATGCAAAACTATCCAAATGTGAGTTTTGGCTAAAGTCAGTGGATTTTCTTGGCCATATAGTGTCAGACTAGGGTATAAGAGTTGACACTCAGAAGATTGAAGCGGTGAAGAATTGGCCGAGGCCTACGACTCCAACAGAGGTTCGCAACGTTTTGGGCTTAGCCGGCTATTATAGAAGGTTTGTAGAAGGATTTTCTATCATATCAGCACCATTAACGAAGTTAACACAAAAGGCTATAAAATTCCAATGGTCTGATGCTTGTGAGCGAAGTTTTCAGGAGTTAAAGGATAGATTAACATCAGCAACAATCCTTACTCTCCCAGAGGGTCCAGAAGGTTATATTGTGTATTGTGATGCCTCGGGAGCAGGTTTAGGATGTGTGCTAATGCAGCATGGTAAAGTGATTGCATATGCTTCAAGGCAATTGAGAAAACATGAGAAGAACTATCCTACACATGATTTAGAGTTGGCCGCGGTAGTCTGTGCACTAAATATTTGGTGACACTATTTATATGGTGTTCATGTAGACATTTTTAAGGATCACAAGAGTCTGCAATACATATTCAAACAAAAAGAGCTGAATTTGAGACAAAGAAGATGGCTTGAATTATTGAAGGATTATGATGTGGACATCTTATATCACCCCGACAAAGCCAATGTTGTAGCAGACGCGCTCAGCCGTAAGTCAATGGTCAGTTCGATGCCAGTGCAAGTCAAAAGGAAGGAATTGGTAAGAGAGCTTCATCAATTAGCTATTTTGGGAGTCCGACTAATGGATTCAGAGGATGGTGGGTTTGTGGTCCAGGATGTGTCAAAATCATCCCTTATATCAGAAATTAAGGAACATCAATGGGAAGACCCTAGTTTGAAGAGATAAGAGAGAGCATTCAATAGAAAAAGACCACGACCTTTGAGATTGACGAACAAGGAACTCTCAGGAACTAGGGTCGTCTATGTGTTCCAAATAAAGCAGGATTCTGGGATAGAATTATGATAGAGATTCATTGTTCACGGTACTCTATTCATCCGGGATCAACTAAAATGTATCATTATCTCAAGAGTATTTATTGGTAGAATGACATGAAGAAGCGTGTGGCAGAGTTTGTAGCTCAGTGCCCCAATTGTCAGCAGGTAAAAATAGAACACCAAAAGCCTGGTGGCTTAACTCAAAATATCGAGATTCCAATATGGAAATGGGAAATGATTAATATGGACTTCATTTGATTCTATTTGGGTAATTGTTGACAGACTGACCAAATTAGCTCATTTCTTGTTGGTGAAAACTACCTACACTGTCGACGATTACGCGAAGTTATATATTAAGGAGATTGTTCGACTTCGTGGTGTGCCTATTTCTATTATATCTGACCGGGGTACTCATTTTACAGCTAACTTCTGGAAATCGTTTCAGAAAGGGTTAGGCACCCGAGTTAATTTGAGTACGGCTTTCCATCCTCAAACAGACGGTCAAGCTGAGCGAACGATTCAAACGCTCGACGACATGTTACAAGCTTGTGTGTTGGACTTTAAGGGAAGTTGGGATGATCACTTACCCCTTATTGAGTTTTCGCACAATAACAACTATCACGCCAGTATTAAAATGGTTCCATATGAGGCCTTGTATAGACGAAAATATAGATCGCCTATTGGATGGTTCGAGGTAGGCGAATTAGAGTTATTTGGACCTGACTTGGTACACCAAGCCATAGAAAAGGTAAAGCTTATCAAAGAATAGTTGTTAACAGCTCAGAGTCGTCAGAAGTCATATGCAGATGTGCGACGGCGAGACTTAGAGTTTCAGGTAGACGACCGGGTATTTTTGAAGATTTTGCCGATGAAGGGTGTAATGAGATTCGGGAAGAAAGGAAAACTTAGTCCAAGGTATATTGGGCCATATCGCATAATTCGATGAATTGGCCAAGTAGCGTGCGAATTGGACTTACCTTCAAAATTGGAGTGTGTTCATCCAGTCTTCCATATTTCCATGTTGAGAGCATGTGTTGGAGATCCTTCTCCGATTGTACCAATTGAGGATGTGCAGATTACAGAGGATCTGTTATATGAAGAAATTCTTGTTGCTACCTTAGATCGACAAGTCCGCAAGCTAAGGACTAAGGAAGTAGCTTTTGTAAAAGTTTTGTGGCGAAATAGGAACGTGGAAGAGATGACATGGGAAGCGGAAGAGGAAATGACACGCAAATATCCACACCTATTCCAGACTAATGTCGAGATTTCAAGAGAAGCCTAAGGGAAATTCCAATTCATGTCATGATGTTTAACGATTGTGTATTCGGGTTACGCAACGGGGATTAGATATGCTACCCCAACATTCGAGGATGAATGTTTCTAAGGGGGGGAATATGTAACATCCCGTACTTTTGGGTTACGGTATAAATCGCTAAGCGTATATAAAATCGCTAGGCATGTGTAAATAGACCCGAGCTTTGGAAAAATTTATGTTATATTTATTTATGCTAATAAAGATATTAGTATATAAAAAGATTAAACCCCGAAATAATTTTGGACGTAACAAGTGTGACGACGGAAGCCGAAAATAATTTTGGTGCGTGCATAAAGAGGTTATGGACTAGTGTCATATCACAAATTATGACATTGAGTATATGAAGGTCTTATAAGTTATCAAGGTTTAAGTGAATTGGGATCACGAAATTAAATATGTGGGATTGATTAATCATTATGGGGGACAAGAGAATGGGGGTTCTGTACGTGTAATACTTACACTAAATGCCTAAGGTGACTAGCCTAAGGGGTTAATGATGGCCAATCATTTAGATGCATTTCATCCTAAGTTAGACAAATCCTTTAAGATTAAAACAGTAGCATAAGTTAAAAGGCAGCAATTGGAAATTAGTTTTTGAAATGCCCGAAGTGGACATTTTTTTTTACCATCAGAAGGCACAACATTTCTATTTAAAGGCAATAGCAAACATAAATTTTGCTCCTGTCCAATTCAATATTATGCAGCAACGTGTTTTTACTACTTTTACGAGTGGGTTTGAGATTGGGATTTAAAGGGAGATTAACCCGTCATAGTTATTTCTAGGATCGTAAATTGAGGTATGTTAATGCAAATTATTTCTTCTTTTGGCATGTCCCATGTAACAAAATAAAATCGTGATATTGCTCCATAATTTATTCTACTCCTAGTAGTTAAGTATATTCATGTTATTGATTCATATGCTAAAAGCATGTCTAAATATGGTTCAAAGCCCTTATTGAGGCATACAAAAAATGTGTTGATATTCACAGTGTTAGGCAAAGGTGCAAAGATATTATGTCACTCGGGGTATTTTATTGTCATTCATGTAATTTTACTTGTATTGCATTCATATATTACCCTGGACCACTGGTGCTATGCACACTACTATATGGTAAATATTATATATGTAAGGAATATGGGGAAATGGAAAGGCATTATATACGCACACCACCTGCAGCTGGTACAAACTATCACAAAAGAGCCCGAAGATGCCAAAATGATGTGATGTGATGCCTGTATGTCTTATTGGGACCGGTTGCACGATCCGCAACACTAACATATATTGGGACGGGTTGCACGATCCGCAACACTGACATATATATACATATATATATATATATATATATATATATATACCGCACTTGCATCATGCATATGTTAATTAACCATTATATGGTATGATGCCCACAGAGGCTGTCATGGTAAGGAAATTGCCCGATGAGGCCAATAAATATGGACAATGCATTGTACATAACATGTAGGCATGTGTATTAGGGCCCTCAGAGGCAGTTTCTGTTGGTCAGTTGTTTATGTTTTAGTTATCAGTATATTCCTGTTATGCTGTTATTTATGCCTGACATACTCAGTACATCAGTCGTATTGACGTCCTTTTTGTCGGGGGATGCTGCGTTTCATGCCCGCAGCTTCGCATAGGGAAGGCGACAGCCTACGTGAATAAATTGTAGTTTTCAGAGGGTTTTGGAAGCACTCCTCTCTTTTCGGGGTGTCTGTCTGATTTTGGTATGATACATTTTTGCGTGTCTATATGGGTATGGCGGGGCCTTTTCCCGACCTTTGATGTTGCTACTCTTAAAGGCTTGTAGACAGGTGTCATGTGAGTAGTAGACTTGTACGGACTTGTCGGCCTTGGTACATGTATATATATAAGTTAGTTACTTAGTTGTTCATAATTTTCTTTCGGCTTAGTCCGTAATTAATTATGATTAGATGTTCATGGTAAGAATGGCAATACCTGACGGGTGGGATCCGAGTGCCCATTGCGGCCCTCTGATTTGGGTCGTGACATTAATTAATAGAGCAAAGAAACAACCAAATGATAACATTATTGACGAAAGAAACAACAAGATGAGTTAATTGATAGATGAGATGAAGAAGCAGATGAGTTAATTAATAGACAAGATGAAGAACCAGATGAGTTAATTAATAGAATAGATGAAGAATCAGATGAGTTAATTAATAGATGAGATGAACCAGATGAGTTAATTCTGGACGAGATAAAGAAGAGACATACTTTTCGTCTCTTGGAGAAGAGGAATGTCTAGAATGCGAGGCTCTATAAGATGAGGAGGACAATAGTGATCGTGTATTCGTGCCTGAAAAGTTCAAGTCTATTGCTGTAGAAAAGCTGGAAAGGCTCGGATTGAACTCGTGTCTTTTGGAAGGCGTTGATTTCCCAGCCATGATCATAGTAAGGTCTAGTATGAAGTCGTGATATGACTTTAAAGTTCTATTACGAAAGCATAAACTTCTAAATCTATTTCGTAGAACTTGTTTTGGCCACTTCTTGGACCTGCCATCAGACTGGATAGATTTAGTAGAAAGTTTGTTCATTCTAGTCTTCTACGGAAAATTACTAATCGAAAGAAGAAGCATGATATGTGATTTTTGATTGATGATATGTCATGTTGTTTTGGGCTGAGGGAGTTTGAATTGGTCATTAGGTTGAATTGTGGGGCCTTTCCTAGTGAAAAGAAGTCGAATAAGGTCCATAGAAAAATGGACAAGATAAAAATTAAATCAGGTATTACGCAGGATTTGCTCTTAAAGTGCTTGGAATATGAAACATTGTCCAAATTGGACAAGCTTAAGTTTTCCTTGCTGTGGTTTATTCATTTTATTATATTGGCACATGACAATTCTAAAATAATTGAGAAGAGATGGATAAGCTTGGTTGAATCGTTGTCGCGCTTTAACAAATATACTTGGGGAAAGATATGCTTTGATTCTACTTTGGATTACTTGAAGAATGTGGACATGTTCAAATTATTTATTCAATTCAATAACAATCTCACTACAAGACCAACTTAATGTCTTTATGGATTCTCCTGGGCATTGCTAGCAAGTTATCCATATCAATATCATTTTATTATAGACCATTGGTATTCTCTTGACCCTATTATGTGTTGCATTCCATTAGAGGCATGGGCATATGAATCAATTCCTTTTGTTGGACGTAATGGTGCCAAATTAGGGGTTGTTCCTCTTCCAACTCCAAAGATGCTGACATGAAACATGTCATGCCAATATGAATCTAATCCATTCAAAAAGAAAATACTTGCTAAAGAGGTACAATTTGAACTTAAGTTTATTAGAATATTAAAACTGGTACATTATGAACTAAAAGGAAATATTCGTTGAAGAGGTAATAATTTTTAACTTAGGTCTATTAGAATGTCAAAACTAGTTCATTATAAACTAAAAGAAAATACATGTTGAAGAGGTAACAAATTTTAATTTAAGTCTATTAGAATGTCAAAACTGGTACATTATAAATTACTTATTTTATGAACTGATCTTGTTGTTTGTTTGTTGAACTTAAGAGGGTGCGTCCTTTTCTTTACCCAACTATTGATGAGATGGAGAAGAACCATATAAGAAATCGTGTACCTTATGACGAGAGGAGGTGGATGAAGGAATAGATGCATTGAGGGACAAGATTACTGATGCGACCTGGATCAATAGTCCAATATTTCCCCGCCAATAAAGAAATAAGGTACATGTGGATGAAGAAATAGATGCATTGAGAGAGGAGATTGCTGATGCGGCATGAAACAATAGGCCAGTAGAGCCCCGCTAACGACGTATAGTAGAGCGGGAGCCTGTGACTTCTGGAGGTAGTGAATTTTGCATGGAGTGTGGTTGGGGGACGGATGGCGTTCTAGATAGAGTGGCAACAATTGAGATATCAATTGATGAGTTAAAAAAATGCATCAGGCTACAATATAATTTATAATATAATTTGTAATATTGTAATATAATTTACAATATCATCTTTGTATGTACATGTTCAGATGGATTAATTGCGTTTTGATGTTACGTATTAACTTTGTTGTTGCTTTCATTATTGTCAATTTAATTTTAGAATAAGTTGTACATGTCCAAATAAATGAGTTTTCAGTTGCGTCTATTATAAATTGAGTGTACACAAATACAAAAATAAAAAATATACCCAAATCCCACAAGTGGATATACATTGAGTGTAGACGTCAAAATTTGAAAAATGCATCGACATACACGTACAGTAGGTCTATGAATTCTGTCTATGTATTTTCTGCAATATTCTTCATGATTACACTTATGTAATACTTCCCAATGTGTCTTTTCAACCACTAAATAGGTTAATGATTGTTCGTATTAAATGTTTGATGAGAAGTGAAAAAGACAATATGTTTTCCTCCCTATAAATGAACTCCTCCATCTTGTAAGGGAAGATACTATATTTTACTCCATATAAAGAAACTCCTCCATCTTGTAAGGGAGTTCATAACTACTCATTCAAAAAACGATTTAAACACTCCAATATTAAAAATGGCAGCACCCCAAAACTTTCCTAGTGGGCTTCAAAATGACCATGTTAACTACTATCAGCCTGCACAAAATCGTGACCCTCGTGTGGATAGTCAACTATGGGAAGTACCCATAGCAAGCAGTAGTATCACATGGCTCATGAACCGTGTTGATCTCCTTCAGGATGAGCTGTGGAATGTCCGTCGCATTGCTGTGATGGAGAGAGAAGAGAAATGGCAGCATCGTCGGAGAACCAACAAGATTCTCACTGAACTCCTCACTGAGCTTGGAGAGGTGTTGGAAGACTACTTCACCCCCCCCTCCTTCACCGTCACATTCACCTCAAGCTCCCCCCCCCCCCAATAACCCCCATTAGTTGTGTTTCCTACTTTTCTTATGTTTTTGTCTTTGCATGGCATGTGAAAAGTACATTATTTTGCTGTTTTTATTTTTTTTTGCATGCCATGTAAATTATCCTATATATCACCGTATATAAATATTAAGATAACATCTTTCTTTTATTCACTTCTTTCCAGTCTATTTCTTATACTAAGCGTTGTTGAAAAATGAGGAAAAATGCACTGATAATTTAAAGTTTCGCGAATAGACACTAGACCGTATGTTATATTCTACTAAGCATTGTTGAAAAATGGAAAAAAAGGCACTGATAACTTCAAGTTCCGCGCATATACACTAGACCTTATTTTATCTTTGAAAAATGGGGAAAAACAAATCGATAACTTAAAGTTCCGCGCATAGACACTAGATCTTATTTTATCTTCTACTAAGCGTTGTTGAAAAATAGAGAAAAATAAATTGTTAACTTAAAGTTTTGCGCATAGGCACTAGATATTATTTTATCTTATACTAAACGTTGTTGAAAAATAGAAAACAATACGCATTAATTCTTAATAATTATATTGGTTGGCATTTGAAAGGATAATTAATGAATATATAACATTATATTAAGATAAACACCAATATTAATGGAAAAAGGGATTACTATGCACTGTTAACTGCCACACATAGACACTATATAGAATTGTATCTTCTACTAAACGTGTTTGATATTATTTCACCAATTTAAAGTTGTTATATATGATCATCACAATCAATATCAATGAAAATATCAACATCAAACGTCATATTAATATAAACACCAATATCAACGAAAATATATATGATGTTCACATATAGTTATGTCACCAATTTATAGTTGTTACATATGATCATAAAAAAATTAGTAAAATATGCACATTAAATGGATAAATTATAGTTATGTCACCAATTTAAAGTTGTTATATATGATTGTCACAACCAATATCAATGAAAATATCACTATCAAACGTCATATTAATATAAACACCAATATCAATGAACATATATATGATGTTCACATATAGTTATGTCACCAATTTATAGTTGTTACATATGATCATCACAATCAAAGACTTTCACTAGCATATCATTAACATTACGTAATTAGTGTCATTGTTTAGATCATTATAATATTATTTCAGTAATTGCATGATCACTACATATTGTTTAGTAAAAAATATAAGTTTAAAATTTTAGAATTAGTTCAATTCTTATTTAATAATTTTTTTTTGGTAGAAAAACATGTGTCACATTGTATATTCTACTAATATTTTATAGGTGAATTATAAACTAAACGTTTAGAACTCGCAAAACATGTGTCACGTTGTATGTTCTACTAATATTTTGTAGATGAATTATAAACTAAACGTTCAGAACTCGCAAAACATGTGTCGCATTGTATATTCTACTAATTATTTGTAGGTAAATTATAAACTAAACGTTCAAAACTCACACATAACTCCAACATTAACTTTTTTCAAACTCAACGTCCAAATAACGGTAATATTTTCATTATAAATACTCTCATTCCCAAGATTTTCACAAAATAGTAAATAACTGACATTTTATTATAGTGCTAGTGAAGATTATAACAAGCGTCGTTCATTAATTACTAAAATGTCACAAAATACATCGTCTAACATGTATGCCACACAAAAGAGAATATGCAGGTATGGTGATTTATCTTCCATTAGGATTTCAAAGACACCACAAAATTCTGGAAGAGAGTTTTATAGTCGTGCGAAGGGAAAGGTTAGTATTTGATTTTCTTACGTCTGTTTTAACTTGATACGCTATTAATTATTTTATTTTGATTTGTGCAAAAAGAAAATGGTGGTTGCGGTTATTTTTGATGGGTTGATGATGATACCCCATTTATTGTTGAGGAGAAATTTAATTTACTACACAGGCTTCACAAAGTTGAAGAGTCATTGGGAGAAGTCAGAAGCCTCTTCTTGGAAGCGGAAGAATTGAGGGACTGGTTTAAAGATCAAATGAAGGAAGCTCAGACTGAGAGGGATCATGTACAAAAGGAGTTGAAGGCAGCAGAAATGGAGGAAAACAAAACACTACAATTACATTGTGGAACAATTGAGGGGATGTAGCACATTTATTTTGGGTATAAAATATCACGGGTTCAAATCCTGTCATCCCTACCTATTACTGCTCATTTGAGAAGTAACTAAGGATCAATTAAGATCGCTTCAAATATAATCTTTGACTTTATCATGCTATTCTAGTATATTTAGTGTTATTTTTAATTTCCAAATGGGTCGTTTGTGGTTCCTTTTGACTGTGTTTTCTTTTTTAATCAATTGTTAGCTTATTTTACTTTATGTATAGACCGAATGCATTCATCCAAAAACAAAGTCAAAATGGAAATGTTTAACATAGACCAACAATGGTTATATCTATACTGCAGGCATATAAAAATAAAATGGCAATAGACCAATATACCAACAACATATATACATTTTACTGCAACCTTAGCAAACAAAATGGCAATAGACCAACAATCAATTCACTGCTCAATTTGTGACGAATTCTGCTCAACTTTTGACAAATTTTGTGACAAATTCATATTACAAGTGGTTTTCTTATGTCTAGGTTGTTTGCATAGGGAGCATTATTTTTTCTCCTGGCTGATTTCTTGGTATTACTACTTTCTCCCTCCAAATAACTCTGCTTACGCTTATTACTCTTTCAACCCAGTTTAGGAACGTATTTTGGTGGGGGAACTTCTGCGCACTACATATATGAAGGAATCATCCACTTACTTCATGAGAAATTTGGACAATATCACATTCGTATGCTTTGTGGTATGCATCTGCCCAATAATATGCAGAACAATGGTTATAGATGGAGTCTCCAAATGTATTTGGGTACCTCTTACTAAGAGCTACTATGACATGTGGGCGTGAGAGCTTGGCCAAGTGTAAAACTCTACAAGAACATGACATAGTCGACAAGTTGACAAATTCATGGTTTTCATATTCGCACACGGTGTACTCATTTTTGTTTATCCTAATGACAACTACCTTCTTGCTCGCTTCCATTCGCTTTTTTATCTTTTTCTTAGTTCGAGGCATGATGCGGTTATTTAATAAGAGCAGCTTCTTTGCTAAGGTATGCCTTTCATTGAATTTGGTAGCAAACCTCGTATTAATGGCGTTAAAAATGGCAGTTATGGGGAACTCTCTCTCTATTAGAAACATTGAGTTGAATGATTCAACAATTTTTGCCATCAACACATCAAATCTGTTCCCCGGGAAAAATGCCCTGCTCCATTTATCAAACTCAACTTCACCCCTAAGGCAATCAACTACATCCGGTGTAACATGCTGAATTTCACAAAAGTGATCACTGAACACCTCCGCGGTATACGCTTTTGCTGCTATGTAAAATAATTTCTCGACGGATCCATCGTGGAATCATGCATTCTTTTACAAAGATGTCTTGTGCAAATACCATGTTGAGCATTAGTGTAAACCTATCGTATTGCATTCTTGATGTTGTGGTGTCGATTAGGTATTATGCACAAATCTAAGTTGTTAGGCACAATTTCAAGCAACAGTTGGAAAAAGTAATTCCGAAAGGCATCACACTCCGATTCAACCACAACAGGTAACTGGAAAACATGATTCTCCACATCTTGTGCGATAGCAATCAACAAAACACCTCCATACTTGCTCTTTAACTGTGTGCCATCAACTGCTATGACCTTTCTCATGTGCTTAAATTCCCTAATCCATGCTTCAAAATTCAAGAAGTAATATAAGAATCTCTCCTTATTATCAAGTTGTAAGTCTGTTTTGCTTCTAGGGTTTGTAGTATGTACCATCCAATTGTAAGGAAACAATTTCGAATACCCATCAACCGCTGACCCCCTTACCAATTCCTTAGTAATTAAGCCTGCCTGATAGGCCTTCCAATAGCTAATTTCACAGCCAAAACATTCAAGTACTTCCTTCTAGATTTGTTTGGGAGTGATCCATGCGGCTTCTTTAAATTTACCCATAATGTGCCTCGCTATTACTACAACTGATGCCTTTGAGTGATTAATGGCAACGCGTTGTATGCCGCATCTGTGCATGTTACAATACACAATTATAATAAACCTAGAATTTGTTACGTATTTATTAGCGCGCAGTCTCCACTTGCAAAAATCATCAATACATCTAGTCACATATTTGTCCGATTTGCGCTTCCAAGCATAGAAATTGAAGTGTGTCTTCAAGGCAACTAATGATAGTGCTTCCATTAGCGTACGCTTGTCCTTGAAAGTGACGCCACTCTTAAAACCTATTCCATCAACATAGATATGGTTGCTGGAAGCTGAATTTTCCAAATCATCTCCATGAACATTATTAGGACATTCATTATCCATTAGAGATCCGCAAAAATCTTCATAGATGTCATTGTCCATTGGAGGTTAGCAAGGATCTTCATCGATGATTGGTGAGGCTGACACAACAATATTTGCTTTCCCTGATAAATTCGCTGCAACTGATGAATTCATTGCAGGTGATGAATTTGGTCTTTCAACAATACTCTACTTCAAACATACATATAACCTAGGTCTGGAACCATCCTGATCAAAATTCATAAGATATAGACGGACTTCATGGTCATTTGTGATGTAGGTAGGAGGTAGTCCCTTTTTAGGAGCATCAATTATGTAGTTAATGAAAAATTATGTCGACACAAGGTTTATATTTTCAGATATAATCATGCTCATCAACAAATTATCATAGGTGTAATAAGTATCCAATTCAACAGGTTGGATATTTTGTAGAGAATTTCATTTCCAGGCGATTTTAATACATACCCAGTTACCATCAAAATCAGCAACTGCTATCTTTTTACCCTCCATAATAAATTTAAATTGATCTATACTAGACTTAGATTACCAGAAAATGATAAATTTAGAAGAATACGAATTAAAGCTTAAAGATCACGAATAAGAGCAAACAAATCACGAATTAAAGCTTACTAGACCAAACTATAATAAAAAAGAGTAATCCCAAGCCGTAAAACTCAGAAATAACCACCCAATTCGGAATGTGTTTTTAAAAGATTCAATGGGTTTAACAATGGCAGACCTCAATAATGACAACTCAAAAAGAAGTAACGGAAGGAGAAAATGAGAAGGAAAGCTCTACTATACTAGGGTTAGGATCGAAAGAGAGGAGAAGATCTCATTTGAGAGCTTCAATCCAAGAAAATGTGAGATATGGAAAGAGGACAAATGGGGGGAAAATGATTTATAACTTCTAATAGTTTTTATTTTATCATTTTTTAAATCATTGAACTAAAATGAATTTTTTTTAACTTGGGAGCTTATTTTGACGCCCCAATAACCTCTCTTCACTTATTAGCTTTAATCCAGAAAAGGTCCTCCCACCTAGGGATGTCAACGGATCGGATATGGACCGGATCTTACTAGATCCAGATCCAGATCCAGATTCATTTTTCATACCTGGATCCAGATCTATCGGGTCCATAAAAATCAGATCTAAATACGGATCCATCGGATCCATCGGGTCCATGGATCGGATCTGGACCCACATGTAAAAAAAATTATCTTGCTAAGAATGTAATTTTTGTTTTGAACTGACAAACGATTTTTACTTAGCTAACAGTTTCCTGTGTTTCAATTTTGAAATGTTCATATGAGATATTTTGTTCGTTGTCTCATTTTGATTGTGAGCTTTAATTAAAAATGTTGGACAATGACAATAGTTGTGGAAAATGTTGACTAGTATTTACACAATGCAGAACTTGCATGTGCTTGGAATCTTCACAAACGAAGTGAATATAATTTTAATTACTTGTCTATGGAGATGTTAGTCATTCACTAATATAACATTGATTTTATTATCGAAGTTACCTCTTTATTTTTTTGTTTTTGATTTAACGCGGGGATAAATTAAACTTGTTTTGAGAATTAAACTTGCAAAGATGTGCTTAGCAATTTTAAGAAAATATTTATAAAATTACATTCTAGGTTATGAATATATTTAATAAAAAATGAATCCACGGATCGGATCTAGACCGGATACGGATCTCAAATATAAGCTCTAGATACAGATCTGATCCGTCAGAAATAGATTCGGGTCCGATCCGTCAGAAACGGATCCGGGTCCGATCCGTCAGAAACGGATCCGGGTCCGATTCAGATCCGTCGGGTCTAAATTTTGAAGATCCATATCCTATAAAACGGATCTGGATCCACCGAATCCAGGATACACTGCCATCTCTACTCCCACCTAATAATTAAAACCTTTTACCCAAGCTCTTAAAAAAAAACTAAGTTGGAACCCTGCGAACATACTCCCCCCTATCATAAAGTTCTCGCATGCAATGTATTGCTATCGATTTTAGCCATCCAATATAGAATGAAAAGTTCTTTTAATGGAAGTAATTGCTATATTCAAACAAGAATAACTCAACCGAAACTATCTTTGATAATGAAGTCTGACGAACACTGATTTTGCTTAAACTTTGCAAATTAATCATCTATGTGCCCTTTTTTAACAATTATTCAGTTGGCATGGACAAATTTTTCACAAAGTTGGAAAAGCTCCCTTTTAATTAGAAAAGAAAAAAGATCTAAAACAAACTTATTCTCTCCTAACCTTTCTATCGCCACTACAATTATACCGATCACTCTCAAACCACTCTAGCTGTTTGGGGGTTATTTATGGTTATTTTATGACTGAATGTTGTTAGTCAGGGCATGAAGAAGATAAAGAGGTGTAGTAGATCTAAATAAGTGATCTTATGGATTAGTTACCATTGAATAAAGGCTATGAAGTTTTATGCACATAAGGTGTTCGAAGAAATGTCTAAATGAAATGACTTATAGATTATTGATCTGAATTTAATTCGAAATATTCGTACAATGTAGATAATCGTTCATAGATCATGTGAGGACTCATGGAACTTAAATAGCTTCTGCGAAAAGGTATGTACATCTTTTCTCTTCTTTCGCATGATCTTGTTTTACACTGAAAGTAAAATGAAATATTATCGAATGAGTCCATTCTTGGTAGCTTGGTTGTCTTGTGTTTTCCTTCCTTTATTGCTTATTATTTTAGTATGTTCCTTGTTACCCTTCAACCACAATCATCATCTCACCCTTTAATTTCCTCTATTTTTTATGTAGCAAGACTTGCATTTAATTTTATGAAAAATTGTTAACAATAATTCATATTCAGAGTTAATTAGATGTGAACGCCTCCAGATGAAGGCTTTATAATTTCATTATGGCGGCAAGGTTCTTTCTTTTTGTTATTTTGGCTTGGATTGTTCACCAGTGCATGGAGAACCCACACTGAAATTGATAAATGGGAGGAGATGGACACAAAGCTCAACACATCAACCAGTAGTATCCATTACTGGCATAAGTTATTATTAATTAAATTGGATTGAAGATACACATATAGGATGAGAATTATTATTATCTTGAACTGGTGTGCAAATCTTTCAATGCATACTGCAACTTGGAGAATTTTTCCTGGTGAAGCTAATGATATATGTCTCATTTTCAGGACTAGTTCTCATAGATCTAGGAGGATGAGAGGTGCATATCCAACTTGCACTGTCTATGAAAGACCACGATATACACGGCACATTGACCGTGTATATCACATTGTCTATTTTGTAAATATATTACCATAAGTAGTAGAGTTATTGTACATGTATAATTATGATAGTAGTCTTGTATTAAGAAAAAACTATTAGACTTGTATTAGGAAAAAGTAGATTTAATTTCCTTAATTATATTTTGTATCATGTATATATATATACCTTTTCATTAATGAAAATAATCAAGGGGATTATTCTTTCATGGTATCAGAGTCAGGCCCATTTTAATTCTTTGTTTACCGATGTTGGGCCCCCAAATTATATTATCCACGCTCTAGTTAACGAGGTCTGGGCGTGCGGTGGAGTGTTAAGAGTCCCACATCGGAAATGGAATGGGAACATGGTTCCTTATATGGACTTGGACAATCCTCACCCTAGAAGCTAGCTTCTCCAAAATTAACCCTTCCACCGCCCTCTTCTCGGATTTCGAGTATCGGTCACCGGCCGAACACCTCCTCCTTCCTAAACTCTATTCCAAATCCTTAATTCTCCTCTTGTTCTTTCATCATATCTACCACAAAGAACATGTTTCATCCTGCCCTTATAGTCTCCAACATCAAGAACATCCCTATCGTTCTTGAGATGAAAAATGTCCAATACACGACGTGGGCAGAACTATTTAAAGTTCACGCACGATTTCATCGAGTCCTTCATCACATCATCCACTCGGCAACAGGCAAGGAGAAGGTGCCTACCACCGATGATGACATAAGAGTTGTGAGATACTCTTGATGCTACGGTACTCCAGTGGATTTATTCCACTATCTCTACGGATCTCTTGTAGACTATTATTGAACCCGATGCCACGACAATGAACACTTGTAATAGGTTTTGTGATATATTCTGGGATAACAAGAATTCCTGTGCCGTGACCCTTGAGCATGAATTCTCCCACTTCAACATGGAGGATTTTCCAAATATCTCAGCCTATAAAAGGCTCAAGGAGTTGTCTCATCAACTCAAGAACTTTGGTGCGCCCGTCACAAATGATCGTGTTGTTCTTCAGATGGTTGCAGACCTATCTGAGGCTTATAATGTCGTTGGAACTCTTTTTCATCATAGCAACCCTCTTCTTCCGTTTTACCAAGCCCGGTCTATGCTAACCCTTGAAGAGGATGGGTTGGCTAAAAAGGCCACAACTGGAGCAAATTCTACCATGATGGCTGCCTCGACCCAAGGTTCCTACTCTCCATCATATTTGGGTAATTCTACTCAAAATCATAACAATGGTGGTGGAAAACGGGGTCAAAATTGGAATTCTGACGGGAAAGACGACGGTCGCGGTGGCGGCAGTGGTGACTGCGGTGGCAACCGGCAGGGGAAACAACAGTCGGGCCCTGGGCAGTGGGCCATAGGAAATTCCTAACCCACTCATTACTAACACATGACACCACACTTAATTGTATGCATACGAATGGGTTCGTGGTCACCTATTCATGCTACACATGGACTGTGTCCACTAATCACTTATCCCATAATTAATCAATCACACACATAATTAATTTTCTTGATCTCAATTCACTTAAATTTTAATGACTTATAAAACCTTCATATACTCAATGTCAAAAGCGTGCGATATATTACTAGTTCATAACCTCTTTTGGGAGGTATAACTATTATTATTAATCCCTGTCGTCACACTTATTAAGTCCTAAATTATTTCGAAACTTCATCCTTTTTTTAGACACCGCGCTCTTAATGTGAATACCTAAATATAACGAAATTTCTCCGAGACTCAGGTCTATTTTCATATGTCTAGCGACTCAACTCATGGTCCGAAAGTATGGGGTGTTACATACGGCATAATCTCCAATGACCTTTTGCACACCATTTTGGAACTTGACTCTACGGTTCAACAGGCTTGGGAACGTTTACAAAATATTTTTCAAGATAATAAAATTTCTCGGGTGGTATATCTTGAAAACCAATTCACCAATGTAAAATTGAATGATTTTTCAAACATCTCCACATATTGCCAAGAGTTGAAAATGCTTGTCGATCAACTTTCAAATGTTGGTGCGCCAGTGACAAATCAAAGGTTAGTTCTACAATTGATTGCGGGATTGAATGAATAATTTGATGGTGTTGCTACGTCCATTCAACAAATCAATCCCTTACCACCATTCTATAAGGCTCGGTCGAGATTGATTCTGGAATAAACTCAAAATCAAAAACAGGTGACGGGGGCGGCAACGAATGACGACACCGCTCTTATTTTTACCAACACGTATAATGATGATTTTGGCACTCAAAATTCTGGTTCCGATAATGGTTCAAATCGACAAAATAATGGGTAAAAAATGAGTCAAAATCGTAACAATTACAAAGGGATAAATAATGGTGGAAAGGGGCAAGAGTGGAGGACAGGACGTCGGCGGCGGCAACAACCGCGGCCAGCAGGATCAAAATAGAACCCATTGGCAGTAGCCTAGCCAGCCGGCCGGCGAGTAGTGGAGGCAGTACCCACCGTGGTCCTGGCAGCCGGAACAGTGTGCTGCCTCACCCAGTATCCCATGACTCAATCTAAACCTCCTCCCGCCTCTCAACAGCCCGGGGTTCTTGGCTCTCGTCCGCAATAAGCTTTTACATCCTATGGACCATCTTCCACATGTTATGCTCCCACAGATATTGAACATGCCATGGACAACATGAATCTAAGTGTTTCCGACGATTCGTGGTACATGGACACTAGGGCAATGTCATACATGACGACATCTCAAGGTGATCTCTCATCTTATTTTAATATGAGCAGAAATAAAAAAAATATTATTAACAGTGGCATGAAATTCCAATTCGTGGCATTGGCCATTTAAATCCCCCCTCACCAATCTTTACATTTGAAAAACATCCTACATGCACCCAAACTGATTAAAAACTTGGTATTTGTACGTCGTTTTACTACTGACAACAATGTTTCTGTTAATTTTGATCCGTTTGGATTTTCTATGAATTATTTTCAGACAAGGATGCCACTAATGAGATGTAATAGCATTGGAGACTTGTATCCCATCACCACCACTACCAACAACCAAGTCACCAATCCATCAACCTTTGCAGCTAATTCCCCTATTTTATGGCATAACCGATTAGGACACCCGGGAGCACCGGTGTTTAATGTTCTTAGAAATAATAATTTTGTTGCTTGTAACAAACGTATCGACTCTTCTGTTTGTCAGGCTTGTGTGTTTGGGAAGCATGTTAAACTTCCTTTTTTATTATCTACTTAAAAAACGCTTATGCCATTTGATCTTATGCATTGTGATTTGTGGACATCCCTGATTTTAAGTTCAGCATGTCATAAATATTATACGCTTATTTTGGATGATTATTCAAATTTTCTGTGGACTTTTCCCTTGGGACAGAAATCACAGGTCTTTACCATTTTCAAACAATTTAGTGTTTTTATCAAAACCCAATTTGAGAAATCCATTAAAAGTTTTCAATGTGACAATGAGAGGAAATTCATAAATGCCCAATGTAAAGATTTTTGTCACCAAAATAGAATGTCCTTGCGTCTTTCATGTCTACATACTTCTCCTCAAAATGAGAAAGCCAAAAGAAAAATTCGAACAATCAACAGTATAATCCGCACACTTCTTGTGCATTCTTCCACACCACCGGTCTTTTGGCATCATGCACTTCAAATGACCACATATCTTTTAAACATTCTTTCTAGAAAACTACTCTCAAACATATCACCTACACAAATGTTGTACCATCATCTTCCTTCTTATACACATTTGAGGGTTTTTGGGTGTTTGTGTTATCCCGTGTTTCCGTCCACAACCATTAACAAACTTTAAGGCCGTTCCACACCTTGTGTCTTTTTGGGATACCCACAAAATCATAGGGGATATAAGTGTTATGATATGACGAATGAGAAAATTATCATCTCTTGTTTTTGATGAGTTCACATTCCCGTTTGCTAAATCTCATGTGGCATCCCCACCTTCATACGAATTTTTGGACGACGGAATACATCCAATTTTACATTACCATCTCAATACCCAAACTCATACTGGACTAGCCCAAAATACATCACAAACTATAGCAGCCCATCAACGAAATGGGATTGGGCCAGTCCGAATTGAGGAGCCCACTGCCTCTTCCTCTTCGATCTCGGCCCAGTCCACGTTATGTGGCTGATAAGCACACAGGAGGGAGCCCACTGCTCCCTCATCCGTGTCCCCAACTAGGCCAACATGCCCAACTCTTCTGGCCCAAAATCGGACCTCCTCTCAGCCCATTTCACAAACAGAAAGTCCACTGCCCCAGCCTTCGGTCTTAGCCCAACTTCGGACTATTGAAACCCGTGCCATGCATAGGATTTTTCAGCCAAAGCATCAGTTTAACCTAACATCTTTGGTCTAACCATCACCTCTTCCCAAAATCCCAAAATGGCCTTATCATACCCGAATTGAAAATCTACCATGTTAGATGAAATTGATGCTCTTATTAAAAATAAGACGTGGGAGTTAGTGCCCCATCTATCTAATGTGAACATAATACGATCTATGTGGGTTTTCTGTCATAAAAAGAAGTCTGATGGCTCTTTTGCGAGACACAAAGCTCGTCTTGTTAGTGATGGTAGGTCTCAGCGGGGTTGGCATGGATTGCTGTGAAACATTCAGTACGGTAGTTAAGCCAGCAACTATTAGGATTGTTCTTAGTCTGGCTCTATCAAAATCATGGTTCGTTCATCAGTTGGACATCACTAATGCCTTTTTACATGGTCACCTACAAGAAATAGTTTACATGAACCAACCTTTGGGTTTCCGAGATCCTACACATCAGGCTCCTAGGGCGTGGTATAACAGGTTTGTTGGGTTTGTATCAACACCCCAGTCCGATCAGTCTTATTCATTTATAAGAAGAAAAATGATATGGAATATATATTCTCTATGTGGATGACATCATTCTCACAGCACCGTCTGAGTCACTTTGCCAGTCTATTATGTCCTTCCTTGCCATGGAATTTGCTATGAAGGATTTGGGCCATTTAAACTATTTTTTGGGCATTATTGTAACTCAATATGCAGGTGGTCTGTTTCTTTGTCAAAAGAAATATGCTGAGGAAATCATTGAAAAAGTCGGTATGTTCTCATGCAAACCGTCACATACGCCGGTTGATACAAAGGCTACATTGAGTAACTCTACAGGTACTCCATACAGTGACCCAACACATTACCGCAACTTAGCAGGAGCATTGCAGTATTTCACTTTCACGAGACCCGATATCTCCTATGTTGTTCAAAAAGTTTGTTTACATATATCTGATCCGAAGGAAGAACATATGGGGGCTTTTAAATGAATTTTGTTATATGTTAAGGGTACTCTTGATTTTGGATTGCATATGTATTAGTCAACTATTTCTAGACTCACATCTTATACAGATGCTGATTGAGGTGGCTGCCCGGACACACGTCGTTCCACCTCTAGTTATTGTGTATTCCTAGGAGACAACCTCATTTCATGGTCGTCAAAACGTCAACCGACACTATCTCGGTCAAGTGCTGAACCTGAATATCGAGGGGTAGCTAATGTGGTCTCCGAATTATGTTGGCTCCGTAATCTTCTGTTATAACTTCATTGTCCAATAAAAACAACCGTGGTCTATTGTGATAATGTGAGTGCGATATATTTATCAGGTAACCCTGTTCAGCATCAACGCACAAAACACATAGAAATGGATATCTTGTCTGTCCGTGAAAAGGTTGCACGTGGACAAGTCTGTGTTCTCCATGTACCGTCACGTTATCAGATTGCTGATATTTTCATCAAAGGTCTTCCGCGCGTAATGTTTGATGATTTCAGAGATAGTCTCAGCATACGAGAACCTCCCGCTAAAACTGTGGGGGACTGTTATCCCTAATTATCTTCATTATATCACATCATATCAATCATATTGTAATTAAATTATATAATTAGAATGATTAGATCAATTATCACGATTAGCATATCCTTAGGATAGCCTATTGATTGTATATAATTGTATATATATATTGTATACTTGACATGAAATAAATTCATGGGATTAATTTTCTTCAGAATGGTTACCACTTCTACTAGATGCACTGTCATAGCTTAAAGTTTTAAAATTGGTCCATGCCAACTCACTAACTATAGAAATACTGGTATAAATAAATAATTTTGCAAAATTAATTTGTAGACTTTTCTTTTTTTGCGCATATTTCACTTATGTGATATTTTTAAATGAACAACATAAAATATGTGAGTTAGAGCCCCGTTACAAATGAAGGACATACAAAATACGTTTGGGTAGTGAGAGGTTCCTTCAAGTCTAAATTTACTGGATGATGCAGATTACTAATTTCACGCAAATTTACATTATTCTCTTATTGAAATTTGTATACTTAGTTACAAAAAGAGGGTCTTTTATAATATACTACTTATATTTCATTTACAAAAGTAAATAACACTATCTTCTTAACTCTCTACATTTGAAAGTTTAATGAAAATTATTATACTTATTCTATTTTATAGTGATAAGTTATGAAACGTTTGAGATCACAAGTTTAAATTTTTTTATTTTACTTCATGTATATCGAAAGAGTTAATGATTCAAAATACATTTAAACTATCATCTTTTCACGAATTTATATAATTACTTATTAGTCTATTTATTTATCTAAGCTATCACTCTCTTTGTATTAAAACATACCTTGATGCTAAGTTGGCCAAATATTTATTCTTAATCGACAACATGCGCGTGTAGACCAACTCAACATCAATGTATGTTTAATAGAATTTTTTGTAGATAGGTAAAAATATTAGATAGACGAGGCATGAAATTTGTAAAAAATATAGTTTAATGCGTTCTTGACCAGGGGCGGAGCCAAGTGGTGGTTAGAGGGTTCACCCGAATCCCCTTCGGCGAAAATTATCATGTATATATAAAGTTAAAATTATTTTTTATGTATATTTAATAGATGTTGAATCTTCTTAAATTTTTTATTTGTTTAGTCTTTTTATATTTCTGAACCCCTTAGTGAAAATTCTGACTCTATCATTGTTTTCATGACTATTAACTTATACTGAAATTAGGGGTGGGCAAAAAATCCGGAGAACCGAAAAAACCGAACCGAACCGAATTTCGGTTCGGTTTTCTCTTAAAAAAAACCATTTTTTTGAAAAACCGAACCGAATCATGATTTAGTGATTCGGTTCGGTTTTTTAATTTTGGATACGAACCGAACCGAAAAAACTGAATTAAATATATAATTATTCTTATTTTTTATTTTAGGCTACTACTATCTTTTGAATCATAGTTATTGAAGTCAATCTATGAAGCTTTTATGGAAGTCGAATGCGTCATGAATTTGATTAACATATCGCAGAAGCATTGACATAAAATGTAGGGAGAGAAAATAGTTTTAAATTGGTGAAACTTTAAATAGTCATAACTCTGCGCTCGGATGTCCGTTTTCCCCCAAATCGATTTCTAATTTTCCTTTTTCTTTAGTAAACATCACACGATACACAATAGATTTCAACGTCGAAATTTCATGGTAGTGTAAATGTGAATGTCAATTTCAATTTTGGAAATTCAATTTAAAAAAAAAATTCCTCGACCGACTAGAAAAAACTGATATAATCTGATACGTTCGGCGATATAAACCGAACATATCAATTTTTTTTTAAAAAAAAGTTGTATTCGATTTTAAAAAAAAATGATTTTTATTCGGTTCATATTTTTCGGATACAAAATCAAACCGAACCGATATACGTCCACCCTTAACTGAAATGGAGTAGGTCTTTCGAAGTACCTCAAACCCATTGGGATTAGTGTGCACACATTCTTTAAGAACAAAAATTCGTACTCCTATATTAAGAATTTTTTAATTTTCTTATCAACTTTTAGTTACTATAATATTTTCTTGTTGAAATATACTTTATCAATAAAGTTTTGATTGTGATAGGAGTGAAAAACAAGGTTTTGATTGTTTTTCAAATTTTAAATTGAATTTTCATAATCAAATATTGATTTGTTTAAAAAAATTAATTTTTTTAAAAAAATGAATAATTCTTATGGCGAGGGTTAGTTTCCTAAATGTAAAAACAGATGCATCTGAATTTGTGCCGTCTTTATCGTGCATTCCTTCTAAGTTAGACAGCAACTTAAACAAGAATACAGTTAACGTCTTTCTCATTAATCCTAACGTGATTATCCAATAACAGAAAAGGAAAACAAAACGATCTACGGTGATTCCACCACTGTATCACCCATCCAACGGCTCACAATGGACCAAATTATCCAGGACCTACAATGGATATTCAATCCCACAGTGAAGATTTAAAAAATAATAATATCCAACACTCCTCTATCTAGGGTTTCAAATCCAAAACCTTGGCACTACACCCTTTCTCGAAGACCCATTTCATTGAATACATCACTTTTTCAATCCAGCATCTGGGTCTTTCATATCACACTGAATTCTCCACCAAAGGTGTAAACTTTGTATCTGTAAGTTGCTTTTTCCTATTCTTTCTTGATTTATACAGCAAACAAATAGTGTAATATTGATAAATTTTGGTTATTGGTGGCTTATAAGTATTAAAGTTTGAATCTTGAATTTTTTTGAAAAAGGAATTATTTATATGGGGAAATCAGGTGGTAGGAAGAAAAAGGGTGGTGTTAGTCAAAGTCAAAATCAAGGGGCTGTAGGGGAGAGTTATAAACCTGTTGTTGTTAATGGTACTGTTGATTTGGACTCATCTATATTCTTAAAAAGAGCTCATGAGCTGAAAGAAGAGGGAAATAAAAGGTTTCAGGCCAAGGATTTTGTAGGTGCTTTACAACAATATGAGAATGCTCTTAAATTAACACCAAAGGCACACCCGGAAAGAGCTGTGTTTCATAGCAATAGAGCAGCGTGTTTGATGCAAATGAAACCGAAAGATTATGATTCTGTTATTTCTGAGTGTACTATGGCACTTCAGGTTCAGCCCCGTTTTATTCGGGCTCTTCTACGAAGGGCTCGTGCATACGAGGCTGTGGGTAAGTATGAAATGGCGATGCAAGATGTGCAAATGCTATTGGATGCTGATGGGAATCATCGAGATGCTTTGGAAATTGCTGGGCGGTTGAGCATGATGCTTGGTCCTCGCCAGCAAGACCTTCAGAGCCGCCCATCTCCAGCTGCACTTGGTGCATCTGCAGTGGGTGCAGCCTCTATTGCCGGTCTAGGAGGACCGTGTTTACCTTCTAGATTGATGTCTAAGAAGCCAGCACCTTCAGCTGGGGCTTCGGTTGTATCAGTTATTAATAAACCAGAGAAGCCCTCTCATGTTATGCCAGCTGAAAATGGTACTCAGGCCAAAGTTCAGATGCCAAGGGTTGTCTTGAAGCCTTCAACTGGTCCTTCTAAACCTAATGCAAGTCCTAGTAGTTATGATCAGAAGGAGCAGGCTTCTATTGAAGTCCGTGGACCTTCTAAAGATGCTGTAATTCGTTGGAGGCCGTTGAAGCTTGTTTATGATCATGATATAAGGCTCGCGCAAATGCCTGTAAATTGCAGTTTTAGAGTATTGAGGGATATTGTTACGAAACGGTTTCCAATGTCAAAGTCTGTTCTTGTTAAATATAAGGACAGTGATGGTGATTTAGTAACTATTACCTGTATGGCTGAGCTTAGATTGGCCGAGTCCTGGGTTGATAGTTTAGTATCAAAAGACCCTGATACAGATGAAGGTGACTCCATTGGGATGTTGAGATTGCATATTGTCGAGGTGAGTCCTGAACAAGAACCAGCTTTGTTGGAAGAGGAGGAGGAGAGGCCTGTTGAGAGTGAAGAGCCTATACCAGATGAGAGTGGATCTCACTCTTCACTAAGTGATTCTGTGGTGGAAACTCTGGACAGTGAGATTAACAAGACAGAGAAGGCCACTACCAAAACGGAAGATCCTGAATGTAAGGAAGTTGAGATGGATGATTGGTTGTTCGAGTTTGCTCAGTTATTCAGGACCCATGTTGGCATTGATCCGGATGGTCACATTGACCTGCATGAGCTTGGAATGGAGCTTAGCTCTGAAGCCCTTGAGGAGACTGTGACAAGTGAAGCGGCTCAAACTCTTTTTGACAAGGCTGCCTTAAAGTTTCAGGAAGTGGCTGCTCTGGCTTTTTTCAACTGGGGAAATGTTCACATGTGTGCAGCGAGGAAACGAATGCCAATTGATGATTCTGCTTCAAAGGAGGAGACGATGGCTACTAAACTTCAAGCAGCGTATGAGTGGGTGAAAGAAAAATATTCTCTTGCAAAAGAGAAGTATGAGGAGGCTCTCTTGATTAAGCCAGACTTTTATGAGGGGTTGCTGGCATTAGGGCAGCAGCAATTTGAAATGGCAAAACTTCACTGGTCCTTTGTCTTGGCTAAGAAAGAGGACCTGTCAAATTGGGATCCTACTGAGACGCTTGCTCTTTTTGAAAGTGCAGAAGAGAAAATGAAAGCAGCGACTCAGATGTGGGAAAAGCTGGAGGAGCTGAGGGCTAATGAACTAAAGGATCCTAGTGCTAGCAAGAAAGATGAACTACTAAAGAGAAGGAAGAAACCTGAAGGTGAGGTGTCAGCTACAGGTGAAATTTCAGCTGATGAGGCTGCACAGCAAGCTGTTGTAATGCGATCTCAAATACATTTATTTTGGGGTAATATGCTTTTTGAGCGGTCTCAAGTGGAATGTAAATTGGGGTTGACTGGTTGGAAGGAGAACCTTGATACTGCAGTTGAACGATTTAAGCTTGCTGGAGCTTCTGAAATTGACATCTCAACAGTTCTGAAGAACCATTGTTCCAATGAAGAAGAGACTCAGGTATCTCAGAAAATGGTTGAGAGCCTCAAGACTGAAGAGAATGATAAACCAAATGACTAGAATGATGCTAGTAAAGCTTAGGCAGTGACCTGACACTAATTTTGCAATATGTATTTCTTTACAAGCGAAGGGGAGCCTTGGAGCAACAATAAAGTTTTTTCCGTGTGACCTATAGGTAGGTCAAGGGTTCGAGCTGTGGAAGCAGCCACTAATGCTTGCATTAGGGTCAGACTGTCTACATCACGTCCCTTAGGATGAGACCCTGCTGACACGGGATGCTTTGTGCACCGTGCTGCCCATTTTTTTTTCTTTACAAACAACTTTAAATTCATGAAATTAGAATTTTTTTGCCTTCAAACGTCAATTATACATTTTAAAGTTTTTTTGATGAAACAAGAAGCTTGCTGTTGTTCTGACAAACATTTGTTCTTTGACTAAGTACATGAAATAGGTTTCTTGCTATATCTCCTCTTTTCTTGCTCCCTTTCCAAAGTACACAGTCTGGATTCTGTCTGTTTCATGGCTGATGAGATGTTGTTGCTAGCATTCTGGGATAGTTGTTACGTTTGATAGTGATTTTGGAACTTCTGATGTGTAGCTATTATATTCGCTTTTAAACATTTTCAAATTGATTCATAGCAAGCCTGCTGCTTTGACTTAGTTGTTCAGACACTAATGCCTGAAATCCTATATGAACTTCTCTTGTAACCACAAAGGAAGAATCCTCTTGAAGTATATGTGCCATTTATCCTGTTATTGTAAATGTACAATTCGTTGTAAGATCACAGATATCTGATGGTATGAATTTAGCTAAATTTGACATGCAACAGAGGACCGTGGTTCTTAATGTAGTATATTTTTTCCATCCAAGATCAAGTTGGCCAGCCAATTTAGGCTGCCTATTGTTGAGCTGGAACCATATCATTTTACCTGGAATCAGTTTAAGGGTTTAATATGGAAGCTTTTGTTTGTCTTATGTCTGAACTCTGAACCTATAATTTGTTATCCGGTCCATGCAGTAGCGTTATCTCAGATCTGAAGATGGTAAGTAATATGTATGAGGATATTTGAGAACCCCAAGTTCATTATTGTTGCTTAAGGCGTAGGAGTAACAACCTGGAGATCCTAGGTTCGTTTTAACTTTGGAGCACCAAATTACTCGTTGCCTCTGCTTGTGGGCTATAGCAGACTGCTCAATGGATTGATTAGTTGAGGTGTGTGTCACGCTGACTTGGACACCACACTCATAAAAAAGGGGGAAAATGTCAAATATACCCCTCTACTCTATTTTATGAGCTAACTTTACCCTTCGTTAGTGATAAAGTTTACACCTATACCCTAATTGGATGGAAATCCCTAAATCCTCTTAAATTATCCGATTTCAAAACATTACCCCAACCCCAAAAAAGTCAGTCCCCATTTCCGACCACCCACCACTGTACGCTGCTTCCTACCACCGCCGGCGGTCCCCAACTTCATAATTACCGGTTGTGTACTGTCTGCATAATTATACATACACAAATTTCTTCATCATCTTTCAAATTCCTTGATTCCATCAACCCCCTTTTCCTTCTTTTCTCTCCTTCCTCATTCTCTCCCTCACCGCCTTCTTCACCATTCAGCCGCCACCGCGCGCCATCCCATTGTCAAATCTTTTCAGTTCTGATTTCGAGTATGTAAATTCCACTCTTGGTTTTTTTGAAATCAGTAGCTGGGTTTAGTATCAAAGATTGACTTCTTTCATTTTTAATTTCTGATATTTGATATATTTTCTTAGTTTCACCTTTTTGTCGTACAAATAATATGGAACCTAAAAGTGCTATCTTTAATTGTTGTACCTTATCAAATTGTTGTTTGGCTATTGAGAAAGAGGGGACTCGGAATTGAGATGCCTGGTGTTTATTTTTACGTTCATCCGTAGCTGGGTTCACAAGAACTAACTTTGTTTCGGTATACTACTATGGTTATTTTGGCGATTGTGGTTGAAATTGAACTTAGACAATTGCTGTGGGTGTTGTTTTTGGGTTTTTGCGGGGCTGTATTCAAAAACTGAAAATGAAGATGACAGCATGAGGTTGAATGGAATTTATATGGATGGAACTTTTAGAGAAAATGGCCGTCGGAGAAGATGCTCCGCCAAAGTGATGGCCACCGGAATTTCAAACATGTTCATATTCATATGTTCATGACATGTTCATATTCATATGCATCGTACCTGGTCGCCGGTAGTGGTGGGAAGCGGCATGCAGTGGTTGGTGATTGGAAATGGGGACTGTGACATTTTGGGTTGGGGCTGTGTTTAACAGGTGGGTCGCGTTGGGTCAGGAATTGGGTATTTTTTTTTAAAATCGGATAATTTAAGTGCATTTGGGGATTTTCATCCAATTAGGGGTATGAGTGTAAACTTTGTAGACGACATGAGTATATTTAGAGATGGCAGTGGATCCTGGACCCGGTGGATCCAGATCCGGTTTATAGGATATGGATTTTCAAAATTTGGACCTAACGGATCCGGATCGGACCCGGACTCTGATCCGTTTCTGACGGATCGGATATGTATTTGGATTATGTATTTGAGATTCATATCCGGTCCAGATCTGACCCGTGGATCAGTTTGTTTTTCAAATATATAATTACCAAAAAAATAAATAAAAATAAATAAAAATAGATTGCAGTAAGAAACTAAGAAGGGGAAAAACCCTACTTCTATCTCATTTCTCACATGAACAACTGCTTTCTCTCTCGGTGCTCAACTAACTCCTACACTCATCCTTTCATCTCATAATTTATCAAATACTCCGACAACCACCGCTTCCTCTCTCGGTGTTCAACTGACAACAACATCGGTGAAGGCAAACGTTGCTTAATTTCAGATTGACAAAAGGTTATAGAAGATGTTGCTGGCATTTTAAAGAACATTGTTGTAGAATTTAATTTAAAAACCTTTGTAATTGCAACGTTTTTCGTGAATCATGATGTTATTTACTTACTTTGCTTCATCGTCTTTCTTTTCTTGTGATGCTATAACTTCGTTCAATATTTTGGAAGAATGGTGACATGTTTATGTAGGTTGATTGAATGAACTCAAACATTTTTTCAATCAGACTAGGTTTTATTTTATAAAAAAAGTTTCAACAGGTGGATCTAGATTCGATCGGTGGACCCGGATCTGGATCTGATTTTATGGACCCGATGGATCTGAATCTGGATTCAGGTATGAAAAACGGATCTGGATCTAGTAAGATTCGGTCCAGATCCAATTTGTTGTCATCTCTAGGTATATTTGTTCACAATCACTAACGAAGAGTAAAATTAGTTAATAAAATAAAATAGAGGAGACCCTTTTCTCTACAAAAAAAAATATGTGTGTGGATATGTGTGCTCTTTGTGTGGCCCAGGCTAATGAGCAAGATCCAAAATCTTGTCCTCCATCACATCTCTTTTAAGAGTCCAATTTCTCTTCATTTTTAAAGAATGAGTGGGTTAGTGACCCACCGAAAAATTATTTGGACTGAAATGAGCTAAAAATGGGTCAAAATCAACCCACCAAATTCTTACTAAGTTTTAATTACTTTATTTGTTCTGTTACAATTTTTTAGTACCTAATCAATTTTTTTTATTTTTTTATTATGGCAATATATAACATATCAAATAAAAAGAAAAATTTAAAAATATTTTGACAAGATTTTTCATGGATCAATTTGAGCTAGATATCATGCCTAAATTTTGATGGGCTGAAATGGCTGAGCTAATAAATGGGCGGGTCAATAATTCGCTTAAATTTAGACGGGTTGAGCAGGTTATGATTTCATGGACTAATTTTTCCAAAGGCTATATATAATATATCAAATAAAAATATATATTATACGGTATAATTTTTCGGAAGGATGATCAATTTACCATCTTTTGCCGACTGTAGCTCCTCTCCTGGGTGTGATGCTCCTTAATTCTGACGCAGTCCACATACATCGTTCTAGAAGGAAAGAAAACTAGTAGTGTACTAAATTCTTAGATTCACCAACTCTTTGTTTTAAAGATGTATAAAATTCTGACTCCATGTTTGGTTTGGATTTTCAAGGTAATATCTGTGATATGCATCCAATAAAAATGATATATAAGGTAAATATCTGCTATAAGCGTCCAATAAAAATGATATGTAACCTGCTATTACGTGTAAATTACAGTGATAGTGTAAAAATGTTCATATTGTCGGTGTATACAAAGTAAATTCCCTTTATTTTTAGTCATATCAAATGGGGCTTCAAGGAACATGAATGGAGATGATGATACCGTACAACCCTACCACGAATTTGAGATGTGAAAACAACCTCTTGCAGAAATGCAGGGCAAGACTGCGTATAATAAACCGGCCTTTCCCCAAATTCCGCGCATAGCGGGAGCTTAGTGCACTGGGCTGCCCCTTTTAGTTAACCACATCTATCAGGATGGAAATAGATATCTGGATAATTACAGATATTCACAATATCGTAAACATTCATAAGTGTGAAAATTTCCTATATTTCATGTCTGATTAAATTATTACTCAACCAAGAAGTTGGATTTCTTTGAGCAGCATATATACATTCTTCTCTATTTTCATTTCTTTTTTTACAAGTGTAAGAATTCTAGGGTAAGTAGAATATTTTCCTCATCTTTGTCATTTATAAATGATAAGAATATATACAAATATGGTAGAAGATTAGTAGCCTTAATCTTCTCCTCATCTATCATATTCTTTCCATACAAATGTGATTCTATACTAATGACTAGCTATCTAGAATATTCTATAGTAATTATCATTTAAATACAATAATAAATAATAATCCTAAGAATATATCTTCTAACACTCCCCCTCAGTCGAAGCGGGAGGACGACAGATGTTGAGACTGTCCCGAAAGTCTTCAAATAAAATCAGCGGAAGCCCTTTAGTGAAGATATCCGCTATCTGATGACGTGTCGGAACATGTAACACCCACACATGTCTGCGAGCCACAGTTTCACGAACAAAATGAATATCCAACTCTATATGCTCTGTGCACTGATGGTTGACTTGGTTGGGCTGAACTGTTGTTGGGCCAAACTGCTCCCTGCCTGTTGAGTGAAGTGGGCCTGCTAAAAATTACCTGGCCTAGTTCTGTTTTGCTGCCCCTGGAATGAATAATGGCCACTGTTGGGCCGCTGGACTGGCCTGGCCTAGTTCGCTGGTGGGGCTGCTGAACTAAAATGGCCACTATTTGGGCCACCGGACGGCCCGGCCTAGTTCGGCCGGTGGGGGTCCGCCAATGTGGTCTGCCGCCGGGTGCCCGATTCCAGAGCCCGGTCCCGCCCTCGCCAGTAGCTGTCGGCCGGACCGGTTGTCACGATGCTCCTGCTGCCGGAATTTCAGGTGACGTCGGAATTCCGATGGCCCCCATTTTTATTATTGTTACCATGATATCCACCTTTTTTTTTATTTCCATTAAGCCTTTTTTGTCCTCAATTATTTTGATTAAAATTAGCATTACCTTCATTTGTCGAGGTGGCAAGCATGGCTGAATTGTTGATGGTAGCGGCTTTTTTGGAAAAACCTTGTTCTTTGAGGATGAGCATGGAGCGTGCTTGATAAAATAAAGGAAGAGGGTTGTGTTGCCGTATTAGTGTTCCAACCCCACTATATGCCTCCGTAAGTCCGGCGACAAGTTGAAGAACCAAGCGATTGTTGGTGACCGGGACATCGACGTTCCTCAATTGACCGGCTAGCACTTTTAGGCGTTGGCAATAAGCCGACGCATTTGGAAAATCCTCCATGTCAATTGTGGAGAATTCTTGTTCCAACGTAACGACGCGAGAATTTTGATTACCATAAAAAATATCTCACAAGCGGTTCCAAGCATCAACCGCTTTAGAATCCGGCTCCATTATCGTATGCAAAAGATCCGTAGAAATTGTTGCATAGATCCAACCTAGAACAGTGGCATCTAGTGTGTCCCACAATTCTTTATCCGCGTCCGTAGTTAATACCTTTTCTTTTCCTTTTTCCGAGGGAATGATATGGTGAAGAACCCGGTGAGAGCGGCAACAAATTTTGAAAAGTTCCGCCCATGTTGCATAGTGAACATTTTCCATCTCTAAGGTGATGGAAACATGCGTTTTGATGTTTGAAACCGCGAGGGCTGGGTGGAAGGATGATTTGGAGTCGGACATTAGTATATTTGGTTGGATGATTAATGGAGAAAAAAATAATACAACTTAGTAGATGAAGATTGGTAAACCTAGTTTATTTTTGTTTCTTTCTTTCGGCCAAGTGTTGGAATGGAGGAGAAGAAGAGCCGAAAAATGGTAGAGAGAAACAATTAGGATATTTTCCTTAAGCTCTTTGATACTATGTAAGAATTCCAGGGTAAGTAGAATATTTTCCTTATCTTTGCCATTTACAAATGATAGAATATATACAAATATGATAGAAGATTGGTAGCCTTAATCTTCTCCTCATCTATCCTATTATTTCCATACAAATGTGATTCTATACTAATGACTAGCTATCTAGAATATTCTATAGTAATTATCATTTAAATACAATAATAAATAATAATCCTAAGAATATATCTTCTAACAACAAGATCTTAAGAGAGCAATAGAGTGGGAGGAGCAATACAGTGGTTGAAAGCAGTGACAGTAGAAAGGAAAAACAGAAAAGGGAATCTTAGTAGCTCAGTTGGTTGGCTACCTGAACTTTTATCTTGTTGGTGAGAGGTCGATTCCCCACCTTGTCTAAGAAAGAAAAGCCTGAAAAGATAAAGGGGAGAGGATGCACGTTCGGTGAGTGAAAACCCCTATCCCCACTTAAAAAAAAGTATTTAACAAAAAAATAAAACAGAAAAGGTGAAACATTCTAGTTCAGTAACTATCAATTTTCTTGAGAAATGTCTTTACATCAGCTTTATGGTTTCCGTAAAGAATCACCACTACTGGATCCCCTGAAAATGACACTAGTGATTTAGTGGAAGAAAAAGTGTAGTGTACGTAATTTTTATCTGTCAAGTTAATATGTCATTCAAAGGAAACAAGCACTACAAAAGAGGCATCAAGTATAAAAACTTATTAGGATTTGAGTTATATACACTGTGTACTTTTTTTTGCAGTATGAAATTAAAGTTTTAAACTGTGATAACATGTTAGTATTATTTTTATCAGGTTAACTTTAATTACCTTGTAAGTGATCTGATTGTACAAATATTTTGACACTGTGCGGAAAACTTAAACTCAATAGATTAATTTGCTGGGAATTAAAGATTTCATTGGAAATCTGAAAACTTTACAATAAACTCCTCTTAAGACATCACACTACAGAGACAACAGTACATAAAGAAAACCGAAGTTGCACAAAACAAGAAAAAGCACCCCACTAACCAGCATTAACAATTTATTACAACATCATTATCTTAGTACTAAACAATCTTTCTTCCCATTCCCATTAATTAGTGTTGTATTAGTACTCCATCAAAGTTAACACTCTCAAACAGTTGCTACTGGGCCCAAGTTGACAGTAGTTTCCACAGCCTTCATTGCTTCAAACCTTGGCTCCTTAGCCTGGAATTTAAGACCTGCATATAATTTCATATAGTCCTCAAAAACAAATTTGGGATATATGAGTTTTTTCTCTTTTTCTTCCTTCTCCAGCAATTCTGGTGCCGGATAGATGACAGCATCACTCCCCGGATTGTAGAACGAAGCTAGGGACATTCTGTTTCCATCAGTCTGAGCAATCACCCTGTGCTCCACACTCTTGTACTTTCCATTTGTAATCACCTAATAGCCATTTAAAACACAAATCAACCATATTATTAAGTTTATGTTCTTATATTAGTAACTCTACCTTGGTATAAAGGAGGTTATAATTTATTAATGAGTTTAGATCTCTTAGACTGACATTGTAAAAGAATTTTTACATCATTTGATCATCTAAAGGATAGGTAGTTGCCAATATTTAGTGGAACTAGTATGATTTAACTTAAATGCAATGCGTGAATTCATTTTACGCTGTCACTGTATCTTATCATGTTATAGAAGGTAACCTCCATTATTTTCAAGGTTCTTATCCAACTTTTTAGCACGGTTACCTGTACTTATCTTTTAGGTGATCTGATAGAGCTAAACCCGAACTAGTGGCCTTGAAAGTACAGTAGACAACATGATGCAATATGTTAAATCACACTGATAGTACAAGAATCTTTTAAATTATCCGTGTATATAGGTTAAGTCATTGGATACCTCAAGTTGGTCACCGAGGTTGATGACGATGGAGTGGCGCATTGGTGGAACATCAATCCATTTTCCATCTTTGAGTAGCTGTAGACCACTAACTTTGTCATCTTGGAATAGAAGGATGATGCCACCAGCATCTGTGTGAGCCCTCAGACCTTTAATCAGATCAGGTTTTGGACATGGCGGGTAGTTGCTAACTTTGGTGCCAAAAGTAGGACCCTTTGACCCATAAAAGGCTTTCTTCAAGTAACCTTGCTCTAGTCCTAGATTTTCACAGAGCACATCCAACAGTTGCTCTGCCAGTTTCTCCAGTTTATCTGCAAACTCCTTCATGATTTTCCTGTCATGTTTGATGTTAAGTCAGAAAAACAAGCACAAGTCATAGGCAAATTCAGAGCTCCATGAGTATATATAATTTTTTTTTATATGTACACGTAATTTCGAGCCTAGTAATGTGTTTAGTTCAATTTGCAAAAGTCATCCTTGATCTGCTTGTGGTAAAAAGGCAGAACAAGAATTTTGAGTTTGGATTTTGAATTTTAAAAAAGACCTCTTCTGAATTTCAAATAAATTATTTATATATATTAAGTAACTTTCTTAACAAAAATACAAGGTTTCGACCAAAACTATTGAGTTCAATCAAACCGGTATCTTATTCTCTAGCTCCACTCTTGTGGTAGAAGCAAACCCAAAGGAAAATAATTCCTTTAAGGCTAAGGATAAGGTTAAGCTTAAATATACTTGTGGTCCTAGATATGCAGGTTAAATTAGATAGACAAGTTGAACTGAAAATCCCAGATAGTTGGAGCACAGTTTCTTTTTATGTCAAAAACCAAAGAAAATATTGCTATGGATTAATATAGATATAAAAAAAATACTAGGAGATCCTTTGACCTGTAATCATCTTCAAGATCAGGAACTTCTGAAATGTTTGAAACAGGAAGATGTTTCAAGAAGAAAGTACTTTCCCAGTCCAAATCTTCAATTTCAGTTTGAACAGCTTCAAGGCCTTTGCTTGCCACCATTTCCTTGAACCTTTGTTCCATACACTTCTTGTAATGCTCCTTTGTAAACCTCTCCACTGTGTCCAGAAGATCATGAGAGATCCCATGATTTACCACCTTCATATATATAAAGATGGTAATAATGAGTTTAAGTTATATGAACAGATGTTATACAAAAGATTTACAGAATCAGGTAATTGATAAGTACTTATAGGTAAATCTACGTGATAGAGTAAGTAATTGATATCTGATAAAAATGGTAACTAACCTGTTATAAGAGGTAAAACTACAAATTTTACGGTGTCCGTGCATATAACTTAAATAATGTAGTTTAAACCTTAATGTTACCTCAAAGAAGCCCCAGTTCTCACAAGCATCCTTTATTTTATCCAATGTTGCAGCCCTTTTTTCAGTGTTAAGCATCTCCATGTTAACCACTGGGAAAGTCTCCATTTTCTACTTATCCTAATTCTCAGTCACTCTTCAATATATTATTTTGTTCTCTATGTATTTGGTAACTCTTAATTCCTGTGCAGGATGAAGATGGAGGAGTATTTATAAGACTTTTAAGAAGGGCAATAAAAAAGAAAAAAAGATAAAAATTGAATGATTCTGTTAAAAAAAAATACACAAGTAAATAAACAATGAAATCTAGCAAGTAAAGGAAGTGGGAACAGGAGTCGTGGGGCATGTATGTGTGTACATCCTGCTAGGGACCTACCAATTTTGGCTGAATGTTAATTAGCCATTTGGTTACTGTTATGTCTTCTTCTCATTTGTCTGTCCTCTCCTTTCGTGGGGTTGGGCCTAATTAGTGCAATTGACTACTCTTCGCTTTGCTTTTCTTTTCTTGAATTTTGACTAACGTTGCTCTTGTATCTCTTTTATGAGTGTAAAATTTATAAAAAGTTGCAATTAACATGGCAAATGATTTATTACACCCTATGTTAATTAGGATATTAATACTATCAAAATTAACCCACCTTTTTAAATCTTACAAAAAATAACCCACTCTTTCCTCCTCCACACTCTCTCTGCACTCACTCCCTCTTCCTCCCCCCTCTCTTCTTCTTCGAACCCTAATCGCCGTTGACGCCTCCACCGGCGGTCGACACCACTGGAAAGGACCCACTCCCATCCTCCTCCCCCTCTCTCTCGCTCTCTCTCTCGTGCTCTCTCTACCACACCTCCTCTCTTTGACGCGCTTCTTCTTTCTTTCTCCGACGATGACGACTTTTTCGGTGGCTCAGATCTAGCCGCCTCCTCTGATGCGGTGGCTCAAATATGACCAGAAATAACCTAGATCTAGATCTATCATTTCTAGATCTAGATCTATCGAATAACTCATCGAGGTGGTGGTGGAGCACAGGTGGCGACGATGAAATTACTGACGATGGGGGTTGTCGGAGGTGGTTGAGGTTGGCAATGGAGAAATCGGGAGGGACAGGGGTAGTGAGTGTATAAGAGTATACATGAGTGTATACACCCTTCTTATACACTATTATACATTTTTATACACCTATATACATAATGTATCTATCTTGTATACTTATGTATATATATATGTATATAAATATGTATACACCTTCAAACACCTATATACATAATGTACTTGTCATTTGTATATAAGTGTATAACACTGTATAAAAGTGTTTTTGGATCAAAGCTTTGCAATGTAAATTTTGGGTTTTTTCTTGCAATGTAAATGAATAAATTATATATTTTTGAAATTTTCTCTAAAAAGTGTATATTTTTGAAAGAAGACGGATCAATCACATGTTTGCTACTCCATTTTGCTTAATTTCCTCAAGTACGTCGAGCATTATTTGCAAGTGGTAATGAAATGTATGAAAAATTCTAGGATATTAGGGTTGGAATACATGTTATCTGCTGCTAAAGGTAGGATGCATTCAATGAATTAGTTGAGGTAAGGGGTGTTAAGGGAGGATTAGGTTGAATTTGAGCGAGTTTAAATGGGCGGTCAATAACCTTTCCAAAAGTTTCTTGGGTAGAAATGTTGTCGGGTTGAAATGAGTTAAATAATGGGTCATAGCTCAACTCACCCAATTCTTACTGAATTTTATTTCTTTGTTTGTCTTTTTATAATTTATTTAAGTACCTCATAAAATATATCTTTTTATTATTTTGGTTATATATAACATATCAAATGTCTTTTTGAAAATATTATGACAATTTCGCATTGATCAATTTGGACGACATATCCGCCCAACTTTTAGATGGGCCCAATCAAGAAGATAAAAATAGGTTGAGTCAATAAATGAGTGAATCATTGACCGTTTAAACTTGAGTGGGTTGGACTTATGAGATAATTTTTCTATCCACTATTCGAGGTGAACGCAATTGGTCTGATACCAAAGTTGTAAATAATAAAAAATAAAAAGGTTTAGATTTGCTTATTACATCCGAAATTGCTAAACTTTGTTATCCGTTAATTACACTTTTGGTTAATTTATATTTTGTTGTTAGCAAATCATATTGTATTTGCCCTTATTATAATGGAGCTCGAGTTAAAAATAAGGGGAAACTATGTGCAGGGCTGGCTCTAAAGCCTTAAGAAAAAAGTAGGTGCCTTAGACCTCCAAAATTTAGGAGTGGGCACAAATACTGAAATACCAAAAAATTGGATCGAATCGAACTAATTTAGTTCTTCGGTTAGATTTTGATTCTATTTTTCCAAAACTTCGGTGTTCGGTTCGATTCTCGATTTTAGGGTCACAGTTCTTCTATTCTTCGATTTAACCATAATTTTATAACATAAATTTGAGAATTAAAATATTGTACATGTGTACAAATATTACTCGGCTAGAAGAATAGACCTCATAAAAAATATTTCTTTTTAAGTTTAAGGCCTTAATTCGATTTTGGCTTTAGGTTACTAATGTCCTTGAGTTGCCCCTAAATATGTGTGTTTACAACTAAAAATGATTTTTATGACAACAAATAAATTTGTTGAAAGGGGTTAAAGATAAGTAAATTGTATTCGATCACAAACCTTTTTTCTAGTAGTTAAACCGAAGGTAGTATGTAAAATGCAAGAATATAAATAGCATAAAATAAAGAGACAAGTGTTAGTGAAAATGGTGTGAAGCTTGTGGTATTCTGAGAGCTCAATAATGGAGTTAGGGTTACAAGTGTGAAAGATGAGATGCATGTTTTGTTTTATATTTATCTTTTCAAACCCTAGACTTTTCTATACGAAAGTACAAGTGAAATGACAATCCTATTTGGAAATCTCTATTTTCTTTATTTTTCTTTCTCGAGGGGCAGAGGGACGTACAGTGTCACGAGGCTCGAGACTGACTGACGTGAGATGTGAGTTGTTGGGAGTACGCTCTAGGTGTGAGAGGGATTGAACCTGGAGGAAGGGAGTCCCCGTGACAACGGATATATCTTTCCTTCGACCCGGAGCATCATTCGTCTTGTCGTGATATAGTTGGCTCAAGATATCCCCAGAATGGTATTACGAGGACATCTCCAAGTTGCATCCTAGAACTTTTTTCATCAGCCCATATTGGACAGGGCTAGTGCCTCTACATATGCCTTCTGAGTGATTCACCTACCAAAGCCGGATTTGGTAGAGGCAAATAAGTTGTACAAGGCTAAAAGGTTGTTTGGACAAGTTACAGAAATAACGGAGGCAACCGACTAGCCTCCAAATTATCAGCCCCACCTAAGCCAGACACACATCATATTGGCGGCAAAAGTCCTGGATGGCATCATCAGGGGAATCACACCCTAGGTGAAAGGGTATGTATACACAAATGAAAAGTCGAGATGAAGGCTCAAGCTCCTTCATACACTATCGGCGACAACTCAGGTTTGATGTGTGATGGGAAGTCCTCCACCGACTTATCCCCCAATTGCTCACTTGACTAAATTTGTAATTTATCAATATCATCAATCTATCATAATCCATATGCCCTCACAAGAAAGAAAGTTCCAAAATCACTATATTCACAACAGAAACACAAGGGACATAACACAAAATCACTCACACTCAACAAAGAAGTTCAAGTGCTACAAGTATCATACCATAGGCTCGCCCTTATTTTCATTCATCACTAACTCAAGAACATTCGGTCGGAGATCACATAAGGACTTTTTCAAACTTATAATGTAGGGTTAGGGAAGGATATGATAAGTATTTGGGATACAAGTGACTATGCCCTCCTTGAACACTACACAACATTTTTCATTTCAACTTTTGTCCATTTCCTCTTCATTCAATAGATCACTCCATCTTTTGCATTCTAGCTTCCTCAATCATTCCGACTTCTTTTTGTGTAATAATTTTCTTGATTTCTTATGTGTTTGTTCTTTTCCAATTCCTTTTCACAAAGATACATTTTTTTGCACAAAAAGTTTACAACCTTTTTGTATTTTTCAAGTTTTCTTCATTTTTTTCCGTTAGGCATTTATTCACAAAATCACAATATAATTCTTCACCACTTCTTAAGTAATACTAACACCCCCAACTTAGGCTTTTTAGCCTTATATTCACACTTTTAATGTTCAAGGAGGGAAGGGTTCAAAAGAGAGAATTTCATCAAAAAGGGTAAAGGCTTGTAATGTGACAACCAAAGAAAAGACCATAAGTTCAAATGGGGTTACTAGTGATAACATTTGTGCAATGGTAGTCTAGAAAGGCTAAAGAGGCTTGTCACAAAATCACAAAGATAGCAAGGTGATCTCTCCGACCAACATAACCAAGAGTAGCATTGAAAGACTAACCGAGCAAGTTCTGGATGATACAGGTAAGCACACGAAACAATCAACAAACACTCACCACACATGGCACATGAACTAGTCAAGACGGATCAATTTCACTTCCTAAACACGAACAAGTAGAGCTAATAAGACCAACTAGTAGGTAATGAGTCACAAAATGACCCAAAGAGTTGTCACAAATCATTATTTCCATTCATCTTGCTTATTTCACAAAACAAATTTTGGAAGAGTATGCTCAATTCAACACTTCACATGCAAGGGACTAATTCTATTAGTATCAAACAAGCCAAAAGTCATCACATTTCGCTCGAAGGAGCACCTACACCTAAACTACAAAATTAAATAAAGAAGCTACGAAAGAAAATAATAAAAGATAAGAAAATAATAAAAGTGACTAATCCAAAATACATCAATAATCATAACACAAGCCCGGCAAGGGCACATCAACATCCATAAGTGATAAAAACAAGCCCGACGAGGGCACAAAATATCTATACATAAAATCAAAGCCCGACAAGGGCAAATCATAAACAATATACAACATGCAATCCTATATCACCCCCAACTAAAAACATTGCAGTGTCCTTACTGTTGACACCCAATTTTGTCCCATCCTTTTTGATTTATTTGCAATTTTGGATATTTTTGACACCTCAAAAAATATTTTTTATATATATACATATAGGCATATATATACACATATATTATTATTCTCAATATTATTATATTATTACTATTATTATTATTCGTATTTTTTCTACAACCATTTGCCTTTTTAAATCATGATCATGATTTTACCCTATTATTCTATGCTATTCTATTTTTCGCAAAACGACATCGCATTTTCCGTTTTGAGCATTTTAAACATTTCGCAAATATTATGTTTTATTATTATCACATCGTTATACCTTATTTTAAATAATTTACATCTCTTCAAAGCATTTCTCATAATAAATCCTTTTATATTTTTAACCAACTCCCCCATTTTATTCCCCTCACCCAAAACAATATCAACCCACCACAAAATCACAGCCCAAACGAACCCCCATTTCCGCAGTCCAATCGGACAACCCAAACCCAACCGAGCCCAATATTTTGGCCCAACCGGCCATTCCCTTTAATCCCTAAAAAATCCCAAACTAACCCACACCCCAAAGCCCAAAATCGGCAACCTTTCTTCAACCCACCGAAGCCCAAACCCATTGGCCCACTCGGCTGGCCCAACATCCTTTTCACCTTTTATTCAAACCCAACACCCCTATACACAAACCCATTCCCCTTAATCTCCAAACCCGTCGGCCTAAGACCCAGGCCCACTCGACCAACCCATCACCCATCGCCCCAACCCTTTAAAACCCCAAAACCCTAATCTCAAACCAAACGCACCCTCAGAATCGCCGCACACCCCTACGCCCCTACCCCCACATTGTCGCACCCCTACCCCCGTCACCTTACCACTGCCACCACCCTATCCCTAGGTCGTCGAACCCGTCACCTCTCCTGACACAGACGAACCCATCATCTCACCAACACACCCCCCAAAATCCGCAACACATGCCCCAAGAAATCGCCCCAAAATCAGATTTTGTCCCCCCTTTATTTTGAAATTTGAATTCGTTTTGTAAGGGGTATGGGGGGGGGGGGGGGGAACGTTGGGGTGCATATCTATATAAAAACCCCTTTTGCTCACTGTTTGGGGGGATTCTGATTCCGATTCCGGGAGTTTTTGGGGGTAGTTTTAGGTCAATTTTTGAGTTTGAAATTTAGGTTCTAGTTTTGGAAATCCGAAATATTCTTAAAGGTTGTATTGTATTTTGTTTGTGTTGTTCTTCACTAAAAAAATCCGAAATTTTCTTAAGAACACTTCTTCCTTCTTTTGCATGTGTTCTTCATCTTAAGGATTTCGAAATTATTGGTTTTTGGTGTTTAAAGAATCTGATTTTTTTTGCTATTTTTCCACTGTTTTTCGGGTTCCATGCCGGGTTGGGTCGGTCGGGTCAAGTCGAAACCCGGGTCAAAATTTCAGATTTCCAGTTTGGGTTTGAAGATTACAAATCCAAGTTTCGTTGTTCTTAATTTTGGTTAAGAATCACTTCTTTTGTTCCTTAATTCCCAAAATCAGAAAATACCCCTTTTGTTCTTAGATTTCCGAATCCGAAATACTTCTTTTTGCCTTTAATTTTGCAATCTGAAAATTCCATTTCATTCCTCATATTTTTTGCTCAGTTTGGGTTTGATTTGATTCCGGGTCGGGTCGGGTCAAAAATTTTCAGAAACAAAATCCTTTTCAGAATTCGGTGATCAAAAATCCAAAACTCTAAATTCTAAACACTCTCGAGCGGATTTGGCGATTCGAAACACGCCTCGGTTCGCTCCCCAGAGAAGGTCCGTAACTACATCTCCTCTCAATTTATTTCCTGTATTTTTATGTGTTTTGTGTTGATTATATACTGACGTGTTTTAACGCCTAAATGTATTAAGTTTATTAGACTTGTTATCTACTAAGGTTGAGAAATGCTTTGTTTGTATTATTAAACTGATGTAGATTATGATATGAGGCATATGTTGTTAGTACTTATTTAGAAGAGTTATGATTAGTTAGATGTTTTATGTGTGATACATATAGTGTTCGCACCTGTTTGGTTCATGATTAGTATTACATTCAGTATAATGTATTGAAAAATGTTGTTCAGTACCTGTTTAGTGGAGTTATGATGTAAATTAGTTATGTTTCAGCATGGTTAATATGATAAGATCCATGTTCTACTTTAAGGGTCATGATCTGTGGTGATTAAGGTCTAAATATGTGATTATATCTTGATTCTGTTACCTGTTTGAGATCCAATGCTAAGTAGAAATAAAGTTTGGTCTCTTTGTAGATTTAGATATATGTCAACTTGTTTGCATATTTTCTTTGTGATCAAATGAGTAAGTGTTAAGATAGGTCGGGTTTAAATTCTTACTTTCCTGTTTATAAATCTGCAGGCCTGAGTTCAGGGTAGTAAAATGGGATAAAGAGTTTTGTGTCTGTATGTGTTGATTTCTTGACATTATGTAATATTGTTGGATCCAGAACCTCTAAATAGGTTTATACTGCTGAGTCCTTTATTTGACTCTTAGGTCATAATTCCCCTATCAAGATGCTTAAAATATGTCTGTGCTAATGCTTTCTACTTGTTTAGGCCAGACTGTGTCATATTGGTTTGCTATCTGTCTCTCCTTTGTGATCAACTCATATATGTTGGTCATATGATAATGATCTAGGAATATGTGTATTTTCTCTATTGCATTGATTTGTTGTGGATGTTAAAGGATAGTGAAGGGCCTTAGCTTTGAACCATGTTTAGTATGTTGTAAGTCTGTATGCATAAGCTTGAGCTAAGTAACAAAATGGAATATGCATGCCTTGCTATTTACTATGACTGAACTGCTGTAATAAGTATCTCAGTTACTAGGTTGCTTCTTTATCCTTAAAATGCCATGTTTGATCTGCTACCTAGGTGTCCTGTTGTCTGTATTTTTTTTATATGCCAGAATGCTAGAGTAACATCCCTAATGGTTTGAAAGATCTTCTGAGTCACTGGGACACATTTTCCTTAACTAACTGATCATATATATTCAGTTGGCATAAACAATCTTTGTTGTCTAGAGAAGTTAGGCTATTTGACTGATTCTGTGTTTCTCATGTCTAATGTGACTTGTTAATTAGCCATGAAGTACCCATTAGTTTTAGTGTCATTGAATCCAATAATGCAGTGGATACAAGAGTTTATATACTTGGTTTAGCCTTTGATTGACTCTGGATACTTGAAATGTGGTTTTTAAATGGTTATTTATGCATTTTCAAACTTTCCTATCTCCTCTTAATTGACCACATATCTGCTTTTGTTGCATGAATATCAAAGCATGCCCATATTAGCACGAAACACCCTTCATGTCCACACTGATCATATATCCACTGAATTGGCTGCATTTACTTGGTTTGAAATGCACAAACATTTTCCTTTCTTCTGGAATGTGATACCCATCAATTGTTTTGTTGTTCTTTTTCCTCTATTTCCTTATGTTTTCTATGAGATATTTAAAATGATATACCTTAAAGTATATAAGATATAGAGAACTAGACATGTATCTGGCATATATTAAATGTATATCCTTGTGTATATCACTCTTTGCTTGGTCAGTAAATGTCTGGTGGGCCTGGCCCATTTTGCTTTCCTATTTGCCTACACTGCATTGCTGTAACCATTGGGCTCGGCCCACAGACTTTTCGTTTGTTTCCCTTTTTGCTTTCATGATTCAAATCGGGTCAGGCCCAACAATATATTATTCTTCACGAATTATTTGTTTACATTTTCTTATATATATTTCCACGTTCCATATACAAATCCTTTTCTTTTCTTTATTTACATGAAATGCATCGGGAGCTACGAAGAGTTTCGTTATGAGACTCATCATGATCATTGTCAAACGAAGACCCGCATCCACATTCCTTGCATTCTCCAACCTCGGGATTTCAAAAACAAATAGGGCTAGATGACATTGTCATCCGCCTTAGTTCCCTTTTATTATTACTCTTTAATTCCGTTATTTCTATTTTTTTGGGCATGTAATAATTATTTAATGTTTTTGTGATTGTTAGGATATTTAGAATAATTAGGCTATGAATAGAATTAATTAATAGGGTTGTCTAAAACTAGAAACCCGTTGCTAGCTTATTTACTTGTAGGCTCGGTTAATTCAAACTTAGAAACCCTCCGCTAGTTTATTTATTTTTATGCTCGTCATGCATATTTTAAATTTTCAAAACAAACTTTGATCATCTTCTGTTCACTTTATTAATTGTACAACTCAAAATGATTTCCAAAAAATTACTTCTTTGGCATATAAGTAACTCGTTTTTCTCCTTGCTATTAATTGTCCCAAATGCATATTTTTTTCAACTTTACATGTATTTTTCTTTGATACCATACAAATGCATATTTGTACAAAATGCATCCTTTTACTAATTATTTGCAACATCATTTTAAGTTTATATTTTAAAACATGCATTTTTCTTAATACAATAATTACCTGAGTTTGACCGGATAACCGCAAGTTAGCGGATCTTAAAGGATGCCTAACCCCTTCCCTTTAGGATAATAAAGAACCCTTACCTAGAATCTCATTAGTTTCGCAGATCAAAAAAATGGAGTTATATTGCAGCATTTATTTAATATTTAGGTGTCCTTATTCATCGTAAAATAATTAGGTGGCGACTCCTTAATCAATACCCAGGAATCACCGAATACGTTGTGCTCCGCTTTGACCGAAGATAAAAACGGGCGCGACAGCATGGCGACTCCACTGGGGAACATTTAAGGTTCTTGACCATAGCAAACCCAGGTTAATTATTATTGCGCTTTACTTTTTGCTCTTTATTTGATTTAATGCTTTGATTTGTTTCCTTTGTGAAATTTTGCATGCATAACTGCTTTAATTGCTATATTCTTTTACTGCTTTCCTTAAATTGGCATTTCAATTTACCAAATTTTAGGAGAGTTGGCGTATGTGCGGAGTGTCTGGACCATCCGGTGGCCGCGTAGCCTTCTCACTCGAGTAGTCCGCTCGAGAACCTTGAGTCTAGTCAGCCAAATCTTAGAAAATTTAGGATAGAGCTATACCACCCTTTATTTTAAGTCATACATGCATACACATTATGTGGGTCGATCATTGGCATCGACTCCACAATTAAGAAATCTGCCAAAGTTGTCTAAGGGTCTCACAACCCAACGACCAATCAACATATTATGTGTAGCTTGATAATGATAGACTAATCCAAGCCTAATCATGACATGCCGAAATTGGAAAATGTACATTCATTTTGTCTCATTTCTGACAAAAGCATTGCAGTTTAGCAGCTTGAATCAATGTATCATAATCTCGCATATTTGGCGTTTAGGCCTACCTCCGGCATAAGAGAGACCCCATGTATATTAGGACGCGCATATAATTTGCATACAATCTGTTTGCTATTTTCTCCTGCTTTTCACTCTGTGCATATTATTTGAAGCAATAATTACTCGCCTTATACTAACTTGGTTTTCTTCATTTTTTAGAAGGTTTATTTTGCCTAGATTATTTTTCCCAAATGTTGATTTGCGTTGACTAAAACTGGAAGAACATCCCTACTTCATGAGATCAAAGGCACGATCATTCAGCGAAATGACTGATTCAGGTGCATCCGAACAAACTGGCCTGAGACTTATCACTCTTCCGTGAGATGAATCAGAAGCTTCAAAAAGGGGAGATACTACCGTCCAGGAAAAATACATCGCCCAACTGTTGCAACAGATGACAGTCATGCAGACTGAGATTGAGCGGCTCCAAAATCTCACAAACTTGTCCATTAGCGTCAATACCCCACATTCTGAACAAGGGACGAATGCAATTGCACCGCAAACTTTTTCATCTCAGGAACCGTCATTTCCCCAAGACCTCCCCGAAAATTTACCACTAAGCAAAACCAATCCGCAACATCCTAACCCACAAGCAAGTCCACAACAAATCCCGCTACGAAATGATCCGACATCCTTCACAACTCTACATGCACCTCAAGCTCCACTTACCTAAATTACCTCACTCATCCAAAACGCCCCTCCCACGCAAAATCACCTGGCAGCCCAACACATATTGATGGCACACGTCGCTGATCACAACGAGCAGTATGTGCCACCAGTATATGCAACGGAAGCTCAACCTTTTACTACCACAGTACCAAACATGGCTCCTCAGGGGATTGACCAGTATGAGGGGATGGGAAGGCAAGTAAGGACCATAACCGATTAAAGTATGGCGACAGAAATTCATAGCCTAAAAGAAGCATTAAAGAACATCCAAACCAGCAAGGGATATGAGGGACTCGAGTATGAAGATCTCTGCATGCATCCCGACATTGAATTGCCGGTCGGATATAAGGTGCCAAAATTTAACTTGTTTGATGGGAAGGGAAATCCTCACTCTCATTTAAGATCGTACTGTGACAAACTGATTGGGGTAGGTAAATACCAGGCTATCATAACGAAGCTGTTCGGAAGGAGTTTGACATGAGATACACTCAATTGGTACGCGAGCCAAGACCAGCGGAAATGGCATAATTGGGGCACGATGGCACAAGATTTCGTAGAGAGATTTAAGTTCAACACTGACACAGTCTTGGATAGATTTTATCTGATGAAGTTGGAAAAGAAATCCACAGAGACCTTCAGAGAATATGCCATGAAGTGGAGGGCAGAAGCAACAAAAGTTCAACCCCCGATAGCGGAAAGTGAGATGACTACTCTTTTTGTACAATCTTTTAAAGACGCAACCTACTATGAAAGAATGATAAGCGTCATAGGACAGAGTTTCCCGGAAGTTGTAAGAATGAGAGATTTCATAGAAGAGGGTATCAGAACTGGAAGAATTACAAACTTTGTAGCGTTGCGAGCAACGAGTGACGCAATTCAGTCAGACTCATTTGGGGGAGCAATAAAGAGGAAGAGAGACGGAGTGTCCCCTGTCATGACGGTTCAGAAACATAGGCCAAATCAAATGTCAAATTACCAAAGGCCATCACCCCAACCTCCCTACTATAATCAAAATACCCAAAATCCTCAGCCTTCCTATTATTGCCCATACGCCCAAAGGCCTCAGCCTTACTATCAATACCCACCTGGTCCCTACCCTATCTACCATACCCAGCCAATATATAGCCTGTCGCGAGCACCAGCCTATCCGAATCCCCGACAATATCAGCCCGCATACTTACCTCAGCCACGAGTCCATCCACCAAATGCACCCAGACCTCGTGCAAAACATGAAAGAAAGCCAGTCAAAACCTATACACTTTTAGCCGAACCTCGAGCCCAGTTGTATGAAAGGCTGAGAATCGCAGGAATACTCCAGCCCATCCCAGGAAATGTCCCAAATCCTATTCCCAAATGGCACGATGAGACTAAGCATTGCGCATACCACTCGGGAATCCCTGGACACGACACTGGAAATTGATATGCCCTTAGAGACAAAATCGAGGCATTAATCAAAGAAGGAGTTATCCAACTGAAAGGACATTCCTCTAATGTAAACAATAACCCTTTGCCAGATCATGACGATGCCAATGTGAACATGATTACTGTTGATGAAGAACACAATTTGGAAGGGACTATTGTGCCAGTCCAGAGAAATGAAAAGGTTGAATCATCAGCCTTTATCACCCCTATGATTACAGTCCAGTTAAGGGCACCGTTTGGAGTAGAAGTGCTTCCTCCAAAGCCGCGGATCATGGCATCATCTTTTCCTGAAAAAGTCTTAGCAACCAATCTCCGAAGGAAGAGAGATGCTCCTTTATCAAAGCATGTTCCGCCTCTGAATCAGTCATTCGTCAAAGCATGCGCCACTCAGGAATCAAATGGGGACAATGCAACCAACCTCGTGAGGGGATTCAAAAGATTTTTCATTGATGAAGAAGAAGCAAAATGCAAAGTGATTCTCGATGATTACGCTAGAGACTCAACCATTTGGGATGCAAAGCAAGGAGATGTTTTGAAAAAATTGGACCTGTGCCCCGGCCTTGTTTCTCCCGGAAACTAGTTAATTGCATTAATATTTAATGAAACAATGCGATTCAGATTGAGGCCTGATTCACATATATGTATTTAATATGTTTTACCTCCACCTTTTGAAAGCTTAAAATGACAAATTTGCATTGCTTTTGCTATTTTAAAATCTGTTTTGTTTTTAAAAAATTCTCTTTCATCATGCAAACTTATAAATTTGTCGAAAATATGTGACATATAATGAAACAAGCAAACAAATCCCAAAAAACGAACAAGACTTCAAAGAATTTGAGGAAAACTCACAACCGGAAGAATTGGGGCATGTTTTAGAAAATAAGCCAAAGCCAGTTTTGGATGAAACATCAAGATGGTTGATATACAAGACATGAGCATTTTCCCTTTGCACTTTTGGGCTATCATCACTACAATCAAGACTTCTATTGGGGCAATGTTATATCTTTCGAAGCCACGTGGATACAGAATCATGTACAGAGAGGTTGATTGATGAAAAAGCGATTGAACGCAGTCAGTCACAGGCAACTTTATCAAAACAGAATGGCCAAAGCTTTCAACAGGAAAGTAAAACCAAGGACTTTCAAACCGGGGCAATTAGTGCTAAAACGTATATTCCCGCACCAAAATGAAGCTAAAGGAAAATTCGCACCTAACTGGCAAGGGCCTTATATGGTTCACCGGGTGCTAACTGGAGGAGCATTAATCCAAGCAGAAATGGACGGTGAAGTATGGCCAAAAGCTGTCAACGCAGATGCAATGAAGAGATACTATATTTAGGAATTGTTATTCTCTATGTAATACTTTTTACATGCTGTAAAAGTTGCGCTCCCTCGGCGGGATACGTAGGCGGTCACATCTGCTTCGGTCCCATTTTTCGAACCTTACAATCCCCTTTGCTTGTAATGAACTACGTTATGACCTGATTCCCTCATGGGATACGTAGGCGGCCTAAATCGGCTTCGGTCCCACCATTAGGAAAATCTTTTCTCCTTTATCTCACATATGACAAAACGCACCCATCTGATCACCCTGATAGGATAGGAAAGCAATCCACACAAGACTCGACTTGGTCCAGTTGAAAGTTCAGCATCTTCACATATCGGAAACTAGGGCAAAATTTTAAGAGATCACTGTAAGAAAACGCCGATAGATATAGAAAAGTGTCGGCCAACTAAGTCTTCAGCCAGAAAAAGGATTTTGGATAAGACGTTTGCTTTGTTTTACCGTATGTCACTGCTCGACAGACATTTACATATATGCTTACTTTCTTATAAGCAAATTATTTTCAGCAAATATTTTCATTAGAGTTCGACAAGAACTTTTTACTGATATGCATACTTTCTTATAAACAAATTGTTTTCAACAAATGTTTTCATTAACGGCTAGCCAAAACTGGGAACCAGACAGGGGCTACAGGTCCGAATCATCAGGACATGCAACTATCAAGAGCCGAAGCTACAAAGTCAACGCGAATCAACCGCCCCTCCCCTGAACTCACAAATTTTCTTTGAGTACATGTTCTTCAGGTTGTAAGAAGCAGGGAAGCCACATCACTTATGATCAACTTCACAAAGAATTTTCGCATCACGGCTCACCGCAAGAATCACGCTCCTGTTTTTCATCTATACAAAGACATCGTCTTGACCTACAGGGACCCAACTATTATGTCTGCACAAGAATGTTATTTCGAATCACAGGAGCTTAAACACAGCAAATCGACATGGAACCATCTATTACAGCAAACTGACGGCAATAACGTCATTTACATCAAACGACGACAAAGACGTCACATCACATTTTCGTCAGTTTCAATTCACAGTCCACAAGAGTTTGAATCGACAGAAGATTCAGCACAACGTGGAACCATATTACATCAAATTGACGGCAAGGACGTCACTTACATCTTTTACAGCAGAACAACATTACAATAACGTCATCGACGTTATGGCAGCACGATAATTGTCTCTTGCAGCATTACAACGACGTTAATAACATTACAATGACGTCTTCAGCTCAACAAATTATTTTTTACAGCAAAACAACATTACAACAACGTCCATGACGTTACGATAGCACAACAGAACAACATTACAATAACGTCATCGACGTTATGACAACACGACAATTGTCTCTTGCAGCATTACAACGACGTCAACAATATTACAATGACGTCTTCATCTTAACAAACTATCTTTTACAGCAAAACAACATTATAACAACGTCCACAATGTTACGGCAGCACGACAGCTATTTTTTTTTACAGCATTACAACGACGTCAACAGTATTACAACGACGTCTTCAGCTCAACAACTATCTTTTACATCACAACAGCATTACAACGACGTCAACAGCATTACAACAACGTCTTCAGCTCAATATCTATCTCTTACAACAAAACAGCATTACAACGTCCTAGACGTTACGACAGCACAACATTTATCTTTTACAACATTACAACAACGTCAACAACATTGCAACGACGTCTTCAGCACAACAATTATCTTTTACAGCATTACAACGACGTCTTCAATACAACAACTATTTTTACAGCATTACAACGACGTCAACAACATTACAACGATGCCTTCAACACAACAGTTATTTTTTACAACATTACAACGACGTCAACATCATAACAACGACGTCTTCAGCACAACAATTATCTTTTACAGCAAAACAGCATTACAACAACGTTCTCGACGTTACGACAACACAACAACTGTCTTTTACATCATTGCAACGACGTCAACAATATTACAACGACGTTTTCAACACAACATGTCAATCCAACGACGTCATTTCAGGCGCCCACCTCATAATGCGGGTATTTTAATTTTAGTCAGGCGCCCACCTCATAACGCGGGTAATTAATTTCAGTCAGACACCCACCTCATAATGCGGGTATTTCCAAGTCATATTCTCTACCATTTATTCTCAGCAGTTATACACTAATTTTATCTTAAGCTTTAATTTACAGGAGCTTTAATTTGCAGGAACTTCATCACAACGTGGAACTATCTCTTACGGCAAACCGAGGCAATTTTGGTCAGCGGCCTACTTCGAACGTCGTTCCTCTCTTTCCCAATATGTTGCCACACATTCAACCAGTGTCATCATAACCCGACACTGGGCAATATTTCTCGAATCTGCACCATATTTTTGCAACTTCTCTCCCCATGGGATTCTATTTCTACCCATGTGTACCTAATCTTCCTTCAAGTCCCGTTGATCATGACAAAATTGGCTACTCAGTCAACTTCATTGTCCGAAAATTCTTTCATCGTTTCCGGCCAAAGAGGGGCATCTGTTGACACCCAATTTTGTCCCATCCTTTTTGATTTATTTACAATTTTGGATATTTTTGACACCTCAAAAAATATTTTTTATATATATACATATAGGCATATATATACACATATATTATTATTCTCAATATTATTACTATTATTATTATTCGTATTTTTTCTACAACCATTTGCCTTTTTAAATCATGATCATGATCATGATTTTACCCTATTATTCTATGCTATTCTATTTTTCGCAAAATGACATCGCATTTTCCGTTTTGAGCATTTTAAACATTTCGCAAATATTATGTTTTATTATTATCACATCGTTATACCTTATTTTAAATAATTTACATCTCTTCAAAGCATTTCTCATAATAAATCCTTTTATATTTTTAATCAACTCCCCAATTTTATTCCCCTCACCCAAACAATATCAACCCACCACAAAATCACAGACCAAACGAACCCCCATTTCCGCAACCCAATCGGACAACCCAAACCCAACCAAGCCCAAAATTTTGGCCCAACCGGCCATTCCCTTTAATCCCTAAAAATCCCAAACTAACCCACACCCCAAAGCCCAAAATCAGCCACCTTTCTTCAACCCACCGAAGCCCAAACCCGTTGGCCCACTCGGCTGGTCCAACATCCCTTTCCCCTTTTATTCAAACCTAACACCCCTATACCCAAACCCATTCCCCTTAATCTCCAAACCCGTCGGCCCAAGACCCAGGCCCAGTCGACCAACCCATCACCTATTGCCCCAACCCTTTAAAACCCCAAAACCCTAATCTCAAACCAAACACACCCTCAGAATAGCCGCACACCCCTACGCCCCTACCCCTATGTCGCCGCATCTCTACCCCCGTCACCTTACCACTGCCACCACCCTATACCTAGGTCGCCGAACCCGTCACCTCTCCTGACACCGCCGAACCCATCACCTCACCAACACACCCCCCAAAATCCGCAACACATGCCCCAAGAAATCGCCCCAAAATAAGATTTTGAACCCCCATTAGTTTGAAAATTGAATTCGTTTTGTAAGGGGTAGGGGGGGTGGACGTTGGGGTGCATATCTATAAAAAAAAAACCCTTTTGCTCACTGTTTGGGGGGATTCCGATTCCGATTCTGGGAGTTTTTGGGGGAAGTTTTAGGTCGATTTTTGAGTTTGAAATTTAGGTTCTAGTTTTGGAAATCCGAAATATTCTTAAAGGTTATATTGTATTTTGTTTGTGTTGTTCTACACTAAAAAAATCCGAAATTTTCTTAAGAACAATTCTTCTTTCTTTTGCATTGTTCTTCATCTTAAGGATTCCGAAATTATTGGTTTTTGGTGTTAAAGAATCTGATTTTTTTTGCTATTTTCCCACTGTTTTTCGGGTTCCATGTCGGGTCGGGTCTGTCGGGTCAAGTCGAAACCCGGGTCAAAATTTCAGATTTCCAGTTTGGGTTTGAAGATTACAAATCCAAGTTTCTTTGTTCTTAATTTTGGTTAAGAATCACTTCTTTTGTTCCTTAATTCCCAAAATCCGAAAATACCCCTTTTGTTCTTAGATTTCCGAATCTGAAATACTACTTTTTGCCTTTAATTTTGCAATCTGAAAATTCCATTTCATTCCTCATATTTTTCGCTCAATTTGGGTTTGATTTGATTCTGGGTCGGGTCGGGTCACTGCCGGGTCGGGTCAAAAAATTTCAGAAACAGTATCCTTTTCAGAATTACAAATTCAGAATTCGGTGATCAAAAATCCAAAAATCTAAATTCTAAACACTCTCGAGCGGATTTGACGATTCGAAATACGCCTCGATTCGCTGCCCGGAGAAGGTCCGTAACTACATCTCCTCTCATTTTATTTCCTGTATTTTTATGTGTTTTGTGTTGATTATATACTGACGTGTTTTAACGCCTAAATGTATTAAGTTTATTAGACTTGTTATCTATTAAGGTTGAGAAATGCTTTGTTTGTATTATTAAACTGATGTAGATTATGATATGAGGCATATGTTGTTAGTACTTATTTAGAAGAGTTATGATTAGTTAGATGTTTTATGTGTGATACATATAATGTTCGCACCTTTTTGGTTCATGATTAGTATTACATTCAGTATAATGTATTGAAAAATGTTGTTCAGTACCTGTTTAGTGGAGTTATGATGTAAATTAGTTATGTTTCAGCATGATTAATATGATAAGATCCCTGTTCTACTTTAAGGGTCATGATCTGTGGTGATTAAGGTCTAAATATGTGGTAATATCTTGATTCTGTTACCTATTTGAGATCCAATGCTAAGTAGAAATAAAGTTTGGTCTCTTTGTAGATTTAGATATATGTCAACTTGTTTGCATATTTTCTTTGTGATCAAATGAGTAAGTGTTAAGATAGGTCGGGTTTAAATTCTTACTTTCCTGTTTATAAATCTGCAGGCCTGAGTTCAGGGTAGTAAAATGGGATAAAGAGTTTTGTGTCTGTATGTGTTGATTTCTGGACATTATGTAATATTGTTGGATCCAGAATCTCTAAATAGGTTTATACTGCTGAGTCCTTTATTTGACTCTTAGGTCATAATTCCCCTATCAAGATGCTTAAAATATGTCTGTGCTAATGCTTTCTACTTGTTTAGGCCAGACTGTGTCATGTTGGTTTGCTATCTGTCTGTCCTTTGTGATCAACTCATATATGTTGGTCTTATGATAATGATCTAGGAATATGTGTATTTTCTCTATTGCATTGATTTGTTGTGGATGTTAAAGGATAGTGAAGGGCCTTAGCTTTGAACCATGTTTAGTATGTTGTAAGTCTGTATGCATAAGCTTGAGCTAAGTAACAAAATGGATTATGCATGCCTTGCTATTTACTATGACTGAACTGCTGTAATAAGTATCTCAGTTACTAGGTTGCTTCTTTATCCTTAAAATGCCATGTTTGATCTGCTACCTAGGTGTCCTGTTGTCTGTATTTTTTTTATATGCCAGAATGCTAGAGTAACATCCCTAATGGTTTGAAAGACCTTTTGAGTCACTGGGACACATTTGCCTTAACTAACTGGTCATATATATTCAGTTGGCATAAACAGTCTTTGTTGTCTAGAGAAGTTAGGATATTTGACTGATTCTGTGTTTCTCATGTCCAATGTGACTTGTTAATTAGCCATGAAGTACCCATTAGTTTCAGTGTCATTGAACCCAATAATGCAGTGGAAACAAGAGTTTATATACTTGGTTTATCCTTTGATTGACTCTAGATACTTGAAATGTGGTTTTTAAATGGTTATTTATGCATTTTCAAACTTTTCTATCTCCTCTTAATTGACCACATATCTGCTTTTGTTGCCTGAATATCAAAGCATGCCCATATTAGCATGAAACACCCTTCATGTCCACAATGATCATATATCCACTGAATTGGCTGCATTTACTTGGTTTGAAATGCACAAACATTTTCCTTTCTTCTGGAATGTGAAACCCATCAATTGTTTTGTTGTTCTTTTTCCTCTATTTCCTTATGTTTTCTATGAGATATTTATAATGATATACCTTAAAGTATATAAGATATAGAGAACTATACATATATCTAGCATATATCAAATGTATAACCTTGTGTATATCACTCTTTGCTTGGTCAGTAAATGTCTGGTGGGCCTGGCCCATTTTGCTTTCCTGTTTGCCTACACTGCATTGATGTAACCATTGGGCTCGGCCCACAGACTTTTCGCTTGTTTCCCTTTTTTCTTTCATGATTCAAATCGGGTCAGGCCCAATAATATATTATTCTTCACGATTTTTTTTTTACATTTTCTTATATATATTTCCACGTTCCATATACTAATCATTTTCTTTTCTTTATTTACATGAAATGCATCGGGAGCTATGAAGAGTTTCGTTAAGCACTTACAACAATCTTTTCTTAAAATTTTAGGGTTACAACAATTGCGGAAAACAGGAAGTAAGTAAATATTACAGATTGACAGAAAGGATAAACCAAAGATTACAACAAACTGGAATCAAGAACGATACAAACTCCTTGTAATTTGCTGAGTCGACTGATGGCACTCTGTATTTAAGACAAGATTGCCCCGTATATATCCTTTTACGTTCGTGAGTAATAGTCTCCCAAGATACAACAACAACTAATAAATGAGCAAAGGAAACTCAAGTGTTACTCTTGAAGAACTTTGAAGAAAGAAAACTTGCTAGAGAGGAAGAAGAAGATTTCAGAAAATTTCTAAGTGTTGAACAATTGAGCCAAAGGCCTTAATTTATAGTGTAAGGAAATGACCCATCAACTAGCCAACTAATGGCCTTCAATAGTCATTTAATGGCACTTATTGAGAGGTTACATTCAACCAAATAATGGCTGAATTCATGTGCCAAATAATGGAGATTCAATGCTCCAAAACCAGCCCAAAAGTCAGAACTTTCCATCTTCCCGTAGCAGCATTCTGCCTCCGAAGTGCCACGGCTCTGCGACGCCGCGGTGCCTCGGCTCCAGTAGCCCAAACCACCATTTAGCGCCGCGGTGCCTCGGCTCCGACGGAGTTGCGTCGCGGCCCTTCACGGCTCCGCGGCGATTTTTGACTCGTTTCATCTTACACTTCTTTCTTCGTTTACCAACGTGGAATACTTGTCATTTGGCCAATAACCACCCATCATTCTATGTCTCAAACGTATTAATATCTCTTTCACTAATGAAATTTACAATACTTGGCACTACGTGTACACGTGTGTGGAAACGACGTTTCCGACGTGCGGGGCCCCTTTGTTCGAGTCATAAATAATGGAATAAACTTAATTCCACATAGGTAAATTTTCAACCCCTCTCTCCCCCCTTCTCAGTGCTTGAGTGTGAAGGATGAAGACTTCGGGCAATGGAGTCAGTTCACAGGACCACTTTCTTTGGAGTCCTGGTGCCTACTTACAATAATACGCTCTACATTTATTGCCTCATAAAAATTTTGTCGGAGAAACCAGTTTGGAATAAAAACCTCGGCTAATGAAAAAATGCAACACGTATTTCATTTTATCTTTGGCCTTGATAATGGATGAGCAACCGTTCGGATAATCCCAGTTTGGTGGGCAGTCCCAGTCCCACAACCATGAACTTAGTGAAAGTATTTTGAATTGTGAGCCATGTTGCTGCTTTATGTGGTAGAATCTTCAACGGCTTTTGTGTTTTTGCGCCGGTTTTCCTTGGTTCGGTAAAGGCAGTGGACCTGCCTAGCGGCTAGTTCGCGAGTTATGAATCCATGTCCGCGAGCCAGTTCTATCACGGCCTCATACTTGACCGATTGTTAGCCCGAAAATTTTATTCTACAACTCGCATGATCGTTTTTCTCGGATGATTTGACCAGGGTTATACCAAGAACAGTTTTCTTTCGTACTGGAGGCAATGTTTATACACCGTTTAAATCTGAGATCAATTTGGATTTGGCTTTATTTAATAAAATCTCATGGAAAGCATTAGATGCAAAAACTAATGTCGAGACTTGGGATAGGCAATCTACCTAAGATCCTTAAAAGTGACATTAATAGCCTGTTTCAAAATAAAATTCCGCCGACTTGAGGTCTCATAATCTTTGGAATCAACTCATAATCATTGTGCACGTGTGAAAACCCATCCAAATTATAATTACGTCTCTAGCTGCATTTTATTAAAATATTTTTTTGGTATTATATCATTATTCTACCAATTGATGCTTTCTTCTGTTTACTTATGAATTAGCAGTAGTTTCTTCTACAAACAAGATTGTCCTTTAATTTTTCCTTAATATTAAAAGTGCTGTCGTTTACCAACGTTTGGAAACTTTTTTCATAATTTAACATTCTTTTGTTCCTGCAAGAAATACTTTTTTCCTTGAAAGAATTTTATATTTGGGTTAACTTCTTATTGAAGGATCGTTATTAAATGATAAATTTTAAGCTGGTTTTTAACCGATCGTAATTCTCCTTTTTTTATCTGAGTGTAAGACGGAAATATAAAAACACTCATGCATCTGCATTGTAATTATTTAGTCATAATTGTAATTGATTATATGTAAAAATATTTTCCTCAATGATTACATTCCAAAAGTGTGATAATTATATCCAAAATACAATAATCATCTAGGGGTAGAATCTTCATCTAAGGCTAGGATTAAGTCATTAGTTGACTAAAATATATGCCTACGATATATACAATATACTATAATCAATTACAATTATGACTAAATAATTACAATATTATTCTATCAGATATAATAAAGAAAATTTGTTAAGTCAACTTTAACTTATTTGGAATAAAAGCATATCATAGCCACGACTAGAAACAATGATTTTTCCACCGATATTCAGTGAAATTTGTGTTATAAAACATATTTTTTCACCTTATTCCCACCAAACCAGCTTACTGGCAAAACACATGATGGGGGAATAAGTTTCTATTGATATGTTGGGAAACTTCCTAATTTTTTCTTGTGAAACATTATTATTTAGGTTTTTTCCACTAACAATATTCTCACTGAACATTTTTCAATCACTACAAGAAGAAAGACATTTGCCAATAATATTTTTGTTTTCATATGTTGGAGGTTGTTGCCAAAAGTACTTTCACAACAATAAAAGTTATTGCATGTCGTTGTAAGCAACAAGAAGTTATTTTCTTGTCATTTACGTCTTTTAGCAACAATATATTAAATTTTTGTTTCCATTTACGTTTTTTAAAAAACTTGTTGCCAATTCGAAGGAATGAGAATAGGCCTAAGGAAATAATCAATCCTGGGGGACGTTCTTTTGTCTCACCATTATTGTAATAGTATTAACTACCTATCTAGGTTTTGGTTTAATTAATTTACAGTCAATGTGAGCTTATTGAAAAGCTAGTGTGACTAACAAGATCGAGCAGTTTGGTTTTATTTGCCACTTGCTAGTGATATTTAACATATTAATTCAGCCAAATTTTTTTTGAATGAATTAACTTGATATAATGGCCTTAGCATTCCGGTCGCTGTATATTTCGAATGTCAAAGCTATGGTCCTTCTTGAAAGTTGAAAAAGTAATATAAAATAGTGATTTAAAATCATTTTGAAACATTTTAAATAAGTGTCACATACATTAAAATTAACTGAAGGTATATATGAGATGATAGTGTATTTGTTTATTATTTGATAAGACGGGACAATTGACAGCCTCTTCTTTTTTTACCCGAATCTTAGCCAATTGATAATGTTTTTAATTATTATGAAAAATTAATACTAACAATCATGATCAGTGACATCATCAACATTGAATAGCACTTTACCACAAAAAGTTGATCAAGAATGGAGAACAGTATCTAGAGGGGTCAGCTTGCTGGCAGGGAGTCAATTTTGCGGCCTTAGGGTCGCAAGTTCGATTCTCCCCTCCGGATATCGTCCTCCGGGGCACATACATGTGGTAAAGCCTGGGCGCCAAAAGCCGCGCGGGCATGTTGCAGTGTGGGTTCGGTCTCCGCCAAGCCTTGTGGATGGGGCCTGTGGGGGGGTCAACCTTGTAGCATTGATCCGTTGGACGCAAGCAGACACTGACCATGTGTGCACATCCCGCGATTTACCTGGTGGTGGGGTGCTGAAGGACCGGTCCCATCATCTCCAGGACGTCTGGGTAATACCAGTGAAGTAGTCAGGTGCAAGCCTGGAAACCCCTGGATTGTCAAAAAAAAAAAAAAAGAATGGAGAACAGTGGAAAGCATGCGTCTTTGGTCTCCTTTCTCCCTGGTGCTTTACTACTGTGGATTTAATCGAATGACTCAACAACCTCAAAAGTGTATTATATGATGGAGTACTTTTTTATTAGTATATAAGTATTTCCTTTTGGCACGATAATATTATAGGATTTTGTTGGGTTCAAAACACATAAGTAAGGCATATCGAAAGTTTAATATTTTGTTTCTTACTTACCCCAACAACATTTCTGGTAATGTTATACAACAATTAAACTTGTAACATAAAGCATAAACTTACAAGTTATAGTATCTGGAATCTTTATCTACTATAGGGTAGACACGCGGTGGCCCTTCCGATTGCAAGCTCCAAGCTTCAATCTATTTCTCCTTCGAAAAGCTAGGAAATCCGGTAGTGGTTCGAGAGAGTATTTGATTCTAAGTCTCCAAGGCTTAGAATGATTTTCAGAAAATTGGTGTATCAATAATGAAGTGAATGCTTCTATTTATAGTTGAAAAATAGGTCAAACCCGGATTAAGATTTGACCTTGGTCCTGGCCCAAAATTCGAGGCAGAGGCGTCGTGGCCCTAGGGTATGGGCACCGCGACGCTCGACGTGCTCCTGCACTGCGCCGCGGCCCTAGGGTATGGGCGTCGCTGTGTTCGATGTGCTCCTGCATTGTCTCGATTTATTTTCCATGCATTCTTAATTAAATCCAAAATCCAATTTTGACTTAATTAAAATAATTATTATTCATTTAAATATCTTGATTCCAAATCGAACATTTAATTTCTCTCTCAATACATCCTTAGATCGAAACGGACAATCGACATAGTGTGACCCTACAGACCTTCTCATATCGACATTAATCAAATTAAGGTCTAGGCGGAACTCCTAGACGGCGCCGGAAGACGAACTCAATATGTGAAGTACGTTTACGCGAATCCAGTAAACTTAACCTTTATGTGGTAAGATAAATCATTTCATTCACGACACACCTGATCAAGCTTAGGATTTGTCAAGTGTCTATCCAATGGCTTAATCATTGTATCTCATCTATATTAGTTGACAACTAGACCATATTCTAAATATGTCTATTGCGTTGGCCAACGACTTAGTCAACTTAATATCACTGAGAATCCGAGTGTTTTCCCGAATATACATTCGAGGAATGAATCCTAATCTTGGCTCAACTACCACCTTTAATCCACATCGTAATGTACCCAATACAGGCCGTATCTCAACCTATAAGGCCTTTGAGCTTAGGACGGGATCAAAGTACATTACTTTGTAGACAAGGCGCGTATTGACCTCAAGTCTAAGGACTTCTATCTCCCACACGCTGATCATACTTTAGACAAGTATAACAAACAGTATATTAGCAGGGTATACCAATACTTCCAAAGTATACATGTGTCCATCCCGAGTAGCCATTACTCGTAGCAGGTGAGACATACTACATCCTCTAAGGATGTGATGCATATCACATGTCGACTTATCACATATCATCGATATCCCATTCTCGATGATCATTAGTCGAGGTTATTTTAAGAGTCACGCTCTATCATCAATAACTCACTATATTAATGACAACGTAAGCTCAAGGGATGCACATTTATGAATAATTATAAACAATCAAATAATAATTCAATAATCACAAATGCCAAAATATTAATCTTATTAATAATACGAATGTGTTCAAGTACGTTTGTCCCTAATAATGATTGTCTCTAGGACATACATACTTTCAATATCCCACTTGGCCTAGAGCCAATCTACGATGTACCTAATACTCATGTTTTCAAAAAGACCATTATGCTTAACTAAGCTTAATGATTTAGTAAATGGGTCAGCTATATTATCATATGTGGGAACATAGTCTAATCTAATCTCTTCAGTCTCCACCATCTCCCTAAGTATGTGGTACTTCCTTGGTACATGTTTGTTTCTGTTTGTTGATCTTGGTTCTTTAGCTTGCACAATCGCACCAGTGTTGTCACAATAAACCGTTATTGGACAAGTGTCACTTGGAACAACCCCTAGTTCCTTCAGGAACTCAGATATCACGACAACTTCTTTACCGACTTCGATCCGATCCAATGTGTACTCGGCCTTCACATTTGTCGAATCGGCGATTGTAGCTTGCTTGGAACCTTTCCAACTCACTATTCCGCCATTGAAAATGAAGGCATATCCAGACTGAGATTTGAAGTCATCAAGATCTATCTGGAAGCTAGCATCAGTGTATCCAGTACATACTAGCTTTTCTTGTCCACCATAGACTAAGAAATATTCTTTAGTTCGTCTAAGATACTTAAGAATACTCTTGACTGCTTTCCAGTGTTCTTCCCTCAGGATTCTTCTAATTTGCAAGTCATACTAAGTGCATAGGCCACATCTGGCCTCGTACAGGTCATTGCATACATGATATATCCTATAGCTGAAGCATATGGGATTATTTTCATGCGTTCAAGTTCTGCAACAGTAGAAGGACTATCCTTCTTTGATAACTTGATCCCTTGACCCATAGAAAGATTTCCCTTCTTGGAGTTTTCCATATTGAATCGTCTTAGAACTTTGTCTATGTATGTGTACTGTGACAACCCTAACAATCTATTAGGTCTATCTCTATAGATCCTAATTCCAAGAATGTAGCAGGCTTCACCCAAGTCCTTCATCATGAAGGTGTTGGATAACCATTCCTTGACTGATTGCATGAGAGTCTTATTATCTCCCATTATTAATATGTCATCTACATATATAACAATGAAGACAATACTCCCTTCCTTGCCCTTACTATAAACGTAGGGATCTTCTTTCCTTCTAACAAAGTCAAACTATTTGACTGCTTTGTCAAAGAAAATATTCCAACTCCTTGAAGCTTGCTTAAGCCCATAAATGGACTTTTGTAGCTTGCATACAACATTTAGTTTGGACTTAAGTGAAAAACCCTCAGGTTGTTTCATATACACCTCCTCAACTAGATTACCATTGAGAAAAACAGTTTTGACGTCCATTTGCCAAATGTCATAGTCATAATATGCAGCCATTGCAAGCAAAATCCGAATGAACTAAATCTTGGCAACAGGTGAAAAGGTTTCATCATAATCGACCCCAGGCCGTTGATTATAACCTTTAGCCACCAATCTTGCCTTATAAGTCTGTACCTTGCCATATGCATCAATCTTCTTCTTGAAGACCCATTTGCATCCTATGGGTCTAACCCCTGTTGGAAAATCAACCAAGTTCCAAACTTGATTTATGTACATAGAGTCCATCTCAGATTTCATGGCTTTTTGCCATCTTTGATAATCAATGTCTAACATAGATTCGCTGTAGGTTGTAGGCTCATCATCATCAGGAATATCTATCACATTGTGTGTTTCAACAAGGAGATTAAGTCTTTCAGGTGGACGATGAGTCCTAGTGGTCCTACGGAGTTGATTGTTCTGCGTTTCAGTGTTTATTGCATTCTGATTGTGAGAAGGTCTTTGTGTGTTGGACAATCCATTACCTTGAGAGCTTTCAGGAATGTCATTTTCATGTATTTCCTAAATGGAATGATGTGCAACCATTGGATCATCTTCCATTGGTTGTGTATGAGAGCCTTGCACGTCTGCACTATCTCTCACAGCACTCCTACTGGATGAAAGGCGTATTCTAAGTACCCAATCTTCACCAAATACTCCCACTGAATCCTTGTCTAGGTCTTTTGACAAAGGTTCAATTTACGTGTTATCTTGTGGTTCTTGAATTTCTTCAAGTTCTATCTTATTGCAGCTTCGTTCCTTGTAGACATAGTCTTCTTCAAGGAAAGTTGCATTTCTGGAAACAATGACCTTATGTTCTCCAGGTAGATAGAAGTAGTATCCCTTAGTTTCCTTTGGATACCTCACAAAATAATATTTCTCAGTTTTAGATTCCAACTTGTCAGTAAGCATCTTCTTTACATATGCAGGGCACCTCCAGGGTCGCATGTGTTTAAGTGCTGGCTTCTTGCCGTTCTATATCTCATATGGAGTTTTCTCTACTAACTTTGAAGGAACCCTGTTCAGAATATAAATTGAGCTTTGCAATGCATAGCCCCAAAGGTATGTTGGTGGAGCTGAGAAACTCATCATGAATCTAACTATATCTAATAGGGTTCAATTTCTCCTTTCAGCAACACCATTCATCTGTGGCGTTCCAGGAGGTGTCCATTGTGATTGGACTCCATGAAGCTTCAGATAATTTAGTAATTCTTTACTTAAGTATTCACCTCCTCGATCTGATCGAAGTGTCTTGATACTTGTTTCAAGTTGCTTCTCTACTTCTGACTTGTCCTTGAATTTCTCAAAGGCTTCGGACTTATGTTTCATAAGATACATATGCCCAAACCTTGTGAAATCGTCTATAAAAGTGATGAAGTAAGGGAAGCTTCCCTTAGCTTGAGTTGAAAATGGCCCACATACATCAGTATGGACCAACTCAAGTACCTCTTTAGCTCGCACCCTTTTCCCAGAAAGTGGCTTGTTGGTCATCTTTCCTCTCAAGCAAGATTCACAGTTACCATAGGACTCCAAGTCAAATGGTTCTAGGTAGTCTAACTTTATTAATCTTGCTATCCTTGATTCGTTGATATGACCAAGTCTACAGTGCCATAAGTATGTGGGGTTTCTTGAATTACTTATCTTAGCTCATTTGTTTTGCACATTGAAAAATTCACGACTACAGTTTAGAATATACAAACCATCTACAAGCGAAGTATTTCCACAAACAAAACCATTAAAAGATAGTATATAACTGCCATTTGCAATAAATGAGGAAAACCCCTCAATGTCTAACACTGGGATATAAATTATATTCCTCGTCAATGAGGGAACAAAATAACAATTATTCAGTTCTAAACAAAAGCCTGAAGGCAAATCTAGTCTATAAGTTCCCACGCGTTCAGCATCAACTCGTGCTCCATTTGCAACGCGCTGGTCTACCTCTCAAAGTCCAACATTTCTGTTGTCAATCAGACCCTGCACATTATTACAAATGTGTGAGCCACAAGCGGTATCTAATATCCAGCAGTGAGAGTTACTTATAGACATATTTATTTCAATGACAAACATACCTTGTCCGGTAGAGCCAGGAGCACCTAGTGTTTTGCCTCCTCCTGGAGCAGTGCAGTACTTCTTCCAGTGCCCCTTCCTTTTGCAGTTGAGGTACACATCTGAAGCTACCTTTTCTTTATTCTGAACACCTCCTCTAGGTTTCATAACTGTAGGTGCAGCAACTGTCTTACCCTTCTTCTTCTGCATGTTCTTACCCTTGGGTTTGAACTTGCTAAAAGAGCCCACCATGAGCACAACTTTACCTTTAGAGGCAGATGATTCAAAGGTATTTAACATGTTGTGAAGATCTGGAAGACTTGCCTTGGTCCCATTCATGTTGAAGTTCACAATGAAATTCTCAAATGAACTAAGAAGTGAATTCAGGATCAGGTTGACAGAGACATTTATAGGCAGCTTCGTTCCAATCGAAGCCAACCTTTCTATTAACCCAATCATCTTCAGAACATGCGTTGACACTTGACCCCCATCGTTCAGCTTACACTTGAAAAGGTCCCTCAGCAGTTCATACTTCATTGTCTGAGACTTTGAGTCATAGAGACTCTTCAAGTGTTCTAGCATCTCGTTAGGGCCTATATTTTCATGTTGCCTCTGTAACTCCAAGGTCATGGAGCACAACATTACACATTGTGCTGAGGTAGCATCGTCTAGATATTCTGATAAGCCTCCTTGTCAAACAGGGCATACTTAGCAGAATCTTCAGCGGGGACTGTGGGGAACATTGTGTCTAACACATACTCAATTCTCTCAAGTCTTAACACCAATCACAGATTTCTTAACCAGTCAGGGTAATTTGATCTAGTCAACTTGTTTGTCTCGACCAACATTTTCAGTAATAGATTCGACATTTTATACGACTGAAAAAACAATAGACTTGAAATTAAACTCTAATATAATTTCTATTGAACACATTCGTTAACTAATTAACATGGCATTTAGTTTAATTAGCTCCCACTATTTTAACATACTCTTAGACCCTATGGAAGAATACAGACTAATATCAAATATGGTCATAATGGGCCATGATCCAGGTTCATTCTATCTCCGCGTTTGTTGTGCCTGATAATTCAACAGCACAACCTGGTAGGTCTCTAAACCAATTACAAACAATTCGCAACTCATGTTTGATCGAATGTTCTAAATAATCAATTTGCGTCCCTCGGCTTGTCCGACACTGTGGCACCAAGACAGCCTAACAAGTCAACCCCGTTATGCGACTACAATTATGTATCTAAGTGAGTTTTTCCTTATAGAGCAAACACTGTGGTGTAAATACTCATGAAGGTTTATCACCCACTTCTACATTTAACATGCATCTATGAAAGAGTCTGAGTCCTTGTAGACTTAGAGCAATTGCAGTGGAATAAATACTCATCTCGCCGAAGAAGATTTTGCACTATAATAAATTATAACGGATGACACGTTCATTTTAAATGAGACTTGTATTAAAATTTTAGGGAACATTTTAATTCGGGGCTTTAACCAAGATCAACTATTTTACGCCATATCTAATACGACATCTTAACATCATGCAAAACTATTGACACATATATTTGGGAACCGTCAACCGAATATGCATGAAATAAGATGGTTTAATCAAACACTGGGAGCCACCTGCCCAGACAGTTATAGTGGACATTATTCTAGAAATGTAAATGACAAACATTTTGATATTTAGCACATAAACAGTATACTAATCAAATAATATACAGTATAATAATAATCTTGGATTAAACATTCTGAACTCTGATTTTTTTTGTTTCTGGACAGGTGGGGCCGCGGCGCCACTGAGGCAGTAGCCTTTCGGCTTCTGGAAAAATGCATTAGTGTCGCGACGCTCCACCATAGAGTCGCGGTGCTGCAGAGGCAGAAACATTTCTGCTTCTGCAAATGCATTAGTGTCGCGACGCCTGTTGTCCAGTGAGTCCATATTTTGAAACGAAGCATTAGTGGCGCGGCGCCACCTTAAAACCCTAGCAAGCGCCGCAGCGCCCTACCATAGGGTCGCGATGCTCATGTCCTGACTAACATTTCTATGTTGATTCTCAGAATCGTTCGAGCCCTAAATCCAATTTATGGATCAAATCACAGGTCCTTTATCATCACCCACCATTATCAATAACGCCCATATCGACCATCATCCGTTCTTACTCCTTCTTAGTCGTGCACCGTGCAATGAGCCGGACAACGCACTTTGGCTTAGTTCGAGTTAGAGCGGAATGACTTTCTCGAGTTAGCGTATGAGATAATTTATGGTGATATCAAAAGGTCAACATTCGTTCAAGACATGTAGGATTTCAAGAAACCTCATTTTAATCCAATTTTATGTTTAACCCATATTATTATTCTATTCAATTGTTATATAACCATTGAACCAGCCAAGGCTCTGATATCGCTGTAGGGTTTTGTTGGGTTCAAAACACATAAGTAAGGCATAACAGAAGTTTAAAATTTTGTTTCTTACTTACCCCAACTACATTTCTGGTATGGTTATACAACAATTAAACTTGTAACATAAAGCATAAACTTACAAGTTATAGTATCTGGAATATTTATCTACTATAGGGTGGTCACGCGGTTGCCCTTCCGATTGCAAGCTCTAAGCTTCAATGTATTTCTCCTTCGGAAAGCTAGGAAATCCGGCAGAGGTTCGAGAGAGTATTTGATTCAAAGTCTCTAAGGCTTAGAATGATTTTCAGAAAATTAGTGTATGAATAATGAAGTGACTGCCTCTATTTATAGTTGAAAAATAGGTCAAAATAGGATTAGGATTTGACCTTGGTCCTGGATCAAAATTTGAGGCAGAGGCGCCGCGGCCCTAGGGTATGGGCGTCGCGGCGCTCGATGTGCTCCTGCACTGTCTCGATTTATTTTCCGTGCATTCTTAATTAAATCCAAAATCCAATTTTGACTATCTCGATTCCAAATCGAACATTTAATTTCTCTCTCAATACATGCTTAGATGGAAACGGACAATCGACATAGTGTGACCCTACAGACCTTCTCATATCGACATTAATCAAATTAAGGTCTACGAGGAACTCCTAGACGGCGCCGGAAGATGAACTCAATATGTGAAGTACGTTTGCGTGAATCCAGTAAACTTAACCTTTATGTGGTAAGATAAAGTCATTTCATTCACGACACACCCGATCAAGCTTAGGATTTGTCAAGTGTCTATCCAAATGGCTTAATCATTGTATCTCATCTATATTAGTTGACAACTAGACTATATTCTAACTATGTCTATTGCGTTGGCCAACGACTTAGTCAACTTAATATCACTGAGAATCTAAGTGTTCTCCCGAATATACATTCGAGGAATGAATCCTAATCTTGGCTCAACTACCACCTTTAATCCATATCATAATGTACCCAATACAAGCCGTATCTCAACCTATAAGGCATTTCGGAGCCAACAGATCTCGGCAACGACATTAGCAACTCCGCAATACTCTGCTTCTGTACTCGAACGGGATAGCATGGTCTGCCGCTTGGCGGACCATGAAATAAGATTATCCCCAAGAAATATACAATAGCCTGAGGTGGAGCGACATGTGTCTGGGCATCCTGCCCAATCTGCATCCGTGTAAGAGAGCAACTTGTTTGGGGCAGAGGGGTAGAGATGTAGTCCAAAGTCCAGTGTGCCCTTAACGTATCTGATAATACGTTTGAGGGCCGCAAAAAGGGACTCTCGAGGGTCGTGCATAAACAGACACACCTACTGAACGGCATATGCAATATCTGGCCTAGTGAACGTAAGATACTGAAGGGAACCTGCAAGGCTCCGATAAAGAGTGGGATCAGAAATTGGCGCACCCTTATTGGCACTGAGCTTGGATTTCGAGTCAACCGGAGTTGGCATAATTTTACAATTTGCCATCTTAGCCTTGTACACTATCTCTTGTGCATACTTACACTGACACAAGAACATAGTAGTTGCAGATCTGGTCATTGATATACCCAAGAAATAACTCCGCTTGCCTAAGTCGGTCATAGCAAATTCAGTTTTAAATAGAGCAATGATTTCATTCTTCAAACAGTCAGATGAGACAGTAAGAACAATGTCATCTACATATAATACCAAATAAGTCTAGTTGCTACCTCGATGAAAAGTGAAGAGGGAGTTATCACACCTGCTATATATAACACCGATCTGCAGAAGATACTTGGCAAAGCGATCATACCAAGCGCGGGGTGCCTGTTTCAAGCCATACAATGACTTCCTGAGACGACATACAAACTGTAGGACTGCCGGATAAACAAAGCCAGGGGGCTGATGCATGTACACAGTTTCTTTCAAATCCCCATGAAGAAATGCATTCTTGACATCAAGCTGATGAATCGGCCAATGCATGCCCATAGCAATACTGAGAACAATCCGAATAGTGGCCGGTTTAACAACTGGACTAAATGTCTCACCACAATCAATACCCTCCTGTTGATTAGTGTCATTGGCAACCAGTCTTGCCTTATACCGTTCTAAGTCACCATTGTCTCTGAACTTATGACAAAATAGCCACATACACCGGATAACATTCACACCGCCTGGTCTAGGTACCAAATCCCAAATGTTCTGCTTGGTTAAAGCGTTAAACTCATCGCACATGGCCGCATTCCAATTAGGGTCCAGTTTGGCTAGTTTTGGATTTTTTGGAATGGGTGATAAGGTTTGTGCGGAGAGGTTGAAGTGAACCTTGGGTCTGAAGATCCCATGTTGTGCATAAGTCTCCATGCGGTGGGTAGGCAGCGGTGGGATCTATGGGTTTGGTGGCTGTAAGCTATCAGGTTCGGGAGGCAGTGGTGCTGCTGGAGGGGCAAGAGACGCGACTCGAGGCAGCAAGGTTACTGGTGGGGTGTTCGACCGAGAGCTGGGAGGTGTTTGGTAGAGGATGGTGCCAGACAGTGGTGGTGACAAAGCTGTAGGCTCTGTTCGAACAGTGGACTGCCGGTGGTATAGAGATTAGATAGGCGGGGACAGACTTGGTTCATCGAGAAAGGTGTAATCGGTGGTCTGAAATTTTTGGAGATTGGAAAAAGGAAAGGTCATCTCGTCAAAGGTGACGTGACGGGAGACGATGATTATGTGAGTGGCAATGTCATAGCATAGGTAGCCCCGATGTGCAGGAGAGAGACCAATGAAGACACATGGCAGGGTGCGAGGGGCAAGTTTGTGAGGTGTAGTGGAGGCTATGTTGGGGTAGCAGAAGCAGCCGAAAATACGGAGATGGTCATAGGATGGGAACCTATGATATAAGATTTCGGTAGGGGTCTTGTTTTGGAGAGTGCTAGTTGGTAAAATATTGAGAATAGATTCTACCATTTTAACAGCATAGACCTAAAAAGGTGGTGGAAGACAAACATGAAACAGAAGGGTGCGAACCATGTTATTGATGGTACGTATAATTCATTCAGCTTTTCTGTTTTTGGATGAAGTATATGGACAGGAAAAACGGAAAACCATGCCTTGTTTAGAGCAGAATTGTGAAATGCCAAGTTATTAAATTCACGTCCATTATCACATTGGAATGATTTGATAGATTTTTCAAACTATGTTTTAATGAATTTTTGAAATTCAAGGAATTTGGCAAACACTTCAGATTTGAATTTTAGTGGGTAAATCCAGACAAAATGTGAAAAATTATCTAAAAATACTAGATAAAATTTGTGACCCAAAGAGCTAGCAACCGGAGATGTCCACAAATCAGCATGAATAATATCAAAAGGAGAAAAAGTAATACTGTTGGATGACATAAATAGAAGACGAGTATTTTTGCCGAGTGGGCAAGAAAAACAATGTTGGGCAAGTTTCTCATTATTACATTGAATACACTTAGTAGTCCTAAGAAAAGTAAAAACAGGGTCTCCGGGGTGTCCGAGTCTGTTGTGCCAAGTTGAGGGAGATATAGACGCAAGGGATAGAGGTGTTTGCAGTCTGACATCGGAAGATTAAGTGAAGGGGTAGAGGTCTCCTACACTATTGCAGCGCAAAAGAATTTTCCCCGTATTGAGATCCTTCACAGAAAAACCAAAAGGGTCAAATTCGACAGACACAGAATTATTGCGAGTGAATTTTCAAACAGAGATTAGGTTTTTAATGATGTTAGGGTGTAAAAGACGTGATTTAGGGATAAAGGCGGGTGGGGATGTTTGGTATGTGTGTTATCGTAACCTTCAATTGGAATGCGATGACCATTGCCGACAGTAATAAATTGAGGATACTTTAACCGAAGTAGTTGAGATAAGTTACCTGACAACCGGGTGAGGTGAGATATGGCTCCGGTGTTCATGTACCAAATTTCAACGGGCAGTTGGAGGTTCACGGTGCTGAAGGCCTGGCCCAAATCAGTGGGGGCCAAGCTACTGCCTTGCGGGTGATGCTGGACCGAGGCCATGTGGGCCTGTTGCTGCTGCGGATGGGCCTACCTATTGGCTGGGGCTGAGCCCAGAAGGACAAGTGACCAAGGCTGCTGCTGGAACTGGGCCCCTGCTGTTGGGTAAGGGCAGGCAGGCGAGTCCTAGTTCCCGGAATTAGACCAGGCTTGCGGTCCAGCCCACTGGAAGTAGGGTGCAGGGTTTGGGCCTATTTGTTAGTTTTTGTGGTCCCTATCGCGGCCCTTGCCTTTGTTATTATTGCCGCGGCCTCTGCCGCCTCGCCCTCTGCCGCGGGACTGCTGCTGGTGGTAGTCTTGCGGTGGTAGCTGGATGGTGTTGGCCGTCGGTGGTGCCATCCCGTCAACGGCTAACGCCTTTTGATTATGCTCCTCTTGTTTAGCACGTCGGGTTTATTCCAATAATAGTTGTGACCGTGCCTTGGTGAAACTTGGTAGTGGGTCAGCCTGTTGAATCATCATTGCAAGTGTATCGTATTCACATTTCGATAAACCAGCAACTAATTGAAGTACCATCTTGGTTTCAGAAATAGATGTTCCGACGTTGGAAAGTTGGTCGGCTATGAGTTTCAGTTGTTTGCAATATTCGGACATGCTGTTAAAATTCTTGAGACGCGTATTGTTGAATTGCTCTTCCAAATACACGGCCCGAGTATTTTTATTATCCTGAAAAATGTCTTCCAACCGTACCCAAAGGTCATGTGCCGTAGCACCTGTTTTCATGATAGTACACAACAAGTCTTTTGATATGGTGCCGTATATCCACTGTTTGACGATGGCGTCAAGGCGACGCCATGTCGAATCGGTAATATTGGTGGGACGAGGAACATAGTTGTGAATATGGTCGAGCACGTTGTACGCACATGCATGAATATGGAACAGTTATGTCCACATGGAATATTGACAGTTTTCTTGGTCAAGAATTATAGGGATATAATTCTTGATGTTGGTAACGGCGAAAGCCAGGTGAAAAGAAGACGATGATCGGTGAGAAGGGTTGTCAAAAGTGCCAGTGGAGGAACTAGAATTTGTGGGGGGGAAGACATGGTGGCAACGTCGTAGCCGCCACCCGAGAGGAAGGGAAGGTGGTGGTTTTGGCCGAGAGAGAGAAATAGAGAGGGGATGGATTAGGGTTTAACTCTTGATATCATGTAAGATTGGAATAATTTCCCTTAGGCATTCCTTTCATTATTCACAATATATATAGTTGTACAGAGGTTGATTCCTAATACAATAAGAATCCTAACTTACCTTAAATGGTTGATTCCTAATACAATAAGAATCCTAACTTACCTTAAATATACATCTATCATAATTACAAAATATACTGTGAATATTCGGAGAATATTCGCTAATAAATTAGAATTCCCCTATTTATACAGTATATCTACTCTCCCTTTAGTTAACAAAATGAACCTTGGCAACGTCAATATTTTCATCAAATCATAGTTTAACATTTAGCACTTCACAATAAATGCAAGTCAATTCATGATGAACATCCATGCAGACGTCTGTCACTGATTCAACTTGTAACAACACCAATATATTCAGTGTAATCTCATAAGTAGAGTTTGGAGAGAGTAAAATATACCCAAATCTTACCCCTACCTCATGAAAATAGAGGTTGTTTCCGATAGACTGTCTAAAAAAAAGCATTTCAAAGCAGTATGAAAAAAATACGATAATGAAGAAGACATGACAACTAATAAGGAAAGAAGTACATAGAATTTGGAAAAAAACAACCAGTAACATCAACGAAATAATGCGATAATTAAAGCACAAACAACACAGGTGGTAACAGAAATCGAAGAACAAGAAACGAAGAAACTCCATGAATAAAGCTAATACTACCGTAAGAATGTGAAAAAAAATGGTAATCCAAACTACCACCAAGTATATCTCGCCGAAAAGCAAGACACACTTAACTATCTACTCACTTTTTACCCTAAACCGTGATTTCCAAACTCTCCTATCTAAGATCATTTCTTCGATAAACTAAAGATGTGACATGCCTTTTCTAATCACCTCCCCAATTACTTCTTCTGCCTATCTCTACATCTCCTCAAACACACCATTGACAACCTCTCACAACTCCTTAATGAGAAATTTACGCATCTCCTCTTCACATGTTCAAACTATCTCAACCTCATTTCCCTCATTTTGTCAACTTGAGAAATATAAAATTAAATGTTAATTTAATTTATATATACTGATAGTATATTTACACCATGTGATAGTTTTAACATGTTTATCAAATAGATAATTTGTGTTATTTTCCATGTTAGTAACTGTAGTTATATATCATTTAACCGGGTAATATTATAAAATTTATTTTACTCTATTAGTATATAGAAATTAACTCTCTCTCTAGGTTCTACTAATTAAACTTGAGCCTAGACGAGGTTGATGAGTGTATGTGTCCAGAACATAGATTGATAACTACTGAATCCACAAATAAAAGTAAGACAACAACTTCTTATCAAGAAAAATAAAGGAGCAATTACAACATGTTGTGGTGTGGGTCTTTGGATCTAGTGTTGAGGTCCATGCATGGCTTCTTAAAGCTATCTATTTAAGTTCTAAAAATTCGTGGTCTCCAACTCATAAAATGAAAAAAATGGTCCCTCTTCTCTCCCCCTTTCAAGGCCAAAGCAAATATGTATCTGTGTAGCACCACAAATAATGGCCAATCAAGCACAACTTCATTTGTACTGTAGGCCATATCCTTTACTACCCACCAAAGACCAAGAGGATATATGACTATATTCAATGTATTCTTCGAAGATCGCTGGATCAACTGAGATACTTCACCTAAAATGGAAATTGGGGTCACTGCATAACATGCATTTGGGTATACATCTTTTCTAGCTAGGATTAACGTTTTCTCCAAAATAGATGAATACCTGCCTAGAAAGAAAACTTAGATTTTGTCGGAAATTTATTAATGTGGAATTAAGTTTATCCCATTATTTATGACTCGAATAACTGGGGCCCCGCACGTCGGAAACGTCGTTTCAACACAGGTGCAATCTTAGTGCCAAGTATCGTAAATTTCGTTAATGAAAGAGATATTGGTACATAAGTGAAGTGTTTGAGACATAGAATGATGGATGGTTATTTGCTAAATGACAAGTGTTCCACGTTGGTAACCGAATGAAGGATTGTGCGACGTGTAAGATGGTACGGGTCGGAAAAGAGCCGAGAAGGGCCGGAGCACCGCGGCGCCTGACTGGCAGTGAGCGTCGTGGGTTTTCTGGTTGAATTAGCGTCGCGGTGCTAATGTGGCAGAGCCACGATAATTCATTGGCAGTGACTACTCAACGGAATCCCAAAGGTTTGGATGTTGAGGTGGTTTCAATGGCATTGAATCCACCCAATAATGGTCATTACTTGGACCATTATGTTGATGCATTACTTGGGGGTTAAATGTCATCCACTACATGGCAATTGATTGCCATTATGGGGCATTTGAAAGGCCATCTTGCACACCTATAAATTGAGGCCTTTGGCTCAATTCTATAGAGGACCATGAACAGAAATGCTCAGAATATACATACAAGTATACAACACCACAAAGAGATCAGTTTTCATGATAACAATCCTTCTCTTTGCAATCTTCATTATTCGTGTTCTTCGCTGAGATCATTTGTGTAGGCTTTGCACACTTGATAGTTTGTTGTTTTATCTTGGGAGACTATTGTCCACACTTCCGTGAAGCCTATATACGGGGAAAATCTTATCTTAAAGACAGAGAGCCATCTCTCGACTCAGCCAGTGGTGTTGTATTTATCTAATTGGATGCTAAGTGTTTCAGGTGTTAACTTAATAGACGAAGGACTCTAACCGTTCGTATTCTCAGCGGATCTACAAGCCACAAATGTAGCAGTTCATGTTCTTGTATTTTCGAATACAAGCTCCATATTTGAAGTTTCAATTCAAGATCAAGATATTGACAACTTGTTGTTGTCCTCTTTGTTTTTTATCCTTTCGATCACTGTAATAGTTATTTACTATTCCCGTACGTTCTTTACATATCCAACAATTTTAAGACAAGATTGTATTAGTGCTCGAAAGATGTGTGCCAGCGGATATGGTCCCAAATCTAGTTGTGGTTTTCTTCTTGAAAACAGTTCGGTTGACAGTTTTGTTAACAGTTCAAACATTATCTCTATCAACAACCGTGCTTTCAAATCTGGTCCTAGTTTTGGTTATCTCTTTGACGACAGTTACAAAACTGTTTCCATCAAAGGTGGGATCTCTGGATCTGATGCTGAGATTCAAGATACTGCTGATAGTCATGCTTGTATGGCTAAAGATCGAGGATGAGTTGGTGTCATCGCTCCCGAGGGTGGTGGAAACAAGCGACCACTAGAGGCTGAGGATGTCAACTAGGACAAGAGGAGAAGGCTGAAGATGATGTTCTATCATGTAGCAAAAGGCCTATATCTGTCCCAGATAAAGGATCTGAATTATGGTAAGGAGGTTATGGACACTCAGTCTAACTGAAGTGGGCCAGAATCCAAAAGGTCTAAGTTAATAATACTTCCTTATCTATAAGGTATTTGGTTAATATCTGAATAAAATTGTGTAAAGCAAGGTTGGGAATATGAAAGTGTTTTCATTAAAAACATATACTCCCTACACTCTAAAATCAAATATTGAATCTTCTTCATTCCCGGTTAAAGATTGGACTATTGTAAATAAAACTTAAAAGATCTGTTCTTTTGGGTGTAATTATTGAAAGTGTGTAAAGTATGTTCGCACATACGAAGGAGAGAGATCCACTGACTATAAGAAAACTGTTATTACTCTTAAGTAAGCGCCAAGGATTTTCCTGGGCACCAATCACAAGAGAAGAAGATTAAAAGCTAAAGACGTTGAACATGTCACACTATTGGATAGAAGATCCTTCATTTGATAGGATGACATTGGACACTCAGTCATAGAAAGCCTACGGACGACTGGAGTGGGCCAGAATTCAGTTAATAGGATGATATTGGACACTCAGTCGTACAAAGCCTACGGGCGACTGGAGTGGGCCATAATTTCTAGGTCTTAAATGATCTGAAGGATGGACACCTAGTGAGGTGGGCCAGAATTTCCAGGTCTTAAATGATTTGAAGGCCAGAAGAAAGGCAGAAAAGTAATGGACACCTAGTGAGGTGGGCCAGAGTTCCAGGTCTTAAATAATCTGAAGGCCAAAAGAAAGGCAGAAAAGAAATTGGACACTCAGTCTGCCAAAGCAACTAGAGTGAGCCAGAGTATCCAGATCACATATGATCCAGTTACACCCTAACCACGAGCAAGAGGTTGTTCATGTGAAACAACATCACCTCTAAAGTAGAAGGGGTTGGAGAGGTTGTCCTCAATAAGACTTCAGGGAATGGGATCACTCTAAAAGGAGGTGATACATATTCCAAACTTGGTTTAAGAGACGATGTTGGTCAAGTTAGTTTGAGACTAGTCCAACAGGTCTATAATAACTAAGAATGGTACAGTATGTCTGTAGCTAAATGAATGATATATTTGTAATCTATGCATCTATACCATCATAGATTAAGATACGTTAAATAGAAAGTCATTCAAAAGTTAACGAAGTTGATATTGTTGCCTTCTGTCGACATAAACCCTCAAAATGAATGTGAGGTAGGCGAAGAGGCAAAATCACCTTTCTATTCCGTCAAAGGAATAGTGAAAGAAGCATCGCTCCTCCAGAACTTAGTCATACCTACATGGGTGAATTGAAGTTTGTACAAAATAGAGGGGGGAGACAAGTACTTTGTGACCTTCATTGATGATGGTACAACGTATTGCATCCTTTGTTTGTTGAAAATCAAAGACGAAGTTGTTGAAGCGGATAAGCGCTACAAAGCAGAAGTTGAAAATCAACTAAGCCTACGGATTAAGGAATTCGTAGTGATAGAGGGGAGAATGTGAAGCATCATTCATCAGACGACTGCTTATTACTCACCTCAGTCTAACGGTGTTAGCCAAGCGCAAAGTCGTACGCCAAAAATATATGAGGCAAGGCGATCCTTACCACTAATGCGATTCTCAACAGAACTACATATAAGGATAAGGATAACCCTCCGTGTGAAACATGGAAAGAATCCCACCTACAAATGTTGTATTGTGGGGTGTCTTGGTAGAGGTCGGAATACCGAAACAGGTCAAGTTAGACCTAAGACTGGAAATTGCATATCCACTCGATCTGCAAATAACAGTAGTGCTTATCGCCTCTTGGTGTCAAAGAATGTTGAATTCTTTGAGGATAACTTTCCTTAAGAAGGAAAAATAAGTAATTGCTCGAGGTTAACAAGAACTCGCGAGGGCATGACTGTCCAGAACTAGACGTTATGTATCTACAGGACTCAAAAGTTGCTGACTATCCGGAACTGAATGTTCCAGATCTACAGAACTCAGGGATTCTAGATGTTGAATCGAGACTGAGCAAAAGGGGACAAAGACTTATTCCAAGCCTTCTAGCTTGAATGGTTGAGAATGAACCATGGACAATCAACAGAGAATTGTCATCTCCAGAAGCGCTGCTTTGGAAAGAAGCTACAGAGAGAGAAATAGATTTCATCATATAGAACCATACTTGTGTAATGGTTGACCTTCCTCCGGAAAAAGAACCTTTGGTTTGTGAAAGTGGATACTAAAAAGTGAGTACCAAGTAGATGGATCTACTGATGAGTATAAGGCCTCGGCTACTTGTACATGTGCTCTCCTGTGAATAGCTTAACATCCAGGGCCATTACAGTCTTGCGTAGCATGGATGTTGAAACATCCTTCCTAACCGAAGAGTTGGAAGGGGAGGATCAGAGTTGGTTTGTTGGACTATTGGGCTTCTTCCTGAACTTTCATTTTGGTCCCTGAAATGTTTACATTTTGGTCCTGAAAGTTTCAGATAAAATAGAAATAATGAATCTAACAACAGAAACATTGACTCTGAAGTTAGAAAGCCAACAGTTGGAAAAACTAACAGTCAGAAAGTGGAAGTTATATTAAAACAAAAGTCTCGATATGAAATATATGGGTATCACAGATGACATCTTAGGAGTTGAGATTTCTAAGACATCTAACGGACTGGTCTAACTCCAAACTCAGTTGTGAGATAGTTGACAGTCTCGTTGAAGCCACCAATGGATATGAATCATAGAATTGATTGGAATCATGGTGCATTCATATACAAAGAGCGATATGTGCAGGTCACATATAGTTCAATGTACTGTACACACTACAACCGACATGGTATCGGCCTACAAAGAAGATCAGTTGAACTAAAGTTCACTCGTGATTTTGGAAATGATCGATAGAAGGCGTTAAATCGGATATGACGATGTCTGAAATATTCGCTTATCTACGGATTACGATATTCTGGATGTCCAGCGGTTCTGGGAGAACACAGTGATGCAAACTGGACATCAGATATGAAGAACATCAAAGCCACAAGTATATGTGAATGGTGGGTCTTGGAAAATCCTCTAAGCAAACTTGCATCGGCCGATTCATAATGGAATCGGAGTTTATCGCTTTAAAGAAAGCATGAAATAAGTTGAGTAACTTCACGACTCCTTAGAGGACATCCCTTATTGGGAGAAACCCGTGCCTTCAGTAGTTATACACTATGGCTAGCCGGTCGGCTTTAGGAAGGGCACGGATGACGGCGTCTGGACATATCTATCGGATCTGTCGGAGACATAAGACCGTATGGCAGTTGATCACCACGGGTGTCACTTCCTTGATTATTAATCAAAGGATATAGCGGACCCTTTAACTAAGGGACTATCCGAAGGTCAAGAGTTCTGCCTGTCTAGGGGAGTGGGCTTAAAACCCAAATAATATGAACCTTTGTGGTGGTAACCCAACCATACTGACAGGAGATCCCAAGAATTTGGTTTAATGGGAAAACTAAGCTGCAAAAGGTTCAGTTGAGCGCTTCGGTGGAAGCAAGAGTACTTCGGATGATGATTTTTGTAAAGAAACGTAAATCCAAAGTCGTTCCCGCGATAGACATTAAAGTGCTACCTGCATGGTGGGTAAAGGTTAAGCTTCCAAACCTTTAACGATCCTCAAATGGTTGAGGTTAAGGTTGGGGAAACTTTTAATGATTCCTAACACTTGTGAAGTGGGGTATAGCAGGATACCTTGTAGGAGATCACCTATTTAAGTACGAGGACAGGCCGCCTCAAATGAACGCACTTAAGAATCCAAGTGTGTCCACGGCCACAACGGACAGAACAATAAGAAGAAACGAATAAAGAGGAGGTATTGTGTTGGTACTGTTGTCTAGGCTTACATTAAACACTGACGGTTCAAGACATCACGTTCACCACGCCGTAAGTAAGTCTGATGGTATTTAACTAGGGAAGGTTCAAAGCGGAAGCTACCTCTCCTGATGCAATATCTTTTCGCTGAAAGTAGGCACACTGTGTGTGCGCCAAAATCTCTTTCAAGAGGGGATTGTTGGAAATATAATAATGTGGAATTAAGTTTATCCCATTATTTATGACTCGAACAACTGGGGGCCCGCACGTCGGAAACGTCGTTTCCACACACGTGCAATCTTAGTGTCAAGTATCGTAAATTTCGTTAATGAAAAAGATATTGGTACGTAAGTGAAGTATTTGAGACATAGAATGATGGACGGTTATTTGCTAAATGACCAGTGTTTCACGTTGGTAAATGAAGGAAGGATTGTGCAAAATGTGAGATGGTACGGGTCAAAAAAGGGTTGCGGCGCCTGACTGGCAGTGAGTATCGTGGGTTTTCTGGTTGAATTAGCGTCGCGGCGCTAATGTGGCAGAGCCGCGGCGCTTCATTGGCAGTGACTGCTCGATGGAATCCCAAAGGTTTGGTTGTTGAGGTGGTTTCAATGGCATTGAATCCACCCAATAATGACCATTATGTCGTTGCATTACTTGGGGGTTAAATGTCATCCATTACATGGCAATTGATTGCCATTATGGAGCATTTGAAAGGTCATCTTGCACACCTATAAATTGAGGCCTTTTGCTCAATCTATAGAGGATCATGAACAGAAATGCTCAAAATATACATAGAAGTATACAACACCACAAAGAGATTAGTTTTCCTGATAACAATCCTTCTCTTAGCAATCTTCATTATTCGTGTTCTTCACTGAGATCATTTGTGTAGGCTTTGCACACTTGATAGTTTGTTGTTTCATATTGAGAGACTATTGTCCACACTTCCGTAAAGCCTATATACGAGGGAAATCTTGTCTTAAAGACAGAGAGCCATCTCTCGACTCAGCCGGTGGTGTTGTGTTTATCTAATTGGTTGCTAAGTGTTTCAGGTGTTAACTTAGTAGATGAATGACTCTAACCGTTCGTATTGTCAGAGGATCTACAAGCCACAAGTGTAGCAGTTCATGTTCTTGTATTTCCGAATACAAGCTCCATATTTGAAGTTTCAATTCAAGATCAAGACATTGACAACTTGTTGTTGTCCTCTTTGTTGTTTATCTTTTCGATCACTATAATATTTATTTACTATTCCCGTACGTGCTTTATATATCCAACAGATTTTAAACTAAAACATGCATTGTCAATTCATAACGTGTCTTGAACATGTTTCTATCATGGCTTCACTTGAAAGTCCGACGGTATAATGTCGACAATCCACTCGACATCCACCATTGGCTCGGTGAGCTATTTTTTTAGATAATTTCTTATATGTAAATGTATGTAAAGCCTGTTCAGTATTGACAACTCTTAAATGTCAATAAAAAGGCAAAATAAAACGCGACAAATTATACTTCGTCAAGTAGAAATACCAATTCATAAATATTTTGACAAAGGTGAAAGCAAGCCCTTGTAGCAAAAATAAAAAATATAAAAAAAAAAGTGAGGCAAGCCAAGAACATGCTTAGATTTACTATTGGACGATCAAGTTAGAGACTATTGGTATGTCTCACCGAACAAATCTCAAGCACATTCAACCTTCAATTAAATGTGAATTCGAAAATTAACAGTTATTAATATTAAAAAGAATTAGAACTTTTAGTCCCTCAACTATTGATAAAATGTGATTTTGATTCTTTTGATTTTTGGTTAAATATATTTAACCTTAAATTAATTTGATATGTGAACTTTTGATTTGAATTAATGTAGAATTTTGAATCAGTTACGTTCATGGGAACTTTCCATTGCCTACAACATTGTGTTAGTCTATTGTTTTCCAATCCATTTTATATTTACATGACAATTGACAAATTGAAAATGTATCTTCCCCTTCTTTTTCTTTTTTGCACTAATGGTCCAAATCTGAGCATGTTGTTAACTTTCTCAAATTTCCTCTCAAAGGAAAAGGGGTGGTGGTGGTTGGTGGGATGGGGTGGGAAGGGGCGGAGCCAATGTGTAGGGTTATGTTCAGCCGAACTCGGTAATTTTGATCAAAATCATATATTTATCTTTAAAAAATTCTTTTAAAATGTACAAATTAATAATGTCCAACAAATAATAATTTGAGGGCGGGTGGGGGCGGGGTTTTGTAAAAGAATAATTGTCCAACAAATGGAGGAAGACTATTTTGTGGACGTATGACGAGAATCTCGGCGGCGACATAGATTTTATTTGGAGAAATTTGCATAATAATCATATAAACTCTTATTCATAATTAGGTATTAAAAAAAACAATTGGGGTGTAGCTATCAGCTAGCTGTAGTTGACTCTGATTTGTTCTTGCCAATCCAATAAATTGTTAATGTAGTCCTTTTTTGAAAAGGGAAAGTTGAAAACTCCACTAATGATTACTGCCATCAAATAAAGAAATTAGTTATCCACGTTCAATATTTATAGTTTTATACGAAATTAAATAATTTTACTTTAAAAATTACATAATTAAGTGAGAATACATATTAACGTATTGTAATTAATTGATAAACAATTATAAATACGACACATATCTCAGCATTCCTTAATTTAGTATAAATATCAAATGAAGATAAATTTTTCTAAAGACTAAAAAAATTTCCACCCCCCAATTTAAGCATTATGGTCTAACTTCATTGATCAAATTAATTGAGTAGGTCATCATTCGTAATATTTTAAAACATATTACACAAATAAACAACTTTTAAAATCTATTTGCTAAACCTTATTTGAGAAGAAATTAAACAAACTAAAATATCTTTTGGGTCCAAAAAAAGTAAAGTTAACCTTGACAATTATCGCCCAAGATGTGATCTAGTATTTAATGAAGCGGTTACAAATATTAAAAATCAGATAAAAAATACTAAATATTTTTTCTCATTTACTTAAATGTTAATGGATAAAATTACCTCAGAGTACCTATGATGGTGGAAGGTACATATGTTATCTACAAAATCATGCTCTAAGGGATATATATAGTAAGGCTGGCCAACGGGGCGGGTCGGCCCGGTCCCGACCCGATCCCGCTATTAAAAAAAAAATTGGTAACCGGACTCGAACTGGGACTGGACCTCGACAGTCCCGTCGGGGCCCGTCTCGCTACAGTACTATCAGTCCCGGTCCCGCCCGATAACCCCCCCCCCCCCCTTTGCACAAAATAGTCGTTGCACAACTGTCATTTTATATTTTGGTCGTTGTGCAACGACCATTTTTGACCTCCCCCAACCCCCCACCCCCTTAATATTTATTTTTAACTCCTAAGTTATTATATTTACACTTTAACCAAATTTTCCAACTATAAATACCTCATTTTCTCTTCATCTTTCTCACAAATCTTCCTACAATCTCTCAATCTATCTCTCTACAAGTCTACATTGTGTACTAAATATTCAATTTTATTTATTCATTTGGAAGAAAAGTGGGCAACTAGCTTGAGGATCATCCATCGAGCAAAGTTTCAATTTTCAACCTCTCGATTACACGTCGATGTTACATCGGCGTTTGGTACATTCGTTCCTTCATTAAATTATTATTGTTTCTTTATTTTAATTAGCGCACTTAATTTCATTATCTTTAACTATTTATTAGCATAATTAAAATGGAAGGACTTAAAGATATGCTTAAGGGTAAGGGGTAAGGCTTTCTCTAGTAGGGGTAACAAGGGAAAATGTACTTCTTCTAGTCATCCTATTCCTACACAGAATGATTTTGTTGATACTGAACATTTTTCTGCAATACCATTAGATTTAGACGAGGAGCTATTTTCTGGAACTCAACAAGACTTTAATTTAGAAGATAATCTAGATAACACACCACTTGATCTAGATGACACACCTACTAGTGCACCTCCAACTGGAACGCCTCATATTCTCCTTAGTATGAGACGAGGCCCACCACAACGAAAATTAAAATCAAATGCATGGAAATTTTTTGATAGGGACGTAGAGCATCAAGTAGTTAGATGTCAAATTTGTAAAAGTATTTTTAAATTTAAAATGGGAAAAGGTCAGGGTGGGATGGGGGGTTTAATGAGACACGTACAAAGGTTTCACCCAGCTAAGTATGGCCAATACCTGGCTGAAAAAATGGGTGCGCAAATGTCCTCTCCATCGGGACAAGGTTCACATACTGTCTGGATCAAGTACAGGGTCCAATTAACCCCACGACGGGGGAATTGTAGGCCCTAAATACGATAAACATAGAGATAGGGAAGCAATAGCAAAATTAGTTGATGTGGAGGGTTTGCCTTTTTCATTTCCTTCCTCTCCTGGTTTTATTCATTATATTAGAAACATATATAATCCTGCTTTTAATGGTTTTCCTAGATCAATTGTTAGGAGAGATGTATTTAAATTTGCACATGAATATCAACAGTATTTACATTATTCCTTATATTTATTTTCCTGGTAAAGTATCTATCACGTTTGATAGAGGTCGTAGTACTAACGGCCATGATTATTTAACGGTAACATGTCATTGGATAGATTATAAATGGTCTATGCAAAAACGTATTTTAGCGTATAGATATATAGATGATAGGCACACTGGTACTTTTATTTCAGAAAATATTTTTTCAATTTGCGATTATTGCATTACTGATAAAATTATGTCTATTACATTAGATAATGCATCTTCTAATAATTATGCTATTGGACTTTTAAAATATCTTTTAACTTCATCTTTTTCAAATCATTTTCATATAAAATGTGTGTGTCATATATATAACTTAGTTGTAAAGGATGTTCTAACACTTTTTGCAGACATTCTTGATAAAATACAATTTGCTTTAAACTTTATTTTTAAAAGTAATAGAATACAACGAAAAAAATATTATAAAAAAACTTGTCACGATTGTCAACTACCTTATAGAAAAATTCCCGAAGAAGTACCCACTAGGTGAAATTCTTTATACGAGCAACTACTTGTTGCTTATGACTATAGAAGACCTATAACTTTATTTTTTAACGCCCATAATCGAAATCCAAATGATATGGTTGTAGATAGCGATTGGGAAAACATTTCAGAACTTATTGTATTTCTAGAGAAATTTTTTCAAGCAACAAAAGAATTTTCGATATATATTATCCTACAATTTCTACTATGTTGTTTTATATAGCTCTAATATTTTTTTTATTTAGTGAATATATGGAAAAATCAACATATAAGGCACCTATTAAAAAATATTTATCAAATTAAAAAAATATTTTATTCATATTCCCACTATTTATATTATTGGTGTTGTATTAAATCCGACAATTAAAGTAGACGGTTGTAAAACACTTATTGAAACTATTTCTGATTGTATAGCAGTATTACTACCTCCAACTCCTAAAAATCCAAATGACCCACCACTTATTGAACAAACTAAAGAAGAAGAGTTGTCTAGCATACAAGATGAATGCAAAAAAGTATATAGGTATTACCAACAAGAAAGTGCTAGCAACCAACCGGCTTCCATACCATCTTCTTCTTTTTCAACACAGCCTTATAAAAGACATGATGTTTCTGCGGCTAGTATTGAAAGCCTTAGAAATAGAATGTGTGGTGGTAACACTACTAACCAAGTTAGTGAGTTTGATGTTTTTGTTTTGCAGGGTGTTGTACAGTACCAAGCAGTTATCAATGAAGAAGGACGTGAAGACTTGCTGAAATACTGGAGGGAGAATGAGAAGCCCTTTCCGACACTTTCAATGATGGCCCGAGGTGTTTTGAACATTCAAGCGTCATCAACAATATCTGAAAGCGCTTTTTCTTCCCGCAGATTTCAAATAGGAGAGCACATAAACTCATTAGCGGGAGACAACTTAGAGATTGCACTATTATTCAGAGATTGCACTATTATTCAGAGATTGGATACGAGCAGAGAGGAGAAGGTGCGGTCACCCGGAGATCAACGAAGAAGAAGACGAAAACTACAACGACATCTTATCTGAAGGTGGTGGAAGCGACGTGGAGCAATTTGACTAACAAATACCAATTCCAACCGATGAACCACAGGAAATTATAAAGAAACTAGAAAAGGTTTTTTTGAAAATGTAATTTCTTTAATTGCAATTTTAGTTTTACTATGTCATTTGCAACTTTTGAACAACACCACAAAGTTGCAATTTTGACAATTGTATTTGTATTACAAAAAAAATCATATTTCTATTAAATAATATAAGAGACACAAAAACAGTCTTGAGATATTTCTATTACACTATCTTATTCAATTATTGAGTTGTTTATATATATGTTATTTTTTTAAAATTAAGTGCAAAAAAAATTCAAAAACCCAATCCCGATCCCAACCCCGTCACGATAATACCGGTACCCTTTTCCGACGGGACCAGAACCGGGACAGGACATCGGCAGAACCCGCCAGTCCCGCCGAGTACCGGTCCCGCCCTAACCTCCATCCCACCGGGTACCGGTCCCTCTAGGCCCGCCCCGCCCCGCCCCGCCCCGCCCCGGACCAGTCCCGTTGGCCACCCCTAATATATAGGCATGCAGTAAACTTTTGTCTTCACTAAGAAGTATATAGTCTTCTATTATATGGAGGTTGAGGCGTGTTCTATAAATAATTGAGAGAAATTAAGAATTCAGATTAGCATATATCAAGGATCTCAAAGGGATATTTCCCTTTATCTATTTGTTTCGACGGGTGGTTAGGATTGCTTTTAAGTTCTAAGATACAAGTCAAATGAAGATAAATCAAACGAAGTCCTTAAATCTGATGTTGATATACATGTGGGATTCCACTGGCATTTTCTAAATTATTGAATAGTCATTAATTTCCTCTAATTTTTTCCGAGTGTTGACTCGTTGACCAGTTAATGAGTTCTTGTTTGGTTACTTGTGATAGTGACCTAGACAACTTGTACACGAGATTTTTTAGTTAAAACATAGTGAGAAGTACTACCTTTCTATTCCTTTTCCTTTTCCTTTTAATTAGACATATATATATATATATATTATATTTCTTCCTATCCCTATGTCTAAGATATTTTTCATTTTCTTTGTTTTACACGATTTTTAAGAAATACAGTATTAATAAAGAGTGATATTTGACCACTTTTATTTGTATTTATATCTAAATTACTGTAACATTCCGTAATTTCGGGCGATAGTTTAAGTACCTAAACGTAGGCAAGTAGATTCGGGCCTCGGGGAAATTTATGCTATATCTATATGTGCTAATAAAGAGCTTAGCATATAAAATGATGTGATCCCGAAACAATTTAAGATTTAACAAGTGTGACGACGGGGATTAATAATAATAATTATATATCCCCAAAGAGGTTATGGACTAGTGTCATATTATAAGAATTATGACATTGAGTATAAGAAGGTTTTATAAGTCGTCAGGATTTAAGTGAATTGAGATCGGAAATTTAATTGTCTGTATAATTAATTAATTATGGGATTAATTAATTATAATTGGGGACAATAGATAGTGGACTCTACGTGTAAACGCAATAACACACTACCAAATGACTCAGCCTTATATGATCGGTGTCCTCTATTGATTAACTGCCTTCATTTCTCAAATCTTCTTAGAAATCTCTCATTGGAGAAGGAATTAATACACTTCCATTTGAAGGAGTGAAGCTCAGTTGGTAACCCTCTGAAATTCTCGGCCAAAATGGGGATTTTTCCGCAAGCTTCTGCTCGCCAAGAAGGGGGAACATTCATGGTGTTTTGGGCCTTAATTCCATCGAAATTGAATCCTTGAGCAAGCTTGAACACTCCGAAATAAAGCGGAAAACCCAGAGTTTCGAGGAAATTCTGGAAGTCGATTTTCTGGCCCTGTTTCAGCTTGTAGGAAGCTGGGTTAGGCGAAAGGGTTTCCAACAACGCTCGTCACTTCTCTTAAAAGAAGTAATGATTCTTGTTCCTAAGTTTATACCAATTATAGAGCATGATTCGTGCCACTAGGTTCTAAAGGGGTTATCAGGAATGTTAAGTTGTTTGGGTATTGTTGGGGCTGTCCGTATGAAATTGGAGGTTACATGTGAAGTTGCTGGGTTGTTATAGATACTGTAGTAGTTAATGAGGAATAATTAAGAGGGCTGATTGTGTTGCTACATGTATAGGTTTGCATATAGAAGAAACATAGATTCTACGCGTACAACGTGTTCGCTAGAATGTCTCAATGAATCTATTACTGGTATATTGATCCGATTATGATTTAAATCATCCGTGTGATGTAGATAATCATTCATAGAGCCTACAAGGACCCGCGGAACTTAGATAATTTCTACAACAAGGTATGCAAGGCTCTTTCATTCTTTTGGCATAATTCTATGTGTGAAACATGACTATCGTGTTACTACATAAATTACTCTACTCTTAGTAGTTAGGGATGATCAAGTCACCGAGTCTTAGGAATTCGAGTTGACTCGCGCCTTATACCATTTCAGTAATGCCGATTACCAAAAAGACTTCGATTGGTTTATATTCGTATCCAGTAAGTGAGTGACTTCTACCAGACGATTGATACGCCAGAAGGGCAGTATTATGTAAAGAGTTTCGAGATTATGAGAAGTTGTCTCACTTATATACGGAAGAGATAATGCAAGCCTGGAAAGTGAAATATTTATTTAAAAAAAAATAAAAGAGTAAAGTAAATGAAGTACTAAGCACCTGAACGTAGAATATTGTAAGGATTCTCTCGGTAGACCTTATCGTGTTTATGACTAGTGGGGAGATTGAAGTTGGATTGAGTGTAAATACGAGTAGTATGCTCTCTATTTGGATAGATCCGTTAGAGGATATGAGGTAAGTAACTGCTGCCATCTATTTGTTGTTCTTTGGTTTGTCTTTGTCTTTGAGACCTTGCTGCTGCATATCTGAGATGTGCTATTGAGTTGCTTGAGAGTGTGTGTCACCTTTTGAGAATAACTGTTATCTTTTGCATAAAGTTTCTACCTTTGGTGTAGCTGGTTGCTATAGTTTGACATTTCATTTTAAAGGTAAAATTTAGCTATTGTTACATTTATTAGAATGGTTGTTAGGCATTCTTATTAAAGATTGAAGAAAACCTCATTGGGTTTGAAACTATTATATATGTTGGGAAGTTGCTTCTATATTTAAGTTGCTGAACTCAAGGACAGATACTACACTTAACTAAAGAATGGTTGTCGATTCACATATGTTGTTGTTGCTCTTGAGATGATGCATTTGGTGGTGTAAAATGATTCCCCTACTGCTGCATCTTGTTCTCTGTTGCTATGGCTTAGTTGTTGCACCTTTGACCATTTTTGTGGCTCTGCTCGATATATTGATGCTCTCTTAATTGTTGTCACTTTGATGCTTCTGTTGAAGTTGCTACTTGGTATGGGTTGTTGTTCTGTTTTGAAAAGAGGAGATGCTATACTTTGATCCCTAAACTGATTTGAATAGATGTCTTCTTCTGAACAAAAAAATCACTATGCTTGGTACTTCTTTGCGAGCTACTACTAGTTTGGCATGTTTGTTGCTGCAGTATGTGACTGGTACTATATTTGAGGTGCTGCTGAATTAAAAAGAACACTTGATAAAGCAAGTAGTTGTTGCTTTGTTTTTGTATTGGTCTCCATGAGCTGCTACTTGTTACTACTGTTTCCCTACTAACAGTGGCTGCATTCTGAGGGTTGTGTTGCTACATCTGTGAAAAGTTGTTGGCTGCCATTGAATGCATATTTTGGGACAAAATTCAGATGTACATGACTGTTGTATTTGAGGCCAAACAACTGCTATAATTTTGGACCAAAGTGTTGATGCACTTAAGGCTAAAAAAAATACGCATCCTTGAGACAAGTTATTTGCTACAATTTTGGATCAATTTGCTATTGTTTTTAGGTTGAATGACTGCTGCTCTTTAAGCCAATTTGAAACTGAAATGACTGCTGCGACTTTCCTGGTTTTAAGGCTACATTTCGACATCAATAGATGCTACATTTGATGAGAATAGCTGCTGCCATGTTCTCTGAGAAACAGAATTGCTACACTTCTGATGTTGAATGGGTGTGACTTACTGCTGCATTTGAGCTGAACCATCGCTGCAAATTGAGTCGAGTTTTTGCTATATTTTGAGGCTAAGCTACTACATTTGGACCATTTTACTGCTATGTTTTGGCCCGTGAGTTGCTGCAAACTGAACAGATTGCTACACTTGGGCCGATAAGGATGAATTTGAGGCCATGCCATTCCGGAAAGGTTATCCCTCAGTTTAGGCATTTCGATTAAATGCAGAAATGTTTTTTTTGTTTAATGACGAGTAGAATGAAGGATTATGACACGAACGATAAAGGTGAATGAGATTATAATTATGCAGTTTTCACAAAGATATGATTACTCCAGAATAGCGTAAGGACCAATGGTAGAGAAGGGACAATAAGAACTCTTCGGCCAAAGGTGACGATTCTCGGATGTTCAGGAATGGAGTATGAGAGGTCTGATGTAGTGATGTATGAAGGTAGTTGTATTCGCTGGTTACGCGACAAGGATCAGATATGTCACCCCAACATTCGACGACGAATGTTTCTAAGGGGAGAAAGATGTAACATCTCGTAATTTCGAGCGATGGTTTGAGCACCTAAACGTAGGCAAGTAGACCCTGGCCTCGAGGAAATTTATGCTATATCTACGTATGCTAATAAAGAGCTTAGCATATAAAAGGATGTGATCCCGAAATAATTTAATATTTAACAAGTGTGACGACGGGGATTAATAATAATAATTATATATCCCCAAAGAGGTTATGGACTAGTGCATATTATAAGAATTACGATATTGAGTATAAGAAGGTTTTATAAGTCATCAGGATTTAAGTGAATTGAGATCGGGAATTTAATTGTGTGTATAATTAATTAATTATAATTGGGAACAATAGATAGTGGACTCTACGTGTAAACGCAATAACACACTACCAAATGACTCAGCCTTATATGATCATTGTCCTCCATTGATTAACTGCCTTCATTTCTCAAAGCTTCTTAGAAATCTCTCATTGGAGGAAGGAATTGATACACTTCCATTTAAAGGAGTGAAGCTCAGTTGATAACCCTCTGAAATTCTCAGCCAAAATAGGGATTTTTCCGCAAGCTTCTGCTCGCCAAGAAGGGGAAACATTCATGGTGTTTTGGGTCTTAATTCCAGCGAAATTAAATCCTTGAGCAAGCTTGAACACTCCGAAATCAAGGGGAAAACCCAGAGTTTCGAGGAAATTATGGAAGTCGCTTTTCGGGCCCTATTTCAGCTTGTAGGAAGCTGGGTTGGGCGAAAGGGTTTTCGACAACGCTCATCACTTCTCTTAAAAGAGGTAATGATTCTTGTTCCTAAGTTTATACCAATTATAGAGCATGATTCGTGCCACTAGGTTCTAAAGGGGTTATCGGGAATGTTAAGTTGTTTGGGTACTGTTGGGGCTGTCCGTATGAAATTGGAGGTTGCATGTGAAGTTGCTGGGTTGTTATAGATACTGTAGTAGTTAAGGAGGAAGGATTAAGAGGGCTGATTGTTTTGCTACATGTATAGGTTTGCATATAGAAGAAACATAGATTCTACGCGTACAACGTGTTCGCTAGAATGTCTCAATGAATCTATGACTGGTATATTGATCCGATTATGATTTAAATCATCTGTGTGATGTAGATAATCATTCATAGAGCCTACAAGGACCCGCGGAACTTAGATAATTTCTACAACAAGGTATGCAAGGCTCTTTCATTCTTTTGGCATAATTCTATGTGCGAAACATGACTATCGTGTTGCTACATAAATTACTCTACTCTTAATAGTTAGGGATGATCAAGTCACCGACTCCTATGTTGAAAGAGTGATGGTTCGCACTAGTAGGTTGTTGGTTCACCTGGTATTTGGAGCACTTTATTCGTTTCAGAGTTGCGGTCTGGTCGTGGTATGTTTTACTCTCTAGAGGCTTGTAGACATGTGTCCCGTGGTTAGTGTCATGTAAGGCCATGGTATATAAATGGATAAGTTGGGGCTTTTGGGTTAAAACTTTATATAATCTATCACGGCTCAGTCCGTGTTTAAATATGGTTAAGGGTGGAGTGTATCTGTAGCGCCCGGCGGGTAGGGTCCGGGTGCCCGTCACAGCCCTCCGGTTTGGGTCGTGACAATTATAATGTCTTTTTGTTAAATATTTACTCTATTTATGTAAGGTCTTTTGCATTCTTGGCCCTATTTTGTACTGGTCTTTAATTTTTTTCCCTCAAATGGAACTTATGCGGTTATGCCACAGAATGCATAATTAAGTTTCATTTGAGGGAGAAAATTAAAGACAAGCCCATTTGAAGGGTAAACCGTGAAACTTATAAATTATGTATCATCTACATTGATGACAAGATTCTACTAAGGGTAAAATGAGAAAAGTAATTAATTATGCCTTGAATTTCTAAAACGACAAATAATTTGAGATAACTATTTTTAATCACCACGATAAATAATTTGAGACGGGAGAGTAATACTAATTGAGAGCCTGTTTAGCCAAGCGGTTTTGAGGCCAAAAGTGTTTTTTTTTTGGAGAAAAACACTTTTTGAATATCTAAGTCGTTTGGCCAATTAGTAAAACTGCTTTTAAGTAGAAACATAAGCAATTTTTATGCGGCTTGAAAAAAGCGAAAGCAGAAGCATAATTTTTTTCAAGTCAAAAATACCCCTATCATAAATACATATATACCAAGTATATCCCTCTTTAATTTGTGGATAATTTTAAATTTTATTTGGGTTGATATTTTTAGTATATTTAAATCATTGTGTTGATATTATATTAATACTTAATATTTTTTTGATTTATGTATGTATTATATTAATTAAAAAATTTACCAGTACTTTAAAATTTTAAATTTTAATTAAATAAAAGTAAAAACTTGATCAAAATCTTTCATAATAAATATTTAAAATAATTTCTTTATGTAAAATAATTTTGATAGTAAATGTTCATTGATTAGGTAAACACAAACTGCTTAGCCAAACATAATTTGCTTATTAAAATTAGTCAAAAATATTTTTCAAATTTATTAAGCACAAACTACTTCTTATGAAAAGTACTTTTTAACGTAAGTAATTTTTAACCGCTTGGCCAAACAGGCCCTGAATTCATTACAAAATGGAACTCTTCTGGTGGTAATAGTCCTTGAAGAGTCCGAATCAAAAGGAGATGGGGTTTAGTTGATGGACCTTTGCCATTTTCTCCCCCACTATTCAACTTTCTACACCTTTCTAGCAAGTTCTGAATGTGCATCACAAATTTCAGTTACCAAACACGTTAAATCAAGTAAACACATTTGCTCCCGTTTGGCCATAGATTTAAAAATTGAAATTTAAAAATTTGAATTTTTGAAATTTGAAATTATGTTTGGACGTGTATTTTATTTGGAGAAGATTTGAAATTTTACAAGTAAAAGTGAAATTTCTCTCAAAAACTAGTCTGGCTAGTTTTTGGAACTTTCTTGAAAATACTTTAAAGATTAATTTTTAAAATCTGATCAAATTTCATGACCAAATAGATATTTGAAAAAAACATTTCAAAATTTATGGTCAAACGCTAGCGAAGAGTATAAAATCCGCTGAGCTATTTCAAAATTTCATACCATTATCACGCATGTGAAAACCCTATGACATAAAAGTACCGATATTATGTTTGTTTTATTACTAACCTAAACAATATATCGACCTAATAAACTTGAAGAGATAGATCACATTAAACTTTTGTAAGATATTACTACAATTTAAGGCACTTCTTTGATTTAATTATTTTAGAGACATAATGTTTAAGCGTAAACTTTTCGAATGTTGAAAAAAAAGCACACTCTTCTAAGGTTTTCCCTCCACAGAAATCTTAAAGTTTGTACTAATACGGGCATCACATATATGGCAAACGCTATAATTCGTAAGAAATATAAAAGGACAACCCCGTTCATGGGTATCACATAAAGTTTGATGGATTTGTTGGTCTTCTTTGAGAAATTGGCACAAAGGTGACATCCCGGTAAAAGAATTGGCATTAAATAGCTAACCTAATTTACAGTTATTAGTAAGATTTAACTCAATTACACATTACAATAAAAAAAGTTGGTAAATAGTAGCCAACTCTAAAATATTTTTCCTCACACTTCTCTTCCCTACCAGATTCTTAATTTGTGGAAATTCAAAAAGGGATGGATTGAGTTCATATTGACGCTTTCCAAATTCTTCGACATGTGAGTTTGCATCAAATCTTTATCTTTTTAATGTAAAAAAGTATATCATAGCAATAGCTATTAAAGTGATGGTGTCCAATTAATCTACTCAATCCCTTGATTCTACCATCATTATAACTGATGCAAAAACAAAAAGAAAAGACTTCATTTATGCTTAATAAAAGTAAAAATAATTATTGCAGTAGCTAACATGGGTAATGGGTATTAGAATATAGTTTTTTGAAATCGAGACAAACAGACAACCAATTGGTTTTATTTATCAAAATAAAGGGGTAAACATAAAGTGCTTCATTTCTGTCATTTTTGTAAGGTTATGCTTTATTTAAACAAAGCTAGACGAAAAATAGTAAATGATTAGATCGAAATACTTCATTATATTAGCATATTAGTAACTTCGTGTGTTGTTTAGCAGATTCCCTGCAGCAAATTTTTAGTTTCTTTTTCTTCCCTCTTTTTTTCTCTTGGATTGAATTGGTGTATAATATTATTATAGTGGAATTGTTGTGATTATGGTAGGTTTTGTGCTAGTTGTGAAGCGGAGGTTATGTGAATTAAGAAAATAAAATTTTAAGGCTGTGTACATCTGTGTATATTCCCTTAAATATCAGTGTATAGTCTTGTATTTACATATCTCAGGTATATCACGCATATCTGTGTATATTTATGAAAATATACAATTGACATATACATGATATACATGGTCTCAACGACAATTTCAAGTTGATTTTCGAGTATGAATTTTGACTCCATACCAATTCAAATCATCTATTATTTTTTCAATTTTTGTATATAGTCTTATCTAGGTGTTTTCAGCGAATTTTAATTATACCAAAAAATATTATTAGATGAAAGTAAAATCAATCTTGGATAGAAAATGTATCGAAATGGAGCTTCCGTGACCTGCCCCTTTTTTTGTAGCTACAAAAGATTACCTTGAGAATCTTATGGGTTGTTGCGTGATTGATGTAGAAGTGATCTAGGGTGAGGTTGAGAAAAATATAAAGAAAGCGTCGCTCCCATTTTCTTTTCCAGAGCTTTGCAATCCCCTCATAGGCTTTCATTTTATCGACTATGCCACATAATTATCAAGAAAACCCATAATATTTTTAAGAGAAATTGGCATAAAGGTATAAATCATCTCATTTAATAGTAAGAAATAACCTTATTTATTGTTATTGACTCTCGGTAATCCAAATTGATATATTAACTTAATATTTTGGTGAGATGAAGTCAACCCTAAAATTCATATATTGTGTACCTCTCTCTATCAGAAATGGTACCCATTCCTTGTCTCTCCCCCGATTTTCATCTTCATACTCCCCAACTAATATATTTCTCTTTTGCTATCAAAAATGGAAGTTGTGGAGGAGTGCATTGAGTGAAATACGCACATCGTTGTGAACTAGCTTAGTGCATCTTGTAGAATAGTGTAAATCTATGGAGGTCTCATTAATTCAATATATATATATATATATATATATAGAGTGTACAATAGTAATGGAATAAGGATCTCTACTTTATATAATTACACTAAAGTATTAATTACAGAATATACCGTGAATAAATGAAATATATTCACTATCACACCCCCTCAGTCGGAGTGGGAGGAGGCCGGACGCTGAGACTGAATCTGAAGTCTATGAACAGTTGCCGAAGAAGTCCCTTAGTGAATATATTTGCGTACTGATAGGAAGAGGGAACATGCAACACCCTAACATGACTCATGGCAACCTTCTCACGAATAAAGTGAATGTCCATCTTAATATGCTTGATTCGCTGATGCTAAACCGGGTTATGAGATGCGTAGACGGCAGATATGTTATCACAGTAGACCAAATATGCCTTGCGTAAGGGACACTGAAGCTCAAGAATGAGGTTTCAGAGCCAACACAGCTTGGCAACGACGTTCGCAACGCCGCTATGTTTTGCTTCTGCACTCAAACGAGAAAGAGTGGCTTATCATTTTGCAGACCATGAAATAATGTTATCTCCAAAAAATACACAATATCCGGAAGTGGAGCGACATGTGTCCAGAGAGCCTGCCCAATCGGCGTCCGTGTAGAATAACAAACGAGTCGGTGCGGAGGGGTAGAGATGGAACCCATAGTCAATAGTACCCTTAACGTACCGAATGATACACTTAAGAGCAGTAAAGTGAGGCTTTCTGGGAGAGCGTGCATGAACAAGCACACCTGCTGTATGGCATAGGCAATGTTGGGTCTGGTGAATGTAAGGTACTGAAAAGCACCGGCGAGACTCCTATAAAGAGATGGATCGAGGACCGGATCTCCGTCATCTGCACTGAGTTTCGACTTAGAGTTGACAGGAGTGGGCATGATCTTGCAGTTTGCTATTTTGGCCCTGTAGATAATTTTTTCTGCATACTTACGCTGACATAGGAACATGGCATGGGGTGATCGGGTCACTGATATCCCCAGAAAATAATTCCATTTGCCCAAGTTAGTCATAGCGAATTCGGACTTGAGTAGATCAATGATCTCGTGCTCTAGTCCATCTGAAAAAGCTGTCAGAACAATATCATCCACATATAAAAAAAAGGTAAGTTATGGCATTACCTCGATGAAAGATGAACAATGAATGATCACTCTTACTGCATACAAATCTGATATGTATGATGTAAGTAGCAAACCACTTATACTAAGCCCTGAGAGCTTATTTCAAACCATATAGCGACTTACAAAGATGACAAACATGCTGAGAAGAATCCAGATCTACAAATCCAGGTGGTTGATGCATATAAATGGTTTCTTTCAAATCCTCAAGTAATAAAGCATTCTTCACATCAAGCTGGTGAATAGGTCAATTATTCCCTATATCTATGCTCAAAATCGTGCGGATGGTAGCTGGCTTAACCACCGGACTAAAAGTGTCACCACAATCAACACCCTCTTATTGCCCTATGCCATTTTCCACAAGTTTGGCCTTATGACATTCTAGTGAACCACTATCTCTAAACTTGTAATGAAATAGCCACATAAAACGGATTACATTCACCCCCTCAGGTCGCGGAACAAAATCCCAAGTGCATTGTGTAGTAAGCGCATTAAACTCCTCACGCATTGCCGCATTCCAATTCGGGTCAAGTTTGGATAAGGTTGGGTTTTCAGGTAGCGGTGAGAAGGTGTGAGTGGACAAATTAAATTGGACCTTTAGTTTGAAAATTCTGTGTTGTGCATGGGTTTCCATACAGTGGGTTAGGGGATGGATCAAGTGAAGTGTGGCGATAGGTCGGGGCTGCGGGGAATGGGGCTCGGGTGACGTTACGGGAGGTAGTGGACGGGGTTGGTATACTATTGGGTTGGTGGTGCCGAGACTGGCGAGACTGGGCAGTGATGGGTTGGGCTGGTGGGATGTCAGATGGGTGTGGCAGTATGTCGGGTGGCTGGGCGACGGGATGGGTGACGGGGCAGTGTGGTCTGTAACTAGGGCAGTAGATGGGGGCGACGAGATGGGTGACGTAGCAGTAGGGTTCGTAACTGAGGCAGTGGGTGGGGCGGTGTTCGACGGGATGGTATTTGGCTAAGGCAGTGCATTTTGAAGGAGAGATGAGGTATCTGGGTCATTAAGGAAGTCGTAATCAGTGACTCAAAATTAGCTGATGTTGGCAAATGGGAAAATGTTCTCATCAAACATGATATGGCAGGAGACTAGGATTTTACATATGGACAATTCATAGCACAAGTACCCCCTATGGTTCGACGGGAAACCAAAGAAGACGCAAGGAGTGGAGCGAGGTGCTAATTTGTGAGGTACCGTGGAGGCAATATTTAGGTAGCAAAGGCAACCAAAAATTTGAAGATGATTATAGGAAGGGATACGACAGAAAAGGATTTTGGTGGGGGTCCTATTGTGGATCGTACGGGTAGGTAAGATGTTAAGAATGTATTCTACCATTTTTAACGCATATACCCAAAAAGTAGGGGGAGACACATGAAAAAGAAAGGTACGAATCATATTGTTAATGGTGCAAAGAATTCGTTCGGCTTTACCATTTTGAGGGGAAGTATGGGGACATGATAAATGAAAAACCATGTCATTAGCCGCACAAAATTTATGAAAATGGGAGTTATAGAACTCACGACCATTATCACATTGAAATGTTTTGATGTCTTTTTCAAATTGTGTTTTAACATATGTACGAAATTCAATGAATTTGGAGAAAACTTGAGACTTAAGTTTAATCGGATAGACCCAAAGGAAGTGATAAAAATCATCCAATAACACCAAATAATATTTATGACCTAGGGTGCTAGTTATAAGAGATGTCCATAAATCCGCATGAATAATATCAAAGGGAGAGAAAGTAATACTTAAAGATGACATAAATTGAAGTCTTACATGTTTTCCTTGATGACAAGAGGAGCAACTATGGAAAAGTTTCTCTTTATTACATTGAATTAAATTGTGGTTTCTAAGAAAATTAAAAATATGAGCTCTTGGACGTCCAAGTCTACTATGCCACATTGATGGAGAGATTGCAGCTAGAGCGGTGGGTGGAATGACACTGGCAGCGGACATGGATAGGAACGGATAAAAATCTCCCACATTATTGCATCTTGTAAGAAGAGTCCCTGTACGTATGTCTTTCACAAAAAACCAAACGTGTCAAAGTCAATAGATACATAATTATTAGTGGAAATTTTTTTAACAGAGATTAAGTTCTTGATGATGTTAGGGGCATAGAGGACGTGTTTAAGAGAGAAGGGGGTGAGGTGATGGGGTTTTTGTATGGCCATACCCTTGAATTTGAATGTGATGACCATTTTCGACCATAATAAATTTAGGAGTATTTAAATTATGTTGTTGAGGGAGATTACCAGAGTTGTAATTGAGGTGGGATATAGCGCCCGTATCCATATACCACATCATCAAGCTGTTGAATATTTAACGAGCTGAAAGCTTGCCCCAAATCCGTTGGAGTGAGGCTTATCATCGGCTGTTGGGCTACGGTATAGTGGGCTAGATGGTTGGGGCCTGGCTGGCGAGCTGCTGGATGGTCTCCCAAGATGCTGGGCCTTGGTTGTGCCCACTGTTGCTACTGGGCCTTGCCTGGAAAGGGGCTAGATGATGGGACCCAGTGCTCGAACATGTGCCAGGGTAGTGGGCCGACCCACTATGTCGGGTACTGGGCATGCAGCTGATAATTTATTGGGTTGGCCCGTTGCCATCGACCCTTTCCTTTGCCTCCCCGGCAACCTTCGCAGCCTCTACCTTTGCCGCCACCACAGTTGTTCTGCAACTGTTGGTGGTCAGAGTGTGGTGGTTGGTGGTTATGGTGGTTTCCGGGGGGCGTCAACCACCAATGCCTTGGGAGTATGGTTGTCCTGTTTCGCTCATCTCGTCTCTTCTAATAGTAAATGGGACCGTGTTTTGTTAAAACTGGGTAGGGGATCGTCTTGTTGAATCATCGTTGCAAGGGTATCATATTAACCTTTCGGTTAACCATTAATCAACTGCTACACCATCTTCGTGTCCAAAATTGGAGTGCCAACATTGGATAATTAATAGGCAAGCAATTTTAATTGTTTGCAGTAGTCAGCCATATTTGCAAATTTTTCAAGATGGGTGATGATCAATTGCTCCTCAAGATACACAGCACATGTATATTTGTTGTACTAAAAAAATTCCTCCAACCATGTCCATAACTCGTGAGCCGAAGCTCCGATCTTCATAATAGTATGAAGAAAATCCTTGGAGATAGTGCCACAAATCCACTATTTAACGATGGCGTCAAGCCATTTCCATGTCGTGTCATCGACATCGGCTCAACAGGGATAGGTAGTATCAATGTGATCAATCACGTTATAAGCACATGCATGAATTTGGAAGAGTTCAACCCATGACGCATATTATCCATCCTCTTGATCAAGAATCAACGGGATGAAGTTCTTGATATTAGTTACGGCAAAAGTCGTATGAAAGGTGTTGGGGGTGGAAGAGGGAGGAGGATGTGTTACGTTAGGTGTTGAGGAAGAGGAAGCGGGAGAAGCTATGTGGGCTGTGGGTGACGCCATGAGGGTAGCCAAAATCTAGTAGAGAAATAGAAGGTTTGGAGTAGTTGTATATCAGCTATATACCAGAGGTATACGGCCTGCTAGAGAAATAGAGAAATTGGGGAGGATGTATATCAGCTGTATACCAGAGGTATACGAGCCTGGCTATAGAAGTAGAGGGTTGGGTGACTGTATATCAGCGTACATTAGAGGTATACCGATGGTATACTGGTTGTTTGGCGCCAGGAAAATGAGAGAAAATTTTCAGTTGGGCGGCCGAAATTAGGGTTTAGGGTATGAGGGATTTTTGGCTCTTGATACCATGTAGAATAGTGTAAATCTCCTTGGTTGGAGTTGTATCATTAATTCAATATATATAGAGTGTACAATAGTAGTCCTAATGGAATAAGGATCTCTACTTTATATAATTACACTAGAGTATTAATTACAGAATACTCTAGTGTCTGACCTTTTAATTCTTTGTTCGAATGCACTTTATACTTCTTTAATTCCTTATCTGAGTCTGACTGTTTCTCTTGCTTTACTCTTTACTCTTTCTTTGTTCTGATTGCATTGCTTGTGATTATGCTTTGTCTTGAGCCGAGGGTCTCCCGGAAATAGCCACTCTACCTACCAAGGTGGAGAGGTAAGGTCTGTGTACACTCTACCATCCCCAGACCCCACGGTGTGGGATTTCACTAGATATGTTGTTGTTGTTGTATTAATTACATAATATACCGTGAATATATAGAATATCATGTATATTTATGTCATTCATGTCTCCTTTTTTTTTTGGAATTGGAATTAAAGATCGTTGAAGCTTGATTTGAATTTTTGCGATTTCCGTAATTGTGATTTTTTCAAGTGGGTAATATTGGATTTTCTTGGAGCGATATTAAGTGGATTGAAATATCAGTTTTTGAGGTGTTTGGAGATGATTTGAGGTAGACTTGACATGATTTTAAATTTATAAAATAGAGGTAGATAAAGACTCCATCTATGTATCCAACATTGTATATTCGTGTCTATCATGCTGTATATTTGTTTATATGATCTTGAATATTTGTTCATCTACTGTATATCATGTATATTTATATATGTCTGCAAAAACCTTTCTATAATATACATGATATACGATTTGAAATACATATGTTGTAGTGGCGAATTCTAGGCCTGAATTTTGACTCAAATCCAGTCCAAGTCACTTTCATTTTCTCTTAGTTTGTTCATTTAGATTTATTTGTTATATAACCTCAGTTTGTTCGACTTGGATACAATTGCAACTCTCTTTTTTGTCTTTAAAGATAAAAAACAATCTTGGATAAAATACTAAAACAAAGAAAGTGACTTCTGGAACTTTTAATTTTTTAGAGAGCGAGTTAGAGGAAGACCTGCATGGTCATGTATGACCTAGATTACCATTAGTTCTGAATCAAATATAATTGGAACAAATATATTTGGATACATTTAAAACAAAGAAAAGTTTTAGGCCTTTTATATTTATATCATAATTTAAAACATGTATTGCGAAAGTTAATATGTACTTGGATACAATATAGGTATTTTAATATTTTTTCTAAGTATTGAATATCATATCAAATATCTATTTTATAAAAACCTTTAAATCAAATATTAATTTTTTTTGTTTGATTCGATAATTCAGTATTATCTCAATTTATGCATATCCTAATTGTGAGAAGTTGGATTGAGAAGGTTGATTATGGAAGAAAGAAATGAAAATAGGAGCCCCAAGAGTTTTGTTGTATTATGACAACAAATTAATCTCGAAACACCAAAATACAATTTTCTTTTCGCAGTCTCCAAGTTTTGTGGCTTTTGCTTGATCCAGAAAACAAAACATGAAATTTTTCAGGCAAAACATTGTTTCTTTCAAATTTTTCAAAATCTTTTGCATTTTGTTTAAAGATTTTTCAACTTGAAAGCACTGTTGGAAATCCAGAAATAATTGTTGGAAGCCACAACTACAATTGAAGACGTTTCTTACCCATAAATTACCATTAAATATGAAAAATGACCATTACATGCTGTGGCGGGGCTAAGATCTTTATTAAAACCACTGCTAAAAACAGATAAAAATCGATGGAAAAAATCAACTAAAATCTGTCGATTTTTAAAGAAACCGAGGGAAACAGGTCCGTCGGTTATGGTCGCGTCGCTTTCTCAAAACTGACGGACTGCGTCGGTTTCTTTTTTTTTTTTTTTTTTACATATATTAGATAATTAAATAAATAATATATATTATATAAAACTGACGAAGTCCGTCTGTTTTTATATGGTATATTTTTTTTTTATAAAAACCGATGGATTCCGTCGGTTGTTTGGAAAAAATAATATTGTAATTTTTCATGTTTTCTGAAGAAAAAACCAGCAGCATTTTCTGCAGCCACCCTGTTAAATAAATATACAATTTAATCCAGATACAAACCAGTACTAGATACTGACAAATCAATTCTAAATGAGCTACAACATGCCAGGGGTCAAACATCCCAGGCAGAAGTGTATCGCATGTTGTTTGCAGCAGCAATTTCCTATATATAAAAGGAAAGGAACCAAAGAATCTTCCAACATAAGAAACAAATTATCAATTTTCTCATTAAGTTGATTATCCAGGAGGTACACCAACGAGCAAATATCAAGCCAAGAATAACGGGATGATTGTCAAACTACAATTATTACCCAGTATAGTTGAGAATTATGTGCTCACTAGGAAGGGAGGCTATTTGATGTATTTGTTTTGATAATGAAATACTAAGTACTTGTGCTCGAGCTGACTACTGGGGCTCATTGTCCAATAGTATAGCTCTTTTATGATTTGTAGTTCCTCACTTTTGGTTAGCAACACAAGTTGTTTACCAAAAAAAATGAGCTACAACATAAAAAAACATCATATAATCAATGACAAACATCAAATACTATACTAAATATCAATTAAAACGATTTAACAGGTCCATCAAAGTTTAAAGTTTTCAAAACAGTCACCAAAAGTAACATTACAAAATTTCAACATAAGTCAAAAGTACCACTAAAGCAGCTTCAGCAACACTCCAATTCGATTTGATATTGATCATTCTAACTGCAACAGATAACTTAGAATGAGAACTCCCTACACAGTGGACGACTAGCCTCTCCTAATTCTTGATAGAAGGGCATTGCTTCTTCATTGAGAGGCTGCTCAAATATTTGTTCAGGTTCAAATCCAGAATGTATCCCAAAAATATCATTCATATAGTTAACTCTATTATATCGGACATAAATATTTTCCTGCGACCTACTACTTTCACCAACAATCAAATTATAATATATACCACTAACCCCATCAATCTCTCCATGATCAGTCCAAACAAAATATCTCTCCTTAAACCCACGACGATATAAATGAAGCTTAAGCATTTACGGTTTCAAAAACTTCATACACTTGTAACGCGGACAAGGATACCTAATTACCCCTTCACTTTGATAAGGGTCAAGTGATATTGCAGGTACGATAAACCCTTTAATACCTTCAACAAATTCATCATTCACGTCCACACGTTCATTATTAACCCTATTATACATCCAAATACGATGATCCATCTATAAAAATACCCACAAAATAGAAATATTAAATTATAATTAGTTAGGTTGCATTATTTGAATTTAAACTAATTTAATTTAAAACATAAATATTCAATTATAAGTTATTTTACATTATTAATTAAACTATAACTAATTTGTTGTTCAAATGTTAAGTTAGGTTGAATTCTAATTTTAATAACTAAGAAATAACAGTCTCAACAACAACGAACCATCAAAATCCAAAATTACCAAAATAACTTCTATATTTTTTTCACAAATTCAAGACCAATAACATTACAAAGTATATTAAGAAAAAGTCTAGCCAATTTCAATCAAAAAGAATAATCTAAAGCTCGTTGGTACCAGCTGAGTCATGAATGATAGGTACTTAAATGGCCTAAACATACTTGACAAAAGTGGCGCTTTTTTTTGTCAAATTCAATTCCATACACATTAATAACATTACAATTTTACATAAATAAACTAATCACATAAACATTAAGCCTATGATGTGTCGAGAAATTACGGCACATTTGATACCAATTTCATGGATTATTGCTGTCCTTTATGCATTTGTAGTAGATGTTTCTTATGTTATTTTGGTTTTTGTAGGATTTTTGCATTGGATCATCAAAAGTGAAGAAATATGTTGAAATATGAACAAAAGTGTCGAAAAAAGGAAGAAGTGCTAAGAAGACCACATATGCTGACCGCAGAACCATATGCGGACCGCAGAACCAGACTGCGGACCGCAGAACCAGACTGCGGACCGCAGAACCAGACTGCGGACCGCAGAACGATAGCCAAAGCTGCAGAAATAGAATGTGAAAAGAAGACTCTGGAGCCCCGAAGTGAGACCCATTCTAAGGTCCGCACTTTCGTTCTACGGACCGCAATCCGATCTGCGGATCATTGCTCCAGTTCAAGACCGGCTCAAATTGCGAAGTCTTAGGGTACTTTTAGTCAACTTGAAAAAGGAGACTAGAGTTTAGAAAAGGGGTATGTTGATTAGGACTTGAGGCTTTAAACCTCATTTAATGATTTCTAACTTTAATTAGAAGGGAATCAACTAAGAGTAATAATGGGTGTTCATAAATGTCACACTTTAGAGCTTGAGAAAGCCTAAAGTAAAATTAGGTGGGTCAATTGAGAAATCTCCACCTAGATATTAGCCCCTATTGCTCATACCACACTAAATACATTCACTTTAGCAAAATAAATCAACACCACGTCCATGCATTAAGTCACAACCCTAACATTTTAAATTACTTGATACATTATCCATTAATTAACTTGATAACTTGAGTACATAAAACAAACAAACAAATTTGGTTACCATATGAGTAAAGTAATTAGTAAAACCATAATACAACGAATAGTGTAATTTCTCATCATATTCCTTGTGGGATTCGACCCCAACCTAGTTCGGTTACTATATTTAACAATGGCCATGTTATACTATATTAAGGTGTAATTTAGACGAGATCAAATTTTAGTGTTGTTGCCGGGGAATACGGTCTTGAAATTTTCTATTTATAGTATTATCACTTTGCTAAGAACTTTATTTCTAAATTTATGTTTACTTGTTGCTTTGTGGTGTAGGTGCTTTGGCGGAGTTGTCCGATGATGAGGAAAACGTAGAGATGGCCACATTTGCTAATGACATCCGGCCACCCCAAATTTCAGAAAATGCAAGTTTCCACAAAACCTCCACCATGCTCCACATGCTCGACAACAAGGGCCTATTCGGAGGATCGCCATCCGACGATCCGAATAGGTACTTGAGAAACTTTAATGAGGTGTGCCTTGCATTTTATCATACCAACGTGTCCAAAGAAGACGTGAAGCTAAGACACTTTCCTTTCTCTCTAACGGGGGAGGATACTATTTGGTTAGATGACTTGCATTCCGAGTCCATCACTACATGGACCGAGTTGGTGGAGACATTCCTTGAGAGGTTCTTTCCGCCGGCTTGCATGCTCCAACTCCGAGATGAAATCTTGACATTTCGTTAATTGCCGGATGAAGCCTTGCATGAAGTATGGCTAAGGTTCAAAAAGAAGCTCAAACAATACTACAATCATGGGTTGAGCGATGATGTCTTGATCCAAACACTTTATCGGGCACTCGATTCGGTCAATAAATCAGTGGCCAATAATATAGCGGAGGGTGTCTTGATGGACAATTCATTTACCGTTGTGAGTGAGATTCTGGATAAGCTAACAAAGACGAACCATGCTTGACATATAATATCGATGGAGGTAGTTGGGGTGGTCCCTCGAAGGTGATGTATAGAGAGACATTGAAAAAATAGGAGGAAGAGAAAGATGAGACCATGGCGCATTTGATGATCCAAATGGAGGTCCTTACCAAACATGTGATGGATAAATGGATCAAAAAAGTGAATGATGTTACTAACATGGGTCCTAAGCAAACTGCAATCAAGATGGTACCCTACGATCATGAAGGATACAATGAAAAGAAGATGTGAATTTCGTGAACAATGTGCAAGAGGGGTTTCCTCCCTAATTACCAAGGATTGGGCCAACCGTGGGGATCTAGTAATCAAGGTTGGAGAAATGACCAAGGCGACTCTAATTGGAGAGAGATGAATGAAAGGGAAGGGAGAGATAACAACAACAATGAGTACCAAAATCGAAGCTCCAATCCTTATGTTCCACCTAGATGGCAAGCATACCAACAACCTACCCAACCTCCTCCCTATAATAATCGTGAGTCTACTAGCGATTCCTCTAGTTCAAAGCTTGAAGAAATGTTATCTAGGGTGTTGAAAAATCAAGATAAGTCCGAGGTCAACATAAAACAACAATATTGTATCCTCACATTCAACATATATTAAGCAATTAGAGAGCCAATTGGGGCAAATCGCTTCTACACTAAACCCAAGACAAAAGGGGACCCTTCTAAGTGATACGGTGGTGAATCTAAGAAATGAAGGGGGTGGTGTGTCTCATTGTCTAGCTATATATTCTAGGAGTGAGAGAGTATTAAAGGAATCGAATATGCACATAGAGGTAGTAGATGAGGGAGTGATTGTGGTTGAATAGCCAAAGAAGAGTGATGACAAGATGGTGGATAATGTTGTCTTGATCGAAGAAAAAATTGATGAAAAAGAAAAGGTTCTTGAAAGCGAAGAAGGGAATGACATATAAGAGGAGGCTCCTAAATCCTATTCCAAAGCCTCCTCCTCCATTTCCACAAAGATTTGTAAAAAGAATTGAAGATGGCAAGTTCAATAAGTTCTTGGAGACGCTGAAGAAATTATCGGTCAATATTCCACTTGTTGAAGCCTTGGAACAAATGCCAGGGTATGCCAAGTTCATGAGAGACTTGATCATAACAAAGTGAAGAGTGAGTTTTGAGACGGTGAAGAAGCAAGAGGATTCCGGTTCTTTCACCATTCAGTTCACCATTGGAGTGTACCAATTCGCAAAGGCATTTTGTGATCTTGGAGCAAGAATCAATTTGATGTCTTTCACTATTTTTAAGAAGTTAAGTTTGAGAAACCCCCGACCTACAAGTATGAGGTTGCTCATGGCGGATAGGACGGTGAAGAGGCCAATGGAGATCATATATAATGTGTTTGTGAAAGTTGATAAGTTTATCTTTTTGCTAATTTTGTTATATTAGATTGTGCGGTTGACTATGATGTTCCCATAATCTTGGGGCGGACATTCTTAGCGACGGGAAGAGAAATATATGATGTGGAGAATTGAAGTTCCTTATGAATGATGAAGAGGTTACCTTCTATGTGTGCAAATCTATGAAACAATCTATGGACATGGGGGTGATTGATGATGAAGTAGAATTGAATGTCGAGGTTGATGCCATTGAAGGGGCCTTGATGACGGTGTTGTTAAATCACGATGATGAGGTAGTTGATGAGATTGCGGAGACCGTGCTTGCTCTTGAAGGCCAAGGGTCTTATTCTTATGCTCCTAGGCGTTTGACCTTGGACTTGAAAAATTGTAGAGTCCCTCCTCTCAAGCCTTGTATTGAGGAACCACCAACCTTTGAACTCAATCCACTTCCAATCCATTTGGTGTACAAGTTCCTTAACTCTTTGCCTGTTATTATCTCATCAAAGCTCAATGAAAGCCAAGTGGAAGCTCTATTGTCTATCTTGAGAACTTACAAAATGGCAATTGGGTGGACTACTACGGACATCCGAGAGATAAGTACGAGTATGTGTACTCATCGAATCCATCTTGAAGAGAATAGTTTCCCAAGTGTTGAGAATTAAAGGAGGTTAAACCCCTCAATGCAAGAAGTTGTCAAGAAAGAAATTATTGATTAGTTAGATGTCGGTGTAGTGTACCCCATTTATGATAGTGCATGGGTGAGTTTCATGCAATGTGTACCAAAGAAATGAGGGATGATAAAAATGAGTTGATACCTATGAGGACGGTAATTGGATGGAGAGTTTGCATGGACTACCGGAAGTTGAATAGTGATACAAGAAATGGTCATTTCCCCTACCTTTCATTGATCAAATGCTTGATAGGTTGGCAGGAAAATCATAATGTTGCTTCTTGGACGGGTACTCGGGCTATAATCAAATTTAAATAGCTTCAGAAGATTAAGAAAATACCACATTCACTTGCCTTTCGAATGATGTATTTTGGTCTTTGCAATGCTCCCGCCACCTTCCAATATTGCATTGATGGCTATTTTTTATGATCTAGTGAAAGATGTTATGGAGGTATTCATGGATGACTTCTCCGTGGTTGGGGAGTCTTTTGAATATTTCTTGGAGAATCTCTCTCCAGTATTGAAAAGATGTGAAGAGACCAATTCAGTCTTGAATTGGGAGAAGTGTCACTTTATGGTCACGGAAGGTATAGTCCTTGGTCAAAAAATCTCCAAGGATGGTATTGAAGTAGACAAGGCCAAAATCAAAGTGATAGCTAAGTTACCTCCTCCAACAACCGTCAAGGGTATTCGAAGATTCTTGGGGCATGTCGAGTTCTATAGAAGGTTCATCAAAGATTTTTCAAAGATCACTAGCCCAATGTGCAATCTCTTAGAGAAAGATGCTAAGTTTAAGTTCAATGAAGCATGCCTAAAAGCATTTGAGGATTTGAAAGAGAAGTTTCGGCTCCAATTATTGTGACTCCAAATTGGGATATTATGTTCGAATTGATGTGTGATGCAAGTGGAGTTTCTATTGGAGCTATGTTGGGACAAATACATGCCAAAATCCTTCATCCGATCTACTATGCAAGTAGATCACTCAATGAAGCTCAAAAGAATTACACAGTGATGGATCAAGAGTTGCTAGCCATTGTCTTTGCTATTGAAATTTTTTTATCTTACCTATAAGGTTCTAAAGTGGTGGTGTACTCCGATCATGCAGCCCTCCGATACTTAATGGCAAGAAGGACACTAAGCTAGGCTTGATTAGCTGGGTACTCTTTCTACAAGAGTTTGATTTTGAGATCAAAGATCAGAAGGGTTGTGAGAATCAAATAGCAGACCATTTGTCAAATAAGTTAAATGACGCTTTGTGGGCGTATAGAATGGCATACAAGTCTCCTATTGGTATGTCACTGTATAAGTTGGTATTTGGCAAAACGTATCATCTTTCGGTAGAGGTACAATACAAAGCACTTTGGGTATTGAAGAAACTCAACATTGATTTGGAGAATGGTTCATGGTTAAGGGTGAATCAACTCAACGAGATGGATGAGTTTTGTCTCCAAGCCTATGAAAGTTCTGTTCTTTATAAGGAGATGATGAAGTTCCTCTATGACTAGAGAATTTTGAAACTGGAATTTTCACCCGGGACTTAGTCTTGCTCTACAATTCTAGACTCAAATTTTTCTCGGAGAAGTTAAAGTCAAGATGGTCCGACCCTTTCAAAGTGATGAAGGTATTCTCGTATGGTGCCATTGAATTGGAGAGCAAATCCAATCTCATTTTCAAGGTGAACGGATAAAGAGTCGAGCATTATTTGGGAAGTGTTGATGATCATAGGGTGAACACAATCATCACCCTCTATAATCCTTGAAGAAAATATGGTAGCAATCATCATGCCACGATGTTAAATCAAGCGCTAATGGGAGGCAACCTAATGTTTTAGTTTGTTTTCTTATTCACTTGTGTGTTTGGATAGTTTACTAAGTGTGTAGTATCTGGAAACACGAGCAAAATGAGGAGGAAATATGGAAAGATATGTAAAACAAATCGAAGGAAGAAGAGAGACTATTATGTGTCCTCTTCTGTGGACCACAGTCGTGGTCTGCGGATCGCATAATAGACCGCAAAACGCCACAGACAGTTTGGAAATTGGGACTCAAAAAAAGGAGTAACTGCGACTCGCATTTCTGAATTACGGACCGTACTTTGGTCCACAAAATGACATAATGTACCTGCGAGTTTTCAAGCAAAATTATGGAGTAACGGATCATTTTATGGACCACAGTTCGGTTCTGCGATCACAAAAAGGGTGTCACGTCATCTTTTCCTAAATATAGGTAAGTGGGCCACAATCCAGCTCTGCAGACTGCAGACTGGTATTGCGACCCGACTTTGACCGCAAAATGGGCGTAGGTATAAAAAGGGCTAAAGAGCCCTAATTTTTCCCATTCTCTCTTTCTCCCTCGTGAATTCAAAATCAAGAACTCCCTCTTCTCACTCACCCATATTCTTTCTTGCACGCACCATCTGCTCACACAAGGTCTCCTACACCTCGCATTCACTCACCCTCATCTCTCAGTCGATCATACAGTATGTTTCACTTTTCTTTCCTTTTTCTCACAAGGATATGTAAAGAGACGGGTGTTGCTTATGAAAATTGACTTGTAGGGTTGGGTGATGATTATGTGATGTTCATGTATATCCCATGTAGCCACTAAGTTATGTGATTATGCTTTGTTTCCCTAGTTTCCCCTATTAAGAAGAAATTGCAAATAATGTTAATTTGTAATTGTTAGAATCTTGCTAAATTGATTGCATCTAGGGATTGGGCTCGGGTTTAATTGCGTTAATCTTGAATTTGGATCCTTGATTTTGTGGGAAGTATGTCAATTGCTCGTAATTGTGAAAATTGCCTAAACATGTCTATAATTGTTGAAATTGGTTGAATTGAAGTCATAGTGAAGTATGAGTACCTACGAGCGTGAATTGAAAGCATGTATTAGGTTAGTGGTATGATTTTTGTGCTGGTATGGGTGTGGCAACATTAGGTATCGAAAATTGAGGCGAAAACCTCAAAACTAACCCAAACTACGCCGACTAGGTGCCCTTTTGTGAGCCGCATAATGGTTTTGTGGACTGCAGAAGGGCACCCAAGTCTACAAAAATACCCATTGAGTTTAGACATTTAAAAGGCAATTTTGTGATGCCTTTTCCAGGCCACATAATAGCTCTGCAGACCACGCAGAGACTTTGAAAATTTTGGGCAAGAATGTAATCTCTATCTGTGGATCGCAATTTGGGTTTGCGACGTCGCAAACCTAGACTGCGGCCCACAGACCAGGTTTGCGATCACTGAAGCTGTTTTCCATTCCTATATTTTTATTCTTTCTTTTTTCACTTCATAGTATAACTTCTTGTTTGTTTTGCATGTTCTATTCTTGCAATTACTTTATGAAAAATACAAAAATATTTTACTTTGCTTTTCGTACCATAGTCCAAGACTCATCATGTCTCTTGTTTGCAGAAATGGCTCCCAAGAAAATACAAGCACAAAAAGGTATCACAATTAATGAGCCAGCACCACCGGCTAGATCTTTGAGGCCTACTCAGGCCCAGTTGATACCCCAAAGCTAGAGGAAACTCACAGTACGTACTCACAAAGCATCCGTTGGGATGGGCAACAAAATAAAGCGATCCAGCCAAGTTGTTTCTAATGATGAGGAGTCGCAAACCTCCCATGCCACAACACATTTATCCTCCCAATCTGATGAGGGGGATGTTGCGGATGAGGACGCCTGAGTGACTAAGTTTATAAAAAAGAGGGCCCAAGAGTTCAAGTGGTTTGGTGTTAAAGGGTCCAAAGAACAGTACCAAAAGAGCAAAGATCGGACCTTCATAAAAAAGAAGTGGATTTCTATGAATGGGTTGAGAGATGAGTTTTCAAGAGTGTGGGAATTGATCGTGTTTCATGGGTGGCAGTGCTTTCTCAAGCTAATGCCTCAATACAACAAAGAATTAGTCTGTGAGTTCTACGCTTCTTATGTCGCATCCATGCCCAAGAAGACAAAGGGGCAACAAAAAGCATTGCTCGAAGAGGTCGAGATGCGTGGAGCCAAATTCCGTGTTAAAGCATAGAAATTTGTAAAGCACTTGATCCAAACCTCTCATGTAACCACTATGAGTTTGCTATCAAGACCATAGGTCGGATGGATGATGAGCATCCGTGGGCAGTTGTGATTGTGACAAATGAGACCCCAGAATGGATTGTCGCGGGGAAGAAGATCTACAAGAATACCTTAAGTACGGAAGCCAAGTTTTGGCGAAGCTTTGTGAGTAGCCGATTGCAGCCGTCATACAATGCGATGGACATTCGGTCAGAGAAGATTCTGTTGATTGCTTGCATTATGAGCATGTGAACATCGACAATGTGATTGAGAAGGAGCTCAACAAGACAAGACCTTATTCCCTTTCCCCTGCCTGATTACAGAGTTATATCGTATGGCCAAGGTTCCTGAGTTGCCTCGAATGGATAATGTCATCGACGCCTTATTGATGTGTGATATTTTGAGAGTTCAAGCCGAGTAAAATCAAGGAAGAAAGAAAAGGAAACCACAAGCACCTCAGTAGAAATCGCCCCACAAGTTGAGTTGGTTGATTTAAAGGGATTTGCATCTAAGAGAACACAGACACATGCCACTAAATCGGCTGACCCCACTTCATCTATCCCCTCCACAACCGGCACATCTACTCCGGACAGTACTCCAGCTTCAGCGGCCCCTATTCCTTCTTCACCTTTAGCTTCTACTAAATTAGAGCATGTCTTATAAAGGGTTGGGATAGTGAGGATAGACCGGATTGCGTAAATTACAGATGCTGGATCTTCTCATATTGAGACAAGCATTCCAGAGATTAGTAGTAGTATCTTAGCCCTGATTAAGGATGCCTTGTGTGTGGTGCAGCAGAGATAGAGAGATCATGGTGATGCATTTGTCCTCTTGACAGGTCGGGTACATAGATTGGAGGCCGATAGCGGCGATAATGTTTATTCACTGGATGACATAGCCATCCTGAAGAATGAAATGGAAAACTTGAAGACTACTGAGATCGATGACTTATTAGGTATCCCGCTCCCGCCCCTGAGTGTAGAGCCACAACAGGTGAGTGGGCTTGGGTTAGAGGGCTGGAGAGAGGATGCAGATGAGATCCCGATGACTCCTATAGGTAGGTAGAGGTGGATGAGGATGAGGATGATAATAAGATGGATGAGGAGGGTCTTGAGAAGCTCGTGTTGTTAAGAGAGTTATTATTGACAACTTATTGTTGACATAGCAGGCGTTATTGAGACGGTGGTGGCACAGTCTCGTGAGGAGACTTCTATGATCTGTATGAGTGGAGCGGCCGAGGAGCCATAGACAGATGTTGAGACTGGAAGTCCTACTCCTTCACCAGTTATGGGCACCACGCCACAGGACCCAGAGACCAGTCCACCACCACCACAATAGAGTAGGGCTAGCAATGGATCGGAGGTGGATCGGGTGGAGCTCAATCCGCCTCCACCCGCCAACCATCCATCCACCACCCGACCCATCCATTACCCTATTTTTTCTTCATCCACATCCGATCCATCCATCATCCACAGGTGAATCGGGTGGATTGGGTGCTTCGCAGATGAATATTATACCTGCTCCCAGTCATAAACAGAAAATTTTAGGACTTGAGTTTCTGGATCCTTAAACACGAAACTAAATTCCTCGTTCTATTCGGGGTTCAAATTTTTGTGTTCGACTGCTGTTTTCTTTTATGAGAGTTTTTCGCCAACCATTTTTAGCCTAACATAGGGGTCCGAGAGCCCCAAAAGATCAGTCTTCTTAAGTTTCATTGCCTTCACAACCGTCACATTATGAATCCTGACTGGCCTCTTCATTGCTCTGTACCCAAATAACAAAATAGAATTACTTATCAAGAAAAGACACCAAAGTTTATATTTGCATTATTAAGAAAAAATAGGGAAAAACCTTACTTTGAAGGATCTAATATTTGGACCTCGAGTGTTTTTGGCCATAGATACATATTTGTGACCTGATCTTTGATAATTTCCTGAGGAATTAAGAAGTTTAGGTAACTGAGAGCGGGATATATATGCAAGGAAGATAAAGAAGAGATAAGGCACCATAATTGAACCAAATCTGTATAGGCCGGGAATGGACATTGCATCTGCTCCCGAAGTTTTAGTCCAAAATAAACATGAGGTCATAAGCATATTAGACCGTAGTCGAATTCAAGATTTGAACTTGATGGATTCAACTTTAAGGTTCTAGGTACTGAACTCATTGTATCTTTTAATAATGAGTTCAGAATTTAATATTTGTTGGAATTTTAGTAGTTTTTCACATATACTATATCTATGTTCCATGTCAGAAACACTGTATTCGGTTGGACCTGTACGCAAAATACTACATCCACAGTTGGATTACACAAGCTGAAGCCACCAAATAAAGCTGCAATATTTCATGGTAAACAAGGCAAAAGGCTAGGGATGGCAGGTGAGTATAATTTTGCGGATTCTGCACTGCACCCACCCCAATTGGGGCGGGTATGGATATAACTTTGGCATGTAGTAGGCAGGTATGGGTATTAAAATGTACCCGCCACGGGTAGGCAGGTAGGTGGTGGATTTTTGCAATGATACTCGTCTCCCCTGTCTACCCGCCCCACAAGCCCAGTAATATTTGTAGTCCGTAAGCTCATAAGCCCAATATAAAAAAGTAATAAGTTAGTACTAGGGTTTACTCTTCATTATTCTTACGCCTTCACTATCACTTCAGTCTTCGGCATTCTTACTCTCTTTCTCTTAGTCTCTTAGTCTCTTAGTCTCTTCTCTCTTACTGATCGACCATCGACCCCCAAACCTTCAACATGCCTTCACTTCAATCTTCAGTCTTCAGCACGCCTTCACTTCAGTCTTCAGTCTTCAACACTCTTGGAATCAGAGCAGGTAACGGTACACCTCGAGTCGGTTGTTTTGCCATTCAAACCCTAAATTAGGCGAACAATTTCTCTACTTTATCTTATCTTCTGTTAGAGGTCCTACTCAATCCGCTAAGGTAATTTCTCTTGTCTTCAACCTAGTAAAATGTAGTACTTCTTAGCTCACACTTATTATATTTCAATTTGATGTTTTGGTTGTTAATCCAGGTTTTGGTTGAGACTGGATGCTTGTTGGCAATGTTCCTTGGAAGTATGTTTTAATTGAATTTTAATTCTTTCTGTAGTTTCTCATGGAAATAGATTTTAAACTTTGTTGATCAATCCCTTTTTCTTCTTTTTTTATCAATCTATCCAGAATGTTTGTTGATACGTGTAAGAGAATCAGATTGTTGAAGAGTTCGGAGGCCATTGGATTAGGTAATTAATCTAGTTAAGTTCCTTCTTTCATTATTTAATTTGTTATTAGGCTTAGCTTGGATACCAACTGTGGGATTAAGGCTTTTCTAGAAAATAGGATTGATTACTGATTCCTGATTATTGTTCTGCCTCAAACAAATTTAACATTTTTCAATGTTGTCCTAATCTGTATATATGTAATTGCATATGTAAGAATGACAAGCAAGGGTAATGCCACTACAATGTCTTCCTCAAAATCATCAGATCCTTCTACGATAAGCTGTACTCCGAATATAGTGGAAAAAGGTAAAGAAATTGAAGAGAGCCAAAAGAAGACTAATTCTGCAGATACTTCTGTTTTGCCCCGAACCAGAAGACATACATCAAAAGCTTAGGATAATTTTACAAGGAAACGAGTAGGGAAAGAAATAAAAGCAGAGTGCAACCATTGTTTGAAGCAACTTGCTGGAGGACCGAGAGCTGGAACAAGTCACTTGAAAGAGCATGCAAGTAAATGTCCAAAAATGAAATGCATGGATCTCTTATAAACAAGGATGTTTAGTACACTTGCTAGCCCTTGTGATACGAATGAGACGCTGACATTGTTCCCGTATGAGTTCCGCCAAGATAATGCGAGATAAGACTTAATAGAAATGATTATTCTCCATGAATACCCACTAAGCATGGTTGAGCATTATGGCTTTAGAAAGTACTCTAATACTCTTCAACCAGGTTTCAAGGTTCCCTGCCGCAACACAACAAAAAAATACATTCTCCAATGACACAATGTCGAAAAAGAGAGTATAAGTGCTTTGTTAAGGAAAGTCAAAGGAAGGGTTTCTTTGAATACCGACATGTGAACTGCAAACTATCACAAAAAAGGATACATGGCTATCACCGCACACTTCGTTGATAATTCATGGAAACTCCAAAGTCGAATCATCAAGTACTCTTTTTTGTTTGATTATGCAAGTTTTAATGTGGTAACTGGTTGTGATTATTTGATAGGTGTGGTCTTCTGTGATTATGTGATTATGCAAGTTTTTATTTCAAATTTCTTAATAGTAGTATTATGTTCATATCAATCTAATAGGTTTTTGTATGTCCCGACACCGCATACAGCTGAGGTGCTTGCCGAGTCTTTAAAAGAATGCATTCAATCTTGGAATCTTAATCTTAGATTGTCTTCTATAACGGTTGATAATTCCACTACAAATGATGCGATGATGAATTTATTGCGTTTGGAGTTTCCTTATGGTTCATTGATGTTACATGGGCATTTTCTCATATGCGTTGTTGTGCACATATACTTAATTTGATTATTCAAGATGGCTTATGTGCCATTTTCAAAGAGGGTATTGAAAGAATTAGGGAAAGTGTTGTCTTTTGGACTTCATCACTTAAGAGAGCTCAAAAATTTGAACAAGTAGCTAAGCAAGTTGTTCTTGATTGTTCAAAATCAGTTATATTTAAGGAGGTGTTTGTTGTTTTAAGTGCGCGAGATAATTTGTACAAAAATCCACCACTTAGTGAAGATTGGGATAAGGTTGTGAAAATATGTGAACTATTGAAAGTGTTTAATGATATTACACATCAATTTTCTGCCTCGATGTATCCGACTGCCAATATTTATTTCCCTAGAACTTGTGAGATTAGAATCTTATTAACCAACTGGTTGTCCTCACCTACCATTTATATAGGAAAAATGGTCGAGGTAATGCTAGATAAATACAATGAGTATTGGTTAGATGTTAATGGTCTTATGGGTGTGGCAACTATACTTGATCCTAGGTTCAATAAGGCTCTCATTCGGTTTTACTTTGCTAAAATTTATGATACGCTTGTTGTTGATGTTGAGGTAAAAATGATTTATTATTTTCTAAAGGAACTGGTGGACGAGTATGGGCACAAAAATGGTAATAATCCAGCTAGTAGTAGTCATGTGTCTTCAACTGATGTTATTAGTAGTATGGGAATGGGGTACATGCAAGAATTTGCACAATTTTTGTCACAAGACATTAGTAAAGTTGGACTAAAATCTGATTTGGAGAAGTACTTGGAAGCTGAAACTGTACCACTTGTGGATGATTTCGATATTCTTAATTGGTGGAAAACAAATGGAAATAATTATCCCGTTCTCCAACAAATAGCAAGTGATATATTGAGCATTCCAGTTTCTACCATCCCATCAAAATCCGCATTTAACACTAGTGGACGTGTACTTGATCCTTATCATAGTCGACTTCTTTCGGAAATGGTGGAGGCATTAATGTGTGCTCAAAACTTGATTTGGGCAGATATTAAAGGTAACATTAATTTGATTAAATTATTTATGTTGTATTAAATTGAAGTTATACTCTAATTACTTTGTTTATACATTATGCATGTGGTGGTGATGTCAAGGAGATGGAAATATGTGATCTTGAGGAATATGATACTCAAGGCCTCTGTTGAATTACCTAAAATATCTCAACTGGAGAACAGGTCTAGACAGACTTCTTTGTATTAAAATAAGGGTCATTGTCCTATTTCTAAAAAAAATTGAAGGCTCTTACATGTTAATATCCTTGATAAATCTCATGTTCTCTATTGTTTCTGGTAAGAAACTACAGGTACATTCATGACTGGAAGTGAGCATAATGATGAGTTCTTTGTGGATGAACATGACCAAATTAGAACAAAAACTAACAGATCTGGTGGTGTCCAGGTACACACTAAGCAATATGGACATGCTGCTAACTGATGTTGCTGGCTTGCTGCTAACTGATGTTGGTGTGAGAAATTGTGTCTTAGGCTTGTCTTTGTTCTTCCTAATCACTTATATATCAAGAGTTGAATGCTAATACCTAGGAGAAAATCCTTCTCCAATAGTCTGAAGCAAGTGTTTAAATATTTTTTTCCATGTTCTCATCTAAGGATTCTCTGTTTAACCTTTATTGTGTTCCTGACCATTTGTTGATACTTTATAGACCAGGACATCTGGAAGTGACTAGGTTTTGTTATCATATCATGTTTTCAAGTACAATATGATATTTATGTTGATGTTATGGCAATGGTGAATTTTGATTGGTATAGTTTCTCTTTAATTACACTTACTAAGAATTCGACAAATCACCTGATGCTTTTGAATTACATTACGGTATTTATTTGATGTTATGGCAATGCTGGCTTGCAAGTTTCTAGAGGCCTTTAAATGATTTGATGAGAGTTTGGCAGTCTTCAGTTGGAGAAGGAACAATATTTGGTATTCTCAATGTAGCCATTTTCTTCACCCACAAATTTGCTAAGTTTTGGTTTCTGTTTCTCTAACACTTTCCGTTATTTTTCCCTCTCCAAAGTTGATATATCAGGCGGGTATTAGCGGGTAGCGGATATCCACTTGGGTGGTGGAGTGGGTGTGGATTTAAGAACATACACATCTAGGCATGTATGGATGTTGAAATTGTACCCGCCACGGGTGGCGGGTATAAAATTTTATGGCGGGTACAGGTGTGGGGGAGGGGGTACTCGCACCTGCCCCGCCCAATTGCCATCCCTACAAAAGGCCAAAAAAATCTAATGGGATTGAACTAGTAATTTCTGAAAAAATAGTATATTCCTTTTCTAATGGATGTGCACAATCTCAAGGAAGATGAAAATTTTATGCAACATTTTTAGGGAGCGAGATTTGATTAATCTTTTACTCATATTGAGTAAGTTTGGAGAATGAACACTCACCTTCTCCATTTAGTCACCACTAAAAGATCATATGTACATTAAAAAAATAATTAATTTATAAACGGGTGGATGGATGGGTCGGGTGATGGGTTGGATGTATGTTCACCCGAATTTGACCCGATCCATCACCCGATCCATCCGTCATCCTATTAAAATCCGTGTTTTGTCAGATTTTCATTCATATAATCTGGTCGGGTGAATCGGATATCCATCGGGTCCGGGTGAAATTGCCAGCCCTACCATAGAGTGAGCTCGAGATGGGCGGTACAGAGGCATTCATTCTCGCTCCACAGTCACCGGGCACTGATGCACCAGCAGAGGCCACTTTTGTGAGCCAGACTCAGGAGGGCTTTTAGTGCGCCGCAGGAAGACCCTCAAACTTTTTATCCTTTCACTTTATTTTGTTTTATGCATTGAGGACAATGCATGTTTTTAAATTTGGGGGTGGGGTACTTTGTATGTTTGGAAGAAGTGACAATTAGCCTGTATCTATGTGTTAGTTTTTATGTTTTTTAGTTCGTATTTTGTTATGTTTCGTATGTTTTTATGTTTTGTTCCCCTTGGGTTTTTTTCGCATGGTTCTTTTTCAAGGGTGTATGTTCAGTAACCATGGCCTAGTGATAAAATAGTTTGACTTGGTTGGTGCTCGTGTGTAGTTTCTAGTATGTGTAGCTCTTTTTTATTTTGATGACACCCCTCAAAAAATTGAATTTTAAAAATAAGAATAGCATTATCCTTCAAATGATTGTTCTATGAAAGCATGCCTCATTTTATGACTCTATGTCTACTTGTATTTGAATCTCATGAGATGATAGTCTTGTGTTCGATAAAGAGTATAAAATATAGCGGTCCTTGTAGTTCATGTGCATAGAGTGGTGAAGATTCAATTGCTATCTTGTGTTTTCTTGTGTCATGTAGAACTTGCCTCGTTGGTTTGTCACCGCAAAACAAGAGCTTCTTGGTTGAGGAAATGATCTTACGCCTTCACATGAGAGTGAACCTTCTTGATTAAAGATTTCTTTGACCTACCTGTGTGTTGAGAGAACTAGTTTTTTCCTTTTGAGCTTGTTGACTTTTTTTTTTTTGCTATCACATTACAAATCAAAACCCTTTTTGAAACAAAACCATCTTTTGAACCAAATTCCTCCTTGGATGCATGAAAAATGATGAATGAGGCCAAAAGCCAAAGTTGGGGGTGGGATGTGAGAAGAAAATAAGGGAAGAAGATTGTCATGTGAGTGGTTCTAAAAAAAGAGAAAATTGAGAAAAAGAATAAAATGAAATGCAAAACAATAGAAAAGAAAAGAGAAAATGAACCACAAAAAGAATAAAATAAAATGGGGAATACTTGAATAAAAGGGGTGGAAAAGGTTGTTGGAAAACAAAAGGAGTTGAGCTATAAAATGAAAAACATGTAATGCAAAGGAGGGAAAAGTCACTTGTACCCAAATAAATACCCTACATGTCCCTAAGCCTACATTACAAGCTCGAGAAAGTCCTTAGAGATCCAAAACCGAGCACTCTTTGAGTAGTAGTGACTTAAAATAAAGGCAAGCCTATGGTATGATACTTGTGACACTTGACAATTCTTTGTGAGTGTGAGCGATCTTGTTGTCCCTTGTTTTGAAAAAAAAACTTTGAGTTAGTATCAGACATTTTCTTTGTTGTGAGGCACATTGAATTGCATAGACCTTAGAAAATAAAAGCTCCTCTAGTTGAACATCTTGGCGCATCTAGTCACTAATAGCGTTTAGACATCTCTTGAGGCTTGATGTTCATGGGCTCTTTGATAGTAGATATGCACTCATAAAATCTTATTTTAAAAAATATGAGGGGTTGTCAATATTGTGAAGCACATGTTTATAGACTCGTAAGTAGAACCAACCATAGTCATCTTTGTTTTGTCATTAGTCGCACCTTAGTGATGTTTAGGTTGCTTGAGGACAAGCAATAGTTAAGTTGGGAATGTTGATGTGTCGAGACATTACGACATATTTGATACCAATTTCATGGATTAATGTTGTGCTTTATGCATTTGTAGTAGATGTTTCTTATGCTATTTTGGTTTTTGTAGGATTTTTGCATTGGGACATCAAAAGTGGAGAAATGTGCTGAAATATGGACAAAAGTGCCGAAAAAAGGAAGAAGTGCTGAGAAGACCACTTCTGCGGACCGTAGAAATAGACTGCGGACCGCAGAATGATAGCCAAAGCCGCAGAAATAGACTGTGAGAAGAAGACCCTAGAACCCCGAAGTGAGACCCATTCTGAGGTCCGCACTTTCGTTCTACGGACCGCAATCCAATCTGCGGACCATTGCTCCAGTTCAAGTCCAGCTCAAATTGCAAAGTCTCAGGGCACTTCTGCGAACCACACTTCTAGCCGCAGTTCCAGACAGTCCAAATCAAGACCCACTCTGTGAATCCTAATCCTGTATTGCGGACCACAGACCTGTCTTGCGGTCCCCTTCTGCAGTCGCAGAGTGGCGTGCGGTGGCATTTTTATAATTTTGTGATCTAAAGATTGGGTCCCTATGTATATCCACCTAAGATTTTTTGACTTAACATCTTGTACCCTATATACCTAGCCACTTTATATTGTTCATTGTGTTGTTTTGTCTTAAGGAGACAAAAACAATATTCACCTTGAGTGTGTTGATTCAAAAGATTCTTGGTGTTTTCTTAGACCATTGTGTAAAAGACAAGCTTATTATTTATCCAAAACTCATTGTAAGCTTCATTTATGTTCATTATGTCTTATTGTATTTATTATCTTGTTGTGCATTTACCATTTGATATGAGTGGTTATACTTAGGTTGGGGTTGTGATTCAATAATGAAATGTGATAGTTGGGATAGGTCATAAACATGAAATGAGTGTATTAATGTGGTATTCAACAACCCCTCATTCTTAATGATTAAGGGTTGGTTGCAAACACCTCTTTAATACCTATTGTCTCTAGTCAAACTTGAAAAAGGAGACTACAGTCTAGAAAATGGATATGTTTATTAGGACTTGGGGCTTTAAACCCCATGTAATAGTTTTCAACTTTAATTAGAAGGGAATCAACTAAGGGTAATAATGGGTGTTCATAAATGTCACACTTTAGAACTTGAAAAAGCCTAAAGTGAAATTATGTGGGTCAATTGAGAAATTTTCATCTAGATATTAGCCCTCATTCATACCACACTAAATACATTCACTTTAGCAAAAAAAAAAATAACACTTCCATGCATTAAGTCACAACCCTAACATTCCAAATTACTTGATACATTACCCATTAATTGACTTGATAACTTGAGTAGATAAAACAAACCAACAAACGAATTTGATTACCATAGGAGTAAAGTAATTAGTAAAGCCATAATACAAAGCGAATAGTGTAATTTCTCATCGTATTCTTTGTGGGATTCGACCCCAACCTAGTTGAGTTACTATATTTGACAATGGCCGTGTTATATCATATTAAGGTGTAATTTGGGCGAGATTAACCTACAAACTAAGAATTACAAAGCAATTCAAGAAATAAAATCCCTAAGAACTAACCGTACACATTTTTGACAAATAAAGTGTACATTTTTTTATCAAATTCTAATCCATACACATCAATAACATCACATATATAGCATAAACAAACTAATACATAAACATTAAATCAAAAATCTAAGAATCACAAAGCAATTCAAGAAAAAAATCTATAAACTTACCTTGTTGGGGATGGGTTGCGATGGGGATGAGGTTGGGTCGCGCGCAGTGGAGATGGGTCTGGGTCGCGGTGGTTGACGCCTGCACGCAATGGGGGTGGGGTCGCGGTGGGGATGGGGAGAGAAAGGGAGAAGAAGAGAAGGAGAAAATGGTGGAGAAGACCCGATTTGGATCAGGTAAAAAATAAAAACTGACGGACGACATCAGTTTTTTAAATTGTTGACCGGTCGTTTGACCAAAAAAATTACAAAATATATAAAACCGACGGATATCGTACGTTTTGTTAAAAACATAATTAGAATTACAAATTATTTTTATTAATTTTTAAATAAACCGACGGACTCCGTCAGTTTTTTATTTTTCAACTTTTATTTATTTTTAATTTCGTCGTATTAATTTTGGCATAATTTTTTACGCAAAAAGTTGCAAAAAAGAAAAATGATTAAAAATTGACAAAAATGATGTACTATATCGATTTTCCATCGCTTTCTTTTTCCGACTCAGTCCGTCGATTTCTCTTCCTCGATTTTTACCTGTTTTTTAGTGGTGATAGTTCAAAATATGAGAGAAGTAAATATACAAAGAAGTTCAAGGAATCTACTACTAAATGTACATTAAAAAGAATTAATCTATATATACAGTGTAATTTTTCATTATAGGAAATTCGAATGAACCCCTCGCTCCCACTTGGCTCCTTCCTTGATTACAAGTCTTCTTTTTTATTCAAAAAAATGTTATCCAAAAATAACTTCGAGAGACTTCTAGCAAAAAAGATTTGAAAATGACTATTTTGTTTCCACATCATTCTTTGGGTTCGAAAAGAGGATTGCAAATTCAGATCAGTTTGATCCAAGTGTCTATGTGAAAGTTACAAGCAATATATAATACCTAATTTTTGTTAGTACAGAGATGTAAATAAGCTTATCTAATGTCGTTTCAGACAAGGGCGAATCTTATATTTATATTAGAGTCTGTCAATTATATAAGAAATTGCTAGTTGAGAACTCATTACTAAAAGGAGCTATTAGCTCAAAGACAACGAAGGAATCATGTTTCAGCACTCGCGTCCTTGACGTGGGATTGATTTCATGTGGAGTCTTTTTGTGCAATTATTATTGCATATTAGTTTTTTTTTTTGGAACCTACAAGCTTAAAATTCTGAATCGTACTCTAAAAAAATAAGATTTTCATTTTAATATTAAAACTTGGACTAGTCCAATAATTAATAAGATTATGAATGCCATGTAAAATTAAGTTTTAATTTTTTTTATTATATAGGGTAGAAAAAGGGGAAGTTGAGAGGAGATTACAATGTGGGATTTGAACCCTCACCAACAAGGTAAAAGCTCAGGTAGCCAACTAATTGAGCTAATACATTTCTACCACGTAAGATTAAATGATGTTCTCCATAAGTAAAAAGTTAATCAAACAAGAATTAGTGTGATCTCGGACATCCATTTCAAGATATACAACTAAATCTATATCTTTCTATACTTGAATAAATCCAATTTTAGTTCACATACCAATCCCAACTCTTCTTAAATTAAAAGAAAGACAGAACAATAATCAATTGAGAGTTAATCAAGGAGGGTAATTGTGTCTTTTTAACAAAACATAAACCACCAAGGCGCCAAACTCTGTCGTTAGTTTGCTACAGTATTTAATCAAACCTTCCCCTATTTTCTTCCTTAGTTCCCTGTTTCATTTTACAGAACACTCTGTTTACTCCTTATTTCAACCTTCCACAATAAAAACAACGGGAAAGGGCTAAATATACCCCTGTAGTATGATAAAAGGTGTGGATATACTCATGTTGTTTACTATTGGTTCAAATATATCATTCATCCGTTAATGTTATCCAATGTGGACATTAAATTCTAACATTTGATGAGATGGATGCCGCCTCGGCACCCCTAGCCCAATTTACCCCTCCTTTATTTGTTCTTCCACCATAAAATTTCCTTCCCCTCCCAATCGGATTCATGCCTAAGTTCTGCTTCCCGCCTTGCGTTTTGCTTATCACAATAACTCAAAGCATATTATAACTCTATCACTCAAGTATGGAGTCAATTACTCGTATGGTCATGGTGGATATGTAAAGCAGTACGAGAAGTAAATAAATATTACAAGTGTTCGAAAGAATAACAAATAGGTAATTCAGAACTGCCGCAAGCTTGTTGAGTCTTGAATCTTGATAACCTGAAATCAAGAAATACTAAATCTGGATTGTTACAACTGTGGCTGAGTCGAGAGATGACTCTCTGTCTTTAAGACAAGATTGCCCCGTATATATGCTTTTACGTTAACAGGCAATAGTCTCCCAAGATAAAACAGCAACTAATCAACACTACAAAGCAAAGAGGTTGATTTTGACGAAGAAAACAAACACGAAACGACTTGCTGAAGAATAGAAAAGGAAAGAAGAGTTTTCTGTTTTTGTCCACTGTTTCTGGTCACGTTTTGGACAGAATTTTTGTTGTTATCTCTTCTGTTTCTGTGTAGTATATTGTAGTCTCTGCAATTGAGCCAAAAGGCTCCAATATATAGCATAAGGGAGGGACTCCTCAACTTCCAAGTAATGGCAGTTTATGGCCAAGTAATGGTTGTTTATGGCCATTAGTGAGGGAGTTAATTAGCCAAGTAATGACTGATTTAATGTGCAACATAAAGGAGCTGATAGGGAGGAGTTAAGGTGCAGATTAATGGAGTTTTAACGCTCCAAAAATCAACTCCAACGGTAGGCAGAAACTTTCTGCCTTCCCTTGTTTCCAATTTCAGCTTTCCAAAAACTCCAGAGACCAAACTGAAAATATTAAACAATCTGAGGGTCTATCAGAAGAAGCCCAAGACCCACGACCCGTGACCCGTGACCCGAGCTCGGATCGGACCGGACGGACGGGCGGTGGCGGCCCGCGTGTGGACTTAGCCTTGAACCCAAGCACATCTAGGTCCTCCCTCCTTCAAACACATGGATTACCCCTTGGGGTCCCAAACCCTTAGACAATTTTGAGACTTATAAAGAGAACAATTCTTCTTTTTCCCACCGATGTGGTAGATTTGTCCCACACCATATTTACATGTCTCAAACACCTTACTTTGTGGACCAATATCTCTTTCATTTCTCAATGAAATTTGACGATTCTTGGCCCTATGGTCATCTACTCAATTAGTAGATTATGCACGTGTGAAGAGACAAATCCTCCAACATACGAAACCCTGGTATTTAAGTCATTAAATAAAGGTGGACGCACCTCCCCACCAAAGGCAAATTTCCAACAATCCCCTCTTGAAAGAGATTTTGGCGCACACACCAGGTGCCTACTTTCAGCAATCTTTCAGCGAAAGAATATTGCATCAGGAGAGGTAGTTTCTACTTTGAACCTTCCCTAGTTGAATACCACCAGACGTACTTACTGCGCGGTGAACGTGATGTCTTGAACCGTCAGTGTTTAGTGTAAGCCAAGACAATGATACCAACAGAATAACTCTCCTTATTCATTTTTTCTTATTGTTTTGTCCGTTGTGGCCATGGACATACTTGGATTCTTAAGTGCGCTCATTTGAGGCGGCCTGTCCTCGCACTTAAATAGGTGATCTCCTACAAGGTATCCTGCTATACCCCACTTCACAAGTGTTAGGAATCATTAAAAGTTTCCCCAACCTTAACCTCAACCGTTTGAGGATCGTTAAAGGTTTGGAAGCTTAACATTTACCCACCATGCAGGTAGCACTTTAATGTCTATCGCGGGAACAGCTTTGGATTCATGTTTCCCTACAGAAATCATCATCCGAAGTGCTCTTGCTTCCACCGAAGTGCTCAATTGAACCTTTTTACAACTTAGTTTTCCCATTTAACCAAATTTTTGGGATCTCCAGTCAGTATGGTTGGGTTACCACCGCAAAGGTTCGTATTGTTTGGGTTTTAAGCTCATTCCCCTAAACATGCAGAACACTTGATCTTCTGGTAGTCCCTTAATTAAAGGGTCCGCTATATCATTTAATTACTAATCAAGGAAGTGACACTCGTGATGATCAACTGCCATACGGTCTTATGTCTCCGACAGATATGTCCAGAGGCCGTCATCTGTGTCCTTCATAAAGCCGACCGGCTAGCCACAGTGTATAACTGCTGAAGGCACAGGTTTCTCCCAATAAGAGAAGGCACAGGTTTCTCCCAATAAGAGACGTCCTCTAAGGAGCCGTGAAGTTACTCAACTTCTTTCATGCTTCGTATAAAGCGATAAACTCTGATTCCATCATGAATCGGCCGATGCAAGTTTGCTTAGAGGTTTTTCCAAGACCCACCATACACATTTCCTTGTGGCTTTGGTGTTATTCACATCTGATGTCCAGTTTGCATCACTGTGTTCTCCCAGAACCACTGGACATCTAGAATACCATAATCAGTAGATAAGCGAATATATCAAATATCGTCATATCCGACTCAACGCCTTCTATTGATCATTTATTAAAATCATCAATGAACCTTAGTTCAACTGATCTACTTTGTATGCCGATACCAGGTCGGTTGTAGTGTGTACAATACATTAAACTATATGTGACCTGCACATATCACTCATGGTCTATGGGTGCACCATGATTCCAATTAGTTCTATGATTCATATCCATCGGTGGCTTCAACGAGACTGTCAATTATCTCACAACTGAGTTTGGAGTTAGACCAGTCCGTTAGATGTCTAAGAAATCCCAATTCCTAAGATGTCATATGTGATACCCATATCTTTCATATCGAGACTTTGTTTCAATATGACTTCCACTCTCAGACTGTTGGCTTTCTAACTTCAGAGTCAACGTTTCTGTGGTCAAATTCATTATTTCTATTTTATCTGAAACTTCCAAGACCAAAATGTAAATATTTCATGGACCAAAATGAAAGTTCAGGAAGCAGCCCAACAGTCCAGCAAACCAACTCTGATCCTCCCCTCCAACTCTTCGGTCAGGAAGGTTGTTTCAACATCCATGCCACGCAAGACTGCAATGGCCCTAGATGTTAAGCTATTCACAGGGAAGCATAAGTACAAGTAGCTGAGGCCTTATACTCGTCAGTAGATCCATATACTTTGTACTCACTTTTGAGTATTCTTTTTCACAACCCAAAGGTTCTTTTCCCGGAGGAAGATCAACCATTACACAAGTATGGTTCTATATGATGGAATCTATTTCTCTCTTTGTAACATCTTTCCAAAGCAGCGCTTCTAGAGATGACAATTATTTGTTAATTGTCCATGGTTCATTCTCAACCATACAAGCTAGAAGGCCTGGAACAAGTCTTTGTCCCATCTTTGCTCTGTCTCGGTTCAACATCTAGAATCCCTGAGTTCTGTAGATTTGGAATATTAAGTTCCGGATAGACAGCAACTTCTGAGTCTTGTAGATACGGAACGTCTAGTTCCGGACAGTCAGGCCCTCGCGGGTTCTTGTTAACCTCCAGCAATTACTCTTTTTTCCTTTTCAAGGAAAGTTATCTTCAAAGAATTCAACATTCTTTGACACTAAGAGGCGATAAGCACTACTGTTATTTGCAGATCCAGTGGATATTCAATTTAAAGTCTTAGGTCCAACTTGACCTGTTTCGGTATTCCAACCTCTACCAAGCCACCCCACATCACAATATTTGTATGTGAGATCCTTTCTATGTCTCACGCGGAGGGTTATCCTTATCCTTATGCGTATTTCTGTTGAGAATCACATTAGCGGTAAGGATCGTGTTTCCCTACATATTTTGGGCGTACGGTTTTGCACTTGGCTAACACCGTTGGACTGAGGTGAGTAATGATCAGTCGTTTGATCAATGATGCTTCACATTCTCCCCCTTTATCACTACGAATTCCTCAATCCGTATGTTTAGTTGATTTTCAACTCCTGATTTGTAGCGCTTATCCGCTTCAACAACTTCATTTTTGCTTTTCAACAAACAAAGGATATTATACGTTGTACCATTATCAATTAATGTCACAACGTACTTGTCTCCCCCCTCTATTTTGTATAAACCTCAAATCTCCCAAGTAGGTGTGACTAAGTTCTAGAGGAGCGGTGTTTCTTTCGCTATTCCTTTGACGGAATGGAAAGATGATTTTTCCTCTTCATCTACCTCACATTCATTTTGAGGGTTTATGTCGACAGAAGGCAACAATCTCAACTTCGTTAGCTTTTGAATGACTTTCTATTTAACGTGTCTTAATCTATGATGGCATAGATGCACGAATTATCATTCATTTGGCTACAGACATATTGTACCATTCTTAGTTATTACAGACTTGTTGGACTAGTCTCAAACCAGCTTGATCAACAGCGTCCCTCAAACCAAGTTTGGGACATGTATCACCTTATTTTAGAGTGATCCCATTCCCTGAAGTCCTATTGAGGACAACCTCTCCAACCCCTTCTACTTTAGAAGTGGCGTTGCTTCACATGAACAACTTTTTGCCCGTAGTTAGGGCTTAACCGGATCATATGTGATCTGGATACTCTGGCCCACTCCAGTTGCTTTGACAGACTGAGTGTCCAATTTCTTTTATGCCTTTCTTTTGGCCTTCAGATCACTTAAGACCTGGAAACTCTGGCCCACCTCACTAAGCGTCCATTACTCTTCTGTCTTTCTTTTGGCCTACAGATCATTAGAGACCTGGAAATTCTGGCCCACCACACTAGGTGTCCATTACTTTTCCTATCAAAGGAATTTTGGCCCCACTTCAGTCGCCCGTAGGCTTTGTATGACTGAGTGTCCAATATCATCCTATCAAAGGAATTTTGGCCCCGCTCCAGTCGCCCATAGGCTTTGTATGACTGAGTGTCCAATATCATCCTATGAAGGATCTTCTGCCAAATAGTGTGACAGGCTCAACGTCTTTAGCTTTTAGTCTTTTTCCCTTATGATTGGCGCTTACTTAAGAGTGGTAACAGTTTTCGCACAGTCAGTGGATCTTTATCCCTCGTATGTGCGAACATACTTTACACACTTTTAATAATTACACTTAAAAGAATGGATCATTTTAAGTCGTTTACAAAATCCAATCTTTAAACGGGAAGGAAGATGAGATTAAACTTTTGATTTTAAAGCGTAAGGAATATAAATTATTTCGTGAAAACATTTTCATATTCCTCCTTACTTTAGGCCCTTTTAATTAGACATCATTTAATCTTATTCTTGACTAGAAAGAAAAATTACTTATCCCAATTTCGGATTCTGGCCCACTTCAGTCACTTCATTGGACTGAGTGTCCATTTCCTCCTTACCTTAATTCGGATCCTTTGTCTAGGACAGATATAGGCCTTCCACTAAAAGATAGAACCACATCTTCAGCATTCTCCTCTTGTCCCAGTTGACATCCTCAACCTCTCGTGGGCACTTGTTCCCACCACTCTCGGGAGCGGTGACACCATGAACACGTTGACCTTTAACAGCATAATCACAAGTCTCTTCTATCATAAAACCACAGCCATATCCAAATTTGGTCACACAACTTTTGACCGACATCTTTCGAACAATAATAAAATCTTGTCCTAAAATTGGTGGTTATGTAAAGCAGTACGGGAAGTAAGTAAATATTACAAGTGTTCGAAAGGATAAACAAATAGGCAATTTAGAACTGCCGCAAGTTTGTTGAGTCTTGAATCTTGATAACTTGAAATCAAGAAACACTAAATCTGGATTGTTACAACTGTGGCTGAGTTGAGAGATGGCTCTCTGTCTTTAAGACAAGATTTCCCCGTATATATGCTTTTACGTTAACGGGCAATAGTCTTCCAAGATAAAACAGCAACTAATCAACACTACAAAGCAAATAGGTTGATTCTGACGAAGAAAACAAACACGAAACGACTTGCTGAAGAATAGAAAATGAAGGAAGAGTTTTCTGTTTTTGTCCACTGTTTCTGGTCACGTTTTGAACAGAATTTGTGTTTTTCTCTCTTCTGTTTCGGTGTAGTAAATTGTAGTCTCTGTAATTGAGCCAAAAGGCTCCAATATATAGCATAAGGGAGGGACTCCTCAACTACCAAGTAATGGCAGTTTATGGCCAAGTAATGGTTCTTTATGGCCATTAGTGAGGGAGTTAATCAGCCAAGTAATGGATGATTTAATGTGCAACATAAAGGAGCTGATAGGGAGGAGTTAAGGTGCAGATTAATGGAGTTTTAACGCTCCAAAAATCAACTCCAACGGTAGGCAGAAACTTTCTGCCTTCCTTCGTTCCCAATTTCTGCTTTCCAAAAACTCCAGGGACCAAACTGTAAATATTAAACAATCTGGGGGTCTATCAGAAGAAGCCCAAGACACACGACCCGTGACCCGAGCCCGGACTGGACGAGCGGGCGGCGCGCGGCGCGCGTGTGGACTTAGCCTTGAACCCAAGCACATCTAAGTCCTCCCTCCTTCAAACACATGGGTTACCCCTTGGGTCCCAGACCCTTAGCCAATTTTGAGACTTATAAAGAGACAATTCTTTCTTTTCTCACCGATGTGGTAGATTTGTCTCACACCATATTTACATGCCTCAAACACCTTACTTCGTGGACCAATATCTCTTTCATTTCTCAATGAAATTTGACGATTCTTGGCCCTACGGTCATCTACTCAATTAGTAGATTATGCACGTGTGAAGAGACAAAGCCTCCAACATACAGAACCCTAGTGTTTAAGTCATTAAATACGGGTGGACGCACCACCCTACCAAAGACAAATTTCTAACAGGTCATTCAACTTAAGCAAGTTACCTTGTAAAGTCATTTATCTTGTTTTTGTTCATCATATGATCATTTAAGTTTATACATTTGCCTTATAAAGTAACAACAACAATAACAACATACCCAGTGAAATCCCACAACGTGGGATCTGGGAAGGGTAGATTATACGCAGACCTTACATCAACCTTGATAGATAGAGCGGTTGTTTCCGGGAGATCCTCGGCTCAAGACAAAGCATAATCACAAGCAAGGCAAAGTAATGCAAAGTAAGAGAAACAGTCATACTCGAACAGAGAATTAAAGCAGCTTCAAATACGTCATGGTAACGCATTCTAACAACAGGAATCAATAGCTAACACAACTAAATAAGATAAACAAAGTACACTAAAGAACACATAGCAGCAGAAATCAAACTATAGGGGACTATAAAGCAATATTGCGTCTATAAGTGTGATAGGCTAATCGGGCCTACAGTAATAACATGGTCCAAAAATAACATGTGCCTTATAAAGTAACATGGTCTAAAAATCACTTTAAAAATAAAAGGAAAAGGTCAAAGTAGTCCCTTAAGTTTGGACTTTGAGTTAAAACATCCTTATTTTTTAACACCGAACAATAATAGTCCTCCAACTATTTTTCACTTTCTTACTTCATAAATTAGATTGTGTTCGTCCTATATAGGTATGTTCATATTATAGATTTAAACAAAAGAAACAAATTATAATGTTCAAAAGTAAATAAAGAAATGAAAAGTGTTAATGTAGATGGTAAAATAGGTACTAAAAGTTTTAAATGAGACAAAGTGGAGGAACGACTATCGTTCGAAATTGGGAGAAAATTTAATTTTTTTTAGCAGGATTGGAGGGAGGAAATAATTTTCACCCAAACAATATTACAAGATTGACAAAAATAATATTTGAAAACTTTAAAAACAAATTAGCAATGTCGAATGATTTATATTATCCTTCGATATGCATTTATGTTTTTTTTCTTTACGAAAACCCTTTATGATTAATCTTAACATATGAATTTTTTTCCTATTAGGACCTAGTTTTTTCGTTTGAGAAAATTCATCGTCTTCCTTATTAATTATGAATTTTCTGGCAATAAGTTCTACCGTAGAAGAAACTAACAACTAATTTAAACTATTTTATCAAAATAAAGATTACTCATAAAATGAACAAATAGAAAACATTACTTTATTATTGAACTCCTAAGTTTCCAAGCTAATAGAGTAAATATAGGCTATTTCATATATTGTTTTAGCAGTGATCTAAAGTTATCAGTCACATTTTTGTGTGTTTTTCGTTACTTTTAATACCACAGTTAGAGTTGAACTAAAATTGTACTATTTTGTATAATTAAAAGGTGGTTACTGACTTTATAAGGTAAATGTTTAAACATGGATGTCCATATGAGGAACAAAAGAAAGATAAATGATTTTACTATGTAATTCTCTTAAATTGAGTGACCATTTGAGGGATTGACTTCTCAAGCATGCGAAATTATTTAGTAAAGTCACCAAGATTATTTTTATATCAATAAAATCACTCAACTTATGAGTTATGTTTTCAAATCCACTCTAACTAAAAATGACACTTTCCAACCATCAAAATCTGACTTGGCATGACTTTTAAAATAAATTACTCATTTTCTATACCATGTAACTATGGGCTTCCAAACCAGAAATTGTTATTGCTATACGTTTATTATTGCAGTGGTGTATCTGTAAGAAAAATATCAATTCATTGTGGTATGCTCAGCAGTAATTTATTTTAAAATTGTAAGTTATCATGTGATGTTCATCTCTCTTTGAGCAGGGGCTCTATCGAAAACATCATCTCTATCCGTCACAAGATAGGGGTAAAGTCTGCATACATTCTATCTTTTCCCGTCCCAAGACTCAACATGGTGGGTTTATGCTGGGTATTGTTAAATATAGTCCGTCCCGAGTCCAGCGAATTCCCAAAATTCGCCCAATTCTTCCTCGAGTCATAGACCGATCACTCGTAGCCAACGGGGTGTTTTTAAACCAAAAAGACATTTTAATTTACATTCTAATGTTCTTAAATCACCCTTACCCCGGAATCCTGTGTCTGCTTTAAATGACCCGAACTGGAAAATTGCTATGACCAATGAATATAATGCTCTTATTGATAATAAGACGTGGGAGTTGGTACCCCATCCATCCAGTATTAACATTATTAGGTCTATGTGAATTTTTTCTCATAAGGAAAATTCAGATGGTTCATTTGCCCGACATAAGGCGCGGCTTGTGGGTGATAGTAAGACTCAGCAGGTTGAAGTAGATTGTGGTGAGACATTTTGTCCGGTGGTCAAGCCAGCTACCATTCGCACTGTGCTTAGCTTGGCTCTTTCGAAAGCATGGCTGATTCATCAATTAGATGTAAAGAATGCTTTCCTACATGGTAATCTCAAGGAAACAGTCTATATGCATCAGCCTTTGGGATTTACGGATCCTAAACATCCTCATCATGTCTATTTTTTGAAGAAGTCCTTATATGGGCTTAAGCAGTCTCCACGGGCCTGGTATATGCCGTTTGCCGACTATGTTTCGACGATTGGGTTCACTCACAGCAGGTCGGATAATTCCTTGTTCATCTACTGTCGTGGTTCATCCTTGGCCTATATTCTATTATATGTGGATGATATCATTTTGACTGCCTCTTCCGATGCCTTACGCCAGTCTATCATGATAATGCTCAGCTCTGGATTTGCTATGAAAGACTTGGGGCCCTTGAGTTATTTTTTGGGGATTGCTGTCACTCATCATGCAGGTGGGTTGTTCTTGTCTCAAAGGAAGTATGCAGCTGAGATCATTGAGAGGGCTGGGATGTCATCCTGTAAGTCCACTTCCACTCTAGTTGATACTAAGCCTAAGCTTAGTGCCGCGGCCGGCATACCATACGAGGATCCGACCCGCTATCACAGTCTTGCAGGAGCCCTTCAGTATCTTACATTCACGAGGCCAGATATTACGTATGTTGTCCAGCAGGTGTGTTTCTTTATGCATGATCCCCGAGTTGAGCACATGAATGCACTCAAATGCATCACTCGGTATATTCAGGGGACGCTGGACTATGGTGTGCAGTTATATCCCTCTTCGATATCCACACCTGTCTCGTACACAGATGTTGCTTGGGTGGTTGTCCGAACACCAGACGGTCTACGTCTGACTATTGTATGTTTCTTAGCAATAACCTAGTCTCATGGTCAGTCGACATTATCCCAATCCAGTGCAGAGGCCGAGTATCGAGGGGTCGCTAATGTGGTCTCGGAATTATGTTGGTTACGTAATTTGCTTTTGGAGCTTCATTGTCCCATCCAGAAGGCAACCTGATTTATTGTGATAATATTAGTGTCATCTATCTGTCGGGTAATCCAGTTCAGCACCAGCGCACTAAACATATCGAGATGGACATTCATTTTGTTCGAGAAAAAGTTGTTCATGGTCAGGTATGCGTCTGCCATGTCCCATCAAGATATCAAATTGCCAACATCTTTACAAAGGGTCTTTCCTCGATCCTTTTTGAAGATTTTAGGGACAGTCTCAGCGTTCGAAGACCGCCTGCTATAACTGCGAGGGTGTTAAATATAGGTTGTATACACGTAATGTATATCACGTGTTTTGTATATATTATCTCGGATTAGTGCTCCACGGTTGTGTACCGTGATTATGTAATAGGTTAGGGAATATTATGGTGTAAATAATATTGTACACTTACCATAATTGTATAGTTAGTGTCCAAGTAGAATAAGGTTTTAGGAGTAGAATGGGAATAGGATTCTCCTATTATGGAGATATGTAACTTGTATATATAGTCTTTCAATTAAAGAAAATAATCAAGGAATTATTTCTTTCAGGTATGTTGTTAAATTATAATGTGATGTCAAGTTGTCGATATTCTTTCACATCAATATGCATATAAGTTTATAATTTAGACACACTTTCAGCAGCAAAGGAAAAGATAGTAAAAGATAAATGACACGACACTTGCTAAACCAACCCATAATAATCATTCCACCAGTTTCCTTCCAATATCAGATAAGAAAAGGATAAGTTGATGCTACAGTAGCATTAGTGATATTAGACGTACAATGTGAAAACATGCTAATTTGAACGAATCGCCAAAAAAATATTATTAGGGTTCATATCGTTTAGAGAGTAAAGTAAGAGAGAGAAAATATGGGGGTTGGAGAGTTCAGATATTTTTCATTAAACTTAAATGTTGTTTACAACTTGGCCCTTATACAAAATGGGCCGAATCGACCTCTACTAAATAAATGAAACTGGGCTACAAAAAAAAATAAACTGAAGAGAGGCCCAATCGTAGTTACACTAAGTAACTCCAACATTCCCCCCTCAAGTTGGAGGGTGGAATCACTCCCAACTTGCAAAGTATGAAATCCTGTTGGGCACCAGTAAGACACTTAGTGAACACATCCGCCAATTAGGCAGTGGTAGACACGTGATGCAAAGAAATGAGCTTATTAGCCAACTTGGTGCGAATAAAATGACAGTCCACCTCGATATGTTTAGTGCGTTCGTGAAAAATCGGGTCCTTGACAATGTGCAAGGCGGTGGAGTTGTCACAATATACAGGGATATGAGAGGTGACAGAGGAACCCAAATCACTTAACAGACGAACCAACCATACAAGTTTAGCAACAACCTTGCTCATGGCCCGTTATTCAGCCTCAGCTGAAGATAAGAACACCATAGCCTGATTCTTGGATTTCCAACTGACCAAGCTACCACCCAAAAATATACAAAAACCAGAGACTGATCTACTAGAAACAGGGCAAGAGGCCCAGTCACTATCACAAAATGCTTGAAGTGAAAAATCAGGGGAGTTATTGAGGTGAACACCAACATCAGGGGTACCTTTCAAATATCTCAAGATGTGCAAACCAACAGTCATATGTGAAATACGAGGTGTTTTTAAATGACTCAAATGTTATTTTTATAAACTGACTCAAATGTTGTACAGGAAAACACAAGTCAGACCTAGTATGGGTGAGATACCCATCAAACTATGATATTTCTCAGAATTTGGTAAAATTTCTCCAAAATTAGCTTTAAGTTTAGTGCACAACTCAAGAGGGAAAACAACAGCACAGACATATATGCAATCAAACTTGGACAATAGATCAGAAATGAACTTCTTTTGATGAAGAAGTATACCAGTAGAACTGTATAAGATTTCAATCCTCGAGGAGTAAGTCAGAAGCCCAAATCCTTGATCTTAAATTGGTCATATAATAATTGTTTCAAAGCAGAAATCTCATCAAAATCATTATCAGTGAAAATTTTGGCATCCACATAAACAACCACAAAAACAATGGACACGGAATGCCTAATGAAGAGGGAATAATCATCCAAAGAATGGGAATATCCTCTAGTAGAAAGGTCCTGAGACAGATTAGCATACCATTGCCTAGAAGCTTATCTCAGTCCATAAAGTGTCTTTTGAAGCTTGCAAACAATTGTAGAAGAAGACTCTGAGGTAGACTCAACTATAAGGCCCTGAGGAAGCTTCATGTAAACTTTTTCATGAAAATCCCCATGGAGAAATAAATTATTGACATCTAATTGAAACAGATACCAACCTATTTTGACAGCCAAGGCAAGCAAACACCTAACAGTACACATCTTGACGTGTAGCTCCCTTTACCACTAGCTTAGCCTTATATCTTTCAACACTCCCATCAGCCTTATACTTAATCTTATACACTAATTTACACCCAATTGGTTTCTTTCCTTTAGGTAAGTCAACCAAAATCCAAGTCCCATTAGCCTCTAATGCATCAAACTCCTTTCTCATGGCTTCTTGCCTAGTAGGGCTAGCACCTGTTGGGAGTAAGAATGAGGCTCAATAGCTGGTGACTGAGCAGCAAAAAGAAAAGTAGATGCAGAACCACTGATGGATGGTGGAAGGTGAAAATCAGAAAAATGTGAAGGAAGGTGGTGAGATCTACTATTTTTTCTGGGAATATGAAGAGAGGTAGAGGTAGATAGTAAAGTGGAAAGAGAATGGACTAAGTGGAATTTAAGGAGATGAGAATGGAATGGGAGAGGAAGGAAATGGTGCATCAGGAGAAAAAAAGACATAATGAGAGGAAGGCTCAGTAGTCATGATAGATGAAGCAAGAAAACTATCAAGTGGAAATTACTGGAAATGAGGAGCAGAAGAGGTGGTGAATAAAGGTAAAGTGAAAGGAAATATAAATTCATAAATTATCACATCCCTAGAAACTAAAACAGAATGAATAGAAAGATTGTATAGCTTGCAACCCTTTTTACCAAAAGGATAACCAACGAAAACACAAGGTGAGGCCCTTGGATCAAATTTGGTTCTATCACACTTAGGTATTGTGGCATAACACAGACAGCCAAAAGGTTTCAGGTGTGAATAAGGTGGTAATTTTCCATATTTCAATTCAATAGGAGTCTTAGATTTGAGTATAGTGGAAGGAAACCTATTAATAAGGTATGTAGTAGTCAAGATACAAGCACCCCAAAACCTAGTAGGTAATATGGACTGGAATAAAAGACCTCTTGATGTTTCCAGGAAGTGTTTGTATTTTCTCTCAACTATATCATTTTATTGAGGTGAATGATAGCAACTAGTTTGGTGTATGGTGCCATTGTCTGAGAAGAATTGAGTGTCAGAATTAGACAGCCCAATTTCTAGAGCATTATCACTCCTAACAGTTTTGACAGGTTTTCCAAACTGAGTGTGAACCATAGAGATAAAAGCATTAATGAGGGGGAAAACATTGCTCTTAGAATGCATTAAATGAGTCCAAGTTGCTCTACTATGGTCATCTACAATGGTGAGGAAGTATTTAGCTCCAGAGTAGATGGGAGTATGATAGGTCCCCCATGTATCAACATGAATAAGTTCAAACAAGCAGTTAGAGTGAGAAGAACTTGGGGGGGAAAGGTAACCTACTTTGCCTAGCTAATGGACAAACAAGGCATATGAAAGATTGTTTAGAAGATAATGAATCACATATAGATGAAATAGACTTCATTTTAGAAAAGGAAATGTGACCAAGTCTATGATGCCAAAGAACATCATTTTTATTAATGGTATGTACAGCAACACTGGAAAGCAATGGAATAGAGTTGAAAGCAGTCTTCTGTGGTACAACTATGTTAAAAGAAAAATTGTTCAAAACAGGAGCAATAACCTATTGTATAGTCTTATTAAAAATAGAAACAAGGAAAGTAGACTTGGATGTAAACTTCTGCTCTTGAAGAAGCTTGTATAGTCCTTGGTCTACTTTATCAATATCCAGAAGTTTCCTCAAGGAAAGGTCTTGTATGAGAATACAAGAAACAAAAGTGAATAAAACCATATATTATTTGTGGATAGAAACTAGATTGTACTGAAAGGAATGAATGTACAATACATGATGAAGGGTTAAGGAAGGGAGTAGATTGACAGTGTCAATGGAAGTGACCTTGTCCTTGTATCCAATGGGCAAGGTTATTAAGTAGGGTGTGGAGATAGGAGTAATGTTGGATAGCATATATTTGTTGGAAGTCATGTGATCAGTGGCTCCACTATCTATAATCCAAACAATTCTAATAGTACTAATCAACCAGCATACATGAGAATCATTATCATTATAAACAGGCAAGGAAAGAAAACTACCAGCAAGGTTAGCAGATCTCATCAAATGAGGCTGAGACTCAGAGGTGGAAGCTGGACTAATATGTGTCTGCTGAAGTAGGGAAACCAACTGAGAAAATTGATCCTTAGACAAATCAGGAATAGATGAGCCAAAACCCTGACCAAGAGCTTCAAAGAATGGAGGCTCAAGCTCAGTAGATGAACAAGTATCAACTCTCTTCCTTTATTGAATTTCTAATGAGCAGGATACTCACGAATCTTGTAGTAATTGTCAATGGAATGGCCTACTTTCTTGCAAGATCTACACACCAACTGTGTTTTAGACTGATTAAAATTCACCATCTGATTGTGTTGCCTAGGTGGAGTAGACGGTTTTGTTGGTGGTGGCATATGGATATTGAAAGCAGGAGAACCAGGCTTAGTAGTGATATTGACATTAAAATAAGTTGATTCTGGGTTAAGTTGAGGAGTGAAATGGACTTGTCTCTGATTCTCATCTTGAAGTAGAATGTTATAGACATCATCAAGTGTAGGAAGTGGTGTCAACATGAGTAGGTTACTTCTAATACCCACATACACCTCATTCAGTCCCATAAGGAACTGATAGACCTTGTCCTCTTCCTCATCCTTCTTAATTTCAGGCTGAGCAGCACACACACATGAACTCTCATGGTTTCTACGCATTTCCCCTAATTCATCCCAATGTTTCATTAGCTTATTGAAATACGAGGCAATATCTAGTGACCCTTGTTGAGTTGAGGCTAATTCTATCTTAATCTAAAAAAATTGGTCTCACTCATAGAGTCATACCTACGCTCCAATTGTTTCCATATACTCTCAGCAGTCTCTGAATACTTCACACTTTCGGCTATAGTTGGGGATAATGAACTAGTTAACCACGAGATTACCATATTATTACACCTATCCCATTGAAAATTTTTAGCAGGATTATCATCAGACGAGAGTTTAGGGCATGAGCCTCCACGAATGCCAATTTGTTCTTTGCAGAGAGGGAGATTACCGTACCTCTCTTCCATCCCCCATAACTAGTCCAAAAATGGAGTACCAACTAAACAAGTCCCCGAAATATCCTAAGAATGAACAAATAACGGACTCGAAGTACCAGGAGTAAAAGACGTAGTATTTATATTTCCAACAACATTCGTCATGATGAAAACAGAGATATGAATGAGTAGCAGATATACTAAATCGCAAACTCAATATCAAACAAAAATCAACACAAAAGTTGAAATTAAGGTTACCGATTTGTTGTTATATCGGACAATTAAGAACTCTGTTGAATACTGAGTTGCTACGTCAAAACCAAAACAATCATGATGGGAGAAAGTCGTAGGAACTCGCTCGTCACCGAAAAACTTCAAATAAAACCGTCATGGAAGCAATTAAACCAAATCAAACGGAAAATTCAAAACCACTAAACGTGGGTAACATCTCTCGATAGATCATCATGATATCTATCGGAATACCCACTCTGATACCATGAAAATATGTTAATTTGAACGAATTTCCAAGGGAATATTATTAGGGTTCACATCGTTTAGAGAGTAAAGTAAGATGCAGAAGATGTGGGAGTTTGGGATTTCAGATATTTTTCATTAAACTAAAAATGTTTTTTACACTTGGCTTTTATACAAAATGGGCCAGACCGACCTCTACTAAATAAATAAAACTGGGCTACAAATAAAATAAACTCAAGAGAGGCCCAATCGTAGTTACACTAAGTAACTCTAACACAATGTCTACGTGATATGAAAAATCAGTAATTTATTTTAAAATACGTGCCAAGTCAGATTTTTGGTAACTGAAGTGGCATTTCCAACTAGAAGGACATAAGTTCAGTGACTTTATTAATACGAAAAAATATTAAGTGAATTTACTAAATGATTTCGTATACTTGAGTTTCATTTGAAAATTTACTCAAAAAATTAAGTCAAAAATTCTTAAAACAACTCTTTTGAAGTATTAGTACTAAGGCTGTCCAACGGGGCAGGCGAGGTGGGGCGGGCCAGGGCGGGTCCCGGCGGGATGGGGGAAGAGTCGGGACCGGGTCTCTGGTGGGCCAGGCTTAGCAGGATAGGCGAATGTCCCATCCTGTCCCACATCCCACCGGAAATGGGATTGGGTTGGGTCGTGTCGGGGGAGATGGGGAGGGGTCGGGTCGGGATTTTTTTTATTGGCACTTGATTTTAAAAAATAATACATATAAACACTTCAATAATTGAATAATATAGTGTAATAAAAACATCCTAATGTTGTTTTTGTGCCTCTTATATTATTTAATAGAAATATGATTTTTTTGTAATATAATTTCAAAAGTTGCAAATCACATAGTAAAATTGCAATTACAAAAATTACATAGTTAACCATACTTTTTTTAATTTCCTCACAATGTCTTGAGGATCTTCGGTTGGAATTTGTTGATCAAATTGTTCGACGTCGCTTCTTGTTCCCTCGGACAAGATTTCGTTATAGTTGTAGTCTTCTTCTTTGTTGATCTCCGGTTGACCGCGCCTTCTACGCTCCGCTCGAATCCTATCTCTGAAAAGAACTGCAATCTCCAATGTGTCTCCCGCCAATGAATGTTTATGCTTTCCTATTTGAAATATTCCAGCAGAAAAAGCGCTATAAGACGTTGTTGATGACACTTGAATGTTCAACACATCTCGGGCCATCTTTGCTAGTGTCGGAAATGTCTTCTCATTCTGCCTCCAATATTTCAGCAAGTCTTCATGTCCTTCATCATTGACAATTAATTCGTACGGTACAACACCCTGCAAAACATAAACATCAAATTCGCTAACGTGTGAAGAAGTTGAACTACTAAACATTTTATTTCTAAGGCCTTGAATACTAGCAGCAGAAACCGCATGTTTTTTATAAGGTTGCAGCGAAGTAGTAGAAGATGGTATAGAAGCCGGTTGATTATTTGCACTTTGTTGTTGGTAAACATATATATTTATTTGCATTAAGTGTGTATGCTAGACGTAACTTCTTCTTTAGTTGGTTTGTGAGTTGGTTCTTCAGTTGGGTCTGTTGGAAGTATTTCTATACAATCATAAATCGTTTCTTTAATATTTTACAACCGTCTACTTTAATAGTCGGATTTAATACCGCACCAATAATATAAATAGTGGAATAGGAAAAAGTATTTTTTAAAAATTTTTTAAACAGTTTTTCAATAGATGCCTTATAAGTTGGTTTTTGCATATAGAATTAAGTAACAAAAATATTAGAGCTATATAAAATAATATATTTGAAATAGTAGGATAAAAATACCGGAAAATTCTTTAGTAGCTTGAAAAAATTTCTCTAGAAATCCATTAAGTTCTAAAAAAAATTCCCAATCATTATCTACAAGCATATCCCTTGGATTTTTATTATGGGTGTTAAATAATAAAGTTATAGGTTGTCTATAATCGTAAGCAACAAGTAGTTACTCATACTTAGAATTCCACCTAGTCGAAACTTCTTTTGAAATTTTTCTATAAGATAATCCACAATCATGACAAGTTTTTTTTTATATTCTTTGCGTCTTTGTATATTATTACCTTTAAAAATAGAAGTTATAGCAAATTGTATTTTATCAAGAATGCTTTCAAAACGTTTTAGGTCATCCTTTACAACTAAGTTATAATTATGGCACGCACATCTTACATGAAAATGATTAGGAAAACATGGAGTTAATCGAACTTTTAAAAGTCTTATAGCATCATCATTAGAAGTAGCATTATCTAATGTAATAGTCATAATTTTATCATTTATTCCATAATAATCACAAATTTTATTAATTTTTTGTGCAATAAAACTTCCAGTGTGTCTATCATCAATATATCTATATGCCAAAATACGTTTTTGCATAGACCAATTTTGATCTATCCAATGACATGTTACCGTTAAATAATCATTACCGTTAGTACTACGGCCTATGTCCGAAGTGATAGTCACTTTGCCATTAAAATGATACAATGCATAACGTAAATATTGTTGTTATTCACTTGCAAATTTAAAAACATCCCTTCTAACAGTTAATATAGGAAACTCATTAAAAGAAGGATTATATGTTTCTCGAATGTAATGAATAAAACCAGGAGACGAATGAAATGAAAAGGGCAAACCCTCAACCGCAATTAATTTTGCCATATTTTCCTTATTTTTGTTTTTATCATATTTAGGACAAAACATTCCCCCCGTCGTCGTGTTAATTTGACACTGTACTTGGTCGGAGACACTATGTGAACCTTGTCCCGACTCAGATGGCATTGGCACACCCAATTTTTAGTCTGGTATTGATTCCACCTAGTTGTGTGCTCGCCTTGTACATGTCTCAATAAACCTCCAGTTCCACCTTGACCTTTTCCGGTTTTAAATTTATAAACATTTTATAAATTTTACATCTAGCTAGTTGATTCTCTTGGTCCCTATCTAAAAAATTCCATGCAGCTGATTTTAATTTTCGTTGTGTGGGGCCTTGACTCATACTAGGGGGAATAGGATGCATTCCAGTTTTAGTTTAAGACTCAGTCTGAGCCTGAGGTTGAGGTGCACTAGTGAGTGTGTCATCTAGATTATCGTCTAAATTAATGTTTGGTTCATCTACCTCATCATCTAATGATATATCATTAAAAAATCAGTTTCATCTATATGAGTGAAATCAATAAAATCATTGAGACTAGGAATAGGATTACTAGAAGAAGTACCCCTGCCCTTGTTACCCCTACTAGAAGAAACACCCTCACCCTTACTCTTACCCTTACCCTTACCCTTAAACATACCTCTTAATCCTTCCATTTTAATTATGTAAACAAATAATTAAAAATAATAAAATTAAATGTGATAATTTAAATAAAGTAACAATAATAATTTAAATAATGAACGAATGTACCAAACACCAACCTAACGTCGACGTGTAATTGAGGTTGAAAATTGAAACTTTGCTCGATGGATGATCCTTAAGCTAGTTGTCAACTTCACTCCCAATTTTTTAACTTTGATATAAATGAGCAAAAAAATATAATATTTAATAGACAATGTAGAATTGTAGAGAGATAAATTGAGAGATTAGAGAGATTGTAGGAAGATTTGTGAGAAAAATGATGTATTTATAGTTGAGAAATAGGGTTAAAGTGTAAATATATTAGCTTAGGAATTAAAAATAAATATTAAGGGGGTAGGGGTGATTTATGGGGTGGGGGATCAAAAATGGTTGTTATAGCCTTTGCACAACGTCCAAAATCGAAATTTGGTCGTTGTCGCAACGGTTATTTTTGCAAAGGGGGAGGGGACCTGACGGGACAGGGTCGGGACGGATCTGGGCGGGTAGTGGGACGGGATGACCCGGCCCACTGGACAACCCTAATTCCCGACCCAACCCACTGGTCAGTCCTAATTAGTACTAGTCTTTTCGTAGCGGAGTGAGCGTTTCTTTTTCCTATATTTGTTGATGGAAAAAGCCAAAAATGTGCAAATATATCCCTAAACTTTGTGATATAGAGCATATATACCCCTTGTTAAAAAAGTAGTGTATATATACTCATGCCGTTATACAAATGGTGCAAATATATCCTTTTGCTGACAAAATATTTTTAAAAAATTATTTAGCTTATTTATTAATTAAAAAATATCATGTGGCTTTTAAAAAAGTCTATCCCACTTTTTTAGTAGACTTACTTTTTTAAAGCCACGTGATAATTTTTTTTACTGGTGAATTTGGTATGGTTCGTTTAAAAAAATGGGTAGACTTATTTTTTAAAAAAACCACAGAGATAATTTTTTTAAACGAACCAAACCCGACCCACCAGAAAAAAAATTACTACATGGCTTTAAATAAATAAGTCTCCAAAACAAATATAGGTAATCTTATTTTTTTAAAGCCTCGTGGTATTTTTAATTAAAAAATAAGTTAAATGATTTTAAAAAAAAATCTGTTAACGAAAATGGTATATTTGTAACATTTCTGTAATGATTGAGGTATATTTGCACCATTATATATTGGCAAGGGTATATATGAACCATTTTTTTAACGAGTGTATATCTGCTTTATATCGCAAAGTTAAATGGTATGTTTGCACCTTTGTACTTTGTTTAATATGGAGGATTATGGTGTAAAATCGAAACTGTTTGTTCAACTATGCTAAAAGGTATCAAAAGCTGGTTATTTGTTATCCTATGAGTTATTCAAGAGTCCTTTACGATTGGACTTTTCTATAACCGAAACAATCTCCACAAAATAAAGGTAAACATATAAAGAAGTAGAACTTCAAATTAGGGAAACATAAAAAGGAATTCCGCTACCGGAATCGAACCCGGTTCTCCTGGGTGAAAGCCAGATATCCTAACGGCTGGACGATAACGAAACTTGGTATTGTGTTTATAGAATTGATCTAAAAGACAAGTATTTATCACTATACAGTTAGATGCCACTATAGATTCTTGATGAAAACATCAACCATAGTTTATGCGTGAAGAACCTTGACTTGTTCTAGGGTTCTGGATTAAATGTAATATCACACTCTAAATTAATGACAGAAGCACTTACGTTAATTATTTGCAGATATATGTCTTTTGCTGGATTGTTCCCTTTGTTGTCAAAGAGCACACTTCAGGTTGAGGAGATTTCCCAAATAATCGATTCTGAAACTTTCACTGTCCAGAACTCTATTGTCTTTTCAGGACTTTTTGCTACAACTTCCATCAGTACAAACGCCAAATTGGAATCCGAAGTCCTAAGTGTCTGCAGGTAATCTTCTTCATTTAATTGCACAGTTTGGCCTTCATATGGGATGGTCTTTAATTAGTTGTGTCGGATTACTTAGAGAACTTATGCCCAAAAGGAATAAGTTTCATTTGAAGAACAAATCAGCACAAAAAAGGGACAAAAGTGCAAATGATTCAATCTTCTTCTACTACTTTTTCTTCTAGATTTTTAATATGTTAATCCTCTTTCATAGTATTTAATTTTGTCTAAGATTTTATTCCAATATGACGGATTCAGAATTTAAATTCAATGGGTTCAACCTTTTAAGTTTGTTAGTTTGAACCCATTGCATTTTAAAAGTTATGGGAGTCTACTATTTCTTTTACAATTTTAATAATTTTTTACACATAACTTACGTTCCGCGTCGAAAGTTCCTATCGTGCTACATCCGCCAATATCTATATATAAATGGTACTTTTTCTAACGTCTTTGACGTTATATGAATTGCAGATTAAGTTTGAAGAAGGGATAATAGGCACTCCACGATTGACAGATTCCATAGAGTTGCCTGAGAACATAGAAATCTTGGGACAAAAGATTGATTTGAGTCCCTTCAAAAGATTACTTAGTTTAGTTAAAGACACAGCATCTTCAATAGCCAAGTCCGTTTCCAACCAACTGCCATTGAACTTTTCTATTGCCAAAAATAAAGCAGAATCATGGCTTCTAACGACACTAAACGGGGGAAGTGTATTTGTGCTGATCAAGCAAGGCAACAATCTCTTGACCTAATCACACGCGGATTAAGACGAGTTCATCTGAACCAATTACTTTCGATTTTAATTATGAAAGCAACCAAAGAGGAGCAACTCTTATGCTATCCCTAAACATTGTGTTGTGTTATGTGAGAATAGACGAGAGGACTAATGGAACCTTATTTTCTTCATAATAATAAATTGGGAGCATTATACTCGTACCTTCAATAAGTTTCATCATTTGTAACACATACATCATAAAATGATTTAGATATTACATGACAGTTTCTTTTTTACATCTTGAGTTGCAAAATCATATTATAATGGCGGATTGACAAGCTTATCCAACCTTTTTTTCTATTTTATGTAGCAATTATACACTTGATTTCTTATTTTTTAAAAGAAAATTGAATCTAATTAGGCTAATTTATGGTAGAAAATGAGATTTTTAATCATTGGAAAGAACGGAAAAGGGCCAAATTACCCCTAAACTATTCATAATACACCACATATACCGTTCGTCGCCGTCAATCAAAAGGACCTCAAATATCTTTCTCTTTAACAGAATGACTTGGATGCTGACGGGTCAGTGGCATATGGAAAAAATTATCCACATGTCCATCCACCTCGGCATATGACCCACCCGACACAAGAGGAGCTCTCTCATCGTTATTTCCATAGCCGATCGGACCTACACCACTGATGGTCTTCTCCGATGATCAGTGAAACGCTGGAGCTTTGAGCTACCACCACATATTACACAGCTAACCACCAGACCCCTCACATCTCTCTCCATGTTCTGTTGTTCGCCGCCGCCGGAGTGGATCACCGGATGGCTGGCGACGAACCCATTAACAACTCATCTCACCACCAATTCTGACTACTACAACAACCAAACGCCGCGCCCTTTCTCTCTCCCTCTCTTCCCTCGGCTCTGTCATGCTAGAAATGACCAGATCTGGTCGAGATTACACTTGTCCAACAATAGTTGGTTTGAGTTCTATTTTTTCGGCATCGCTCCGGTATTTTTACCGTGGAAGTGACACCATAGATCCTCCGTTCTCAGCCCATCTTCCCTGTCACTGCTACGGCGAAAGCTGTTGAAGCAACATGTTTTAACCAGAGGATTAAACTCCGGTGAGCCACTGCCGTCGTTATTCCTCTCTCGAATCCGACGATGACTTGCTTCATTTTCTTATATTTGGTGTTGAGTTTCAGTAATTTTGGTTGCTTGTTCACCTAATGCATTGGGTCGTTATTGTTGTTGTTGTTGATAGGAGGGAGGGTGTTGGGGTGATTGGAAGTGGAGGGTGTTTGGAGGGTGGAGGATGTAGTGGAGGAATGAGGGGAGTCACCGGAGATCTGGGAATTCAGTTGGATGTGGATCGAGAGGTGGATGGGCATGTGGATAATTTTTTTTACATGGCCGTCAGCATTCAAGTCAGTTCGTTAATACCTTCAATTGATAATGAGGTCATATTTGATACCAAAAACAAACATAGGGTATATGTGGTATATTTCAAATAGTTTAGGGGTAATTTTGACTCTTTTCCAAAAAAAGAAAAACAAACATTTCTCTATTCACTTTTAAGCTTGTTTAATTTCATTTTTCAATCTTCGGTTAGATTATCATTTTCTTAGTTTTACTTTCTTAAAATAGTATGCTAAGCTAAGGTAGATAAATTATAATAATTAAATTATAGAATAAAGCTAAGGTAGATATTGTCCACTTGGGGACTAATTATAAGATTGTTACATAGTGTTAAATATACCAAATATACATGAGATATACACGGTATGCACGTGTATAACCTATGTATATTTGGTATTGGATGGTCACGGTTTTTGTAACATTATTGTACAAGGTTTTGTATAGTTGTAGTGTACCTTAATTAGTCTTGTACTCTTACCATAATTGTATAGTTCATCTCCAAATATAATAAGATTTTAGGAGTAGAATAGGAATATGATTCTCCTATTATGGAAATATGTAACTTATATAAAAAGTCTTTCAATTAATGAAAATAATCAAGGGATTATTTCTTTCATGGTATCAGAAGTCAAGGTCACACAAAAATTTCTCTCCCACAAATTCTTGTTCTCTCGGCCAAGACCGACCCTCCTCCTTGGGTTTACCATTTTTTCTTGTTTCCGCTCTCCAAATCTCTCTTCCAAATCCCTCTATCACCTATTGTTCTTTCGTTATGTCGACGTCAAAGAACACGTTTCACCATGCCCTTGTTGTTTCTAACATCAAGAGTCATATCCCTTTAATTCTTGAAATAGAAAACGTCCAATACGCGACGTGGGCCAAGTTGTTAAAAATTCACGCTTGTTTGCACCAAGTCATCCATCACATAATCCCCGCGGCTCCTGATGATACGGAGGTGCCTAAACGCGAGGATGATCCTAAGTTATGGACAACACTTGATGCCACCGTCCTTCAGTGGATTTATTATACTATCTCCACCGACCTATTGCAGACGATTATTGAGCCAGACGCTACGGCAATGGCTGTATGGGATAGATTGCGTGACATATTCCAGGATAATCAAAATTTCAGAGTTGTTACCCTTGAACAGGATTTTTCCCACGTCAACATGGAAAATTTCCCGAACATTTTAGCATATTGCAAAAGGTTGAAGGAATTGGCGGACCAACTCCGCAACGTTGGTGCGCCAGTTAGTGAAGATCATCTTGTTTTATAGATGGTTGTTGGCCTATCCGAGACCTATAGTGGCGTTGGAACTCTCCTTCGTCAAAGTAATCATCTTCCAAGGTTCTATCTAGCCCGATCCATGCTTACCTTGGAAGAAGTCGGTTTGGCTAAAAAGGCAGCTACTAATGCTAGTCCCGTGGTCATGATGACTTCCTCCACTAGTCCTCAAAATTTTGGTGACAATTCGAACTAAAACTGATCTCACGGGGGCAGCAAGAATGGCCGGAAAAATAATGGAAAAAATCGTGGGGGCAAACGCGGCGACTCCGGCAGCAGTCGTAGTGGCCAAAACAGTGGCGGTGGACCCCATCCCGGTTACAGTGGGCCACCGACCCACTGGTCTCAGCCTTGGGCCTCTGGGCCATGGGCTTGGACTAGTGGATAGTGGCCCTACGACCCAACTCCACAACAATTTCCGGCATCTGGCCAGTGGGCTTCCCAGCAGCCTCGACGGCCCACAACCCACTGGCCTAGTAATTCCAGTTCCAGCAGTTACGGCCCAGGACAGCCCGCAGGAATTCTTGGTCCCCAGCCTCAGCAAGCTCACCACGCAGCAGGCCCCACTCAGATCGATATCGAGGCCGCGATGCACACACTTAGTTTGACTCAACCGGACCCGAATTGGTATATGGACACCGGTGCCACTACCCACATGACATCCGATTCAGGTACTCTCTCGTCTTATTCCAATTTGAGCAACCCTCGCGGTATAATTGTTGGTAATGGTAATTCTGTTCCAATTCGTGGTTATGGTCATAAAACATTATCTCCCCCTCATCCACCTCTTATCTTGAAAAATACCCTACATGCCCCCAAATTGATTAAAAACTTAGTCCACGTCCGTAAATTCACTACTGATAATTCCGTTTTTATTAAATTTGATCCATTTGGTTTCTCTGTGAAGGATTTCAAGACGGGGAGTCCTCTCATGAGGTGTGATAGTAGGGGAGATCTTTATCCTATCACACCCAGTTCCGGTCCATCGAGTCCAGCCCTGCCATCCGCCTTTGTTGCCATTTCTCTTTCCTTGTGGCATGCTCGTCTTGGTCATCCGGGATCATCTATTTTGTCGTCATTAGATAAAAATTATTTTATTTCATGTAAGGGTATAAATAGTACTCCAATTTGCCAGTCTTGTTCTCTAGGGAAAATTGTTAAGTTGTCATTTGTAGACTCAAAATCTCATACTCTAATGCCATTTGATATTATTCATAGCGACTTATGGACATCTCCTGTTCTTAGTTCTTTGGGTCATCGGTATTATGTTCTGTTTTGGATGATTACTCTAAGTTTTTATGGACGTTTCCGATAGCAAAAAAATCTCAAGTTTTTTCATCTTCTTAAAATTTAGAGCATTCATTAGAACCCAATTCGACCGCGAAATAAAAAATATTCAATGTGTTAATGGCAAAGAATATGACAATGGGGTGTTTCGGGAATTTTGTGCTAATAAAGGGATCAATTTTCATTTTTCTTGTCCTCATACGTCTTAACAAAATGGGAAAGCCGAACGTAAAATTCGTTCCATAAATAACATTGTCCGAACGTTATTAATTCATGCTTCCGTACCCCCGTCTTTTTGGCATCATGCTCTCCAAATGGGTACCTATCTCCTTAACATAATTCCTTCCAAAGGTTTGACATATTCTTCCCCCTTCAAATTTTATATAATAAAATTCCGTCATATTCACATCTTCGGGTTTTTTAGTGTTTATGTTATCCGTTATTCTCATCCACCACAATTAACAAACTTCAGGCCCGGTCTACTCCGTGTGTGTTTTTGGGTTTTCCATCCAATCATCGTGGCTACAAATGCTTTGATTTATCCTCTAATAAAATCATCATTAATCGCTATGTCATTTTTGATGAATCCTAATTTCCATTTTCTAAAGGTAATACTCCCGTGCCTAGTTCGTATAATTTTTTGGATGATAATATATCCCCGTATGTTATTCATCATTTTTTGGACGTATACCACACCCAAAATTCTCCAGCGGGCCCACTGCCTGCTGGCCCCACTGGTCCGTCACCCCCTGCCTCTACCAATACCACCACTAGACCAGTTCCAGCGATTGGGCCAGTCCAGCCCAGTTCTGGAACGGGTCCAATCACTGCTCCAGATTACCGAGTTGGGCCAGCATGTCCACTGCCTGCTGGCCATTCCCGTCCCGAACCCATCTAATTTCCAAAATCCGTCCAATTCTCCCTCGAGTCATAGACCGGTCACTCGTAGTCAACGGGGTGTTTTTAAACCAAAACGACATTTTAATTTACATTCTAATGTCCCTAAATCCCCCTTACCCTGTAATCTCGTGTCTGCCTTAAATGACCCGAATTGGAAAATTGCTATGACCGATGAATATAATGCTCTTATTGATAATAAGACGTGGGAGTTGGTGCCCTGTCCATCTGGTACTAATATTATCAAGTCTATGTGATTTTTTGCTCATAAGGAGAACTCGGATGGTTAATTTTCTCGACATAAGGTGCGACTTGTGGGTGATGGTAAGACTCAGCAGGTTGGTGTAAATTGTGGGGAGACATTTAGTCCGGTAGTCAAGCCGGCTACCATTCGCATGGTGCTAAGCTTGACTCTGTCGAAGGCATGGCCTATTCATCAGTTAGATGTAAAGTATGATTTCCTACATGGGGATCTCAAGGACACAATCTATATGCATCAGCCGTTGGGATTCAGGGATCTCACACATCCTTATCATGTCTGTTTATTAAATAAGTCCTTATATGGGCTTAAGCAGTCTCCCCGGGCATGGTATACAAGGTTTGCTGACTATGTTTCGACTATTGGGTTCACTCACAGCAGGTCAGATAATTCCTTGTTCATCTACCGTCGTGGTTCGTCTTTGGCCTACATTCTGTTGTATGTGGATGATATCATTTTGACTGCCTCTTCCGATGCCTTACGCCAGTATATCATGACCATGCTCAGCTCTGAGTTTGCTATGAAAGACTTAGGGTCCTTGAGTTACTTTTTGGGGATTGTCGTCACTCGTCATTCCGATGGATTGTTCTTGTCTCAACGGAAGTATGAAGCTGAGATCATCGAGAGGGCTAGGATGTCATCCTGTAAGTCCATTTCCACTCCAGTTGATACGAAGCTCAAGCTTAGTGCCGTGGCCAGCGTACCCTATGAGGATTCGACCCGCTATCGCAGTCTTGCAGGGGCCCTTCAGTATCTTACCTATACGAGACCGGATATTACATATGTTGTCCAGCATGTGTGTTTGTTCATGCATGATCCCATAATTAAGCACATGAATGCACTCAAACGCATCATTCGGTATATTCAGGGTACACTTGACTATGATTTGCATCTATATCCCTCCTCAACATCCACACTTGTCTCGTATACGGATGCTGATTGGGGTGGCTGTCCTGATACCAGACGGTCGACGTCTGGCTATTGTATGTTTCTTGGCAACAACTTGGTCTCCTGGTCGGCGAAGCGTCAGTCAACTCTATCCCGCTCAAGTGCCGAAGCTGAATATCGAGAGGTAGCTAATGTGGTCTCGGAATCATGTTGGTTACGTAATTTGCTTTTGGAGCTTCATTGTCCCATTTAGAAGGCAACCTTAGTTTATTGCGATAATATTAGTGCCATCTACCTTTCTGGTAATCCGGTTCAGCACCAACGCACTAAGCATATCGAGATGGACATTCACTTTGTCCGCGAAAAGGTTGTTCGGGGTCAGGTACGCGTCTGTCATGTCCCGTCAAGATATCAAATTGCGGACATCTTTACAAAGGGTCTTCCCTCGGTCCTTTTTGAAGATTTTAGGGGTAGTCTCAGCGTTTGAAAACCGCCCGCTATGACTGCGGGAGTGTGTTAAATATACCAAATATACATGAGATATACACGGTATGCACGTGTATAACCTATGTATATTTGGTATTGGATGGTCACGGTTTTTGTAACATTATTGTACAAGGTTTTGTATAGTTGTAGTGTACCTTAATTAGTCTTGTACTCTTACCATAATTGTATAGTTCATCTCCAAATATAATAAGATTTTAGGAGTAGAATAGAAATAGGATTCTCCTATTATGAAAATATGTAACTTATATAAATAGTTTTTCAATTAATGAAAATAATCAGGGGATTATTTCTTTCACATAGAACTAAGTTTACATAACCTTTTAAACTATATGGGATGTATATTAGCAGTAATTTATATTTTAATGATGACAATTCTAATGAAAGAAAATCCTTGCAGGGCCTATCTGAACCGTCAAAAGATTAATGATGAAGAAACTAAAAAGAGATCCAGCTCAAGAAGAAGACATTAATAAAAATAAAAATAAAAGAGATAGATGCAATCCAGAGTTCAAAAGTCCAGATAACTGCAGCCCAAGACTAAAAAAGAAGTTCATGAAAATAAAAAATGAAAGCTACACAATCAATGCCTCAATATACAGAAAAGACCTCTACAGTCCAAGACTAACAAAGATTAAAGAAGTCCAGAAAAAGGTCTCAGCAATCCAAACTACATTGAAAATTGTAACTGTTCAAAGTATATGAGTCAAGAGTTGGTTAATTACTGAAGTATGATCAAGAAAGTCAAGTATTTTAAATACCTTCCAAGAATCAAGATTGACATCAATTGAACTTCCTTGGCTCACTAATACTTCCAACTCCAAAAAAACTCCCTTGAAATTAGACTTTCTTATTCAAGACATTGAAATGAAGAAATTTACAAGTATTTTTGCACTAGGATTTCAGTGAGATTAGACTGTCTTTTTTAAGGAGGATTGTTTTTCGAGGTATACTCAGTGTATACTCAATATATAAAAAATGTATACCTGAGTTTACCTTGATTATACAATGAGTATACACTTTGAGATAGTAGACTACCAGTGATAGATTTTCTTGCTTTTTAGATCTTTGGAAATGTATGCCCTGAGTATATTTTGAGTATATATGAGGTATACATTGGTGGTTTACCGTAATGATTATTCATTCGATTTGATATAAATCCTCACATCGTTTCATTTATCTTCTTGCTCCTACCTGAAAATTGTTTTTTGATTTTTCAAATCGATGAATAAGAAGTTATGGTAGAGCTTGAAGGTGAGAATATCCTTTTGGATGAACTAGTGATATCTTAAAAGGGAGTGTCCCTCGTTAATTAGAAAGAGTTTCCTCTCTCACCTTTTTAACCATTGTTCTTCTAGTGAACAATTGTTAAACTGCAAGAGCTAAACGGCAAGGCAAAAAGGATATGCACGCGAATTAGACACGAGCATGATCAAAGTTACCTTTTGAACAAAAAAACTTCTACATCTATTCGATATTTATTATTTATTAATTTTCTTCCTTTGGAATGATATTTTGGAGAGCTATCACCTTTAGGAGAAAAAATATTGTTTTACATTTACTTATTATTTATTATTTTATTTTTTGTTACTTTGAAACGGTATTTCGGAGAGCTAATTACATAATTTTCTTACTCCTTTCTCTCATATCTTTCAAGCTAGGTTTTCTTTCTAGAGATTCTATTATTTTTGTTCCCGAATTATAACTATACGAGCTTGTTGAATACTTGAGGGTGTGACTTATTATTCATTGTGTCGAAATATCACTACAAACCTTGTCCTTGACAAGTCTTAAACTAAACCCAATTCTCCATGTTTCTCTAACACTTCCTTGGATAGAAAATATGCATTTTTCTTTTCCCTTACCTTTTCCTTTGGTCTTCTAAAGTCAGATAATGGTACTGAATTCTTCAATAAAGAATATGGAGCATTGTTAAGAAATTTGGGAATAATGTATGAAAGTAGTTATCCACATACTCCTCAATAAAATGAAGCGGTGGAAAGAAAACATAGGCATATTCTTAAGGTTGCAAGAGCTGTTAGATTTCAAGGGCATATTCCTATCAGATTTTGGGGAGAATGTGTGACAGTTGCAGTTTACCTCATTAATAGACTGCCAACAATAGTGCTGAAAGGTATGTCACCTTATGAAATATTTGACAAACACAAGCCTAAACTAGATCACCTAAGAACATTAGGTTATTTGTGTTATGCAACCAGAGCTGTCAAGGTTGATAAGTTTTGTCCAAGAGCAGATGCTTGTGTGTTGTTGGGGTATGCTGCTATTCAGAAAGGGTATATTCTTTACAACTTGAGTCTAAAAAAGGTAATGGTAAGTAGGGATGTTATTATCAAAGAAAATGTATTTCTTTTTATGAAATTGAATGAAGATGATGGTCTATTATTTATAGACTATCTTGTGCCTGGTTTATAAGAGATGAATTACCAGTTCCAATACAAGTATATAATTTGGGAGATCACACAGACCATCAGGTCCACGATCAGATAATGCATCTAGATGATCCTGAAGATGGAAATAATGCACAAAAGGATGGTGGGGGAAAATGAGCACCTGAAATCATACCAACAGATGAAGAAGTACCATTGGTTTCTCCTGTATTGCCACCAGCTGAGGAAGGGCATAATATCAGACCTACCACCAGACAGTCTACTAGAGCATCTATTCCACCTACATGGATGAAGGATTACTTGATTAACACTGCTGACACAAATCATTCTTATTCTTTGCACAACTACATGACCTATGATCATTTATCTCAATAGTATCAGGCTTACTTGGGAGAATACTAAGCTGACACTGAACCTAAAAGTTATGAAGAAGCAGGGAAGGATCAAAGGTGGGTGGATGCCATAAAGCAAGAAGTTCAAGTCTTGAAAAAAAATGGAACCTAGAAATTGGTTCCATGACCACCAGGAAAGGTAGTAATATATTGTAAATAGGTTTTCAAGATAAAGTATAAGGCAGATAGTCAGGTTGAAAGATTCAAGACCAGACTAGTAGAAAAGAAATACAATCAGACTGAAGGGATTGACTATCAAGAGACATTTTCACCATTGATGAAGATGGTCACAGAAAGGTCCAGCATAGCAATTACAGCAGCTGAAAATTGGATCATCTATCAATGTATTCAATGTTTTCCTACAATGAGGTTTGTTTGAAGATGTATGGAATCACCTAAGGGGTTTCAGAGTAAGGGGGAGAACAGTATTTGTAAGCTTGTCAAGTCCTTTTATGGACTCAAACAAGCTTCCAGACAATGGAATGCAAAGTTGACTGATGCATTATCTAGTTCTGGCTATCGGCAAAGTCACTTGGACTATTCACTTTTCATTAAGAAGATTGGAGCAATAATTGTGATTGTGTTAGTATAAGTAGATAATCTACTAATCATATGAAATGACTCAGAATTGATTAAACAGACGAAGCAAGTGTTGCATACTCATTTCAGAATAAAGGACTTGGGAGGGTTAAAGGTTTTCTTAGGCATTGAGTTCTGCAGATCCAACAAAGGGATAGTCATGAACCAGCCTTGAAATTAATTTCAGAAGCAGAACAGTCAACTGCAAGGCCAACCATGACCCCTCTAGAATGCAACATGAAACTCACAAGTGTGGAGGTTGAATGAGATAATGATGTACTATTTGTTGATGTTAGTAAGTATAAAAGGATGATAGGGAAGTTACTATATCTTACAAATACAAGAACTGACATAACTTTTGCAGTGCTAGCCTTGAGTCAGTTCATGCAGAAGCCTAAAGTATCTCATTGGAATGTAATTAGAGTTGTGAGGTATATTCAACCTGAACCAGGTTTGGGGCTATTGATGCAAGCAAGCAAGCAGGCCAAGCTTATTGATTTTTGTGATGCTGATTGGGCAGCATGTCCCAATACAAGAAGATATGTGATTGGATATTTGTTGAAATATGGTGGATCCTTGATCTCTTGGAAATCAAAGAAATAAAACACAGTTTCTACGAGTTCTGCAAAAGCAAAATACAGGAGTTTGGCTACTTTAACAACTGAGGTAGTCTGGGTCACAAACTCGTTCAACAAATTGGGAATGTAGTTTGAAAAACCTACATTGTTTGTGATAGTAAGGTTGCTATCCAAATAGTTTCCAATCCATTTTTCCATAAAAAACAAAGCATATATAAATATTCTGCCACTTCATAAGGGAGAAGGTGCAACAAAGGTTGACTAAGACAATCTATGTAAACACCAAAGAGCAGCAGACTGATCTATTAACAAATGCATTGGGAAGACTCAACATGATTTTTTGTAAGCCAAACTAGGTGTTTTGAATCTGTTCAATACATCCATCTTGAGGGGGAATCTTGAGAATATTGGTACAACAAGCATAACATTTGGTACAAGAGACATCAACGTGTAGCTTAAGTAGTTAAGTGAAATACTTAGTGTACTTAATTGTAATCAGTTAGTTTGTTAGAAAGTTAGTTAGAATAGTGAGTTGGCATACAACTGTGCATAAGTGTATTATATATTCATCTTTGTACTTGTAATTCTTCACTTCTTCGATTGGAATAGTGAAGTCAACAATCCCAAGTATTGCAAATTTCATCGCATTATTAGTCATTCAATTGAAAAATATTTCATCCTGAAAGAAAAGATTATGGCATTGGTTAGGGATGGAAAAATAATCATTGATGATGAAGATATGGTCAAGGGGAACCATGCTAGTACTTATCTTCATAACAAGAATAGTCTGATGCTAGAAACTCAATATGTAGGCCTTCTGATGCATCCACAAAAATTGAACAATGATCAATCATGATACAATTTGGGAGCTCTGAACCACTTCAAATTCCAACATTGAAACTTTCAAACACTTGCTAGGTGGATGGCCACTCGGACAAAAAAAGATGGTGAAACTTGGACTTTGGTTGCTCACATAAGGCATAAGAATCAACAACTGTCAAGAATCAAATTCCAAATGTCAACATAACACCAAGTGAAATTCCTCTTCAGCCTCAAAGAGGCACAGGGTTAAACACCAATACAAAGTACAACATTGCTTCATTTCAAAGGGTTCGAAATCCAATTACATTATTGGAATTCTTTCCTTAACTACTCCTCGTTGCATAAGCTTAAACTTCACATAACAATGTTCCTCGATGCATGAGCCTAAACTGCAAATTGCCTCCCCTTGATGCACGAGTCTAAACTGCAAGTTTCTATGCTTCTTTTCACACGAGCTTAAACTGCACGTTTCACTACTCCATGACGCACGAGTATAAACTGCATACAAAAAAATATTATTTTTGAACTACGTAATGACTTGATCCTCTTAACTGAGGTACATTGACAATTTAGATTTTTCTTCTATTGCAGTCACATGAGTGAAAAGAACTCACCGCTTCAAAGCGTATCCAAAACAAAGTTGCTTACACGAAGTTTCCGTTGCTGCTTTTCACACGCTTGGAGAATCTAAAAATAAGCTTTTACTACTTTGGAGGATGGAGCGATTTTCCATGACGATCTACTTATGTGAATAAATGGGTTTACTTACTCTGTATGTGGGCATATCTACTTAGTTCATGTACTTGCTAGTCATAGCTGCAAAAAAAATGAGGTACTTCAAGTGTGTCTCTCGCCAAGATAAAGAGGGAGATGCACCATCAACTTTCTCGCCAAGATAAAGAGGGTGATGCACCATCAACTTTCTCACTAAGATTGGAAAGGACTACTTCAAATGTCAATCTCTCTAAGCAGCAAGGATGAGGTACACCATGTACTTGTTCTATCAACACCGCAAGGAAAATGGATGCTCCAAGCTGTTTCCGCCAAAATGGCTCGAAAGGTGGATGCACCAAGTGACTTCTTGTAAATTATGTAGATATCAGCTACATTTGCTTGGTCTAATATCGAGACCATTTGTACTCCACATGGGATAATCGTCAACTCACTCTATGTACTTGTTTACCATGGTTGAAAAAAAGATACTTCAAGTGTCTATCTGCCGCAATTAGGAGGCGCTCCATGTACTTTTTCATCAAACATTGAAGGGTAAAACACCTCATGTACTTTTCCATCAAGTCACGAGAAGGATGCTCTATGTACGTCTTCACCAAATTGAAAGAAGAGGACGTCACAGTGCTTCTTTCGCCATTAGATGCTTTATGCGCTTTCTTGTCAAGGATGGAAAAGGCTACTTTAAGTGTTCTCTACTAATGCTGCAAGGAAGGCGAACACTTTAAATTGTTCCACGCTAACCAACAATGGATGAACTTTAATGGCCGTTTTGTCATCGGGAATTTTTTTTGCTCTTTACAGCTTCAGGATATGATTGTGACGTCAATGCATCCTCTCGACCTGATATCCAGATCTAGGGATGTCAGGTGGATACAATTTTGCAGATTTCGCACCGCACCCGCTCCAACTGGGGCGGGTATGAGTATAACTTTGGCGGGTAGTAGGCGGGTATGAGTATTGAAAATGTACCCGCCACCCGTGAAGGGTAGGTGGTGGATTTGCAGTTATACCCGTCTCATACCCGCCTCCCCCGCCCCGCATCCAACCGCCCGCCAACCCGCCAGCCTACCCGCCCCATAAGCCCAGTACAAACTGATTTTTGGATCTTAAAACATTATTTGGGCTTTAAGTTGAGAATTGAAATGGGCTGATGTGGCCATGACGTAATTTTGAATTACAAAGAATGTGGGTCATTTTTATTTTTTATTTCAAGTCATTTTAAATTGAGCCCAAGCTCAATATCAATTCGTCAAAGGCAAAGAAGAGAAGGGTAAAATGCCCATTTGTTCTTTTCCCTTCAAAAGGATTGGAAACCCTATAAGCGCACTGCCATTTCTAAAGATGGCAAAGGTCAGACGTATGCTCCTTATGGCTTCAGAGTTGGTTCGTCTCAATTCGGTAGGGGCATTAATTTCCCTTACCCCTCACTCCTCCACGCCACTGCAACCCCACTACCCCAAGGTGAAGTTACCCCTCTGCTATTTGCTTTTTCTGTGACTAGTTTAATGGTTTTTGTCTTGATTTGATTTCAAATTATGAAATTCTATTGGCTAATTGATTTTAGAGGGATTTCCCCCTCTTTTTCACATATCCCACACCGATTGGGATCCAAAGTTTTCAGGGTTTGGGTAAGGCAGTATTTGGTATTAGACATAACCCACATCGATTGAATATGCAGATAAGTGGATCCTTCACCAGGAAGGAAATTAGGGAATTGATGGCTAAAGAGTTGATCAGGATTTAAAATTTTATATAGGCGGGTATTGGCGGGTGGCGGATATCCACTTGGGTGGTGTAGCGGGTGTGGATTTAGGAATATACCCGCCTAGGCGGGTATGGATGTTGAAATTGTACCCGCCACGGGTGGTGGCGGGTATAAACTTTTCTGCCAGGTACGGGTGCGGGGAGGGGTACCTGCACCCGCCCCGCCCAATTGCCATCCCTGTCCAGATCATTTACACCGTCTCAAAGACCTACAAAAAAAAGAGAATAATCGCTCATGAAACATGTTGTCCGGAATAACATCAGATTGTAGTGTCAACTTCAAATTATTGTGTGAGTCAATCCAGGCCGACTTAAATATCCATATTTTCCGAGCGTGTAAGGCTTGAAGTCTGATTTCTGTAGAATCAAACGGCTCGTGATTTGGACTCTCCGATCTTTACGAGTGTAGAATCTTCAGAATTAAGTTTCTCCTCATTTGGAGGCTCCTACACTAAGAAACAGACGTTTTGGTGAGACTGTGCATACAAGCTCTGAAAGAGATATAAATTGTCTGCTGGAGGAGTAATAGAAGCCGTCAGCACACGGAACATCATGAACCTGAAGAAGATATGAAATTGTTTAATGCAAAGCGTCTTCTTATATAGGTGGTGTCTACTTTATTTTATTCCTATTACACAATATAATTTTTCTTTATGTAGAGACATTGATTGTTACAAGTTGGCAGAGACCCTTTTCTTCTAAGAATTGTTACTACATTTCTTTGGAATTTGATTTTGAATGTGCTAAATAAATTCCATTGGTGTCCAACGTGACTTTGGTATTTTGGCTTTACTGACTGGAGATTTGTGGAGTTCATTTTTTCAATTTGGTTTTACCTAGTAAATCATCCGAAATGCACCCTTAATTAAATTGCACTGGACTATATGGAAAAACACATTTAATTATCTTGGGAAAAAATTTCGTCTTCGAGCTCCAAATCAGAAAAGAAAAATATGGTATGAAATTCGGCTTCTACTCATACTTCAAGTCTCGCCGTCAAGTTTCAAGTTTCGGCAAGCCTATACCTCGACAAATCTTGAAGTAGGGATATCTGTAGACATCAAAATTTTAATTGAATTAATCCATACGAAATTTGAATTACATTCTAAGTTTTTACTAAATCAAATTTTGGTTAATAAAATTAAATTAATTATTTAAGTCAAAATTACATGATTTTAGATGAAATCCAAATTATATTTGGGTTAGTTCATTAAGTTGAGCCTCTACAAGATGAGCCCAGCCATGTCTTTCTAGCCCAAGGTCTGCTAGAATTACTTGGAGATAAAAATATCTCCAAACTCTAGCTCACACCTTTTATAAAGACATCTTGAAAGTTGCGGCATCTTGACGAGAGGCAAATGAGAGCAACGAAGGAGAGTTCGAGAGACGTTTTCCCGGAAGAATAATCCAAAGTGTTGCTCAAAGTTCTCTGAGATTCAACACATCAAGAGAATCATCATTTATTCGAGAAAGACGCTATACTGACCCTCGAATCAAGGCGAACAACACGAAGATTAGAATAAAAGGATACATATAGAGTTGTATCCACAAAATAATTAATAAAATAATTTTTTCTTACATTTATTTTATGATTGCAGTTATTTATTTTCTGCTAAAATTCATCGTGAACAATGAATTCTTCATTACTATATTTTCCTTTCATATCGTTTCTGTTATGTTTTACTTTTGCCGAGGTCTATCAAAACTCTCTACATTCACAAAGTAGGATTAAGAGTGTGTGCTCACCATTCTCTCCAAACCCACTTGTAGAATTACAATTGATATGTCATTATTATTGTTTTTGGATAGTCGTCAATATCCAATTATCAATTTTTTTTTTAAACTTCAACTAGAAATCAACAACCCGAAAAATGTGAAGAAAGTGCAAAGAGGTTCACAAAGTTTATGAACCGACCGAACCTGGCGATGTTTAAGAGAACCGGTGAGTGAATTAGGAATTATTAGGCGTGTCTTGCGCGCCACGAAGATGCCCACCTGAACCCGAACTTACATAGACTCGATAGAAAAGCTCCAGGGTGATCGCAGATTTGCACTACACACTTCAATTATGGCATCAATAAGACGTCTTGCAAGAGCTCTCCACTCTCATTACAGAACGCTAGCTGCTTCTCCTTCCCTTTCTCCATCTCCTAGTCTTCCGCACAATGGTATGCTCTATGAATTCTGCTACCGCATTTTGTTCAATATATAGGCGCTGTTTATGTAGTTTGGCTTAATCTTCTCGTACTAGTTCTAGCTTAGTCGTTACGAAATTGCTGCAATTTTTTGCAATCTGGTTGAGTATACATGTGATCATGCATTTGGTACTTTGTACAATTATACGCATTGGCTTAACTGGCGGAATTCCTATATTTTAATTTCCTGATACTAAGGATTGCCCGTTTACTTGTTGCAATTTAATTGTGATAAGCTATGCCTCTTGTAAATTGTGTACTACTATTTAATTAGAGTTTGGTAGATTATGATAGCTTTAATCCCGGCACTTAGATTGCTGTTGAATTTTGATCCTAAACCCTAGACCCTAGACCTAAAGTTGTTAGAGAAGGGGCATTTCAAATATGATTCTGATACGAATTGAGCTGGAACCAAATTCGCTGAAGGAAATTAAGCTAGCTATGAAGAAGAAGAAACTAGAAACTAGGGAATTCTCATTCATTATAATTTCCAAACAGCTACAAAGATGAATGTATATCACGTGTTTTCCTCCCAAAAGGGCCTCAGTCTAAAAGTGTTAATTGAAAATATAAAAAGGGGTCTATGCGTAATTGACCCAACTTGTTCTTACATTCTGTATCATTCAGAGATACAGACTGTAAAACCTCTATTAGAAGACTATTTTAATTTTCCTTATAAAAAATACCTCTATTAGAAGACTCCTAGCCAAAAGTGGAAGAAAGCATGCAAATCAGGAGATAATTCAGACCAAGAGGGTCTCAAGGAGGGCAAATTCAACAAAGGTTAAATGATGATTAAAGCCTTAATTTGGAATATTAGGTCTGTTAATACACAACAGACTTTTAAGAGACTCATCAAGTTACAAAATCAATACAAGTGTTTCAAGTTGCTTTGATGGAACCTTTTTAGAATTGTAGACATTTGCAGAAGTATAAAAGAAGGCTTATATGGAGACTGCTATTGCTAATAAGAATGGGAAGATATGGATATTTATGGATGCTGCAGTCCAGTGAGAAGTGTTGATGGATGCAATTCAGCAAATCACTTTGAAGATTCATCATCAGGAGATAGAAAAAGATATCATTGCAACTTCTGTCTATGCTAAATGTGATGAAGGAGAAAGAGAAGAACTATGGGATAATCTCTATCAGTTGGCAAGTACTATGTCTTTTCCATGGATGGTTGAAGGAGATTTTAATGTTATCTTAGCAGAAGAGGAGAAATTGGAGGGTGTACCTGTCACACTGGCTGAATGTGAAGATTGTGCTTACTGTGTGAATTCTTGTGAACTGTTAGACTTGGGTTTTAAAGGAAGCCTATTCACTTGGTGGAATGGTAGGGAAGCAGAGGACTGTATCTTTAAGAGATTGGACAGAATCTTGATTAATTCTATTTACCAGGAGAATTTCCCACAGATTGAAGTGGAGCACCTGACAAGAACTGGGTCTGATCATTCCCCACTACTCTTATCATGTGGCGATGAAATTATTAGTATTAAGAAACCTTTTAGGTTCTTGAATTTTTGGACTCATTTCAGGATGTGGCAAAGCAACACTGGCAGACAGTTTGTGGGAACCCCTTTCTTGGCCTTTAAGCAGAGATTAAAAAATCTGAAAAAAGCTTTATCTGAATGGAGTAGGAAGACCTATGGTGACATTTTCAAGCACCTTTCTATTAGAGAAGAGGTGGTAAGGGTAAAAGAACAATTATTTGAGGAAGACCCTAGTGTGATCAATAGAATAGTACTGCAGAAGGCCCAAACAGAATTGAAAAAGTGTTTGCACATTGAAGAACAGTACTAGAGACAGTAAGCAGGGATTACTTGGTTTACAGAGGGAGATAGAAACACTAATTTTTTCCACAACATTGTTAATGGCAACAACAACAACAACAACAACATACCCAGTGAAATTCCACAACGTGGGGTCTGTGGAGGGTAGAATGTACACAGACCTTACCTCCACCTTGGTAGGTAGAGTGGCTGTTTTCGGGACCCCCTTGGCTCAAGACAAAGCATAATCATGCAAAACAAGCAAAGCAAAACAAAGTATGAGAAACGGTCAGACTCAAACCATGTTGATGGCAAAAGGAAAAAATTACAGATACAAAGGATTCAGGATTCTAATGGTGTTTGGCTGGAATCACAGGAGCAAATGTCAGAAGAGGCAGTGAAGTTCTTTAGAAATCAGTTTACTCAGCAGGGAGATACTATGGACTTTGGGATTCTCCAGCATATCCTATCCATGGTAACTCATGAGAAGAATGTACTACTTTGTTCATATCCATCAAAGGAGAAAGTTAAAAGGGCAGTCCTAGCTTTGGAGGGAGACAATGCTAGTGGACCAGATGGGTTTACTGGCTTATTTTACCAACAATGTTGGGACATTGTGGGAAATGATGTACATGCTGTTGTCCTGGCTTTCTTTGATGGTAAGGAGCTTCCTAAATCCATCACCCATACCAACCTGATTCTTATCCCAAAGAAGCAAACAGTGCAATCTTTCTCAGATGAGGCCCATAAGTTTATCTAATTTCATTAATAAGGTGATCTCTAAGGTTCTACATGACAGGTTGTTAAGCATTCTTCCCTCTTCGATTTTATCAGATCAGTCAGGCTTTGTGAAAGGAAGGAGTATATTTGAGAATATTCTACTCAGTCAGGAGATAGTCTCAGATATTAGAATTAGGGGTAAGCCTGCAAATGTTGTTATCAAACTAGACATGACTAAAGCCTATGACAGAGTATCCTGAAAATATCTAATATATGTGTTAAGAGAGATGGGATTTGCAGAACATCTTATTAACATGATCAGGAGCTTATTAGAGAATAACTGATATTCTGTGTTGCTGAATGGCCAAGCTACTGGATTTTTTCATTCTACTAGAGGAGTGAAACAAGGGGACCCTCTTTCTCCAGCCTTGTTCTTGTTATCTGCAGAGGTATTGTCTAAGGCCTTGAATGCTTTATTTGAGGATGATAAGTACATTGGGTTTGGGATGCCAAAGTGGACTAATCCCCTAAACCACTTAGCTTATGCTGATGACACTATTAGTTTTGTTTCTGCTGATTCATACTCTCTAAGGAACATCATGCAGGTTCTGAGGAAGTATGAACAAACTTCTGGGCAACTGATTAATAGATCCAAGAGTTCTTTCTATATGTATTCTAAGGCTGGCAATGATTTGGTACAATCAGTAGAGGACATCACTGTTTTTTCTAAAGGACAATTCCCCTTGACCTACTTAGGGTGTCCTATTTTTCACTCCAGGAAGAAGAAGATTTACTACTCAGATTTATTCAAGAAAGTGAAAGGGAAACTTCATTCTTGGAAAGGTAAGTTGCTCTCATTTGGAGGAAAAGCAGTGCTGATTAATAGTGTTCTTCAAAATATGCCAATTTACCTACTTTTAGTGATAGCTCCCCCTAAATGTGTCATCAAAGAACTTCATAGAATTTTTGCCATATTCTTTTGGAGTACTAAAGAAGAAGGGAGAAGTAGACATTGGGTATCCTGGAAGGATATATGTCTTCCAACCCAAGAGGGCGGTTTGGGGTTTAAATCACTTTTTGATGTTTCCAATGCTTTATTTGCCAAATTATGGTGGAGATTTAGAACATCATCATCTTTATGGGTGAATTATGTGGAATAAATATTGTAAAAAGGTGATACCCACTTTGGTACAATGGAAAGGTGAAACTCAAGTGTGGAAGAAAATGCTACAGGCAAGAGAAGCCATAGAACATGAAATATGGTGGGAAGTTAAAGGGGGGACTTCTAATGTGTGGTATGAAAGTTGGACTAAGTTGGGTGCTTTGCACTACTTGGTTCCCATAGAATATCCCATAATGAAGAACTTGAAAATGTAGCAGACCTAATAGAGGGAGGAGTTTGGAAAGATCAGTTACTGGAGCAGTCTTTTCCAACAGACATAGTGGAATACATAAAATCAGAAATTCACATAAGAGAGCTGGAAGGAAATTGGGATAGACCTTGGTGGGATGCCTATTAGCACAGATAAGTTTTCTGTAAAGAGTGCTTGGAACATTTTGAGACAAAGGGATCATGAAAAGGCTGATTTTAAACACTTGTGGATTAAGGGGGTGCCTTTCAAGATATTTTTTTTATATGGAGATTATGGAAAAATGTCATTCCTACTGATGACACTTTAATGAGGATAAGAACCCCTATTGTTTCAAGATGCTACTGTTGTACAGTTCCTCAACAGGAGACTATACAACACCTCTTCCTAACAAGCAAATTTGCTTCAGATGTATGGGAAAAATTTAAACAAGCAGTGGGTATCCAGATCAGTCTCACTCAGATTCAGCAAGTTATCAGAACTTGTTGGAAAATAGTGTGCTGAGAAATTTAGACCTATTTTACATGCTGTGCCTGCTATGATCATTTGGGAGTTGTGGAAGAGAAGAAACACAATCAAACATGGAGGACCGAAGAGAAGAAACACAATCAAACATGGAGGACCGGTGAGTTTTAATAGAGTTATTCATGAGATTAATAGAAACCTGTATTATCTAACAAAGAGCAAATATCCCTGGCTTAAGAACATTCCTTTTCTATGGCCTGATCTGGTGACTTTTCTGGAAGGATACAAGCCTATTTTAATCACCAAAATTGTTTACTGGAAGTTGCCATTTGAGAATTGGTTTAAGTGCAATACTGATGGAGCTGCTAAAGGTAATCCTGGTCCTAGTTCATATGGATTCTGTGTAAAGGATTGGAAAGGAGATTTGATATATGCAGAATGCAAGGCAGAATGGGGCTAAATTCTAATGTTGTGGCAGAGGCAAGAGCTATGATGGAGGGGCTGATATACTGTGTGAATCATGACTTACATCCTTTAATATTGGAGACAGACTCTTTAATGCTGAAGAATGTGGTTGATGGGGAATGGGATCCTCCATGGTGTATTATCAGAGGTGGATACAATCAAGAGACTGAAGGATGGATTTAATGTCATCATACACCATGTATTCAGGGAAGGGAATACATTGGCAGACTTTTTAACTAACCTAGCTTTTGATTTTGTAGGTACAACAAGATTTAATTCTTTCTCTGAGTTACCTAGTGCAGGGAGGAGGATTATAAATTTGGACAAACAGCAAGTACCCAATCTCAGAATTATGAATGCAAAGAACACTGGATCAAGTCTGGCCTTAGTAATTCTGTTTTGCTAACTTCAAACCAATCAATAGGTGATCTACGCCTCCGCCCATACAAGGCTTCAAACGGTGCCATCTTGATACTGGCATGATATTTATAACCTTACATAAACTCAATGAGAGGCAAATGATCATCCCAATTACCTTTAAAGTCTAGGACACATGCTCTCAACATATCTTCGAGCGTCTCGGTAGTGTGCCCTGCTTGAAAATCTATTTAAGGGTGAAAAGTGATACTGAGACTTATCTTGGTACCTAATCCTTTCTGAAAGGACTTCCAAAAGTTTGTTGTGAACTGGACACCTCGATCAGAAACAATGGATATTGGAGTCCCATGAAATCTGACAATTTCCTGTGTATGCTACTTGGCGTAGTCTTCTGCTGTATCTGTGGCCCTCACTAGAAAGGGTATCCTGTCTTAGTATGTCGCTCCGCAATTCCCAAATGAAATTATGCTTTCTAAATGAGCGAGGTACCTTGGTAAAAAGTCCATGTTTATCATTTCTACTCAGTACTATCTGCATTCGGTGCTAAACCAACGGGCTTCTGGTGCTCGACTTTCATCTGCTAATAATTCGGACACTTTGCCACGAAATTTGCTACGTTCTTTTTCATATCGTTCCATCAATAGATCTCCTTAAAATCATGATACATCTTTGTGGAACCTGGGTGAATGAAATATCTGGAATTGTGGGCTTCAGACATAATTCGCTCGCTGAGCCTATCTATGTCTGGAACGCATAGTCTGCCTCTATACTTCAAAGTACCATCATCCCCCCTTGTTCAAAAGTTGTCGTCTTGTGTTTGTGAATCTCCTCTTTCAGTTGCAATAAGTAGGGATCACCAAACTATTTCTCATTCACTTCAGCTACTAAGGAGGATTCAACCCTACTCTAAACAACAATGCCACTATCTTCAGAGTCCAAGAGTCGGACTCCTAGGTTTGCCATATAATGAACTGCTCTCGCTATGATTCTCCTGGATACCTTAACATGACCTAAACTCCTCGTACATGGTTTCTTTCTGAGAGGTTACCTGAAATACCCCTAATACTGTTGTGCGCTGGGTCTTTGATGAGCATCCTGAAAATTAGAGTCTCGTGCAATGGCATCACCCCTGTGACACATATTTGGGCATGATCTTATAACTTTTCTGAGATCGCTTTACCAATAATAACTAAGCTCGACGATCATTCTACTCACTTCGTGTTTCTTACACACGTTAGGCACATTCTTTGTGGCGATTATATCATTTTCCCTTCATTACTGATCTGAGTTTCTTCATATCCCATGCTAACTATTTGGATTTCAAATGTCCAACTAGACTTACTGACGACTTATACACCTCTCCCTTAGACCAAAGGTTAAGGTCTTATACTTGCGGATCCTTCTCTTTTCTTGGGATCCGAACAACTTTCCTTACCTTCTGCAATTCCTTTGCACTTCACGTCACTGACGACTCATCTTTTGTCTCACTTCTGAGCAATCTTTCTTACCAGGAAAACTGAATTACTTACATAAATAGAAAGTTAATGTATTCGCAACTATCATACATAATCTTAATGGCTTAACTCTGCTCACACTGTCAACCTTAAGGAAACCCCTTTTCGATAACTCTTAACGGTTATTCTTTCGTAGTTTACTCTCTTACGGTTTGGCTGCTTTCTTCTTCCACTAATCACTATACCTCGAATTTAACTGAAACCCTTGGGTTCTAACTCACATTCGGATGTATTCAAACTGTCATCCACTTACTAGTGTTCATCTTACTAAGGAAATCAAATCTTACCTCTACTAACTCTGCTGAAATTGCTAATGCATTGTATCTACTCAAAACGTACTTACTATTCTTTCGTTAACCACAGCTAGCATCATGTTCTCTTATTCTACTTTGAATACTAAAGTGAAGCATAAGGTTATTTCTAACTCCATCATCATCCGACGTATTCTACGGTCATATACTATCTTTTTTGAACTATAGATCTTAGAAAGGGCAGCCCGGTGCACTAAGCTCCCGCTATGCGCGGGGTCTGGGGAAGTGTCGGACCACAAGGGTCTATTGTACGCAGCCTTACCTTGCAAACAGCCTGCGGGTAAAATGCATGGTAAGGTCACGTACAACCGACCCTCGTGGTCCGGCCCTTCCCCGGACCCCACGCATAGCGGGAGCTTAGTGCACCGGGCGGCCCTTTTTTAGACATAGATCACACTTAGAGAAATTTCATCTGTATTAAACGAAAAATTGGAACAACTAACCCTAAACTTTCTATACACTTCAAAATCATATGAGACTATACACATCCAGGGTAAACACTTAATCACATAACCTAAGAGGGAACTGTCATATCTTTTATCTCATAGTAATATTTGCTTCTTGTAGTAACTTACTAACATAGTACTTTCTAGTTCTAATCTGAATAAAGTTGAACAATTAAAAATATTTCCAAAATTTCACTATCGTCTGTCCTTTGTTCTCATTTCGTACACCATATCCCCTTATCCATGTACATGAGTCGTATAAAAACATATCTTTTATCATACGTCTCGACTCATATTCAATTTTTTCCTTAAGCTCTTTTCTGTTCAAAACAATAGTGATCAATTTATATGCCCGTTGTAGCTAAATTCTTAACCTGTTACCCCATGGGGTCTGACATATGATCTATCATCATCATACATGTGGCTCCACATCCAAAAATCAAAAATAAAATTATTCTGTGAGGTATAGAACATATATATATACTATCATCCACCAACTTGTCCTTCAGAGTGTACCACTATCTGATAATTTACTTCATGCGCCATTTGGCGAGTCTTGGGCCTTAACCCAGACTTAGAACATATGAAGATTTCGCTATGGTCACTGTTACTTACACTTCCTTTCAACACCCAATAGCACCACAATATATTCTCACAAGTCACAAGAATCTGGATACACTGAAAACTGGAAATCTGATAACTAAATAACTGAATACTCGCGTACTGAATAACCATAGCTCTGCTAACTGAAAGACTGCATAACTGGTAACTGAGGTAAACTGATAACCGTAAAACATGATACCTGCTTTTGTACTTTCTGATAAGGGTTATGCCCTAGTATGTAGTAACTATTTGTCCCACTTTCAATATCACTTCAAGTCTCATCTGTTAACAACATGCACTCCACTATTATAACTCAATGGGTGACCTTCTCTTGGATTGTGAATTACCTGCTTGTTTCTTACGCATTCGATCCAGAATTCGATAAGAAAGAAGGTTACTTATTGCTCTAAGCTTCATGGCATGATCTAGAGTAGAAAGAATGATAACTTTCCCTAAATGACTTGTAGCCTCCCAATTATAAGTGTGGCGCGCTTCACACCCATAAGTAGGAATCTACTAGACACAGCTTCATAGACTCCCTAGGACACTTGAACCTAATGCTCTGATACCAAGCTTTGTCACGCCCGAAACCTGGGCTTGGACGTAACACGGCACTCCGTGCCTGACTACATGTGACCGAGCGAACCAACTGGCTGGCTGAATCAACATGTGATATCATAACATGCTAAATGTGGAAAATAAATTAATACATGCTGATATACTTTAAGTCTGAATGATATAAATCAAAGTGGGGAATAAGTCTGAAGTATATGAATGTAGCTGATATGGCTAACACACAAGCGTGCTAAGTACTGATTGACTGATGTTCTAGTCTATGAAGCCTCTAAGAATAATGAAGTACTGACTGTTACCGGGACAAGGCCCCCGACATACTAGACTGTCTGAAATAGCTAATGACTGTAAATAAGATAACACCCCGAAAGATTGGGGCTCACCAAATCAGCTGATACTAGAACCTAGCAAGCTGAGTTGTCAACTTATAGATTGTGACCTGTATCGCGAGATGCAGGCCCCGGGCGAAGGGATGTTAGTAAATTTGAATTGCACTAGTATTTAAAACCAACTGAAAGAATAATAGCTGTGGGGTGCTCGGGTAAGGGCAGCCCAAATCAATAAATAGATAATGTACTGAAACTGAACTGATAACTGATAATTGATAATTGAAGTGAACAAAAGAAGTATATGAATACTTCCTGTTCTGAAATGGTGTTCTGAAATGGAGAATCACCCTAGTTAACTGAAATAACAAACTGTGGCCTTGAGCCTAATATATGTGCACAAATCTGTGGCCTTGGGCCTAAATACATCTGTGGCCTTGGGCCCAAATACAGGTGTTCAACATAAACAATTTATAATAAGGAACTGAAAATTTATATTGTAATACATGATACTTGAATGTTGAATTATACCAATATGAGATACTGAACATGAATTCATATTGAAGGTCTGATATAAAATACTGATATGGGACATGGATTCATGAACTATTCATGGATATTAGAGTAGTCTTTCTGTACAACATTTTTATAGTTTGAGAGTGAGACTCATGGAATATCAAACATGAGTCTATAAATAATACGTACTGAGTTCACAACAATCAAAGTGATAATTACGAACAACTACGAAGTTATAATCTTAAAGATAGACGTTCTGGTCTTTTCATAAAATAGGACATAATCTCAAATTCTGAAGTAACTTATAGTAATCTTGATGAACGAGGCATGGGATGATTAAAGACATTCCCACACGTAGAGAATTAGCCTCACATACCTTAATCGCTCCTAGCCACGAACTATGTTGTTTTCTGACGAAGAACACTCCAAACCCTAGCTTGAATTTCTGGCGAAGGATTTCGTTGTTAATCCTATGTTTTAGTTACAGGATCATGTTACTAATCATGATTTAATGCTAGAATTACTAAGGAATCGTTAGGAGCGAACTTACCTTGTTGTGGGAGGTTGAGAGGATTTTTGAACTAAGTGGGAGATGTCTCGAGGAGTTAGAGATATTTAAAATATGGAAAAATTCGCGTATTGCCAGAGAACGGCGCGTCCATGCCTAAGGCGGGTGCCCAGTGCTAGGCTTATTTTGACTGAGCTGATGATGATTGGTAAATCATGCATAACTTTTCATGCGGGTGTCCGATTGACCTCCACCATATACCGTTGTAAAGGTATTTCAAATAGCTACAATTTTCATGAAGGACGTATTCTCAAATTCCTTATAGAATATTCTGAATACTCGCTTGAAGTAAAGGCATTGCGCACACTCACTTGAAAACATGGCCCGTAGAGTAGCTTCCAACTATACTTTGCCCAAAGACTCTTCTTATAACTTGATTAGTCTTCAAAACACTTCCTATACTCCTCATATTAGTTCCATTACGTTCCATTGTATGGGTCAAACCTTAGCCCGAAGGTACGGGGTTACATATTGTGAGGCTTGGGGATATCTCCGGTCTGTTTTGAAGTGCTACCGAGATTTGCAGATTTTAAACTAGAGTTTGTGTTACAGGAAATTTTGGGTGTCACGGACGTACATTTTCTTCAAGATCTGTACCTTCAACTACTATTCCTGCCACTTTAGCTGGACTGCTTGGAGTTGGAGTCCTCGATGTAGCTTATGCAGATTCTGATGAGGTCAACATGCATTATTGATGTTAATTTTTGTCCATAGGTGTTTATATTTCCATGACGTGTCCTCTGTAATTATAATTAATCAAGCACACCTCACTAATAATTGCAACCATATTCCACAATCAAGCATACCTCCAACCTGTGAAATTCCGCTAATAATTGAAAGCCTTGTTTCACGACTCGGGGTAAAACTTGAAGATCCTACTGCAGCATCAAATATGATGTTACGTGCTTGGGAGAGGTTAGTTAAGCACTGCTTTGATGATGTCTGATCAATTTGCACCAATATTACAGTTCATGTCATTTGGAAAATTTAAAATGTGTTTTGATATTCATAGCCTGTCTTGTTTGCTTCATCGATTGAATGTCCTGGTCTCTTAAAAGGTTTTTCTGTCTGTCGCAGTGGGGTTGCCTGGCAACTGGCACTTAGCCGTCCCCAAAAGAAAAATGGAGCTGCAGGGGAGCAGGCTGGTGAAAGGGATACAAATCCTTATGACGAAGATTTATGCATTCTTATATTTCGCCCACTCATTAGCGCCGACAAAGCTGTACACTTCTGTAACTTTTGAACCACATTATGTTGGAATCACCTTGCATTACTGTGCTTCCTCTGGCTTGCAAATTACAACCTACCTAATGTTGGAAACTAATGTGAGTTTCTGCAATTATGGGCAGGAAATTGAGTTTATGAAGCCTGGGAGCTTTACTGAAGAGGAGCTTGACGCTTTGCTACAATTAGCAGGACAACAAAAAACACTGGACTTGAGATCAAGAGGAGATGCAGGCCCAGTTCCTTCTGCAGATAAAACAGTTACTACTCTAGAGTCTATAGGAGTAAAAATCTTTGGTATTAATGCGTCCAATAATGGTAATCCAAAAGCTAATATTGCCTGGGAGAATATTGCTGGATAGAATCAACAGAAATGGTAACTGACTCTGATTTGAATAATCACATCTGTGCATCTTCTACAACCCTGGTTCAAGATGAAGCATTTATCTTGTTCTCCACTAACCAAATGTTAAACTGGAGATAGGATATGGAGTTTGGATTAGTCTTTCTTTTCCCTGAAAGGTAGATACTAGGTATTATCTAGAAAATGGAGATGTGTCTTGCTGTATAACCTTATCGTTGGTTGGGGTGAAAAGATGAAGGGTGAGAGGAAAGTAAGTAAAAGAGGAAAATTGGTTTTGTTTTCTGAAAATGTTAGCAGTATTGATGTCAAAAAAAAACACTAAGAAAGTGCTGTGGTTACATCCAAAAGATTACAGAAAGAGAATAAAAGAAAAAATCTGACTGCCTATACGAAAGATATGATGAACTGTAAGAGGTTTTTCAGCTTCATTTACCCATTCTAATCTACACCAAAAGGATAGCAAGATAATACAATCAGATTTTACTTTCATTACAGAGTTCTGTTCATCTTCAAAACGTTTTCTGTTTCGATCTTTCCACATAAAACACCAGCTGCAAGCAGGAAGTGCATACCAAGTCTCCTTTAACTTCTTGTTCAACCCCCTTTGTTCATCCACAAAAAGAAAATCTTTAGTTGTTCTTGGCGTAGTCCATTTCATGCCAAGAGGTTGAAAAACAGTTTCCAAATTTCAGAGGTGACAGAACAATGCAAAAACAATTGATTATTGGATTCAGCTTCTTCTCCACACAAATGACATCTGGTGACTAACTGTATACCCATTCTTTGAAAATTATCCTGTGTCAGACATGCTTCTTTCGGTACCAGGCACATAAAACACATAACCTGAAACGAAGAAAGTGAGCTGAAAATTTCTGAAATTCTCTACATTTCCCAGTCATTGGTGTTGCTCCTGAACCTAATTCAACTGGTTATTGTCCAAGCTTTATGTTAAAACCTAATATGAGGATGGCATTCTGTGTGATACTGTAGAGGGAAGGGAACTGATCTTCGAGAGGGGAATGACCTCGCCAGTTGTCTTTCCAGAATTCTTTTTCCGTTTCTTATTTTAAAACCAATATTCTGGGAGAAACTACGCCATAGTGCTCTGATGCTTTTCCAGACCCCAACTCCCTGTGCCCTGTGGTTATTTTCCCTGTGATCCAAAAGAGAATATCAGTTATTTTCCTTGATTGATGAGGGGGTGGCAGTTCATGAAATTCTTTTTGATCTCTTGCAAAAAGCTTTTCCAAAGACGTGTTTGTTTTAACTTTTTCTAGAAGTTCTTCACAAACAGTCTTTTCGATGAAGTGGTTTCAGGGTGTTTTTTCAAGAAAAGGTCTTCTTCCACCCACAACCACTAAAAAATCTTCAATAAAACTACGACTATCCAATACGTTTTCTTTTTGCACAAACCTTTTCTCCGACATACTGTTCCACAACTTTTCCAGAAGTTGTCTGAACGGCTACTTAGTTTCCCCTTTGTTACCATAACCCCTTTTTTGATAAGAAGCAAACATGATCCAAAATAACAAATGCGAATTAAAAAATTATAGGATCATATGAGAATATCTTAAATGACGAGCATTAGATGGATTTTCGTATGGACTATTGGTGCATGTGATCTTCCAAGTTCGTGATATCAAAATACCAGTAACGTGAAATTATCAAGCTTACCTCTTCTTTCTTTAAGTTGTAATTAATTTTGACAACATATGTGTTCCTAAATCTAGTGTGGCGAATTGTTTCTCTATCATGTTTGGGGCTGTATCAATCTAGATATTTGTTGCCTACAATCATTTACTTTCCCCTGAAACCATTTATGATACTGCACATCCATTGTATGTTAGGATTGACTGGATGGCCAATTCATGAAACATTTGTAGTAACTTGAATGTAGTTGTTTCATTCGTAGTATATTTGAAATCGTGCAAGAGTCCAAGTGACGTTGACTTTAATACTAGTACATACTTTATTGGTGAATGTGCATGTGCCAAGAATAGTACAAGTTTACTGGTGAGTGGTACCTCTTGTCAAGAATAGTATCTACATTGTCTTAAAGTTGATTTTCTAATTTCCAGGGATCGTGCAAGAGTCTAAGTGAGTTGGCTTTAATACTAGTATATACTTTATTGGTGAATGTGCATGTACCAAGAATAGTACAAGTTTACTGGTGAATGGTACCTCTTGTCAAGAATAGTATCTACATTGTCTTGAAGTGATCCCCTTTAGTTGATTTTCTAATTTCTAGGGAAATCGAAGATACAATACTGCTCGCTTTGCAAAATCCTGAAGTATATGATGATATTGCTCGTGGGACCCGGCGCAAGTTTGAGACGAACAGGCCCCGGGCAGTCTTATTTGAAGGTCCACCAGGTTTGAGCCCTATGCCTGAATGTTGAAGGCTTATATTCTAATCAGTGCGGAGACGCTCATTCAAATTCATAGATTGCTCCGATGCTCTTGTATATTATATTTGTATTTATGTGATCAGCCTGTTGTAATTATGATGCTCAAATTTTACCTTTTCTTTATTTATCTTGATGTTTCTGATCATAACCATATCTTTGCCTACTAGCGCTGTTTAATTTTCTGTGTAATTTAATGGACTTGGAATGACATAATTTGAGTTTGGCTGCTTTTATCCTCGTCATTAAATTTCTTGCAAATCTAACTATGTAGCCTACTAATGCACGTGGGAAGATAGAAAGATAGAGATCTACTGAGCGTTCTACAAACTTTCTTTTCTAGTGTGCATGTTTTGTGTTTTTAAATGATTTGGCTTGTACAGAGGGTTTTGATTTGCCAAGTTGACGTGAGCTAATTATACCAGCAACTGCACTAGCCTTATAAGTAATATAGTTTAGAGTAAGATGTCGATCTCATAAAGATTAGTTATATATACTTTACAAATTCACCTTGCCTTTAACATTATCTGGAAGTTCGATCAATTGTAGGTGTATATGTGAATCTGCAAATAACTTCGAACTATTTAACTAGGACACCTGAAGAAGGGAGCTAGGGATAACGCTTAAACAATGATGAATGAGGTCGGAAAATCAACTTCATGTAATGGTCGATCAAAGATTCATATACACATTCTTCACATTTTTAGTCCAACAAGATATGATTTGCTTCTCTCAATTAAGATAAATTATTATAAGCTCCATGTAAACATATTCCCGGTTAAGTTATGTATTTAGGTCCTTCATCAAAAGATAATGCATTAAGAATTGCTAAATACGATGTCCTCTATTTTAGTAGATCTAGCTCAAAAGGCTTCTCTCTCGGTTAAGGTCAAAAAGACCATCTTAAATGCTTTTGCTTCATTGGAATAAAACAATGTTATATCGCTCTTTTGGTTAGGTTTTAGCCCACATCAAGTGTAGATTTAGCCAAAACAAATTTTATCAGTTGGGGCTATCACCATCAATCATTAACTGTTGCTCAAAGCAAGTCACAGGCATGGATAACGCTATTCTTGAGGGAGGACTAAAGTTGTTAATATTGCCTAATACTCGTAACTAGGAGTTACATGAAGTATGTATGCAACCTTGGGAACTAAAATTGTTGCATGGCCTCATGTGCTGTCTCTTGACTCTTTATTTCAGATTTTCCTGGACCCTTATGCAAAATAAAGAACTGAACATTTTAATTAATTTAGGGGATTTAAAGGGTGGTTTTGTTGCTGTATTATCCACCTCTGCAGAGGAGTTAATAATGCTTGTTGATCTATGTACTTCTTGCAGGAACTGGAAAGACATCTTGTGCACGTGTTATAGCTAATCAAGCGGTACGCCAGTTCTCTCTTTTATAGCTTTCATCTCACCATTTTGTTGGTTTGTGCTATTGTTATTTGTCATCACCTGTATACAGGCTAGTCAATGTAGAGCACAATGACTATAATTATGTTTACGCATACTGGCCTTTGATTAGTTTTTCTTGCTGAAGATGTTATAACTAAGAACCCTTGATTCACAAGGAATTACTGATTTCTGTCCTAATCTGAAATCATTTGTCTGCTACAATAAACCTATCTTATGAAGTGAACCAAGTCCAGAATACAGATATTAAATACGTATAGAGAAACCTAAGCATGAATCCAGTTTGTGGAATGAAAAGGCAAAGGCAAGCTGATGCATTCAGGTCATTGAATAGATGTCAATAAAAAAGGAAAAAAGAAACTTGCTTCTATGACTGGAGATATATTAGTCCTGCAGATATCACTTTCCTGAAGCTCAAGTCCAATCTTTTGCATCTTAGCAAGCTTTTCTCTGCTGGTGCACCACAAAAATCTTCTTTATCCATTTATCCCGAGAAAGTACCCATAAAGCTCATCTATGTCAAAGGAGGTCATATTTAACTCCATATGCATTTCACTTTAAAATGCAAGTGTTTGGACCATCTGTATAGAGAGGAATATTTAACTAAGTAATTAAAAGGATTCATACTCGATCTTGCCGGAGCTTGCAGGATTTTGTAGAGTGCAACCAGGATGAATGTAAGAACTTAGATCTAGGCAGAGGTTGTAGGGGAAAATTGGGTGAGACCTTAGTCAGTGGAGTCACGGAAGTAATACCATGTGCTGTACACGCCAGTATGTAGGAAGTTAGTACTTGTATTATTTTATGTGATTCCTGTACTTGATAAGGTTCAATCTCTATTCCTGATACCTTCAGAAAAATAGTTTTTGAGTTCACTTGCATCCCTGAATCTTGAATATGACGGTGCCCATCTAAATGGAACTTCGGTTGTGAGAATGTCCCCTACCTGGTCTGATGTTGTCCTTGTCTTTTTATGTGCTTCAACAATTGAGATCCATACACCCATTTCAAAAAGCAGGAAACTTATAATCGTACAGACAGTGTGGCGAGTTTGGCAGGGTTCATCGGTGTTTCGGAGTTTTTATATTAATCTATTCCAAGTATTATTTTCCACCTTGCCCTGTGCAGCAGCAGTAGTTTTGAGGCTTTACATTATTTTCGTTGGTTTGATGAGCTTCTCTTCCGCTGTTGCAGGGTGTCCCATTGTTATATGTGCCATTGGAAATTATTATGTCAAAGTATTATGGTGAAAGTGAACGTCTGTTAGGGAAGGTGTTCTCACTTGCCAATGATCTCCCAGATGGTGCAATAATTTTCTTCGATGAGGTAATCCCTGAGACTGCAGTGACATAATTCTTCTTTTTCAGTTCTCTCTATAACTGTCAAAATTGTCTTCCAACAAATCCTCTATCCTTGTATCACTTTTTTGAACCACATATTACAGGTCGATTCTTTTGCTACTGCTCATGATGGCGAAACACACGAAGCAACACGCAGACTTTTATCGGTGCTATTACGGCAGGTACTGTTGGAAATCCTATATATGCTTAATCACTAGCATTAATATATGTAAATGATATGCGACAGAATGTTCGGACATAGTCTAGCACCCCTCGGGATATTTTTTAGTGTTCTGTAATACCTTCAAGAAAATTGTCAGTACAGTATTGTATAATACAGTAGGGCTTTGTTACTCGAGTCACACTGTGGAAGCAATCACATCTCTTATCTTTATTATGGTTTATATTTGACTCTAATTCTCCCTGTATTGTTAGAGACTCGTTGCGAAAGATAAAAGGCAGTATTTAAGCTTCCACATGCGGGAAGCAAGCAATAGCTTCTCAGAGGTGGTCTTGGAGGATTTGGCTTGAAAAAATATATGATGCTTATTTTAGTTTTATATTCATTTAGAAAGTGCATCTACTTCTACAATTTATATATATGATGACATTAGCAGTATTCATATATGGTGGCTAATCAAAAATTTACTTGGTGCAGATTAATGGATTTGAGCAGGAGAAGAAAGTAGTGGTAGTGGCTGCTACTAATAGAAAGCAAGACCGTGATCCTGCTTTAATTAGGTAAATGAGGTTATAGATGTCAAAATGATACCTTCTGAAACTTTGGCTCTCCCTAATTCATCATTTTCCTGTTGATTCCAGCCGATTTGACTCCATGATTACATTCCCCCTACCTGATCAACAGACTCGTCAAGAAATAGCGGCACAGTATGCAAAGCCTTTGACAGACACTGAATTATCTGAATTTGCAAGAGCCACGGAAGGGTAAGCATTTGTTGTTCAAACCGCTCCACCCTTAAAACAGATTATAGTGCTTACTTGTTGGTATTCTCAACTTCAGCAGATGATTTGGGGGATGTGGTTCTGAGCTATTGTGGTTTTCCAGTTTTAGATTTGTTATTATTTAGTAATATTTTCCCTCTTATCTTTTACTTTTATTTTCTCACTTGGGATCGTTGTAATAGATAGTACTCCCTATGTCCAATTTATGTGTCATACTTTCCCTTTATTTCTGTCCAAAAAAGAATGTCATACTTCCTTACTTAGAAACTATTTAACTTTAAACTTTTCATTTTACCCTTAATGAGATGATTTATAGCCATACAAATGTCTATGGCTTGTTTTAGATCATAAGTTCTAAAAGTCTCTTTCTTTTTAAACTATATGCCCAGTCAAACACTGCTACATAAATGGGGACGGAGGGAGTACTAATTAACATGTGAGAGTTCTGCTGACCACTCTTGGGTTTCTAACTACAGATTGTCTGGGCGGGACATGAGGGATGTCTGTCAGCAAGCGGAACGGCATTGGGCATCAAAGGTGTCACTTCTATATTTAAACTACATTTGTTCTGCTTCTTCCCTTGACAGGATATTGACACCTTTCCCCCTTTTAAATTTTTCTGTCTGGATGTTACAGATCATTCGTGGTCAAGCTCCTAAAGATGAAGGTAGTGGTGGTTCGCTTCCCCCTCTCCAAGATTACATTGACAGTGCTAGGAACAGGCGAAGAGGTCTGCTTGATGTTGAAATTCAGAACCGAAGCATGAATCCCGTTGCGAAGAAGCCTCAGTTTGATTTTGTATAATATTATCTTCTTCAGGTATGTCATCTCTTGTATGTGCATATGAAATCTACATTCGTAACTGCCGTGATTAGTCATCATTGGGTGCTATGCAATTATGATGGTTTATGCCGTTTATGTATGATGCGCACAAGAAAACACATTGTTCTGATTCACAAAGGTTGGCTGCGTAGCACGAAGACCATATGAAGATGGGTGGAAGTAGTAGGTAATTGTAGAATCAATGTCCTTGTTATAATTCTCAAATCATATCATCCAGTAAAAATCGCAAGAAATCCAAAACTTCATTGCTAGAAGTACGCATAGCGTGTAAGGACATTCATACTTCATTGACAATCCTTATGCTGCAGTCTTTACATTGAGATCATTGGAATTGGAAACATGTAATGAAAAAATTGTCATCTTGTTATTGGAATATGTAAATAGGGACTGTTTTAAAGTTTGAAGCTTGTTTCACGCTATCCCTCGTTTGGGGGTCCTCATTAGCTGCTTCTTTTGTTTTCGTGTTTGCTATCTTCATTATTTCCCTTTCACATGTAAGGATCATGGATCCTAAGAAATATGATGTGCACTTCATAAAGCTTGTGGTCCGCCACAACTTGTGATTTAGTTAAAGCTTTACTTACGATAATATGTCTTAACCTAACAGTGCATTATGTTACTCTAAAGTCAATTGAAGTAATCATATGAGTAGGTGAGTTTAAGTTGGGTCGAAGTCTAAATATCCTAACTTTTTAGATAATTCTCTTTATTTCTCACAAAATCACCAGAAGTATATACCATAATCTCTTTATCATGGAAAAAAGTACAACATACCCGTGTAGTTCACAAGTGGAGTCTATGGAAAAAAGTACAACATACATGTGTAGTTCACAAGTGGAGTCTATGAAAAAAGTACATAAAAATATTAAATATTTGAGAAACAAATTATGAATAAATGGATCAACCTTCTAAAAATCACAAAATGGTCATGATTAATGCCTTAATTTATTCCTAGTGAAATAACGTGCTAGTCAAAATGCCATAATTCAAATTGAAATAATACGAGTTCAAAACGTATTACATGCGAGATGTTTCTAATTTTCCTAGTAACAATTTGTGAAACACGATACTTATCTTAATGCCAATTTTCTTGCTTGACTTGAAGCCATCTCATGTAATGGGAATTCTAATACAAACGAGTAAATTTTCAAATAAAAATACACTTGATAGGAAGAAAACACTTTTACCAACTCAATGCATACATCAAAATTCAAATTATACTAATTTATCATAGTTAAAGTGATAAATTGATAAGAATAGCTATAGTTAATGATAAATCTAAGAAAGACTTGTATCACAATATTATTGTTTTAATATATGCACTAAACTAGTTGAATATTAATGGTAGTGTCAAGACGCAAATTGAATATGTTATTTTTAGAGAATTTTTTAGGAATGATCAAGAAAAGTAGATGTTAAAACACTCAAATAAGATAAAATCTACTTTTTGAACACAGAATTCTGGAGCATTAAAAAAGAATTACAGTTAACCAAAAATATTGAATACAAAGACTTGGAAGCGAAAACTGTCTTACAGTCCAGCTTATAATTAAGAAGGATATACAATGTGACGCCTTTCATTTCAGGCAAAAGAAAGACTCAAATATGAAGAAAATTTGCTAATATGATCAAATATTTAGAATTTCTTTTTCACAACAGATCTATGCCAAGATAGATGAACAATTAAATTTTTTATAATTTTCTTTTGAAATAATTACGTTGTATATTAATTAGGATAACAATGCTATTAAAATTGATTCACATTTTTAAAGCTTACAAAGAATAACCCACTCCCTCCTCCCTCCCCCCTCCCTCCCCCCTCTCTCTATATATATATATTTCCCATACACCGTCACCGCTAACTGTCACCGCTCACCACCGACCACAATTTAGGTAAAGCTCTCACCCCTACAAATATATACTACAAACACCTAAATTCTGTTTCTCTCGTTAATCTGCTTATTATATATTTTTTTTGTATAAATATGTATAAGTGCACATTTTCATATATAATATTGTATAATAACATGTTTTTTTAACAACAACAAAGACGTTACCTCTGTGAACCAGATCTATGTTTTACCCACTTATACTATATTGTATAATTATGTATAAATGTGTATAAATATGTATTTTCATGTATAATATTGTATAATTATATTTTTAGTGTATATACCTAGATATTATACACTTTCATACATATATACATAATATACATGTCTTTTGTATATAAATGTCTAATATTGTATATAAGTATTTTTGGGCTATATTTTTACAATGTAAGTCAACGAATTGTACATTTCTAAAATCTCCCCTTCCTTTTATCTTGTCTTTATTTTGTGTAAGACTTCTTTCTTTATTAACCCTTGTGGCCTTGATTTTTTTTAAAAAATGTCGAACTGGCTCCGCTTGTCAACGTAATAACAAAACAAAGAATGAAAACCGAAAAACAGTAGCCCAGCTGATTAGCATATCCTAGCCGTCCCCTCTCGGCAATGTCTTCCCGGGATAGCAAGAAGCCGTCACGGCAACCCTCGACTGGCCGCGCCGGCGGTATCCGAACACTATCTGATCTCAACCGTCCTTCCGGCCACGATTCCGACAGCGACTCTGATAATCCTCAAGAATACTACACTGGCGGTGAAAAGAGGCAAATCCTTTTACTCTAACCCTAGCTCCTCTTTTCTTCTTTGTGTTAGTTACCTAGTTGACTAGAGTATTCAATCCTTGTTATTTAAAGACTTTTTAATTTATTCATCTACTTTTCTCCCTATTTTTAGTTTGATTATTTCTGTTTGGTTATATTCACTTGATTTGTTATATATGTCAAAAAATTCCGTTTATTGTTTCTTAACTTGCCACTTGGAGTGTTGAGTGTTGTTATGTTTGTTGGAAATTTACTAATGTGGAATTAAGTATATCCCATTATTCATGACTCAAACAATTGGGGCCCCGCACGTCGGAAATGTCGTTTCCACACACGTACACACGTAGTGCCAAGTATCGCAAATTTCATTAGTGAAAGAGATATTGGTACGTATGTAATACGTTTGAGACATAGAATGATGGACGGTTATTGGCCAAATGACAAAGTATTCTACGTTGGTAAACGAAGGAAGAAGTGTAAGACGAAACGAGTCGGAAATCGCTGCGGAGCCATGAAGGGCCGCGGCGGAACACCGTCGGAGCCGCGGCGCTAATTGGGTGGCCAGTCACTGGAGCCGCGGCGCTTTGGAGGCTGAATGCTGCGACGGGAAATTGAAAAGTTTTGACCTTTCGGCTGGTGTTGGAGCATTGAATCTCCATTACTTGGCACATGAATTCAACCATTATTTGGCTGAATGTAACCCCTCAATAAGTGTCAGTACATTGGCTATTGAAGGCCATTAGTTGGCTAGTTGAGGGGTCATCTCCTTACACTATAAATTGAGGCATTTGTCTCAATTGTTGAACACTACACTCAGAAATATTTACAGAATTTTCTAACATCTTCTTCTTCCTCTCTAGCAAGTTTACTACACTCAAAGTCCTTCAAGAGTAACACTTGAGTTTTCTTTGCTCAATTGTTAAGTTGTTGTTGTATCTTGAGAGATATTGCCCGACAAAGGAGATATACGGGGCAATCTTGTCTTAAAGACAGAGTGCCATCACTCGATTAAGCAAATCACACAAGGAGTTTGTTTCATTCTTGATTTCCAGTTTTGTTATAATATTTAGTTTATCCTCTCTAGTAATTGTAATATTTACTTACTTTCACAATTTTAAGACAAGATTTGGTAAGTGCTTAGAAAGATGACTGGAAGAGAACAACTCGCTTCTGATTCTGCTGCTGCTGCTACTACTTAAGGCAACCCCTCTGCCTTCTCCACTACTCATGGCACACCCAATGCCTTTCCGGCTGCTCAGGGGCTCAAGGAAACGTTGTCGTTCCTCCCCCCACGGGATTCCACCATGAACGCCCTGAAAAGTTCATGGGCTCCAACTTCAAGAGATGGCAACAGAAGATGTTATTCTATCTGACTGTTATGGGAATGACTCGTTTCCTAACAGAAGATCATCCACAAGCTGGAAATGAAGTGGACTCTTCGCCTACTGAAACGGTTGAAGGGGGCCAAGGTATCCATGTCATTAATAGAGTCATAGTGATTTCATGTGTAAGAACTATATTTTGAACTGCTTGTGAGACCCACTCTACACGGTGTATTGCACCGTAGGCACTGCCAAAGAGTTATGGAAAAAACTGCAAAAGAAGTACAACGCACAAGATGTTGGTACAAAGAAATTTATCATTGGGAAATTTCAAAATTTCAAATGTTGGATAGTAATACAGTGATGTCCCAAGTCCAGGAATTCCAAATGATTCTACATCACTTGGATTTGGAAGGTATGAAACCAAATGAGCAGTTTTTGGTTGTATCACTGATTGAAAAGTTACCTCCCTCGTGGAATGAGTTTATGGATTACTTAAAACTCAAGACAAAGGAGATGACCTTTGAAAAACTTATCATCAAACTTCAGATTCAGGAAGATAATAAAGTCTTGCCTAGGGGAAAACAACCCGCTGAGGCAAAGAAAAATCTGGCTGAGGCCAAAGGGAACCCAAGCAAGAAGCGCAAGTTCCAGAAAGACGGCAAGACCCATGCGGCAGAGAAGTTCAAAGGAAACTGTCACCACTGTAGGAAACCTGGTCACATGATTAAGGACTGTCGCAAGCTCAAGACTAAGCAACAAGAGAAGGCCAAGGCCAAAGGCAAGGCTCAGGCTAACGTCATCAAAGACAGGCTTCTGGACGACATGATTGAGGAGTTCTCGGCAGTGGTGCTTGAAGCAAACCTTGTTGAGAATCCCATGCAATGGTGTATGGACACGGGTGCTACCAGATACATCTGTTCCAATAGAGATGCCTTCTCCACTTATACACCAGTTACTTACAAGAAGTTGTTCATGGGTAACAACGCTTCCTCTGACGTGCTGGGGGTAGGAAAGGTAGTCCTGAAGTTGACTTCTGGAAAGGAGCTCACTCTGAAGGAGGTGATGCATGTTCTTGAGATTAAGAGAAATTTAATTTCAGGTCATTTATTGGTTAATGCTGGTTTTAGGCTAGTATTTGAGTCCAATAAGTTTGTAATCACCAAGAATGGAACCTTTATGGGAAGAGGCTTCGTATGTGAAGGCCTCTTCAAAGTTAACGCCATGTCTGTAATACGTGCAAACAATAATATTGAAGCTTCTTCTTACTTACTTGAGTCATCTAATTTATGACATCATAGATTAGGACATGTTAACTACAAGTCCATCCAAATGTTGGTTAAGTTTGAGTTGTTGCTGTCTATCAACGTAAAGCCTCAACATAAGTGTGAGGTGTGCGTAGAGACAAAACTCACAAAACTTCCTTTTCGATCCGTCGAAAGGAATACGGCTCTTCTTGAACTTATTCACACAGATATATGTGATTTGAAGTTTGCACAAACTAGGGGAGGGAACAAGTACTTTGTGACATTCATTGATGATAGCACAAGGTATTGTTACCTTTACTTGTTGAAAAGTAAATATGAAGCCTTTGAAGCGTTCCGACGTTACAAAGCAGAAGCTGAAAACCAACTTAGCATGCGGATTAAATCCATTCATAGCGATAGAGGGGGAGAATACGTAGCGCCATTTGAGGAATATTGTGCCGAATCAGGCATTGTACATCAAATGACGGCTCCATACTCACCTCAGTCGAACGGTGTTGCGGAACGCAAGAACCACACATTGAAGGAAATGATGAATGCCTTGCTCATCAATTCTGGTCTTCCCCAAAACATGTGGGGAGAAGCCGTCCTTACCGCTAATACGATTCTTAATAGAGTCCCACATAAGGGTAAGGAAAAAACTCCATATGAATCATGGAAGGAAAGAAACCCACCTATAAATATTTAAAGGTGTGGGGTTGTTTGGCAAATGTCGAAGTGCCCAAGCCAAAGCAGGTCAAGATTGGGCCTAAGACTGTAGATTGCATTTTCATCGGATATGCAAATAACAGTAGTGCTTATCGCTTCTTAGTGCATAAGTTAGATATTCGAGATATCCACGGGGGTACAATCATGGAATCAAGGAATGCTCAATTCTTTGAAGATACTTATCCTAGAAAGAAAAAAGACATAACCTGTCGCAAACGAAGTTACGAACAAAGCTCTCATGAATCGGGAGTCGTTGACTGCCCGAATCTAGATGGTTCAAATCTAGTGGACTTCGAAGTGGCCGAATATCCGGAATCTAGTGTTTCAGATTTTCAGAACTTGGAGACTCCAGAGATTGAACCAAGGCGAAGTAAAAGGGCCAGGAAGGATAAATCATTCGGTCCTGACTTTGTAGCTTATATGGTTGATGACGAACCAAGGACAATTGCTGAAGCATTGTCAACTTCAGAGGCACCGCTCTGAAAAGAAGATATTGAGAGTGAAATAGACTCCACCCTGTATAACCATACTTGGGAGTTGGTTGATCTTCCTCCGGAAATAAACCGTTGGGTTGTAAGTGGATACTCAAACGGAAGTATAAAGCCAGATGGGTCTATAGATAAGTACAAGGCCAGGTTGGTAGTCAAGGGCTATCGACAGAAGGAAGGCCTTGACTATTTTGACACGTACTCCCCGGTGTCTAGGATGACGTCCATACGAGTATTCATTGCGATCGCAACATTGCGTGACCTTGAGATACATCAAATGGATGTCAAGACATCCTTCCTAAATGGTGATTTGGAAGAAGAAATTTATATGGAACAACCCGAAGGATATGTGGTTCCAGGGCAAGAGAAGAAAGTCTGTCGGCTTGTCAAATCTCTGTACGGGCTGAAACAAGCCTCGAAGCAATGACACGAAAAATTTGATAGTACTCTACTATCGAAGGGTTTCTCCATTAATGAGTGTGACAAATGTGTCTACATGAAAGGTAATTTTGACTCGTTCGTCATGATATGCCTGTACGTAGATGACATGTTGATCACAGGGAGCAGTCCTAGCTTGATTATAGAGACTAAGAACATGTTGAAATAATGCTTCGACATGAAGGATATGGGTATCACAGATGTCATCTTAGGGATAAAGATCTCTAAGACGTCTGACAGACTGGTCTTATCTCAGTCTCACTATATCGAGGATGTGTTGAGAAAGTTTGAGATGTTTGACAGTTCGCCTATGAAGTCACCAATGGATAGAAATCAAAAGCTTGATAAAAATTGTGGTGCACCCGTATGCCAGGAGCAATATGCACAGGTGATTGGAAGTTTGATGTACATAACAAACTGCACCCAACCTGATATTGCTTATGCAGTCAACAAGTTGGCTAGGTTTACTTGTAATCCGAATAATGATCATTGGAAGGCGTTGAATCAGGTATTTTAATACCTGAAATACACGCTAACTTACGGGTTGCGTTATTCGAGATATCTAGCTGTACTAGAGGGGTATAGTGATGCAAACTGGATATCTGATATAGAGAACACCAAGTCCACCAGTGGGTATGTATTTACAATTGGTGGTGGGCCTTTGTCTTGGAAATCCTCTAAGCAAACTTGCATCGCCCGATCCACGATGGAATCGAAGTTTCGCTTTAGACAAAGCATGAGAAGAAGCTGAGTGTCTTCATGACTTCTTAGAGGATGTTCCTTGTTGGGATAAACCCGTACCTTCTTTAATGATCTACTGCGACAATCAGTCGGCTCTAGGAAGGAAACGAAGTTTTATGTACAACGGCAAGTCTCGTCATATTCGACGGAGGCATAAGACCGTTAGACAGCTGATCACCACGGGTATAATATCCATTGATTACATAAAATCAAAGGATAACATAGCGGACCCACTGAGAAAGGGCTTACCCAATGATCAGATGTTCTGCTTGTGTACGGGAATGGGCTTAAAACCCAAGCTATAAGGACCAATACGGTGGTAACCCAACCTTACTGACCGAAGATCCCAGGAATTAGGTTCAATGGGAAAACTAAGTTGTAAAGGTTTAGTTGAGCGCTTCGATGGAAGCATGAGCACTTCAGATAGTGATTTCTGTAAAGATACACCAAATCCAAAGTCGTTCCCGCGATAGACTATAAGTGCTATTTGCAGTATGGGTAAATGTTAAGTTTTCAAAATCTTTAATGATCCTCACTAGTTGAGGTTAGGTTGAGGAGACCACCTATTTAAGTGCGAGGACAGGCCGCTTCAAATGAACGCACTTAAGAATCCAAGAAGTGTCCACGGCCACAACGGATAAAACATTACTTAGAACAGAGTAAGGGAAGTTGTTATGTTGGTACCGTTGACTTGGCTTACACTAAACACTGACGGTTCAAAACACCACGTTCACTGCGCAATAAGTCCGATGGTATTCAACTATGGAAGGTTCAAAGCGGAAGCTACCTATCCAGATGCAACATCGGTTCGCTGAAAGATTGCTGGAAAAGGCACCATGTGAGTGCGCTAAAATCTCTTTCAAGAGGGGATTATTGGAAATTTATTAATGTGGAATTAAGTATATCCCATTATTTATGACTCAAACAATTGGGGCCCCGCACGTCGGAAACGCCTTTTCCACACACGTGCACACGTAGTGCCAAGTATCGCAAATTTCATTAGTGAAAGAGATATTGGTACGTATGTAATACGTTTGAAACATAGAATGATGGACGGTTATTGGCCAAATGACCAAGTATTCCACATTGGTAAACGAAGGAAGAAGTGTACGAAGTGTAAGACGAAACGAGTTGAAAATCGTCACGGAGCCGTGAAGGGCCGCGGCAAAACACCGTCGGAGCCGCGACGCCGAAGCGCCGCGGCGCTAATTGGGTGGCCAGTCATTGGATCCGCGACGCTAATTCACAGATTCGCAGCGCTTCGGAGGTAGAATGCTGCGACGGGAAGTTGAAAAGTTCTGACCTTTCGACTGATTTTGGAGCATTGAATCTCCATTACTTGGCATATGAATTCAGTCATTATTTGGCTGAATGTAACCCCTCAATAAGTGTCATTACATTGCCTATTGAAGGCCATTAGTTGGCTAGTTGAGGGGTCATCTCCTTATACTATAAATTGAGGCCTTTGGCTCAATTGTTGAACACTACACTCAGAAATATTTACAGAATTTTCTAACATCTTCTTCTTCCTCTCTAGCAAGTTTACTACACTCAAAGTTCTTCATTTTCCTTTGCTCAATTGTTAAGTTGTTGTATCTTGGGAGACTATTGCCCGACAACGTAAAAGGAGATATACGGGGCAATCTTATCTTAAAGACAGAGTGTCATCACTCGACTCAACAAATCACACAAGGAGTTTGTTTCATTCTTGATTTCCAGTTTTGTTGTAATCTTTAGTTTATCTTTTCTAGCAATTGTAATATTTAATTACTTCCCGTTCCCTGCAATTGGTGTATCCCACAGTTAGCTGGTGTAACTGATTAAACCAGGCATAATGCATTCGCATTAGGAACAAGAACTTTGATTTGGGACTCAGAGTCTATGTCCCGCCGCCCTCGCCCCTATCTCTAAAGCCGCTAACTTCGGTACCCAGGACATTTCCCTCACATGCTGAAGCAAGATAGACTACATTTCTTTTGCTACACTTGGAGTGAGAACTTTTGTATTCAATTTTCGAGTTACAAGGTGCTTTAGGGAAAATTAAACTGAATTTCTTGTTGGAAGTAGTACTAATTATCCAGTTGTTAGAACTGAGCTGGTGATTACATCATTTCCAATACAACAACAACAACATATCCGGTATAGCCCTATTAAAAGGGGATTGCAACAGATACTATTGGTGTAAGAGAATAATAGTGGTGAGGGAATGGAAAACAGCAGGTACTAGACAATTGTGTGTTTGTATGGAGGAAAATGTTTTTTGTGTAAAATATTTTACCTTAGGAACACATTTTCTGGAATCAATTTCTATTGTTTGGTTGAGTATGAATAGTAGCTACATATATTGTTTTGACAAGACTTAGTGGTGTTATATATTAATCTTATTAAGTGGAGAATGCAGTATGATGATACCCATTTTTTGATATCTTTTAGAATTTAATGTTGACAATAATGTCCAAGTGATAAGGAGTAAGAATTAGGGTAAGTGTAAAAGAAAAAGACTTCTGCTCAAGAACAAGGAAGTTATTTGCTCCATTTTGGTGAAAAATATTCTTCTTGGAGAAAACATTTTCCTCGAGGTGAAATAACCATACACAAGAACATGATTTCCTCAAAGGAAAAAAAATGCAGAAAACTTTTTTTTTCGTCATTAAACACACCTGCCGCCTCGGGGTTTCTTTTTAAACATCTGCAAGACTGCAACTATACTAGAAATATACTTGTCAATTAATTGATCTTAGGAAATTAAATCTTTTTAAGTATCGTTCTTTTTGACCTAATCAAACTATAAACATTATGATGCTTATAAATGTCTGTCTTCGAATATTTTCTTTGATTTCTACTTGCTGTATAGCATTTGTTGGTACTTTTATTTCCATGTACTTTGCATATATGATAAGTGATACACATTGAAGATTAAATGGGCAAGTTTTCTCCTACTTTTTGCAAAAGTGCATGTCCATTGTCCATGACTGTACTATCTAGATTTGTATTATAGTTGAATGATATTCCTAATCTTTGATTTGAGTTAGCTTTTGTTTTTGAGGTATTCTATGTGACCATTCACGATTCTGAGTGTAACAGTCATGTTTGTTATCTCGTGTCCATTAACTTTTTTCTGTACTTTGTGATTATATTGTGAAAATCATGGATTTGATCAATAGAACTTGAAAGAATACATAGAACTGCTTTGGCCCCCTAACTGTAGCTACGATATTGTTTATAGTGGAATGCTTGTTCAAGAGCCTTCAAAGAATAATGACGTGGACTCCATCTTTGATCGAGCTAGGCAAATGGGTGCAACACAAAGTCCTCTGGAAAGTATCCTTCCTAGTTCAAGCTCAAGAAGCTTTACTGGAACTGGGAGGACCCTTGCAGGGGAGACAGTACCTGCACCGGCTCCTCAACCTCCTGAGTCCATTGTACATAACATTATCTTCTGGAGAAATGGTTTCACTGTAAATGATGGTCCTTTGAGGAGATTGGATGATCCTGAAAATGCATCTTTTCTGGAGGTAATTGAATGAAAAACAAAGCACAAAATAGGACAGAAATTTCTTGACAATGTGGCTGGATAATAGGCCCAATACTCAACTGTATTTCATCTGTGCAAGTCTCCAACAATTTAATATAATTAGTCTTCTTTCTCTGTTATCCTTTCACTATTAGGAGAATTATAGGTCCGGCAGTTCATGTTGCCTCTTTGTCCGTTATTACATGGATTCTTTCTTGTTTGACCTACCCGTGTCGGATAGTGGGTATGAGTGATTTGTGTAGATTCTTCAGAATACTCTAAATAATGCTCCCTCTGTCCCAATTTATGTGGCACCCTTTCCTTTTTAGTCTGTTCCAAAAAGAATGTCACCTTTCTATAATTGAAAATGATTTTAACTTTAAAATTTCCCTTTTATCCTTAATTAAATGATTTATAGCTACACAAATATTTAAGGATTGTTTTAGACCATAAATTTCAAAAGTTTCCCCTTCTTTCTTAAACTTTGTGTCAAGTCAAATGGTGTCACATAAATTGGGACCAAAAAACTGCCCTTCGCATACTGGATACTCATGAATACCTGTCTCAAATTTGTACCTGTAAACAAGTCCATGCAGCATAGCTTTTGTCTTCGAACCTTGCATTTGTAGTAAATCCTGTAGGTTGCTACTTTACTTTGTTTGAAGTTTGAAGCATAGCTGGAGAATATTTAAGTGTTTTATTGCCTCATTGTTATCTATTTACAAACATATTTCCAATTTGTTTCTCTGAGTCCTTTGCTGTTCTTTGTACATTTCTCGCATTTGCTGACCATGTTTGCAGTTAGAGATGATAAGTAATGGTGCCTCTTTTGCAGAGTATTGCAAAGTCTGAATGTCCAAGAGAGCTGGCACCTGCAGATACTAGGTCCCAGGTGCATTGCCACCTCATAAGAAGGGATGAGAACTTCACTGTGAGTATTCAGTGTTCACCCCTATATTCCTCCTTTTCTCTTGTCTTCTCTTTTCACACAACAATTATGAAAAAGGAACACAAATAGAGACAGAAAGATAACAAAGGAACAAATATGAGGCAATACACAAATATGAGAATACGTGTCTTTATTATTTAGTGATTTTGTACATTGTCATTTGATTGAGTTTAAGATGTGGGAGAAAAACTGCGGCGAAATATAATTCTGTTTTCTACTATCAGGAGGAAATGGTTCCTTGTAAATGCACATTACCTTTTATCCACTATGAGCATCTTTAACTCCCAACTAAACCCCTCTCATTTTCTGTACATAATCTAAATAAAGGTCTATAAGCATGTCTCAGAAATTAGATGGAGTAAATCTTACATGTTTTCGGTTCCTCCATGCACTTGCAGGAACCAGAGAAACCTCAAGTTCCATTTCAGGGAGTGGGAAGAACACTCGGTAGCAGCTCAACTCCAGCAACTTCAGAGTCATCCGTCTCTGCCCCTATCAACACCCAAACACCTTATACGGGCCGTTTGGACGAATCGTTGCCATCAACTTCGCTTCAACTTAGACTAGCAGATGGGACCCGCATGGTTGCACACTTCAATTACCATCATACAGTTGGTGATATTCGTGCCTTCATTGATGCTTCAAGGCCCAGTGCCACTAGTGCTTACCAAATACAGACAGTTGGATTTCCTCCTAAAATCCTTAGTGATCCAACACAAACAATTGAGCAAGCAGGATTGGCCAATTCAGTGGTTATACAGAAGTTGTGATCAGCTGCAAAAACTGTTGTTATCATTTGCTACTTGTGTACTGATTGCACGACTTTTTTTCTATATTTCTTTGGATAAATAGTATTATATCCTAGTGAAGCTACGCAAGAATATACTTGTATTGTGATAGTTACTGATTTTGTAGGATCTGTTAGATCCAACTTTCACAAGAAAGTGGGATAGATTTAAGATATCACATCTATGTACTGTGCATATGGTGTTCTCTTCGTCCTTGTCTAAAGACAACTGCTTTTTTGGAAATGAAGTAGAACGCCTTCTATGCGGTTTATACTTTATAGTAATCAAGAGCTTTTAACAGGTCCTAGAGTGTGATGTGTTGTTGAGTTGATTGAGACAGGTATGTGACATACTGTTAACTTTTTAGGTCTTCCATTTTCACAAGAAAGAAACCATGGTTGTCAAGCTTTCACAAAGGGAAAAGGACTTCAGTTTCAGGGAATAATTTGGAGAAGAAAAACACAAGCACAACATGTAACTCCTTCAATGAGCAACCGTCAACATATCTGGGATTCTTATTTCTTCAACGTAGTTAACTTGCTCGTAACATCAACTTGAAAATATATTGTATATCTATATGTAGTTGAAACAAGTCGAATTTCATCAAGACACATGCACACCAAGTCGAGCTAGGATCACTACTTTGGAGGAGTCGAGCTAAGTTCACTATTTTGGAGGCTTACAAGGTGCTTGGAATGAAGACATGGAGCTCAAGAATGTGTTAAAGTGGAAGTAATAAGCCTCATTTGGAAGAAGTAGGGAGAAGAGTGTCTTTTTATATCTTTTGAGGAGACTACCAGCCAAACAAACTAAAACTTTTACTTCATCAAGGGTATTATTGTAATAGTCATATTAGTCTTCCTATTCTAGTTAGTATAAATACTACTTTAGTTTATTTTATTAGTCAGACTTTTATGATATGAAATATTGAAATTATGAGACTCCATTGAGAACATGAGTGTTTAGGGCTTGTGGAAATCATTAATTGAATACTTGTTTACAAGGTTGGTTGCTTGAGAACTTGGTTTTCTTTGAGGTCACTCTAAGAGGTTTGGTGCTTGTGATTATTCAATTGGAGGTCTTGGTTATTGTAGAATCTTGATTTTCAATTGATATTTCATTTTGTGTCTACCTATCTATCCTTTAATTTTTTTTATCTTTTGAATCCTAGTTAGTTTCTTTGTTTTTCTATTCTTTATTGTATCAATTGATATCGAGCTTGGTTATAGATTTATTTTTACAAATCTATTCTGGGTTGTTGTTACTACAAAATCCCCAAAAAAAATTAAAAATTAAAAATCCAAAAATCCAAAAATCAAGCTTGGTTATAGATTTCCTATCATTTTTTGTGTTTATTTTGTTTTTTTTACACTAAAAATTGTTCCCTAGTGTTAGTTGAGTGTAAATGTCAAGTTTCATTTGATTTAGAGTTGATTGAGCTCATCTACCATTGTTGGAGCTTGAACGTTAGAAACTTGAAAGTGGTTTTGGTGAAGGAAAGTGCTATTGGCTCCAAAAATTCATGGGTGTTGTTCTACTCATCAAAGGGAGCTTAAATATAAAATTTAGTGAAAATTGGAGTTAATTTAGACCTCTATTGGATTTTGGGTGTTCTTGAGCTATCTTCATACCTTCTTGATGAAGAAGACATTCAAAAGGGACTTTTGATCCAAAATATTCAAGCCAAGCAGTTAAAAGGTGTTTGTAGGGACAAAAAGGAAAAGTTCTAGGTTTAGTGGGGCCCCACAATTTCAGCCAATTTTGAAATTAGTACCCAAAAAAATTAATTCGAAATTGCCACGTCAGCAGGTCGAGCCGCGTTAGCGCCATGCAGGTGCCAGCGCACCGCGTCAGCTGCCAGGCGGACGTCGCGTCAGGAGGGGTTGCCATTCAGTCTGCCAGCGTTAGCTCCACGCGCGATAGCCAGGCCCAGTCGCGCCTGCTGGAACGTGAAGCTCACTTTCAGAGAGTTAAATTCGCATGTTTCAACCCCTGTTTTCCGATTTTAAGCTCGATTTCAACAGGTTTTCTCCCAAATTCTTCCGTTTGATTTCTTATCCTAATTTTATTTCTTTAATTATTCTGATTAATTCAATAACAAGTAATTAATCCTACTTCTTGTTAATTAATTCTTGATTTCCACATCTTTTATTCCCAATTCTTTTCGTTCTCTTTTCATTTTAAAATTTCATCGATACTTTCTTGATTCAAGTGCGTTAGTTTGAATTGAGTCGTCCTTTTCTTCTTTAAGTCAACAAGAATTCACTCTTGACCTCAAGTAGTAAACGGAACCTTGTGACTCAACCGGATTAACAATCATACAATCATTGGCCGAAGTAATTTGTGAAGCAATCAAAAGGTGCGTAAATTTGAGTGTTTTGTGAGTTATTTTAACTAACTTAGCGAGTTTGCTTGCTTTGTTGAGTGTATTTAATAGGTACCAATGGCGAATCAAGGTGACGAAACACAAGTTCCCATCAGGGAACCACTTCACGTGACATGATAAGTGTGTTGGCATTCATTAATTGTCAAATGAGTAGTATGGATGCAAAGATGGTGAGTGTGGAAGAAAGGACAAGGGAATTGTGTCTAACACCTATTGCTCATCACCATGGTATTACAAGTGGGGTGCGTCGTGATTCTTCACCCACCTTGTCACCTGAGACATTTCATCGAATGTACCATCCTACTCCACCAAATACCACACCACCAATCACGAAAGTAAAAGTGCAAAACCCCAATGTGAAATGGGAATTCATGATGGATGAAATCTTTGCTAGTTACAACTATTCACAAGGAAAAAAGATGAAATTGGCTCTTACCACGTTTGAATTTTTTTTTGTAAATTATTGGGAATACAATTTTGATAGACAAAAGATGATGGGAAGCCCAATTACTACTTGGGATGCATTGAATAAGAACTGGAGGTACCATTATCCTAAGCCACATGAAAAGGGGTATAGGACCAAAACCACTTCCCAAAAGAAGAAGCCAAAGGAAGGGAAACCAAGTGCTTCTTGTGAGAAGCCACAGGAAGATGAGATTACTGTACCCCTTGAGAGACAAAAGATAGAAATGAGTAAGGGAGTGGAAAGTGGCAACTCACGAGTGGAAAAAGAAGAGAACGTGTGGAGTGATGTGAGGGAGTTGCCACAATTAAACTAACCTTTCTACTTCTTCATCTTGTTGTGAAGAAGCTTTTGTAGGTACCCATGAAAATGAATTTCTAAAGGAGTCTTCACATGAAGAAATCCCGTGTTTGGAAGAGAGAATGGAGGCCAAGACCACCTTTTTACTTGGTCAAATGAGATTGCAATTGGGAGATCAAGGTAAAGAAGATTCTTCATATGAACTTTAAGGTATAATGGCTAAACTCAACACTTTTAATTCTTTAATTGAACAAGTTTGTGATGTGAGTGTGAGTGATAGCTTGTCTTGGTGTGAGCTTAATGATTCTTTACCATGTTATTATAATGTTATTGTTGAGAGTGTTCCTTCACTAGTTGATACTTTTGATGGCCGAATTGATTCTTCTCTCAAGGTCGATTTGTGTCCACCTAGTGTTGACACTTGTAGTTTGAATGAATGTGACACCCAACCCTTGTTTGATATATATAAAAATGAGTCTCTTGATCTTTCTTTAGTGTCATTTGATGAGACTCAAGGTGGTAATGGAGGTGTGTGTCATGTAGATAGTCATGAAGACCTTAAATGTTTAAATTCTTCATCGTTGATTGATTACTTTGTCATTAAAGAAAATATTTTATTTGATGATGTCATGACTATTGAAGAATATGTGCATAGTGGCATGTGTTGTGTGGTTGAAAATGTAGCCACTTTGGAGGGTTACAAGATCTATGAAAGTCCACTGTGGAATGATGACCTTTTTCCCTATGATGGAGATCTTCCATTGGGAAATGTACACTTGTGGGGAAGAAATATTTTGTAAAAGGAGGTGATGCTTGTTCTCAAATTGTTACTTCTTTCTTATGTATTCCAAACCCTTGTAGTATGCTTGCTTGTGTCTTTGAACCTAATAATGATGTTACATGTGAGGACACCATAGATAAAGTTACTCTAAGTGACACCTTTCTTTATTATTTATTTGCATATGATGAGAGATATGTTTGTTTTGTTGAGGATTGAGTTATTAATTTGTCAAGAGAGAAGACACCTCTAGTTGAGCGGGAATTTGACTTGCTTAATTATTTGAGGAATCTAACTAGTGATTACTCTTTCTCTAATAATCTTAATTGTGAGCCATTGACCCCTCGAAATGTAATCCATTCCTTGATGAAAATGCTAGTGAGGTCTCATATTTGTATGAGGAGGCATATGTGTCCCATAAATATTTTCTACTTGATTTTACATTAAGGGGCTCTTTGCTCTATTACTTGTTTGCTTATGATGACGCTCATGCTTGTGTTGGGGTATCTCTTATCGATATGATATTTGGGATAGCCAAGTTTTTAGTGCTCTATGTGAGAGCTTGTTCTTCTTGAAAATGATTGATACTTGGTTATATTACAAATTTGTGCATACTTGGCATGGTGGTAAATTGATTCACTCTAACACTAACCCTCATCCTTTGAGGACCTTGTTGTTGCTTATCTTCTCTATGGTTTTGCAAAGTTTAGATTTGAGGACGAATTCTTTTCAACAAGGGGAGAATAATACAAGCCGAGCTTCATTAAGAACATGCACACCAAGCCGAGTCAGGGATCACTACTTTGAAGGCTTACAAAGTGTTTGGAATGAAGGCATGAAGCTCAAGAATGTGCTAAAGTGGAAGTTTAGGCCTCATTTGGAAGAAGTAGCGAGAAGGAGGCCTTTTTTCATCTTGAGGAGACTACCAACCAAACAAGACCCTTACTTCATTAAGGGTATTATTGTAATAGTCATAGTAGTCTTCATATTCTAGTTAGTATAAATACTATTTTAGTTTATTTCATTAGTTAGACTTTTATGATATGAAATATTGAAATTGTGAGACTCCATTGGGAGCATGAGTGTTGAGGGCTTGTGGAAGCCATTGATTGAATGTTTGTTGAGAGAGTTGGTTGCTTGAGAACTTTGTTTTCCTTGAGGTCACTCTAAGAGGTTTGGTGTTTGTCTTTACTCAATTGGAGGTCTTGGTTATTGTAGAACCCTGGTTGCCAATTGGTATTTTATTTATCTACCTATTTATCCTTTAATTTTCTTGTCTTTTGAATTCCTAGTTAGTTTCTTAATTTTTCTATCCTTTATTGTATCAGTAGCTGCTAAGTTGTCAAAGAATCCATCTCAGAAATGTTGTCCTCAACTAGTAATATATCATCCATATACACAGCCAACACAACAAGTGAACCACCAGATACCTTGGTAAACTATTAGTAATTATTTTTACTCGAAATGTAGCATCTGGACAGCAGGACCTCAGACAGTTTGGAAACCACTATCTAGAGGCCTGTTTGAGGCAATATAGAGATTTTTCAAGTCTAGAGGCCTGTTTGAGGGCAATATAGAGATTTTTCAAGTCTGCAAACCAGTGGGGAAGAGGTAGAAGTGGAGGAGACCTGGAGGAACCTTCATATACACTTATTCATGAAGGTCTTCATACAAAAAAGCATTGTTGACATCAAGTTGATACACTGTCCAGTGCCTTTTAACAGCCAAAGACAAAAGACACTTGATAGTGGTGAGTTTGACAACTGAAGAGAAAGTTTCAGTATCGTCAATTCCTTCCTTTTGTGTATCCCCTCTAATGACCAACCTACCTTTGTATCTCTCAATAGAGCCATCAACCCTTTGTTTGCTTTTGTAAACCCATTTGCAAGGAATAGGCTTTTTGTGAGAAGGAAGGGGCAGAATGTCCCATGTCTGGTTTGCTTCAAGAGCTTTAAATTCATTTAGCATAGACTCTTGAAAAACATGATTAGAAGCTGCCTGTTGCTAATAGTGAGGTTCATGCAAGTGTAACTCAGAACTAGAAACCTTGGTGGAAATAGGAGTAGGTAAGATAGAAGAAGAGCAGATGTAGTCTGATAGATAAGAAGGTTGATTGTGGAGTCTAGAAGTCCTCCTTTCTAGAGGTGGAGGGAAAGAAGAAGGAATTGAAGTAGAGGATGAAGAAGAAAGAAGGGCTGGAGCTGAAGAGGAAGGAACTGATTGAAGTATAGAGGTGGAGTGATTATTAAGAAGAGAATTCGGAGCAGAAACAGTGGTAGGACGAGAAATAGATGTATTAGAGTATTCAGGAAAATCAACAAAAAGGATGTGATGGAATAGGAAATGTGGGAGATGGTGTAGAAAAGTGATAAGGGAAGACATTTTCATGAAACATAACATCCCTTGAAAAGAAGATAGAATGAGTGGACAAATTCAATAACTTGTACCATTTCTTACCACATGATACCTCAAGAAAACACTAGGGATTGTTCTAGAATGAAACTTACCCCTCCCAGGCTTAGGTGTGGCAGCATGACATAGACAGCTAAAAGATCTAAGATGTTGATAAGGTGGAACTGATCCATGAAGTTTTTCATAAGGGGTGATATTAAGTAAAACAGTAGAAGGAAGCCTATTGATTAGGTAAGTGGCTGTTAAGACACACTCAGCCCAATACTTAAGGGGTAGTTTGGATTGGAAAAGTGAAGCCCTGAACAGTTCAAGTGTGTGTTTATGTTTTCTTTCAACCACTCCATTTTGTTGAGGAGAATGAAGAATGGTAGTTTGATGCAAAATGTCATTACTGGCAAAGAAAATTTGTGCTTCAGAACTGCTTCCCAGTTCAAAGGCATTGTCAGATCTGAAACACTAGACATGAGATTTCAAATGCACTTTAATCATCAAAGTAAAGGCCTTGATAATGGACAATACATTGCTTTTGAAAGAAAGAATGTGAGTCCAAGTGACCCTGGTATAGTCATCAACCAAAATCAAGAAATACTTTAAACCAATGTAAGTGTTAACATTGTATGGACCCCAAACATCAATGTGAACAAGCTGAAAAGAAACAGTAGAACGGATTGTGCTTTCAGGGAAAGAAAGTCTTTGTTGTCTTGCCATAGGACAAACATTGCATAAAAAAGTATGTTTGGAAGATAGTTTGTTAGACAGAAAATGAATGGACTTCATTTTATTAAAAGACATGTGGCACAACCTTTAATGCCAATACAAATCAGTGATATTAACAGACTCACAATTAGAAATAGGAGGTAAAGTAGTGGAAAACATGTTCAACATGATTACAAGATGAACTATGGTAAGTGGAAACATAATAGAATGAAAAACATTACAGGGAGAAACAGAATGTAAAACAGAGGTAAAGTAGAAGAAGCATCAGGATGAAAGAGATATAAACCATTGGTTGATTTACCAATCTTCAGTAGGTTCTTCAGAGAATGGCCCTGTAAGTAGCAATGAGTAGTTGAATAGTGCATGACATTGTAACTGTGAGAGTAACTTGTGAATGGAAAGTGAATTGAATTGGAAAGAAGGAACTATCAGTACATTGACTAAAGTTATATCAGGTCTAAGAATTAAAGAACCAGTTGACACAACATTAACTTTGTAACCATTAGGAAGAGTAATCACTAGTTAGATTAAATGAAACATCAGTTGATCCGGGTAATTGGGCTGGACTCGTGTGAATTGGGCCAGTGTTAACACGTTCAAATAATAATAATTGGGAATTGTGGCAAAAATGTATAATGGTACCCAGTTGCAGTTGATATTTCCAATTTTCTCACATACTGCACAATTAAGTAGTAGGAAATAAAAAACCTGAAAACTTGTTGGTTACAATGGTGCAGGAAATGGAAATAAGTAACTGCTAAGTATTACAACAAACTGAAATTACAACAATGTGAAATTTCAATAAACTTGAACAGTTTTTGATATGCTGAGTCGAGTGATGACACTCTGTTTTTAAGACAAGATTGCCCCGTACGTATCCTTTCTACGTCCTGGACAATTGTCTCCCAAGATAAAACATCAAATGAACAAATGAGCAAAGGAAACTCAAGTGTTACCTTGAAGAATTTTGAGTAATGAAATGATGCTGGAAGGTAGTAGGAAGAAACTGATTTCGTTTGTATGTTCTATGTGTTGTCTCAAAAATTGGGAAAGGCTTCTTTATATAGTTGTAAGGAGAGACTTACCAACTGCCCACATAATTGTTGTTACTGGCCAAGTAATGGAAATTATGGAGGTAGTAATTAAGCCAAAATAAATGGTGAATTGATTTGCAACGGATTAGCCTTTAGGGAAAGTTATTCAGCCAAAATAAATGACTGAATTGAGTGCATACTAACGTTCCAAAACCCAACAGTCAATAGTTCTCTGCCCAATTTAGCTTACCAGAAACTGCCGGGACCAAACTGTAAATATGAAGCAGTTTGGGTCCAAAAAGATAATACCAGAAGCCCAAGGCCCACGACCCGAGCTCGAACGGGCGGGTGGCGGCGGCGCGTGTGTGGGCTTTTCCTCGAACCGAAGCACATCTAGATCTTCCCTCCTTTAAACACATGGGATACTTTCAGAGTTAATCAGATAATATGCATAATCTAAGGTGGTAATTAATCTTGACTTTAATTTCATTTTTTAATAAAGCGTCTATAATCTTCTATCAATCCGGCAGATAACCATACTATAACTTATACCGATCGTCTAAACATTTCATAATCTTAATCTTCTATCATCGTCCAAACAGTTATAATCATAATCAGATACCAACATCTAAATAGCATAACAATAGAGTAATCATACTTATCAAATTTATAATTAGAAACATATAGTTCGAGCACATACCTTACGAAAGACTAGAAGAATTAAATACACAGATATATCAAGAAAATGAATTTATAGACATGATAAAATCAGATTTAAAAATGGAAATAGAACACTATGGATGAAAACAGACTAATTGAACAACAAGAAAAGATTATATTCTTAAAAAACTTATCAGCCTTAAGAGAAGAAAGAATTAGGCAGAAAGAAGAAGAAATCGAAAAAATAAAGGAACAAAAATTAGGAGAACAAATAAAGAATGAAAATGAAATAAGAGATTTAAAAGAAATCATAAAAGAACAATACAGATATATTGATTTACTGAAATATGGATAAAGAAAAAGAAATAGTAACAGATTCAAAGGAAGTTTCTTATCAAATGAATACTTATGAAGGAGGAACAAGTCAAACACTAAGTTTTAAACCTGATACATATCAAAAGATTCAAGACGAAAAAGAAGAAGTATCTGTAAAAAAGATATTTAAAACAAAATGGTTTGAAAGAAATAAGGAAATAAGATATATAGCCCAGAAACATGAAAATATAATTGATACTATGAGTACAAATGGAAGAACTAAGATAAACTTGATTACTGATGAACTGATTAAAAGAGAATTAACAAAACTATCAACTAAAGAAGCAAAGAAATATAGAAATATTTACTTTGGAGGAGTAGAATTTACGATTAAAGCTTACTTTCAAAAGAATATTGATACACCTATACAGATTTACGTACTGGATGACAGAATATTAGGAAATTTGCAAGATGCATTAATATCAGTGATTAAAGGAAATTTAATATATCAAAAACTAAAATTTACTGTACAACCAGACTTTAGTATATCGTTAAAAGATGAACATAAAGAATTAGCTTTAACCTTATACTATAAACTAGATGGAATAAACATGCCACCAGGAAGTAAAGTAATTAGTATTGAAACTAAAATGATTTATGCCTTAACCGGAAATCACCATGTAAAGAAACAACATGAAATGAATATTATAGTACCAAAAATATATAAAGAAATACTTGAACAGATAGAGCACAAGGAAAATGCTAAAATAACTATACCAGAAGAAATATTCATGGATTTTAATACAAGGACGATAACACCATCAAAAAGATTAATACCAAAGGTAGAAGGATCTAGATTAAGTATAACTAGAGAATCATTGATCACACAACATAATAGCTTACCGAGAATAAAACCCTGAGAGATTTAATAAATATAGACAGTAGTAGATTAAAAATCAAAGTAATAATATTTAAAAATATGATAACTATAGATGGAATAGCAGAAATAAACACATGAGCAATTAAAAGTTTTATACACATAAGTAAAATAGATGAAAACGAGTGTAATATAATAGAACCACAAACTTATAATTATCCTGAGAATGAAAGAGAAATAATAATTACGAAAAGTGTAAATTTAAGATTCAAAATCCAAGATTTAGAATATAAGATAAATATAGGAGTAATAGAATATGATAGCCTAAACGAATTATTATTAGGAAGTGATTTTTTAACTATGATAAATTATAAAATAAATAACAACGGAATTGAGATTAATGATCAAGGAAAAACTAGATTTATAAATAAGATATGAACATACAGTTAAAAATAATAAATAAAAAACAAAAATTAAAGACTATAAAGACGGTCTTATCAGGAGAAATATATTTCCAACTAAAATACTTAGAATACAGCGCAAAAGAAATGAAATTAGAAAAGGATATAGAACAACTGGAAAAACAATGTGAAAAGTTTAGTAAAATATGGATAGACATGGGTAACGGATGGAAAAAACGAATAAACAATCCTGACTAATCCTAGCGATAAAATAGACGAGTTATGGGAAGAAATAATATTAAAAGAAAAAATTAAAAGCGTTTTATCACAAATGAATGAAATAAAAGAAAATCAAACTAAAATGCAACAATTGATAAGGGAGGAGTTAACCAACCTATGGAATGTATCTGAAATACCAACGTTTAAATTAATATTAGAAAAACTGAATATGTTGTTAAGAGAAAAAAGTAAAGGAAAACAGAAAGAACCTAATGACGAAGCGAGTACGAGTAAAGAAACAACTATAGCAAAAACGACTACTCATAAACCAGAGATGGTACCAATAGATGCTTGGAGAAGAAGTAAAACACCTATAATGGTAGATATAAGCAAAATAAAACCAAAATTACCAAAAGACGTAATAGAAACTTTAAATGGATTAACGAAATTGAATAAAGAAGGAAGATTCTAATGGAACCAAGTGCGATCACATTCTTAAGGACTCATGGAAAACATATTATAGAAAAAGAAAGATATAAATATGAACCTACGAGATCAAAACCAACAAAAGAAGAATTACCAAAAGAAGAAAGATTACCCGTAAAAGAAGTAGAGAAAACAACCTACGAATATCTAAATTTAAGATTAGATAAACAAGAACAACAGATTAGTGAATTAAAAACAGAAAATCTAAAGTTAAGATCAAATAATAATGCAGAATGGTATGAAAAATATAAAAAATATAAAAGAAAACATAAAGATACGAAAACCCTACCGAAGGAAATTAAGTTAGAACTGAAAGAAACTAAAGAGGAACTAAAGGAGGTAAAACAAGAATTATTAGAACTTAGAGAAGAAATACAAATTTTAACTGAACAATTAAAAAGATTAAAAGGAAAAAAGGTACGAAAGGTAAGATTAAGTGATGAGACTACCTCAAGTAGCGACCATACAGATGAAAATAATACTGAACAAGAAAATCAAGAATTACAAGTAGTGGAATTTATAGAAGAAGAAAATTCTGAGAACACAGAAATAGTAAAAGAAAATAACCAGATAATAGAAGCTTTGCAAAATATGAAAAGAGTAAATGCGATAATAGAAGATGAACCAGAAAGTGACATAGAAGATGACTACAATGGATAGATAGAAACCGAGATTGAATCAGAAAATATAATCAATGAAGATGCAGATGATTATCCCGAAGAAGAACTAGAAGATCCTAATCTAGAAGTAATAACTAGAAGGAATACAAGATTACCAAACCATATACCTATAGGACAACAAGCTGAATTTAAAGAATTTGTAGGATCAATGACTCAAGGAGTAAATTATAATGGATACTTTCTAGACTTAGACAATGTTTACGATGAACAAGAAGTAGGAAGAAGAATAACAGACTGGAATTTAGGAATGTATATAGCATTAATGAATAATACACAAACAGAAAACCTAGATTATATGTATGATCTAATATCAAAAACTCTAATTGGAAAAGTAGCATACTGGATAGAATCAATAGCATATCAGTTAAGAGGAGAAGTATTAAGTTATGCGACAGATTGGAAATCAATGTTAATGATATTTGATTTACTATTAAAAAGAGAATTCTTAGGAGAAAAATGGCTAGTAGCCAGAGAAAATGTACTAGCTGAAAGAAAAACTGAAATAATAATGAATCTGAATAACATGAAATGTTGTAAAATAAACAAACTACCAGAATATACGATTAGCTTTAGTAAATTCTTTTACGAAGCTAGATTCTTACCAGAAGAAGGAATAATTTACCAGCAACTATATTATGACCATTTACCCGTACCATATAATATTGAAATATCCAAAGAATATGTCCAGTTAGAACCAAAAGAGAATACTTTGGGAGAAAGAATAAGAGTACTAAGAGCATATCTAATGAGAAAATGTGAAGAATACAGGTTACAGCAAAAGATTAAAAAAGATAAAAAGATAGGATTAAGAGAAATATGTGAATTAACAGAAAGAAGACTAATATTTGGATGTGATGACAATAAAAAGGAAAAGAAGTATAAAAAGCATAAAAGACATAAAAGACGTGAGGATAAATATGAAAGAAATCACAAATATAAGAAATATAAAAATATAAGAAAAAACCTTATTATAAATCCTATAAGAAAAAGAGATTTAGAAGATACAGGAATAATCCAGATACAAGAAATAAATTCAGATACAAAAGAAAATTCAGAAAGAGAAGAAATGTAAACCCTATAGAAGCAGATAAGACTAAGGAAGAAAAAATTAAAGAATGTAAATGTTGGAATTGCAACGAGAAAGGACACTATGCAAATAAGTGCCCAAAGTTAAAGAAGAAAGGAGTAAAATACATAAACACGGAAAATTTTATAATGAGTTTACAACAGATTAAGGAAGATAATAATAAGTGGTATGATTACGAAGATTTTTATGTCAGTGAAACAGATGAATAATCAGAACCAGAAAACATGAAGTATATCAACCAATGTTCAGGAAGTGATTTTAGTTCTGAATAAAATGAATACCTTAGAAAGAAAGAAAAGAGAATTAATAAGAGAAAGAGAGTACTGGATACAATGCGAAGAATATACCCAACGCAAACTGATTATAACTTCAACAGTCAATGAAACAGGAAGTATGTATTACAATGATAGGTACAATAATATTACCAAAAGACTTGGAAAGATAAGAGAGGAAATGAATAAGATACACTGGAAGCAAATGGAAATAGCAAGGCTCATAGAAGAAGCAATAAGAAATGAAGAGACTAGGCAGGAGATACGAGAATATGAACAGGATGTAGAGCTCAACAGAAGATTAGATAATCCTGACTAAAATGGTAGCAATTCATATAGAGGCTAACATTGAATATAAACCGAATAAAATGATAAAACAAAAAATATTCATTGATAGTGGAGCAGATATATGTTTAGCCAGAAAAGATGTTTTAGAATCTCACAGATGGAAAAGATCTAGAATACATAGAGCAAAGGTATCAGGATTCAATGAACAATCTAAAGAGTTAGATATAATAGCAGAAAATATGAGAATTGTATTAGGAAAGACTATTTTCAGACTACTAATAGTATATCAACTGGATAACATGAAACAACAGGTTTTATTAGGAAATAACTTTCTAGATTACTTTAAAACCCAAGTGATTAACAAAAATACATTTTGTCTACAACCCCTTGTGACAAATGGATTATACTAAAAAGAATATTACCAGTGAATACCATAAGATTATGTACTATAAAGATGGAAAGAAATAATAATCTAGAACTACTAAAAGAAAAATATCTGAATAAATTGAAAAGCAATTTTGGAGAAAATCCTATGCAGCTATGGGAAAAAGAAAAAATCTATGGAGAAAAAAGATTAATAGATCCGAATGATACTGTTAGGACAAAACCTATAAGGTATAGCCCTACAGACCAAAAGGAATTTGAAATCCAGATTAAGGAATTATTAGAAATGAAAATAATAAGAGAAAGTAATAGCCCACACAGTAGTCCAGCCTTTTTGGTAAGGAAACATAATGAGCAAAAGCGAGGAAAAGCCAGATTAGTAATTGATTATCGAGAATTGAATAAAAAGACTATTTTTGATGGTTACTTTTTACCTTATAAAAGAAACCTCATCAACAAATTAGGGAATAAAAATTGGTTTAGTAAGTTAAGACTGTAAAAGCGGATTTAGGCAAATAAAATTGACCAACGAATCTAGAGCTTTAACAGCGTTCAGTGCCCCTCAAGGACACTATGAATGGAACGTACTGCCCATGGGACTAAAAAATGCGCCACAAATATTTCAAAGAAGGATGGACCAGGTATTTAGAAAGCTAGCAGACTTCTGTATAATATATGTGGATGATATATTGGTTTACAGTGATAATCTAGAGGATCATATCAAGCATATAGAACAATTCATCGAAATGATTAATCAACACGGAATACTTCTATCAGAAAAGAAATCAGAAATATTCAAGAATACTATTGAATTCCTAGGCTACATTGTGGATAGTGAAGGAATACAATTACAAGAACATGTTGTAACAAAGATTAAAAACTTTAAAGAAAGATTAGAGAATAAAAGAGAAGTACAGCAGTTTCTTGGAGTAGTAAATTATGCCGCAGATCATATAAAAGATTTACCATATCTAAGAAAGCCACTGCAAGACTTGATTAAAAAAGATGTAACCTTTGAATGGAAGGAAGAACATACAAAGGCGATTAACCAGATTAAAGAAAAGGTAAAATCATTACCAAAACACAGAGTACCTACAGATCAAGATCAATTAGAACTCTTTACAGATGCTAGCGACATAGAATGGGGAGCAATCCTAATAGCATATGATAAAGAAGATATTGATAAAGAAAAAAAATTAATTTGTGGATACGGAGGTGGAACCTGGAAACCCAATGAAAAGAACTACCACATAAATGAAAAGGAATTATTGGCAATAAAATTGGGAATAAAAAGATTTCACTACCATTTATTACCAGTAAAATTTGTGGTTAGAACGGATAATACTCAGGTAAAGGCATTCATCACTAACAGAATAGATCCTTTACCAGAATTGAATAGAAGAAGAAAATGGCAATCATTCTTTTATTGCTATGATTTCATTGTAAAAAATATATCTGGAACTAAGAATATTTTAGCTGATTTTCTTAGCAGGTATCACAATGATGACTAAGCAAAAAGAGATTACAGCCAAGAATATTGACAAAGATTATCTGATTAACCATGATATTTTATGCAGCAGCAAGCTGAGGAAATATCTCAAGAATATTTGATTAATGTTTATGATTAACCATGATATTTTATGCAGCAGCAAGCTGAGGAAATATCTCAAGATTAACAGCAACGAAAGATCAGTATGAAAACTCATCCTTCGTTCAACAAGATTAGAGAACTGAATGGAGACAGGTTGCAATATGCCATTGAAAGGAATATTCTTTGTGAAAAGCTAAAACTAGCCTGGAAAGAATTACTCTATTACGACGATATGAAGCCTTCTGAATTACTAAGTAATCAGGGCAACATAATAGTCAGACAAGTAATAGTGAATAAAATGGTTAGCATCTATCGGACTATTGAATACATTAAATATCTAATAGATGGAAACGAAACTAGTGTACGAGTTGTTGATTGGCTACTCAAATACTACCCATCACACTATTAGATGATTAATATAAAGGAAACTAGAAATGATTTTGAATAAAATCCTGATCCTTTTGAATAAGGAGGGAAAAATGATTTTGAATAAAAACCTGATCCTTTTGAGTAAGGAGGGAAAAAAGATTTTGAATAAAACCCTGATCCTTTTGAGTAAGGAGGGAAAACTGATTACTTTTGCAGGTACAATGTAAGAAGCCTACGAAGAAGGCCTTACGGCCTAAAAGGATTATGGCTTAACAGCCCAAAAGATTATCAAAGGTATCATGTAGATTTCATCTGCTTGAAACGTAAAAGAGGCTTAACAGCCCAAATAGATTATGGCCCAACGTAGTCTTTCATACTACGGTAAAGCCCAACAGATTATCAAAACAAGGAGCATGTAGATTCATCTACGTGTAACTTATAAAAGAGGTCCTACAGACCCAAAAAGATTATGGCCTTATGGCCCAAACCAGATTAGGAGTCTCACGGCCCAAAAAAGATTATTATGGCAGGGAACGTGTAGTTTTACTACGTGTAACCCATAAAAGAGATCCTATGGATCCAAAAAGATTAACTACTGGTAACCCAGAAAAAGAGGTCGTTCGACCCAAAAGAATATGGCCTAGCATAGTTTAAACTATGTAAAAGCCCAAACAAAAGAGGCCTTAGTGCCCAAAACAGACTATGGCCTCACGGCCCAATAAAGGATTAAAGTTAACTAGGGAAATATTCTCGAAAAGATATTTCCAAGGATTATCAGCCGGACAGTTGGAAAGTACTAAACAGGAAAGCAGCCCGACAAGAATATGATAGCAGCCATGACAGAATGGACAGCAGAAAGATTAGCCGAATAAAGACAAAAGCTTTACGGAAAGTAGCGGACAAGGCACTGCAGCCTTTACGACTTTTTGGAAAGCAGAAGAAAAGACGACAAAACAACTTTACGGAAAGTAGCAGACAAGGCACTGTACCCACTGTAGCCTTTATGACTTTTTGAAAAAGTATTTTGTCTAGGACTATTTGATTACTGTTTACTTTAAAAAAGTGATGAATAGTGAATAACCGAGGTTATCTATATAAGGAGCCTCTTGTCAAGACGAATAGGAATTCGAAGTTCATTCGGAAATTCAATACAGAAATTCATTCAAAAAATTCTCTCAATGTTGAACTAACAACCTTCAGTCTATAATCCGAAATCATCCAAGATCATCATAAGATAACCAAATACCATCCAAGAACATCTTAAGATTAATCGACTATAATCCAAGAACAGACATAAGATTAATCTTATATCAACCAAGAATATCATAAGAACAAGAGTTATAATACTTTGATTATTTATGATTAAGAGCCATATCAGTTTAAGGACAACACCTTGCAGAAGGTTATCAGAGGATATCCGTGAGGACTCCCAAGCACCCAGGCCATTTATCCCGCTGAGTCAGGAGACGTTAGGGAGGCAGCGCCATAGGTGGGTTGAGCTACTCAGGTGATCTGAAAACCTGAATAAAGGTATGTGCTCAAACTATATGTTTCTAATTATAAATTTGATAAGTATGATTACTCTATTGTTATGCTATTTAGATGTTGGTATCTGATTATGATTATAACTGTTTGGACGATGATAGAAGATTAAGATTATGAAATGTTTAGACGATCGGTATAAGTTATAGTATGGTTATCTGCCGGATTGATAGAAGATTATAGATGCTTTATTAAAAAATGAAATTAAAGTCAAGATTAATTACCACCTTAGATTATGCATATTATCTGATTAACTCTGAAAAACGATTAAGCAACCAGATTACCGTCTATGTTCTAACCTCTAGGGGTATATAGATGATGAAAAGATCCGCCGTGCAGCCAGCACAGAAAGCCAATTATGAGACTTATAAACTAAACAAATCTTTCTCCCCCACCGATGAGGGAGGATTGGTCTAAATACCACACTTTCCATGCTTCAAACACCTCACTTCGTGGATCAATATCTCTTTCATTTCTCAACGAAATTTGACGATCCTTGGCCCTACGGTCATCTACTTATTTAGTAGATTATGCACGTGTGAAGAACCGAATTCTCCAACATGCGAAATACTAGTGTTTAAGCCATTAAAGTTGGTTGGACGCAACTCCCGCTAAAGACAAATTTCCAACAAAACTATGAGCGGCTAATATACATGTAAAACATTGAGCCGAACAGACGATTAAATTCATAGTCAGCTCCAAAATGCCCGTAGCCAAAGTCATTGTCTCAGATTGTCTCTACGTCCATTAATGACATCACTGGCCAAAATTTTGTACGCAACCTGTACAAAATCAAGAAATAAACAACAATCAGTCACTGTAGAATTTCATGCCGATATGCCAATAATAATAAGTATAAATCCAGAGTAATAATACTTAATTTCAGAATGTTATGATGAAGAGTTGGATTATGTATCATTTCTCAGGGACAATTTAGTTATTTTGGTTTTTTACTTTAGTATCTTGTCTTTAGGTAATATACTAGTATCACAAGGCCAGTAAACACTATATCATCCCTCGCCATTCCCCAAAATCTTTCTTCTCATCTTTTTTTCCACTCAGATAATCAGATACATGCTACTTTCTATCAGTATCGGGTAATTCTTCCCACTAAGGATTCGACAGATAGAAGGATGAACCTAGTGTCTCCTCTGTTGGGTTTCAAACTTTGGTTGCCAAGGTTGCTACCCCAATTTTTCAACTTACTACAATTGTTTGGTGATAATATGCATTTATCTCAGTAAAGTAATCTTTAAAGTTGAACAATATCTTTGTATTGGGTACAGCTTTGCATCTCTAATAACCTCCCTGAGTGCACCAGGCCCCAGATGTGTACATAAGTACCTATTAATGCCAAACTGCCTAAAGATTAACTTAAAAGATAAATTAATTTCTACATAACTATGTGGGACAATGCATAATTCTGTAGAATTATGCTTTCAAGCATAGTTCTATAGGATAATTTAATTTTTATAAAATTATACCTTAAGACATAGTTTCCATGTAATTGTACGTAAATAGACATATTTTTTATGAAATTTTTGCCTTGCGAAATTATTTTTTTACTCTGCCGAGTTAGAACCCAGAATTCAATTTTTTTTTTTGTTTTTTCGATGTTAGGGTATTTTCGGCCACTTTAAAGTACCGAAAGACAAAAATTAAAGACTAGCAATTTGAGGGGGAAAAATTAAAAATTAAATCGCTGGTCTTTAATTTTCCCCCTCAAATCGCTGGTCTTTAATAAAGAATGGGATGAAAATTTGTGAGTGAAAATATCTTTATTCGCTGGTCTACAAAATCAGAAATTCTGGATTCGATCTCCAATAGGGTAAAAAAAATTGCATGACAAGATTTCATAAAACTATGCCTATTCGAAAAAAATGTACATAAAAACTATGCATTGTCCCACATAGTTGTGTAGTACTAATTCACAAAGAAAGTTTTCATAGAAATTATGTATCGTACGGTAAAATTACATAGAAAATATAATTTGTCCGACATAATTTCTTTTCTATAGAATTATGCCGAACAAGACATAATTTCTATATACCTTTGTCTGAATAGACATAATTTCTATGATATCTAAAGTGTAGCTATTTAATTTTTGCACCTCGTAATAGAATTTGTGCCTAGGAGGACCTAAAGTCTTTTGGAAATTGAAGTCGAGTGGTATATAATTTGTGGAATATTATGATTGAAAAATTTATTTGTTAGGGCAAAAATTAAAGGACAAGACAAAATAGAGGCAAAAAGTGCAAATGACTTGCTAAAGCAGTGGCAGTGAGTGATCTACTAATGCCGACCCATGGACTTGCCACGTCATTGTTTTAGTGTTACCGGGAAATGGGAATTTCTTTCGGTTAAATGTAATCATAAGTTTGAATCGAAGAGACAAAAACCAAAATTGATTGATTTGTATAGATGTAAGTGTAATGATGAACAAATCAATTTTTTGCCTAATTGGATTTGATTAAATTCATCATTTCTTTTTGGTATTCAATTCAAAGCAGAGCAAATTGAATCAAATGCAAGACGAATGTTATAAAGTTGATGCTTCACTTCTATCACAAATACATTCATCTGTTTTTATCTTCATATTGGGCTTATATAGCCTTGAGCTCTCCCACTTCAATAGCTAACTTTTGGGGTGTGATTTGTATCGCACAACCCAAAAAAAAAGGGAGGATTTTAGTATTGTTTCTCTGCATTCATTTGAAGATCCTTATAAAGAAAACAATATATATATATATATATATATTAGCTTTAACATTGCTTTATAAAGTCTCTTGGTTTGGGAACTTCCCATGTTGGGTTGTCAAAGAGACTTCTCAATGCTTTGTACAAGACTGGTTGATTAATGTAAATCAGTTTTATGAAAAAAGCAATTTAAATTTATTTATAAAGATCTAATTTTGATATAATGTTTTTAGTATCAACGAAAGTATTAGTAACTTTTATTTTTATATTTTCTTCATTATTCCATTAATGTTAACATATTACATGATCAGCCAAATATTACTATATAGGATCAAATAATCATATTTAATTAACATCATGTTTGTATGTATTATAATAGAATTTAGAAAAGAAAAGAAATCCATATGGGTTCTCAAAAATCAATTGCAAACTTAAAACTTCCTCTGCTTTCTTTCTCTCTTCTAAATTCTGCCCCAAACACAATAATTATACTTAGTAAGTCCCAAAGTAATTGTCATATTTCTTTTTTTAGAATCAATTTAACTAATCTTATAAATTAAATTAAATTAGATTAATTTAATATTTAAAAATAATAATTATGTTGGGTCCGGGGCTACGGATAAGCAAGAATATGTAAGAATAAAACTGTAACAGGTAGAACAATTAAAACAGTTTCTGGATATTGCCTTCAATGTTGTGTCAACATCTGAGGCAACATTGTGATAAAACAGTTATAAACCTTTATAGAGTAAATGCAGCGAAAAAGTAAAGAGACACAAAGTTTATATTTTCAAGGGTATATTTTAATATATCCCTTGGTGGTTTATGACCAAAGAATTGTATAAATTATATACGATTATAAATGAATTTCTTTTTACAAGATTGAACAATAAATGCGAAAAATAAATTACAAACAAAAGTGAAGTCACAGATGACTTCAGCCTAAAGTTAAAAGATCTAAAAAGACAAACACAACATCTTCATTACAATTGCTTGAAATATAAGCTTGATCTAGAATCAAGCAAAGAATAGTAATGTGAGACTAGATGTTGTTATACTACTTTAGGCTAAGTGTGTTGATCCAGTTTCTAAGGTGAATATCCGAGAGCTCTCTTGGTAATTCTTTTCATTCAATTCTGGATATCGATACTCTGAAGCTCCCCTCTATTTATAGTGTGGAACTTCCCTTGAAATCCTCACTGATTGGTTGCGGAGGTTGAGTAAAAGAAGGCTTCAGCTTAGACCGGTTCTTGCTCCTTAAAAAGCTCAACGTTCTGGACTTGGTCTTCACGTTGCTTCCTCTCCAAGCTTTGACTGTTTCTTTTACCATGTTTTAAACATAGCATCATTGTAAACTTGACTAGGTCATTTTTTTAACTCACAGTAACACAACCTGTTTTGGCCGGAAGAATAGGAAAAATCGTTACAGAGATGTTGTCAGGAATGTTGTCAAAACATGGCACGCAACATTCTTATTCTCATAAGATGTTGTCACAACATCCATCCAACATCAACAATCTCCATTTTTTTGCCTTTCTTCACAAAACTCCATCCGAAGCGAAAATGACTAGGATACTGATTCCTGATGTAGTCCTTACATTCCAAGAATCAGTAGGATCAGTGCTATACTCCCCCTTAACATGCAGTATTAAATTCCAAGCAGTGTTGTATCTATGATTTGATTAGATATGAGTTATGTTCTGTTAGTCGTGACTTATTTACAGCAACTGCGTAAACAGTCTACAGTAACCATTCATAACAATACACATCAGACAAACATATATAAACAACTTTAGAGAGCAATCACAATGTCTGCAAGAGTAGACCAAATATCCCAAAGTAAAATATTCCAAACCAAAAAATATATTCCAAATGTCAGTATATCCAATATTAAAATAAACAGAGATTACCAGCACTCCATCCATTATTGAATCACCACTCCATTCCACCAGCATGATCATCCTTGACTAGAGTAATCGAGTCACAGTAGCTTCCAGCCACTTTCTGTGATCGATCACTCTGTGCAACACCATCTTCATCTTCATAGCATCAGAAGTAGTCATCAGCAATCATCATCTCAACTCCTCTCCCAATAATCATGTCAACTCCTCTCCCCCTACATCATGGCTTGCATCCTCATCAGTAGCAGCTCCCCCTGTCTGTCTGCTTCCATCAGCAACATCAGCATCATCATCATCTCCCCCTTTTTGTGAAGAAAGTAAGCCCACATAATAGTTCCTGGCTCACACTAGGTCTTGAATTTGCCTGTCAAGTTCAGCAATGTGATGTCGAAGCCAGTCTTTGGACATTGGGACCTTTCCTTGACTAATGTTGCCAGGAATGTCGGCAACATCCTTTGATGTGTCAGTGTCCCATTCATCTTTCTTCCAGGGCAGGTCAATAACCATGTCCCTGTTGTTCACAACTGCTCGCTGTACTGAGTAAACCTCTAAGGCTAGACTCAACTTTTCTCCTTTTGGAGTCTTAAAACCTCGGTTGAGCAGGATTTGAAAAATCAAGGAGGGGTATGAAAGGGCAGAATTGCTTTGTCTTTCTGCCAAGTTGGCTACATGGTTGAATATGAGGGTTCCTAAGTCAACTTTCTGATTTCTTCCAATCTTAAAAAGCAGTGATGCTTGATCAAGGGTCACTACTGTCTCGTTGAGGGAGGGTAGCTAGTTGTATATAGCAAGTTTGTGCAAAGTGGCAAACAAGGCAGTGAATTTTGACACAGGACTGCGAGGAGCCCAAACAGTGATCAAATTCCCCGTAAGGTACTTGATCATCGAATTGAGTTCCTCCACAGTGGGGTTTGGTTGAGGTTCTCTTTCACTAACAATTATCCCAAGAGTGGAGTTGATGATATTAGGTGTAAAATTGTATACCTTGTTATATAGGTACACTTTCCCAAATTTCTTTGAGGTTGTGTCCTTAACATCAAGCTTCAGATTAGCATAGAACACCCTAATCATCTTCTCACAATAAGAATTCTTACCAAATACAGAGCTTAAGATTTTTCGACTACTTAAGAAATCAACTAAACCATTTTTGGTGAATGAAGTTAGGTCAATCACATTCTCCCCTCTAACTCCTCTATTTTTGAACAAATTCCAGTTACTGGAGCATGATTTCGTTTGAAACATGGAAGAGTAGGGAATTACCTCAGAATCTGTGTTTTCTTGTTCGGATGAGGTGGTTGCAGGTGTTGCCTCAGATGTTGGGGCAACATAATCTGGGTCTATTTTCTTATCTGTTGCCTTTGATGTTGAGGCAACATTTTTATCAAAATTCCAGTATGTTCTGTGGACCCCTTTAGGAATGAAGTTCCGTAGAGGTATGTCATCTGACATCTCTTCTTCTTATTTTTCCTTCTCAGTTTCTGTTTGTGAAGTGGAAGTTGATGGAGTTCTGGAAGAACTGGGCACACTGAAATCGGTGTCAGTGCTGCTGCTTGTGGTAGTATCAACAGGGAAAGTCGACTCTTCCCTAGATCTTTTGGCAGACTGGTTGTCACCGAATTGGTTTTCGAAAACCCTTTTTGACCTTTGCGTCGGAAATGTCGATTTTGACTGTCTTGAGGCAAGGTTTGAGACATCAAATGTTGTATCAACATCGATTGGGTTTTCATTATCGCTTGGGTAGCTCACCTGTAATGTCTTGTCTGAACCAAGCAGGATCAAGGCCTGTGTACAGTCCTCCTCGACTGGTTTCAAGTCATTGATGAAAGTATAATGCTTGTAAACCTTGTTGCTATTTGCTGGACTATTCGACATTGGGGAATAATCTTTGGTGTTTGTGAATTTTGGAGAAATGGACATGGAAGAGGGTTTTGAAGATTTGGGCTTGTTAGAGAAGCTTTGGGTTTTAAAAAATGACGGTGGTGTTTGGGCTACCATAATTCGATGGATTGGCTGATGTGACAATTCCAAGACAAAAATGAGAGGTTTCATTATGACAAAATATACTTACTCTCAAACTCATTTTCCTTAAATTTAGATTGTATAGAAGAATAAAAACTCTTTACATACCTAAAATAAAGGATTTACACATCACATAACATCATTTAAAAATTTAAATAAAAACGGTCCTCCAGAATTTGTGGATTTTCCGTTAAGATAGAGACGTGTTAAATACCAAAAACAAGAATAAAATAAGATAAACCAGATTGATCAATGTACTGGAACACGATGTTGTTGATGATGTTGACAACATTTCAAAGTTAAACAAGCATTATGAGATTCCAAGGATTTTCTGATTTAGTAGATGATATTTCCGTATATGTTCCCTATGAGACTGATCGCTGGACTAATGTAACATTTTACCATTGTCCTTAATCAACTTAGTGGTACACATACAGATTAAAAAAAAATATTGAAGAATTTTCAACCTTTTTGAAGCACGTGGTACTCCTATAGATTAGGAACGATATCAATCTTAGAGCTTTGCTCTTTTTGTATAAATCCAAATCTTTTAGCAGAGGCTTCGCCTTCTTATGATACTTTTAGAGTCATGCTTGAATCTTTTGAAAAATAGTGCAACATCATTACAACACTTATCCTGTATATTGACCCATCAGTAAATGTTACCCTGAATGTTAGGACAATATTTCGAACAACATCTACCTATCTTGTCTTATTTTCAAAGAAGACAGAGACCAAGAGATTTTTGCAAGATAGAAAATCTCTCATGATCTAAAGGTTTGGTAAAAATGTCAGCCAGTTGAAAAAGAGTATCAACATGTTCGATTTGAACTAGCTGTTTTTCCACTAAGTCTCTTAAAAATGATGTCTTATGTCTATGTGCTTTGTACGTGAATGCTGAACAGGATTTTTGGAAATATTAATAGCACTCAGATTATCACAATATAAAATCATGGAGTTATTAGTTATGCCATAGTCATCTAGCATATGTCGTACCAGATCAGTTGAGCACAACAACTTCCGGCTGCCACATATTCAGATTCGGCAGTCGAGAGTGATACACAATTTTATTTACGACTGTACCATGAGACTAGATTATTGCCAAGATAGAAACACCCACCACTAGTGCTTTTCCTATCGTCTACATCACCGGCCCAATCCGAGTCACTATATCCTATTAGATTAGAATTAGTGTCTTTGGAGTACCAAATTCCCAAGTCACTTGTACCAACAATATATCGAATGATACGTTTCATAGCATTAAGATGAGATACCTTGGGACTGGCTTGAAACCTGGCGCCAACAGATACGCTAAACATGATATCGGGGCGACTGGCAGTAAGGTATAAAAGGCTACCTAACATAGATCGGTACAATGTTGGGTCAATATCTTGTCCAATATCGTCTTTACATACCTATTGCGTAGAGCCCATTGGAGTCTTCATGTGTTTAGCATTTTCCAGACCAAATCTCCTAACAAGATTCTTGGCATACTTGCTTTGAGATACAAAGATCCCATCTTCATCCTGTTTAATCTGCAATCCTAAGAAAAATGTTAGTTCTCCAATCATGCTTATCTCAAATGTTGTCGACATTGCTTCGACAAACGACTTCAAGAGTGATTCTGTAGTAAAACCAAAAACAATATCATCAACATAGATTTGAGCTATTATTACATCTACACCGTGTCTTTTAATGAATAATGTTCTATCAGCTTCTCCACGAGTAAAACCAAACTCAATAAGGAAGTTAGTTAGATGACCATACCATGCACGTGGTGCTTGTTTTAGTCCATACAAAGCTTTCTTGAGCTTGTACACATGATGTGGATGGTGAGGATCCTCAAATCCCTTTGGTTGTTCAACATATACTTCTTTGTCCAAGTATCCATTGAGGAAGGCACCTTTAACGTCCATTTGGTGCAAGGTAATCTTTAGATAGCAAGAAATAGCAAGAAGCAATCTTATTGACTCAATTCTAGCCACAGGAGCGAATGTCTCATCATAGTCGATACCTTCTACTTGTGTATATCCTTGAGCAACAAGTCAAGCTTTGTTCCTAACAATCTTTCCTAACTCATCTGATTTGTTTTTTAATATCCATTTGTTCCCAATAACATTTGTGTTGTTGGGTCGTGGTACCAAGTCCCAAACCTCATTTTGGGCAAATTGTTCAAGCTCCTCTTGCATGGCTTGAATCCAAAGATTATCTTTTAATGCTTCCCCAATATTTTTAGGTTCCAAAGTAGATGTAAGACAAGAAAGACTTACATATTGATAAATGGTGGACATGCACACATACCTTACCATTTCTCGGTAATTCACTGGCTCTTTCCATCTTGTACGCCTCTTATAAAAAATTCCCCCTATCACCTGGTCGGGTGGATGGTTCCTTCTAATCCTCGATGGAGGGTCTCTTCTCACTTGATCATTCAGTTCAGTAGCATACTCCTCCTCGACTTCGTCCCCTGTGTTCTCTCTTTGAGGTTCAGATGTTTCTTCTGATGTCGGGACAACATTTGTTTCTTCAATGGGTTGCTCCTCTACAACTGCAACCACAATGTTGTTTTCTGGAGATCTACCAGATATATCCAGTAGGTCATCAAAAATAACATTGACTGACTCATGTATGGTCTTTGTCTGAAGATTGTATATTCGGTAAGTATGGTTATTCAGTGAGTAGCCAACGAATATTCCCTTGTCACTCTTAGAGTCAAATTTAGCCAGTTGATCCCTGTCATTTAGAATATAGCACACACACCCAAAGACATGAAAGTACCGCAATGTAGGTTTCTTTCCATTTAACAGTTCATAGGGTGTCATCTTGGTCCATGGCCTTAAATAGATTCTATTAGTTACGTGACATGCTGTGTTCAAGGCTTCTGCCCAAAACCTCTTTGACAATTGCTTAGAACTTAACATAACTCTAGCCATTTCTTGTAAAGTTTTGTTCTTTCTCTCGGCAACCCCATTTTGTTGTGGTATTTTTGGTGCCGAAAATTCATGGAATATGCCTTTCTTTTCACAAAATTTTGCAAAGGTTTGATTTTCAAACTCCTTTCTATGATCAGATCTAATTCTGAAAATCGAAGAACAAAATAGATTTTTAATCCTAGAGTAAAGTGTTCTAAACATCTCAAACGTTTGTGATTTTTCTTTTAAAAAATAGATCCAAGTGATTCTGGAAAAATCATCTACTATCACATAAGAATATCTCATTCCTCTTAGGCTATCTACCTCGATTGGACCCATAAGATCCATATGCAATAATTGGAAACAATGAGACATACCTGAATGTTGTTCTTCACGTTGGATAACATTATGAGAGACTCGGGTCTGTTTTCCTTTCAAACAATCTTCGCACTGTGTTTTATCTTTTGGATCCAGTTTGGGAATGCCTCTGACAGCTTCAAATGAGATCAGCTTCTCCAAGGTGCCGTAGTTGACATGTCCCAACTTTTAGTGCCAAAGTGTCAAGTCACCTACCTTTGCGGAGTTGCAAAACTCTTGTCTACCGACTAGAGAGCAATTATCTCCTGTTCGGGTTCCTGACATGACACATTTATCTGCAGAATCTGTAACCTTACATCCAAGCTTGTTGAATTTCACCTCAAGATCATCATCACATAGTTGGCTTATGCTAAGAAGATTAGCAACCAACCCTTTTACATGAAGAACATTTTCCAAGGCTGGTACATCTGGAACATTAAGAGTTCCTTTACCAATTATCTTACTCTTGCTTCTTCCTCCAAAGGTCACGTATCCTCCATTGAATGCTCCATACTCTTTCAATAGGCATTTGGTACCTGTCATATGACGTGAGCAGCCACTATCGAAATACCAAGAACCTGTAATGTTAGTACGCAAAGCAGTTATGTACACATTACATTTTAGATTCAGTTTGGGTACCCATTCCTTTTTCTTCCTTCTGCTTTCAGGCTGGTTGCTGTTGTCAGTGATCTTGGGCAACGTTGCTGATGACATTTTAGGCAATATTCTGAGTGCAGAGTTTTGAAGTTTGTAGCAGTAGGGCATAAGATGTCCTGACTTTTTACAGAAGCTACATACAAACTTCGATCCAATCTTAGTGATATGAGAATTACTCGGATTTTCTTTGACAAATTTTATCCTCTCAGTTTGACTATGGATTCTGAAAGTATTTGTTTTGCTAGGAGATTGGTACCCAAGCCCAGCCCTTGTAAGTTTATTGAAGTTCAATATTTCATCCAGTTTGGAGGTTCCCATGTTGAGCCTTTGAAAGGCGGTCTCAGCTACGTTCAATCGTGCACGAATCTTACCAAGCTTTACGTCCTTCTTAGTAGGTGTCACCTCTAATCGGTTGATTGTGCCTTTCAGATTGCTATTCTCAAGAGCCAATAATTTTGCTTTTGAGTCTAGTTGCTCTTCAGTGATTAAGGCTTTACAAAGATTTTGTAGTTCCTTTATGACGTCGTCTTTGGAGTCAACTAGATCCAAATTTACAACCTCAGATGAAGAAATAAATCCACTAAAAATAATTTACATCAGAATAGTCAAAGTATACATACCTCTCTGATGTTGAAGACATTCCAGATGCTGAGTCTGATGTTGTTCCTTATGTTGTCACAACATTGTAAACAACATCTTCATTGTCGTATAGTGTGTGTTCGAACATGGCTGCCGGCATTGCCTGTGGTTCTTCTTCTTGATCTCCTTCCTCCTCTTCGTTCTCATCATCACTGAGAGTTACCCACATAACCTTACCAATTTTTCTAAAGGTGTTTGCACACTCATTAGCGTAGTGTCCCCAACCCGAGCATGCATGACACTGCACTCCCTCGAGTTGTTTGGGATTGAAATTGGTACTGTCGGAGTTAGATTTCCTCAGTGAATTGTGATTTCTTTGCTCAGAAGGTGACCTATTCGGTTGTTTATTGAAAAATGGGTTTTGATGCTATTTGTATTTGGCTTTATTGCGATCAATGTTGATCTTTCTCACCATCGAATTGAATCGACGAGTAAGTAAGGCAACAGTTGCACCATTTCCCAGTTCCTCCAAGTTTTCTTCCTCGTTTTCTAATTCATTTTCCGAGGTTTGTCTTTGGAGTGCCAAAGTCTTGTCTTTATACAGATCTCTTTGGCTCTTCATGTTCATCTCATATGTTTGAAAGATGCTCATCAAGGCATGTAGATCCATAGTAGCAAGATTATGGGCCTCTTTAATAGCACAAATCTTAGTATTAAATCTTTCAGGAAGAGATATGAGAGCTTTATCCACAAGTTGTGTGTTGGTTCAAGGAGAACCAAGCAATTGACACTGATTAGCAATGTCAATTAACTTTTCAAAATAGGATTTTATGTCTTCAAATTCTTCCATCCTTAAGCGTTCGTATTGGCTCAAAATCATGCAAAGCTTTGTACGTCGTACACTCGAGGTACCTTCACAATGAGTTTGTAAGGTCTCCTAAGCATCCTTGGCCGTAGTACAATTCTGGATGAGTTTAAACATATAGAGATCTACCCATCCAAATATCGCATTTAGGGCCTTTTCATTAAAGCTCGCACTGTTGATCTCTTCCGCGGTCCATTCAGATTCGGGTTTGGTAAGTACATCACCATCCTCGTCTGCTAGGTACTTGGGAATCACATAGCCTTCGGAAACTGATCTCCAAGCTCGAACATCAATGGATTTGATGTGCGAACGTAGTCGAATTTTCCAATAAGCATAGTTAGTTCCGTCAAGAATTGGAAGTCTACCAACGTTTTGTATAGCTGAGTGCATAGCCGTAATATTCAGAATCAAACACTTATTGTATCAAGTGTTGGTTCTGATACCACTTATTGGGTTCGGGGCTATGGATAACCAAGAATATGTAAAAATAAAACCGTAACAGCTAGAACAATCAAAACAGTTTCTGGATGTTGCCTTCAATGTTGTGTCAACATCTGAGGCAACATTGTGATAAAACAGTTATAAACCTTTATAGAGTAAATGCAGAGAAAAAGTAAAGAGACACAAAGTTTATATTTTCAAGGGTATATTTTAATATATCCCTTGGTGGTTTATGACCAAAGAATTGTATAAATTATATACGATTATAAATGAATTTCTTTTTACAAGATTGAACAATAAATGCGAAAAATAAATTACAAACAAAAGTGAAGTCACAGATGACTTCAGCCTAAAGTTAAAAGATCTAAAAAGACAAACACAACATCTTCATTACAATTGCTTGAAATATAAGCTTGATCTAGAATCAAGCAAAGAATAGTAATGTGGGACTAGATGTTGTTATACTACTTTAGGCTAAGTGTGTTGATCCAGCTTTCTAAGGTGAATATCCGAGAGCTCTCTTGGTAATTCTTTTCATTCAATTCTGGATATCGATACTCTGAAGCTCCCCTCTATTTATAGTGTGGAACTTCCCTTGAAATCCTCACTGATTGGTTGCAGAGGTTGAGTAAAAGAAGGCTTCAGCTTGGACTGGTTCTTGCTCCTTAAAAAGCTCAACGTTCTGGACTTAGTCTTCACGCTGCTTCCTCTCCAATCTTTGACTGTTTCTTTTACCACGTTTTAAACACAGCATCATTGTAAGCGTGCCTAGGTCATTTTTGTTACTCACAGTAACACAACCTGTTTTGGCTGAAGAATAGACAAAATCGTTACAGAGATGTTGTCAGGAATGTTGTCACAACATCGCATGCTACATTATTATTCTCATAAGATGTTGTCCTGAGTATTTACAGATGTTGTCACAACATCCATCCAACATCAACAAATTATATAAAAAATATTATAAGCGCAATACTTATGAAAGTATATCTTGAAATATTAGATCAAAATTTTACTCGACTATCAAAAAACATGCATCATATGACAACTAATTTGAAATAGAAGAAATACTAACTTATGGTAGATAGATGACGGTATCAAGTTTTTCGGTCCCTCCCTCCCCCTCCCTACTTTCATCTGTTTCAATTTGTTTGTTTGCCTTTTTTTTTTTAGGTTGTTTAAAAAAAGGAATGCTTTTTTTTTTTTTTGCAACTCTTTAATTATAGTTTTCCACTTACATATTTAAAACTACATAATTTAAGTACATTTTGATACATTCCTTATATATATTTAGTTTAAGATGATAGGAGAATCTTAATAGCTTAGTTAGTTACTACATGAATTCTTACTTTGTTGGTGATGATCTATTTCCCTTTTGTAATTCTCTTTCTATTTCTCTTTCCCAATACCCCTAACATAATAAAATATATATTTTTTAAATATAATTTAATTTAAGATAATAAAATTTAAAAGTTCTAAGAAGAAATTTTAAACTTCATTCTAAATTAAAATCGGACAAACAAATTAAAACTGAGGGAGTAACATATCAATGTGCAACATTAAATATAATAACATATTTGTGAACAAGTGAATTTACAAGTAGTTGGCTTGTGGTTTAGTTAAGTGGAAGAATAAAGAAAGAGAGAGAATAAAGAAAGAAATACATATAAAATTTGGGGAATGTTCTTGGCTTTCATTGAGGTATGAAGTAATTCCTATACTCTATGATCGGCAACTGTTACTTTCTCTGTGTTTCGCCATCATCTTTGGCTTTCTTCTTCTTCTTTTACTTGCCAGGTTTCGAATTTCCCTACGCAGAAGCAGCCAAGTAATCACAACTCACAAACTGTATGATATTTTTCCCAATGCATGCATTTCAGTTTTCATGAGTGTATTTATGAATTTTAAGCGTTTCAGTATGATCAAAGAATGGATATTTACTAGAAAAATTTGTCTCCTTTTAAGAATTTCATTGTTTAGTTCGAAGAACTCTTAAGTATACTTGTTTTCATAATCCCAGTGAAAAACCAGTTACTCCAATTTGCATGCATGTATGATGTGGCTATAAGTTGTTCTCATTAACTTGTCTTTTCTTTTTCTATCGTGATTAGTAATTGCGAAAAGCAGAACTGAGAAGCTGGTTCAAACTCTTTCCAACTTTATCTTTCTTTCCTTTATTTTTCTTTTCAAGAATCTGTAAAGAGATAATGGTCAACCATCACTTTTTTTTTAGTTTCACACCCCAATTATTCGTTATTCTTTTTTACCTACCTGAACTATCATCATCTATATAGTTGGCCTAATCAATTTCGAGGTATGTTTTAATACATAAAATGGTGATAGTTCAGGTAGGAAAAGGAAACAACTGATAGTTGAGGTGTGAAACTCGTGAAAAAGTGATAGTTCAGATGTGTTTTAAACCATTAACTCATATGTAAATGATAAAATAGTCATCCATCTGTAAACATAAACTTGCAAAATAAAGGAAGTGCTATTTCGTTAACTTATTTTATCTACTTCTGGTGTTTTCTGCTGAAATTTTGAATACTCTGTAATATATATCCATATATAGTAGAAGATTTTCGGAGTTCTGTAATACAATCAATTGGTTTTATTAAGGTATAGTTGATATATTGAGAGAAATTTGATCATCCAAGTAGGAGATTCATATCATCCATTTACAGGTAGAAGATGGCAACACTGGAAGATATAGGAGTTTCTGCGGCTATAAATATTCTGTCTGCACTTATCTTCCTTTTGGCATTTGCAATTCTCCGGCTTCAACCACTCAATGACAGAGTGTACTTCCCGAAATGGTATCTTAAGGGTTTGAGAAACAATCCACTGCAGTCTGGTGGATTTGTCAAAAAAGTAGTTAATTTGGATTGGAGGGCATATATAAGGTTTCTAAATTGGGTACCAGATGCACTGAAAATGCCTGAACTTGAGCTCATTGACCATGCAGGATTAGACTCTGCTGTTTATTTACGCATCTACTTGCTAGGGTATGACTATAATTATTATATGATTTGTTTCCACATGTGTCAAATGCACGGGTTGTGTGAGTTTCCACAGAATGAAGAACAGAAAAATCTGGTTTTACTTGCTATTAAACAAGTGGAACAAAGAACTTTGATAAACCAGCAAAAGGATATTGATGAAAGCAAACTACATACTTCATCAGAAATCCAAGTAGTCTCAGATTTAAAGTTTTCTGAAACTTAACACCATAATTAATGGTTCCTTTGATGTATCTGACAACTCTTTTTGCTGCTTTCAGATGCACCTCACTAGCACAATGCATGAACCTCGATAAAATGCTTACAACATACAAATTATCGGGTCTTGTAGCTGTGAGATACATCAAACAACCGACCAAACCTCTGAAGTATGTTTCTTCCACTTTTTCTGCTCCATCATTCTTGCTTAGTTTCTCCTTTTGGTTCAGAGGAGTACTCATCTCCTTGCAATCTTCCATGTTGAACTTCTTGAGAATTTCCTTAGCATATTTCTTCTGGCAAATGAAAGCTTCATTCTGTCCCTGCTTGATTTCCATTCCAAGAAAATAGGACATTAGACCAAGATCAGTCATCTCGAAGGCTTGCATCATTTCTTGCTTTGTATTGCTCCCTGTAACTAGTACATCATCCACATATATAGACACAACAAGGATATCAATGCCAACATGTTTAACATAAAGAGTAGATTCTGATAAACTCTTTTCAAAGCCTAAGCCAAGTAAATGGTCATCTATTCGACCATACCAGGCCCTTGGTGCCTGTTTAAGTCCATAAAGTGTCTTTCTTAGCCTATAAACTTTGTCCTCCTTTCCTTTCACCACAAAGCCCTCGGGTTGCTCAACATAAATTTCTTCTTGAAAAAAACCATTAAGAAATGCTGATTTGACATCCATCTGGTACACTTTCCAGTCCAATTGTGCAGCAAGAGCAAGAAGTAACCTGATCGTGTCAAGCTTAGCAACTGGTGCAAATGTATCAAAATAATCCACACCAAAAATTTGAGCATATCCCTTAACTACAAGTCTTGCTTTATGCTTGTTGACTGAACCATCAGCATTTAGCTTGGTTCTAAAGACCCATTTCAACCCAATTACCTTTCTGTCTTGAGGTTGATCAACAAGCTCCCAAGCCTTGTTCTTCTCAATCATAAACAACTCCTCTTTCTATGCAGCCACCTAATTTTCATCATTCTTGGCCTCATTATACCAGCAGGTTCACATACCGCCACATTGCATCTCTGATATAAGTCAGAAAGCAACCGAGTACCTTTAACTGGTGAATGATACACCATTTCATCCTGCCATGAGAGTGATATTTGCTTTTTAGAAACCTTAGCAGGAAACTTTTCTGCTGAGTCGGAAGAGTTAAGGACACATTTATTTTGAGTCTTCCTAACACCACTCTTCATTCTCCATAAAATACACATTTCTATTGAAGATTATAAATTCAGTTTGTGGTTGGAAGATCTTATATGCCTTTGAAACTGCACTGTATCCAATAAAAATGCATGGGACAGATTTTTTTATCTAGATTATCTCATTTAACTTAGGAACATAGGGAAAACAAAGACAACCAAACACTTTAAGGAAATTCATTGATGGTTTGAATCCATACCAAGCTTCAAAAGGATTTCGGTCTTTCACTGCTTTTGTGGGATGCCTATTTTGGAGAAACACTGCTGTATTTGCTGCTTCTGCCCAAAATTAATTTGGCATGTTCTCGTGCAACATGCATCTGATCATCTCCATAATGTATCTGTTCCTTCTCTCACTTACTCCATTTTGTTGTGGAGTATATGGAGTAGTAAGCTGATGACGAATCCCTGCTTTCTCACATAACATGTTGAACTGTTGAGAAGTGTATTACTTTCCATTATCTGTTCTCTGACTGAATTTTACAATCAGCTTCATGTTCTACTTTTGCTTTAAACTTCCGAAAGACATTAGCAGCCTCCGACTTATGCTTGAGAAAGTAAATCCAACACATACGGGTTAGATCATCAACAAAAATGATACGGTAAAGACTACATTTTAGTGAGGGAGTCCTTTGAGGTCCTGCTATATCGGTATGAATCAGTTGCAACTTGTTTGAGGCTCTCCAAGTTGTCTTTGGAAATGGAAGTCTGCTTTGTTTCCTGTAGAATTCACTTCCAAAACAGGTAAGTCCTCAACTATTTTTGCTTTTTGCATTTTAAGAGACCCTTCATAGTGAAAATGTTCGAGTCTCTTGTGCCATATTTCTGCAACACTTTCTTTGGCTGAAAAAACGAGATGCTCCTCCTCAAATGGATCAAATGAGAAACTTTTGCCTCTCATTTTTACTTTAAACATTTCTTCATTTGAGACATCCTTGATCAAGCAATGTTTATCTTCAAAAATTAATTTGTACCCTTTTTCCATCAATTGACCAACACTAAGCAAGTTTTGATATATGTCAGGTACATAAAACACATTAGAAATTGTTTTTGTACATGAATGACTTGGAATAGCGATGGTTCCTTTTCTTTTCACAGGAAGATGTTTGCCATTACCTATTCTGACTTTAGTAATGGCCGTAGGCTTCAATTCCTTGAAGAGAGTCATGTGATTAGTGCATCCACTGTCAATCAGCCAACACTCACTCGATGATCTACTTGAAAAACATGTAGCAACAAAGAGTTGATCTTCCTCCTCTCCATCAACAATCTGAGCCTCTGCTTCTTGTTGCTGACTGTTGTTCTTGCAAATGACAGCTTCGTGCCCAAGTTGATTGCATTTATTACACCTAGCATCAGGCCTTCTCTAACACTTATATGGCGGATGGCCTTTCTTGTCACAATGTTTATAAGGAGGATAACTTCTCTTTGAGTTTCCTGCTTTTCCTTTGGTAGTACAAGGCTGGAATACCTTCACCATTTGTTTGTTGATTCTTCTTTTTATTTCTGCCACCATCTTGATTTTTGGCTAGAAATGCTCCCTCGGTATTTCCTTCTTCTCTCATAACCCTTCGTTGTTCTTAAGCCTGCAAAGCATTCAACAACTCTGCTAAAGTGATCCTGGACAGATCCTTGGTGTTTTCTAAAGTGGTTATGGTTGCTTCAAATCTTTCTAGCGCAGTTACCATATTTTTTTCAACGATACGAGAATCACTGAAAGTGGAACCAAGCAATCTCACCCTGTTGGCAATATTCAGGAGCCTTTCAGAGTAATCTTTGATGGTTTCATTTTCTTTCATCTTCTGCATCTCGAAATCTCTTATAAGATTAAGCACTTGCATACCTTTGATCCTTTCATCCCCTTCAAATTCTTTCTTAAGATAATCCCAGATGGCTTTGGCTGATCTTGGAGGCATAATTCGAGTGAAAATTGTAGAAGATACTGTCGAAAATAGACAGGCCTTTGCCTTTGAATTTTCTGATTTTCCTGTCTTTATGGTTCTTGATCTGGGCCATAGTTGGATTGTTAGGCAGCGGAGGAACTTCATAATCTTCTTCAAATGCCTCCCACAGATCCATGGCATCTAGATAAGTTTCCATCCGTACTGCCCAAATCTGATAATTATCACCATTAAAAACAGGAGGTGCCATTGATGAAAAACTTGATTCTGCATCTATACTTGATAAACTTGCCTTGTTGATTTCAATTCTGAGTTTGATGAAACACCCACAGATCCCTCAAGAAAAAGATGCTCTGATACCAGTTGTGAGTTTCTAGAGAATGAAGAACAGAAAAATTGGTTTACTTGCTATTAAACAAGTGGAACAAAGAACTTTGATAAACCAACAAAAGGATATTGACGAAAGCAAACTACATACTTCATTATAAATTCCAGATTAATTTTATAGAGTTTACAACTCAACTGAAATTAATAAACCAACTCCTAATAATTAGGGATAACATAGAAACTAAATAACTGTTAATAGTAAATAACTGCTTCACAGATATGAAATTGGACTGCTGCAGTTCTTAAGCAATTTTTCTAACAGGTTGGACTTAATTTGGGCGGGTTAAAATTGGCTGAGTTAATGAATGAACTAAAAAGCGGGTCATAACCCAATATACCCGGTTATTGACCCGCCCAAAAGTTACTTGGCCTGAAAAAGATTGGGCTATGAAGCGGGCCATAATCCTACCGCCCCAATTCTTACTAAGTTTTAATTTCTTTGTTTATTCTTTTATAATTTTTGTAAGTACTTAATAAAACTATTTTTTCTTTGTTATAACTTATATATAACATATCAAATAAGAAAAATTATTTTTCCAAACCGAAAAGTTAGTTTCTTCTCCTCTTAATGTTTGATATTCATTGATGTGAATGGATGTTCACCTTTTATGAAGCTATACCTTTAATAGGATAGACTTCGAATAAGAATCCAAAAACTGTGAAAGAAAATGAAAAAAATAGTTTTCTTCTCCTCTTAATGTGTGATATTGATTGATGTGAATGGATGTTCACCTTTTATGAAGTTCTATCTTTAATAGGATAGACTTTGAATAAGAATCTCAAAACTGTGAAAGAACGAAAAAAACATCATTTCTCTGTTCTGAAGAAGCTAGTTGATTGCATTCAACACAGATCCTTTAATTTCAGTTAAAACAACTTTTACAGAACAGGTTTAGTTTAATCTCTTATAATTTATACTATCCAGCTCTTTCATTTTTCTACTGCAAAGGGTCTGTCCGTAGATGAAGTTTTGAGTTACACTTAGGAACTGAATATCTGATGACAATTATGGCTTCTGATTTGCAGGCTAAAAATATTTGTTCCTATTACATTGCTTGCTTTTACTGTTCTGGTACCTGTTAATTGGACAAATAGAACTCTAATGAAGTCCGGATTTGCTTACAGTGACATTGATATGCTTTCCATTTCAAATGTTCCAATCGGATCACAGAGGTTAGGCAAAAAATTTTCCCCAAGTATTTGATGCAATAGACTCATCATTTCCAAGTTCTTATTTTGGTTCTAGATTTTAAAGCCTTCTATGTCCACACATATGGACCTTGGTCCAAGAAAAAATGTATATGCTTATCATTTCCAAGAAAAAATGTATATGCTTATATATATTACAAGGCTATTCTTATGATTACAAAAAACTAGAAGCTGTGTTGAGCATTTATGGACCTTGGTGCAATAGAATCAAGTTTATCAAATTGACATTCTAATATTATGTTATGCATCACAAAGTCTTGTGTCTTTCCTATATTTTAAGCTCAAACTTTTTATTTCATATCACGCTGCTGTAATAAAAGTTCTTCTCTCGCGTCTACCTTATTTTAGTAAGGCTATGGAAATCCAGGTCAGGGAGCTTATCTCTTCATTGTTTCAAAATGGACGTTCCTTTTGTATTTGCTTTACTTGTATTAAACGGGATCTTTTCAGGTTTTGGACCCATATCATTATGGCCTATGCCTCGACAGTTTGGACATGTTTTGTCTTACAAAAGGAGTATGCAAAGGTTGCAGATATGAGGTTGCAGTTTCTTGAATCTGAAAAACGTCATCCTGATCAATTTACAGTATGTGAAACAGAACTATTAAATTCTGCCGTATTAACAGCTTACAAGTTTTCATTCTGTTTTTAGTGTTTAAAATAGAAATATAATCTTATCTCGCATTGAAACTGATAAATATAACAGTCGATGCATAGATAGATTTGTAATAGGTAGCCTTTTAAAAAAGAATCTCAACAGTTCAAAACCGTTCAAACTTCAAGAACTGAAAGTTCAAATATTGACACTCTTCTTTGTTAGTAATTTACATTCATGATATGCATAGTTTGTTTGATTTAGGTTAATATGTGCAAAGATCTTCCGAATCGACTTTACCAAGGGGAACCTGTTTTCTTTGCATCATACATCTTCTCTTCTAATATTTGGTTTCGTAAAGGTGGAATTTAACATTTTGGTCTTTTTCGGAATTGACCTTTATGATACTCATGCTATTCATATGATGGCTTGATTTTCAAGTTCTAGCCATAACTTGTAAAAGTTGAATGTGGTAATAAAAACTTCCAGTTGCAATCTTGAACAATGTCTGATTGAAAACTTTTACATCATTTATTGAGCTTAACTTTGATTGTTCTCAGGTCCTTGTCAGAAACGTTCCACCTGACACTGTTGAATCAGTCAGTGAATGTGTCGAGCACTTTTTCCTGGTTAATCATACAGATCATTACCTCACAAATCAGGTTTGTATTTGATGTAATACATGTTATATGCTTCTTGGGAGCGAAATCATTGATAAAGAGATGTATCCTTTAATTGTCTCGTGAACACTCTCATTTACGTAAGAACAACTTAGCTCGTATCATTTTTTTATACATGTATAAATGGACTTAAGATTCTTTTGAGTTGTAAGCGTGTGTCCTGTAGATACTTAGCTTCTCCTTTCAGATATTGGGTAATCATTTACTTCATCTTGTGATTACTTGATATTTGTCATCTTGAGATTTTATCGCTAATAAACAGGTCGAAGAAGAAAAGGATTACTATTTGAAGACATTAATGTGGTCTTTTTGAAGGAAAAAAATAGATGTAATTCAGAAATGGAGGAAGAATAGAAGTTGTAATGATTCCTTTGTTACAGATGAATGTACAGGAGAGTAAAATTCAGTTCTTGAGAAGTCACTTTTATGTCAAATATTACAATTAATAGGATAATTGCTTCAAATTGATACTTGCAGTTTAAATTATTTATTAATCAAAATTAATTATCTTTATTCATATAGTTGGATTGTACTGCAGGTTGTTTACAATGCCAACAAACTAGCAAAATTGGTCAAGGAGAAGAAGAGTAAGCAAAATTGGCTTGATTATTACCACCTAAAGTATTCTAGAAATCAATCAAAACGGCCCATGATGAAGGTATGGATGTATAGTCGAGTTAGTCCATCGCTTTGGAGATTTTTCTTTCTCTTTCAGGATATCTTAAAGCATTCTACTTGTACTTGTAAATTCCTTCTCAAACTTGCAGACTCGTTTCCTTGGCCTTCGTGGGAATAAAGTAGATGCAATCAACTATCAGACTGCTGAAGTTGAAAGACTATCGAAAGAGGTAAAAAATGTTCAGTAAATCTGAAACTTCAATAGTATTTTTGACATCTAAAGGAATATGTTCCTTGATTTATTCTATCAATAATGTACAATATATATAGTAGTACAAGAATATCTAAACTAGGTAACTAATCAACCTAATTACAATAGGCAATATAATTCAACCTAAAATAGGAGACCTAATTACAATGGAAATACAATTCTACCTAAAATAAGAGATATACAATTAATGTAAGAATATTCGGTGAATATTCTATTACACTCCCGCAGTCAAAGCGGGAGGCTCACGAACACTGAGACTGGCTCAAAAATCATCAAACAGTATGCACGGAAGTCCTTTGATGAAAATGTCGGCAATCTGATATCTAGAAGTAACATGAAGGACACAAACTTGACCACGACCCGCCTTTTTGCGAACAAAATGAATGTTCATCTCAATGTGTTTCGTGCGCTGATGTTGGACGGGATTGCCGGAAAGATATATCGCACTAATATTGTCGTAGTAGACCAGTGTTGCCTTTTGAATCGGGCAGTGAAGCTCAAGTAGAAGGTTACGGATCCAACAATACTCAGAGACGACGTTGGCTACACCTTTGTACTCTGCTTTGGCACTAGATCGGGATAGTGTAGGTTACCTTTTGGAAGACCAAGACAATATGTTATCTCCGAGGAAAACACAGTAACCAGACGTGGAGTGTCGGGTGTCAGGACATCCACCCCAGTCAGCATCAGAATAAGTAGTGAGACCAGTGAGCACAGACCTGTATAAATGTAAGCAGAAGTGAAGTGTGCCCTAGACGTATCATAAAGTACATTTGAGGGCATGCATGTGTGCTATCATCGGATTGTGCATGTGCAAACAAATTTGTTGCACGACATAGGATATGTCTGGTCTCGTGAATGTGAGGTACTGCAGGGCCCCAGGCAAGCTATGATAGTGAGTCAGGTCTGAATACGGAGGGCCGGAATCAGCGCTGAGCTTGGAATTGGTGTCCACTGGCGTGTGGAATGGCTTGCAAGATGTCATGCCTGCACGGTCAGGGATCTCTTCGGCGTATTTCTTCTGACATAGAAATAGGCCGCCAGAATGGCGAGTGACAGAGATGCCCAAGAAATAACTCAGGGGCCCTAGATCCTTCATAGAAAACTCAGATGAAAGGAGAGACATAATGGACCGGCGGAGGGCATCATATAATATGGTGAGGATGATGACATGAACATATAATAAGAGGTAATCCATGTCTGGACCCTTATTGTAGATGAACAGGGAATGATCGGATTTGCTGTGTGAAAAATCGATAGAGGAGACGTAATCGGAGAACCGCGGGTACCATGCTCGAGGAGCCTATTTCAGTCCATAGAGCGATTTTCGCAGCAGACATAATCCGAATGAATAGGATCCCTGAAACCCATAGGCTGATGCATATATACCGTTTCATGAAGATCCCCATGTAAGAAAACATTCTTGACATCAAGTTGATGAATGGGCCAAGACTTGGATAGGGCAATGCTGAGGACGGTCTGGATGGTTGCGGGCTTTACGACCGGGCTGAACGTTTTATCACAATCCACTCTCACCTGTTGAGACCTTTCATCACCTATAAGACGAGCCTTGTACCTCTCAAAAGAATCATCAGATTTCTTTTTATGTCTAAAAATCCACATAGAACGAATAATGTTAGCATCAGGTGGATGGGGTAATAGGTCCCACGTCTTATTATCAATAAGAACATTATATTAGTCAATTATTATGGCCTTCCAATTTAGGTCGAACAAGGCATCCTTCGGATTACGAGGGACAAGGGAAGGGACAACTGAAATGGATAGGTTAAACAACCGTTTAGGTTTGGAAATCCTGTGCATAGCACGGGTTTCCATTTTCTAAGAGCGTGTCTCGGGACGCGGGATGGGAGGAGAGGGGTGATGTGGAATTGTCGGGAAGATGAGGAATGGTAGGGGTGGCGGGATTGGCTAGCCGAGGCTCGGTTTGACGAGAGGTGGCTGCGGAATCACCCTGAGATGGGCTGTTCCGAGCCACCGTCGGCGGAGTTGGTATAGCGTGTCCCGGACTGGCGTTGGTGGGTTCGGGTGCCGGGGACTAGGACGTCGAATTATGTAAATGATGAATTAGAAGGGGGTTCAGGCTATTATTTAGGAAGTCATAGGAATGCCGAGGTGGCGAGTTTAGTGAGGCAAAAGGGAATTGAGACTCATCAAATAGGACATGACGTGAAATAATTAATTTATGGCTTGATAATTCATAGCAAGAGTAACCACGATGATTAGTGAGGTAACCCGAAAACACACACGGAGAAGATCAGGGTTGGAGTTTGTGAGTAGTCGGATGGAGAGGATAGCAGAGACATCCGAAAATATGCAAGTGTTGGTAGGAGAGGTTCCTACAAACCAGGACTTGAGTGGGCGACCGTAGAGCTAGAGACTTGTTTGGGATTATGTTTATGAGATATGTGGCCATGGAGAGTGTGTAATGCTAGAATTGAGGGGGAATTGAGGCGTGGGCAAGTAGGGCACGAATTAAGTTGTTTATGGTTCTGATTTTTCGTTCGACTTTACCATTTTGGGAGGAGGTGTGAGGGTAGGAAAAATGAAAGGTAAGACCGTTTGTGGAGCAAAACTGTTTGAATTGGTTATTATCAAATTCTCTGCCATTGTCACATTGAAAACATTTAATGCTCTTTTCAAATTGTGTTTTACGAAAGCACTAAATGAGAAAAAAATAGGGTAGACCTGGGATTTATTATCAATTGGAAAAGTCCATAGAAAGTTGGAATGATCGTCCAAAAATAACACATAATATCGATGGCCAATCGTACTTAAAACATGGGAAGTCCACAAATCACTATGTATTATATCGAAAGACATTAAAGTACAATTTGTGGATGCATAAAATGGTAATTTAACATGTTTTCCAAAAACACAGGATTCACATATAGGAGTCTTAGAAACACGGTTGCATTGAATAAATCTATCGGATGTCCTAATCTAGAATGCCATAAGGAAGACGAAAGAGCAACAACGGTTGATGGAACTGAGGCTGGTTTGTTGACGGCATTTGAAAAAAGGTAGAGATCTTCGGTGTTGTCACATCTCATTATTCGTCTCCCTGTCGTAAAATACTTCACAGAAAAACCAAAAGGATCAAAGTCGAGGGAAATATTATTATCAGTTGTGAAATGTCACACAGAGATTAGATTCTTAATGAGTTTAAGGGCATGGAGGACATTTTTTAAAATTAGTGGTGGATGTGGTGGGGATAAGGATGAATGACCAAAACCACGAATAGGAATGCCTTGTCCACTACCAACAATAATATTCCGATTTAAATTACTCAAATTGAATAAGATGAGAGAGTACCTTGTGATGCCGTCATGTGAGATGTAGCACATGTGTTCATATACTAATTTTCTTCTGCAACGTTGAGTGACATTGTGTTCATAGCTGTCTCAATGTCAGTTGGTGCATAAGTTGAGGAGGGGGGGCTGTGCTGTGTAGTCCTGTTGTGGACGTGCGCCGAGTATGCCAGGTTGGTCCTGTCGGGTCGGAGGTGGAGTCCACGAGGATGTCGGATATGGGCAAGGCGGAGAGGCCCATGCCGGTGAGGCCCATGCCGGTGAGGCCCACGCGGCCACGGTAGGTAGGCAACCCACGGTGGAGGCTGTCGTTGTTGGCTGTTCCCTGTCGGCGGGGGCAGTCCCTTGCCGCCGCCGTTGTTGTCGGAATTCTGTCTGCCACGGCCTTTGCCGGACTACCTCCCTCGGCGGTTGTTGCGGGTCGATCTGGCCTGCTGCGGGTCCTCGGGTCGGCGGTGCTGGCTGTCGAATTGGAGGCGACGGCCCGACGGTAGTGGTAATGCTGGCCTGAGTGGTGTTGCATTTGATTTTCCGGGTTTCCTCAAGAATTAGCTTTGAATAGGCCTCATAAAATGGTGGTAATGGCGTGCATTGTTGAAGGATGGTAACAACGCCATCATAGGATTCGTTCAAGCTTGCAATAAATTGCATGACCAATTGTTGATTAGTGACTGGTGCGCCAACGTTGGAGAGTTGGTCGGCAAGCATCTTAAGTTCTTGACATTATGCAGACACGTTTGGGAAATCGTCCTGATAAACGTCCTTGAACTGATTTTCAAGGTATAACGCACGTTGAGTTTTGTTATCGTGAAAAAATACTTTCAAAATGTTCCCACGTTTTGCGGGCAGTGGAATCGGTCTCAATGATTGTGTGCAACAGATTGTGTGCAACAGATCATTAGAAATCGTGTCGTATATCCACTAGAGGACAGCGGCATCCAAACAAGACCAAAGTGCATCATCAGAAGTCGAAGTCGAGGGTGGGTCTGTGGACTTCAATTTAGGAGGGATGATGTGGTCGATAACTTCGTAGACACGACAATGGATTTGAAGAGTTCCTCCTACGAGGAGTATTGACCATTTTCCATCTCAAGAGTCACAAGAGTTACAGGGATGAAATCTTTATTGTTGTTGACTGCAAGTGCAGGATGAAATTTGGTTTTGTCAACCTTGAAAGATGAAATTTAGGAGCAGAAGGGAGAAGGAGTGGCCAAAAAAACTAGGGTTTCGTCGTGTGGGGGGTGGCGGCCGAGAGGGGGTCGACGGCGTGGTGGGTATGTTTGTGTAGGTTTATGCTACTGATACCATGTAAAGAATGGATTTTGGGCCTAACTCAACCCCAAAAGCTAGCTTGTAGGGTGAGGATTGTCCAAGTCTATATAAGGAGTCCATGTTCCCATTCCATTTTCGATGTGGGACCCTTTAACACTCCACCGCACGCCCAGACCTCGTTAACTGGAGAGTGGATAATATAATTTGGGGCCCCAACATCGGTGAACAAAATTGGAATGGGCTTGGCTCTAATACCATGTAAAGAATGTATCTTGGGCCTAACTCAACCCCAAAAGCTAGCTTGTAGGGTGAGGATTGTCAAAGTCAATACAAGGAGTCCATATTCTCATTCCATATCCGATGTGGGACTCTTAATACTTCCCGCACGCCTAGACCTTGTTAACTGGAGCGTGAATAATATAATTTGGGGGCCAACATCGATGAACAAAGAATTGGAATGAGCCTGACTCTGATACCATAAATGAATATGTTCCTTGATTTTATTTATCAATAATGTACAATATATATAGTAGTACAAAAATATCTAAATAGGTAACTAATCAACATTCTACCTAAAATAGGAGACCTAATTACAATTGAAATACAATTCTACCTAAAATAAGAGATATACAATTAATGTAAGAATATTCGGTGAATATTCTATTAACATCATATGATCCATTGATACCAAATGCTTTTATTTGGTTAGAAAAGAAAATTCTTGAAGACTCGAAGCTTTTAGTACATTTGGTGCTTTCAGGCATCCATGCATTTCTGTTTATTGAAACAGAAAAAAGGAAGGAAAAATAAATCTTTTGGTCAATCATTTAAATTTAGAGCTTGTTACCTTTATTCATCTTATTGCTGTTACTGTAGATTAGCTTTCATTTTACCAATGTAATTAAGTTCTGGCTTTATTTGTAGATAGCTGAAGAGAGAGAGCGGGTTAAAAATGATCCAAAATATATCATGCCAGCGGCCTTTGTCTCATTCAAAACACGTTGGGGTGCTGCTGTTTGTGCTCAAACTCAGCAATCACGAAATCCGACTTTGTGGTTAACTGATTGGGCTCCGGAACCGCGTGATGTATATTGGAAAAACCTGGCGATTCCCTATGTGTATTTAACAATTAGGAGGCTCGTAATTGGTGTTGCATTCTTTTTCCTGACATTCTTCTTCATGATTCCCATCACATTTGTCCAATCCCTTGCAAGTATCGAGGGGATCAGGAACAGAGTCCCATTCCTAAAAGCTATCATTGACATGTAACTATGCCACATTATAAACTTATTCAAGAGTCAGCATTTCATGCTTAGATCTTTGTACCAATAATTCGACCCTATCTATTGTGCAGACCTTTCATCAAGTCATTCATCCAAGGTTTTCTACCTGGGATTGCTTTAAAGATCTTTCTCATAGTTTTGCCAACTATATTGATGCTGATGTCCAAATTTGAGGGCTGGGAAAGTATATCAGCTCTGGAAAGAAGATCTGCATCTAAATACTACATCTTTAACTTTGTCAATGTGTTTCTCGGGAGCATAATTGCAGGAGCTGCATTTGATCAGCTAAATACTTTTCTTCATCAGTCAGCAAATGAGTAAGTTCAAGTGGCATTATTGCATTCTTTTTTATCACTCTTGATTTAATAAATTGGAAAATGGAGATTACTTACAGACAGCCTGCTTCAGATGCAGATCGAATGATCTCCAAAATAGAATTATCATCTTCTTCCGTGTCTATTATAGTGTGTAAATAGATCAACTTTTTTTTTGTACATATACTTTTTTATATTTTGACTCCCTCTGTGAAAATACTGGTTCTGCCACTGGACAGGTTTTAGCACAAGTGAGGTTCAACTTTTAGGAGTTTTGAGTACTTGATAAGTTATCTAGAAGAATCCATATCCATCTGCTACCGGTTTGGCAGTGGTCTGTCAAAGAAAATGTAGTTGTCCTGATAATATAGTGCTAGAAAGAAGAACTTTGACATCGATGGTTATATGAATTAGGATAACAGCAAAATAGGAATATTTTTCTTTGCTTGCTAATAGCATTTCCAGACAAATTGTAACAACTGTCATTGTGTCGTAGCTTGTCAAGCATTTAAATGAGGAAATACGTCTCTAATATCTATTCAAGGCCCCTTATTACTGCGAATTATGCTATGACTAGCTTTCCTTTATATGCAATTTTCCGAATCTTCTACATCCTTTTACTTGAATACTATGCTTCTTAAGTACTAAAAGATTCTGTCTTTTGGCGCAGAATCCCTAAAACAATCGGTGTTGCCATCCCAATGAAAGCAACTTTCTTCATAACTTACATAATGGTTGACGGGTGGGCTGGTATTGCTGGAGAGATCCTAAGGTTGAAGCCACTAATAATCTTCCATTTGAAGAACTTTTTCTTGGTCAAAACTGATAGGGATAGAGAGAAGGCGATGGATCCTGGAAGTCTCGATTTCAACACCGGAGAACCGCAGATACAATTATACTTCTTGTTGGGCCTTGTCTATGCTGTAGTCACGCCATTTCTGCTTCCTTTCATACTGGTGTTCTTTGGTCTGGCATATATTGTGTTTCGTCATCAGGTTATCTTTCCGCTTTTTAAGTCTTCTTAAAAATAAAGGATTTGCTCTGAAGACACATCCAACATGATTTTCGAGTTCCTCTCTGAGATTATGCAGATTATAAATGTATACCATCAAAAGTATGAAAGTGGAGCAGCATTCTGGCCAGATGTTCATGGACGTATAATATTCGCCCTGGTCGTCTCTCAGCTATCTTTACTGGGGTTGCTAAGTACAAAATCTGCTGCACAGTCAGCACCTTTCCTTATCGCCCTTCCAGTACTGACTATCTCTTTTCACTACTTCTGTAAAGGGCGTTATCAGCCAGCTTTCACCAGATATCCACTGCAGGTGTGTACAATAAGTTTACAATCTTATTACTACAAATATAAATGTGTGGTACATTTATATTTCCACTGTTGCTTTACTAAATGGAAGTCCTGAAATAAACTCAAGATAGCAATTACTGATATCTCCACTGTTGCTTTAGTAAACATGTGATAATTAATTCAAAATCGTTTGAGCCTCTTGTTCCCAGGTAAGCTAATGCTCATGCCATCTTAAAATCATAGCAGAATTTACTAATTGAAGATGACCTGTCGCATTGTTCTCCAAATAGGTTTTTATAGACAAAAAAGCTATGCCGTATATTCTATCTCATTATAAAAAAAGGGGCAGCCCGGTGCACTAAGCTCCCGCTATGCGCGGGGTCCGGGGAATGGCCGGATCACAAGGGTCTATTGTATGCAGTCTTACCTCAAATTTCTGCAAGAGGCTGTTTCCACGGCTTGAACCCATGACCTCTTGGTCACATGACAGCAACTTTACCAGTTACTCGAAGGCCCCCTTCATATTCTATCTTATTATATTGACAGAAATAGGAGTAGGTTATGTTACTGAAGGTGATATGAAGATATGATCGTAGCGGTCTTTTCTAACTGTTGCATTTTAGAATTTCTGATCATTACTTGAGCCGAGGGTCTATCGGAAACAACCTCTCTACCTTTACAAGGTAGGGGCAAGGTTGCGTACACACCACCCTCCCCAGAGCCCACTTGTAGGATTACACCGGGTATGTTGTTGTTGTTGATCATGATTTGTGGACCTTTCTGAGAAATGGCAAGTGTATTATAAATATAGCACCAAGGAGGTGCTGACAAAAGTATTTTGTACTAAGCTCCATTAACGTGGATCAATTTTTCTGGATGAAGATTTAACTGTGTTGATCTCAAATGTAACTGCTAAATTTCATAAGCAAGAAATCCGTTACAGTTACATGGAATTTATAAGGTCAATTCTCAATTTTTTTATTTCTCTAAAAGGGATACTTTGTCTTCTTGGATTTCAGGAAGCAAGGAGGAAAGATACTTTAGGACATGCCAATGAACCCAATCTTAACTTGAAAGTCTACCTTCAAAATGCTTATGTGCATCCTGTTTTTAAAGGTGATGATGAAGATGAAGACGAGGAGTTCAACTATAAGATGGATAATAACGGTACTGTGCTGGTCCCAACAAAGCGCCAGTCAAGAGGAAATACTCCAGCACCAAGCAGATGAGTGCCAACACTTGTACTTCACTTCCTGATGCTATTGACCAGAAACATTAACTGCTTTGTTTCTTTTGGATGTGAGATTCTAACTCTTTGTACATGAGAGCTAAATGTAAATTGACATAAGGTTGCTAGTGGAGTGACAGGTCTGTCAATAGAATCCATCATTTTTTCTATTCCTTCCCACTTGTTCTCCTTCTATTATGTGCTTTTGTTGTGTTTGTTGCCTAAAGCCCGATAAAATAGAGTTATCTGAGATAAAATGTTATAGAGTTGGGGGTTCTGTAGGGAGGAAAACATTAAGTTCCTTGTTAATGTAGGGGTTCCAAGAAAATGTGAAGTTAGAAGTTTGGTACTCTGTCTTCTGTAAACTTAAATGTTCATGTACATAATTATGTTGTCTGTTATATTAGCACTTTGCAGGATGTGTAATACAAAGATCTTGTAAAAAGAAACTTTTATAATAATACTGTGCTTCAATGCTATTGATGGAGCATATCTGAAAATAAACATTTAAAGAATTTGTTTCTAGGGCTGCAGCCTGGGCCGGTCTACCGGCTCCAAGATCTCGTCCGGTCCAGCCCTCTCCTCGGTCCCCGGGGTCTACACGGGCCGTGTCAGTCTGTTTTACTGGTTGGGGCCGGGCCGAACACGAGCTGGCCCGAACTCATTGACAAATTTACTTGATTTTTGTTTCAGTGATTAAACATTTTTGTAAGATTGTAATAATTTTCCTTGGGGAGTATTCTCATTATTACAAAATATATATAATGTGTACAAGAGAGGAATCTTAATTCGGTAAGGATCCTAATATACCATAAATATACAGTATACATAATTACACAATATATAGCGAGTATATGGAGAATATTCGCTAATACACCCCCTCAGTCGGAGTGGGAGGAGGTCGGACGCTGAGACTGAATCTGAAGTCAAGGAATAATTGTCTGGAAAGTCCTTTTGTGAATATATCTACGTACTGATATGACGAAGGCACATGCAACACTCTGACATGCCCGAGGGCAACCTTCTCACGAACAAAATGTATATCCATCTCAATGTGTTTGGTTCTCTTATGTTGAACCGGGTTGTGAGAAAGATACATGGCAGATATGTTATCACAGTATACGATAGACAGTCGACGCAAAGGACACTGGAGCTCCAAAAGTAGATTTCGGAGCCAACAAATCTCAGCCACAACATTGGCAACGCCTCTGAATTTTGCTTCGGAACTCGAACGGGATAGGGTGGCTTATCTCTTGGCACACCATAAAACTAGATTATCCCCTAAGAATACACAATAGCCGGAGGTGGAGCGTCGCGTGTCCGGACACCCTGTCCAATCTGCATCCGTGTAAGAGAACAACCTGGTCGGTGCAGAGGGGTATAGATGTAATCCATAATCCAGTGTGTCCTTAATGTATCGAATGATATGCTTAAGGGCAAAGAAATGAGACTTTCTGGGGGCATGCATAAACAGACACACCTGCTGAACAACATATGCAATATCTGGCCTGGTGAAGGTGAGATACTGAAGTGCACCTGCAAGGCTCCTATATAGAGTAAGATCGGAGACTGGAGCACCATCCATAGCATTGAGCTTGGACTTTGAATCAACCGGAGTGGGCATCATTTTGCAATTTTCCATCTTAGCCATATATATTATCTCCTCTGCATACTTACGCTGACTCAAGAACATATAATCTGCAGATCTGTTCACTGATATACCAATAAGTAACTCAACTTGCCCAAGTCAATCATAGCAAATTCGGTTTTAAGTAAAGCAATAATATCATTTTCCAACCCATCAGATGAGGCAGTGAGAACAATATCATCCACATATAGCAGTAAGTAAGCAGTGCTACTCCTCGATGAAAAATGCAAAGAGAGTTATCACGCCTGCTGCATACAAACTCAATCTGCATAATATACCTAGAAAATTGATCATACCACGCACGTAGGGCCTGTTTCAGTCCATACAGTGACTTACGGAGGCGACAAACATAATGAGGGGCTGCTGGATGGACAAATCCAGGTGGCTGGTACATGTAGACTGTTTCTTTCAAGTCCCCATATAAAAATGCATTTTCACATCAAGCTAATGTATCGGCTAGTGCTTGCTCATGACTATACTCAGAACTGTGCGAATAGTAGTCGGTTTGACAACCGGGCTGAATGTCTCACCACAACTAATACCCTCCTGTTGATTTGTATCATTAGCCACAAGTCGAGCCTTATACCTCTCTAGGTCTCCACTGTCTATGAATTTGTGACGAAATAGCCACATGCAACGAATCACATTCACCCCCTCCGGTCTAGGTACCAAACCCCACGTGTGTTATTTCACTAAAGCATTAAATTTCTCACACATAACGACATTCCAATTAGGGTCTTGTTTGGCCAATTTGGGATTTTTGGAAATTGGTGAAATGGCTTGGGCAGACAGGTTAAACTGGGCTTTGGGTTTGAAAATCCCATGTTTGGCACTAGTTTCCATTTGGTAAGTGGAGGCAGTGGGTGGGTTAGTTTGCTGGTGGTTGGCTGGTGTCGGGTTTGGTAGCGGCTGTGGGTGAGTGGGTGACGTTATGTCGGAATAATGTATGGTATGGGTGTTGCAGCGTTTACTGGTTGATTCGGTGGGGTCGACAGTGGTGAGGTTACGGTCGGAGGCGATAGTGGTGGGGTTGATAGTGTCGGGTAAGGGGAGGGTGGAGGTTTATGGTGGTAGTTGTGGTCGTCGGAAGCTGGATTGATGTCCGGTTGTTTGGAACTGACGATTTGGGGAGGTGACATAACAGCTTGTGGTGGGGGTCGGTATGAGGTGGTCGGCAGGTTGTGAACCAATGTGGAGACAGTGGGAGCAACCGGTGAAGATTGTGGTGAGGGTGATTCCGGTTTTTATGCCACTGGTCGGACTACCGAAGTGGTTGTGGTGGGTGGCAGAGAGGAGATTTCGGTGGCGGACTAATTTATTTGACTGAGAATGACGGGAGAGATGTCGGGCTTGTCAAGAAAGGAGTAGTCTATTTTCTGGAATTTCTGGAGATTCGAGAAAGGGAAGGTGGTCTCATCGAACGTGACGTGACGAGATATGTGGATTTGACGAGTGGACAAGTCATAGCATAGATAGCTCCTATGATTCGACGGGAAACCTACTAAGACACATGGAGTAGTCCGAGGTGTTAATTTTTTAGGGTCGGTGGAGGCAAGATTGGGATAACACATGCAACCGAATATTCTTAGATGGTCGTAGGAAGGAATCCTGCGGTATAGAATTTCGGTTGGAGTCATGTTGTGAAGGTCCTAGTGGGTAGAATATTTAGAATATATACATACATTTTGACGGTATAGACCCAGAAGAATGGAGGGAGAGAGGCATGAAACAGGAGAGTGCGAATCACGTTATTAATGATGCGGATGATGCGTTCAGCCTTACCATTTTGAGGTGAGGTGAGGTGGGGGAGCAGGAGAAATGATAAACCATACCATTATTTCTAAAAAATTGGTGAAACGTATAATTATTGAATTCATGATCATTATCACACTCAAATGATTTTATAGATTTTTCAAACTATGTTTTTATAAAAGTGCAAAACTCAAGAAATTTGGCAAACACTTCCGATTTAAATTTGAGTGGGAATATCCAAATATAGTGAGAAAAATCATCTAACAGGACCAAATAATATTTACGACCAAGAGAACTAGATATCAGAGATGTCCACAAATCAGCATGAATAATATCAAATGGTGAAAAAGTAACGCTGACATATGATTTAAACGGAAGACGGACATGTTTGCCTAAATAACAAGAAACACAGTGCTGGACAAGTTTTCCATTATTACATTTGATAAAGTTTTTGCCTTTAAAAAAAATTAAAAATTGGGGTGCCTGGGTAGCCAAGCCAATTATGCCAAATGGACGAAGAGATAGCAGCGAGAGATACTGGAGAGCAGGATCCGACAGCGGAAGTGGATGGGAATGGATAGAGATCCCCCGTGCTATTGCATCTCGTAAGATGGATCCCCGTACGAAGATCCTTCACAGTAAAACCAAATGGGTCAAACTCAACAGAGACAGAATTATCACGAGAAAATTTGCGGACAAAAATTAGATTCTTAATGATGTTAGGGGCATACAGGACATTTTTAAGGGAAAAGGGCGGATGTGGTGGTTGTGTGTGAGAGGTATCATAGCCCTGTATTGGAATGCGATGACCATTACCAACAATGATGTATTGAGGATGCTTTAATGGAAACAGTGTAAGAATATTACCTGCAGAGCGAGTGAGTTAAGATGTGGCGCCCATGTTCATGTACCAATTTTTATTGGGTTGCTGCAAATTCAGACTGCTAAAATACTGGCCCAAATCAGTGGGGGGCAGACCGATTTGTGGCTGCATGTATTGGGCCTGAGTGAAATGGGCATGTGGCGCCTGGTATGAGGCTGCCCGTGTTGTAGGGAATAGGCCCAACAGTCCTGCTGATTGTAAGGGTATTGAGCTGGTACCTGGGCAGGTATTGAGGCCTAATTTGGCTACTAAAATTGTGATGCTGGGCCGGTCCAGGTAGAGTATGAACTGGGCTGCTGCTGTGGTGAATAGTGCTGCTGGCCGCGGCCTTTGCGTGCCCTTTGCCTCATCTGCCACCGCTGCGACCTCTGCCTCTCTTGCCGCCGCGGTTCTGTCGCGACTGAGTGTTTTCCGATGGATGTGGGCCGACGGTGATGTTATTTTAGAGAGGAGTTTCGACGGCTAACGCCTTTTGGGAGTGTTCGTCCTGCTTTACACGGTGGGTTTTTTCTAGCAACAATTGCGAGCGGGCCTTGTGAAAACTGGGCAACGGATCGGCTTGTTGTATCATGGTGGCCAAAATGTCATTTCGCCTTTTGGAAGGTCTGCAACAAGTTGTAAAACCATCTTTGTTTCAGAAACAGGGGTGTTGACGTTTGATAGTTGATCCGCCACAAGTTTCAACTATTTGCAATAATCAGTCATGTTAGAGAATTTTTCAAGACGTGTATTATTAAATTGTTCCTCCAAATACACAACACGAGTGTGCTTGTTATCTTGAAAAATTTCCTCCAACTGAAGCCATAAATCGCAGTCTGAGACGCCGGATTTCATGATAGTGAGAAGCAAGTCCTGAGATATACTACCATATATCCGGTGTTTGACAGCAACGTAAAGACGAAGCCATGTGGAGTCGTCGACCGCCGGTGGGTGAGGGAAGGAGTCATCTATGTGGTCAAGCACGTTGTAGAGACATGCATGAATACGGAAGAGTTCAACCCATGGGGAGTACTGACCGTTTTCTTGATCAAGAATGATTGGGATGCAGTGCTTGATGTTTGTGACGGTGAGGGCTGTATGAACTAATGGTGAAAATGATGGTTTTGGTATTTCGGAAGTGACGACTGTTGAGGATGAGGCCACAGTGGGAGTTTGAGGAGGAATCATTGTAGTGGATGAACGTTAATGTAGAAGGAAGAAAAGAAAAAGAAATATTGAAGGAAAATTGTGGAGTTTGGCCGGCGGCAGTGGTCCGACGGGGGGGAGGGGGGGACTTTTTAGAGCAACCCTAGAGTTCTAGAGTTTTGGCTCCTGATACCATGTAAGATTGTAATAATTTCCCTTGGGGAGTATTCTCATTATGACAAAATATATATAATGTGCACAAGTGAGAAATCCTAATTCGGTAAAGATCCTAATATACCATAAATATATAGTATACATAATTACACAATATATGGCGAATTTATGGAGAATATTCGCTAATAATTTTCTTTAAAATATAAGTCACTAATCCATTCACTAACCGAAGTGAATCAATTAGATAGTCCGCTGTGGCTACAATGATGGACTTCATCTATCGTTTCAAGAGAAACTCTTACTGAATTTCACATAAATCTAGGTATTTTTTATGAGATTTATGGTCCTACTATCTAACTTTAAGAAGCTTCATAAACACTCTTTTTAGAAATATAGTCCAATTGTAGAGTGAAATAATAATCTTTTATAGTTGAAAATTTCTGAAATTCATCATCCTAGATATTCAATGATACACATAATGCTTGGAGTCATTGTACATTGATGTGAAGTAACAACTGATTATTGGCACCCCAGTACCATATATAGTCCATTTGTAGAGTGAAATTAATGGTCTTTGAAATTAGTTTAAAAGAGTGTTTGTTTTTAAAAGAAATTGATTTGATCGGTTAGTTTGTTAATATATTTCGTTTTTGTTTGTTTGTTGCACCATTATACTCATATATCCTAATTTTGAGTTGATATAAGAACATTTCATCATACAAACATTACAGAGCTTTAATTAACAAAGTTTCATTTTGCAAGATTTATTGTTACTGTTGCTATGAGAGCAAATTGCTTTGTCCCATCTCTGCCTACCCACCATTTCCTATTCTGGCTAGCTAGGAGCCTCAGCGACAGATCCAAAAATGCACTCGGATAATGTTGAAGTATTTGAAATAAGACTAGAAGGGTAAAGTTGTCTTTTCAACTCAATGTACAGTAAGTAGTTAATAACCAACTTAGCTGTTACTTACAATTAAGTACGATTAGTTATGATTAGTAGAATCAGTTATCTGTAATCAATCAGTGTATAAATAATACACCTTGTATCATTTCTCAATCAGATCAATATACAGAAATCATAGAATTTCTCTCTCTAAAATCATCTACTTCCTTTTAATACTTGAATTAGGGTTCTTGAATATTTGAATTCAATTCACAACAGATAACATATTAACATATGCTGAAAAATAAGTATAAATAGAATTAAAGAAAAAGGATCGAATATACTTCTTTACTTTTGTTTATTACTTAGTTACTTTTGTCATTTGTTATACTAATTTCGAGAGTCAAATTTCATAATTTTGATCGTTACTTCAGATATAAATTTTTTAATTTGTTAAAATAAAATTTAGCAGTGCAAGAAAAATATAAAATTGTGACAGAATATTTATGACAGATAAGTTCATCACAATTTTATGACGGATTTGTGACGATTTTATAACTGAATTTGTCAATGTGAAATTTTACGTGACAAACTTGACGATCCGTCACAATTCGGTTACAAATTTGTGATGGACATGATGATCCATCACAATTTAGTAACAAATTTGTGACGAAGATGATGGAAGTTTATCATAATTCCATCACAAATTTATGATGAAAATAAGGATCCGTTACAATTTCATCACAAAATTGTAACATACTTGTGATTCCGTAACAAAAGTGTGACAATAAATAAGGATTCCATAACAAATTACAAGGCAAATTTTTGTCTAAATAATTTGATTTTGTGATGGAATATATATCCCCTCACACAATTAGTGACGATAGTGTTAGTGGTTAGTATAAAAGAGTGAGGCCAACCTTTAGAGATATGATTTTATAGTTAAATTATTAATGATTTAGTTGCCATTTAATAGTAAATAATTAATAATAAGTATTTATTATTAAAATATTATGCAAATTATTAATTATTTTCTAAAAACAATTAATTTTGTGGACACATTTTGACAAATTATCTATTTTAGTTGATCACTATTTGTGACAGATTAGCAAAATTCATCTCTAATTGAGACACACATCCTGTCACATTTTTTTTTTGTGACGATCGACTATGTGAGGCCAAGAATTTGTCACAAATCCGTCACAAAATCGAATTTGTAATGGGTCCTTCCCTCATAATTCTTGTTTTTAGTACGTATTTATAAACTATGAAAGAAGTACTATAAGTAGAGCCGTCAAAATGGGATTGGCCCTTGAGGTCAGCCCAATCCAACCCGCTAATGGGGTAGGGTTGGGCTAAGATTTCTTAAGCTCATTTAAAATTGAGGCTTATAAGCCCAACCCATGTCAGCCCGCTGGCCCTTGAGACTTGACTAAGGTTGGGCCGAGGCCGGCCCATGGGCCAAAAGGCTATTTAGATTAATTAAAAACTTAAAAGAAGATTGTGAAAAAAGAAGTAAAATTAGAAATAGTGATTACCAAATAAGTCTTAGTATCTTACACAATACTTACTCATTTAAAGTTAAATCCTAATCACCAAGTTAGAAGTTGTATTCATGATTGCAATTGAATTTTAACTTGAAATTTAAAAGAAAATTATGAAAAAGAAATAAAAAATAGGAATAGTGATTACCAAATTAGTTTTAGTAACTTACATAACACTTTTCTCATTTAGCGTTAAATTCCGAATACTAAATTCCTAATCACCAAGTATACCCTAATACTAAATTTTTTTATCACAAAGCATATAAGTTGCATTTATCATGAAATTGTCAAAAACTTGTTGTCACTCGAAATTAGTTGCAGAGCTTTACCAAATTCAAAGTGGTAATATCTTTAAGTGAATTTAAACATTATTAGTTTCTAAAAGTAGTTATTTGATAATGTTTAACTAATTAACTTTGTATATGAATGTAAAAAATGGAGATGTTAATTAAGACAATTTTATCACAAACATATTCAATTGTGCTTGACTATGTATAGGTGTTGAATATGATATAAGTTGTCCTAGAACTATGCCCTTCCATATAATTATATGTTAGAAATGTTAACAAATTAGCATACTTAAATTTAGGTTGAAAATAAATTTTCTTATAAAAAGATAATGAAGAAGAAGGTCTGGCCCGCCCCAGCTCACGAATCTTGCAGGGTTGGGTTGGGCTAGCCATGTTAAAGCCCTTTCAAATGAAGGGTCGGCCGGCTCCAGCCATCAAATCCCTTGGTCTGCAAGGCTTGGGCTGGGTTGGTTTGGGGTGACCCGTTTTGACAGCTCTAACTATAAGTCACAATAATCAATAATTTAAAATATTTTAAAAGTATATTAAAAATTGTGATCAAATTTGACTCTCGCAATCCCAAAGATACCACATAAATGGAAAAAGAAGTAATAAGTTAATGTCACATATAATCACTAAAATTACAAGCTACTTATCTCTCACTAAAACCATAAAACTATCTATTAATATCTAATAAACTCAAATTTTCAGCACCAAAAAATGTCACGTCATTGGAATTTAAGTATAGTTTAGATGAAATTCTGCAGTACAGTTGAAAGGTGGGCCGTTTAGTTCTCCCTCTCTTTCTCTTCTTTTACGAACCAACAAACGAAACAAAAGCACATACACTGCAAATCTCTCTCAATGCATAATTACCTTCAGCCACCAATACCTCAATGTACATTACACTCTTATTATTCTTCCCTTCTAATTGACTCAATGCAAACAAACATATATTGTACATATAGATAGACAATATATACAATGCAAAGTGTGCACTCATATGATGATGAAACATAAATTTCATAAATTAAAGAGCGTGTAAAAGTAAGCCATGAAGAAGAAGGGGTCAGCACGGAATGTCCCTAACTCTGAGCATTGTTGTATGTATGTTGGCTTTTCTTAGCCTCCAGCTATTCTTTCCATCACACTCTCAAATTACTTCGCTTTCTCGTAGATCTCTCCATTATAATTGGGAGGACTCCATTACCCCTGATGATAGTTTTCAAGGCAATCCAAAAGTTGCTGTTCTCTTTCTAGCTCGCCGTTATTTGCCTCTCGATTTTCTTTGGAAATGTTTCTTCGAGGTGAGCTAATTTAATTGGGATTTTAACGTTGTATAGCCGCCCAAGGCAAATGTATACTTGTGTATTAGTGTATATGTACATATCTTATACATAACTAGTGTATATTTTTTGTATATATGGCTAGGAATGTAATTATTTTCAGCGAACAGCCAAATGTTTAACTTTCCCGATTTAATTTTATGTTTTCATTTTTGAGAACTTTGTGAAAATTCATAGTGTTAAGTGTCCCACACATTAGTGGAAGAAATGAACGACTGTCTTCTTATCATGATTTTGAACTATTCTTATCTCATTAGCTGAATTTAGGATTGAATTAGGTCGAAGGTCCATTTTGTTAATATGATATCAAATTTTTTTTGAATTATAAATGTTGGACTCCTTGTAAGAATAATGAAATTTTCATTGTCATTTCATTCCATAAAAGGTGGTACATATACCAATATTACAAGCATAAATTAAGGTAAAGAATAAGACAAGATATGCTAAAATCAAGTCTTCTAATCTATTCTAATTATTCCTACCATATACATAAGTTATTACATTTATTACAATAATCATAATTAATAATAACCAAACTACGGCCGAGGATCTAAAGGGGATAAAAGACAAGGAAGGAATTGATATATAAGGGATTGAAGAATTAAAAGATAATTGAAATATGCAAAAAGTAAAGTAAGATTAACTTATAAATTAAGGTTCCAGTTAAGGAAACTATAATCTTAAGGATCTGCAAGAATTTAAATAAAGTAGGCGGTAGAACCGGCCAAGGATTTAATGCAAGAATTTAAAGAATTTAAAATCATGAATTTATAAAAGATTAGGAGGTAGCACCTTCCATAATCATATTTATTCAACATATTAAAACTTACAAAGATTTATATAAAGGAGATTTATCTTGGGAATTTCCAAGGTATTTTGGGAAATTTCAGTTAAGGTATTTGAGGTCATATGAGGGGAATCATACGAGGGGAATTGGAATTTATCTAACAGAGGGAATTTATAGTGAGCTTACACTTCTCTCTAGAATCTGAAATCTATGAAAGAAAAGGCTTGTCTAACTAAGGGAGAGGAGATCTCATTTTATAGGAGTTTTACATAACATTTTTGTAAATAAAAAGGAATCTTACTATTCATCCAGGTGGAGAATGACATCATCCATGACATCATTAATTTCGCCATTTTTTTGAATTATTGCTGAAAACTTTTGCTTTCACTTTTTCCTTTTTGAAAGTCTCTTTTTCGGACATTTTCTTTTGTCGGAATTTTGTCTGAACTTTATTCCGGGTATTTTGTCTTCTTTTGGCAATCTTTTCTTCAGAATCCATTGTTGCCAAAAACTAGACTGTCTTCAATATCAATTTCTGGTTCTTCTTCTTCTTCTGTTGAAGAACTTTGTTTTGATGAAGACGGTGCAAACTTCAGAATTATTTCTTGCATTTCTTCTGGATTTTTGGCTAATGCAAGCATTGCGGCCATATGGGATTTCTGTGAAAGGAATTGGGTGTGCTCCGGTTTTGTACCGGTGCCTGTGGTGTTTTTAGTTGCACCTGTACCTGAATGGATTTCTAGGTATTTAACCATTCCTAGACTCTGTGTGGTGCGAGACTTGCTGGTATTTTAAAGTTGTCCCACCATCTAATTTTGAACCTACGTCGGACCTTTGAGATTTTATTTTCAGAATAATTTGCAAACCATGTGAATACCCATGGTAAATGAAATTTGGTGTGAAAAAGGTGTAGTGACACAAATCTTCTTTTCTTCCTTGTTGGGTTTATAAAGGGATTTAAAGAGGCTGAAAGATTTTGTGACTTGGGATTTTTGTATTTCAAGGGTGTTTCCAAATTGTTCCCACCATGAATTCCACCATGTTGGAAATTGGGATGGAATACATGAGGTATCAAAATGAAAGAGCCAAGTATGACGTCGACCGGTATTTTGAACAAAAAAGAAATTGAACCAAGCTTGTTGGTAATCCCAGTAATTAAATGAAATATTAAAAAATGGGGAATTTTTATGGGTATCCGAGAAGTTTAGGAGTTGAGACAATTCATTACCCCAATCGCTTGGAGCAATTACCCCTAATATTTTGCAAATAGAGTAAGAGGGATCTGAGTTATTTTTATAATAATTATTTTTAATTGTTGTTGATCTTGATATTTCAAGGATAGCTTGATAAAAATATGGGGTTTTAAAATATCCCATGATTTGTAAAACCATCCTTGTCCAAAATATTTTTGTAACGCTAAAAAAGGGTCTTGATCAAAAAATCATTTTTCAAGAGTCACAATATTTTGGAAAAAAGGTTTTGTTAAAAATTCAGAAATAAGTTTTTTGGGGACTTGTGGTACCACAAGTTGTGTTTTTGAAAATTATTTTTGAGATAGGGATTTTGAAGATTCTCCTTTCTCGATTTTTATAAAAAAAATTGAGGTTTTATCCTCTTCTGAGCTTTGAACAATTTCTTGTTTAGAAATTTGAAGTTGTAACAATGCCTGCTGTAATTCCGGGGATTTTTCAAGGAGTTGTAGAAGGTTTTCAGTAGTTACTTTCTGTGCGGGATTTGCTGGTGTTTTTTTCACAGATTCTGCGGTGTTTGCATTTTTATATTCTTCTTTCATGACTGCATCATACCATGTCATGAGTTTTTCGGTAGGAGTTTTGGCAGGAAATTTTTCTTTTTCTTCTTTTGTTGGTTTGAAAGTGGTGGAGTTTATGGGTTTTTTGGGGGCCATGAAATTTGTTTGTTGTTGTGGTGCAACAACTGGTGTATTTGTCAAAAAAGTTTCATCCTTTCTCTTTTGGAGTAAGGCTCCACACATCGCGTGGTTATAGTATTGTCTGGATTTCCGCATGACCTTACTGGATATCTTGTCCTTGTATCCCAAACAGTGGGGCAAGGGACAATGATAGAACATTTCTGCGTTGCAACCAGTATCAGGAATTTATGGGTTTTCTCTCATGTTTTTGAGGAAAACACGGGTGAAGAGATTTTCTTTAAAGTAAAAAATCAATTTGCAAAAAATGTTTATAATGCAATATTTTGAAAATATTGTAAATCATATTTCAAAAATTTTGTACATGCAAATGTATCAATTAATTCGATAGAACAGATATGATAGGTTCTAGGAGACTCGAGTGTCTGATCTAAAAATTTATTTCTCAATTATTCTAGGTGATAGGAATATGTTTTTATCAGGTTGAGGTCTCTTGCTTTTGGTTTTGTCGAAAAACGGAATTTTAATTTTTTTTTATTGAAATCAAAAGATATGAAATCGTTATCTACCTTATAAGGGGTGATAAGATTTATAAACGGTGTTCCTAAGATGACGGAATTGTGTATGTCCTTTACTAGAACAAACGATGTTGCTATAGTAGTTCCGTCATTAATAATTGACGCACTGGTTTGGGAATTGATCTCTAATTTAGTATTATTAGCTTTTGCTAATGTTTCACGAGTTTTTTTGTGGAATTATTCTGGTATTAAATCTGTTTTTATACAATTCAAATCTGCTCCAGTGTCAAAAAGAGAAATTGTCGTGATCCAAAAATTACCTGAGAATTTAAGGGTTATTCTTACTAGGTATTTTTTTAATCGTGATCTGTCTTAAGACAGTAAGGAATTCTTTTGGGATTTCTTCTAGATTTTGTTTTGCAAAATCTTCTTCTCATTCTGTTGGATCTTCAGAATCAGAATTATCGGACTCAGTACTTTCATGAGTATCTTTTGAAAGGATTGTTTTTATTAACAGAGAATCTTGTTCTTGTTTTTCTTTTAGAACCTTGATCTCTAATTTTATTTGGTTTATTTCTTTTTGTAGTTCTAGAACTGGTGTTTCTTTGGATTCTTTCATCTTTTTACCCTTCTTCAGGATATTTGTTAAGTCATATGTATTTTTGGAAGTATCGGATAAAATCGTATTTTATAAAAAAAATTCCCCCCTGTAAAGGATTTGAGGAGTTTATTCAAATAATCCTTTTGGTGCTGGGTATCTATGTGTTTTACCATATCTAACTAGGGCTGGCAATGGATCAGAGATGGATTGGGTGGAGCTCAATCCGCCTCCACCCGCCAACGATCCATCCACCACCCAACCCATCCATCACCCTTTTTTTTAATCCACATCCAATCCACCCGTCATCCACGGGTGAATCGGGTGGATCGGGTGTTTCGCGGATGGAAGCGACGAAGACTTATGAAAATTGGTCGATACTCAAGTGTTGTAGGTAATGTATGACAGTTAATAAATATGTCAGTTCAAATTTCACAAAAATGAACTTTATTTTGTTCATTTTATTGGAAGTAGAGAATTGTACGGATTAATTCGAGAATGGCAGGGTCTGGTAAACCAACAAAGTTGCATTTGATTATATCAACTGTTAAGATAAAATAAATATCATCAATCCTCCTAGTACTATGAGTTCATATTTTTATGTGAAAACGATCGACATTTGTTTTTTCCCTTTCTTATGTTGTTCAATGTACGTTTTACTTGATCAAACTTAGAGTGGTATAATTAGCAGATAAAAATATAATTTTTTCAATCTGTTTAAATTTGGACAAGTTAGCGACCCACATATTTCTTAACTCAAGTTATTTTGATTAGCCTGATTTAGTCAAATTAAAAATAGCATTTATTAAGTGTTTGGACATGCAATTTCATCTTATGAGATGAAATCATCGTTTGGACATGCAATTTCATCTCATGAGATGAAATTCCAAATCATCCAAAAAGGCATGATTTGAGATTTTAAATTTTAAATGTAAAAGTTGACCACAAGTTTATATTTTGTAAAAATAGATCCATAAATTGGTAGATATAATTAGCAATCATGTTTATCAATTATTTATATCAAATATTAAAAGATCTACAAGAGGGGTGAATTGAAAATAATTAATTTATAACGGGTGGATGGGTGAGCCGGGTGGTGGGTTGGATGTATGTCCACCCGAATCCGACCCGATCTGTCACCTGATCCATCCGTCACCCGATTAAAATCCATATTTTGTCAGATTTTTATCCATATAATCGGGTCGGGTGGATCGGATATCCATCGGGTTAGGGTGAAATTGTCAGCCCTATATCTAACATGAATTCTTGATCTTTGGTTAATACACAAATGCGTTTTCCTTTACCCTTGTCAGATTTTTCAAGATTTTCAGATGAACTGGTTGTGAGCAATTCATCTATTTGAAGCGCTTTATTGTCTTCTGAAGACAGAAAAATAGTCTGATTCTGACTCGGCGTTTGAATTGGAGGAATCTATTAGAAGATTGGAGATTTTTTGGGTTACATCATCGTCTAATTTCAATTCTTGTAATTTTTTATTTATTTTACAGTATCTCGAAGTGTGTCCCTTTTTATTGCATTTATAAAATGTGATATCTTTGTATTTGAAATCAGTCTTTTTGGGATTTGGTTTATTCCTGAAATAACGAGTATTTTTATAAGGATTTTTATAATACTCTTTGTTAGTCCTGAAATCCTTCTTCTTGTAACCTCTTGATGTATTCTTATGTGATTTATGAGTCTTGCTACGGTTTCATGTACAACTTCGAGAAGGTTTTGTGGAATTTGTATCAAATTGTTTGCAAAAAGTACCTAGTTCTTTTTAACTCCCATTTAAGGTGTTTCTATAATTTTAGGTCTTGGCAGATCTTTAGAACTTCATGTTGAGTTATACTGACTAGTTGTCCGTACGTAAACTCACTGTAGGGTATTATCTGTTTTCCATAATTTTTCTTGATTTTATTTCTAACCTTAAAAGGGTAGGTAGTCTGGCCAGGAATTTCTCTTTCCAAAATGGTTGGTTGGAATCTTCCCTAAGCATGACTCTGGTTAAGAAAGTATTCTTATACCATTGGAAATCACTAAGTTTTTTGCATTTGAGATTTGAAAGTAACTCGACATTTGTATCATTCAGATGTGAATAATCTCCTATAAAGTTTAAAGAGATTGTGAGTATCAAGGTTGACACTGCATGTTGTAGGGGTTCACCTTGTTCATCAAGGATTGATATTCCTTCTTCATCAGTTTTGATGGAGTTTATGATGTCTTCCTTTTGTTGATCAGTGAGATAATTATCCCACCAACCTTTTAATTGACCAGAGAATCATGCAATGAGTAGTTCTGCAATGGTCTTATCTTGTGTACCATTTTGTGTTTTATAGGCATTTGCAGCCATGGTCATTTGTTGGAGGAAGCTGATAATATTGTATTCAGTCATTCCATCTATGTTCCAATCGTAAATGAAAGAGGCATTGAATCGAGATTGAGTTAGGGGTTTTACTATTCCTAGGTCTGGAGCAGGAATTAACTGCAATTGTTGTTGTTGTACTTGTTGTATGGGTTGTTTCCAATCCATTTTGTTAACAAATGGTGTTTTGTTTTGGAATTTCTCTAAAGTATCACTGTTATCGGAATCATATGTTAGAGTTGTTATTTTATTGGTAGATTGTGGGGTATCTGGAACAATTGGTTCCATATTAGAACTGTTGGAAGTCCCAATTTTTCTCAATTGATCCTGTATAGCCTGAATGAACTCAGACTTATTTTGTCGGATATTTTTAACACAATCTTTGGACACCTGAAAAGGCTTAAAGATTGGGCTTTTCAAATTCATATCCTTAATCGTTCCTAGGGAATCTATGGTGACTAAAGGGTGATTTTTATATATTTTTCTACTCGATCTAATTGTTTTCCTATGATATTTAGACTAATATTGGTGAAATTATTCTGTGCGAGGATATTCTTCGTATTTGGTTTTTCATCCTCTACTGGATTTTAAAGAGGAATTGCGTCTACAATGCAGCCATGAATGTTTAGCTTAATACCTTGTAGAGGAGGGTGGTTGGACTAGACTTTCCTAGAATCATCTAGGGTTTCCCACTCCGGTGTTTTGTTCCTAGTCGTAATGGGATTTACCGTTTTAGAAAAGGATATTCAATGGAATTTTCGGAGGAATATATATCAAACCAATAAAAAAAATAGGATGTTTATCCTATGTTCATTTACAAAATCATAGAATTTTTCCTGTTTTTGTTTCCTAGTATTTAAAAAGTTTTTGAAGAACCAAATTCTTTTTTCTAGGTAGTATTTTTCATAAAAATCATTTTGTAGGAATTTCTTATCAATTTGGAATTCTTTTTATAAAACTCCAATTTCGTTTACTATGTTTTTTGTTATCGAGGAAAATGTCGGACTAGTAGGTTCTTGGTCCTCTATCTTTTCTCAAACAGTGGAATTTTCATAAACGTGTCTAGGTATTTCATTGGTGTAGTCTACGTTTCTTAGATTGGGTAAATCTGACATAGAATATCTAGGTTTTGTTTTGTAAGGAGTATTTATTACCGAAGAAATCTGTGAGACTCTTCCTAAGTCTAGGGTTTCTACGGAACTAGTATCATCACATCTACTACTCGTAGATCTTCTATTGAACGATAGACTAACTCTACCATCCTGGTATTGGGTTATTTCTCTAAGATGGGTATTTGGTTGGGAAGTCTCTACAGGTTCAAGTTTTACTACACCTTCCAGAATCCATTCTTCTGGTAGGGTAATATCCTTCCACCTAATAGGTCATGGTATTACGGTGTTAGATCTGGAAAGATCTGTTTGTAAAAGAAGGGTTTCACCTTTCTTACTATGGTATCTGACTTTTGAGGAAAAAGTAGATGTCATAACTTTTGTGGCAAAAACAGATCTGTTTGTAAAAGAAGGATTTCACATTTCTTACTTCGAGTGCAGAAGAAGAGTACAGAGGTGTTGCTAATGTTGTTACTGAGATCTCTTGGCTCTGAAACCTTCTTTTGGAGTTTCAGTGTCCGTTGCGTAATGAGTCTTTGGTTTATTGTGACAACATATCCGACATGTATCTATCTCATAATCCGGTTCAGCATCAGCGAACCAAGCATATTGAGATGTACATCCATTTTGTTCGTGAGAAGGTTGCACTCGGTCATGTCAAGGTATTGCATGTGTCTTCTTCTTATCAGTATGCGGATATATTCACAAAAGACCTTCCTAGACAGTTATTCCTTGACTTCAGATCCAGTCTTAGCGTCCGGCCTCCTCCCGCTCAGACTGAGGGGGTGTATTAGAATGTGTACAATATTATTTAGCCATATTTAGTCTTATGTAATTATGGTAAATATAAGATCCCTATTGTATAAGGATTCCACATTGTATACCATATATATATTTTATATTAATGAGAAAGGCTCCCCAAGGGAGATTAATACAATTCTACATATTTATTAGCTATTTCATCTTCTACCCTGCATAAAATAATACATAGATTTTCTCATAACTTATTAGTTATGCGGGACTGTAAGCCGGTAAGCAAACACCGTACTTGTTGTGCTGCATTTAATACATAGAAACTAAAATCCTAGTACCAAATATGATATTTATATTGGTTTCGATACATGAATAATTTACTTTCTAACAAACACCAAACTACCTCTTAGTTCATAACTCTTTCTTTGTTTCTGTCGCTTGATTTTTCATTTGTCTTGTTTGGATTTTCTAGTTGGTTTAATTTCCTCTAGTTAGTTTTGCATCATAACATTTGGCCTTCACTACTGATTGGTTTATGCAACTTGGATCCTACTAATTTTGGCAGGACATCGACAAAGTTTACTACGACACAGAGTACAGAACATAGTTGTGCCATAATAATTCTACACTGGTTTCCTGTTTCTTGTTTGCAAGGAAATTCTCCTTGGGAGTTGCAATGTGTCTACTGAGTGAAGGAGTAGTTTCTCAGTTTGATGCCTCCGCTATAATTTTCATCGGTGCTTTTGTTAATAACGCTTCACGTTTACGCATCTCGTGAACCAATTTTGATTTGTATTATAGGTCAGAAGATTATTAGCCCTTGAGATCTTGAGGCTCAAGGGTGATCAAAAGAGAAAAAAAGTTTTGAGTGTGTGATACCACTGTTCAGTACTTCAGCCTTTTAGATTTTAGGGAACATAAGGTGAAAGTTGTTCCTTTAGGTTCATGTAAGACTTCCTAATGTAGATATCAAAAAGTTGCTTTATGCTGTATGGTTCAAGCTGCCTAAAATCCAAAGGTTTTTCTTTGGTTGTTATATACTGCATGAGTTAAAGTTATACATAGAAAAGTGTAAAGTTTTTTTTTTTTTTTTGATTAGTATTTGTTTAAGTTATATACACGGATAAGGTAAAGAAATTTACATTGAAATTAATCGATTATAACATGTTACTTACTAATACTCTGTTTTTAGGGACTAAATCAGGCTTAATGTTGAAATACTTTGTTTTTAGGCACTAAATCAGGCTTAATATAGAAAGTTATGTGTTGTTATTGCCTTTCGGTCAGCTTGATTTGATATTATTTACTTTGTCCATGAACAAAACATAAACCCCAAGTACATTATCTTTTGACTTGGTTGCAATTGCAGAAGCAAGGATTGTAGACTTACGACTGATTATAAACTCCATAGACCAAGCATTTAGGTACAAACTTGGGGTTAATTTCATCGAAAGCCGGTCAATTTTTACTTACCAATGTCATTAAATTTATTTTTTGTGATGTAAAAATCAATTAACTTTATGTAAGTCTAATAAAAGTCACGAAACTATTCCTCGTAACAAAAAAGGCATTCACCTTAGTGAAGTATCACAAAATGTTACTAGAGGGAAATAAATGAGCCTTTTTCTATGAAATTTAGGTAAACTTAAATGACCTTTTGATTTCAAATACCTTAAATATCAAAGTTAGTCGACTATTTCGTTACAAAAAATAGTTTTGTCATTTTGATGCAATAAAATAAAAAATGAGTCCGTGAAATTACTTTGCAAACCTGTAATAGTCGTAACACTCTCAACTTTTATACCGTTCTACATCGATGCATGATGCATCCTTTCATCTCTGTATTGGGTGAAAACGCTCCCGGGTGGATTAGTGCTTCTGGGGACTCCGACGTGAAGGCTTCCAACAATTGTCTTTCACTCCCAACAACTCCCGTCATAACAGCCCTCCAAGATCAGAGCGCCACGGTGCGGGTGGATACATTGACATCAGCACGCTCACATCGTCATATCTTTAGAGGGGTACAATAGTCTAATTTTGGCTTATATATGTAATACTTAGAAGGGAAGGAACCACATCTTGTATTCTCTTGCTCACACTTGTAACCTAAGCTCTTTTTTCTCCCAAAGGAATATATTGAAAGAAGCACTTTCCATAATTTTCATTTACTTGTTCTAAATCAATGCTTTCTTGTTCATATCATTTATTTATCTGTTTACTTATTTGTCTTTTACCACATAATACCGGACTCATTGAGGGGTTCTCCAGATCAGATACAATTCATTTGTCTTTAAACCCCAAAATACAAATCTCTAATTGTGTTTTTGGTTAGAACTAATTTCACCGGAAAACAACTTGGCGCAGTCTGTGGGGATAGATAGTTGTGATGTTGTCCTGATTTATTGCTCGAAACTCTCAAACGTACGAACAAAATCAATTTATCGTGTAAAATCCCGGTTATGGCTAACCAAACCAGCAACATATTGGGAAGCAGCGTCCCGTTCGAAACCAAGGGACACGACCAATGGGTCTGCGAAGCTCTGACAGGGAAAGCCACCTAGAGTTGGAGGCACAAAAACAAAGAGACGAGGCAATAGTACCCCCAGAAAAGGCCCCCAACAAACCCTTGGTTGGAGAGGATGAACGAAGCCACTCGGCATAAAGCAATGAGGTACAACCTAAAAAGCGTTACCTACAGAAAGAGAAAGAGACACCCGCATCTAAGGTGGAAAGGATGTTCAAAGGAGAATGGTCTCCTTCGGAGGTGGCCCTGACCGCGGTCTTGGTATCGAACAACGCCTTAATAGAGCGCATGGAAAATTCTTGCACTCGCTATCCGAAGTAGTGTCGGGTAGCCGCCTGCAGATAATCCAGAAGTCATTGAGATGTCTTGATCATCAGCGACAGATACGGGGAAGATAGAGCCTGCAGTACCAGAAGCAGACTTGGCAAAACTCATCGCGCTAGAAAAGGAGCTCCACGAGCAAATGAGCCAGATACCAGGAGCCCACCTATGTTGAAAGGGGCCAGGGCGAGAAAATATGGGAAGATACCTTATAGGGAGGATGCGGCTCCCGAGTCCATCCCATAGAAGTTCAAAATGCCTGACATACCTAAGTATGACGGTACAACAAATCTGGATGAGCACATCGTGACCTTCGAGGCAGCCATCACCATACATGATTACATCATCACCAGATCGAATCGGTCATGCTGAAGAAATTCAGCCAAATGCTCACAAATAGAGTACTCTCTTGGTATACTCTTTTACCTATATATTTTATGCCATTGATTCTTTTGCTGCTCTTGTAGATGCATTTGTGAAGGACCATGTAAGGGCCCCAAGGGTCGGAACTCACAAAGAGGACATCTTCACCGTGAAGTAAAGGAAAGATGAGCTGCTCCGCAGTTTCGTAGAGCGATTCCAGCGGGAGAGAATGCAGTTGTCTGCTATTCCCGAAGTTGGGCTGCCGCAACTTTTACCAATGGCCTGAATGTCAACAGTTGGGATGCCTCGAGGAAGTTGAAGGAAAACAGAAGGAGTTCCTAGCTAAATCTTGGAATGAAGTAAACACACATATACAACCAAAATGAGGATAGAAGACGACCACAAGGCCGACTTGGCCACTTCTGAGAAACAAATGATGGTCGAATATGTCATAATATGATCAGGGTCATCCTAGGAGAGACAGGGAAATGCTACAGAAAAAGCCCATGAATGAATCAAGAATACCGAGTGTGGAATCTGATAAATTTAACGTGAAGGTTGTGGAATTGGTTATGACAATGAAAAACATGAAGGAAGCCCGGTTCCCAGTGGCAACATAGTCCAACCCGAATAAACGCGGTGCAGACGTGGAGCTTTGGTGTGAGCTTCACGGGATCCCGGGGCATTCGACAGAAGATTGCAAACACTTGCGATATAAGGTGGCAGACCTAGTAAGGAGGGGGCATCTGAAAGAGTTTTTTAGCAGTCGATCAAAGTATGCCCGATAAAAGAGAGCTGGGACTTAGTGAGAGCGTCTAACATAACTGGGGATGGTCAACATGATCACTGAAGGAGAAATAGTTAGGGCAGTATCCCAAAGGCTGCAAAATGAAGAACCGTAGGGATGAGCCCGAAGACCCCATTCAGCGGAATAAAAGGGAACAATATCGAGGACCCATACGCCAATGCACTGGTAATATCTCTCCAAATCTTTCAATTTAATGTTAAGTGTGTGCTTGTCGATCCAGATAGCGTTGTTAATGTAGTGCAACTCCGCATAATCAAGGAGATGCACCTGACTGAGCGGATGATCCCAGTAATAAATATCTTGATCGCGTTCAGCCTATCCGGTGAAAGAACCCAAGGGAAAATCAAGTTGACCACTCACGTAAATGGAGTTTTGATGAATGCCCAGTTCGATGATCTCGAATGAGAAATGCCTTATAATTGGAAGGCCTTGGCTACATGCCATGAAGGCGGTCCCATCTACCTATCATCAGGTCATGAAATTTCTGACACCATGGGGAATAGCCGAAGTACAGGGGGATGTGAAACTTGATTGGGCAAAAGAAACTTTGGTTGTTGAAAAAGAAGGACCGGTTGAGAGAAACATCAAGCAATCAAAGACGTCAAATTCCGGGACCAACCCGGAAGTTGAGCGTAAAGAAGAACCGGAAAAAAGCTTATGTCCGGATAATCCATCGAATTTGGTACCCCGAGGATTCATTGCACCAGAAGAATCAGATGCAGGGAGATCCAGGATTGAAGATTTTCAGCTGACCTTCAGTCATCCTGACCACCCCAATGGGGAGGTATACCTAGGCTCGAGTCTAAACCCCGAGTTTCGGGAAAAATTAGTCAAATTTTTAATTGACAACATGAGTAGCTTCACTTGGTTGGAGTTAGATATTATAGGTATGCCCCCTGAATTGGCCATCTACAAGCTAAGCGTCAACCCAAATTGTCAGCCCGTTAAACAGAAAAAAAGACGTCTGGTGCCAGCAGAGCGAAGCCAATTTGTTAAAGAAGAAATGGTTTGGCTTATCAAATTAGGGGTAGTTCGTGAGGTAAAATATCATGACTGGCTAGCAAACGTGGTAGTACTCCCTAAAAAACAGATACTTTTCAAATTTTCTTGGATTTAAAAGACCTAAATAAAGCATGCCTAAGGAGCTCGTACCCCATGCTCTGTCTAGACAACATTGTCGATACGGTAGTCGGGCATGAGTTGCTCAATTTCCTAGATGTCTCCTCAGGGTTCAACCAAATACGGTTGGACCCAATAGACCAAGAAAGACTTCGTTCATAACGACGCATATGACTTACTATTATAATGTTATGTCATTCGGCTTAAAGAATGCAGGGACCACTTTCCATCAGTTGACTCAACGAATGTTCAAACATCAGTTAGTTCATAGCGTGGAGGTTTACTTAGATGATATAATTGTTGAGTCCCTAGAAATAGAGGAACACATTAGACATTTGCAGGAAATATTTGATATTCTTCGCGACTATAACCTCAAGCTAAACATGGAGAAATGCGCCTTCGGGGTAGGCTCAGGGAAGTTCTTAGGTTTCATAGTATCAAACAGGAATATTGAGGCCAATCCCGATCATATCCGGGCAATCGAACAAATATCGGACGTGCTCAACAGTGCTTGAGAAGTACAATGGTTGACTGGGAGAATAACTGCGCTTGGGAGGTTCATATCAAGGTTGTCCTAGCGATGTCAGAAATTCTTTGGCATGCTGAAGAAAAAGAAAGATTTCAAATGGACCCCAGAATGCCAACAGGCGCTGCCTGAAAAGATATTTGACAAACCCGCCCCCGCTCACAAGACCAGAGGTGGGGGAACCTTTGTTAATTTATTTTATTGTCTCCAAAATTGCGGTAAGTACTATGCTCGTTCGAGAAGAAAAGGTACGCAATCCCCCATTAATTATACTAGAAAAACCTTAACTGAGGTTTAAACTTGCTATCCTCACCTCGAAAAACTAGTTTTGGCCCTAGTAGTTGTGTCTCGCAAGCTAAGGCCATACTATCAATGTCACCTTATATGTGTGATCACAACCTTCCCTCTAAGGAATATCTTGCACAAACCTGAACACTCAGGTAGGCTAGCGAATTGGTCAATCGAAATATGTGGATACAACATTACTTATCGACCCTGAACTGCTATCAAGTCTCAAGCCTTGACTGACTTGGTGGTTGATTACAGATGGGGCATGATGACCCGACCTCATACGGAAGTGATCTGGGAAACTGAGATTGCATCCGGGGAGTGGGTCATGTTCACATACGGAGCCACAAGCATGAATGGAACTGGACTGGGAATTATCCTGATTACCCCGTCAAGGGCGACGATCAGGCAAACTATTAAATGTGTCTTTAACTAACAATGAGGCTGAGTATGAGGCCGTAATTGTAGGTTTGGAATTGGCTCGAGGGCTCGGAGCTGAAAACATAGAGCTTAAAAGTGATTCCCAGCTAATCAATAATCAAATCTTGGGCAAATACGAGGTCAAAGACAACCGGATGCAGGAATACTTGAACAAGGCCACCATTCTGTTAGCGCTATTCAGAAAGTGGAAAGTGGTGCAAATCCCTCGAGAAATGAACATCGAAGCTGACACCTTGGCTAACCTGGGTTCCTCATCCGGAGTGACTAAGGGAGAGTCAGAATCTATAGTCCACCTCCTACATTCCGTCCTAGATCCTGGCCCGCATGAAGTAAATTCTACCAGTCTTGGCGCAACAACATCATAAACTATTTATAGACTAGGACTCTTCCGGAGGATGGTAAGGCTGCACGAGCCTTAAGGACCAAAGTGGCACGGTATTACATGCATGAGGGTGAGCTATCTTGAATGATTCTCGCAATTGCCTTCATAACGTACTCGGCCTTTGTTGGCCTTATTCGTGAAAATGATAGTGAGGGCTGGATATTATTAGTCTAAGATAGAAGATGATGCCAAGGCCTATGTTCGAAAGTGTGAGAAATGCCAACATCACTCCCCTATGATACATCAGCCCGTTGAACCACTCCACTCGATGGTGGCCCAGTGGCCATTCCTGAAATGAGGGATACACGTCGTGGGGCCATTGCCGGGAGCTGTGGGAAAAATTAGGTTCTTGCTACTATTAACAAATTATTTCTCAAAATAGGTAGAGGCTAAAGTGTATAAAAAGGTCTGGGAAAAGCAGGGTATAGACTTCATCTGCGACCATATCATCTGTCGATTTGGAATACCAAAGGAGATTGCCTGCGACAATAGTCGGCAATTCATGGGAAAAGTGGTCACCGAGTTCCTAGAGGGGCTAAATCTTAAGAGTTTCACTTCGTCACCTTATCACCCGTGCACAAATGGAAAGGCAGAACCGACCAACAAAACTATAATCTAAATCATTAAGAAAAGGTTAGAAAGTGCCAAAAGTAAATGGCCGGAAGAGTTACAGGGGTACTGTGGGCTTACAGGACCACGTCCAAGACAAGTACCGGGGAAACCCTATTTTCCTTGGTATACGAAGTCGAGACCCTGATACCCGTAGATGTTGGGGAACCCTGGTTTTGATACACCTGGCCAACGAGGAGTCCAATAACGAGGCCATGTCGGTAGGGCTAGAATTGTTAGAGGAGCGTAGAGAGTTGGCCTTCATACATTTGGTGGCGCAAAATTAAAGGGTTGAGAGGTAATTTAACCGAAAGACAAACTTGAGGCATTTTAAAATCGGGGACTACGTCCTCCGAAAGGTAACTTTGCAACGAGGGATCCAAGCGCGGGTAAGCTGGGAGCAAATTGGGAAGTATTGTATTAGATAGTAGGAATTGCAGGAAAGTGATCCTACCATATCAAAGACGAATCCAGAGAAGAACTGAAAAATAGCTGGAACGTCAATCACTTGAAGAGATTCTACCTTTGAAAGAGCGACATGTATGTCTCTTATATTCAGAAAATTATCTATTTTCGATTAACTCGCATTCTATTCCTAACAGGGACTACCCCTGGAATCTCCTCATCACCTGGAGAGAAGGATACAGATACACGTTGCACTCTTTTTCTTGACCAAAGTTTTGTCCCAATTGGGTTTTCCTGGTAAGGTTTTTAACGAGGCAACAACTCAAATGCATACCAAGCATTTCGTACTGGCTCATATCCCAAAACTCGGCTCCTCGAGGCCTCGCACCCGAGTACCGAGAGGGGGAGGGGAGAGTGGATCCACTTATTTAGAGTGTGAGATCTCCCTGAGGACTGACTCGTACGGACTGGGACTGCTGAAAATCACTACACTCTCTCGGTTTCTTTTTTTTATTTTGTAAAAACCCCGAAGAGGACCATGTATTCATAAGATGAGTCGTCCCTCATAATCTCAAGAATGAAATAAGAAACTTAACTTGTTTTCGATTGATTTGTTAGCTGTTAACAAGGCACCATTCGCTTAACACTAATAAACAAAAAAAACGTTCAGGGCAAAAATGAACTCGGAAGCCATATGGCCCCGTAAACCGCTTCTAACACACGACACATCAATAGAGCCTCAGACCGTGCAGGTTCCATGAAACTTTGTGCCATTAAATAGTGTTGAAACGTTTTCCCCATCAACACCAAAAATCGAGGGGCCTCCCTTATTGCGAATTGAATGTTTTCATCCCCAATATCGCAAAAGCGTTCCGAGAAGCGACATTCCCAAATTGGGTTAGGGATGACGACCTCAAACACAAAATCCAGAAACAACATAAGCGTGCACCGGTCATCATGCCTCAACTTAAACAACAAACGCTCGAATATTAGCATAGTTCCGTAGATGGGCATAGCGCACCTCGACGGTTAAGTGCAAATTTAAAAGCTAACAGGTCATTTTATGATCACAATTTTTGCAAAAACAAAGCACATGTCAAAGCGTAAGAAGACAAGATTGAAAACAAACCAATAATCATCATACAAAAACATTTTAGGGCACACATGCCATAGAAATTTCACAAGACGAATCATGAAAGCTTAAAACCAAAATTGAAAGGGTACACAGGTCCAGTGATATCCATCAAACATAATAAAATGGCACGCAGGCCAGAGCAGTAGCAAAAAATATTCATAAAGGGGCATGTAGGCCTACAAAAAATTCATCAGGCTAACAAACTAGTCATCTTCCCAAAAAACTAGCACCAACTACCAGAATTGTTGTAATCATTGCCGCAGGAACAGACCCTTGGAAGGCCTCCAAATCAATGTCCAGAGGCTCAAGACATACAAAGCTAAGCCGTGGGGGGGGGGGGGGGGGAGTGTTATGGTTCACTTTTAGGCGGAGGCATAAAAGCTACTGAATAACTTGTGGACTCTTAGTTATTTATTTTATGTAGAGTCGCCACCTAATTTATATGGGAAACTAGGAAAATCATATTTGAAAGGGTTTTTTAAAAATCAAAGAAAAATCCTAAATTATAATCAGAGTTCGAGTAAGGGTTCAAATGATCCCCGAAGAAGGTGTTAGGTACCCTGATATTAAGCATTCGTAAGATACGGTTTATCTCGGATCTTATGTCATAGAAAATTGCTTTTATTGCTTAATGTGTTTAAAATATTGCAAATATATTGTCATTTCAAATCACTTTATACCAAAATCACTTTTTCACACAACACTTTTAAAAGTAAACTAATTCTCTTCGATATACAAAATCTTTTCTTTCTTTTAATAAAGGATATAGCAAAATGATTTATCTCTTTCAAATATTTGAAGGGGAGCCTTGGAGTGGTAAAGTTGTTGTCATCTGACCATGAGATCATGGATTCAAGCCGTGAAAACTAGGGGTGGGCGTATATCGATTTTGTATCCGAAAAATATGAACCGAATAAAAATCGATTTTTTTTTAAAAAATCGAATCCAACTTAAAAAAAACCAATATGTTTAGTTTATATCGCCGAACGTATCAGATTATATCGGTTTTTTCTAGTGGGACGAGGCGGGTCGCGTCAGGAATTTTTTATTTAAAAAAAATGAATTTCCAAAACTGAAATTGACATTCACACCTACACTATTATGATATTTCGAAGTTAAAATATATTGTGTATCGTGAGATGTTTACTAAAGAAAAAGGAAAATTAGAAATTGATTTGGGGGAAAACACAAATTGATTGGGAAAACAGACGTTTTTCTAAAAATTGGCTGCGCCAAACCGCCTTACGGCAGTTTAACCGGGCCCGTCTTGAAAAAACACCCAAAATAAAAAAAAAACAAATCGGGTAAAACGGACATCCGAGCGCAGAGTTATGACCATTTAAAGTTTTACCAATTTACAACTACTTTCTCTCCCTACATTTTATGTCAATGCTTCCGTGATATGTTAATCAAGTTCATGCCGCATTCGACTTCCATAAAAGCTTCATAGATTGATTTCAATGGCTATGATTCAAAAGATAATAGTAGCCTAAAATAAAAAATAAGATTAATTACTTATTTAATTCAGTTTTTCGGTTCGGTTCGGTTCGTATCCAAAATTAAAAACCCGAACCGAATCACTAAATCCTGATTCGGTTCAATTTTTCAAAAATTCAATTTTCTTTTTTAAAAAAAACCGAATAAAAATCAAACCGAATTTCGATTCAATTCGATTTTTTCGGTTCTCCGAGTTTTTCCCCACCCCTAGTGAAAATAGCCTCTAACATAAATACAAGTTAAGACTGCGTACAACAGATACTTATAGTCCGGCCCTTTCCCAAACCCCGCCCTTAGCAAAAGCTTAATGCACCAAGCTGGCTTCAAATATTTCTCTTTAGAAAGTAGAGAGTTTAAAATATGTAATTTATTTCAAAAAGAGGTCAACCGCTATTTTGTTTGTACCCTTTGCTCATACTATAGGTCATAAAGGATTATTCCTACTTTTATTGAAAGTAAATATAGAATTGATTTGAAGACATTGATTATTCAAAAATCTTATACCAAGTTTAGAAATGATTACACTTTTCTTTTGCAAAGTGAACTAGAATATTTCAACCAAATCTTGTTTTCAAGCTGGTTACAAAGCTTAAAAGATTTATTCAAAAGCATATAAATAAGCATCCTATTTTTTCTAGGCCATTTTCACACATGGCTGGGCTTCTAATCATTTTTAGCCATGGTTGGGCCTTCTTGCAAATATTGGCCATTTTTACCCAAGACTGGGCCTTCAGGCAGCTTGCGGACTCAAATGGAATATATTGTTGGGCCCTCAGGCCCAACAGCTCAATTGTAGCGAATGAAGAGGAGTATGGGACCCATGGGCCCATGACCATGCAAAGAAAGGGGGAAAAAAGAATATTGCAGTTAGACCATACCCAGAATTCATCAGATAAAAGCAAGCATTGATAATGAAATTTAAACACCTATTTTGGTATCAATTATCAACTAACAAATCACTATGCTCAGAAGAATATCAAACCATGTAAATTGGAGACAGAAACACCATACTCGGAAATAAAATAGGCATGCCCAATAACTCACATTTTTTTAGATTTTTTAAAGGAAAAGAAAGGAAGACAAGCCCGGACACACACAAGCCCAATCATCTTTATTATCGAGCAAGCATACAAATCGATACTTACACACATGTGACTGATATACAAAAGATGTTCTTGATATACATGGTATACCCGAAGGTATACAAAACATACAACTTGAATATACACTAAATTCATACCCAGGTCTGTATACATTGTATATTCTCCCAGATTTAGCAAATTTGAAGAAAAACAGACTACTCATAGGCTAGTATGATAAAAATAGACTGTATCACGTGCTAATAAAGTATGCTTTATGTATTCACAAACAAAGGTTATCAGGTATCTAATTCTGAAGATGCTTCAGGACCTAGAATTGAACAAATGATCACCCAAAACATCACTTCAAAGGTGCAGAACTGTCTTGACACAAGCTGAATAGTAGTCCTAATTCATGCTATGCATCAAGCTAGCAAAACCTCAAACATGCAGACCAAGACACAAAACTGTTCTACCCAAACTGAAAAGAAAGCTTAATCCAATAGGACCATGTCCAAGACTCATATGATTTCAATACACCAACTAGACCCATTCATACTTGCATACCTAGAAAATAGACTAGAACGGATAGGACAGGACTTGGACAGTCTCAAGAGGGAAAACATGCAAGTCTGAATCTAATACACAGAGTTCTAAACCAATATTTCATGACATCTAATTTGCAAGACACATAGAGACTAGGATGGGAACAAAACATGCTGCTATAGAGGTATCCTTATGATGCAGACAGAGAAGGTAGCTATTCAATCAAATTTGAGACAAATCAAGCACACACATACATGACCAGACCACTTAGCATACAGATGTGGGTAGTCAAATGACTCAGGAAGTGTCACATGCTATCAGAGATGTGTGTGAAATATTTCGGCAGGAATATAAAGGTTGATAACCAGTTCAAGGAGCATGCGTTAAGGTATGGAGGTGAACAAATAACCATTTAGGGTAACATGTTGAAAGATGCATAGCTGTTCTGACCAAACCAAACACATAGGGGCCCTAATCATGCTGTTACTAAGCACACAACATCTAAACAAGCAAGACTGAGTTACATTATAAAGTAGGGCTAGCACATACATAAGGGTCAGACCAATGCGAAATAAATGGATGTAGATGTATACACAAATGATGATGAACATGTGTATCCAGAAGTAGTGACCTAGAGATGACACTCTAGGTGTTCCAGGCTAGAAACATCAGAGAAAACATGTACACTCATGATTCAAGCCTAACTGGACATACTATCCTCTTGGAAATAGCATAGCACTTGCACAAAACTCAAATTGACCACTACATATTATACAGACCTAACACATGATAAGTCAAATACAAGATCCTCATATAGATGGACACGTTTTAATGTGATTCTAGTGTAATTCATGGACAAAGAGAGCAATCATGGTATCAACTTGACACAACATAAGGATACAAACAAACAAGTGATTAATCAGAGATATTTCCCAGATGCACTACCCTGACACCCTTCAGGAAGGCTTAGCAAATAGAATATGCTATAATGGGACCTAAGTGGGACTTTACACATTAGCATGAAGATTATCCTTTGTCTAAACATATGAGGGCAGATGTGTAATCAATTCAACAACCATGAAGGACAAGTAGGGTCAATGATATGTCCCTTTGAGGATATGATTTCACATATATAGGATTAGTGATGCCAAATACAGGTGCACATAGACATACTTAGGCCATATCTAGGGTTTTTTCCTTAGATTAGAGATAGTTCACATGGCAACTAGACAAGTTCTTAATCAACAAAACAACCAAAAACCATAACAGAGCACATCTGGAATCTAACAGGGACATGTTAGGCAGACTGAGGTCCAATGCAAGCACATTATATCAAATATACCATCACATAACTCCTAAAGTAATCAGAACACCCTCTTAATCATTCAAATCATGATTCAATGTTCAACTTAGACCCTATTACCACATCTAATCTACACTAAACAGCCTAACATGTTAGACATCTTTAGAATATTCAACTAAACAGACATAATCTTTTTAGAGCATACTTAAATGAGGCTAGACAAGTTCTAAATCAGACCCTATGCACATAGTGTAAGAATGTTGATCAAAAACTCTTCTTCAACCTCAGGTAAAACACCAAACCAGTACACATTTAAGGATCATAGAAGTTCAAAAATACTACTCTAGCATGTGATACCAAATATGTAAAGAACTACCCATCCAGACTTTATCTATCTTAAATCATGGCCTTTGAAAGATAAAAACAGACATCATGCTAGTCATTTACACCACAAACAACACTAAGCAAGTACTAAAACAACACATATCATTTGACGCTAGATATGAACCCAACACAACATGTCTAACATGTAAACCGATAATTAAACAAGTAAAGTATCCTAGGATATACCATTAGCCATGTCTTAATCCCTCTAAGAGGAAAGTGTACTGAAATTGAAGCTAAACAGGTTCTCCAATACCACACTTCATGCATATTATAGGATTCTAAGCCAAATCTAACATCTCTGACCTAAATACAACATTTAAGCAAAGCACACATTGGCTTATCATACTCATATTCTAGTAAACATCTAAATACACTATATTGAACATGGGTAACCTAGCATCTTATTCACATCAGATCATAAGAGGTTTAATATCACTCATACTTAGATCATATAAGATTTACACATGAATACAAAGCCTGGATATTATTAATTTAAGTAAGAATAGGCTGATCATACTTAAATTTAAACACTTAATACACAGAAACTAAACAAAACATACGACATAAAATGAATCAAAGTAAAAACTGAGAGGAATTGGAGCCTACCTCTTTTATGCGCAGTTGTGAGTGAGAATCCGGAGTGGAAAGTCTTCCTCCAACACTCGAAACTCAGCCACACAAAAGAAAAGCAAACTTTTAGACTTAGAAAATCCTAGGGTTTCTGATTTTTGCTCAAAATAGAGACTTGTGCTTGAATTCTTGACAATTTTCAAGTATTCAAGGCTTGTGGTGCAATGAGGGCAAGGACTCCTTTTTATAGGAGCCAAAAAGCCCCAAACTTTCAGTCTACACCGATGTAGGAGAGTGAATTTCTCTAGATTTTGATTTAATGTTTTAAAGGGAAGAGGTTTTCGACCAATAAGAAATCAAACTTTTGGTCTCAATGAGACAAAACTCATTAAGAGCTCGCAAGTGAGGAAGAGAGATGGCGGGGAAGGGTTTACCTGTGGTGGTGTGCTGGTGGGGGTCTCTGAGATGTTGCTGAAAATGGCAATGGAGAAGATAGAGAGATTAGAGTGTACAGGGGCGGCGCTAGGTTTTGAGAACCCTCGGCTGCCTTGTTTTGAATGAGGGGCGTAATGCCCTCTTTAAGACAAGATTGGGCCGGGACTGGACCTTGCCGGTTTTGTTGAACAAATGAGGCCCAAATGGAAATAAAATGAAGGGAACAGATATTTAGAAAGATTTTGCAAATGTGGTTACTAATTAATTCAAAATGTTGCCACTTGATATTTCAATTGTGGCCAAAATGACCAATTAAAAATAATTAGTTTTAAAACTAAAACTAGTCTTTAAATAAAAACATAAAATCTTTAAATTGAGAAATGAGATGTTATTTGACACTCTATTTAATTAATTCAATTTTTTTAATATTACAGAGTAAAATATCGATCAATTAATTAGATAATTGTCTTTTTGAATTTATAAAAATTGATAGATATTTCTTACAAATATTTAAAAATATATTCGATGATATTTTACCAAATAAAACGACAAAATGTCATCGAGATAGTTTAATAAAATCATTTTTGCTTTGTAAAATGCATATTTTACTCCGTTCATGACTCAGAAACTTTGAGTACTTAAATGAAAGTATTGGAGGGTAAAGATTAGGTGTTAACAATTACTCCTTCATTGTTCAGGGATGGCAAGACCATCCATGAGCAACAAAATTTGATAAACCTGATTTTTGCCGACCAAGTCAAAATTCTTTCTCAGTTTTTGTGTAATTTTCTGGAATTATAGCTGGACCCTGGTTTCCTACATATCCCAGGCTATATGATAATTTGGCCCACTTATAGTTCGACTCGATGAGGACTATGTAAAGCAGAGATTTTAAAACAACTCTTGTTGGAGTGTGACCGGTTCTCTGGTATTGAGTTTGCCTACATATCCCCCATTTCTGGAATCAGGTCACTTGTAGTTAGACTAAATCGAATGAAGAGGCTATCCCTTATGCGGGAACTCTTCTAAAAATAAAAGAAAAACAAATGTGGCTAAGCATGTTATGGAGTGGCTTTCGACTCTTGTCCAGAGAGCTTGACTCTCGTGAAACCCTGTCTCGACTAGCAGTGCAAAAAACATTTCCATGTTGCTCCGCATGCATATAGATCTGGCTTGACTGGCTAACACTCTAAGAAGCTCTGAACCTATTTTCATATTCCTGGTAACATCATGGGATGTTTTTTATTTTGATTTTTGGGTTGGTGTTTCCTTGACATTGCTCAACCCTTGTTGCAGATGAATGAACCTCTTGGCATTCTTATATGGCCTACTTTTGTTAATATGATATCTTGTATGTCGTCTTGACTTTTGGAACAAATACTGCGGACTCCCTAACCGGATTTGCACCATTCTGGACTCTCTGAGCAAATATTGAGGCCTCTTGACCGGATTTAGATAGCCTGACTCTTTGAAGACAAATACTATAGTCTTCTTGACCAGATTTATATCGTCTTGACCCTATGGGGAGAATATTGTGGCCTCTTGACCGGATTTACGTCACCTGACTCTATAAATGAATATTGCGGTCTCCTTGACCGATTTTACATCTTCTTGACTTTGGAGCGAACACTGTGGCCTCCTGACCAGATTTACGTCCCTATACTCTGAGAACAAATACTGCAGACTCCCTGACCGATTTTACATCGTCTTGACTTTTGGGACGAATACTGCAGCTTCTTGACCAGATTTATATCGCTTGACTTTTTGAAGGCGAATATTGCGGTCTTCCTGACCAGATTTATATCACATGTACCCTTTAGGCGAACACTGTGGCCTTTTGATCGGATTTACATCACCTTGACTTCTGAAGATGAATACTGCAATCTCCCTAACCGGTTTTACATTATCTTGACTTTGGAGCAAATACTGAGGCCTCTTGACTGAATTTATGTCACCTGACTCTGGGAATGAATACTATTGTCTCCCCGGCCGATTTTACATTGTATTGAGAACACTGAATCCTCCTAACCAAATTTACTTCGCTTGACTCTGAGAAATAAATATTGCAGTCTCCATGACCGGTTTTACATATTCTTGACCCTTTGGTAAAAACACTGTGGCCTCTTGACTGGTTTTACATCGCCTTGACTTCTGAAGATGAATATTGTGGTCTCCTTGACCGGTTTTACATTGTCTTGGACTCTTGTATGGATCTTATGGCCGGGTTGCTTCTTATTCGTCCTTTGTGTTGTGACCCTCTCGGTCAGATTACACTTTTATTCATTTTTTGGATGTAACCTTCTTGGTCTGATGGCCCTTTTATTCATTTTTGTATAGCCCTTTCTGCTCTGTTTATGCTAGTTGTGTCGCTTTTCTCCTTTGTAGCCCTGTTGGCTAGATTCTGCTGTCCTTTGAAGATTTTCCGGTTGTTGGTCTCACCTTGTTATGAAAATATGAATAAATGGATTAGTGAAAATATGTTGTTGCCTTCTGGCGACAGACTGAACCTGTATCCACAAAAAAATATTAGTTTAAATCGAGGTTAGTTCATGTCATTGGTTCTTCTCTTCTTCTTCCGTCGGGTCACGATATCTTATCTCATTTCGGTTTAGGACTTGGTAGCATGAAATAATTGAGTTTAGTAAGAAAATAATTTGAATATTTAAAATATACTGATTTAAAATAAATAAATAATTGTTTTCAAAAACTTCTTATTTTAGTTTTGAGCGAGACTTCCTCCTTAATTCTGCTTTCGTGGAATTTTTTAGATCTCCTAAAAAAATTCTATAGTCTGAAGCTTGAACCATCTGTCTCTCGCGATGACTGGTGATTGAAGGATTTTTTATACCTCATCCAAAATTCTTCCCCAGTTGCAAAATCTTCTGTTAGTTGGTGCTCTTCGAGTCTTCTCAGAAGGAATTTTTGAGATCTTCTCAAAACCTTTGCCCTAGATGGAGCTATGACGACAATCCTCCTTTGTTGAATCTGACTTTGGGAATTTTTGAGATCTTCTAAAAGAATCTGCCCCTGTGGCTTCCTAAGTTTTTTTTTGTTTTTTTTCTATTAGTGTGATTGAGCTTGGAGAGTGCCTACATATCATATCGCAACAAGAATTAGGTCGAATGTAGTTCAAAATAAATGCAATTGGGTTTTTCTAATGATATGGTCGGGTCTGAACTAGACTTCTTACGTATCCCGCCTTCGGGGAAATCGGGTCATTGCGTAGTTCATATACATGAAAATGAAGTCATTTGGATTTTCTTTCTATTAGAAGGAAAAGACAGGAACCCTTCACAAGTCCCTCTACGTATCTCTACTACAAGAGATAGGTCTTGATGTAGTGATTACATAGGAAAGCGTGCATTCATGAGTAACATCTCTTGACTGCTTTCGAGTTGATTACTTTGGGCCACTCTTGACTGTCCATTTCTACTAAACCAGTGCTCCTCCTGAAAGCACTTTGCGGACTATGTAAGGACCTTGCTAATTTGGCACAAATTTCCCTTTGTACTTACCTTGATGAGGGAATATCCTATTGAGCACCAATTGTCCAATCTGAAAGATTCGGGCTCTGACCCATTTGTTGAAAGTGTGGGCCATCCCCTGCTGATACAACTGGCCATGGCATACGGTGACCATTCATTTTTCATCGATTAAGGCCAGTTGTTCATACTTTTTTCAAACCTATTCCGCATTATCCAGCTTTGCTTCTTGGATAATCTTAAGTGACAATATCTCAACCTCGGCCAGGATGACTACTTCTGTGTCGTAGACTAGAAAGTACGGTGTAAGTCCTGACATAATTCTGGTTGTAGTTCTGTATCCAAGCAAAGCATAAGGCAATTGTTCGTGCCAACACTTGCAGTTACCTATCATCTTTCGCAGTATCCTCTTGATATTCTTGATGGCGACTTCTACAGCTTCGTTCAGCTGCGATCTGTATGTTGTTGAGTTTCGGTGAGTTATATGAAATTGGTCACAAATATCCTTCATCAAGTGAATGTTCAAATTTGCCTCATTATTTGTGATGATAGACTCTGGGATGCCGAATTGTCAAATGATATTGTTTTCACGAAGTCAGTAACTACCTTCTTTGTTACTGACTTGTTGGAGGTAGCCTCGACCCATTTTGAGGAATATTCTATGGCTACTAAGATGAAACGATGTCCGTTGGATGTTGTTTGTTCAAATTTTCCAATGACATACATGCCCCAAGAAACGAACGACTACGGTGAACTCATGGCGTTGAGTTTGTTTGGTGGGACTCTAATCAAATCTCCATGGATCTTGCATTGGTGAAATCTTTTCATAAATATGGCGCAATCAGCTTCCATAGTCATCCAGTAATATCTTATTCGCAAGATTTTATGGGCTAGTACAAAATTATTCATGTGGGGTCCGCAAGCCCTAGCGTGTACTTCTTCCAATAATTTGGTGGCTTCTGTGGCATCCACACATTTGACAAACCCCAGATCTGGCGTCCTTCTATAGAGCACATCTTTCCTCAGGAAGAAATCATTGGCCATCATTCGAAGGATTTTCCTCTGATTACTCGTTGTACCTTCAGGATATTCTCTTTTGTCCAAATAGGCTTTCAAATCAACGCATGGTTTGCCATTGGGCTCGACTTCCATATGGGAATGGTAAGTATGTTCATCTTTCAAGCTTATCTCAATTGAGTCGATATAACTACTTTCGGGATGTTGTATCATGGGGGCTATGGTAGCAAGAGCATTCACGAACTCATTCAGCGCTTTGGGCATATGTTTGAACATAATCATTCTGAATCTTTTGCTTAATATCTTAATGAAGTTGACATACAGTAGGATCTTGACGTTCTTCGTCGTCCATTATCCTTGTACTTGGTGGGTTAGCAAATTTGAATCGCCTATTACTAACAACTCTTCGATGTCTTTTTCGAGCACCATTTGGAGACCCATGATGCAAGCTTCATATTCCACCATGTTATTGGTACAATGGAAGGTTAGCAGCCATTGAGTAGTGTTGTCATTATTCTGATATCAACAATACTCTGATCGCCAACCCTTGGTAATTAGCAGCACTGTCGAAGAACATTCTCCATCATGAGTAAGGCTCTTCTTCTCCTTCATCTGCTATGAGTATTTATTCGTCTAGGAAGTATGTTCTAAGTGGCTCTGCATTTTCATTCACCGGGATTTCAATGAGAATGTCGGCTAATGCTTGTCCTTTCACAGCTTTCTGAACCATCTACATTATGTCAAACTCACTCAGCAACATTTTCCATTTAGCCAACTTTCCTATGCGCATTGGCTGGCAAAAAAATGTACTTAAATGGGTCCATTCTGGAGATGACGTGGGTAGTGTATGACGCCAGATATTGTCTCAGCTTTTGGACTATCCACGTCAATACATAACATGTCTTCTCTAACAAGGTATACTGTGCTTCGCAAGTAGTGAACTTTTTTCTCAAATAGTAGATAGCATGTTCATTATTCCCGGCTTTGTTGTGTTGTCCTAACACGCATCCGAAATCTTTATTTGATACTGACAGATATAGAAACAACAGACTTCCCGGGCTTGGCAGTACCAGAATATGAGGATTTGAATGATATTTCTTAATGGTATCGAATGCTTTCTGACGCTTGTCGTTCCACTTCGTCGGTACATCATATTTCAAGAGCTTGAGTATGGGTTCTACGATTACCGTAGACTAAGCTATGAAGTAGCTGATGTAATTCCATCGACCCAGAAAACTCATGACCTCCTTCTTGGTCTTCGGAGGAGGCAAGTCTTATATGACTTTGATTTTTGACGGATCCATCTCTATGCCTCTCTGACTGACTATAAACCTGAAAATTTTTCCGACGGGCACTTCAAATGCACACTTAGCAGGATTTAGTTTCAGACTGAATTTTCGGAGCCTCTCGAAGAACCTGCGTAAGTGTTTTAGATTGAATTTCCGGAGCCTCTCAAAGAACTTGCATAAGTGAGTGATATGATCAATGCTTTCTCTTGACTTAATGATGATGTCATACATGTATACTTCAATTTCCGTGTGGATCATGTGATGAAAGATAGTCGTCATTACTCTCATGTATGTGGCGCCAACATTTTAAGGCCGAACGATATTACCCGATAGTGATATACTCCCCACGGTGTAATGAAAGCTATCTTTTCTGCATCTTCTTTTTCCATCAAGATCTGATGGTATTCGGTGAAATAATTGACAAAGGATTGTAGTTCATGCTTGGCAGTTCTCGATGAGAATGTGAATATTTGAGAGTAGAAAATTGACTTTTGGACTAGCTCTATTAAGATCCCAATAGTTCATACATATTCAGATCTTCTCATCATTTTTCAGTACTGGTATAATGTTAGCTAACCACGTAGAGGTTACCTCTACCACTCTTGATTCAATCTATTTTTCGACCTCTTCTTTTATTCGCATGCTTAAGTCGGTCTTACACTGTCTGATCTTCTGCTTAACTGACGCGAACCCAGGATTGATTGGTAACTTGTGCTCCACTATATCTGTACTCAAGCTGGGCATATCAGCATAAGACTACGCAAATACGTCCATGTATTCCTTCATCAGCTCAATTAACTCCTCTTTCGATTGTGACCCCAAGTGTGTACTGATCCATGTTTCCTTGACTATCCCCTCGCACCCTAGGTCAATGGCGATTCACGGGTCACGGGTCACGGGAGACGGTCACGGGTCACGGGAACTTTCTGATATTATCTTTTTGGACCCCAAATTGCTTAATATTTACAGTTTGGTCCCTAGAGTTTCTGAAAAGTTGATTTTTGAAAAGTTGGTCCATATCTTCAGCAAGTCGATTCATATTTGTTTTCTTCGTCAGGCTCAACCTATTGGCTTTATAGCGTTGAGATTAAAGTGTTGTTTTATCTTGGGAGACTATTGCCCGCTAACGTAAAAGCATATATACGGGGCAATCTTGTCTTAAGGACAGAGGGAAATCACTCGACTCAACACACAACGTTGTAACCATCCAGATTTAGTTGTTTCTTGATTTCAGGTTATCAAGATTCAAGACACAACAAGCGTGCGGCAGTTTTGAAGATTGGCCTATTTCTTCAACAAGATTCAATTTCTGAATATTGAATATTTATTTATCATTTCGAATACTTGTAATAGTTATTTACTTCCCGTACTACTTTATAAAGTAAAATAGAGTACCAACAATTTCTACAACGGAAAAGGGCCAAAAATATCCCTAACATATTGAAAAAGATTCAAAAATATCTTCCGTTAAGCTTTTAGTCTATAAATGCTCTTAAGGTTTTCTTATTGGCTCAAATATGCCCCAATAACTAACAGGCCAAACTGACATAATTTTTGGACCTTAAAATAGCCACATGACACCTTATAAGCTCGCCACGCGTATAATTCGGGATTAAAATTAAACCCACTCACTTATTACAAACTTAATCCGATCAACCCTTTACCTGTTTAATTTTAACTTAAACATACAACCTCAATATTTGCTTCCTCATTAGATGAACTGTTATAGGGGCATATTTGAGCCCAAAAAAGAAACACTAAGGGCATTTATAGAGTAAAAAGGTTAACGGAGGGCATTTCTCAACCTTGTTCAATACATTAAGTGTATTTTTTTGCCCTTTTCTATTTCTACAATTATTCATCGAATTGTAAGTTTTTATTTGAAATCATTTATCCCTGTGCATTTTTGATGCCATGATTTCCTATTTACAAGTTGAGTGTATGCACACAACTATTATTCTTGTTGTTGGGTTTACAAGGATTTGCAGGAAACGGAAATTACAAGTAACTGCTTATGCAAGAATTGAAATTATAATTCAACTCTAAAACTGAAAATTACAATATAACAACAAACTGAAATTACTATGTTGTTGATCAAGAAAAACTGGAAAGTTGTTTTTGCTGAGTCGAGTGTGGCACTCTGTCCTTAAGACAATATTGCCCCGTATGTATCCTTTATACGTCCTGGACAATTCATCTCCCAAGATAAAACAGCAATGGAACTATTGAGCAAAGGAAACTCAAAAGCTACCGTGAAGAATATTGAATAACGAAATGATGCTTGGAAGATTAGGAAGAAACTGCTTTGCTTTCTGCTTTGTGTATTTTCGTGTATATCAAGTGTGCTTCAACAATGGTGTAAGGGGTGTTTATATAGGAGGAAGAGGGACTGTTTGACTGCCTCCATAACAGCCATTATTGGCCAAATAATGACCATTATGGAGGTAGTAAAGCCACCAAATAAATGGAGAAAATTGCCAACGGATTGGCCATTATAGGAGGTGTAATTCAGCCAAAATAAATGGCTGAATTGAGTGCTGGACGTTTCTGTTCTGGACCGTCGAAATTCTGCCTTTTTGAAAAATTTCAGGGACCAAACTGTACATCTTGAAACTTCAGGGACCGAACTGGTCATCTGAAAGAATTCTGGTCCAAACTGCACATCTGAAACTTCGGGATCAAACCGCATGCGGCAAAGTTTTCTGGCCCAAAAAGATAATATCAGAAGGCCCACAGCCCACAGCTCACAGCCCACGACCCGCGACCCGCGACCCGTGAACCCGTGAACCCGAGAATACGGAACACGGAACCGGACCGGACGGGCAGGTGGCGGCGCGCGTGTGGTCTTTCCTCGAACCGAAGCACATCTAGGTCTTCCCTCCTTTAAACACATGGGATACCCCTTGGGGTCCCAAACCCCAAACCAACTTCGAGTCTTATATACACAACAATTCTTTCTTCCTCTACCGATGAGGGAGAATTGATCACACACCACACTTTTCCATGCTTCAAACACCTTACTTCGTGAACCAATATCTCTTTCATTTCTCAATGAAATTTGACGATTCTTGGCCCTACGGTTATCTACGTACTTAGTACATCATGCATGTGTGAAGAACCGGATTCTCCAACATACGTAACACTAGTGTTTAAGCCGTTAAAGTTGGTCGGTCGCAACTCCCGCCAAAGGCTAATTTCCAACAATCCCCTCTTGAAAGAGATTTTGGCGCACTCACATGGTGTCTTTTCATTTCCATCAATATTTCAAATGGACCGATGTTGCATAAGGAGAGGTAGCCTCAGCTTTGAACCTTCCATAGTTGAATACCATCGGACTTACTTACTGCGCGGTGAACGTGATGTCTTGAACCGTCAGTATTTAGTGTAAGCCAAGACAATGATACCAACACAACAAATTCCTTTACTCTCTTCTTCGTAATGTTTTGTCCGTTTTGGCCATGGACAACGTCTTGGATTCTTAAGTGCGTTCATTTTGAGGCGGCCTGTCCTCGCACTTAAATAGGTGGTATCCTACAAGGTATCCTGCTATACCCCACTTTACAAGTGTTAGGAACCATTAAAAGTTTCCCAAGAACCTAACCTCAACTGTTGAGGATCATTACAGGTTTTGAAAACTTAACCTTTACCCATACTGCAGATAGAACTTAACATCTATCGCGGGAACGACTTTGGATTTAGTGTTTCTTTTCAGAAATCACTATCCGAAGTGCTCATACTTCCACTGAAGCGATCAACTGAACCTTTATAACTTCGTTTTCCCATTGAACCAAATTACTGGGATCTCCAGTTCGTAAGGTTGGGTTACCACTGTATTGGTCTTTATAGTTTGGGTTTTAAGCCCATTCCCCTAGACAAGCAAGCCATCTGATCTTTGGGTAAGCCCTTTGTCAATGGGTCTGCTATATTATCCTTTGACTTAATGTAATCAATGGACATTATACCCGTGGTGATCAGTTGCCTAACGGTCTTATGCCTCCGTCGAATGTGTCGAGACTTGCCGTTGTACATAGTATTCCGTGCCCTTCCTAGAGCCGACTGACTGTCGCAGTGGATCATTACCGAAGGTACGGGTTTGTTCCAACACGGAACATCCTCTAAGAAGTCATGAAGCCACTCAGCTTCTTCTAATGCTTTGTCTAAAGCGATAAACTCCGATTCCATCATGGATCGGGCGATGCAAGTTTTCTTAGAGGATTTCCAAGACACAAATTTCCACCACCAATTGTAAATATATACCCATCGGTGGACTTGGTGTTCTCTATATCGGATATCCAGTTTGCATCACCGTACCCCTCTAGTACAAATTTCGGGATATCTCGAATAGTGCAACCCAAAATTTAACGTGTATTTCGTGTATTGTAATACCCGATTCAACGCCTTCCAGTGATCATCACTTGGATTACGGGTGAACCTAGCCAACTTATTGATTTGCATAAGCAATATCGGGTCGGGTGCGGTTTGTGATATACATCAAACTACCGATCACTGTGCATATCGCTCCTGGTATACAGGTGCACCAAGATTTTTATCAAGCTTTTGATTTGTATCCATTGGTGACGCTATCGGAGAACTGTCTAACATCTTGAACTTTCTCAAAACATCCTCGATGTAGTGAGACTGAGATAAGACCAGTCCGTCAGACGTCTTAGAGATTTTAATCCCTAGGATGACATCTGCGATACCCATATCTTTCATGTCGAAGCATTGTTTCAACATGTTCTTAGTCTCTAGGATTACCCTAGGACTGCTTCCTGTGATCAACATGTCGTCTACATACAGGCATATCATAACAAATGAGTCAGAGTTACCTTTCGTGTAAACACATTTATCACACTCATTAATGGCGAATCCCTTCGATAGTAGAGTACTATCAAATTTTTTGTGCCATTGCTTCGGGGCTTGTTTTAGCCCGTATAGAGATTTGATAAGTCGACAGACTTTCTTCTCTTGCCCTTGAACCACGTACCCCTCGGGTTGGTCCATATAAATTTCTTCTTCCAAATCACCGTTTAGGAAGGCTGTCTTAACATCCATCTGGTGTATCTCAAGGTCACGCAAAGTCACGATCGCAATAAATACCCGTATGGATGTCATCCGGGATACCGGAGAGTATGTGTCAAAGTAGTCAAAGCCTTCTGTCTGTCGATAGCCCTTGACTACCAACCTGGCCTTGTACTTGTCTATAGACCCATCTGCCTTGTATTTCCGTTTGAGTATCCATTTACAACCCAACGGTTTATTTCCCGGAGGAAGATCAACCAACTCCCAAGTATGGTTATGCAGAATGGAACTTATTTCACTCTCAATAGCTTCTTTCCAGAGCGGTGCTTCTGGAGTTGACAACGCCTGAGCAATTGTCCTTGGTTCATCACTAACCATATAAGCTACAAAGTCAGGTATATGCTTTTGAAATAGTCTGTGTAAAATTTCAATTAAAGACCAAATTTGACATTAATTTGAAATAGCCTTTTCAATTGTTGCAAAGATGTAAAACTCTTTTAATTACATTGAGAATGACAAAAAATTGAGATGTACAATTAATTGTCTATTTAATTAAATAACTTTCCCAATTCCGGCGGAGTAAAATATTCATCACTTCAAATTGTGAATAAATTTAATCAACTAATTACACAATTATTTTATTTTGCTTTTTGAAATTTATAATTATATCTTAAAAATATGAGAATGAAATATAATAAACAATAAATATACTAGGTGATATATTGTCACATAAAATGACTAAATATTTCCGAGATAATTTGTAAAATCATTTTTTACCTTATAAAGGTATATTTTCACTCCTTCTGTAACTCAGAAATCTTGAATAATTAAATAAAATTATTGGAGAGTAAAAATTAGGTGTTAGTAGTCTGTACACCTGTAGTTAGTAGCATTGTGTAAGTAAAGCTCTGTATAAGTCGTAGGCCTATGTATATATGTATATGTGTATATGTGTGAGATTTTCTGTTTGTAGATAGTTGAATGCAGTAAGTTACTTGCTTTGCAAAGTGGGTCGCTCAAGTAAGTAAGGCACTTGGTGCCCGTCCACTTCACCAAGGTTGGGGTGTGACAATATGGTATCAGAGCAGGTCCTGTCTTAGGGAGTCTACAAAGCCGTGTCTAGTAGAGTCTTGCTTATGAATATGTTGTACACTACATTTATAATCATGAGGCTATAGGGCATTTAGGAATGGTTACACTTCTTTCATCTCCAAATCGTGCCATAAAGCCGAGTCGTAGGAGTTTGAGTTTACTCTTACATGTTGGTGTTTGTATATAGATAATCATGTGAAAGAAAAATCTACAGCCATCCAAAAGGCTAAGGCAGTTAAGGTGGAAAGTACGAGTAGAAAGCCATCAGATAATCTATATCAATCAAAAAGTCAGGGCGAGTCACTTTCTAGAGCATCCCCTACCCGACCAGTATCATAGTGGTTGACACAATACAGTTATTGACACAATTAGTGGTTGCTCAGTCTCAGTATTAGACTATAGTGCCAGCAGGTACAAGACCCTCAGAAAGGCCAAGGATCTCCCGTAATTGTCAGGAAAATAAAGATGAGGACCCTCAAAATTTCATTGATCAGCTGCATAGAATATTTCGAGTTATGCATGCTTCAAAAACTGAGGCAATAGAGTTGGCAACTTTTAGGTTGCGAGACATAGCAATTTTATTGTTTGAGGCATGCGAGTAGACCAGGGGATCGTATGCACCTCCGACTAAATGGAGAGAGTTTTTAGAGGGCTTCTTAGATCATTATCTTCTACTAGATGTTTGGGAGGCCAGAGTTGATCAGTTCTTAAACCTTAAGTAGGGAAACATGAATGTCTGGGAGTATAGTCTTAAGTTTAATTCGTTGGATAGATATGCCCCATCGATTATGGACACAATATGAGCCAGAGTACATAGATTTTCAGCTAGTCTTGAGCCGAACTTGGTAGATGAATGCACCACAGCATCCTTGAATGACAATATAGATATTTCTAGTATTCAAGCTTTCGCTCACAATTTAAAGGAGCATAGACAGCAATAGTAGATAGATCATGCCCAAGATAGACAGTAGAGTAAGAGAGGTAGGTCAATCAATGAGTATGGAGGACCACAAGCTGATAGTAGGTCCCAGAGGAAATCAGCAAGATGGGGCCAGCCCGTATCTCAAATGAGAGACAGTCTATTCAAATACCAAGAATCTAGATATGGCTAGGGTAGCCGTCAGGGGAAAGTAAAAAATAGAAGGCACGAGAGGTACAAGATCGAGAGAGTGCTGGGAAAATAAGGCCATCTCTACCATGTTGTCAGTAGTGCAGGAGAAGACATGATATACCATGCCTACGAGGCACAGATAAATGTTTTAGCTATAGGACCCACGGGCTTATAGCACGAGATTAACTGATATTAAGACAGGAGATAGCAATACCTAAAGTAAGATCCGGAATCACCGGCAGAAAGACATCTAGGTACATTATCACTATTAGCTTCTAAGATTGTATATTTATATGGCATTCATATTTTACATGATAGCTAACGATAGAGAATTTAACGGAAAGATTAAAAGTTTCAGAACAGTATACGAGGTTAGAATGTCTCCCATTAAGATGCACTGCGATAAAATAGTATTGGTGGAAATAGACTTATACATGTAAGGTAAGTAACGTAAAAGTAGCCTCGAGTCAAATGAGAGGCCTCAGTACTGTTAAACTGAAGGGTGGTCATGATATATCATGAGCTACCTATACATAATGGAACCATGACAGTAGAATAGCCTAGATTACGAAGCAGAATATAGTAATTGTAGTAAGATCAACAAATTACCAAGTGAAGAACCCTAGTATGTCGATAAATTTCAAGAGATACAACTTATTATAGTTTTGTATATGTTCACAAAGTGAATCCTAGTGATTGGCTATAGAGTTAGAAGAAAAAAAGAAAGAGTTGGTTAGACACGCTTACGAAGGTAGAGTTGCATAGGCTATGTGATAGAAGGTAGCGATAGTTATAAATTCAAAAAAATTCTAATGATAATTTGTTAAGCATGAGAAAGAGGTCTAAATGGGGGAATAATCCAGCTTTTGGAATTGTTCATGGAATGACTGCCTAGATAGAAAGAACTCTACTAAAGTGTTTGTGTGAGACAATAAATTATGTGGCTAATAAGCTCATCGGTTCAACATTCGAGGATGAATGTTCCAAAGGGGGATGTTAAATTCCACATTTTTATATGTTAAAGTGCATTGTAAGTACCTAATATAAGCTCAGAGAGGGTAAGATATTCTATGAGGTTAAGGAAGGTTTTAAACAAGTGTTAAGTAAGTCTCATAAGAATTTGGGGCTAAACGAATCGAAGAAATTAAGTTCATCAAAACTCGAGAAAACGAAGGCAGAATTCTGGATAAGATTTGGCTCAAATTTCTGGGGGTATATCTTCTAGTGTATGAGGATATATAAATATCTAAATTCAAGTTCAATGAGTCTACTTCCCAGCGCAATAAGCCATTTGTCAATCAGAGCTCTGTACAAAAAGTTATGTACGTTTTAAGAAAAACTGTAAATCAGCTCCCTTTGGGACCCGCATAGGCAGTGGAATTTTCTAACTCTTTATTAAGCGGTGTAAGGATTCTTTTAGTCAATTTTTTTACCAGACCAATATCTTAACACCTCCAAACTCTTTCTCAATGTCCTCCCACAGTTAAAAGAGTAAATCCAAAGCTAAACTATCCAAATCTAATATCAAAAGTCTTGTGAGACTAGATGAAAGTGCTTATATTGTGTTATTGTCATGTTGAGGATTGTTCTAAGTTGAAGGAAGTACTTTTTGAGGTTGTTCTTGTTATCTAAGTTAAGTTTTCCTCTCTTCTGTTTGTGCTTGAGCACATATAAGCTTTAGCTTTGTTGTAAGGATGAGTAAGTTGCAAGATAACATTTGAAAGTTGTTTGTGATGTAGTTGAGTTGTGTTGGACTGTTTAGTATTGTTCTTATGATAGGTATAAGGATGGAAATTATGTGAATATATTTGTTTAGATGCTGGGAGTATAAATATATCATATGAATCAGGTTGATGATTTGATTATGCTTAGAAGATGTAAGTTACAAGTTACATGACTAGATGATGTAGTTCAAGTTTTGTTTGTATTGTAATGTGTGTGGGCTGTTTTGATGTCGTTGTGATATGGGAGTTATTCTTTCTATGTTGAGGGGCTGGAAACGTGAATATAAGTATGGATATGTATGGTTGTTGTTCTTATGAGTTTAAAATAGAGAAAGGTGTGGCGAAACGTCATTTAGATAATCATATAACGAGCTTGTTGTATGGTTAGGTTGTTCTTGTGTTGTTGAGGTGTTGTATCTATGGATTAATAGTGGTGTATTATGTTTGAGGTTGTGACCTTTAGGGAGGTGAAAGAAATATGGGAGATGCTGCCCGGTTTGTTGTAGAATGAGTTTGTTGCTCACTAGTTAGTTGATATGTTTTTCTTGTTGATGCTAGTGCTATTTAATTGTTATATGACGTGTTGGGGCTGGTTTTGTGGTGTAAGAAGTCTAGAGATGTTGATGTATTAGTATTCATGTATTGTTGATAGTGATTTGAGGAATAGAGAGGAGTTAGGAAAAGATATCCGCAGTAGAATCTTGTATAGAGCCGGTTGTCATTTGTCGGCTAATTTTTATGTCCCTCATGTTAATAGTTGTATTGTCTCTTGTTGTATCTTGAATTGTGTAGGAGGTTAGTTCTGCCATCGCCATTGAAAGGTCGACTTAGAGGTGTGTAATGGTTATCCTTTCCTTCATTGGGCATGACTCATTAGAAAGTGTACTAGATGAGAGAAAGTTTAAGGAGAACAATTATCATAGGTATTCTTGTATTTGATATTCTTACTACCCTATATTGGGATGTGTATAGTTGAATTGAGTGTTCAGTGGCTCATAAACTTGTTCCTAAGTCCATTAGCGTTCATTTGATTCATCGCATAAGTGTATATCAAAAATAGCAAGTGAACCATCTTGTAATAAGTCTTATCGGTTGAATCATGAAATCCTAGTTATGCGTAATAGTTGCTAGCGTATAATAATAACCAAAAGATATAAGAGAAGAGTCATGACAAGTAGTTCAATCTATACACTTGCGGGTCTTGAGCTTGCCGAATTAATTTTATTCCAAACTACAAGGTCATCATTAGATGTTATAGTACTTGATATGATTTTATAGAGTATTTGTAATCATTAGTTGTCTTCCTGAGATACGAGTCCCAAAGGTCAGTTGTAGTAAGAGTCGGATCACATACTTGTTATTTGTGCAGTTTTCTACGTTGGATGCATTAACAATTATTACTTCTCTAGTCGGATACTTATGCATTTGGTTCGAACTTAGAAGGTAAATGAGTCTTTAGTTGCATTACTTATAGATAATTGTATGTATCATATGTTGTTTCCCGGCAAGGAAAAGTTACTTGAATGGGTTGCATACAAAGATCTTAGTTGAGTTGAGTGGTAGGATCGCTAGTCCTTGCAGCTTATTTGTCAGCCTTTGAGCTTATTTGCTAGATTTCGGGCTTACTTGGTAGCCACCGAGGCTTATTTAGCAGCCATCGAGGCCTACTTGCTGACCTACAAATGTCCATTTGTCGCTCTAGCGGAGCATATTGGCGAAACAAGAGATTTATTATATAAGTAGGCGTAACTTGAATTGTTATAGTACCTCACATTTCAGCTAGTAGTAACCTTAGCAGAATACAACTTACAGGTAAGTGACAGATCTCACTATACTTGTTGTTACTTTGTTACTTGTTTGTACTTGATGTTTCAGTACTTATTATTATGTTAATATGCCTTACATACTCAGTACATTATTTTGTACTGACGCCTATTTTACCCGGGGTGTTGCATGTCATGTTGCAGGTTTAGGTTCCCGGGCTGATAGAGTCTAGATATAATTGTGATATAGTTGTACATGCAATATGGTTAGGTCGGGGCCCTATCCTAACCAAAGTGTTGTGCATGTTGATTCCTCGTAAGCCCATGTATATATGTATAGGTGTGGAAATTTTTGTTTGCAGATAGTTGAATACAATAACTTACTTGATTTATAGAGTGGGTCGCTTAGGTAAGTAAGGTATTTGATGCCCGTCCGCCTCACCAAGATTGGGGTGTGACACTCTTCTCAATCGCAGGTCCCAACCTCCTGATCTCAAAACCTTGCCCTAACCCAGCCCACTTGTTATCCTTCACAATCACAACCATAGTCCACATAATCGTGGGACTTGACATCAACGTATATCGTAATCGCATCATGTGCCCTCTTGGTCATGAAGAAGAAAACTAGAGCTTATCACCAGATTTTTCTGGTGTCCTTTGAACTTGGGATTGACACCTGAAACACATCTGAGACCTCCCAACAACAAATTAAATATGCATCCCAGTCCTAAAACATGCAACAAATCTGCTCGCATACTCAAAACAAACATACGAGGTCATTTTGACCTGATGTTGACTGTGGTTAACTCCAATTCTCTTTAAAAATTAAATTTCAACCAAAAGTCCAAAATACCCCTGAGTGCCTCGGGAATGTAACACTCCGTAAATCTGGGTTAGGTATGAATGTGTTAATTGGGTATTAATAACCTTTAAGGTAAATGAGTACTAACAAGATAATTTTGGGTGGAAATAGTTGAGTTAAGACCAAGGCGAACATCAAAGTGCGTAAGATTCGATAGAATCGACTAAGTTTATGGTATGTCTAACTTCAAGCCTATTTACATGTAAATCCTTTGAGAATTAGCGAAACCTTAAAATATGAAATTTGTAGCCCTTTGAAATACATTTCCAATGATATAAGGTGGAGCTCAAAAGGAGCTATGAGTACAACGGTATGACAATATACTAAATGGTATCAAAGTAGTCTGTTGGACCGATATGCCTCGCAGATGGCATATGCGGCACATTTCTAGAAACATTTCGCCCAAAAAATTTCATGCATTTTGTTTTGATATGCGATGGGAAATGCTTTAGAATAGGAGGATATGCGACACAAACCCTAGGGTGGAACAACCCCACCTATAAAAACCCCTAGAACGTGATTTATTCCTAAGTCTCTCATCCCACTTTATTTTGGATGACTTTTTGAGAGAAAACAACCCTAAAGCTTCCCCAAAATACCTAAGATAAGTTCGTAATCAATTCTCATTAATAATACATCAATCTAACATCAAAATCATTACTCTTTAACACTGGTTCATCTTCCCAAACCCTAGATCCTTGAGAATTAAAGGAAAGAAGAAGAGAGGGGGCTTGTGGAATTTTATCAAAAGGTAAGACTTTTGATTTTATGAAATTATTATTGAAGTTTGGACTAATATAGAGTAATATAAAAGGTTAGAATCCACCAATGATACCCATAAGATTCAAGAACAAGATTTAAGGCTTATAAAAAGCCCTAGTTCCGATATTTCAAGAAAACTTAAAGATACGAATGAAGTTTTAATCTTTCTCATCTAAAACCATTGTAGTGTGATTGTTGAAATTAGAGTAATACGTTTGAGAAGGAATTGATTTATGTCTAGATTTCAAAAATAAATCTTCTTTGATTGTTTGTATACGTGAAACCGTTGTTTGATGGTTGTTCTTTGTTAAACTTATCATCGGTTTGAAGATAATTTTTAGACAAGGTCATGCGTGTGTAGGGTCAATCCCACATAGAACTTTTTACATAACATACTACTTTGATTGAACTTGTTTTGCCCTATTTTGGGATGATTAAAAGTATTTTTCTAAAGGTTGAAGGTTTGAATATATTTCTCGGTTGAATGAGCTTTCTTGAATTTGAATAAATTCTTTGAACAATGTTTCTAAATGGATCTAAAACTTGAAATACCTCTATTATTAAGAAGATAACTTGAGAAGTGAATTCGGCTAACATGTCATGACTTATACTTGTTTGTGTTTGGGCCTGTATGAGCAAGCTCTGCTAGTCCAGAGGATGATTAGCCATTATGGATCCTAATGTATTACTTGTGAGTATTCCTATGTCATTCCATAGGACGATTGACTTTCGAGGCATGTAACCTGGTGTATCTATTGTTGTGCTAGTCCAGAGAATGATTAGCCTGTGTTGGATAAATCTTCAGTCTATCAAATGGTTGTTCGCCTGTGAGTTAACATGTGTTAATTCTTTTGTTACCCATAAGTTGTCTTGTTGATAAATTTCAGGTTCATAAGTGAAATACTTAACATGGTAAATGTTTAGTGAGTTTAACTTGATGTATTCTTCGTTATTGGTTGCTTTTGTTGAATTTTACTAAGCTTGATATCATACTCTAACTTTGGATTTAGAATGGTTTTCATTAATACTGTTTTACTTATTCTACTCTCTTATTTTGGCTTTGTTAACTATTTCCCCTTAGACACTCAATGAGTACCCGGTACTCAGACACCATTGTTGTTTTTATGATATGTCAGATAACGTAGAAGAGCAGGTTTGTGATACGCATACCAGATATGAGAACTTGCTGCTTTCTGGATCACTTAGTGAGCCCATATACTTGTACGTGGGACACCACCCTATCTTTATTTTTCTATTTATTTCAGTTATGGGATGCATCTCAAAGTTAGATACTCATTTGTTTATCTTAGAAGCTCCATAGATAGTTGTCAGATTTTGGATAGATGGTTGATGTCTCGTATGACTTGATGAGGCTTTGATATGTTTTATGATTTAATATCTATGTTAGACTTCTGCTGATTTTATTAAGTTGAGCATGTTAATGTTTTAATCTTTATATGACTTGTTATAAATAGATAACAAATTAGAATGATTGTTTAAATGTTTTAGAAGGTGCTTCCGGTGTTGTTCATAACATTGAATGTATGTTATATGTAGGGTCGGGTTTGGGGTGTGATAAGCTTGGAATTAGAGTCTATGTTTAGATGTGTCCTAGAATGTTTCTGTGTCGGTGGAGTTATGTCTAGTGGAGTCTTCCTCTTGTATGATTGAAATACTACCAGGACATTTATAGGTGTTTCTGATTTTTCTTGATTCTAGATTGTGATATAGAGCTTGAACTTCCTTTAGGTTCATTCTAACGCGTTCGTTAATTCGTGCCTCATAGAAATGTTGACTTGTATGGGAGCTGCTAATCTAGGAATCAATGTTTCTTCTGGTTCATCATCTGGTGGATGACCCACCAGCATTCCTAACCCTGCTGCTACTGAGGTTGATCATGACAATGGAAATCAAGCACCACCTCCTGCTCCACCTATCCTTGTAGCCCCTGCTGAAGGTGTAACTGATATTAAATCGATGCAGGCAGCGATCCAGATGCTCACCACTCTGGTGGCATCCCAACAACAACATGAGGGTGCAGATCCAACACTTAGTAGGGGAGGAACACTTAAGCACTTTTGGAGCTTAAGCTGCCCAAGATCTTTGGTTCAAGAGAAGAAAATGATCCCCGGTACTTTATAGATGAGACTTTCAAGGCCCTAAGGACAATGAATGCCCATGATTATGAAGTTGTGAAATTCACAGCATATTAGTTGAAGGATGTTGCTCATGCTTGGTTTGAAATGTTGGTGGCTGAGCGAGGTATCAATGCTCTGGCTCCTACTTGGCCTGAATTTTAGGGGAATTTATGGAGAGATTTTTGTCCGATGATGAGCGGTTTGCTTTAGCTACTAAGTTTGAAAAAATTGAGCAGGGCACTATGTCTGTTCATGAGTATAGTTTTAAGTTTACCCATTTGGGAAAATACTCTATGCATATGATTCCGACTGAGAAACATAAGTTGATCAGGTTTGTGCCTGGTCTGACGCTACATATTAAGTCTCAATGTGCTATTGCTATTATGTCTCCTACTTGTACATTTTCATCTTTTGTTGGGTTCGCTGAACAATAAGAGAACTGGAAGGGTGAAGAGATGTTAGAAAGGGGACAAAGTAAAAAGGCTCGGTCTGTGGGTGGTTTAAGTGGTTCATATAATGGGGAACAAATGAGAGGGTATAATGAACCTGATCAGTCTGTTGCTCAGTCTAATATTGGTGTCCAATCAGGTGGACAGGGATGGAAGAGTGATAATCGAAACATGTATTCTCAGGGTGGAGATCGACATTCACTAGATGAGAGGATCGTGTTTGTCATCATTGTGGTATAAGGGCTTATATCACAAAAAAATTATAGGAAATGGCTGCGTGAAATGGCTAACTCTTCTTGCTTGAGGAACAATCCGTCTAATGGTAATGCTAACAACACCCCCAATGCTCAATGTAATGGGGCTGGTAAAGCGGTTTCTAATACTTCTAATGGGGGACAAGCTCGACTTTATGGTTTGACTCATATGGAGGGTGATGAAGCCTCTGACACTGTGGTCTAACTATTTGATCTCATGAAGTGTATTCATTGATCGATATGGGTTTGACTCATTCTTAAGTAACTTTGTACTTTTTCATTGATTTTAGTGTGGAAGCTAAACAATTGTTAGAACCCTTTTCTATGAATACCCGTCTTAGTGTCCTCGTTATTGCTTCTAGAATCTATAAAGGTTGTGTAGTTATAGTTAAGGGTCACGATACTATTTCTGATTTGATTGAATTAGAATAGTGAGCTTTGCGTATGATTATGGAGATAGACTAGCTTTCCAATTTTTATGCAACTCTGGCATGCCGATCCAAAATAGTTATGCTTGAATTTCTTGATGAACCTGTTATCGAATTGAAAGGTGATATAGCTAAATCTCAAGGTAGATTTGTTTCTTCTATTAAAGCTCGTAAGATGATCTCGATTGGGTGAAGTTACAATCTACTTGCCTTTAATGATACTCAGGTTGTAATAGCGTCACTCATTCCTTGTTCCAGGTATGTGTTGAATCTTCGAGTTGTCGAATGTTTATGATAGTTCAGACTAAAGGTGTAAATCCCTTAATTCATACTTAGCCTTGTTTGGTGTAGTCGTGGAAGTCCTAGGGGGACCATATAGTTATTATTATGGTGCTAACATAGTGTTATTAGGTAATAACTTGCATTACAGCAAGACTCTAGAAAAAATCCAAAAACTTGAGGTTTAGTGAAAATCTTAGGCTATAACTCTCATTCGAGGACAAATGATCCTGTGACGGGAATAATGTAACACTCCGTCAATTCGGGTTCGATATGAATGTGTTAAATAGGTATTAATATGACCTTTTAGGTAAATGAAGTACTAACAAGATGAGTTTAGGTAGAAATAGTTGAGTTAAGACCAAGGCGAATAACGAAGTGCGTCAGATTCGATATAATCGACTAAGATTGTGGTAGGTCTGACTTTCAGCCTATTTACGTGTAAATCCTTTAGGAATTAGAGAAAATTTAAAGTGTGAAAGTTGTAGTCCTTGAAATCCCTTTCAAACGATATAAGATGCAACTCAAACTGAACTGTGAGTAAGACGTTATGACTGGTTTACTGAAAGGACGCAATGCAGTTTGCTGGACCGATATGCCTCGCAGATGGCATATGCGGCGCATTTTTGGACGCATTTTGACCAAAATTTTCAAGCATTTTTTTTGCATATGTGATGGGAAATGCTCTAGCATATGAGGATATACGACGCAAACCCTAGGGCGGAACAATCCCACCTATAAAAAAATCCCAGAATATAATTTTTTCTTAAGTCCCCCATCCCACTTTGTTTTGGACGACTTTTTAAGAGAAAACAACTCAAACGCTTCCCCAAAACACCTAAGGTAATTTTTTAATCAATTCTTATCAATACTACATCAACCTAACATCAAAATCATTACTCTTTAATACTAGTTCATCTTCCCAAACCCAGATCCTTGAGAATTAAAGGAAAGAAAATGAGAGAGGGCTTGTGAGATTTCATCAAAAGGTAAGAATTCTGATTTTACGAAATTATTATTGAATTTTGGACTAGTATAGAGTAATCCAAAAGGTTAGAATCCACCAATGATTCTCATAAGATTCAAGAACAAGATTTAAGGCTTAGAAAAAACTCTATTTTTGAAATTTCAAGAAAACTTAAAGATACGAATGAAGTTTTAATATTTCTCATCTAAAAACATTATAACTTATGAGATACTCATTTACCGCCCTATCTTTATTTGTCTATTTATCTCAATTCCGGGTTGTGTCCCAAAGTTAGATACTCATTTGTTTATCTTAGAAGATCCATAGACAGTTGTCAGATTTTGGGTAGATGTTTAAAGTCTCGTATGACTTGTTGAGGCTTCGCTACGTTTTATGATTTAATATCTATATTAGACTTTCGCTAATTTTTTTAAGTTGAGCATGTTCATGTTTTAATCTTTATGTGACTTGTTATAAATAGATAATGAATTAGAAGGACTGTTTAAATGTTTGAAGGTGCTTCCGGTATTGTTCATAGCATCAGATGTCTGTTACATCCAAGGTCGGGTTTGGGGCATGATAGGAAACTGAACCAATGACTTGACTAAGCAATTAAGTACATTCTGGACCTGATGGAATTTACGAAACTTCAAAAAAGACTCGATAACCTATAATGTTGACTTAAGTCAACCCAGACTCTTCTTTTAACATAAGAACTTTCAAAAATCCATTTTCTTATTTGAATCTCACCCAAATCTCTCGAGACTCATCCCAACCATCCATCTAAGTCAAAAATCATGCTATAGAACTAACAGAACCATCAAAATTCAATTTCTGACATATTTACTCAAAAGTCCACTCTTAGTCAAACTTCACAAAGTTAGAACTTCCAATTATCAAAACTAGGAATTTCTTCTGATATCTCCACCCAATTGCCTCGGGAATCATGACACCCATCCCCGCAAGTCAAATATGCCATAAAGAAGCTAATGAAAAGGTCATTTAGGAAAAAATAGGTAAAATAATTAAAATGACCTAACAGGTCATTATAAATAATATAGTTCAAGACCCTAGAAGAGTATTTACACATCACAAAAATGTGTTGGTGAAGTTGGAAAAAATACCCCGGTATAAATTATTACGAACCGTAAAACAGAATTACAGTCCATAAAATTTGATCAGGACACCGTGAAATTGAATTCCTTCAAAGCTAGGTCTTCTTTCGCGCTAAGTCTCCCGGATCACAAAATATTTACGATGGATTTTACGGACCGTAAAACTATTTAACGAGACATAAAATCTGTTGTTTTTCCCTTCAATTACTTTGTCATTCTGTTTAGCCTTACTTTTGGTTTTACGGTCTGTAGAATGTTTCACGGTCCGTAATTCATGTTGTATTTCTTGAATAACTGAACTTCTAACTTTTACACTTTGGGGCTTCTTCTATGCAATTATTCGCATCTCTTCTATTTTGGTCATGAATACCTGCAACAAAGCAAAATACATAAAAACAAGACAAAACGCACTTAAAGAGTCACAAAAGCTTAAGAAAATAGTATCAAATATGTCATAATTTTATGGTACATCAACACCCTCAAACTTAAACTCTTGTTTGTCCTCAAGCCACTACACAACACTACAATCCTAAGATAAACGTTCAAGCATCACAAAGTGAGAATGACTGCAACAGTGATAGCAATTAGCCACAGGCATGCACTCAAGACAAGCTTTTCCCCCACTCTATTTTGATAAACCATGGTGCAATTACTCAAAAGATCAAAGATTAACCTCATAGCTTTAATTGGTGACAGAATATTATTAGCATGAGAGATGCAACCAAGAGTCTCAGTTCGAGATGTCTTTCCTTTTATTAAGTGTTGTAATACAATGCCCTCATAAAGACCAAAGAAAGTCCCTAAAATGCACATAATTACAATACACATGGGACAAAAGATAACGAAAAAGAGAACACACTCACACTCACAAAGATGTTCAAAGTACACACATGTGGTACCATACGATTTCCCTTCATGTATTCCTCCACTAATATAAACACATTCGGTTCGAAATCAACTATGACTTTCGGATTATAAAGTAGTCTTTTGATTGAGGTGGGATATCATTTGAAAATAGTGACTTGGAACCTTTCTAGCCACTACAATTCTCAACATTTAAGCACACTTCCTTTCAACATTTCCACCCTTTCTTCATATTTCATTTCACAACCTAGTTTCCCTTTTATTCACAACTTTTTATTCATCCTTCCATTTTCTTCTTTCTTTTGTTCTTTTTCAAAATAACAAGGAAGGTTCCAATTTGTTTCTTTTCTTTTGTCTTTTTTTTTTTTTACTTCTACTTCTAGTCTTCACAAAACTTCAATATCATAACTTACTAACCATATCACCCAGACTTAGGCTTTTACCCTATGTTTGCACTTTCAAAGTACTTAGGGAGGTAGGGTCCCAAGAGATAGATCAATTGAAGAACAAAAGATTAAAGCTTGTAACATGGTTGCCAAAGAAAGGATTCAAGGCTCTAACGAGGTTGACTAGGGAGAATATTAACAGGTAGGCAATAGGAATAAAAGCGGTCCAAAGAAGGCCTAACATCCTTGTTCAAATCAAGTGTAGTCTAGGATTTTTCTTTGAAACACATTCCGGATAAGTTGTAGACTGCACTAATGCATAAGAACTCAACAAAACCTCACAACACATGGCATATGGATCACATTTACTATTTCCAAATTAACTTCCCAACCAAATCCTCAAGACAATTATCAATCAATATTCTAATATGAACAATGTCACAAAATGAGCCATACATGTCAATTCATTATCCTCTTAAGTACATATGCACAACTAAAAAATTTACGAAAGGTAAGTTCAAAATAAAAAAATACATGCCATAAATTAATCAAACCAAAACAATCTAAGTCACAATACATAGTTATACTTGAACAACACAAAACAAAAACTACCTAACTATTCCAGGTTCAATAGAAAATAAATACTCTCAGAAAAAAATATTGGCTAGGCAAAACCAAGAGCGACAAAAATATCCACACACAACATGAGCTACCTACCTCACCCCCATCTAAAAAACATGTAGTGTCCCCAATGCATAAAGTGTAAAACATAAGGTAGGAGCTCCTTAGGGCGCACTAGGCACTCTGGTCATCTTGAGGCATTTCCACCTCAGAAGGCTGAGCTGCAGCATCTGTAGGATCAACGGTCAAGGTCACATCGATCTCTTAATCAGTAGTGGTCCCAGCAGGTGTGGCTGAGTGGCGGATAAGGTTTCCTCTATATGTGTTGTGTTGGAGGAAGCCACGGTAAAATGAGTATTAATCTAAGAATGATGTGGGGCTTTTCTCAGAAACTTGTGCTCTTCTCACTCCTTTTGAGGTGCTGCACAAGTACCCAACATGCCCGTGAGCTCATCGTCATCAAGATCTATGTCTGCCCTCTTTCTTTTTCCCTTATCTCGAGGTGGAGAATCATCCTCCAAGATGCTCATTACAGGTACTAACTTAGATAAATCCCCATTCAGTGATGGAGTGGGATCGTTTAGTATGGAATTCTCTTTTGACTGCAACTCACAAATATCCACCCTCAATTAATTTATCATATATCGTATTGTCGCTACATCAGCATTGGGACCCATTCTAGTAAGATCTGTCATTCTCAACTAGATCTCATCAAGTCTTGCATATATTTGTTTATGGGACCGCTCAATGGACTCTTTCAATGGATTCATGACTCGCTCAATATACATAACCACAAATGTTTTAAGCTCTTTCCATAAGTGGCTGACATGCTTGACGGCTCACTCTACCTTGATGGCAAAGGATCATAAATTTTTTCAATTCAATCCAAACAGATTAGCAGCATGTGGGATAGTAGAAGAAAAAAGAGCAATAGATGGGACAGTAGGAATGGGAGAAGCGGTAGATAAAACTTGTCCAGAGGAAGAGGTGGGAGAAGCTAAAGTGGGTGGTGCATTAGTGGTGGCACCACTAATGGTCTTAGGAATAGGCTTAGTATGCCTCTCAACATGTTCCCCTTATTGTTTCGAGAGTACCCCTATGTGGCCATCAAAGTAAGAGAATCGGATTGATGCCCAAAAAGATGGGGTTTCCTAAACTTTTCAGTAGAGCGAGAGTAATGAATAATCGGAAATCCAAGAGGCGTGGAGCGTGTCATCTTTACTCTTCCAGATATCATAAACCCCATTTGCCTTAACACAATGATTTATCAATGGGGAGGAAGGAACCCTCGCTTTGCGTCATAACTGAGTTATCAGGCAAGGAAAGACTAATGATGTTTTTGGCTGTGGTACCCTCTAACGGATCTATTCAGTAACCAGATTCCCAGGATCAATCATATATTTGGGCAAGATGGATGCCACAAGAACCGCCCTGTCTGGAGTGAGGGCATTGTCTGCCTGTGTGGGATGTATTTTGTTCATGATGACACTCCACCAGAACTTTGCCTCAAGACTAAGGTCTCTCTTTAAGATCTCTACGAAGGAGCTGGTGCGCCATGCTGGATTTTCCTGTGCTAATACGGAGGCCAACCACGACAATTGAGATATTTTGTTGTCCATTTTATCGTCATACTTATCTGTGTTGTAGGATTCTTAGTAACTTTCCCCATAGTAAAAGTGATTGATCAGTTCGCTCGAGATACAAGACTAAGGTCTCTCTTTAAGATCTGTACGAAGGAGCTAGTGCGCCATGCTGGATTTTCCTGTGCTAATACGGAGGCCAACCACGACAATTGAGATATTTTGTTGTCCATTTTGTCGTCATACTCATCTGTGTTGTCGGATTCTTAGTAACTTTCCCCATAGTAAAAGTGATTGATCAGTTCGCTCGAGATATAAACTTTCACCCCTTGAATCTCAACCTTGGTTAAAAAGTGTAGTTCTTGGTGTCGCTGCCTTTTTTTTATCTTATCAACCACTGCTTCATAGAATGCATAGAATTTCAAACAAAAGCCGGGAAATAGTCGCCGAGAGGGTCGTTGAGGAACTCCTATTTATAAAATTTGCAAAATAACTTGGATACTTAGAAAAGAATCCAACCCGTGGAAGCTTATTTTCTTCTCTCATCCAGGATGCTCCTTCGTGGCTTACCCCCTTGGTTTGTTGGTTCCATCTTGCTCAAATAATGTTTTTGCCCCTTCAACTAAGAATCAGAGGTTGTATTCAGACTTCTGCTTTGTTCTAATCTCCTGGAGTCTCAAGGTCTCAAGACTAGCCAAGGGACTACGAGTCGGTGGTTCGGGGGAATTGGGCCTCTGCCCCCTTTCTTGTTCTGAGATTTTACCCTTGGCAACGGGTGATAATGAAGATGATTCCCCCTCATCGGACTGGGAGTGATCATATGATGGTGTTTCCTTTCATTTATGGGTGGTCATTTTCAATGGTATCTCAACTTTCTCACTTCCAGAGTCAGTGGGCGCATCTTTCAGTCTGGATTATACTTTTGGTATGTTTTTTCCCCTGCACATCCTGGCAGGTTGCGCTCCACCCCTCTTTACCAAATTTTTTGCTTGCATACCTGTTTATGACAAACATTAGTAACCAAGATGTTCTATATATGGATACAAGAAAAAACAAAACAAACTAAGAATTCAAAGACACAACATTAGGAATCAAGCAAGCACATCATACCAAAAAATATCACAGTTCGTAAAACATTTTATTATCCAAAAAACTCACCGTAATTTGTAACAGAAACACTTTTTCAAGATCTAAATTATGGTGAAGTTTTAGGGTCCAAAAAAAGTTTTACAGTCCGTAAAAACTACTGTAATTCATAACAGAAACCATAATTTCAAGATCTGAATTATGGTGGAGTTTCACGCTCAGTAAAAAATTTCATGGTCTGTCAAACTCACTGTTTTCTCAAATTGACATTGAGCTTCTGAACTTGACTCTTCCAAAAACTTTTGCAAGCACCATAAATTTTCAAAGCACGAAATCACACCCATGCACTCAAATGCTCAACGAGTTATTGCATTGCACACTCTCACATGGCTGAGAATCACCAGAATTTGGATTACACAGACTTCACCCATTATTACAAGCTTCTTAGAAGAATTTTATCAAGCTATTGGTGGGCATAACGACCTTAGACCCTGATGCCGAAGTCAATGATTGAAATTTCCTCTAACTTAATGGGGATTTAATGAACTCGTCCCCATGAGTATGCAATTCTTAGAAAGAGAACCAAAACCCCGCCCTAATCATCTCAAATTCGCCCCCATTCCCCAAATAATCAACAAGTAGCACATAGGTACATGGAATCACAATGCATATTCTTAAATTGAGCAAACCCTAGTTGTGAAATTTGTGGTAGTCGGAGGAGTGGAGATCAGCCACCACCCTTGCTTGTGACTCTTACGGAGTACCACATGAGAGAAAAGTTTATAACAGGAACATACCTTATGGGCGATGAGAACTTGATGATGAACTTAGAGGAACAACTGAGATCACAGTTTTGTTCTTCCCACATGGTGTGAACTCATGCAAGGTGTGTGAGAGTGCTTCAGAGGGGAGTGCATTATGGGGGTTATGGGAGAGGCATGTTTGTCGGTTATGACTTGGAGAAGAGGAGATAAAAAGTTTGAATTTTTAAAAAAAGTGGGAATTGAACGAGTCAGGCTAGGTATTTAAACTTTTTCCAACTATTTTATGGATCGAAAATGGGATTTTGGTCATATTTCACGGTAACTTACCTGAGTTGAATGATTACGTGGCCACATAAATTATGGGCCGTAAAACCTACCGTAGAAAGTTTTATGGACCGTAATTTTTAGCGTAAAACGTAACAGTGACCTACTTATTTTTCTCCTCTAACGGTTCATTTTATGGACCTTTAAAAATATAACCGTGCATTTTATGGTCCATAAAAGAACCGTTGGCACTTAAACTTTTGTAGCTTTTATCTCCTTTTTCCCTGAAACTTCTGCTCTTTGGATTCCTAGCACACAAACAAATATCAAAATAGTACAAGAATAAAAATCACATGACATAAAAATAAATTTAGGTTGCCTTCCAAGAAGCACTTGATTTAACGTCGTCGTATGATGGTTTGACCCTTTTCATCACATGCCATTGAAGAATAGCACCTCGAGTATCCTCACTTCACCGGGTAAGTGCTTCACCCTTTGCCTATTCACTTTTATCCTATTTCCACTATGACACTTAACTTCAATCGCCTCATGGGGGAACACTTGGATGATATTTAATGGCCCATACCATTTTGACTTCAATTTTCTGGGAAACAACCGTAGCCTCGATTTGAACAACAAGACTTGGTCCCCAGAGCTAAACTGTCTCTTTAAAACCCTCTTGTCGTGGAAATGTTTCATGTAGGCCTTGTAAAATGAAGAGCTCTCATACGGTCGAAGGCGGAATTCATCCAACTCATTCAATTATTCTATTCTCAAGTTTGAGGAAGCACCCCAATCAAGATTCAACTTTTTAAGGCCCATGTAGCCTTGTGCTCAAGTTCCACCATGAGATGACAAGCCTTACCAAACACCAACCAGTAAGGAGATATGCCTATTGGTGTCTTGTATGTAGTTCGATATGCCTGTAGTGCATTATCCAACTTCCTTGAGCAATCGGTCTGATTAGCATTCACCATTTTGGACAAAATGCTCTTGATCTCCCTATTTGACACTTCAACTTGTCCACTCATTTGAGGATGATAAGGTGTTGAAACCTTGTGTTTGATTCCATATGTTTCAAGAAGAGCCCCAAATAATAGGTTACAAAAGTGAGAACTCTCTTCGCTAATGATCACCTTTGGAGTACCAAACCTTGAGAAAATGTTCTTTTTCAAGAACGCGGTGACACTCTTTTCTTCATTATATGAAAGTGCCATAGCCTCCACCCATTTTGATACATAGTCAACCGTAACAAGGATGTACTTGTTGTTATAGGAACTCACAAAAGGACTCATGAAGTCAATTCTCCAAATATCAACCAACTCTACCTCAAGAATTGGTGTCATTGGTAGTTCATGTCGTCTAGAGATGCCCCCATGCCTTTGACATTGATCACATACCTTTACAAAAACATGGTCATCTTGATAGATAGTCGACCAATAGAACCCACTTTGAAGAATATTTGTCACCGTTCTTCAACTACTATGATAGACACCAACAAGTGAAGAGTGATAAGCCTCAATTATATGCATCATCTCAACTTCAGGAATTCATCTCCTTATGATGTTATCGGCACACACTCGGAAAGGATATGGATTATCCCAATAGAACTTTCAGACGTCGTTCAAGAACTTCTTCTTTTGATAGAAGTTCAAATCTTCCGACATGCTATCACTAGCATGATAATTAGAAAAATTGGCATACCATGACACCAAGTATTGAGAAGCCGCCAACAATTTCTCATCCGGAAAAGATTCATTAATAACAAGATCATCTATCGGCCTCCCCTCTTCTTCAAGTCATGAAAAATGATCTGCCATTCGATTTTCACACCCCTTTCTATCCTTGACTGCAAAGTCAAATTCTTGCACGAGAAGCACCCAACATATTAACCTTGGCTTGTCATCTTACCTAGAACTCGTCACGTGGCTCAGAATAATCTTCCTAAGATGATTGGAACTTGAAAATCAACTTCACAATCAAGGATAACAAAGTCGAGAGGAAATATAAATTGAAGAACCTTCATAAGAACAGCATAAAGAATCCCCACCGGCCTCTTCACAGTTTGATCCACTATCAACAACCTCATTGTAGTATGTCGGGGAATGGTCAAACCCAACTTTTTGAAAATAGCAAGGGTATCAGGTTAATGCTTGCACTAAGATCACACAAGGCCTTAGTGAATTTGTAAAGCCCAATGGTATAAGGAATAGTAAAAGCTCCGGGTTCTTCCTTCTTTTCAACCAAAGCCTTCAAAATGATAGATCAACAATAATAGTAAAAGCTCCGGGTTCTTCCTTCTTTTCAACCAAAGCCTTCAAAATGATAGAGCAACAATGATGAGTAACATCCACCATCTCGAAACTAACTCGCCTTTTTTTCATGATGAGATCTTTCATGAACTTAGCATAGTCCGGTATTTGTTCAAGGGCCTCCATTAATGGAATGTTGATAGAGAGTTTCTTCAACTTTGGAATACTTGTTGATGAACCCATGGTAATTGTTCAATAGGCTTTGCACTACTAGCCTGCTTTTTCATTAGAATAGTGTCTCTTCAATAACTATGGGTTCATCAACAAATGCATCTACTTTTACCAACCTTTCTCTCCCAAGTACCTTGCCAATCCTAGTAATGGCCATGCAATGAGAGACACTACCACCATCATTATTTGGGTTCTCAACCATGTCACTAGGAAGTGTGCCTTTTTGCCTTTGGTTGAGGGTAGCCGAGATTTGGCTAAGTTGATATTCCAATTGCTTGATAGAATTTGAGTGAGAACTCACAAGTTTCTCCATGCTAGTCATACCATATCTCATACTCTTCATGTCATCTTTTACCTCTTTGATGAAGGTGTCAGTTGATTCAACCTTTTTCAACACTCTCGATAACATATCTTCCATCTTCGAACTAGCAGGATAACTAGTTGATGGTTGGTTTGAAATTTGATGGCTACCCTTTGGTGGGACATACATATTCGAACTCCGATGATTGTTGTAATTGTTATTGTAATCCCCTTGGTTATTGTCCCACAATTGAGAGTTTCCTTACTCTTTGTTTTAACCTTAATTTCCTTTACCTTGCCGCCAGGGTCCTTGATTAGAACCTTGGTAGTTAAGCCGGGAACCACCCGCTTGATTGTTGACAAAATGGGCCTCTTCATCATAGACTTTGTGGAATTGTTCATATTGATGACCTCCTTCACAAGAGCCTACTACATTCTCTCTTCTTCCTTCTTAATTGCCTCACGCTATAATATTTTATTGGACCTCCTCCTTTCTAGTATTCCAAGTCTCATTATTCTCGGTCAACTTATCGAGTAGAGCACTCATCACATCAAATGAATTATCCATAACGGATCCTTCTTCAATATTACTAGCCACCGACTTGTTAACCGAATCATATGACCTATAAAATTTTTGGAGGAGAACATTATCGGGAAACCTATTCTTTGAATAATTCTTGATCTTCTTCTTGAACCTAATCCAAGATTCATGTTATGCCTCATTTGGAAGTTGACGAAAGTTATTGATTTTGTCACAGAGTTGTAACATCCAGAATAGAGGGAAGAACTTTTTCATTAATGCTTCGGTTAATTCAGCTCATTTTGTGATAGACCCGGACGGAAGATCATCCAATCATGTGGTAGCTTCCTCCATAAGAGAGAATGGTAAAATCCTCAACTTGACCGACTCACTTGAGACGTTTGGTTGAACATTAGTGAAACACACTCCAAGAAAATTCTTAAGGTGACTATTCCGGTCATCAGTGGGTAGACCTCCGAATATACCCTTAGTCTTGAATATGTACAACGTGGTGGTGTTGAGGTGAAAGCTCTCATTTCCTTGAAGATGGGGCGGCTGGATGGTATTGGTATACACAGTCTCACCAACAATTTTATCATTAGGATCAGAGTCAGACATTTTGAAACAGCAAAAACAACAACAATAATATGAGAAATAAAGACTAAAAGTAGAGTTTTACACTAATTGTTAAATTTCTAGGTCGTATTCCCCGGCAATGGTGCTTAAATTTGATACTCCTAAATTATACCTTTAAATAGGTATAAAGTGGTCGTTGGTCAAATATAGAACCCAACAAGGTTGGGGTCGAATCCCATAGAAAATACAAGGAAGAAATCTACTTGTTAAGTATAATGCTCGACTAATAGTCTTAATTTCTAAGGAAGGGGGAAATAATTTGTTTGATTTATGTAATCGTAATGTTGATTAAAAGGATTCAAGAATTGATTTATAACAATAGGTAAAACGACTAAGGTTGTGGTCCCAAATGAAAAATAATGTGATTAGCTCTATGATTTAACTCATTTATATGCCAAAATGTTCTAAACAATGGTTTCTTTTAAGTTCGCCGAAAGTTTTCCAAGCAAATCGGTGAATTTTATTACTAAGCTTTTCCAAGCCCTAAAATATGGGTATATGGTTAACCCTTTTTATTTCAAGTTGACTTTACTATTCCTGGCTCAAGTTATTCTATGAGGTTTAAAGCCTCAAATCCTTGTTAACTGCCCTTTTTCTAACATTCATTTTCTTTTCCAAGCAAAATGAAGATATCTAGGCACATTTAAAGTTGGCCACCATTAAATGACATTAAAAGAGGAAGAGCAGCTAGAAAACATTCATGGCATAAAAATGAAGCTATAATCTCAAGACACAATCACATAACTGATACATTATGGTCTCACAACCCTAACTAAGAAGTTTAGCCACACATATTTATAAATATAAAAGCTTTTAAAAATATTAACATTCATGATAGCTTACAATGATGTTGATGAAAAGACAAAAAGATGAAAGATTCTTCTTAAACTTCAACAACCACTATTTTTTGTCTTCAATACAAGGGGACAAGAAATGAATGCAGAATAATGGGGTTCAAAACTCTAGAAGAGTATTTATACATCGCAAAAATGTGCTCCCGAAGTTGGATAAAAATATCCCGGTGAAAATAATTATGGACCCTAAAATAGAATTACGTTTCATAAAATTTTATCAGCACACTGTGAAACTGAATTCCTTCAAAGCTAGGTTTTCTTTCACACTAAGTTTCCCGGACCATAAAATATTTTACATTGGATTTACGGACCTAAAAAATATTTAATGGGCCGTAAAATCTACCATTTTTCTCTTTAGTTACTTTGTCGTTCTGTTTATCTTTACGGTCCGTAAAATATTTCACAGTCCGTAATTCCTGCCGTATTTCTTGAATCTGCAACTGAACTTCTGACTTTCACACTTTGGGGTACCTTCTATGCAATTATCCTTATCTCTTCTATTTTGGTCACGAATACTTGCAACAAAGCAAAATACATAAAAAAAAAAAAAGGACACAAAACACACTTAAAGAGTCCCAAAAGCTCAAGAAAATAGTATCAAATGTGTTGTAATTTCACGGTACATCACTCTACCCCTCACTGACTGAGAACTGCCCTTACTAGACTGATGACCACCTCTGGCAGGCTACGAACCTCCTCTACCAAAATATCTGGCCCCTCTAGCTGGTAGTGCTGAAGTCTTAGGTGCCTGAACCCAAGAGTTATATCAGACTCTACCCTATCTATACCAGGGGCAATCCCTCTTGAGATGTCCTATCTCACCACACTTATAACATTCCCTACTGGTCATGGGTTGCTGAACTACTATAGAAGAACTCAAATGTCATCCACAGTCTGAGTATCGGTAATAAGAACCCCAAGATGTCTGCCCTGAACTGAACCCACTGTGCCCCGAAGAACCAACTACCAAAATCTGGAGTACTGACTAGATGGGACGACTGGAATGGTGATGATGGAATATCATAGTGTCCTCAACCTTTACAAGAAGAACCACTAAAACTACTAAATTTGCGAGCCCTCTTGGCGTCACCCTTATAAAAAAACTGACATCTCACTGACTCAACCTCTTTGGAACGATCCACTACTGCCTAAAATATAGCCCCATAAGCAGTAACATATAATGTCGCCAATTGAAGCAAAATGGTCAAACCCTTCAGAAACTGCCTCACGCTCTCTGCCTCGGTGGGGAGCAATGATGTTGCAGAATGAGCCAAGGCATGAAACCTGGACTCATACTCTATGACAGACAACCGTCTCTAATATATGGCGGAGAACTCATCCCTCCTCCTATCTCTCAAATTACGAGGAGCATACTTCTCCAAAAATACCTTATAGAACCGAGTCCATATCAAAGGAGGCAACCCAGCTGGTCGGCAGTCAATGTAGGACCTCCACTACTGGTTGGAGTCCCCGATCATCTAAAAAGAAATATAATCAACCCCGTGTGACTCCACTAATCTAAGCTTGTGAAGCCTCTCATGAAAACTAATAATGAACTCATACGCATCTTCCTCGGGAGTACCATAGAACCAGAGCACACATCTTGGTAAACCTCTCAAATATCTTCTGCCCCTCATTGGACATGATCGGCCCAGGAACTGGTAGAGGATAAAAATCAGATGCTGGAATCTCATCAAAGCAAGATGCCACAACGGCAGCATGTTATGCCCTTGGAGTACGATATTGATCAGGAGTATGACCTCTAACTCTAGTCTGTGACCCATGTGAAGTAGGTGAAACAATGTCTGTCTGGGTCGAACCCTCAAGAAGGCTCAGAATGCGCACAATGGCATTATGAAGCACTAGCATAGCAATAATATATGTCAATGCCTGGGTTATTCCCAACTTCTCCTTCTCAAAAGGCTCATCCTTACGCTCTACCTCTAACTCGAGAGATAATTATCTAGCACAGGCCTAGTCAGCTAATGGTGATCTACTTCTGGCTAATGGTTCTCCACGGGGTCTATCCCTACCACGGCTTCTGCCTCTACCTCTACCATGTACCACAACCTCAGTTGCAGGAATTGGTTCCTCATCCCTAGCCGTATTCGTGTCTGTCCTCACCATCTATGAGAGAATACAATATGAACTTAGATACCAATTTGAACAAACTAGCGTGAAAGTAATGAAAGAATGGAAGTTTTCTAAATGTCTCATAGCCTCTCCAGGATAGGTACAGACAACTACGCACCAATCCGCAAGAATCTACTAGACATTGCTCTTGTACTCGTGAGACTGATGAACCTAGGGCTCTGATACTAATTTGTCATAGCCCAATTTACGGGTCGTGATGGCACCTACTCCGTCCCTCCAGTAGGTGAACCATCCCCAAGTTGTCAATTAATTAAACAAGGAAAATGCAGAAGTGTAAATACATCAAAAGTACTAATTAACAGTGTTACTATATATATATATAAAGTGCGTCAAGATAAATTAGTCTTTAAAATCCCTAAAACCTGGTCTAGCTTGTACAAGAGCTTCTAATTAGAAATTCAAGTCTTTAAAGTATGAAATATAATCATAAGAAGAATTCGGGGCTGCAGATCGAACTGTAGCTCACCCTAGAATCTGGAAATGGATCGCCTCTGGATCAGCCACGAGGCCCGGTGTTGGATCATGGATCAGTATCTGGAAAAATGAAGTGCAGTAAGTGTAGTATGAGTACAAATCACTAGTACTACATAGGTATCATAGGTCAACAATGATAGAAACACACATACAACATATAAATATTGAATTTAAACACTTATTAGACTAGCTCAACTTAACTTTTCTAGTTATGACCACGAATTCATATTTCACAAGAAAGACAGATAAACATGTATCACATAGGAAGGATAATAGAATAGATGGATGAATGAATGCAATGCATTGACCAATATCAATCCTGGTACATATTCTAACAGTCATTCCATCTATTCATGACCCATGGGGGATTCGCAAGGACCATATACCTATTACGGTGTACAACCCGATCCCATTTGCACCGTGTAACCCGATCCCATAATCTCTAAATGTTGCGAAATGCACCCGATCTCATAAATCATCGCAGATATGTAACCTCAATCTTACATTTTTCTTACCTTAAAGACCACCTAGTATCTCCTTTTCCATAACTCATCCATCAAATATGTAAGTGTGAATGTATGCAAAAATATCACGAAAGTATGAAGTGGATAATCATACATAATGGAATTACATAAGCTCAACTCGAGTATCAATAATGATCATTCTTTCATAATTTATATGAAGCATGGAGTGATGAGGTAAATTAGTCAATAATTAAAAGTATTCATCAAACATGGCTATCATAGCCCACATAAATGACAATCATAACAACCTAGTAGATTTATGCACCATTTCCAATGCCCGGAGACTCACACCCATCAAAATTACATTTCATTTACATTATTATCCACACAATTATACTTGTACCCACATAATTTCTCATCACAGTCACTTATATGGGACCCCCTTTCACGCTCGTTACTCCTTTAATATTTATAAACTATATACGCCCTCCAATCGGAGTCTAAGAGTAAACTGTAATCTACCTCAAAGCCGAACAGGAGCCACGAACCATCAAGTCAGAGCCTTTCCCTTCCAAAGTACTTCCAACTGATTACAGTTTATCAAATATAGATTCAACATTAAAATACAAATCTATAGATACCCATATTGCCATACTTTTATTTGAAATCCAAAAATGAACACAAAATAGCCAAACCCAAGCCCCAATGGAAAACTAGAAATTTAACTTAAATTCATCTTACCCATAGTCTAAATAGCAATAATTCTAAAAATTATGGAAATCTAATCACAATTGAACCTTCAATTTCATTAATTTTTACTAACCCCAAGTTATAAAAAAAACCATATTCTACAATGCTAAATCATGGATGAAATTGATAAATAATTGATGGAATAATGAATAATTACTTAGATGATCGTTAGAAACTTAGCCCAATGAAGTATCTTGAAGAAGGAACTTGATTTCACCCAACACCGAGCTCTAAAACTCTAAATATTTGAAAATGAAGGTTTCTCGTTATTTTTTGGAATAAAATATGTTCAGCTAAAAAACCCTCCATCGCGATGGCGGACACCCATCACATTGCGATGACTCCCGCCCGACCCAACTAATTTGGCTTTCACGAATGTGGACACTGTCTCGCGAGTGTGAGGCTACGCGATTCGGACCCTTTTTCCCCTTTGTGAATGCATCAGGCCCATGCCAACGCGATGATCGAAGTCCCTCCCTTGTGAACGTGATGAAGGAAACCAGCAACTGAACATGATTAGAATTTTCTGATGTTTCTCAAATTTGGAATCGATACTCAAAACTCACTTGGATCCACTCGGACACAAACCAAAGATACATTTCAATCATAAAACATGCTATGAACATGCTCGCGCACTCAAAATTTTCAAAAGAGGTCATCTTGACCTGGTATTGACCAAAGTCAACTCCAAATCCGTGAAATTCCATAATCTCTACAAATGATCCAAAACAAATTTGAATGTCTCGGGACCTAAATCAACGGCGCGACTAAGTAATAAATGGCATACCAGACCTAATGGAATCGATGAAAATTAGAAAATGATTCCATTACCCCAATGTTGACTTCGGTCAAACATCTTCATTTCTTTAACTTAAAACCCTCTAAAATCACTAAAACCTATTCAAAACATGCATGATTACCTCGGAAATACCACCATCCATCCCCGCAAGTCATAAACTAATGGAAGGGTATTTTAGAGAAAATTACCTCCTATCTTCCCCTTGTGGGTAAATCCCAAAATGACCGAATGAGTTGTTACAAAAATACATAAGATTGGAGTGAAGTAATACCTTTTTATCGAACCCTAAAATTTTGAAGACTTGTGTTCTTGATGAGTTCTTGAGAGTTTCTTCAAGAACCTATAACTTTCATGTAGTAAGAGACTGTTCTCGCCCTGAATTCAATTCTCTGCAGTTTTATCGGCTGACCGTATCGGAAGACAAATTAATTCCTTAATTTAAGTGATTTAGGCTGGAAACTGAATTTTGATTTCCAGTAATGGGTTCCCCAACTACTCTAGAAAGCGTTAGGATGGTGGTATGAGTAAACTAAGAGGTAAGAAACATGAATGCAACTGTGTACAGTAAAGTAAAGGATAAAGATAGATAAAAATTGAGTTGTTTGATTGATTGGTTGTGTTTCTATAGTACAAAAAAGGAACAAAATTATACAACGTGATCCCCCATGTCAGCCATCAAGTAACCCACTAAGTTCAATGGCCGACTATGGGGGAGGTGGTGTCGATTTTCTCGCCCTCTACTCTTCTTGCTCAGATAATGGCCCTTTCTTTTAGATGTTGTTGGCTGTTACTCCGAAAACCCTTTTGACTTGGTCATTTAGGCGTCTGCATCTGAGTAGGTCCTAGTCGTACCTCTATCTAACAACTCGGGTAAGATGCCTTAGTAGCCAATGAAGTTCTTGTAGTCGAGGGCTAGGAGTAAATTTAGCTCTGGAAGAGTTCGATTGTTACTGAATTCGGCTAAACACTTAAATTACTTTTGAGTGTTAACAATTTCCCCCATACATTAATTAGAGTATGTCTGTTGAGTTGATGTATCCGAAAGTAGTCGTCATTTCAGTATGATAGTTACACATGTCACTTCAATTGTCTCGTCTCCAGTGCATGCAATGATGATTACTTCTGAATTGGGTTTCCCCTTCAACTGAGGTGTCTTTATTACCATGAATCAATTTTAATGTTTTCCAACTGTTTATTCGAAGAGGTATCCCTAATTTTCGCTGCGTATCGAGATCTACTTAGGAAGAGACATCTTTTCGAGAATTTTTCACTTGATCTTACAGTCATTTCCGATTTTTTCCCTTTTGCATAAAAATCCTAATCTCGGCCCTTTTCTTACTCGGATGCCATGTCTTGTTCTTAATTTTCTCAGAAGATATATGGGACCACTCTAGCCGATAATAACCAAACCGATGCCTTGGTCCTTGTTGATGAACAGTTGGTTCTGTCTCCATATGGTAGGACGGAACAAGGCCATGTTATTTTATCTCAACATCTTAGCCTGGTGACCCACACCTGCAACTGGTTCATTGCCGACCGCTGTCCGGCTAACCTATGCACTTGGCCGACCAGGATCGCAACTATTTGCTTGGGTGGATCGGGTCAGGTCGGCCAAAGGAACTGAGTGGAGGCGTATGGGTCTTTACTACGCCATTGTAATATCGGGGTCTGATATCTCCTGCAATATCGGTCTCATATATGCATTTCTTGGTTATTGGTCTACTACCACCAATGCTTTTGTTTTTCCGTAGGGGATGATGACTCCCACCCTTCTCGATGTAACGGCGATACTAGGCCTTCCGATACTGGGAGCTGAAGCGCCTACCCTGAGTCAAATCAAAGTTCCCAACTTGGGGATTGTTGTTTCAAAAAATTCTTCCAGTTATGGTTCTTTTATGACCGCTAACCGCCGAAGTTCGCCTCTTCCAGTCGATGATGCTGAGCATCATGCTTTTCTGCTCTATTGTTTTAGCCATTACTTCGTCTGTACGGGCTCTTGTGCAATTGTCAAATAGTTAGAGATTTATGTGGCTTTAGCCATTTCAGGGGATGATGTCAGTTGGGCATCCCTCTTCCTGGCTGATTTGTACATGGCTTTGGGCGATGCTCAAGCTAGGTTAATAGACTCTCAAAATTTGGATACTTTGGCCGGTCCTCTGTGGTTTCTTCAGTTGTGGATCACTTTGTATTTCCCAGAGTTCATCCTTGACGATTTTGATGGCAGCCTTCTCCGTTAGATCCGCCAGTGTTAGCCGACACTCTTCGGGGAACACCTTTTGTGCCCCAAGATGTTTTCACTGCAGTCTCCACCCTGCATAGTCTATCTCGAAGCACAACTCTAGGCATAACAAGTTGACCACGGAGCCCTATCGACCCAACTTTGTGGCACGATAATTTGGCCTGACTCAGCACATACCATGGCCTCACCGTAGTGTTGAACATTTGACCCACCATTGCTCTCTAAATGCCAGGCAGACAGAGGAGGTAGTCGCCCACAATCTTGATAAGCTTGCCCTTTTCGTCTGGCAGCTGTTCTCCCCCAAGGCCAACACCACTATTACTTTTGTTGACTGGTGGAAAGTAGCCAAAGAAAAACTCTTCCAATCCTTTCTGGAAGTCTACTGCGATTGGCTGATCCAAGCAAAACGGAGTGATCGGCTGGTCCAGTTGAAGAAGAAAAACCCAGTAGATGTTAAGCCAAGGAAAAAAGAGGTCCCTTCAATGGTGGTTTCCATCAATTCGGCTAGACCTACTGCCTCTTGGTCTTCCGTCAGGCTGCAGCAGCCGAAGAGAAAATGTGAATTGTTTTCAGTAACTTCATCCCCTCAGGGTTTGTTGATTTGGTGACCACCCCCACCAAGGGATCTCTGTCACCTAGAAAATCCATTTTAAAGAAACCCAGGCTAGGTGAAAGGGTTGTTATTTGTGAGCGTAGGGAAGAAAGATCTCGCGAAGCCAAAGTCCCTGTTTCTGAAGAGGAGGATGATGAGGTATATCCCTTATCTTCCTCGGCTACCTTTGTATCGGCTATCTTTCATTACTCATGTTTCTTGGTTTTATCTTTCAGGAGCCACTATTAATAAGGCGCAATAGGCGACGGAAAGTACATAATGCCTCTCTCCATGCCGAAGGGACGTCCTCTTTGGCTCATACTTATGAACACCCACAGGATTCACCATCGGCTAGCCTCAATATCAGAGTTTCTCGTGTTGAGGCAGCCGAAGAGGTTGACACCGTAGAGGAATATCATTTTCCTTCCAGTCTTGTTATCAACTGTCTCTAGACTGTTACCTCTCTTCTGAAACTGTCATTTTCTGTACAGGAAACGGCTAGGGAAACTCCCTCGGCTGAAGCCATCCCAATTGATGATTTAGAGGCGTCAGCCGAGGTCATATCTGAGGAAGTACTTTTGCAGTATTTTGGCTCACCCGATATCATACCTTCACCCTCTTTGCCGGTTGGTGTTCATGAAGCGTGAGTTTAGGAGTTTTTAGCCAAGGGCATCCCCACCAGCAAGGAGGAACTTCATGCATTGAGGACCTCTTTGTTCCGGTTATCGAAGGAGGCGAGGGACTCTCCAGCTCTGGCGGCCGTCTATAATGACATACCCTTGGCTTTGAATAACATATTTTCTTCACATAAGGTGGCCAAATATAGTCATAATGAAGCGGCCACAGCTCTGCAACACTTGGGATCTCTTCGGCAATAAAAGAATCGTGTTCAGGCTACTTTTACCTAGGTAAATGAGGAGAGGCAGCGAAATGTCGATCGAAGGCGCGATTTGCAAGGGCGGTGGTCCCAATTGCAAGCAGAATTAGAGAAGATTCAGGCAGAGATAAGGACTATAACCCCTGAAATAAGTGCCCTAAACTCAACTATTAAAACCCACGATTCCTCCCGCTCCTCTTTGTTTCAGCAAGGCCTCCATCTGGATAACGAGATACGGGAGCTTGGTAATCAACAAGTTATTTTGGAATCGGATATGAAGATGGGTAATGAATGGCTGACCCAACTGGAAAATGAGTGTGCTGAATGGAGAGGCAAACTTGCTTGTGTAAAGCCGTCATTACCTGTTATTCCTTCCGAAGTGGTGTCTGAAGCACATCATTCTTCAGCTACAACTACTTCTTTGCCAGTTGATCCTGTCGTCCAAGTGCCATGTGACCTTCCTACAGCCTTGCAAGATGCATCGGCCCGATCAGAACAACAACCAGAAGCTACTCTAACAGTCGATACGAAGGTTCTTACCGAGACCCAATCAATTGGTGTGGCTGAGATTGCACAGTTGGTAGGAGTGAAAATCCCCAAAAAGTTAGGGGTAGTTGAGGTAGTGGCCGTTGGTGCAGCTGGTGATGAGGAACAGACTGCAGCAATTCGGGAAGACCATACAACTGTTGATTTGGCTGATCCTGAGACTTCAATAGTTGATGATGTAGTGCAGCCTTCGATTGGTTCAAGGCCGACCAATTCGGCTTCTTAGTTGTATCGACCCCAAACTGAAGGATCTGTTATTGTGACTAGGCATCCGGTCTGTGGCTGTCGTTTGCTCGTACATTCCCCAAATCGAAGGGAAATTAGCCTTTTTTGCGACCAGGCAGTCGGTATGTGGCTGTTGATTACTTATGCATGCCCCAAAATTGATAGGTAATATTTCTTCAAAATGTCTACCATTTACATTTCTTTCCCATACATGTTTATCGCTTGATCCGTATTGCCGGCAACCCGTGGGTTCGCTATGAAGGGTCCTTTCCTAGTTTGGCGATCATTTGCCGATTTTACGATATTTCATTTCAATCGGCGGGATGATTTTCCAAACTAAGTCTCCTTCGGCAAACCTCTTTAGGCTCTATATATTTGTCGTATGATTTGGCCATTTTACTTTTACCGGCTTTGACTCTTTCTATGATTGTTAGTCGATTCTGACCCAACTCCATTAGCATGGCCTGCTGATATTCTTCCAAACTTAGAAAATTTGGTTTGGCCATCCGTAATGATATTAACTTCAGAGGACAACACTACATCTTGGCCATAGATTTAGCCGATACGATGTCGTCCCCGTAGCTGTAGATTTGGAGTTACTAATTGCCCATTTCATTTAAGACCTGGCTTTGTAAAACAAGTTTATTCAAACTTTGCACAAAACATACACAACAAGGGGTATAAAATAACACTCGAGTTTTGTACAAGCGTAGAACAAAGACAAACAAAGCTAGGCGTAAAATTCCTATCGGCAGCTCAAATGTTGTTGGCCGCCAGATCTGGTTTTCTATGGTGGTTCCACATCTGCGATGACTCGGCTATCCTTGCCTCAGAACTTAGAGCGGTCAGCCGAAGCCACAGGTCACGTATGAGTTGGGTTTCCTCAACCATTTAAATTCTCCAAGGTAAGTCATGGTTCAGCCAATTATTTTATTTCAAATCCTCGCGAGGTAAGATTACAGGATTCCCAAGATCCTTCTTCATACTGCCCTGTGACGGATATGGGAGCCACATAGGGTGAATAAAGGACAACCTCTATGTTCTGAACCCTTGGTCGGAACGGGTTATCATTCGATAGGACTATTTCTATCTTGTCTCCTTCCCAAAAGATGAACTTTTGATGCATGGTAGAAAGAAAGAATCGGCTGGTGTGAATACAGTCCCTGCCCAACAGAATGGTGTAGGACGGCTTGCCATCTATTACAAAGAAGGAAGACTTGACCGTCTTAGGACCTACAGTGATTTCTGCTACTAGAATCCTCAATGCTTCAGAGGCTTCTCCCATAAAGCTAGCCATTTTCATGTTAGTTGGGATGAGATTCTCCTTTGTTTTGTTAAGATCCTTCAAGTTAAGCAGCGACATTGTCGACAAACACCGGACTAATAATTTTTTCGTTAATGTAAGCCTTGACGTAAAGGGGTTTGAGGTGTTTAACCATATTTTCTGTGGGTGCACCAATTACAGGGCTCAAAGTGTCCCTATCCGGGGTATCAGCTATTGTTGCATATTCTGTGTCTTCTATACAAACATCACCTTCAAGGCTATCCAGCGCAGAGAGGCTGGCCCAGAACACACATGGGATTAGGCTGACAATTTCAATGTCTGCCCACATCTCATCAACCAGGTCATGGCTAAATAAATTGAAGATTGAGTCCCCTCCTTCATTCAATTTGGCTAACCAGAAGCTCATATCTTTCTTTCCTGGAGACAAATGGGGATCGGCCGGGGATCCTCTGACTGAATCCTCTGCACGATCTTTGGGATTGCCTCAGTTAAAGGTCCATCCGGAACCATATTCTCTTGTCGGGGTTCCTTCGTCGGGTTGTCGGTAGGCTGTTCATCCAGCTTTGGCTGACCTGACGTCTCTCCTTCAGGCGACATTGCCCCCGAAGCAATAAAGTCGAATGCCCGCTTGATGGCCTCGGCTACGGCAAACTTAGGAATCTCATGATTTTCGAGTGCCTTGGTGTTGGAAATTAGATGCAATGTCTGTTGCATCTTATGCAAGGCCTTGGCACATTGCATCCTTCTTTTCTAAGTCCAAGATGCGACTCTCGGTGGTGCTTCTTTCTTTCCGAGAGCCTGATTGACAAACCACTTCCCCTCTTCTGTGTTGGCGGCTGGTTAATCATTCTCTAGGTCTCGTCTGGTCCTCATTTCTCGCCGTGATATGTAAGGATGAAACACCCTTGTTTATGTTAAACTTGACCACCCTCTGTTTTGTTTTAAGGAGTGGTTCTTCATCTATTCGAGGCATGATCGACTGCCGGTTGGTTGGCATCCATACTTGCCCTACAGTCCTATGCCTGGCGCCAATAGGGACCCTCTTGAACCTCATGGTTTGTTCCTGAAGTTCTCGTTCAACGTCCCTCCGGTATTTAGGGCAGCCATGAAAACTGCTTCTATCTGGCTGTCTGTCATCGCGAATGTCATGTAGGTTGCCTAACCGGTTGAACATAGAGGTCCTTGTGGCTTTCTCCCCTTCGGTAGGTTTCTTTGGACCCATACCCTTTTTATTAGATGTCTTCCTTTGATGTCCCTTGACTCATTGGGATTAGCAAAATATACCATAGATATTGGTACCGCGGGAAAGGGGCCGGTATCAGTGGACATTTCAACCATACTTTTGTTGGCTAGCTTGAACCTCCCCTCTTTGATGCCCTTTTGAATCGCCTTTCTGAAGACCACACAATTAGAAGTAGAGTGGCTATATGAATTATTCCACTTGCAGTACTTCTTATCTTTTAGTTCCTCGGCAGGAGGAATCCTATGACCGTCAAGCAGCCGAATTTGCTTATCTTTAAGCAGATGATCAAAGATCTGATCTGCCTTTGTGATGTCAAACGAGTAACAGACCGTCATCGGATGAACTCATCTCTTTGCCTTTTACGGCTTTTATGGCTGGGAAAGAGTAAACCTTACCCCTAATAATCTGGACCACCATTGCGTCTGCCGCACAATCGGCTGACTTTGAGTCAAACTCATCCACTTTAATAATGGATACTAAGTGGGAGCCTCGATTTCAGCTGGCTCTTCTCCGCACCTTCTCCTGGATGTACTGATCTATTTGACTAGCTTTTTTGGCAAACTGGCTCAGGTCAGAGCAGGATTGTCCCACCAACTTCTCATTTAACTGAGGGTGCATGTTGTTGATTATCATGTGGGCACACTCGGACTCGGGGAAGTGTACGGTGCATTTCCCAACCTTCTTTCTGAATCTCTTAATAAAATCAGCAGTTGATTTATCGACCTGCTACTTGAGATTCATTACATCAATCATGGTAACCTGAGGTTGGGGCCAATAGAACCTATCGTGGAAGAAACCCTCCATGTCAGCCCAGCTCTATACGAAATCAGGAGCCAAAGAGGAGTACCATGCAAAGGTTGTTCCCATTAGAGAGAGAGGGAATAACTGCAACTTGTGATACTCATTCTGGCCAGCCTCGCCGCATTGGGCAGTAAGTCTACCGATGTGCTCGAGAGTGGATTTGTAGTCGTTGATAGAAAAGATGGCAAACTCTGGTGTTTTGAATCCCCTCGGCAAAGGTGCTATTTGATCTACCCAATCGGGGTAAGTCTTCTTATAAATAGTCTTGTCCAAAGGTTTCAGTTGAATGCCGAAGTACCTCTGCATGGTATTAGCAATAATTTCTGGGTTTATCAATTGTGAAGTCCCATGCCGATTCTCAACTGGATTTGGCTGGTAGGTGTTCTGGCGGCCTATATTCTGCATTTTGTTGGACAGGGTTTTGAAGGTTGTAGGTGGTCTACTGGCCATTACTAATAGGTGGGGTAATTCCCCATTGCTACTGTTGGGTATGGCTACCAAAGCCTGCAACCTGAGCTCCTAGAACGGCTAATGGAGCCTGAGGATAAGGTGGAACAGTATTCCATGGCTGCTCGCCTCAGACGTCGGTCGTTCTTAGAAAATTTACGCTTCCTGAAAGGTATGGACTGGGTACTGGCAATGACTGCTGCAATGGTATTCCAATGTAAACAGCGCGAGCTAAGTCATAGCCATAGGACATCAGCTGCCAATTCGGCTGGCCAACATTGTTCGCCTGCATAGTAGTATCGTTCGTAGAAATGTACGGCATAATAGGCGGCAATCCAAAGTGTCCTGGAGACTGAACTGGTCTCCGAGACAAGTTGATCTACCCATACTGCAGACTCGTTTGGTCAAGTGGCACATTTTGCGCCTCAAGGTTCGGCAATGACCATGCAGTGTGCTGGTTGCCAGGCGATTGGGCTTGTGTTCCTAGGTGCGCTACCGACTACACCTGAGTAGGCACTAGTTGATGAACATGCAGCTGAGGAACAACACCGGGAGTCACGGTCTCATGCTGAACAGCACCGCTCGTCATAGGGATGGCAGAACTAGCCGAACATTCTCCTGGGTACATTTGATTGGTTTCTATCTCCCTCGCTTGCTGAACCTCATTATGTATCATCGACTTCATAATGTCAGCCAACTGTTTAGAAACTTGGTATATAATATCGTGGATGCCCAAGTCGATCTGTTGTCTAATAAAAGATGTGGTCATTATGGTTGGACCTTCAGATTGGCTAGATTATTCCACAGCTTGGGTTGATGGAGGAAGTGGAGGGGTATCAACCGATGTAGGCATACCCGAGTAGGATACTGGTTCGTTGTTCCTTCTGGGAGGATTTTGTTTAGGATGTGGACTGAACTCAGGATTCATTTTCTTACCGGACCTTAGGCGCATACGCCAAGAATAATCCTGACCTGGAGAATCAAACTTTGTTATTAATTCACCTATGGTCCCACTGGGCGTGCCAAATTTGTTCTCGCCCCAAATTCTGTTCTCTGTCATTTTATCGGCTGACCGTATCGGGAGACAAATTGATTCCTTTACTTAAGTAATTTGGGCTGGAAACGGAACTCTGATTTTCAGCAATGGGCTCCCCAACTACTCAGAAAGCGTTAGGACGGTGGTATGAGTAAACTAAGAGGTAAGAAACATGAATGCAACTGAGTACGGTAGAGTAAAGGATAAAGATAGATAAAAATTGAGTTGTTTGATTGATTGATTGTGTTTCTATATACAAAGAATGATCCTATTTATAGTACAAAAAATGAAAAAAAAACTGTACAACGTGATCCCCCCATGTCAGCCATCAAGTAACCCACTAAATTCAATGGCCGACTATGGGGGAGGTGGTGCCGAATTTCTCGCTCTCTAATCCTCTTGCTTGGATAATGGCCCTTTCTTTTAGCTGTTGTTGGCCGTTACCGCTTCTAGGAGTCCGGAAACCCTTTTGACTTGGTCGTTGAGGCATCTGCATCTGAATGGGTCCCAGTCGTACCTCTAACTAACAACTCAGCTAAGATGCCTTAGTAGCCGATGAAGTTCTTATAGTCGAGGGCTAGGAGTAAATGCGGCTCTGGAACAGTTCGGTTGTCACTGAATTCGGCTAAACACTTAAATTACTTTTGAGTGTTAACAGAGACTTAGGTAATGAAACTAATGGAACAAATCTACCAAGGAGGGTATTAAATTCTCACCTTGAATTAGCATTTATGATATAGAACTCTCCTTTCTCTCTAGACCTTCTAGAACAAAGCTTCAAACTAATGAAATAACCTCTCCCCGGAATTGCTTATTAAAGGCATCAATTGTGGCTTTCGGATGTCAATTTTGGCGCTATGGTTGGTGTTCATTGCCAGCCTATTTTTGCCCAGGGAATTTTGTACGCTACAGGGATGCATCGCGCCAAGGATGGCGTGCATCATCTTAAGGCCCTTTCGCTTATTTCCTTTATTTGGCCAACTGCCAACATATTTTCCTTGTCCCATATTCCTCTTCATTTTGTCTCTTGTTCTTTTATTTCTTTGGTTAGTCAACTAATTTTCCTTGTCTGCAATTCCTTTGTTTTGCTAACTTCTTTGTTTTATTCCCCCTCTTGTTGCCATGCAGATTAGTCCAACATTAATAACTTTGAAGCTTAATATTTTTCAGGTATTCTTAGTGGCTTTTATAATTTTCATTAATCCAACACTCAACCATTGATGAACTAATTATCCCCAAGCATCCCAATAAGCTTGTCCCACTCAAAAATTCTCATGTACCTCGGGTTTAATTAAATTGCATTCTTAAGCTCAAAATTAACCTGAATTAATTGTAGAATTCATGAAGTTTTACATCAATGACCAATGCCTTTGGTTGGTTGGATTCTCTACCTACTCACTCTATTCACACTTAGAATGACCATTCAACTAATTTTGTAAGCCAGTACTTTCCTCCGAGCAAGATGACACTTCTGAGGGAAGAGTTGATGGCCTTCAAGCAACATCCAAGTGAGTCCTTGCACGAGATTTGAGAAAGATACCAGATGATGGTTAAGAAATGTCCGAACAATGATTTACCGACAAGTTGTTACTTCAAACATTCACCAGGGTCTTGATACACCTAACTAATCAATAATTGATAACTTGACAGTGGGTAGTAAGTTATTAGACAAAATTGAAAATTCCAGGTTTTCTTGGCAATCACGAGTAAATGTGACTTAAGATAATTCTATAACGCTGGATCCAGATAAGAAAATGCAAGCTTAAAACGAAGAAATTTCGGAATTGACTACCACCATGCAAGTGTTTGGCAAATAACCAACTTGTAACGACCCGTTCGGTCATTTTGGAATTCTTACCGTGTTTCGACCGAGATACCCTTTTCTCAACTCGTTTCTCAATGTCGTGGATGGCAGGGATGGATGACACGTGCCTCGTGATAAATTCATTTGGTCTCATAGAGTAAATCATAAGGGTAGAAGCATATGAAGTATGAAACTGAAAGAATTAACGTTCGATCAAGATTGTATGGTTCGGAGTTCCGTTGTAAATTGTTAAGTCTGGGACGTTAATGTATGATGTAGTCGAGTCTTGTTTCACTTCACAAGGCTATCGGATATGGTTGAGCACATGGTTTTGCTGTATGTGCATGTTGGGATAATTTTGGAGATGATTAGTGCCTAAAATGCATTGTAACAATATCATATTTGAATTTCGAGTTGGCGAGAAAGTTAGGAGAGTTGTTCATACGCGGGAAGCATATTGGGTTGTATTCAGGAAATCTCGGATGGGGTTCGGATATCGAGTCAGGATCTTCTTAGACTTAGCATTTTAGGATGGGATGTAAACGCCCATGCGGGCATTTCGTTGCACCTGCAGAGCCACTTCTGTGGAGGCTGATCCGCGGATGCGAGTTTATGTGGGATGGGACCAAGTCCGCTTCAGCGAACACTTGGCGCAGGTGCACAGCCACCTGCAGATAATCTTCTGCCTCTGCTTAGATCAGAGGAATTAAATGAAGCTGCTCCTACAGACTTTCTTCCGCAGATGCGGGATCGCTTCTGCGCGGAATGATCCGCAGAAGCGGGATCGACCGTAGACAATACCTTATTTTAAGTCATTTCTTCCCAATTTCGAAATTTACATTTGGCAAGCACTCTTTAGAAGCTAGGGGCTCATTTTGGAATTTCTAAGGAAGTCTTCAACCACCATACTTTAGGTAAATCCTAAACCTTTTTTGTTAGTATTAATTAGTTGTTTTATGCTCCCTTTCAAGCTATTTTCTTGTTGATGGTTAGAGATGCACCTAGAGTTTTTCTAAGTTTCTGAAATGAGATTTTTATGAATGAAAACCAAGATATTTACTTTCATGAATGGTTCTTAGGTTGTAGAAGTTGTAAGCCAATGGAAAGTTATTAAAGGGTATAAATCCCTAGTTTTAATTCATGTTTTATTATGAAACATTAGTGTTTTCATGGAAATGGATTTTCAAATAAATTATCAAATTGAAGGTCAATTTATGAATGGATTTTATATATTTTCGGGATCCATACTAGTTAGACTATGGGTAGCATATTTCCCTAATAAAGTTCCTATTTTTCCCTTGAGGGTCCAGGGTCGCTTTTGGGGACGGGTATTCAATTTCCTTTTTAAGGGCTTATCCTTGTTTTTTCTTTTAGATGTATGTGTTAACTTAGAACTTATATATCTAGACCACAACCGTCCGATAGTATTTTGGAAGAACAACGTTGGCATGGGAATTCGTGGCACCCGCTCGGCAATGAGGTAGGCTATGACTTTCTCTATTGGACTCTGATAGATACATGTAGAATTTATAGCTATTGAGGGGTATTGGGCGTGATGAGGGTCCCACCTTAGTGACTGCGATGAGCACTTGGGTGGGTACTGGTGCATTGTGCTTTGGGAGATCATACTTAGGTTGATCCCGACTATTGTTATGTGGGCTTGTCGCCATGATTGATCTTACTTGTGATTTTTGATTGAATTAGTCATCACTCTATGCCTCTTGATATGAAAAGACTGATTATGTAAAATTGTGTGTTATTGTTAATATTGAGGCATGTGTTATTCATCTTTTAAATATGATTTCATCTTATACTTCATGATTACTTATTTTATTTACCGTTGCATTCATACACACATATTATCCTGATATTGGATTGGAGTTGGTTATGGAATGTTGTTATTCTGATGAGACTTGGAAACAAAGATAAATGGTACTGTTATGAGATTATTTGGATACTGAGATGATGTGAAATGATATGGCTTGACAAATGAGCCTGAGATTTGATGCTCTAGCCAGTCTGATGGATCATTTCAGTTGGTTGTGAGCGGTATATGGACTCGGAGTTCCTCATGGGTCATAGCTATGAGGTGACATATTGTAGCATGTGTATACTAGGTTTGAAACATGGCTAGTACATTACATTACATCATATTTTATACCATTGCATTCATTTCATTTGCATGACATATTTATATGGTTGTTAATGTGTCTACTTTTTATGTGTGATTAGATAGTACAATTAGAAATGGTTGGTGTTCCCCGTATAGATTGATGCTAGCAATAGGTTTTGTATCGGTTCCTTATATAAGGGAGTGAAGGTTGAATCTTTAGAGGGATAAATGCTTTGGTTAACGAAAAGTCTAGACCATTAATGAAATACCGTCCTTAGTGGCGTGAAAATTGGTAAGTGGGAGTTTATATATGCTTTATTCATCCTAAAATGTGAGATTCATGAATGTATTCACTTATTCGAGGGAGAAGGGGTTAACCAAGGGTCAAGTATGTATAAGAGTTCATAGTGTATGATAATTTACAAGATGTGGGATTTAAAGAGAATTTAGGACTAATGGACTTAAGAAGGTGTTATGAATAGGGAGTAATTTTCGGACGTGTCATTTATGTGAACAGACTGTGATAAAGTTGATTTCCTTACTTGCATGATTTGTCCATCTTGTTGCTCCAAATAGGTTATGTGAATAGACTAAGATTGGGTTCAGACTGTTAGTTGGGGTGTGGTAGACTTGATTCTTATATATGATATGTGTTTTCTGTGTTTTGAGATGAGTTAGGTATTGAACATTAAATTCTATGTTTTGAGGTGACCTATGTGTTGGTAGTAACTATGTAGAATGTAGGATACTTGTGAGTCAACTCAATTTTTATACTTGTTACATATTATCTGTCGTTGTCGGCCTATGATACTTACGGGGGTACGTTGTGTACTCATTGTACACTTGATGTACCTTTTATGTGGATGCAGATTCAACTATTGATCCAATTACAACTTCAGATGTTCGTGGAGGCTGAGGTTGGGCCAAATATACTATCAGCGGTCCTGGTCTTCCTCTATGTTTATACTGTCATTATTTCAAGAAAGTTATTAGCATTATTTTCCTAACTCTATTGTATTTATAGTCTCTCTTGTATAAGTCATACCAGGTTCTGGGAAAGGATGTAATGTAAAGGATATTTAGATGTTTATGAGTTTTTCTAATGAAGCAATTTAAATTCTTCTATAATTCTTACTATTTTGCATTGTTCAAATGAATTGTTTAAATGATTTTGGGGATGGTTCGCCTACTGGTGGAATAGTATAGGTGTCATTATGACCCGTGAATTGGGTTGTGACAAGTTGGTATCAAAGCCCTAGATTCACTGGTCTCACGAGTAAAAGAGCAATGTTTATTAGAGTCTAGCGGATAGGTACGTAGAAGTCCGTACCCGTCCTTGAGAGGTTGTAAGACATCTAGGAAATCTTTCATTCTTTCATTCTTTCGTACTACTTCATTCAAATTTGTATCTAGTCGATTACAATTAGTATATGTTCAATTCAGTCAATATCTATCTAATCAACCCAATCACTATCTAATATATTAGACCAAGTTTCCAATAGAAGATAAAAGACCTGGCAAAGGCAATCTATGGCAAAAGATAAAGGCCCAGCAAGGGTAATTCATAGCAGAAGATAAGAGCCCGGCAAGGGCAAACAACAGTAAGTAAAGGAAGTCCCGATAAAGGCAACAGTCTAAAAACATAAATGAAGGCCCGAGAAGGGCATAAGTCAGCAAATCCAAAAAAAACAAAGTATGCAACATCTAAACAATCTAAAATCCTCAAATCATAACCAAGCAGAAGTAAGGGGAATGGGTATAAGAGACTTCTGAGTAGACAGACCACGGAACAAGCTCACCCCTAACATGCTAAACTTTATGCCTCATCCTCATCAGTAGCAATATCGGAATCAGCATCGTCTGCTGAAAAGAAGGAAGGCACCTCGTCATCATCTGCATCTTTGACCAAAAGCCTCTTATTCGGATTTCCCAGTTGAATATCTCCTTGATGCCCCTCCACACCTTCACCAGCAGCTTACCTATCTTCTCATTCTTCTTTCTCTCCGTGTTAAAATATTGATGGAGATCGGCATGTGTTGTGGCCATAGAGCAATAGGTAGTCTCTAATGTGCTGACAGACTCTGCAAATTCCTTATTGGTACATGCATGCTCCTTCTGAGAATCCATGTATGCCTTCACATACTCTTGATAAAGTGAATAGAAGCATCATCTGAAGGGCCACTGGGAAGTTGAGACACCAAGTCCCGAATGGTCTGCAATTGAGTACCTATGGCTCCAAACCATCCCTTCTACTGAGAAAATGACTCACCCACTCTCATCTCTATCTTACTCTTCTTATGTTGTACAACACTACCCGCTCCAGTAACCTTCAGTGGATGGAAAGCCTTCTCAGGATCCACCTAGTTATCTGTGGGACGATCAGTAAACCCAGAATGCCTACACAAGTCGATGATCATGGAAGGGAACATCATACTCAGGCAATCTTAGAGGAGATACTCCTGCAAATCCCGAACCACATGGTAACCAATATTCACACGAACACCGTCTAGCAAGCAAGAAATCATCATAGCATGACTATACGTATAGTCAGTCACATTGTCGGAAGGAGACACCTAGCTGGTTATGATATATTGGCACATCTTTGCCTCGGATGTGAAGTCACCAAACTTGATACCCTACTTTTTGTTGGCACAAGAAACCCGCTTACCCGAAAGGCACACCTTAGACACCAACCAATCACTGAAACAAGTATCTTTCTCTTGCATCAACTCTAGGGAATGGTTAGGAAGGCCATAAAGTTCATTGATCTGTTCAGCCCAAAATCTCATTGTCTTGCCCCTAATAATAATCTATGAATTTGCAAAGTCGGTGCACTTCAACTTTGCATAAAACTCTCACATACACTGCTCATTGGCTTGACACGGGTTTGAAATAAAGCAGGTCTAACTAGTGGCCTCTAGCCGGCCATAAAACTCTGATAATAACTCCGGAACTCTATCAATGGCAATCCCTCTCTTGGTAAAAAGTTTCTTATCGAGAAAATTATGGTACTACCTCGATCGCAATCGACGAACATGAACTGAGTCACATCATATTGATACCTCACCGCATCTTCCCTTAATCCCTGGCCTTGCACCTCGTTATCATTCTCTTGTTGGTCCATTTTAGTAGCTTAAGCACATGAAAGGATTGAAATAAAGTTAGTACGATAATGTACTTATCTCAAATAATTCAATACGCATTAATCGGAGCAAAAAAAATCAGAAAAATAAGTGCGGCAGGTACCAGTTACGAAGCTACTGGTTTGCTAAAAAAATTTCATGTGTCGCGCCTGGGAAGTGACCCTGCAGATGCGAGGTCACTTCTGCAGAAAACCTTCTACTTCTGCAAGCTTATCTTATTCGACGGTCTTCGCACTTGCGCAAGAACTTGCTCAGATGCGAAACAGCATCTGCGACCCTTTTCTCGCAGGTGCAAAAATCACCATCATCTTTCCTAAAACAGACCCAACCAAAAAACTCACTATTGTTACTCAAATTTTGGTCAAACTTGTGTTTAAAAACTTCTAAAATCTCCGTAAGAACTAACATGCATGATTATTAGGTTTGATTAGTCATTGTAAGTTGACTAACAACACCCCAAGTTTCAAGACCCAAGCAAACTCGTGTGTGAACCCTAAAATCTATTTTTTGCCTGAAATCTCAACCTCTTTCCAACACTAATCATGAACCACCACCCCTTGTAACCCCAAACACGCAAAAATAGAAGCTAAGGAAACAAACTTACCGATTTATAGCCGATCTTGGAGAGAAAAGAAAGAATTTTGGGGCTTCTTGCTCTGGAACGGGTTATGTGTGCGGGTATATAAGGATTTTTGAGTGCTTGGGAAGTGGAAGGAGTTGTTTTCTGAAGTGGGGTGTTACGGAGGTGATGGAAATATGGGGGAGATGTATAAGGGTTTTGGGGCTTTTGAAATTCTGCCCTTTCTATTTTGACGCCTGATATATCGTGGCCGCTTCTGCTGAAAATATTTTGTTTCTGTGCAAACAAATCAGCGAAAGCGGATCACTTTTGTGAGCTTCCATACTGTAACCGTTGTCTGCTTCGACAGATTATTTTCCGCATCTGCGTCTCAATTTTTGCAGAGTACTACTCGTTTTTATGGTGTATTGGCCTTTTCCCACAAGGTTGCATCTGTGTATCTTTCACCGCCTCTGCGATCTTGCACCTGTGGATTTTTTTTGCAGATGCGCCTACTATTTTTGTGATTATCTAAGCACTTTCGGTAGCCACTATTAGAGTAAACTCAATGTTGCTATTTATACGGAGCCTATTGTGGGACATTCATGAATCATCCTAGCATTTTAGCATAATTCTTTTTGCCAAATCATACTCGAGGTATCACCGGGCCATTTGATGGTTCCTTTACGAGTTGGTGAGATGGATATTGAGCTGGCATTGCCACCGGATTTGTTTGACGTTCAGCTGGTGCTGTTATTTTTATTCATATCAAAGGGATACTCTCTGGTGGGTCCAACGACCTTCATTGAGACCCGGTGTTATCTGGTCCAACCAAACTTTCCTTCCTTCCCTCGTTTCCCGTTCTAGCATGAACGTTTGTTTAATTGCTATCTGATGTAATGATCCATTCGGTCATTTTTGACTTCTTACCGTGTTTCAACCGAATTATCCTTTCCTTTACTCTTTTCTCAATGTTGTGGCTCGCAGATATGGATAACACGCGCCTCGTGATAAATTCGTTTTCTTTCAGAGAGTAAATCATAAGGGTAAGTTTAAAAAGAAAAGAATTAACTTTAGAACAAGATTGTATGGTTCGGAGCTCCATTGTAAATCGTTAAGTCTGGGACATTAATGTATGACGTAGTCGAGTCTTGTTTTTCTTCATGACGCTATCAGATATGGTTAAGTCCTTGATTTTGCTATATGTGCATGTTGGGATAATTTTGGAGATGATTAGTGGGTAAAACACATTGTAATAATGCCATTTTTGAATTTCTAGTTGGCAAGAAAGTTCGGAGAGTTGTTCATACGCGGGAAGCATATTAGGTTGTATTCAGGAAATCTCGAATGGGGATCGGATATCGGGTTGGGATCTTCTTGACTTAGTATTTCAGGATGAGAGGTAAACGCCCTTGCGGAATTTCACTGCACGTGCGGAGCTGCTTCTATGGAGGCTGGTCCGCAGATGCAAGCTTATGTGGGATGGGACCAAGTCCGCTTCAGCGAACACTTAGAGTAGGTGTGCAGCTACACCTCCAGATAATCGTCCTCCTATGCGTAGAAATTAAATGAAATTGCTCCTGTCCGCAGATGCGGGATCGCTTCTGCAGGAAGGGATCCGCAGAAGTGGGATTGACCGTAGGCAGCACCTTATTTTAAGCCATTTCTTCCCCATTTCGAATCCACATTTAGCAAGCACTATGTTGGAGCTAGGAGGCTCATTTTGAACTTTCTAAGGGAGTCCTCAACCACCATTTTAGGTAAATTCTAAACCCTTTTTATTAGTATTAGTTAGTTGTTTTATGTTCCCTTTCAAGCTATTTCCTTGTTGATGGGTAGAGATGCACCTAAGCTTTTTCTAAGTTTTCAAAATGAGATTTTTATGAAATTTGAAACCAAGATATTAACTTTCATGAATGATTCTTAGGTTGTAGAAGTGGTAAGTCAAGGGAAAGTTATTAAGGGGTATAAATCTTAAGTTTTAATTCCTGTTTTATTATTAAAAAATGGGGTTTTCATGAAAATGAGTTTTCAAATAAATTATCAAATTCAAAGTCGATTTATGGATGGATTTCAAAGATTTTCTGCAGATTTATTGTCCACCATCTTACATAAATAAAATCTGAACTTTATACGCAAGGCTCTCGCATCTCACCCAACAAGATTTAGTGAAACGTTTAATTATGTTTCATCAGGTATTTTAAATTTCTTATATTTCACCACCTTTTATTGGATAATATTCTTTAACAAATTGTGTTTACATGTATCAAATTGGTATTCCCAATACAGAGAATCCTACAAATATTATCATCCCAAGCAAAATTCTCAAATCGTGAATGCTCCAAGAATAGATTCAGGTATCTTTCTTGAAACATTCATACATATGATACTTCCTATTCAATATTTTACTGTTATGAAATCTAAAACATTGTTTAGTTTCATACAAACTATTTAGTCTTATTATATGGATAACACGAGTGTGAAACAATATTGATGAAAGAGTTTTTGAGAAGGGTAAGTAAATACATATTCTTTTAACCGCGATTAGTGACTTAGTACACTAGAAAAAACTTATATTTCTTCCTATATATATCCAAATGACATAGCAATTTTTGGAAGATACACATGAAAAGTTTTATCCATCTTCGTCTCTCTTTTTATTTATTATATTATATGTGATAGAAACCGTGTGTATTTGTGAAACCATGTGTATATATTTGTGTATAATTAGGTTACTTATCATATTTTGTAGAAGTCTTGTACAAGAGTAATTAGGATATTAATATTATAGTAGGAATATGATTTTCCATATTTAAAAATTGTATATTGTATATATAGACATCTTCATTAATGAAAATAATCAAGGGGATTATTTCTTTCATGGTATCATAGCTGGATGATTATGGGTCAGAGCTGGATGATAAATGCAACTCATAATCAAGTGTGTCATGTCTGTTGATAAAGCTACCTTGGTCTACTGTGATAATGTTAGAGTTGTCTATCTCTCTGGGAATCCGGTCCAACATCAGCGCACTAAACATATCGAGATGAATATTCACTTTGTTCGCGAAAAGATAACTCGTGGACAAGTACGTGTCTTACATGTCCCTTCAAGGTACCAAATGTTGGAAATTTACTAATGTGGAATTAAGTTTAACCCATTACTTATGACTCGAACAATTGGGGCCCCGCACGTCGGAAACGTCGTTTCCACACACGTGCACACTTAGTGCCAAGTATCGCAAATTTCATTAGTGAAAGAGATATTTGTACGTAAGTGAAACGTTTGAGACATAGAATGATGGATGGTTATTGGCCAAATGACAAAGCATTCCACGTTGATAAACGAAGGAAGAAGTGTACGAAGTGTAAAATGAAATGAGTCGGAAATCACCGCGGAGTCGAGGCGCAGCCCCGTCGGAGCCAGGGCGTCGAAGCGTCGCGGCGCCTCCAAGGGAGCGTCGCAGCGCTAATTGGGTCTTCAGCCACTGGATCCGCAGCGTTAATTTGCAGAGCCGCGGCGCTTCGGAGGCAGAATACTGCGACGGAAAGATGAAAAATTCTGACTTTTGGGCTGGTTTTAGAGCATTGAATCTCCATTATTTGGCACATGAATTCAGCCATTATTTGGCTTAATGTAACCTCGCAATCAAGTGTCATTACATGGCTATTGAAGGTCATTAGTTGGCTAGTTTAAGGGTCATCTCATTACACTATAAATTGAGGCATTTGGCTCAATTGTTCAACACACTAAGAAAACACTACAGAATTTTCTGAAATCTTCTTCTTCCTCTCTAACAAATTTACTATTCTCAAAGTTCTTCAAGAGTAACACTTGGGTTTCCTTTGCTCATTTGTTAAGTTGATGTTGTATCTTGGGAGACTATTGCCCGACAATGTAAGAGGATATATACGGGGCAATCTTGTCTTAAAGACAAAGTGTCATCACTCGACTCAGCAAATCACAAGCAGTTTGTTAAGTTCTTGATTCCAGTTTTATTGTAATCTTTAGTTTATCCTTTTTAGCAATTTTTAATATTTACCTACTTCCCGTTTTCTGCAATTGTTGTAACCCGCAATTTTAAGACAAGATTGTTGTAAGTGCTTAGAAAGATGACTGGAAGAGAACAACTCGCTTCTGATTTTGCTTCTGCTGCTACTCAAGGCAACCCCTCTGCCTTCCCCACTGCTCAAGGCACACCCAATGCCTTTTTGGTTGTTCAAGGCTCATCCAACGCCTTTCCTGTTGCTCAAGGAAACATTACAGTTCCTCCACCCGCTGGATTCCACCATGAACGCCCTGAAAAGTTCATGGGCTCCAACTTCAAGAGATGGTAGCAGAAGATGTTATTTTATCTGACTGTTATGGGAATGACTCATTTCCTAACAGAAGATCCTCCACAAGCTGGAGATGAAGTGGACCCTTCGCCTAGTGAAACGGCTGAAGGGGGCCAAGGTATCCATGTCATTAATGGCATGAAGATGGTTCTTGATGCATGGAGTCATAGTGATTTCATGTGTAAGAACTATATTTTGAACTGCCTGTCAGACCCACTCTACACGGTGTATTGCACCGTAGGCACCGCCAAAGAGTTATGGGAGAAGCTGCAGAAGAAGTACAACGCACAAGATGTTGGTACAAAGAAATTCATCGTTGGGAAATTCCTGAAATTTCAAATGGTGAATAGTAAAATAGTCATGTCCCAAGTCCAGGAATTCCAAATGATTCTACATCACCTGGATTTTGAAGGTATGAAACCAAATGAGCAATTTTTGGTTGCATCACTGATTGAAAAGTTACCTCCCTCGTGGAATGAGTTTATGAGTTACTTAAAACTCAGGACAAAGGAGATGACCTTTGAAGAACTTATTATCAAACTCCAGATTCAAGAAGATAATAATAAGGCCTTGCCTAGGGGAAAACAACCCGTTGAGGCAAAGGCAAATCTGGTTGAGGCCAAAGGGAACCCAAGGAAAAAGTGCAAGTTCCAGAAAGACGGCAAGACCCAAGCGGTGGAGAAGTTCAAAGGAAACTGTCACCATTGTGGGAAACCTGGTCACATGATCAAGGACTATCGCAAGCTCAAGACTGAGCAATAAGAGAAGGACAAAGCCAAAGGCAAGGCTCAGGCTCACGTCGTCAAAAACAGGCTTCTAGATGACATGATTGAGGAGTTCTCGGTGGAGGTGCTTGAAGCAAACCTTATTGAGAATTCCATGCAATGGTGGATGACACGGGTGCTACCAGACACATCTGTTCTAATAAAGATGCCTTCTCCACTTATACACCAGTTACTAACAAGAAGTTGTTCATGGGTAACAACACTTCCTCTGACGTGTTGGGGGTAGGAAAGTTAATCCTAAAGATGACTTCTGGAAAGGAGCTCACTCTAAAGGAGGTGATGCATGTTTCTAAGATTAGGAGAAATTTAATTTCAGATCATTTATTGGTTAATGCTGGTTTTAGGCTAGTATTTGAGTCCAATAAGTTTGTAATCACCAAGAATGGAGCTTTTGTGGGAAGAGGCTTCGTCTATGAAGGCCTATTCAAAGTTAATGCCATGTCAGTAATACGTGCAAGCAATAATATTGAAGTTTCTTTTTACTTTCTTGAGTCATCTAATTTATGGCATCATAGATTAGGACATGTTAACTACAAGTTCATCCAAAGGTTGGCTAAGTTTGAGTTGTTGCCGTCTATCGACGTAAACCCTCAACATAAGTGTGAGGTATGCATAGAGGCAAAACTCACAAAGCTTCCTTTTCGATCCGTCGAAAGAAATACCGCTCCTCTAGAAATTATTCACACAGATATATGTGATTTGAAGTTTGCACAAAATAGGGGAGGGAACTAGTACTTTGTGACATTCATTGATGATAGCACAAGGTATTGTTACCTATACTAATTGAAAAATAAAGATGAAGCCTTTGAAGCATTATGATGTTACAAAGCAGAAGTTGACAACCAACTTAACATGCAGATTAAATTCATTCGTAGCGATAGAGGAGGACAATACGTAGCGCCGTTTGAGGAATATTATGCCGAATCGGGCATTGTTCATCAAACGATGGCTCCATACTCACCTCAGTCAAATGGTGTTGCGGAACGCAAGAACCGCACATTGAAGGAAATGATGAATGCATTGCTCATCAACTCCGGTCTTCCCAAAAATATGTGGGGAGAAGCCGTCCTTACCGCTAATATGATTCTTAACAGAGTCCCACATAAGGGTAAGGACAAAACTCCATATGAATCATGGAAATGAAAGAAATCCACCTATAAATATTTAAAGGTGTGGGGTTGTTTGACAAAGGTCGAAGTGCCAAAGCCAAAGCAGGTCAAGATTGGGCCTAAGACTGTAGATTTCATTTTCATCGGATATGGAAATAACAGTAGTGCTTATCACTTCCTAGTTCTTTGAGGATACTTTTCCTAGAAAGGAAAAAGACATAACCTCTCGCAAACAAAGTTATGAACAAATCTCTCATGAACCAGGAGTCACTGACTGCCTGGATCTAGATGGTTCAGATCTAGTGGACTTCAAAGTGGCTGAATATCCGGAAACTAGTGTTTCAAATTCTCAGAACTTTGAGACTCTAGAGATGGAACCAAGACGAAGTAAAAGGACCATGAAGGATAAATCCTTCGGTCCTGACTTTGTAGCTTATATGGTTGATCACTAACCAAGGACAATTGCTGAAGCATTTCAACTCTAGAGGCACCGCTCTGGAAAGAAGCTATCGAGAGTGAAATAGACTTCATCCTGCATAACCATACTTGGGAGTTGGTTGATCTTCCACCAGGAAATAAATTGTTGGGTTGTAAATGGATACTTAAACGGAAGTATAAAGCAGATAGGTCTATAGATAAGTACAAGGCCAGGTTGGTAGTCAAGGGCTATAGACAGAAAGAAGGCTTTGACTATTTTGATACGTACTCCCTTGTGTCTCGGAGGACGTCCATACGGGTATTCATTGCGATTTCAGTGTTGCGTGACCTTGAGATACATCAAATGGATGTCAAGACAGCCTTCCTAAATGGTGATTTGGAAGAAAAAATCTATATGGAACAACCCGAGGGGTATGTGGTTTCAGGGCAAGAGAAGAAAGTCTGTTGACTTGTCAAATCTCTGTACGGGCTGAAACAAGCCCCGAAATAATGTCACGAAAAATTTGATAGTACTCTACTATCGAAGGGTTTCTCCATTAATGAATGTGACAAATGTGTCTACACGAAAGGTAACTCTGACTCGTTCATCATGATATGCATGTATGTAGATGACATGTTGATCACGGGGAGCAGTCCTAGCTTGATTCTAGAGACTAAGAATATGTTGAAACAATGCTTCAACATGAAGGATATGGATATCACAAATGTCATCTTAGGGATAAAGATCTCTAAGATGTCTGACGGACTGGCCATATCTCAATCTCACTACATCGAGGATGTGTTGAGAAAGTTCGAGATGTTTGATAGTTCACCTGCGAAGTCACCACTGGATAGAAATCAAAAGCTTGATAAAAATCGTGGTGCACTGTATGCCAGGAGCAATATGCACAGGTAAATGAGATTTGATGTACATAACAAACAGCATTCGACCTGATATTGCTTATGCAGTCAACAAGTTATCTAGGTTTACCCGTAATCCGAGTAATGATCATTGGAAGGCTTTGAATTGGGTACTACGATACCTGAAATACACGCTAACTTACGGGTTGCATTATTTGAGATATCCAGCTGTACTAGAGGGGTACAGTGATGCAAACTGGATATCTGATATAGAGAACACCAAGTCCACTAGTGGGTATATTTTTACAATTGGTGGTGGGGTTGTGTCTTGGAAATCCTCTAAGCAAACTTGCATCACCCGATCCACGATGGAATCGGAGTTTATCGCTTTAGACAAAGATGGAGAAGAAGCTGAGTGGCTTCACGACTTCTTAGAGGATGTCCTTTGTTGGAAAAAATCATACCTTCTATAATGATCCACGGCGATAGCTAGTCAGCTCTAGAAAGGGCACAAAATTCTATGTACAACGGCAAGTCTCGTCATATTCGACGGAGACATAAGACCGTTAGGCAGCTGATCACAACGGGTATAATATCTATTGATTACATAAAATCAAAGGATAATATAGCGGACCCACTTACAAAAGGGATTACCCAAAGATCAGATGTTCTGCCTGTCTAGGGGAATGGGCTTAAACCCAAGCTATAAGAACCAATACGGTGGTAACTCAACCTTACTGACTGGAAATCCCAGGAATTAGGTTCAATGGGAAAACTAAGTTGTAAAGGTTTAGTTGAGCGCTTCGGTGGAAGCTTGAGAACTTCGAATAGTAATTTCTGTAAAGAAACATCAATCCAAAGTCGTTCCCGCGATAGACGTTAAGTGCTATCTGCAGTGTGGGTAAAGGTTAAGTTTCCAAAACCTTTAATGATCCTCAACGGTTGAGGTTAGGTTTGGGGAAACGTTTAATGGTTTCTAACACTTGTAAAGTGGGGTATAGCAGGATACCTTGTAGGGGACAACCTATTTAAGTGCAAGGATAGACCGTCTCAAATGAACGCACTTAAGAATCCAAGAAGTGTCCACGGCCACAACGGACAAAACATTATGAAGAACAGAGTAAGGAAAGTTGTTATGTTGGTACCGTTGACTTAGATTACACTAAATACTGACGGTTCAAGATATCACATTCACCGCGCAGTAAGTAAGTTCGATGGTATTTAACTATGGAAGGTTCAAAGCTGAAGCTACCTCTCCTGATGCAACATCGGTGCACTGAAAGATTGCTGGAAAAGGCACCATGTGAGTGCGCCAAAATCTCTTTCAAGAGGGGATTGTTGGAAATTTACTAATGTGGAATTAAGTTTAACCCATTATTTATGACTCGAACAATTGGGGCACCGTACATCGGAAACGTCATTTCCACACACGTGCACGCGTGTGCCAAGTATCGCAAATTTCATTAGTGAAAGAGATATTGGTACGTAAGTGAAACGTTTGAGACATAGAATGATGGACTGTTATTGGCCAAATGACAAAGTATTCCACGTTGGTAAACGAAGGAAGAAGTGTACGAAGTATAAGATGAAATGAGTCGAAAATCGTTGTGGAGCCGCGCAGGGCCGCGACGCAGCCCCATCGAAGTCGAGGCGCTAATTGGGTCTTCAACCGCTGGAGCCGCAGCACCGCGACGCTAATTCGCAGAGTCGCGGTGCTTCGGAGGCAGAATGTTGCGACTGGAAGATGAAAAGTTCAGACTTTTGGACTAGTTTTGGAGCATTGAATCTCCATTATTTGGCACATGAATTCAGCCATTATTTGGTTGAATGTAACCCCTCAATCAAGTGCCATTACATGGATATTAAAAGCCATTAGTTGGCTAGTTGAAGGGTCATCTCATTACACTATAAATTGAGGCCTTTGGCTCTATTGTTCAACACACTAAGAAAACACTACAAAATTTTTTGAAATCTTCTTCTTCCTCTCTAGCAAGTTTACTATACTCAAAGTTCTTTAAGAGTAACACTTGAGTTTCCTTTGCTCATTTGTTAAGTTGTTATTGTATCTTAGGAGACTATTTCCCAACAACATAAGAGGATATATACGGGGCAATCTTGTCTTAAAGACAGAGTGACATCACTTGACTCAGCAAATCACAAGCAGTTTGTTAAGTTCTTGATTCCAGTTTTATTGTAATCTTTAGTTTATCTTTTCTAGCAATTTGTAATATTTACCTACTTCTCGTTTCCTGCAATTGTTGTAACCCACACCAAATTTATGACATCTTTACTAAGGCTCTTCCCTTGGTTCTGTTTGAAGATTTTAGGGACAGTCTTAGCGTCCGACAACCGCCCGCTATGACTGCGGGGTGTGATAGAAACCGTGTGTGTATATTTGTGAAACTGTGTGTATATTTGTGTATATTTATGTTACTTACCATATTTTGTAGAAGTCTTGTACAAGAGTAATTAGGATATTAATATTATAGTAAGAATATGATTTTTTATATTTAGAAATTGTATATTGTATATATAGACCTCTTCATTAAAGAAAATAATGAAGTGGATTATTTCTTTCAATATGTTTTTCTTCTTAGTGTTATCGCATGTGCAACAAATATTATATGTCGAGAGTGAAGAAGTGAAGAAAGAAAGAAAAGAAGAGGTAAAAGATGTTACCATTAGATCAATGTACTTTGTCGCCTGCCTTATAATATAGTTTAGTAATATACTTCATTGTGTTTTTGAAAGAAACAATCCCCTTGATTATTTTCATGAAAGAAATAATCCCCTTGATTATTTTCATTAATTGAAAGGTATATATACAAGTTACATATTAAAATAATAGGAGAATCTTAGTCCTATTCTATTCCTAAAACTTTATTCTACCATAATTCTAACTATACAATTATGGTAAGTGTATAAGAATAATTAAGGTAACATTTACACTACAATACTACATCAATATACATTCCTAATATACTATACTTCTACACTGCCCGTGATGGGCCGAAGGCCACTGCCTAGATGGGCTGAAGGCCACTGCCACTGCCGAGAAGGGCTAAAGGCCACTGCTGTACCCGTGATATACACTATGTATACCAAGTGTATATCATGGGTATATACCTTGTTTAACACACCCCCGCAGTCATAGCGGGCAGTCTTCGAACGCTGAGACTGTCCCTAAAATCTTCAAAAAGGACCGCGGACAGACCCTTTAATATCGTGACGGGACATGGCATACGCAAACTTGACCCCGAGCAACCTTTTCACGGGCAAAGTGAATGTCCATTTCGATATGCTTAGTGCGTTGGTGCTGAACCGAATTACCTGGAAGGTAGATGACACTAATATTATCGCAATATACTAAGGTTTCTTTCTGAATGGGACAATGAAGCTCCAAAAGTAAATTACGTAACCAACATGATTCTGAGACCACATTAGCTACCCCCCGATATTCAGCCTCAGCACTTGAGCAGGATAGAGTTGCCTGACACTTTGCAAACCAGGAGACCAAGTTGTTGCCAAGGAACATACAATAGCCAGGCGTAGACCGTCTGGTATCTAGACAACCACCCCAATCAGCATCTGTGTATGAGACAAGTGTGGATGTCGAGGAAGGATATAAATGCAAACCATAGTCCAGTGTACCCTGAATATACCGAATGATGCATTTGAGGGCATCCATGTGCTCAATTCTGGGATCATGCATGAATAAACACACATGCTGGATGGCATACGTAATATCTGGTCTTGTAAAGGTAAGATACTGAAGGGCCCCTACAAGACTGTGATAGCGGATCGGATCCTCGTAGGGTGCGCTGGCCGCGGCACTAAGCTTAGGCTTTGTATCAACTAGAGTGGAAATGGACTTATAGGATGACATCCCAGCCCTCTCGATGATCTCAGCTGCATACTTCCGTTGAGAAAAAAACAATCTATCTGAATGACGCTTGACGGCAATCCCCAAAAAGTAACTCAAGGGCCCTAAGTCTTTCATAGCAAACTCAGAGCTGAGCATGGTCATGATAGACTGGCGTAAGGCATCGGAAGAGGCAGTCAAAATGATATCATCCACATACAACAGAATGTAGGCCAAGGACGAACCACGATGGTAGATGAACAAGGAATTATCTGGCCTGTTGTGAGTGAACCCAATAGTCGAAACATAGTCAGCAAATCTTGTATACCAGGCCCGTGGAGACTGCTTAAGCCCATATAAGAACTTCTTCAACAAACAGACATGATGAGGATGGTTGGGATCCCTGAATCCCAACGGTTGATGCATATAGACTGTTTCCTTGAGATCACCATGTAGGAAAGCATTTTTGACATCCAACTGATGAATAGGACATGTCTTCGAAAGAGCCAAGCTAAGCACAGTGTGAATGGTAGTCGGCTTGACCACCGGACTAAATGTCTCCCCACAATCTATACCAACCTGTTGAGTCTTACCATCATCCTCAAGCCGCGCCTTATGTCGAGCAAATGAGCCATCTGAATTCTCCTTATGAGCAAAAATCCACATAGATCTGATAACATTAATACCAGATGGATGGGGCACCAACTCCCACGTCTTATTATCAATAAGAGCATTATATTCATCAGTCATAGCAATTTTCCAATTCGGGTCGTTTAAGGCAGACACAGGATTACGGGGCAAATGGGATTTAGAGACATTCAAATATAAATTAAAATGACTTTTTGGTGTAAAAACACCCCGTTGACTCCGAGTGACTAGTCTATGACTCGAGGAAGAAGGGGGCGGATTTTGGGAATTTTCTAGGCTCGGGATGGACTGGCCAGCAGGTAATGGGCCTGCTGGCCCAAATCGGCAACCGGAGCGAGAATCGGACCGAGTTCCGAATTGGGCTGGACTGGCCCAATCGCTGGAACTGATCCAGTGACGGGAAATTACGACGGAACAGTGGGCCCGCTGGAGAATTTTAAGTGCGGGGTATGTCCGAGAAATGGTGAGCAATATACGGGAATATACCATCATCCAAAAACTTATACGAACTAGGCTCGGTAGTATGAACTTTAGTAAAGGGAAATTGAGTTTCATCAAAAATTACATGGAGATTAATGATGATTTTCTTGGAGGATAAATCAAAGCATTTGTAACCACGATGATTAGACGGATAACCCAAAAAAACACACGGAGTAAACCGGGCCTGAAGTTTGTTAATTGTGGTGGACGGGAATAACGGATAACACAAGCACCCAAAAACCCAAAGATGAGAATAAGAAGGATTCTTATTATATAAAATTTGGAGGGGGAAGAATATGTCAGACCTTTGGAAGGAATTATGTTTAGTAGATATGTGGTCATTTGTAGAGCATGATGCCAAAAATATGGGGGTATGGAAGCATGAATTAAGAGAGTGCGGACAATGTTATTTATGGAACAAATTTTGTGTTCGGCTTTCCCATTTTGTGAAGATGTATGAGGACACGAAAAATAAAAATTGATCCTATTATTAGCACACAACTCCCGAAACTCCCTATTGTCATACTCTTTTTCATTATCACACTGAATATTTTTATTTCTCTTTCGAATTGTGTTCTAATGAATGCTCTAAATTTTACGAAGATGGAAAACACTTGAGATTTATTTGCAATTGGAAACGTCCACAAAAATTTAGAATAATTATCCAAAAATATAACATAATACCGATGACCCAACGAACTTAGAACAGGAGACGTCCATAGGTCGCTATGAATAATATCAAATGGCATTGAAATATGAGAATTTGAGTCTACAAATGGCAACTTAACATTTTTTCCTAACGAACAATATTGACAAATTGGAGTACGACTCGTACCCTTACAAGAAATAAAACTATTTTTATCTAAAGCTGATAAAATAGAGGATCCCGGATGACCAAGGCGAGCATGCCAAAAGGAAGGAGAAATGGCTGCAAAGGCTGATGGCAAGGCTTGACTCGATGGACTGAAATCGGGCGTGATAGGATAAAGATCTCCCCTACTATCACACCTCATGAGAGGACTCCCCGTCTTGAAATCCTTCACAGAGAAACCAAAAGGATCAAATTCAACAGAAACGGAATTGTCAGTGGTGAACTTTCGGACAGACACTAAGTTTTTAATCAATTTGGGGGCATGTAAAGTATTTTTCAAGATAAGGGGTGGATTGGGGGGAGACAACGTTTTCTGACCATAACCCTGAATTGGAATAGAGTTACCATTATCAACAATTATACCCCGAGGGTTGCTCAAATTGGAATAAGATGAGAGAGTACCTGAATCTGATGTCATGTGGGTAGTGGCTCCGGTATCCATATACCAATTCGGGTCCGGTTGAGTCAAACCTAGTGTGTGCATCGCAGCCTCGATATCGGTCTGAGTGGAGCCTGCTGCGTGGTGAGCTTGTGGAGGCCGGGGCCCAAGTATTCCAGAACTGGGCTATCCTGGGCCGTAACTGCTAGAACTAGCATTACTGGGCCAGTGGGCAGTGGGCCGTCTGGGCTGCTGGAAAGCCCATTGGCCAGATGTTGGAAACCGCTGTGGAAGTGGGCCGTAGGGCCACTGTCCACTTGTCCAAGCCCATGACCCAGAGGCCCAAGGATGAGACCAGGGGTTCGGTGGCCCACTGAAACCTTGATGGGGTCCACTGCCACTGTTTTGGCCACCGTGACTGCCGCTGGAACCGCCGCGTTTGCCCCCGCAATTTTTTCCATTATTTTTCTGGCCATTTTTGCTACCCTCGTGTGATCGGTTTTGGTTCGAATTGTTACCAAAATTTTGAGGATTAGTGGAGGAAGTCATCATGACCACGAGACTAGTATTATTAGCCGCCTTTTTAGTCAAACCGGCTTCTTCTAAGGTAAGCATGGAGTGGGCTTGATAGAACTTTGGAAGAGGATTACTTTAACGAAGGAGAGTTTCAATGCCACTATAGGCCTCGGATAGGCCAGCAACCATCTGTAAAACCAGACGATCTTTACTAACTGGCACACCAACGTTGCGGTGTTGGTCCGCCAATTCCTTCAACCTTTTGCAATATGCTGAAACGTTCGGGAAATTTTCTATGTTGACGTGGGAAAAATCTTGTTCAATGGTAACAGCTCTGAAATTTTGATTATCCTGGAATATGTCACGCAGTCTATCCCATGCAGCCATCGCCGTAGCGTCTGGCTCAATAATCGTCTGTAATAGGTCGGTAGAAATAGTAGAATAAATCCACTGAAGGACGGTGGCATCAAGCGTTGTCCATAACTTAGGATCATCCTCGCGTTTAGGGACCTCCGTATCATTAGGAGCCGCAGGGATTATGTGATGGATGACTTGATGCGAACGAGCGTGAATTTTGAACAACTCGGCCCACGTCATGTATTAGACGTTTTCTATTTCAAGAATTAACGGGATATGATTCTTGATGTTAGAAACAACAAGGGCAGGGTGAAACGTGTTCTTTGACATAGACATAACGAAAGAACAAGAGATGAAAGAGGGATTTGTAAGAGAGATTCTGAGAGCGGAAGAACAATTTGGTAAACCCGAGGAGGGGTCTTGGCCGAGAGGAATAACAAAAATTTGGGAGAGAAAATTTTGTTTGACCTAGACTTTTGATACCATGAAAGAAATAATCCCCTTGATTATTTTCATGAAAGAAATAATCCCCTTGATTATTTTTATTAATTGAAAGGTATTTATACAAGTTACATATTTCCATAATAGGAGAATCCTATTCCTATTCTATTCCTAAAACCTTATTCTACCATAATTCTAACTATACAATTATGGTAAGTGTATAAGACTAATTAAGGTAACATTTACACTACAATATTACATCAATATACATTCCTAATATGTAGCACTTCTACACTGCCCGTGATGGGCTGAAGGCCACTGCCTAGATGGGCTGAAGGCCACTGCCACTGCCGAGATGGGTTGAAGGCCACTACTGTACCCGTGATATACACTATGTATACCAAGTGTATATCACAGGTATATACCTTTTTTAACAGTTTTGAATATTTTTGTTCAGTGCTTAAGTAATGTTTTCATGTGCTAATTCTTCTTTATAGCCCTTAGTTTCTAACTAATTTATGTTATTTGTTGTAATAGGAGGAGATTGAAGAGGCGAATTGTGATATAAGCGAAAAGTGTTTTTGGAATCAACTGAAAGGCAATAATGAAAAAGTTAGAGAACAAATAACATATTTCAATAAGATTATGCCTCATATGTCATGTAGTTTTAAAATTTTCTACTTATTAGCATGGGATAACATTCCATGCACGTATTTGAAAACTAATATATATATATATATATATATATATAGTGACAGTATGATAAAAATGATATGATAAATTTGGACTTTGTAAAATAAATATGTAAACCACATATGGTATAGTATATTTGAATTTTTGTAATATCAATGTGTACAACAACATATCCAGTGTAATTTCATAAGTGGGATCTGGTAAAGGTAAGATGTACGTAGACCTTACATCTACCTTTACGAGGTAAAGAGATTGTTTCTGATAGACACTTGGCTCAAAAACATATACACATTTATCTTGTTTGAAATGATTAATTTGGGCTATCTTACTTGGGCCTCTTTAAAAAAATCTAGATTTTTGCCACAAACTTGACACTGATTTTGGACTAGTCCAATTTGTATCCAGGCAAACCTGAAATTCTGCAATTTCGAAAAGGGAAAACAACATAAAATACCCATAAAAGACAAAATATGCCATACCCCCTAAGCTAATTTCTATTCTATTCAGCCAACCGAAATATTTACCCGAGTACTCCCTCACCCAAAAATCCTTCCTCCATGATACCATCTCGGTATATTTATCGTAACACCTCGTACCTTTAAAGTAGACATTGTGGATGATTCCAGAGTTAGAAATCAAGAAAAAATCATTCCAGTTCAGCGATCAGAGTTTTACGCCAAGTTATACGGACCGTAAAAGATTTTATGGGCCGTAGAATGCACCGCAAATGGACTTCAAAAATCCAAGTCACTGTTAAGGAACATGGTGAGGTTTTACAGGCCGTATAAGTTTTACAGATAGTAAATTCCACCGTAGAATATTTTACAGACTGTAGTATAGTACTGTAATTCAGTCAAAGGAAATTCAGTTTCTGGAAAGTGACAACCTGTATTACGGTCAACTTTTAAGGACCATAAAAGATGCCGACGATTGAACAGTATTTAAGTCACATTTTTCAGTCTTTTTCAGTCATTCTTTATTCTCCCATGCTCTAGCACAAAGTTCTCCTCCTCCCATCACCCTCATAACTCAAGGTAAGTCAATCTCATGTATTTCTAACACATTTATTAACTATTATAAGTGGATTCTAAGTGAATCCTTTGTTTCTAACCTAGATTTTCCAAGAAAACCTATATCAAGGTTCAATGTTCATACTTTTGGAATTCTCCTACAAGATTCAGACGTTACTACGAGTTTAGAAGCAATTAAGGTATGTAGGGGTTCTATCCACGTGTGGGAACATCATTGTTCTTCCCCACGCCACATTTTTCTATGGAATATTAATTTTTACAAGCTTAGGATTTTATTCTAAGATCGTGATAGCCCTAACTACATGCATTATTAAATGACATGTCTATATTACAAATTCACTAAGTGTATTCTCGATATGTTGTTTGGATTATCATGAATTCGTTTGTAATTCATGGATGCCCATAATTTGAATTTCATGGGTTCTTAAATGCATGATATGAACCAATATCATTCAATTGTATGAACTTTACATGTTTTCAGGTCTCTTGCAAGTTAGATTACAACTGTACAGGTTATACTATATTTATAAACCATGTCTATAAGTTAAGATTATAAAATAGATGGGTTGTTAAGCCATTTATATCCATGTTCATGTTTTGAGAGTTGCACAGATTACCGAGAAGGTTTAATATCTGAAACTACGTATGCCAACGTAGGATAAGGATCGTTCCGCCCAGTTAGGACGATTCCTTCATGTTATCCATTGCAGGTTATTGAATCCATTCAAGTCATGTTCATGTCTCTTACTTTGGAAAGGTACGAGATGGCTTAGCAGGTCACGCAGAGATCAGAAGCCACGTTCTCACGTATTGGTTTCATATCGGTTATACTAAAGCTCTTCCACTTAAAATAAGTCACCATGTTTTACTATATTCATGTCAGATATTAAAATGCTCATGCGCAGGTTACAGTTTAGTTTCAATTTCTATAATTTCATGTGCTTTGCTTATTCGTTCAGTTGTTTTATATATAAGTACAATTCAAATGTATTTACGTCCCTTTTGCCAGGGGCCTGCATCTCACGATGTAGGTATAGAGTTTTAGGACGACGTATCAGTTCGCTAGGATTCCTCACGTATCAGCTATTGGTGAGCCCCATCTCATTTGGGGTGTTATCTCTATTTATTTTAAGTCATGCATTATAGTAAAGGTATGTCGGGACCTTGTCCTAGTAAAAAACTTTTAATAGTCAGACTCATGTTCAGAGGTTTCATAGACTAGTCTACCATGTCATATCAAATGTTCAAACTTATTATGGTTTTGAATTATTTCCACTATTATATTTTCAAACAACATATTTCAGTATCCATATTTCTATGTTTTAAATTATTATTTCATGATATTAGATGCCAATATTAATTCAGCAAGCCATGTGATTCGCTCGGTCATATACAGTTAGGCATCGAGTGTCGTGTTACGCCTAAGACATGGTTTGGGACGTGACAAAGCTTGGTATTAGAGCCTTGGTTCAACTTTCTTAGAGAGTTTATGAAATTGTGTCCAACGGGTCACTTTTATATGTGTGTGCGTACCACACATGTAAATAGTTGACCACCAAGATATTTAAGATTGTCTCACTTCTTTCATACTCTACATCGTGCGATTACAGCTATATCTTCAGGAATTTCTTCTAACTCGTGCGTATTGCATATTTCAGAAAATGCCTGCACATATGAAGTCAACTATGAGAAAGAGGGTTGCTGCCAATGCTGCCCAAGAAGTGAACTCTCAGGCTCAGAGATTTGCATCGAGCACAGTACCCAGTCTTCACCCTCACCAGCTCATGAAAGGCCTGCAGAAGTTCGTTCTACGATTAATCCGTCGCCAAATTCCACGAACATGGATGTTAGGGGAGCAATTCAGCTACTCACCGAAATAGTTGCCACTCAGGCTCAGCATCGGGGGACGACGTCGAATAATGTCACTAACAAAGGGTCATCCAGTTCCAGGATCATGGAGTTCATTTGCATAAAACCGCCAGTGTTCATAGGGTCTAGCAAGATCGAGGACCCACAAAATTTTATTGGTGGGATTCAAAAGGTCCTTCGTGCTATGCATGCCACCGAGAAATAAGTGACAGAGTTTGCATCCTAATAGTTGCAGGACGTAGAAAATATCTGGTATGAGACGTGGAAATAGTCCCGAGGGAAAATGTGCCACTTATATTTTGGGATGGATTTTGTGGATGCATTCATTTAGAAATTGCTACCTAGAAGTCATGGAAGCGAAGTCCTTAGAGTTTAGGAGTCTCCTGAAAGATATACCAGAATATTACCACAAATTAACTTTGTTGTCCAAGTATGCTCCGCACATGGTTAATGATATAAGGGCCAGAGTTAGACGATTTATGTTGGGTATCGACCCCTACTTGTTCGGTGATGCTAATATTGCTACTAAAAATAAAGAGATAACCATTACCATGATGGTTGCGTTTGTTCAGGGTAACGAAGATAGGAAGAAAAAGGAGGGACAGTTGCAGAAAGAGAAAGATAGGGAGTTCAACAAAAGAGTTAAGTCTATAGGTCACTTCAGTCATGGGGGAGGTTGAGGTAGACAGTTCTTTAAAAATAGGTCATCAGGACCCGCTCCATCTACAGCCAGTGCCCCAGCCCCAAAGTTTAGGAATAATCAGAGAAGACAGAATTTCAGGGCAACAGATTCGCAATCTCAAGCTAGTGTAGGCCAGAAGACGTATGATAATTCAGTCTGTAGCAAGTGTGGTAAGAGACATGCAATGAAGTGTTACATTGGCATGTATATCTATTTAGGGTGCATCCAACGGGGTCACTACCAGAGAGACTCTATTTTAGTGAGACATGGTGTGGCTCAGTCCATATATTCAGCAGCTCCTCGCAATTCTCAGGCCAGTTAGGGCGTGGTGCAGCTATGTCCAAAAAATGCAAGCAGAGGTCCAAACTACTTGTATGCATTAGCTGGTCATCAAGATATAAAGGCTTGTACAGGTGATGTCACATGTATATTAACAGTAGTATTCACTTTTGATGTTTATGCCTTTATGGATCCTAGATCCACTCTATCATATGTATCAACATTCGTTGCTAAGAAATTTGGAATAGAGCCAGAAAAGTTGCATGAACCCTTTGAAGTATCTACTCCAGTTGGAGATTCAGTTATAGCTAGATGAGTGTATAAGAGTTGTCCAGTTCGAGTCTATCACTGCAGTACAGTAGACGACTTGGTAGAATTGGATATGATAGACTTTGATATAATAATGGGCATGGATTGATTGTCTTCATGTTATGCCACAGTGGGATGTATGACCAAAATTGTCAGTTTTGAATTTCCTAATGAACCAGTCATAGAATGGATGGGTGATGCAATAGAACCCAGAGGTAGGTTTATTTTCTATTTTAAGGCTATGGAGATTCTCTCCCAAGGGTATATCTATCATCTAGTTTGGGCCAAGGATACAGATATCCAGACCCCAACTCTTTAGTACATACCACCTATCAATGAGTTTCCAGAAAATCTTCCCAGAGTTCCTCCCGATAAGGAGATTGAGTTTGGAATTGATTTACTTCCCCGCACCAAGCCTATATCTATTCCGCCATATAGAATGGCTCCAGCAGATTTAAAGAATTAAAGGCTCAATTAAAAGATCTCCCTAATAAGGGATTTATTAGACCAAGTGTCTCACCTTGGGGCATAATAGTCTTGTTTGTACGAAAGAAAGATCGATCTTTGTGTATGTGCATTGATTACCGCCAGTTGAAAAAGGTCACCATTAAGAACAAGTATCTTCTTCCCAGAATCTGTGATTTATTTGATCAACTTAGGATGCCTAATGTTATTCCAAGATTCACCTAAGATCAGGGTACCATCAACTGAAGGTTAAGAAAGTTGACCAACTATTTTCAGGACTCGTTATGGTCACTTTGAATTTTGTGTCATGTCATTCGGATTGACTAATATATCATCCACTTTCATGGACCTTATGAACAAGGTCTTCAAGCCTTATTTGGACCTTTTTGTTATTGTCATTATTCATGATATTCTAATCTCAAAATAGTGTTGCGGACACTTCAGGACCGCAAACTTTATGAAAATTTTTCTAAGTGTGAATTTTTTACTAAAGTCAATGGCATTCTTAGGCCATCTGATTTCAGGCGAAGGCATTCATGGTTATTTTTAGAAAATAGAGGCTATAATGAATTGGCCTCGACCCACTTCTGCTATAAAGATACAAAGTTTCTTGGGTGTAGCGGGCTATTACAGACGTTTCATAGAGGGTTTTTCCTCTATTCAGCTCTGTTGAGCAAGTTGATTCAGAAGAAAGTTAAGTTTCAGTGATCAGATATCTGTGAGCGCAGTTTTGAAGAGTTGAAAATGAGACTGACTTCGGCCCAGTGTTGACATTGCCAGAGGGAACCGAATGGTTCATAGTGTATTGTGATGCGTAAGGAATTAGTCTCAGATGTGTTTTAATGCAGCATGGTAAGGTTATAGCTTATGCATCCAGATAACTTAAACCTCACAAAAGAACTACTGACGCGCGATTTGGAATTAGCAGCTGTTCTTTTCGCGCTCAAGATATGGCATCACTCTTTGAATGGAGTTCAAGTTGACATCTTCACGGATCACAATAGCCTTCAGTATATTTTCAAGCAATGAGATTTGAATCTTAGGCAGAGAAGATGGCTCGAACTACTTAAGGATTATGATGTAGATGTTCTATGTCATTCAAAGAAAGCGAATATGGTAGATGATGCTCTTAGTCGACGATCTATGAGGAGCTTAGCTTATGCTGAAGAAGAAAAGAGAACCATGGCAAAGGAAGTTCACCGACTAGCCAATTTAGGAGTTTGACTTTTGGACTTCGAAGATGGTGGTGTTGTAGTACATAATATGTATGAGTCCTCCTTAGTAGCCAAAGTGAATGAGAATCGTTTTAATGATCCCTATTTGTTGCAACTGAAAGAGGGGATTCACAAGCATAAGACTTTGAACAAGGGGAGATGATGGTACTTTGAGGTACCAATGCAGGTTATATGTTCCAGATGTGGATGAACTTAGAGAGCAAATTATGGAAGAAGTACACAATTCCATGTATTCTATTCACCTAGGTTCTACAAAGATGTATTATGATCTTAAAAATATTTATTGGTGAACGATACAAAGAAGAACATAGCCGATTTTGTAGCTAAGTGTTCAAATTGTCAACAGGTGATGGTCGAGCACTAGAGGCCTGGTGAGTTGGCCTAGAATATTAATATTCCTCTTTGGAAATGGGAGATGATTAATATGGATTTCGTAACGGGTCTACCTCGCTCATCTCAAAAATATGATTCGATTTGGGTGATTGTGGATGGACTTACAAAACAACATAATTCTTGCCAGTAAAGACCACAAATTCGGTAGAAGATTATGCCAATCTCTATATTCGAGAAATTTTCAGGCTCCATGGGACTCTAGTGTCCATTATTTCAGATTATGGTGCCCAATTCATAGTAAACTTTTGGAGATGCTTCCAGAAAGGGTTGTGTACCAAGGTAAATTTCAGCACAGCTTTTCATCCTCAGATAGATAGCCAGGAAGAGCGTACTATTTAGACGCTTGAGGATATATTGAGGGCATGTGTTCTTGATTTTAAAGGTAATTGGGATGTCACTTGCCCTTCATTGAATTTGGTTATAACAACAGTTACCATGCTAGTATCAAAATGGCATTATTCGAAGCTCTGTATTGGCGAAGGTATAGATCACTAATTGGTTGGTTTGAAGTTGGTTAAGAAGAATTGTTAGGGCCAGACTTGGTCTATCAGGCTGTGGAAAAAGTCAAATTGATTCAGGAGCGTCTCAAAACAGCTTTGTGTCACCAAAAGTCCTATCGGATGTGAGACGTAGAGACTTTGAGTTCCAGGTTGATGATTGGGTATTTCTGAAAGTTTCACCTATGAAGGGTGTCATGAGATTTGGAAATAAAGGGAAACTTAGTCCTCGATATATCAGACCGTCCTCGATATATTAGACCATACAAGATCCTGTGAAGGATTGGTCAAGTGGCTTATGAGCTTGAGTTGCTGCAAGATTTGGTTTCCGTACACCCAATTTTTCATATATCCATATTGAGGAAGTGTGTGAGATACCTGTTGTTAGTTATTCCTACCGAATCCATCACGATTAAGGATGCCCTATCCTATGAAGAAGTCCATGTGGCTATTCTTGATCATCAGATTCATAAGTTGAGGACTAAGGAAGTCACTTCAGTAAAAGTGTTATGGAGAAGTCAGAAAGTCGAAGAGGCAACATGGGAAGCCGAAGAGGACATGAAGTCCAGATACCCGCACTTGTTTGAGGAGAAAGCAGAAAGGGCTTAAGGTAAATACCTTCAATATTCATGTTATGTCCCCATACGTATCCATGTCTCAAGTTTCACGTTCATGTTATTACATATTCATGTCACATGCTCCATGTTCATGTTTTTATGCAATCATGTCATTTTAGTCCCTATGATCTATGTCACATTTCTTCACATTCATGTACTCATGCCATGTCCATAATTTCTTGAGTTAATCGTGTCACTAACCATGACCCATCATTCAAGGACGAATGATCCCAAGGGGAGATATTATAACACCTCATACCATTAAACTAGACATTTTCATAATTCAGGAGTTAGAAACCAAGATGGGAAGTGTTGTGATTAAATATTTATTTCAGTTCAGCGATCAAAGTTTTACGTCAGGTTATACGGATCACAAATAGAATGCACCGTAAATGGACCTCAGAAATCCAAATACTGTTAAGGATCACGGTGGAATTTTACGGGCCGTATAAGTTTTATGGACCGTAAATTCCACCATAAATATTTTACATTCAGTCGGAGGAAATTCAGTTTCTGGAAAGTGACAACCTATTTTACGGTCAACTTTCACGGAACGTAAATTATTTTACGGGCCGTAAAAGCCACTGTAAAAGTTGTCAATGACTGAACAATATCTAAGTCGCGTTTTTCAGTCTTTTTCATTCATTCTTCATTCTTCATTCTTCATTCTCCCAAGTCCTAGCATGAAGTTCTCCTCACATTACCCTCATAGCTCAAGGTAAGTCATTATCATATATTCTAACTCGTTTATTAATGATTATAAGCGGATTCTAAGTGAAATCCTTTGTTTCTAACCTAGGATTTCAAGAAAACCCATATCAAGGTTCGGACTTTTAGAATTCTCCTGCAAGATTCAGACGTTACTATGAGTTTAGGTGCAATTAAGGTATGTAGGGTTTCTATCCATGTATGGGAACATCATTGTTCCTCCCCATGCCATGTTTATCCATGAAATATGAATTTTCACAAGGTTAGGCTTTTATTCTAAGATCATGATAGTCCTAACTACATGCATTATTATATGTCCTGTCTATATTACTAATTCGCTAAGTGTATTCTCGATATTTCATTTGGATTATCATAAATCCGTCCATAATATGTGAATTTCCCTAATTTGAATTTCATGGGTTCTTAAATGCATGCTATGAATCAATATCATTCCATTGTATGAACTTTACATGTTTTCAGGTCTCTTGCAAGTTATATTACAATTGTACATGTTATACTATATCTATTTATCATGTTTACAAGTAAAGATTATGAAATCCATGGGCAGTTAAGCCACTCATATTCATGTTGATGTTTTGCGAGTTGCACAGATTACCGAGAAGGTTTAATACCTGAAACTACATATGCCAATGTAGGATAAGGATCGCTCCGCCCAATAAGGATGATTCCTTCATGTTATCCATTGCGGGTTATTGGATCTATTCATGTCATGTTCATGTCTCATACCCCAACAAGGTACTAGATGGCTTAGCTGGTCGGGTAGAAATTAGACGCCACATTCTCACATGGTGATTTCATATCGGTTATACTAAAGCTTTCCCACTTAAAATAAGTCACCATGTTTTACTATATTCATGTCAGATATTATACATGCTCATGGGTAGGTTATAGTTTAGTTTCAATTCCTATTATTTCATGTGCTTTGCTTATTCGTTTAGCTGTTTTATATACGAGTACAATATAAATATACTTACGTCCCTTTTGCTCGGGGCTTACATCTCACGATGCAGGTAAGGAGTTTCAGGATGACATATCAGTTTGCTAGGATTTCTCACATATCAACTATTGGTGAGCTCCATCTCATTTATCGTGTTATCTCCATTTATTTTATGTCATGCATCGTAGTAAAGGTATGTCGTGGCCTTGTCCCGATAAAATAGTTTTAGTAGTCAGACTCATGTTCAGAGATTTTATAGACTAGTCTAGCATGTCATGTCATATGTTCAAACTTATTATGGTTTCGAATTACTTCCGCTATTATATTTTCAGACAATATATTTTAGTACCCAGATCTCTATGTTTTAAATGATTATTTCATGATATTAGATGTCCATGTTGATCCAGCTAGCCATGTAATTCACTCGGTCATATGCAGTTAGGCACCGAGTGTCGTGTTACGCCCATGCCATGGTTCGGGGCATGACATTTATATACCATAATGGTATCATGGAGAACTGAGAGAGTGTCTCATTAAAGGCCTGAAGCAGTCCTCCATAATACCATCTCAGTATATGGTATATACCATGATTGTATCGTGGAGAACTAAGGAGTGTCCGATTGAAGGACTGAAATAGTAATTTATGATACAATCTCAGTATATGTATATAAGATGATGGTATCATAGAATTTTTTTTTGAAAAGTGTATTTTTTGAATAAATGAACATAATCCTCTATGATACCGTGTCAGTATATTATATACCATATGGATCTCATAGAAGGCTAATAAGAGTTTTTAAAGAAAAGAGAGAAGTCCTCAGTGATACCATAATGGTATATAAGAAATAAGGCGATGCCATATCAGTATCATAATTTTGGGGGCATCACGATAAATAATTTTGGGGGCAAGAAAGTAAGGGCCATTTTCGAGTAATTATTTTGCCTGCAGTGGCCATTTAACTTTCTGAAAATAATTTGGGCCAGGAAGGCCCATTTTATTTCCAAAACAGTGGCAATGACATGTGTTGTTTCCAAAAGTGTCTGATCTTGAATTTTTGTCCCCACTTAATAAAATTTCTAAAAATGATCTTAACTTGAAAAATTTCGCTGATCATGCATAAGTTTCAATTTTTGCCTATAAGACATAACTTGTGGTCAATTGAGCAGGTTCACTGTCTTGAACTTCTGCCTTATAAAGAAAAAACTAAAAATTATGTCAGATCGGCAACAGAAACAAAACTTTTGTTGCCGATCAGACACAAGTTTTAGCTTTTGCCTATAGAGCAGAAGTTGTAGTCAATTGAGCAGGTTCACTGTCTTGAAATATTCTAAACTTCTACCTTATATGCCTAACTAATTTATGTCCACACCTATGCCTGTTGGGCAACAAAAACTTTGCATAGCTTAATTATTAAGTGAGGCAAAAAAATCAAGACCAATCCTTATGGAGGCCATGTATGAAGTTAACCCTTTCTTTAGGACTTTACTTAGATTTGAACAAACTTGAAATATTCTTGTTACAGGACAACTTGTGAAAATGTTTCTAGTTTCTCTTACTACTTTGCAAGTTCAAAATGTTTTTCAATTGACACTACCAAGTGAGATGAAATTAGTCAAAATGAGTACTATTTTTTTCGTTAAATCGTTTGAATTCAGTTCAGAACTAAATGGATTACTATATGTGTATTTGATTTCAACTTCTATAGACGAGGTTAGCAAACGACTATACTCAATTAGAGCTTGTACCTAGGTGATTCATATAAAGGTTAAATGCATATCCAATGCATGTAATAGATACGAGCACAAAACCAAAAAGTAGACAACAAGTAATGATACAAATATGTTGGAAGTAAATGCAGAAAATCCTAATATCTCTATCAAGATACTTATTATTTGTGAGATATTTACTGTAAACTGTTGGGATTTTAAGGTGTGAATGGGTAATGAGAAAAAGTACCGTCTGAAATGCACCCAAAAAACACCTTTTGGATTGCACCTCTCCATCTCACCCTTTCATTCTCTATAAATTCAGAGGTCTTGCCTCAGATTGATACACCGAAATCTGAATTCTTTCTCCCCTCTAAATTGTTCTCTGCATTAATTTTCAAACAAAAATATACGTAGAGTCGTGTGATTTGCTCTGTTCATTTGAGTTCACCGAAGTTATGTAGATTCCTTAAGGATACACAAGAAACTTGTGGGCTCAGATTAATTTTTTGTTTATTTATATTCTTATTGAACTAACATTTATGTTTTCCTGATTTTCTGTTTATAAACACAGATACTAACATAAACTCTTTAATTTAATCTTTGTACAATTTCGAAATACTCTATTTATTCAATATATCTCCTTATTCAGTATATCTTTCAGGCAGTAAGGGGAAGAGCTTTCTTATGATCAGGCACCCAAAACAAAAGACGGAAGGACAAGAGAATAGATATAGTGTATTGCAAATACATTTAACAAAATTTCAAATACTCCTATTAACAGACAAATTTACACAAATCAGAAGTTTTATATCAATTAATACAGATAATGGAAGAAGCATTATTTCATAAGAAGAAAGTGGGCAGTCTGGTGTGCAACACATTCTGCGCTAGCGGAATTTGGGGAAGGACCGCATCCCCAAGAGAGAAAGTGGGCAGTCTGGTGCACAACACATTCTGTGCTAGCGGAATCTGCGGAAGGACCGTATCCCCAGGAGTGTGATATAGACAACCTAGTAATCTTTCTAATGCATTTCATATTTTTGAAAAACAGTATAAAGTCAAAACTGCAACCATAATGAAATATAGCATAGTAACAAATGAATAGATTAAAACCCCCTAAACTATCACTGTTTTTACGAGTTTCATGCCTAAATTATTGAATAGTTATAAAATTCCTTAAATCTCCATGAACAATATTCTCTCTGTCTCAATTTATATGACACATTTTCCGTTTTAGTCCGTCTAAAAAAAATGATACATTTTTTTATTTGACAACAATTTCAGTTTACACTTTACCTTTTACGCTTAACGAGATGATCTATAACCACACAAATATTTTTGACTTATTTTAGACCACATAATTCAAAAGTTTCCTTTATTTCTTAACTTCGTACCCAACCAAACTATATCATATAAATTGGGACGGAAGAAGTATTAAATATCCTCAAAGGAATATGATATGCTACGTGAACATCACACTCTAAAAGTTCCTCCAAAGGGTTCCAAGTGGCGGTACACATGAAAAAATCAATTTAATAGATTAAAACTCTAAAAAATATTATCATTTTGCGAGTTTCATAACTAAACTATTTAGTGTTCACGAACCTCCTAAACTACCATGAATTTATTCTGCTAGGTGGACTCTTTTTTATGTCTTTTCTTATCTTCCATGCGCCTCACAACATGTTATTCCAAACATTTTGTCACATATTTAATCAAGGGTTTTAATCTAAAGGAAATTATACTCTAAAAATAACAAAAAAACTCAATAATTTAAAAATGAAACTCACAGAACAGTGATAGCTTAGGTTCATTTTAAGTTATTCACTATAGTAATGACTAAAAGAAGTATATCACTTTCTTTGTTTCGATTTATATGACACATTTACTTTTTTAATCAATTCCAAAAGAATGATACATTTTCTTAATATATACTACTCCATCTATCTTATTTTAAATTTAAATTTTATCTTTTATACATAACGAGATAATTTATAATCATATAAATATTTTTAATTTATTTTAAATATAAAATTTAAATTATTTTTTAAATTTCATGTCACTCATCACATATGTATAGGGATGGCAATAGATCGGATCTGGATCGGATCCTACTAGATCCAGATCCAGATTCGTTTTTCATACCTGAATCCAGATTCGTCGGGTCCATAAAAATCAGATTCAAATCCGGATCCACATGTAAATTTTTTTGTCTTGCTAAGATTGTAACCTTGCTAAGAATTTTTTTTTGAACTGACAAACGATTTTTACTTAGCTAACAGTTTACTGTGTTTTAATTTTGAAATGTTCATATAGATATTTTATTCGTTGTCTCGTTTTGATTGTGAGCTATTAATTGAAAATGTTGGACAATGACAATAGTTGTGGAAAATGCTTACTAGTATTTCCACAATGCAGAATTTGCATGTGCTTGAAATCTTCACAAATGAAGTGAATATAATTTTAACTACTTGTCTATGGAGATATTAGTCATTCACTGATATAACATTGATTTTATTATCGAAGTTACCTCTTTATTTTTTGGTTTTTGAGTTAACGCGGGGATAAATTAAACTTGTTTTGAGAATTTAACTTGCAAGGATGTGCTTAGCAATTTTAAGAAAATACTTATAAAATTATATTATAGGTTATGAATATATTTAATAAAAAACGAATCCACGGGTCGGATCTGGATCGGATACGGATCTCAAATACAAGATCCAAATTCAGATCAGATCCGTAAGAAACGGATCCGGGTCCGATCCGGATTCGCCGGGTCCAAATTTTGAAGATACATATTCTATAAAATGAATCTGAATCCACCAGATCCGGACGGAATTCAGTATCCACCGCCATCTCTACATATGTACGTAGTGTAATTTGTCGTAACATAAGCCTGCCGAACGTGAAATAGTCAACCATGGAAGTCTTTGAGTAGAACAAAAGAATAGTTTGTCCAAAAAGTACCATTCTTTAAGCGTACTTTGGGGGCAAGTAGCAAATTGTTAATCAGTCCCCATACTACAAAAACAAATCTACACATTTGACTTTATAACTATGGCACAAGTGTAGATATCTCCCAATATCTTTCAGTTCCGTACTCCGATTTGCTTCTGCTCCGGCGCCGTCGATTAAATGTAGGGTCCACTGATGTTTGTGATAACAACTTCCATCTATTACGGTAAATTGAAATTTGGATTTTAATTCGATTTTTAGCTTGATTTAACTGAATGTTTGGGTTTTGGATATCTGTTGTTGATTTTGAGCATCTTGTTGTCGAGCTTGATCATTTAATCAACTACGTCTCAATGTTGAACTAGTTTAGATCGTTTACATCAAACTTATATTATTGTTCTGCTCTGCTCGGGCTTATTTATTTTTGTGCTTAATAATTTGTTTTAATAGTTTATACTATCTGTTGAAGGGGGTCTTGGTGTAACTAGTAATGTTGTTGTCATATGATCAGGAGGTCACGGGTTCAAGGCGTGGAAAAAACCTCTTACAGAAATAGAAATGAGCGGTAAGACTGCAGACCCTTGTGGTCTGGCCTTCCCCGGACCCCGTGCATAGTGGGAGCTTAGTGCACCGTACTGCCCTTTTACTATATGTTGCTTCATTTGCTTTGTCTATTGCTATTTTGCTGTCATATTTTTTCTTGTTTCAAAAACTTTTCTTTTGAGCCGAGGGTCTATTGGAAATAATCTCTCTATCCCACAAAGGTAGGATATGGTATGTGTACATCCTACCTCCCCAAACCACACTTGTGAGATTATACTGAGGTATGTTGTTGCTGTTGTAATTTGTTTGATTGAGTTTGAGGCGGAGCTTGATGCTAGGTCTTAAACAGTTTTGTAAGAGTTGAACTGAGCTGGCTAAGGTTTCGACTTGGCTCAGCTTGTGTGTGTATTCTGACAGCTCAGAAAGTATTGATGGGAGTAGAGGTTGTACTAAAAATTTAATTGCTCAGCTTTATATAAAGACACTTATGAGACCTCTTTTTTACTTTCTCGGCAGATTATAGGTTCAAGCTTTAGTAATCATCAAAAATTGAAATTACTTGTTGTGAAGGTTAAAAGTGTGTGGAAAGTTAAACAAGGGAACGAAATCTTTGTGTTGGATGCTCTTTAAAACCTCCCCACAATGACGGCTATGTTGTCTTGGGGAGCGTTGAAGATTCTCTAGACTTTTCTTGGTCACCAAGTGTAGTGTGTCCTGCTGGGAGTTGTAATCTGGCTTTTTAGAAAAAAGGGTCTAGAAAAGTGTGGCTGATTTGTTCTTTTACCAAGTAAGCCACACTATTTATTTATTGGAAGAAAACTAAGTATGCAAGGAATTTTGGCGGAAAAAACATACCAGCACAAGATGTTTGCGCTGACCATATATGAATGACATGTGTGTATTACCTTTTTTATTACTCCCTCCATCTCAATGTATATGAGAGTACATTTGGGGAGACAAATAGCTCTTTCTTTGACTATAATTTTCTCCAACTCTTTTCATAAATTGTGAATTATTAATTATACAGACTTATAATATTTTTTATGTAGTTCTCAACTATGTAAATTTTATTATAAAATAATCGAAGAATCCATGTTTGAAATTGAGTCAAAAGAGTTGTTTTACTCCCAAATAGGTCAACCCTCATATAAATTGGGATGGAGGGAGTACTAATTATGAATATAATTAGTTAATTCTTATGTATTCTCTCCTTGGTTTGTATTTGATGTTCCTCTTAAAGCCTTGGAGTAACTGGTAAAGTTGTTGTCATGTGACCAGGAGGTCATGGGTTCAAGCCGTGGAAACAACCTCTTGCAAAAATGCAGGGTAAGGGCTGCGTACAATAGACCCATGTGGTCCGGACCTTCCCCGTACCCCGCGCATAGCGGGAGCTTAGTGCACCGGGCTGCCCTTATTTTGTATTTTTAACTTGGTTTGGTACAAGCGCTAAGTTCCGGAGTGTGACGTGACTCTTTTTGTAGACATCCTTTTATGGAATGCAATAAAGTTTTAACCTTGAGGTTGAGTTTTAGGAAGGTAGATATATCTTGAATGATATCTTAACGCGTGTTACCTTGCTTAGGACATGTAACATGTCAACCCTTAACTTTATCTGGTTAACCATATTCTGATGATAACTAAATGTTGGTGTGCAGGTTGTAGCTCTTTGCAAGGATCAGCTTTTACCTAAACAGGGCAAGATCAAGGTGCGCCATTAGAAGTTCTTAGTTAGGATAAGTAAAAAAGAGATCCGTTATAGCACATCTGTCTATTTACAAGGGTCTTCTGTTACCTAACTGCTCAATCAATGTTCACCTGTAAATATCTAAAAGAGATAGCTAAATAAAATCAGTTATTCATTTCTTTTTAGAACATCGTACTGAGAATAAAGCTTGCTGCTGAGATTGAAAGTGCTTACTTGGTTTCTGTTCCATGGGTTTTAAGTCTCCTTCTAGGGTGAATGTTAAGAATTGATTAATATGGATAGGGATTTTGGAGAAGGCATGACGGGACAGCAAAATAACTTTGAACAAGCTCGTTATAGTTTTGTAGAGACTAGAACAGAGGTCATTGGTTCTTCAAACCAGAGATTTTTCCAGGATCCATCCAGTTCTATCAATACAGACATAAGACCACCTGATTTCACTGTACCAGTTGGAGCTAGACCTGTAATGCACTATTCCATTCAGACTGGCGAGGAGTTCGCTCTGGAATTTATGCGCGAAAGAGTTACCCCAAAGCAGAACCTCATTCCTCATGCTTCTGGGGGGACTGCTGGTGCAACTTCTGATATGGACCTGAAGGACAAACATGGAATATCTCACGCAGGTTCTGAAAGTGGATCTGATATTTCCATGATCGCTTCAGTTGGAAAAACTCGAGTTCAACATCACGAGGGGTCTAGTACTTCTGTAAATGAAGGGATAAGCAACCACCAATCTGTGCAAACTGGAACTAGAGCCTCATCAAGAAATAACAACATCCATGGGATTCAAAGCCATATGTCTTCTAGATCTATTACATCAACAAAGTTGAAATTTCTCTGCAGTTTTGGTGGTAGAATTATGCCTCGTCCAAGTGATGGGAAACTTAGATATGTTGGAGGTGATACGCACCTCGTCCATGTAAGCAATGATATTTCTTGGGAGGAACTCAGGCAAAAGATGTTGACAATATTTAACAATTGTCACACAGTAAAATATCAGCTTCCTGGTGAGGATCTTGATGCATTAGTGTCAGTTTCTAGTGATGAAGACTTGCAGAATATGATAGAGGAATGTAATGTATTAGAAGGTGATGGATCACAAAAATTGCGGATATTTCTCTTTTCTTACAGTGACTTGGACGATTCTCTGGTTGGTCTGGAAAATGTTGAAGGAGATTCAGAGACGCAGTATGTTATTGCTGTCAATAGCATGGACTTTGGTTCAAGAAGAAACTCCATTGCTCTGGCAAGCACTTCAGGAAATAACCTGGATGAGTTTCTCAGTGCAACAATTGCTGGGGAGAATGGTCAAGTTGCTAGGCATGTAGCAGGGGCTGATACTTCTGATCCAGTCATTGGCATGCCTCTAACAAGTCAATCTGCTCATGAAGGGGTGTCAATTTCATTACATACCTTCGACTCCAGTCAACCAGGATACTTGGGTCAAACTGTACATCATGGTGGCGCTGAATGGCAACCTATACCCTCTTCCATCCCAGTTGATAACTTCCCAGGTGTACATGGCAAAAGCCTGGTTCTTCCGTCTATGCAAGTGCAGTATAACCATGGTTATTATCCACCCAACTCTTCACAACTTACAGATAACTTTCTTATAAGTTCGGGACACGGTTACATGAATTGGAAAGGAGGTGTGGCTGTCGAGCAGTCTTATCGGAGCTCACATATGAATGACCAAGAAACACATGCCACAGTAGTGAATTTGAAAAGAGAGAACTCTCCCCGGAGGATGTTCGAATTTAGTAAAGATCAACCTCGAGAGAAGGAAGTGCCTGAGGAGGGAAATATTAAGACAGAAAGCTCGTTACAGAAAATAAATGAGCCTGAAGAAATGTGGCCTTTGGAATGCGAAAAAGTTGTTTCCTTAAACCCATTGGATGAATACGCCTCAAGTCACGTTTCTAGAGTTGATGTATCGACCTTCACTGCTGTGGCAGTTACTGGAAATGATGTTATACAATCTAAAATTAATGACAAGAGTCAGGAACAAGTGCAGAGTTCAGCATCTCCTGAAGCTGTTAAGGAAGAAAAACTTGATAGATTTACTGAAGATGGCTTCTCTGAATCTGGTAGAACTTCAAATGCTGATTATGGGGAGCCAGGGGCTAACCCACATGACATTAGCTACGAACAACCATCAATTCCTCCAAGGACTTTTTGTTCTGAATGGATACCCAGGGAACAGCCCGGCCTCAATCGTTTATCTAAATCTGATGATTCCGCTGCTTCACAGTTCATAATGACCCATGCACATTCTGAAGGCTCACAGCAGATCATAGAATCAGTTAATAAGTTGAACGATAGGAATGTGGCTCCCCAGACTGAGCATTTTATACCTTGTGGAAGATCTTTGTCTGCTAATCAACGTACTACTGCAGAGAAAGGGGTACAACTTCAGGAATCTCTAGAGTTGAGTGTCGGTGGAGAAGTTTCTGAAGCAAATCTCTATAAGCCTGAGCTGAAAGCTGCAACTTATGCAGAGAAAGTGAAATCTGGACTAGGTGATCATATCATAAGCAATAATGTCCAGGCTGAATCTGCTTCGGGGCAGACAGAGCTTCATTGTGATGATGCATCTGCAAATAGAGCCGAGGAAAATAAAGCAGCAGACCAAATACACTCTTTGGCTGAGAAAGAGTGTGAGGTTGGAGAAGCAGTTTCCACAGGCAGGCCCTCTGTTCCTGTTGGCACACTTGAGCATGGAAGCATTCTTTTTGACATTAATGACCGCTTTCCCCGTGATTTTCTCGCTGATATATTTTCCAAAGCGAAACTTATGGATGCTTTACCAGTGCCTGCCCCACTACACACTGATGGAGCTGGTTTAAGCTTTAATATGGAGAACCATGAACCAAAACACTGGTCCTTTTTTCAAAAAATAGCTCAAGGTGATTTTGTTAGAAGAAATGTCTCTTTGATGGATCAGGATCATCTTAGTCTGTCTTCTACTCGTGCAAATGTTGATGATGGGGTGTCTATGGATTATGGTTATCCTCCTTTCAAGGGTGATGGAGAAATGATAGATCATATGGACTCTCAGCTCAATATTGAAGCTGAATTCCAGCAAGCATCACCTGAAATCGTTGGCCCAGATACCATGGATTTGCCTTCAGAGTACAACCCTTCTCGAACTACTGACGTTCAAAGTATGCAGTATGATGTTGAATTGAGTTCGAAAATACTTGAATCGGGTTATCAGGTATTTTTTAGTGCAGATTCTAGCAGCATTATTTTGTTTCAATTTGAAATTATTGTTGTTTTCCGTTACACGTGCTAATATGGTGTAGTAAATCCTTTTATGTAACATGAAGGATGAGGACCAAGGGGCTCAGAATGCTGGCTTTCCCCTTAACAATCTCTCGCTTGGAGATTTTGATCCCAACTCCTTGCAGGTACTGTGGACTTTCCCTAGTAAATTTCTGATATTCTTTGGTTTCACCTTGCAATATGTATTTTTTGTAAAGAGTGGATCTTTGGCGTAACTCAACCCCAAAAGCTAGTGGGGTTGAGTTAGGTCCAAGATCTATTATTTATATGGTATTAGAGTCACACCCATCTCAATTCATTGTTTACCCGATGTTGGGCCCCATCATATATTGTCCAGACTTTAGATGTCCAGTCCTGGGCATGCGCGGGGGTGTTAATTCTCCCACATCGGTTGTGGGATGGAAATTTGGACTCCTTAAATGGACTTGGACAATCCTCCCCTCATATGCTAGCTTTTGGGGTTGAGTTAGGCCCAAGATCCATTCTTTACATGGTATCAAAGCCAGGCCCGTCCCAATTCATTGTTTCTGATGTTGGGCCCCCGTCTTATATTGTCCACGCTCCAGATGTCAAGTCCTGGACGTGCGGGGGGTGTTGAGTTCTCCCACATCGGTGGGATAAGTGATCCTTGGTCTCCTTATATGGCTTGGGCAATCCTTCTCCCTTTGAGCTAGCTTTTGGGGTGTAAGTTAGGCCCAAGATCTTGGGCCTTATATTGGTGGTTGGATATAGGTTATAAAAGATGCTTTCGAATTAAAAAGAGAACTAAGGCTACTTTTGGAAGTAAGTGAGACGAGACGAATAATGCTGCTCCAATAATTAGTTACTTATAGTGCATCACCGTTTCTTTTCTTTTTCTCTACCCTTTTCATTCCTTAAATTCTATACTAACAAAGTTCCTTAGAAAAAGAGATTCTATACTTACAAAGTGTAGATCAAGTCTAAGAATCTTCTTCACAATTAAGTACAAGATATAGAAAAGCTTTGAGTTTCTACTTTAAGGTCCAGAATGTATGTGCACAAGTTTCATCGGACAACTTATAATTTTTCTGAATCGTACTGTATGCTAAATCAAAATATATTAGATAGATTTTGGGTTTTTTTCTTGGGGACGTGTCTATTTCTCGTTGGTCTTGTATGTCACGTCAACAGTGGATGATATTCATACACTTTTGTTTGTTTAGAGCTATCAAATATGTATTCAATAATCTATCTCTATTTCCGGCGATCAATCTCTATTTCATTTTAGATAATCTATCTTACTTGGTGTTGTTAGTTTCAACCTGTGATTTGGATACCAGTGAGAAATTTTATTATGTGTGAGACACGATCAATAAAACTTATGTGAGGCTCACTCTTTGCTAGATATAAGTGTAGCTCCCACTGGTAAAATTTTCTACCCACGCCTTTTCTCCCTCTTTCACCCTTTCAAGTTTACTATTTCCTCTCCAATCTTTCTCAGATTATCAAAATAAAGAAAAAATTACTATAAGGAGCAATATATTAAAGAAATAATATGTTTTAGATACCAGGCCAATCTATACAAGATTAATTTATGCATCTTACCACTAACAATTAGTTTCTTCTTCTCACAACTGACCGTATTCTTAATCTCCGGCATAATTTCCATTAAAAAAATTCAAGTTAAAGTATCTTTGCAACTTTCAGAAATTAGTGGATAATTAAAGAATTCTGACTTGGAATGGGTGGATCGGTTGTAGAAATGCGTATACTTTGAATGAGTATTTAAAATTAGACAAGAAGCGGTATCTTTTGGATTCAAATTAGGAAAACAATAATGTAAGTTGATGTTTTTCAATAATTTAGACCACAGACAGAAAGCTGTGAACTTACCCTAGAAGGAAAGTCAGTGTTGGAATTTCAAAACCTGCTTGAAAAGCTTCACAATCAAACCCTTTCTGTAGAAAGTCAGGATATTTGGAGACAGGACTTAGACAACGGTGGTCGTTTCTCAGTTAAGACTTATTACGTTCAGTTGCTAGCTAGAGATGAGGTTCTTTTCTCCCACTTGACAGTTTGGATTCCTAGGGCGTCAAAAAAGTGGTCTTCTTCGCATGGTTGGCGGCTAGAGGTGCGATTTTGACCACCGAAAACTTGAGAAAGAGAAGGATCACCTATATTAGTTGCTGGTTTATGTGCAAAAAATTTGGAGAGGATGTAGACTTCCTTCTCCTACATTGCTAGATAGCGTTACAGTTGTGGTGGGAAATCTTGAGATGGTCTGGATTATCGTGGACAGGGACGCTTAAAAGATGGAAGAGAAGATACATGCTGTGGGGTATTGCTCCGTTAGCTCTTATGTGGGTGGTTGTGTGAGAAATAAGAGAGATTTTGATGGAAACGAAATTAGTTTTGTACATTTAAGGAATAGCCTTTAATCCTTAATTTCTTTTGATGCACCCATGAGGTTCCTATTTGTATTGAATGATGGGTGTCTTTTGTAGAGAACAATCTCGTTTTATAGGTTTTCTATTTTTTGGTATACCTCTTGAATGTGGAAGTTTTTTATTTTCCATTATTAATGAATATATTCCTTACTTGATCAAAAAAAGATAAGGAAAATCAATGTTGGAATCTCTATCTGGACCCTTCGATGCCGAACCGGGCAATTATCCTATCGCCTTCGCTGCATTACCAGATTTTGGGAACACCTAGAACGGGAAACTTATTTTCAAATCCAAAATCTAAATAAATTGATCCATTTTATCAATTCCCAGCAGGATAAAAAACCAAAAAAAGAAAAGAGACCCAAATAGAGAAACAGAAGAAAAAGTGCACCTTTTGGTGGAGCGGTGGGTTCATTCCTTCATGGAAATGCAGATGCTTTTGTTAGTTGAAGCATCTGGGACACGAATGGAATTTACTCAAACTCAGATTTTCAGTCAACTTAAGAAAATGTACACACAAACACAGCATTTACAGTTCAGTTAAATCCAGAATTCCCAAAGCACCCTTGTTCGTCCTAGGCAACTCCCATTTATATATAAAAGCAGCGTTTTCCTATATTTTCAAGAGAAAAGGTAGTATGGTTTTCTTATCAATGCTTTCATTTTCTTAAGAAATAAAGGTAGCTTTAAGCAAGCTTTATTTGCTTTAAGTTTTGTTGTTTTCTCTTTTTGATTGTGTGTGCCGCGGGGGTGGGGGCTGGGGGGGGGGGGGGGGGGGGGTTTGGAGGGCTTTAATTGGTATTTGCAACTATTCTTTTGTCAATCTTTGTTGTTAACAAGTTTTCATTCCATTATAGATTATCACTAATGAAGATCTTGAAGAGCTAAAGGAATTGGGTTCTGGAACATTTGGGACCGTATATCATGGAAAATGGAGAGGGACTGACGTTGCCATCAAGAGAATAAAAAAAAGCTGTTTCACAGGTCGCTCATCAGAGCAGGAGAGATTGGTGAGTTTCATCTCGAACTGCAAAAATTGTAAAAATTAAACTAACAGAAGCTAAAAAGTTATACAACCAAGTTATTGTTTGCGCTGTCTATATCATGGTAGAAGCTGTGAATATTTTCTTGTTGACTCTTGTTTTATGAGATTTAGCGTAAATTGTACACCGAATTGATATTTTGTATCATTTCAAGTTACTCTATACATCTTGAAATGGTTTTGTCGCAGTATAGAAAGAGACATGGAGTGAGTTTCATTGCAGTCTAGAATTTTATAAAAAATAAAACTTGTAGAAGCTTTAAGTATATACATTTTTTTTTTAACTGGTAAGTAAGAGCTTTTAAGTACATACATCGTCTATGCTTCTGCTTTCTTTGCACTAGCTATTTCATGACAGAACTTGGGAACTATTTCCAGACTCTGGAGTTTTGGCGTGAAGCTGAAATTCTTTCAAAACTTCATCATCCCAATGTGGTGGCATTTTATGGTGTAGTGCAAGATGGGCCTGGAGGGACTCTTGCCACAGTAGCAGAATTCATGGTGAATGGTTCTCTTAGACATGTTTTACTTTGCAAGGACAGGTGTGGTATTACTGGATAGTCCACTTCTTAAACTATTCTTTTTGTTCTCTTTTTTCTCAAGAAAACTTATTACTTTCTCCTCCCTACTCGAACTGTCCAGACACCTTGATCGTCGCAAGAGGCTCATAATTGCAATGGATGCTGCATTTGGAATGGAATATTTGCACTCAAAGAATATTGTGCATTTTGATCTGAAATGTGACAATTTGCTTGTCAACTTAAAGGATCCTTCTCGACCCATTTGTAAGGTGACCTTCAAGAATGTGCTGCTTTTGAATTTTTTCAATGGATTCTGCATTTACAAGAATGTGCTGCTTTTGATCTGAAATGCGACAATATGCTCTTTGTTTTTTCTATAGCATACAAGTCTGATGATTATCAGCTTATTAGACAATATATTAGTAATACCTTTCGAAAGTAGTAGATCAAAAACAGATAATATGCAGTTAATCCCGCCATGGTCCAAGCTATTATTGCCAAAATTTGTGATACAATCATCCATCATTGAGAATTTCATCTGCATACCAAAATTAAGCAACAAGTGGAATACCACAAGAGGATTTGTACCTAATAAAAATGTGATTTTTGTAATTGGTGCATGCTTTCTAGATGTCAGGTTGTCTTTTCTGGATTAATAGCTTAATAATGCATAAACGGAGTTTCTAAGCCCAAACTGTAAACAGCTGCTTCAGTCACTTTGGTAACCACTCATTATACTTTGTTACAAGTTTAACATGGCAATTCTTCATCAAGTAAGGGACAACAACGATGCCGTGTACGGATCAGTCCAAAGCTAATGGAAATTGTGTTCTGTGTAGGTGGCTGATTTTGGACTGTCAAAAATTAAGAGAAATACCTTGGTTACTGGTGGAGTCAGGGGAACACTTCCATGGATGGCCCCGGAGCTATTGAATGGTGGCAGTAATAAGGTTTCTGAGAAGGTAAGCTTTCAATTCCTATTTCTTATGTTAAGCTCTTCAAATGTGAACAGAAACTTGGTCTATTTTAGACATCAATTTTTTCACCTCTTGTGGGGGGTAGCGGTACTTAATGCTTATCAACTCAACATGCCGTTCTAAAATTTTTGCCATCTTCAAGAATCTAATGAATTATGTGCTCTCTTTTGTTCATTAGTTTTGCGCTTAAGCGTTTGCATTTAATAGCTTCTGTATTTTCTTGCAACACTTGTATTTTCCCTTTGAAATGTTGTTTCACCATAACTTTATCAGCAGGAATTTCACTTTTAAGATAGAACAAATCATGAAAAAAAATAATGTAGATGCACTAGTTGCCATTCATAATGACAAATTTTAAACTTTGCAGGTCGACGTCTTCTCCTTTGGGGTTGTGCTTTGGGAAATCCTCACTGGCGAGGAACCTTATGCAAATATGCATTATGGAGCAATTATAGGTTTATTTTACTCTATCCCTTCCAACATTTTGCTCTTGCTATTGCCCATTGCAGTTTGTGCTGCCATTGCTGTCTGCATCTGACAATTCAATTACTTGTCATATGCTATATTTCCTGCTAAGTGCTGCCTTAATAAAGGATCGAGGCAGAGTGTTAGAGTCCATTCTAGCAAGTAAGGAACAGAAGATTGCTTTTTCACCGGAAAGTAAAAGCACAATAGTATAGACATATTTAGTCAATATAGGCACTTCCAATTTTTATCCACTAATTTCTGAAGCAGCTACATTCTTACAAAAAAAATCAGTATCTAGAAATTCGTGATCAAACGTTGGGTCTTCTCAAGTCACTATGATGTTATACTATATCTGCAAGGCATTCTGTGAGTGCCAATGTTAATAGAAGACATTGAAGCTTAAACATGGTTCAACTATTATTAGTGCTTGTTCCTATTCCCGCTAATCTTTTACATAGGAAGCCACTTAAAATGTCACGTGCAGCTTAAACATTCAAGAAAAATACTTGGTATGTGGAATTGAGAACTAAAAGCGCTGAAAAGACAAATTATATAGTATTGGTGTGAAATGGCTCAAAAAGAGCGAACATATAGAGGATTCTTATAGCTGACCCCAACTATGTTTAGGATTGAAGTATAGTTTATTGAATGATGGAATCTAGAATAGAACACCACTTCCCTCCACCCCACTTCTTTACTTTCTTTAATTCTCTCTTTGCTTTTTATTGTGTTCCACTCCTCATTCTCATGCAATACCCCTTGTTGGTGTCCTTCCCTTTAGTTTCTACTGGTTCTAAGCTGTGGTAGAGATATAAAAGATGGTCCTAAAAAATAATCTAGTCTTATGTAAAAGTTGAAAACTATACAAATCACAGATCCAGTTTGGAATTTAACGCAGTCTTGTATCCTTTGTATTGTATGCAGGTGGTATTGTCAACAACACATTAAGACCGCCCATGCCAAGCTTCTGTGACACTGAGTGGAGAATTCTTATGGAACAGTGTTGGGCTCCAGATCCCGCCATCCGCCCATCTTTCACTGAAATTGCCAGACGCTTACGTGCCATGGCTGCCGCCTGTCCAACAAGACCACAAGCTCATCCAGCACGAAATCAGCAGATCAAGTGATGGTATGGCGTCTTCTTTCTCGGTATCTGTGCAAGAGTTTCTTCCAAGTATACTCTGTTTATTCTGTATCATTCAGAGAGAGGAGAGTGCCTCCTTCAGAGTGTGAAACAACATTGTCGAATACTAATGAGCGATTGCAATTTGTAAAGCATCATTTGTATCTATGATAAATGGAAATGTAACTTTGTCCTCAGAAATGCTTGGTGATATTATAAGTTTTAAGTGATTTTATTTTGTCTTTATTTGGAGTTTGCTTCGTTTGGCAACTAGAGAAGGGAGGAGATAGGGGGTAAGAAAAAAGCTGCTCCTTTTTTTGTTTGTTATACAAAATGCAAAAGAAAATCAAAAACGGAAAAGAGCATATGGATCTCCTCACTTCTGTACAAAGAGAACTACGGAAATTCCTTTCGTAATAAAGTAGGTTCATTATAACATCTATCTAAAGACAGGGTGCACTAAGCTCTGCTGTGCGCAGGGTCCTGGAAAGGGCCGGACCACAAGGGTCAGTTGTCTATCTATATTTATATCTATATCTATATCTATATCTATCTATACTATTCCAAAAGTGGGAAGCTCCAAATGTTAAAGTTGAATTACCAAATTGTCCATCAAAAGTTGAACGATCATTTTGCGCTTTAATTTAATAATATTCCTTTAATATTTTTGTATAAAAATGTAATTACACATTATAATAAAGATACAATGTGCACATTTATTTTCTGTACAAATTTTGGCCATTTACTCTTAATTATTATAGTCTTACGTTATGTCTCATCATAATACATTTGTGCAAATTTTTAAAGTTAGGTCATTATTTAATTACGAGTCATAAATCATAATTATTAGCAACTCTTCCACTACCTAATATGAATATTCAAGTAGAACACAATCACACATAATGTATCTGTTTTTAAAAAATTATGATATTTTTTGTATTCAGACCACATTCACGTAATATTTTATTTGGTGCATATTGGGTATTAAATTTTGGATTGGTTACATAAAGGTAATTAATTATCAATAATTGACTGCTCACTTGACCATTTAACTTCTTATTAATCAGACGTTTATATTTGTAATTTATATAGGAGTTCTTTGTCAAATTGGCAGAGATAAAGAATCATTTTCTGGAGCATATCAGCAACCTATTTTGCGAGTAATGGATCTGTGGAATCTCTTATTGAAGAATAACAAGAAGGCAAAATTTTCAGTTTGATATTTTTTTTCCTTCAATTTTCTTCCTTGTATTGAAATTACGTAAGGATACCTTCTCTCATTACATTTGCACATGAATAATATACTACTGATAAGAATATACGTGTGTAAATGTATGTTATAAAAATGCTTATGTATGTGAGTATATGTATATCATATATGTATGTATGTAAAATATGTGTTTTTGTGTATTTTTCATGACGGTGATATCCGGTCCAACTTAACCGCACTTAGAATTCAAACATAAGCAAATTACATATCTTTACACCATCAAAGAAGAGAAGAAGCTAGAATTTGACTCCTTTTTGGTTAGATTTGTCAGAAAAATTTCACATGACGTAGCGAGGGGAGTATCAGAAGAGTATAGAAGAATGAATGTCGGGGTATTCTTACAAGTGTAATGTTTTCCGGTGAAAATGATTCTAACCAAAAATACAGTTAGAGATTTGTATTCAAGGGGTTAAAGACAAGTAGGTTCTATCCGATATGGAGACCCTCTTAAACAAGTTCAGAGTTGCTAGCTAAGTTACGGGTATGTCGGATTGTATTCGAGGGGTTAAAGACAAGTAGGTTGTATTCGATCCGGAGACCCACTTAAATGAGTTCGGAATTTCTAGCTGAGTTACGGGTATGTCGAATTAAAATACAAGTAAAATACGGAAATAAGCAAGTAAAATGAACAAACGAACTAGATCTAAAAATAAACAATTGATGGTGTAAGAACAAGAGTTAAGAGTGATATATTTGCTTGAGAGATATCTAGGTTACAAGTGTGAGCTTAGAGAGAATATAATGTGTTTTACTTCTCTTCTAAGTCTTGTATGTATAAGACGAAACTTAGATTATTATGCCCCCCTAAAATTATGACGACGTGATCACCTTGACGTCAATGTGCCCATGCGCACCGCGACACTCTGATCTAGGAGGGCTGATGTGACAGGAGTTGTTGGGAATGGAAGACAACTGTAGAGATCCTTAGAGGCCGTTGGGGTTTTCGGAACTACCAGAATTCTTGTGTACACCAATGTTTCCGGAGGCGTTTCTACCCAATACATATAGTCCCCCACTTTTCAGGACCTTTGAGCTCATGGGATCGGGAAGTGGAAGAGTCTGTCAACCGTCAATTTTTGCATTCAACACATTGTCTCTTGGATATAGTGTAACAATTTAGTCGTCTATCTTTTTCTCACACACCTTCCTTTAGCATTAAATGCTTTGTTGCCCCTATAACGTCTACCTTACACGTGTCGCGCATCTGTTGATAACTATCATAGGAAAGAGATGTTGTAATGATGACTTGATTCTCTTTCATTTAAACCAAATGTTACCCCTTCTCTATATACCGCTTCCCCATAAGAACTCCTTTTCATTCCCTTCACTCTTTTAACGCTTCACTCCTTCAAATTTTCAAACGAACAGTCATCATTCATTTTTCTTTCTCAGCCAAATGTTGTTAACATGTCTTCAGATACTTCAGTTGTTGGTGGTGCCACCACACAGGCTCGGAGCCTAGCTCGCGGTGATTCAGACGTCCCCGTCCACAAGGTTCCAATCATGGATTTTCTGCCATCAACTAGCAGTACATCGAGGAAGAAGAAGTCTGGGTCTTCTTCTTCCGTTCAACAGGATAATGCCTATCTTCCTAGTAGCTTATCTTCTCTAAAAGACATCGTAAAGCACCCGGTCTCCATGGATTCAGACTGATCTCGGCCGGCTAGTTCATATAAATCTTCTGTTAGCGCCTGTTATCTGAGCCGGGTGTAGGTAGATTGCACTTGGACCAACATAAAAGTGCTCCTCCCTAGAGAAGGGGAGGATATTACTTCCTACCGCCAGGGGTACTCCTTCGTATACACATACCCTTTTTCCTTGCGGCTGGGAAAACTTATCGACCTTGTGATTTTGGAATTCTGCCGAAAGTACAAAGTGTGCCTAGCCCAAATTGGTCCGGCCTTTTTGAGGACGGTTACGTGTTTCCAATGTCTTTCTTCTCAGGTGGGAGAGGATTTCACCCTCGCCCACTTAATTCGCCTTTATTCTCCCAAAATTTTCAGGGAGGGGGTTATTCAGCTATCCTGCCATGGCCAAAATGCATTGATTGCTAATATTGATGATGACTCCGATCGTGGGTGGACAGAGAGATATGTCGTTATGGTGATGAGGGATCTGGTCAAGCCACTGGAGGCGCCCATTCCTGAGTGAGGGAATGTTGATCATAAGTATTTTGCTCATGCCCACTTTTATTATTTTGCCTTTCTTGATTCCAAACAATAACTCTAACTTTATTCCTTCTTCCTCTGTCAGCCATATCATGGACACCGGAACCCATGTCGGGTTTGGCCTGATGGGTCCAGAATATTCTTGATTACGCGCTCTCTTCCATCCGGACGTGGCAGGAGATCACACCAAAATATAATTGGAAGGGAAAAAATCACGGTATTCTGAAGGGAGCATCGATCCTGGCACATGCAGAGGTTTCTAAGGATCCAGATGCGGCCCTTCAGCAAATTGAGCAAGTTGTTTCTCAGTTAGGCTGGAACTCGAGGGTTACGAACTCTGTCGGGTCTAAAAGATTGCTATCTCCTTCTTCTCCTCCCCCGGCCAAAAGAATCAGACCGAGTGCAGAGGAGTGCGACATCCAGGGGTCAACCCCAATCTTTCAAGCCACCCCTCTGATGGCCATCAACTTGGCGTCTGATGCTAGTGTGGAAGAAGAGGATCCTGCCCCAGAGCTAACCTACTGAGGGACTAATAGGTCCAAAGATGAACTCCTACACTCATTTTCCCTTTACTTCTTCCCGAGTCAAGAGTACGACTCTAGGCCTCATTCCCGTTCCTTTTGTCCTGTCATCATCACGAGCTCTCATCGCTCCGGTTCTCAAGAGTGAGACCCCACCCCTTAAGGTACCATGCCTAAGTGTCGAACCGATGGTTCTAATGTTGGAGCGCGTAGCGAGGTCCTGTGGAACTCTCATGGATTGTGGCTAGTAGATACTTATCCTGCCCCCATCCTTAATCCCACAGCTCATCAGTAGGTCATTTTAACCGTTCCTCAAAAGTGTAACCTTCTTTCAAGGCCGATAGGGGTGACCATCTACTTGCGGCCTTTAGCGAGTGAGAAGGAAAATGAGATGATGGGGAGAGTCTCTGGCGACCGTTTGCTCAATGTTGGCACTCATGCGGCCATGCAGGTATGCTTTCTTCTCTCTTTTTGGTCTGCTATTTTTGATTCCGCATTGTGACATCCAGTTTTTTAAATTACTCCTCCTTAGGCGAACATTCTCACGATGGAGGGTCTTTAATGAAAACTTGCTGAAGAGAGGGAGAAGATGTTGGAGTACCAGACACTGCAAGAGCGACTCTAGGTTCTGGAGAGTCAGCTGATTTCAGTGGAGGATTTGGAGGCCAAGTTGGCCCAATCAGAACAAGACAGGAAGATGAGGAAGCTGCTATGTTCCACAAGGAGCTTCTGGATCTACAGAAGAAGTGTACCGGGCATCAGGAGCATTTCGCCAATATAGTTCAGAGGAAAATAGACATGGCCGAACGGATTCGGATCATGGGGGTTGAACTCGAGGCTTGTTATATGGACAAAACCTCTGCACAAAGAGCTCAGAATGTACTGGAAGTAAGATATAAGGGCCTATCAACTCGTTATAACAGACAGGTTAAGCACAATCAGGATCTGATCAAGAGCAATACTTCCCTCTGTGCGGCTATGTAGAAAGTTGATTTGTCCAACACAGATGCTAAAATTTAGAAATTGAAGCTAGATTTTATACTTGAAAAAGCACGCGGTGTACCAGGCTCATCGGCAGGTCCTCCAAGAGGTTTAAGAGGACTCAATAAATGTTGAGGCGGCCTTAGCTGATGCTCTGAGGGTAGATGATAGGGCCCATTAGGGTTTGCCTATGCGCGTCCCATCAGGGATCTTGCTCCGTCTTCTGATGATGAAAGTTGGTCTCACGAGGGTGAAAGAGAAACCCCAGCTGGATATGAGGAACATCCCCCTGAGGTCCCCATGGCTGAGAGTAAAAGCGAGAAAGGTAACGGGGAGAAGATTCATCCCAGTGACCCCGGAGATGCATGTCCCTGTTGGAAACGCTGATGCCTCAGCCGTTGATGCTTGGCTCATGTACTCTCTGCGTGAAGTTCTTAATATTTTTAGATATGCTTATTGGACTTTTTTGGAAAATAGTTTGTTTTTCTCTACTGGTATTGCCCGTGTTTTTGGGCTTTTTTATTAAATGTTTTCTCATAACAGTGTTTTTGCTTATCTCTGAATTGTCGAACCTTTACGCAAAATTTCCTAAGTCCTGTGCGTGAGACGTTTGATCATTGCTTGTCACTTTAGTTATGTTGGTATGCTTTGTGGTCGGGTGTATGAATTACTCGTTCCTTTAAAGTGGAGCACTTCAATCATAGGGATCCTTCCACCCAAGGACCCCCTCATCGGGACTATGCTCTATGGCGAATTCGAACGCTTGTGTTTGAGTTCCACGATTTGCATTTTATTTCTTCACAATGCGTGTGGGATTTTGAGCAATCACTTCCCTCATCAGGGAATATTACTTCCGACCGCGTATTTTATGATTGAGAATTTAAATTGTCTATTTCATAATAAAATGAGGCCCCCCTTTGTTTTGTGCCGACGAGAAGGATGTCTCGACCTCGTCTTATATTGGCATAAAGTTATATTTCCTTCACGCTCTGAGGCCAATAGGTCGTGTCGTGTGTTCGAGGTGGATATTATCAGGTCCGGAAGGACGCATTCGTACCAACAATGTTAGAGTGTAGGAAGCCTTTAGACAAGCTTATTCTTATATATTGTGTTCGATTTTCAGACCCGTGTACATGCATGTTCTTTTTACATAACTAAAGAGTACAAAAGAGGTGAAGGCCCTTGTCCTCTGTAGCTAGGAGCATATCGTTTCTCTTTGTGTTTGTATTTCCATGATGAGTTCTTTTAAGTAATACGCTTTTCAGTTGTTGCCTCGTTAAAACCTTGCAGACAAAAATCCATTCATGAAAAAAGTCGTTCAAGGAAAAAAGTGCAACACATATTTTATGATCTTCACTTTGATGTCTTCTGAGTTCGAAATTTGAGCAACCAATGCCAGTCTTGATTCCAGTCCCAGTTCTGTGATCATAAAAGGCTACGAGAAATATAAAAAAGGTAAAAAGAATGAATTCATACCTTGAGATTTTCAGGGTCGTATTGGGGCGACATCAGCCGCGAACTCTGGCAAGCTTGGCGTTCGTATTGCTGATCGGGGTTGATATGTCAGATCATATTTGCTTATCTCGATTGACCATTTTGATAATTGGCTCATAAGATTCCCCCCTACAATAAGGCCTGCAGCGGGGAATTGGTCACGTCAATCATTGGATGGCATTGGAAGTACGATCGCAGCTTCCTCGTGGCCATAACGAGGGTCAGAGCCATATTTTCTGCGTCCGGAGTTACTTTTCTCATTCTTCCCGTATGAGGGCAATGCTAACCAACACAATTGAGACAGTTACATAGTTGAGCAGTCTCACTATTTTTTCAGGTTTGGCCATTACATGAGGGCTATCCAAGTAAGCCTTGAGGTCCTATAAGCTTCGATCGCACTTTTGTGTCCATTGGAAATGATGGTATTTCTTTGTAAGTTTGAAAAATTCATGACACCGATCTGTTGATCGCGATATGAATTTTCTCAAGGTTGCGACTTTTCCTGTCAATCTCTGTACCATTTTGACGCTATTTAGCGCATCCAACATCTCTTGGATAACCTTAACTTTATGAGGGTTCATCTCGATGCCACGACCGAAGATAAGGAAACCCAAGAACTTCTCAGACCTGACCCCGAAGGCCTTTTTCCGGATTTAACTTCATGCCATGGCGACGTAAAATGTCAAAGATTTCAGCCAATGAGGCTAGGTGGGTCTCAGCTTCTTAGGATTTGACCAGCATGTCATCAATGTAAACTTCCATAGTAGGGTTGATTTTCTTCTCAAACTTTTTGTTCAGCAATATTTGGTAAGTGACCCCTGCATTCTTAAGACCAAAAGGCATTACATTGTAACAAATGTTACCATGATTAGTCATAAAAGAAGTTTTTTCCTGATCGTCCAGGTGCAGGCTGATCTGATTGTATCTGGAGTATGCTTCCAAGAAACCGAGCAACTCATGTTCAGTCGTGGCGCCAATCATTTGATCAATATACGACAAAGAAAATGAGTCCTTTGGGAATGCCTCATTCAGACCTTAAAGTCCATGCACATTCTGATCTTTGAGCCTTTTGGGGACCACTACCATGTTAGCCTGCCACGCGGGGTCCTCAACCCTCCTGGCTGACCCTATATTAAGTAGGCGCATTACCTCTTCCTTTACAAAGTGATCTCTGACCATCGATATTGGCCGCTTCCTTTGCTTCACTGGGTATGGTTTGGATCAGCGCTCAATCGATGAATAGTTATCTCCATGGGGATCCCTGTTATGTCAAGGTGAGACCAAGCAAAGTAATCTAATTTAGCTATTAAATAATGTAAAAATGCACTCCTAATCCCGGGCGAGAGCGCTGAGCCCAGGTATACCTTCTTTTCGGGATGTTCTTCGAAAATTATCACACTTTCCAGTTCCTCGATGGTCGAATCTGCGGGGTCTTTTTCTGACGGTAAGATGAATCCTTTCGAGATGACTAGATCTGAATACTCTTCCGCCACATGTTATTTCCTCCCTCTTCCAGGCATTTTATTTATGCTCGGGGACTGTGATTGCTATTGATCCATCTCTTGTTCTTGCGGGGTCGTTATTGCTAGCGCATCTTCCACTCGGGAATGGCCGCTACTTCCTCTGATTCTCTAATCCCCCCGGGTATTTGGCTCATCCGCTCATTCATTTCTCTTTCTACCCAACGCAATCCTTTTGTGAATACATTCAACCGGTCCATCGCGTCCTCATCTCTCTTTTTGTTGACTTCGGGTGAAACTGAGGCCTTCGCAGTATTTTGATTTGACGTCGGAGTCCCAGTTCTAGAATGGGTAGTTATAGCTGCCACCGCTGTCTCTATGCACAACATCATCTCATTTTGTGCTCCCAAGACAACCGCGATCATTTCCTTAGTGAGATATCCTCATTTATTAGTAGGTTGGGGCTTGCTGGTTTGAGATTTGGCTGAGCTCCTAGCCTCGGGTTTTTTTTTCGGGCATCTTTCTCTTTAGATTTATCCGAAGTTTCCTCATCGCACTCTTTCCTAGATGGTTTTAGCGAAGATCCGCTCTCACCACTTAGTCGCCCTCGTTCGGATTCCTCTTCTACCTTTGTTCCCAATGTTTCCAAATGACTTGCCAGGTTTCGATGTTCAGCAGGTATAGGTACCTCTCTAAGTCCATGCGATCTGTGAGAAATGGTATTTTCACCTGACATGTTTTTTAGTGCAGCTTTCCGTTTAGGGTTTTTCAAGATGATCAGCTACAGATCGAGACAACACCACAACTGTCTATCCCCACAGACGGCGCCAAACTATTTTTTGATGAAAATGATTCTAACTAAAAATACAAATAGAAATTTATATTCAAGGGTTTAAAGACAAGTAGGTTGTATCCGATCCGGAGACCCTCCTAAACGAGTCCGTAGTTGCTAGCTAAGTTACGGGTATGTAGGATTAAAATACAAATAAAATATGAAAATAAGAAAGTAAAATGAATAAACGAACTAGATCTAAAAATAAACAATTGATGGTGTAAGAACAAGAGCTAAGAGTGGTATATTTGCTTGAGACAGATCGATGTTACAAGTGTGAGTTTAGAGAGAATACAATGTGTTTTCCTTCTCTTCTAAGTCTTGTATATATAAGACGAAACTTAGACTATTATGCCCCCTAAAGTTATGACGACGTGAGCACCCTGACGTCATTGGGTCCATGCGTGCCGCGGCACTCTGATCTAGGAGGGCTGATGTGACGGGAGTTGTTGGAAGTGAAAGATAGTTATAGAGATCCTTTGGGGCCGTTGGAGTTTCCGGAACTACCAGACTTCTTGTGTACGCCAATGCTTCCAGAGGAGTTTCTACCCGGTACATGTTAGTAGTGATACAAGTGGTTTCTCTTGGCCCTCAGATGATAGTCCTATTAAAAGAATGTTTATCACCAATTTTTTCATAGTTACTTATCGAGGTTCCGAGCTATTCATTGATTAAGGTTAATATATTGTAGTCTCTTAATTTGCATCTATCTATAACTTTATAAAGTTTTAATACTCTGTTTTTTCTAATTTTGAATTCCTCTTATAATCTTGAATATTATTTAAATACAGTTTTTACACTGCTTTAACATTTGTATATAGTTGATTAACATTCGTTATAACTTTACTGAGGTTAGAACTTAGAAGTTGCTAGCTTCTTCTTTTCAGTTAGTTAACAACAAAGGCACTGCATTTTGCTTGGACACACGACAACGCAGGTATCCAGAGACTAGTCTATCTATATCTATATTATTTTAAAAACATGAATATAAATATTAGTTAACCAAAATATTCTTTAAATATTGAACGACTTTATACCCTTTATTAATTAGATATTTATATACCATCAGTGTACAAATATGTAAATGTATTTCATTAGTTGTCGAATCCAAGTCAAAAGTAGAATCTTAGTCCAAGTCAAAATCACAATGTTGATGATATCTTATAAAAACAAATTCCTAAAGATTATAGAGCAGATTGCATGAAACTGTTGAGCTTCTTGAAACTTAAGGGCACTTTCTAGGTGGAGTAATTGTAATCTTCTCATTTCAAAAAAAATTGTAATCTTCATGTGCAATGGAAACTTATCGACAAGAAAGTAAATGGATTTCCTATCATCATGTATTAGCTTCAATAAAATTATCTAATCAAACTCTCCCCTGTTAAGTATTATACAATACAATCTTTGATGTATATATTCTAACTTTACACCCCATGCTATATCAAACTTTGTTCTATCAAATACTATGGATACAAGGTTTTGAAAAGTATGCTGCAGAATAATGGAGAAAAAGAATTGGCGAAGTAGCACCTTGTAGGCCACAACCACATGAGTCATTGGTCTAATAATAAGGTAAGTAGTGATTACTTTTGGCCGAAAGAAACAATGAAATAATTAGTTGATGTAGATTTTTCTTTTTGTTAATTCTGATAAGCTTATGGTGAGAACGAGTATGAAACCCTAAATTTCAGTTTGATGTAGATATTGCTACAATAAATAACATGTGAAAATGAAAAAAATCATACCACTAAGTGTGAGAGTATTATTACAATTTGTAGACATCCCATAACTAAATTAATTAATTTGGGATTTATTTTTCAATTTCAGTTGCAATTTTATTCACGTGGGATATTCGTGCAAAGTACGAACACAGACTAGTCTATATCTATATCTATATTATATTAAAAGCACGAAGAGTCTTAGAAATGTTAATTGGATTTTTTGCCCTTCATTAAAAGACCGCGCAATAGACAAAATTGTCATTTATAATTTTCCTTAAATTATTACTATTAAATTATATATTATGAAAATACAAAATCAGACATTCATGAGGTCCTCCTCCTGAACAACTACGTAAAAGAAAATATAGTTCGAGTTTATTTCATTGACTACTTACCAATTAGGTCAAGTAATTGTTAGGTAATTTTAGAAAACTTAATAACTTAGAGATCTTTGCTAAATCTGATAAAATCTCATAGTTCCTTTTTTCTTTTCTTTTCTTTTTTTGGAATAAAACCCATAGTTGACCGACCGAAAATTTTACAAGGCCAATATTGGCTGCGTCAATTTCACCCACATTAGGATTTAGGAGTATTATTTTCCTCAATTCAAACTCTATTGTTTCTCAAAGTAGACAAATTTTCTATAAATATGTTTTATAACGGCAGTTAAAGAGTTCTCTAATGCTTCTCAAAGTTGACAAAGTTTACAATAAATATCTGCATTGAAAACATTAATTACCATATAACGTAGTATTGTTTGAATTTCGATGATTAGACTGTGCTTTATTTTTGTTTTAATTTTATATAATTTCTTAGTCTTCAGGATAATGAGTATTGACTTGATTTTTTATAAATTTTGTTCAGGTGAACACTAGAATCATCGTGTTCTACTAATGGAGGTTTACCTCAATCAAATAATTGCGATGTTGATTAAATTGATTACATAATATCTCAATTTTGGGGCAAAACTATCGATTTCAGTTTTCTTCTATCGCAAATTTCAGGTTGTCATATTCTATCCTACCATACTCCTTTATGTTATTGTTAATTTGTTACTGATAGAATAATTATATTAAATGTTGTAGTTATTTTAATTATTTAGTAATTAGTGTGATTGTATAGTAATTAGTGTGATTGATAATAAGAATCAATTGTATATGGTAGGTAGATTAGATAGCCTAAGTCTAGCCTGAATTATGGTTGTATTAGGGGTATATTACCCTCACTTTTGGAACAGAATACTTGAGGAAAATAAACTAATTATTTTTACATGGTATCAGAAAATTAAGGAAAAGATTCTACCCTAAATAATTTTCTCTCCAAATTTTCATCCATACTCCTCCCTCCACCACCGGCCGACCAGCATTTTTTGCATTATTTTTCTTTCTTCCATTATTGTTCTTCATTTCCCGGTCCATAATGTCTGACTCCAAATCCACATTTCATCCCGCCCTTACCGTTTTTAACATCAAAACACATATTTTCATCACTCTTGAGATGGAGAATGTTCACTATGCAACTTGGGTAGAGTTTTTTAAAATATGTTGTCGTTTCCACCGGATTATTCATCACATAATCTCGCCGGCGACTGGCAAAGGAAAGGAGTTAAAAATCGATGATGACAAAGAACTTTGGGAAACTCTTGATGCCACAGTTGTTTCATGGATTTATGCAACTATCTCTAGTGATTTTTGCATACAATAATGGAACCCGATTTTACAGCAATAGAGGCTTGGAATCGTTTGCGGGATATTTTTCAAGACAACAAAAATTCCCGAGTCGTCACATTGGAGCAAGAATTCTCCACCACTGATATGGCAGATTTTCTGAATGCATCGGTGTATTGTCAACGCCTCAAAGTCTTGTCGGATCAACTCAAAAATGTTGGTTCGCCTGTTACCAACAATCGATTGGTTCTCCAATTGGTTGCCGGTCTTACCGACGCGTATAGTGGCGTGGGAACGCTTATCCGACAAAGCAATCCTCTACCACTTTTTTATCAAGCCTGTTCAATGCTTATTCTTGAAGAGACGGGTTTCGCCAAAAAGGCCGCAACCATTTCAAATTCCGCCATGGTTGCCAATGACACTACCACCAACTTTGAGCTTATACAACAAAATTGGGGACAAAAAAGACAAAACGGTGGTAAAAATCGAGGTGGAAATAACCGAAATGGCAAAAATAGTGGCAACCGGGATTTCGATGGCGGAGTTGGCGACAAAAACGGCGGCCAGCAGTGGCAGCCCCAGCCACAGTAGGGCGACAACCCAAACCAGTGGGTCTGGCAGTGGCCTTGGGTTGTGCCACCTTGCCCTTACCCGTCGGGTAACTGGGCCAGGTCTAGTCCAACGCCTACTAGCCAGGGGATGGGTTACCAGCAACAGCAGCCCATCTTTAAGCCACACAACTTTGGGCCCAGAAACAGTACATGCAACAATTCCAGCAACTTTGGGCCACTACCGACCAGTGGCAGGAGGCCCATTCGGCAGTGGCAAGCCCAACGGTTATTGAGTCCGCCATGCACACCCTTGGACTTAATCCGCACGAAGCAAATTTGTATATGGACTCCGAAGCGACGTCACATATGACGTCCTCCCAAGGTAATCTCTCGTCCTATTTTAATTTGAGCAAAAATAATGGTATAATTGTCGGAAATGACCATTCTATTCTAATTTGAGGTTATGGTTCTACTAAATTGTCACCACCAAACCCACCATTAATTTTACAGAATGTCCTTCATGCTCCATAATTAATCAAAAACTTGGTGTCAGTTAGAAAATTTACTACTGATAATTGGGTATCAGTTGTTTTTTACCCTTTTGGATTTTTCGTGAAGGATTTTCAGATAGAGACACTTCTCATGAGATGTGATAGTCAATGGGAGCTTTATCCAATTACATCACCAAACCAACCAACCAAGTTACCTTCCACTTTTGCTACTTTTGCACCCTCGTTATGCCATGAACGTTTGGGTCATCCGGGGCACCTATTTTAGCCTCTTTCAAACAAAATAATTTTATTTCGTGTACTCAAACACGTAATTCTAATATGTGTTGTTCATGTCCACATGGGAAACATGTTCAATTGCCATTTGTTTCATCTAATTCGTGCACATTTATGCCATTTGATATCATCCATTGTGATATTTGGACATCACCCGTTTTGAGCTCTTCAGGCTATAGATATTATTTTTTATTGCTAAATGACTACTCTAATTTTTTGTGGACATTTCCCTTGTCAAAAAAATCACAAGTCTTTTCCACATTTCTCGTTTTTAGAGCATTCATCCAGAAACAGTTTGAATGAGATGTTAAAAATATTCAATGTGATAATGGTAGGGAGTTTGATAATAGGCATTTTTGGAATTTTTGCAATTCAAATGGTTTAAATTTCCGCCTTTCATGCCCACACACATCCTCACAAAATGGAAAGGCGGAACGAAAAATCTGAACCATCAATAACATTATTAGAACATCCATTGCCCATGCCACACTACCTCCATCTCTTTTGGCATCATGCACTACAAATGACTACGTATTTATTGAACATACTGCCTCACAAAAATTTGTCATATCAAGCCCCATTAAAAATCCTATACTTGCGGGATCTTATTCTCACTTACGGGTATTTGAATGTTTGTGCTATCATCTTTTTCCATCCACCGCCATCAACAAACTACAACCTCGATCTACTCCTTACATTTTTGGGTTATCCTTCCAATCATCGAGGTTACAAATGTTACGACCTCTCCTCTAATAAAATCATTGTGAGTCGTCACGTCCTCTTAGATGAAACCACTTTCCTATTTACAAAAGTGCATGTTTTCGGACCTCCTACCTATGATTTTCTAGATGATGGCATATCCTCATATTTGACTCACTATCTATCGGGCCCCACTACCACTGTTTCGGCCAACCCAAGTTATTTGGGTGAACTGGGCCTAGCAACAGTCGCCCATAACCACAGTTTCGACCGACCCAATTCACCCAAATAATTTAGGCTCAGAAATAGTGGCCCATTCTCGGGCAGTTACTGACCAGCGAATTGGGCCAGTTTTATCAATATTGGGCCCAATTAATGCTGGTAATTCTAGCCCAGCTTCCACTGTTCCAATTTTGGCCCCACTTCCAGCCCCTCTGCCCGTCATCCGTAGTCAACACGACATTGTCAAACCCAACACCAAATATAGCCTACACACCCAAGTCTCAAAATCACCATTACCTCGTAATCCAGTGGCAGCCCTTAATGACCCGAATTGGAAATTGGCTATGGATGATGAATTTAATGCTCTTATTAAAAATAAGACGTGGTACTTGATACCATATCCCCCTAATGCTAATATAATTCGGTCTATGTAGATTTTCAATCACAAAGAAAAATCTGATGGTGCTTTTGAGCGACATAAAACCCGTCTTATAGGTGATGGGAAGACACAACAGGTTGGTATGGATTGCGGTGAGAAGTTCAGTCCGGTGGTTAAACCGGCAACTATCAGAATAGTCCTTAGTCTGGATCTGTCAAAGGCATGACCACTTCATCAGTTAGATGTCAAAAATGTCTTTCTTCATGGTTAACTACATGAAACTGTTTACATGTACCAGCCTTTGGGTTATAGAGACTCTAAATATCTCAAACATGTGTGTATGCTCAAGAAATCATTATATGGGCTAAAGCAAGCCCCCAGGGCATGGTACAAGAGGTTTGCCGACTTTGTCTCACATATTGTTTTTTCCAACAGCCGTTTCGATCACTCTTTGTTTATGTAACGTTAGGGTAATAATATTGCTTAGATTCTATTATATGCGGATGATATTATACTAGCCGCCTCATCAGATGCTCTTCGCAAGTCCATCATGTCACAGCTTGGTTCTGAATTTACAATGAAAGATCTAGGGTCACTACACTACTTTCTAGGTATGGTCGTGACACGTCATGCATGTGGTTTATTTCTATCCCAAAAGAAGTATGCAGCTGAGATTGTTGAACGTGCTGGCATGTCCTCCTGTAAATCTTCGGCAACTCGAGTGGACACTAAATCCAAATTGAGTACATCATCCGACAAACCGTTTGCCGATCCGACACTCTACCGCAGCTTGGTAGGGGACCTGCAGTATTTGACATTCACCAGACCAGATATTTCTTATACTGTGTAATAGGTGTGCCTTTTCATGCATAATCCAATGGATGATCATATGCATGCTCTCAAACGCATTGTGCGGTACATTCAGGGCACTCTAGAGTATGACCTTCACCTATATCCATCGTCGACATCCTCACTTGTCGCTTATACAGATGCCGACTGGGGAGGGTGTCCAGACACTAGACGCTCCACGTCTGGTTATGGTGTGTTTCTTGGTGATAACTTGGTATCTTGGTCCTCGAAACGGCAAGCAACCTTATCCAGATCCAGTGCCGAAGCAGAATACCGAGGTGTTGCCAATGTTGTGTCTGAATCATGTGGGCTTCGGAATCTTCTCCGCGAACTCCATTGCCCAATTTCGAAGGCCACATTAGTATACTGTGATAATATCAGTGTCATCTACCTCTATGAGAATCCGGTCAATTACCAACGCACTAAACATATTGAGTTGGATATCCATTTTTTTCGTGAAAAGGTCTCACGCGGACAAGTTCGTGTGTTACATGTCTCGTCCCGCTATCAAATTGCAGATATTTTTACTAAAGGTCTTCCGCTGATTTTATTTGAAGATTTTCGAGACAGTCTCAGCATACGTGTACCTCCCTTTTCGACTGCAGGGGAGTGATAGAATAATTATATTAAATGTTGTAGTTATTATAATTATTTAGTAATTAGTGTGATTGTATAGTAATTAATGTGATTGATAGTAAGAATCAATTGTATATGGTAGTTAGATTAGATAGCCTAAGTCTAGCTTAAATTATGGTTATATTAGGGGTATATTACCTTCACTTTTGGAACAAAATAATTGAGGAAAATAACCTAATTATTCTTACAGTTACAAGTAATTGTGTTATATTTATATGCTTATATATAATGTAGTTTTTTTTCTTTACCTTATTCTTTTGGTGTATTTTCGTGTATTAATACCAACATAATGGCAAAATTTTGTTCGTTGCATTTAATTTTGCTCCTTTATTGTTAGGGTGTCAAGGAAGTGAGTTATCATGTTCCTCTTTAATTATAACCCTAAGGTGAGTTATCATGTTCCTCTTTAATTATAACCCTAATATTTATGAATTTCAAATCAAGTAAAATTTTGATTATGAAATCTTTTCATATTTTATCTAAGTAAGAATTTTTAATATTTAGAAATTCTGAATCGAACAAAATTTTTACTTAAATAATTTTTTCCTTGTTTTTTGCTTTTCAATTTGTTTAGGTTAGTTTCTTACGTCTATAGTTATTTATGATTTTTTTTATGTTAGTTTAGTTTTGGTTTGGAATGAAGATTTGTGGAATTCAATTTAAAACGTCACAGCAGAATCTAAAGAATGCATCTTGTAGAACTTTGAATGAAAAAAATAAGAACTGTATATACTTAAGTTATATTTATTCAAATATAAAATTATTTATGTCTTCTTTACTTTTATTACAAATTTGCTTTAAATTTTTTTATTATAAAAATAATTATTTTATGATAAATTAAAATATGATCGACATTATTTCTTACAGAACATAAATGAATCTTAAAACGTAAAGAAGATGAATGGTGATTTACCGAAGAGAAAGTTGAACAATTATCAAGTCAATAACACAAAGTGATAGGAAAAAAGACCATATTTATTTATTTATTGGTTAAAAAAAGGATCAAATTTAATTAAATATCTTTCAGAAAAAGATGTCACGTAAGATATCTAAATTACAGAATTAATAGATTAGACAATGCTAAAGTGACAATAAAAATTGATAATTTGAAATGAAGCAATATACACATACTTTATTTATTGACTTGATACGTTTATTAAAAGCATGAAGGATTTTAGAAATATTGATTAAACATTTTGTCCTTCATTAAAAGACTCTACAATAGATAAAATTGTCATTTATTATTTTTTTATATTTAGAATTTTAAAATCAATTTTGGTTATTAAATATTTTCGTATTTGGATTATATATATGTCTTAAATATGTAAGACTCTAAAATTAGTAGTTTACCTTACAAAAAATCCTTCCTTATAAGATTTGGTATTTCCTTAGAATTAACTTTTAAGTTTAGGACTCTTCTACCAGAAGTCCAAAACTGCCGTAGGCTAAAAGGAAAATAATAGGATAAGTTTCACTAATTAATACTTACTACTTTAGTTTTAGAATGCCTTAGGCTAAAAGGGAAAAAATACGTTAAGGTTTCTCTAATTGGAGTTTATTTTATCTGTAGCCGACATACATTTACCGTCATTTTAAGTTCACTGTTTAAAGTGGTTTTTGATTTTATCATTAACCTAAATGTGTGAATTTATTATGTGTTTTGTGTGACTTTTGAGTTTCTTTTTTTTTTCTTTTATAAGATACAAATTATCACGAGAGCATATGACTTTTAACGAATTTTAATAGGTACACTGCAAAAGTAAAATCTGATAGCGTCTATGACTTTAATTGGTAAAATAGTAAATAATAATTTTATCTATTGCAAGCCTTTTAATAAAGGGTAAAATATTCAATTAACATTTTCTTGTGATTTGAGGTAAATTTTCTATATCTTTAGTTCGTTTTTGAAGTTATACGCTAATAAATAATCATATATTATTGATTGACAATTGCTAATTGAAAAATTTATCAGTTGTCATTTTTGTTTATAATTTCTCATATATAATTAATAATTTGAACTATAGGAAGAAGGAAAAGAAAAGGGAATCTAGCTTTCTTTATTTATATTCACATTATATTAAATGTCGTTTGGCTTTTTTACACTTTAAAAATAAGTTGATATAGACCAAAAAATTTAGCTACTAACAATTTAGCAACTGATTAATAACGAAGTTCGTAGATAAATTTATTTTTTTTCTGTAATATTGTTGTCAAATGAGGTATGTGTTTTGGTCACGCACAAAGCGCTCACACTAAACTAGTTATACTAGAAGTAGGAAGCCCCAAAGAGAAAAGTTAAAATATGAGAATACCCTGAAAAGTTGAACAACGAGTTTGCCCTTCACCACAAGAAAAATGAAAAAGTAATTTATTAAATTTTAATTTTAGCTGCATTGAATTAGATAAATGAGGAAGATTGTTTTATCTTCCCATAGTTATTGCAAGCAACTGCAATTGTGCAAACCGTAGCCTTCTCACATTTCAATTCGATTTGTTTTGTCCTTTGATCTTTCCGGTTACAACAATTATATGCAGCCTTTTCACAGCTTTATTGCATTATATAAGGTGCACAGTAAAAGTACCAAATCACTTTATCCTCGTTTTCTTCTTCATCTCAGAAATTCTCTTGTATTCCATAAAAAGATATTGTTGTGTATTTGCTCAATACTCCATCCGTCCCATATTACTTGGCCATATTATTAAAAATATTCATCTCAAATTACTTGGCCACTTTCTAAAAATAAGATAGAATTAATTAAGTTTTCTTATTTTCCCCCTAACATTAATTATTTTTTAAAGTAACCAATATTGATTGGAGTGTAATTAATTGAATAGAAATTAAGATTATATAGTAAAAATACCCTTTTTATTTATGATTTCTTAAAGGACGTATAATGAAAAGTGGCTAATTAATATGGGACGCTGGGAGTACCATTTAAATATGTATATTTATTTATTTCCTGTCAGACCGGTTCATAATTAGTAGACTGCATATTGTTGAAGGGATTGTAGTTATGAAATAACGTATATTACAATATTAAATTTCTGGGATTTGATTCATATGGCTCTTTGCCAACAAAATGCATACCATATATTTCTGATATATGTTGTATAGGGCGGAGTGTTGGTCAATCAAGATTGCGCACATCCAAAAGATTAAAGTTGCAAAGATGAGGATGTTGAGATGGATGTGCGGACATACAAGGAGGGATAAAATTAGAAATGATGATATCCGGGACAGAGTGGGAGTGGCCTCAGTAGAGGATAAGATGCGGGAAGCGAGGTTGAGATGGTTTGGGCATGTGCAGAGGAAATACACAAATGACCTAGTGCGGATGTGTGAGAGGTTGGCTATGGACTGGTTCAGGAGGGGTAGAGGTAGGCCAAGAAGTATTGGGGAGAGGTGATTAGACGGGATATGGCGCAGGTGCAACTTACTGAGGACATGACCTTAGATAGGGGGTTATGGAGGACACGAATTAGGTTAGAAGGGTAGTAGGTAGTCGAGCGTAGTCCTACTCACACTTGCAAACTGGTAGGAATAGTGTTTTTATTGTAGGCCTGCTTAGCCTATCATAAAAATAGGCACTATATTGCATTATAGTCACCTGTAGCTGGTTTTCTGTTGATATATGTCCTTTAGTATACCTTGTTTAGCTTATTTACCTGAGCTAGTTAATGCATACTTTTTCGAAATGCGCTATCATGACTTATTCATTTTTTATACCAGCAATTTTCATACTGCTTTAATTTTTTCCTAACCGTTGCTCTTGCTTGCTTTACTCTTGCTTTGGTTTTTCTTTGCTTGTGCTTATGCTATATCTTGAGCCGAGGGTCTCTCGGAAACAGCCGCTCTATCTACCAAGGTAGAGGTAAGGTCTGCGTACACTCTACCCTCCCAGACCCCACGTTGTGGGATTTCACTGGGTATGTTGTATATTTTTTATATTCAAAGGAAGAAGCAAAGTGTCAGATCTACTAAACAAGTTTTGGATTCAATTTTGGTGGTCAATAGTTCACGTTTTAATAAATATCACAATTGGCAACAACAACATACCCAGTGAAATCCCACACCGTGGGGTCTGAGGAGGGTAGAGTGTACACAGACCTTACCTCCACCTTGGTAGGTAGAGCGGCTGTTTCCAGGAAACTCTCAGCTCAAGACAACGCATAATCACAAGCAAGGCAATCAAAACAAAGCAAGAGTAAAAAGAGTAAAGCAAGAGAAACGGTAAGACTCAAATAAGGAATTAAAGTAGTATAAAGTGCAATCAAACAAAAAATAGCAGTAGCTAACACAACTAAATAAGCTAAACAAAATACACTAAAGATCATATAGCAACAGAAATCAAACTACAGTGGATTATAAAGCAATAACGTGTCTATAAGTGTGATAGGCAAATCAGGCCTACAGTAATAACACTACAACTATCAATTTATAAGCATAAGTAAGACTACGCTCGAGTACCTACTACTCTTCTACCCTAATTTGTGTTATCCACAACCCCCTATCTAAGGTCATGTCCTTAGTAAGTTGCACATGCGTCATATCCCGTCTAATTACCTCTCCCTAATACTTCTTCAACCTACCTCTACCACTCCTGAACCTGTCCATAGCCAACCTCTCACACATCCGCACTGGGGCATCTGTGTCTCACCTCTACACATGCCCAAACCATCTCAACCTCGCTTCCCGCATATTATCATCCACCGAGGCCACTTCCACTTTCTCTCGGATATCATCATTTCTAATCATATCTCTCTTTGTATGCCCACACATCCATCTCAACATCCTCATCTCCGCAACTTTTATCTTTTGTATGTGCGAAGTCTTGACTAGCCAACACTTCGCTCGATAAAACATAGTCGGTCTAACCACCACCCTATAGAACTTGCCTTTAAGTTTTGGTGGCACCTTTTTGTCGCACAAGACTCCAGATGCGAGCCTCCATTTCATCCACCCTGCCCTAATACGATGTGTGACATCGTCATCAATCTCTTCATTCCCTTGGATAATAGACCCTAGGTACTTGAGGCTTTCTTTCTTTGGAATGACCTGAGTACCAAGCATTACCTCCACGTCTGTCTCAGGGTCGCTCCCGTTGCTGAACTTGCACTACAAATATTATGTCTTGGTCCTACTCAACCTGAACCCTTTAGACTTTAGAGTCTATCTCCAAACCTCCAGCTTGACATTCACTCTGCTGTGAGTCTCATCAATCAAGATTATGTCATCTGCGAATAACATACACTATGGTACCTCCCCTTGAATTTATCACGTCAGTCCGTCCATCACCAAGGAAAATAGGAATGGGCTAAGAGCTGATCCCTGGTGCAGCTCCATCATCACTAGGAAGTGCTCCGAGTCTCCTCCTACTGTTCGTACTCTAGCCTTGGCTCCATCATACATATCCTTTATCGCCCTAGTGTATGCCACATGTACGCCTCTAACCTCCAAATATCTCCCTAGAACCTCCCTACGGACTTTGTCGTAGACCTTCTTGAGGTCGATGAAAACCATATGTAAGTCTTTCTTCCTCTCTCTATACTGCTCCACCAACCTCCTAATAAGATGAATGGCTTCGGTAGTCGAACGCCCCGGCATGAATTCAAATTGGTTCTCGGAAATAGACACGTCTCTCCCCACCCTCGTCTCCACGACTCTTTCTCAAACTTTCATAGAGTGGATCAACAACTTGATACCCCTATAGTTGTTGTAACTTTGGATATCACATTTGTTTTTGTACAAGGGAATCATTGTACTCCACCTCCATTCTTCGGGAATTTTTGTTGTCATAAAAATAATGTTAAACAACTCAGTCAGCCACTCCAAACCAGCCCTGCCTGCGCTCTTCCAAAATTCAACTGGGATCTCATTAGGCTTGGTCGATCATCCCATGCGCATCCTGCGAATAACACCCGTAACCTCCTCAACCTTAATGCTTCTACAATACCCAAAATCCCTGTGCCTACCAGAATGCTCCAGATCTCCCAGCATAATGTCTCCATCTCTTTTTTCGTTTAAGAGTTTGTGGAAGTAAGATTGCCACATCCGTCTAATATGCACTTCCTCCACCAGTACTTTGTCGTCCTCATCCTTGATGCACCTCACTTGATCTAAGTCACGGGCCCTCCTCTCCCTTGTCTTGGCTAGTCTGTACAACTTCTTATCCCCGCCTTTCTCCTCTAATTCCACATACAGGCGTTCGAAAGCCGCTGTTTTCGCCGCTGTAACCGCTAGCTTTGCCTCCTTCCTCGCCATCTTATACAGTTCCCTATTCATCCACTTCTCCACCTCATCTCTGCTTTCTACTAATTTCACATACGCCACTTTCTTCGTTTCCATCTTCTCTTGAACTTCACTATTCCACCACCAGTCCCCTCGATGTCCACCATGATAATACCGCGAGACTCCTATCACTTCTCTAGCTACCTCACGAATGAAAATGACCATCTTGTCCCACATACCGATCACATCCCCACTACTCCCCCAAGCCCCCTTTGCTATCAACCTCTCCCCCATCTCTTTTGCACTAGTCATGGTCAAACTTCCTCATTTGATTCTTAACCTGTCATCTACAACCCACCTCTTCTCCAACTCGATATCCAAATCCATTACCAAAAGCTTATGTCGGGTTGTAAGATCCTCCTTCGGAATAACCTTACAGTCTTTGCAAAGACCTTTGTCAACCTTCCTAAGGAGCAAAAAGTCTATCTGAGTCTTAGCCACTGAACTACGGAAAGTCATTAAGTGTTCCTCCTTCTTCAGGAATCTAGAATTGGCTATCACCATACCACAAGCTCTAGCGAACTCCAAAAGTGAGACGTCTCCCCTATTCCTAACCCCGAGTCCAAATCCTCCATGTATGTCGTCATAACCCCTTAGAAGTGACCCGATATATCCATTGAAATACCCTTCTACAAATAACTTCCCAGTGGGTGGTATACCTCCTACCACTTCGTCTAAATCCTCCCAAAAACATCTATTCTCCTCCTCGTCCAAGCCCGCTTGTGGTGCATAAGCACTAATAATGTTCATAGTGAACCCTCCAACTACCAACTTAATCGCCATCATCCTGTCATTGACCCTCCTCACCTCTACCATCCGATCCCTTAGTTCGTTGTCTACCAAAATGCCTACCACATTCGTATACTTCGACCTACCGGAGAACCATAACTTATACCCGTCTACATCTTTAGCCTTAGGTCTTACCCATTTGGTCTCCTGGACACATACTATATTAATCTTCCTCTTCTTAAGAATATTAACTAGCTTTATGGCCTTCCCCGTTAAGGTCCCAATATTTCAAGACCATATTCTCAACCTAGCATCTCCCTTACCCCACTTACCCCCTACCCCTTGCCCCCGTCCCCGACCGAGAACATGACTCTAGTCTACCATCATTCACCAAAACGACTAGTACAAAGACACAAAGAATACTAATCCAAGGTTAATGCTAACACATATGGAAAGTCAGGCTACTACAGATCTGAATGATACAACAAAGGGCAACAAGAATACATGCAAGAATGTACAATCCAGATTAAAATAAAACGCAACACGCAAAATTGAGAAACACGGATAATAACAAATATTGAGTACAGAAAACTGGAGGTACCAACTCTAGGTTGATAAAACTTGTTCACACGCCGGAAATTGTTGTTCACGTGCCGAAAAAGCACTGTTCACTTCCTAAAATCATTGTTCCTACCGGAAACCACTGTTCTCTGCCAGACGACGTCGCAGATCTAGCGATACCTGCAAATTATAATAATAATAATAATAGAAGAGAGAGACCGCCGGAGACTGCCTGATGCAGTGGCTGGCGGCGGCACCGGTGAGCAAGGGTTACTTTGAGCAAGAATGTTGAGAAGAAGAATCACTTATAAGTGCACCAACTCAAAAGACTAAACTCTGTGGCGGAGATATTGACCGGAGTTCTGAGATGTTTAACGTGCAACGGAGGTGCCGCTTCATCAACGGTGGCGGTGGCGGCAGTTCTGTGGTGGTTGAGAGGCGTAATGGAGAAGCTCAGGCGAAATAATCGTTTGTTGGTTGCTGGAAGTAGTCGTTTCCTTTTCCGTTTAGACACCAAATATCACAATTGGCAATTTATTTAAATATAGAGGACTGTCTTCCTTTACTTGGTATGTTATGCCTCTATTACTCTTTTTTTTGAGTTTTAATTTTTAATTTTGTCCTTCAAGTTTGATGTTACACATCAAAACACATGTAATTATTTATGCTCATGTCTTTTTGTTTGTTGAGTATTTTTCATCGTTATTAAAAATTAAGTTTGAAAACCAAAATAAATTATTTTCTGTATCATTTATTCTCACCTGAACCCTCACATTTAAATAATGTGGTTTTGTGAATATATACAAAAAATTGCTCATCAATTACAACTTGTACTTGATGGATATAATTGTAGTATGAGAAGTAAGTAAATATTATAAATGTTCGAAAGGATAAACTAACAGCCAAGATTATAATTGCCGCAAGCTTGTTTAGTCTTGAATCTTGATAACCTAAAATCAAAAAACACTAAATCTGGATTGTTACAACTGTGGCTGAGTCGAGAGATGACTATCTGTCTTTAAGACAAGATTGTCATGTATATATGCTTTTACGTTAGCGGGCAATAGTCTCCCAAGATAAAACAACAACTAAATCAACACTACAAAGCAAATAAGTTGATTCTGACGAAGAAAACAAACATGAAACGACTTGCTGAAAAATGGAAAAGGAAGAGTTTCTGTTCTCTTATCTTTCTACTATTTTTCTCTTTATTCTTTTGAGATTCTCTCCCTCAAATTTGTTTCAGGTCTCAATAAATAGTGTTTAGGAGGAGGAGAGGTGTTAAGAGGTGTATTCATGGCCAGAAACGTTTTGTAGTAAGTGCAAAATATTTCAGATGGTTAATGCCATAAACTGTTGGCTTTCTGGCTTCTGCCAGCATTCCTGAAACTCAGGGGACCAAACTATAAATACTAAACAGTTTGGGGTCAAAAATATAATATCACAAGTAGCCCAGAAGCTCGCAGCCAACGACCCGAGACCCGAGACCCGAGCCCAGACTAGACGGGACGTGCGGCGGCGGCGCCCGTGTGGGCTTAGCCTCGAACCCAAGCACACCTAGGTCCTCCCTCCTTCAAACACATGAGTTACCCATTCGGAACCCAAACCCTTATCCATTTTTAGGCTTATAAAAAGAACAATTCTTCATTTTCCCACCGATGTGGTAGATCTGTCTCACACCATATTTCCATTCCTCAAACACCTTATTTCATGGACCAATATCTCTTTCATTTCTTAACAAAATTTGACAATCCTTAGCCCTACGGTCATTTACTCACTTAGCAGATTATGCACGTGTGAAGACACAAAGCCTCCAACATACGGAACCCTAGTATTTAAGTCATTAAATATGGGTAGACGCAACCCTCCCCCCCTACCACCAAAGGCAAATTTCCAACAATCCCCTCTTGAAAGAGAATTTGGTGCACACACATGGTGCCTACTTGCAGCAATCTTTCAGTGAAAAGATATTGCATCAGGAGAGGTAGCTTCAACTTTGAACCTTCCCTAGTTGAATACCACCGGACTTACTTACTGCACGATGAACGTGATGTCTTGAACCGTCAGTGTTTAGTGTAAGCCAAGACAATGATACCAACACAATAACTCCCCTTATTCATTTTCATTCTTATTGTTTTGTCTGTTGTGGCCGTGGACACACTTGGATTCTTAAGTGCGTTCATTTGAGGCTGTCCATCCTCACACTTAAATAGGTGATCTCCTACAAGGTATCCTGCTATACCCCACTTCACAAGTGTTAGGAATCATTAAAAGTTTTCCGAACCTTAACCTCAACCGTTTGATGATCGTTAAAGGTTTGGAAGCTTAACCTTTACCCACCATGCAAGTAGCACTTTAATGTTTATCGCGGGAACAACTTTGGATTCATGTTTCCTTACAAAAATCATCATCTGAATTGCTATTGATTCTACTGAAGCATTCAACTGAACCTTTTTCCGCTTAGTTTTCCCATTGAACCAAATTCTTGGGATCTCCAGTCAGTATGGTTGGGTTACCACCGCAAATGTTCGTATTGTTTGGGTTTTAAGACCATTCCCCTAGATAGGCAGAACTCTTGATCTTCGGGTTATCCCTTAGTTAAAGGGTCTGCTATAACCTTTGATTAGTAATCAAGGAAGTGACACCCGTGATAATCAACTTCCATATGATCTTATGTCTCCGACTGATATATCCAGACGCCGTCATCTGTGACCTTCCTAAAGCCGACACTACCGAAGGCACGAGTTTCTCCCAATAAGGGATGTCCTTTAAGGAGTCGTGAAGTTACTCAACTTCTTCTCATGCTTTATTTAAAATGATAAACTCTGATTCCATCATGAATCGGCCGATGCAAGTTTGGTTAGATGATTTTTCAAGACCCACCATACACATTTACTTGTGGCATTGGTGTTCTTCAAGTCTGATGTCCAGTTTGCATCACTGTGTTCTCCCAGAACCGCTGGACATCCAGAATACCATAATCTGTAGATAAGCGAATATTTCAGATATCGTCATATCCGACTTAACGCCTTCTACCGATCATTTTTAGAATCATGAGTGAATGTTAGTTCAACTGATCTACTTTGTAAGCCGATACCTAGTCGGTTGTAGTTCTAAAATGCATTGAACTACAAGTGAGCTACGCATATCGCTCCTGGTATATGGATACACCATGATTCCAATCAATTCTATGATTCATATCCATTGGTGGTTTCAATGAGACTGTCAACTACCTCACACATGAGTTTGGAATTAGACCAGTCTGTTAGATGTCTTAGAAATTCCAATTCCTAAGATGTCATCTTTCATATCGAGACTTTTGTTTCAATATGCTTTCCACTTTCAGATTGTTGGTTTTCTAACTGTTCGCTTTCTAATTTTAGAGTCAATGTTTCTGTTGTCAGATTCATTGTTTCTGTTTCACCTAAAACTTCTAGGACCAAAATGTAAACATTTCAGGGACCAAAAAGAAAGTTCAGGACGGAGGCCAACAGTCCAACAAACCAACTCTGATCCTCCCCTTCCAACTCTCTGGTTAGGAAGGCTGTCTAAACATTCATGTCACGCAAGACTGCAATGGCCCTGGATGTTAAGCTATTCATAGGGGAGCACATGTCCAAGTAGTCGAGGCCTTATACTCGTCAGTAGATCCATCTACTTTGTACTCAATGTGAGTATACACTTTTACAACCCAAAAGTTCTTTTCCCGAAGGAAGGTCAACCATTATACAAATATAGTTCTATCTGATGGAACTATTAGAAGACTTGGAACAAGTCTTTGTCCCCTCTTTGCTCCGTCTCGGTTCAACATCTAGAATCCCTGAGTTCTATAGATCTGAAACATTAAGTTTCGGATAGTCAGCAACTTTCGAGTCCTGTAGATCTGGAACGTGTAGTTCCGGATAATCAGGCACTCGTGGGTTCTTGTTAACCTCGACCAATTACTTTTTTTTCCTTCTCAAGGAAAGTTATCCTCAAAGAATTCAGCATTCTTTGACACCAAGAGGTGATAAGCACTACTGTTATTTGCAGATCCAGTGGATATGCAATCTACAGTCTTAGGTCCAACTTGACCTGTTTCGGTATTCCAACCTCTACCAAGCCACCCCAAACCATAATATTTGTAGGTGGGATCCTTTCCATATTTCACATGGAGGGTTATCCTTATTCTTATCCTTATCCTTATGCGTAGTTCTTCTGAGAATCGCATTAGCGGTAAGAATTGCCTTGCCCCACATATTTTGGGCGTACGACTTTGCGCTTGGCTAACACCGTTAGACTAAGGTGAGTAATGAGCAGTCGTTTGATGAACGATGCTCAAAATTCTCCCCCTCTATCACTATGAATTCCTCAATCTGTAGGCTTAGTAGATTTTCAACTTCTATTTTGTAGCGCTTATCCGCTTCAACAACTTCATCTTTGCTTTTCAACCAACAAAGGATGCAATACGTTGTACCATCATCAATGAAGGTCACAAAGTACTTGTCTCCCCCCTCTATTTTTTATAAACTTAAATCACCTATGTAGGTGTGACTAAGTTCTACAGGAGCGATGCTTCTTTTGCTATTCCTTTGACCGAATGGAAAGGTGATTTTGCCTTTTCGCCTACCTCACATCCATTTTGAGGGTTTATGTTGATAGAAGGCAACAATCTCAACTTCGTTAGCTTCTGAATGACTTTCTATTTAATGTGTTTTAATCTATGATGACATAGATGCACGAATTACAAATATATCATTCATTTGGCTATAGACATACTGTACCATTCTTAGTTATTACAGACCTGTTGGACTAGTCTCAAACCAGCTTGACCAACAGCGTCTCTGAAACCAAGTTTGGGACATGTATCACCTCATTTTAGAGTGATCTCATTCCCTAAAGTCCTTTTTAAGGACAACCTCTCCAACCCCTTCTACTTTAGAGGTGGTGTTGCTTCATGTGAACAACTTCTTGCCAGTGGTTAGAACGTAACCGAATCATATGTGATTTTGACCCACTCCAGTTGCTTTGGCAGATTAAGTGTCCAAATTCTTTTCTGCTTTTCTTTTGGGCCTTAGATCATTTAAGATCTGGAAACTCTGGCCCACCTCACTAGGTGTCCATTACTTTTCTGCCTTTCTTTTGGCCTTCAGATCTTTTAAGACCTGGAAATTCTGGCCCACCTCAATAAATGTCCATTCCTTTTCTGTCTTTCTTTTGGCCTTCAGATCTTTTAAGACCTGGAAATTTTGGCCCACCTCAATAGGTGTCCAAAATCATCTTATCAAATGAAGGATCTTCTGTCAAATAGTGTGATAGGTTCAACATCTTAAGATAAGCCATTATCTTTTAGTCTTCTTCCGGTGAGATTGGTGTCCAGACAATTCCTGGCGCTTGCTTAAGAGTGGTAACAGTTTTCGCACAGTCAGTGGATCTCTATTCTTCGTATGTGCGAACATACTTTACACACTTTTAATAATTACACCTAAAAGAACAGATCTTTTAAGAATTGTTTGCAAAAATCCAATCTTTAAACGGAAAGGAAGGTGAGATTAAACTTCTGATTTTCAAACGTAAGGTATATAATTTTCTGGAAAATATTTTCATATTCCTAGCCTTACATTAAGTCATTTTATTCAGACACCATTTAATCTCATTTTTTACAAGGAAGAAAAATAACTTATCCCAATTTCAGATTCTGGCCCACTTCAGTCACTTCGTCGGACTGAGTGTCCATTTCCTTCTTACCATAATTCAGATCCTTTGTCTGGGACAGATAGGCCTTTTGCTACATGATAGAACATCATTTTCAACCTTCCCCTCTTGTCCCATTTGATATCCTCAGCCTCTCGTGGGCGGTTGTTCCCACCACTCTCGGGAGCGGTGACGCAACCAACACGTTGACCGTCAACAGCATAATTAGAACTGTCTTCTTCCAGAAAACCACAACCATAGCCAGATTTGGTGACACAACTGTTGACCGACATCTTTCGAACACTAATACAATCTTATCTTAAAATTGATGAATATAATTGCAGTACGAGAAGTAAATAAATATTACAAATGTTCGAAAGGATAAACTAACAGCCAAGATTATAATTGTCGCAAGCTTGTTGAGTCTTTAATGTTGATAACCTGAAATCAAGAAATACTAAATCTGGATTGTTACAACTGTGGCTGAGTCGAGAGAAGGCTCTCTGTCTTTAAGATAAGATTGCCTCGTATATATGCTTTTACGTTAGCGGACAATAGTCTCCCAAGATAAAACAACAACTAAATCAACACTACAAAGCAAATAGGTTGATTCTAACGAAGAAAACAAACATGAAACGACTTGCTGAAGAATGGAAAAGGAAGTGTTTATGTTCTCTTATCTTTCTGTTGTTGTTATGTTTTTCTGAGTTCTTTTTCTCTTTATTCTTTTCAGATTCTCCCCCATTAACTGTTGGCTTTCTGGCTGCTGATAGTATTCCTGAAACTCTGGGGACTAAACTACAAATACTAAACAGTTTAGGATCCAAAAGATAATATCAGAAGTATCCCAAAAGCCCGCGACCCACGACCCAAGCCCGGACCAGATGGGCGGCGGCGCGCGTATGTGCTTAGCCTCGAACTCAAGCACACCTAGGTCCTCTCTCCTTCAAACACATGGGTTACCCCTTGGGGTCCCAAACCCTTATCCATTTTTTAGGCTTATAAAAAGAACAATTCTTCCTTTTCCCACCGATGTGGTAGATTTGTCCCACACCATATTTTCATGTCTCAAACACCTTACTTCATGGACCAATATCTCTTTCATTTCTTAACGAAATTTGACGATCTTTGGCCCTACGGTCATCTACTCACTTAACATATTATGCACGTGTGAAGAGACAAAGTCTCCAACATGTGAAACCCTAGTATTTAAGTCATTAAATATGGGTGGACACAACACCCCCCCCCCCCCACCACCACCAAAGGCAAATTTCCAACAGTACTTTCAAGTCAAATTTTCAATTAGTCATTACTTACATGTTATTATATTATTTTACATTGTTTTAAAAAAAAAACTGTATTGATTGACATGAAATACACGTGCAACACACCTGTATAGCGACTAGTCTTCTATAAGCAAATTAGGAGAAGATTATGTTGACTAGTTAAACACAATGCAAATGGATGTCTATGGAAGATTATTTGAATTAGGGAACTGGCAGTCTTTTATGTTCCCATCGAGGCAATTATATTTTACTCTTTTCAGTGTCAAGAAAAAATGACTGAAAATACCTCTGAGATTGTGGGTTCGAATCCCAGCAAAGTCAAAGAGAAAAAAAGCGCAAGACAAGATTTCATAAAAATTATGCCTATTCGGCCAAAGTTGTATAGAGATTATGCCTTAAGGGGCATAGTTTCTATGTAACTATTCCTGAAGACAGTTTCTTAGAAAATTAAGATTATGCCTTGTCCGGCTAGTTACATAGAAACTATGCCCCTTAAGACATAGTCTTTATACAACTTTGACCGAATAAGACATAATTTCTTTAAAAATCTTGCCTTGCGAATTTTTATTTTTTATTTTTGCCTCTGCTGGATTTAAACCCATAATCTCTGATTTAGTAAACCCCTGAATAAAGGGTATTTTGACCCACAAATTCTAGGAGCAAAAATTAAAGACCAGTGAATTAAGGGGTAACAATTAAAGACCAGTCCATAGAAAGGACAGTCCGAGCAAAAAAAGAGTTTCAAAACTGTCAGCACTACTTGTTACCAAAAGAATTGTAATGCAACTACCACTTGCACTTCAATCCTGAACAAAGTTGGAATCACTATACATATCCTTCGGACCATTCTGTTTTATTCGAGTCCATTTCATATCAATTCTATTTTTCCACTTATTCAAACACAATAAAAATTTAGCCACTTGAAGCAAACTTCCATCTGTTAATTACAATCTACCACACCTGAACTTATTGATCACAGTAAGAAGATATCATGAAAAAAGTTATATACATATTCGATAAATGCATGAGATCTGAACAAAATTCATAATATTTCGAGTTGATCATCCAAGTAAATTATACATAGAAGATCTGTCCAACATTCAAGAGGCTCTCATGAGGTACATTGAAGATAACACTATTTTCCCTGCATATCTTCCTAAGGAATGCATATATATAGTCTATAGCAAGTTTCTTATAAAACCTGGATTCCCTTCTTGCTCTAACTACGGTGTTCCCGAGTATGTGTACAACCCCAGCATCTCTACAACTATTTAAGAATTCCAATTCATCAACTTCTGTATGGTTGGAGCTCAATCCGCCTCCACCCGCCAACCATCCATCCATCATCCGACCCATCCATCACCCTATTTTTTCTTCATCCACATTCGATCCACCCATCATCCACGGGTGAATCGGGACGGGTGAATCGGGTGGATCGGGTGCTTCGCGGATGGAATTTGTTATAAGTTTAACCATTTGTTCTAGTTTAAAATCAGTGATAATGTTAGTAATTAGTGTTCTTAAATCTTTTTTTTTAAAATTCACAACAAAAATGGAGTGACCAAAACCAATATAAATACTCTTAGTTCCAACGTAACAGTGTCTCATCTAATTAGCACCTTAAATATTTTTATTCATATTCCATTTTTATGTTAGCTCAAACAAACCATACTTTACGTTGCAAAATAAATAATAAAATTAATTAGACATCACAATGAATAATTTTTTATATTTTCATAAATGATCACTAGCTAAGAACATTATAAAACTTTACTGTTATGGAAGTGAACTTTGGGCCAAAATTATGTTATTCTTGATTTGTCAAGTTTCATTATAATTTTTATTTAATAAAATATATACAATTTAATGATAAAAAGTATTATCTAACTATTTATAAACGGGTGGATGGATGGATCGGGTGATGGGTCGGATGGTGGGTTGGATGTATGTCCTCCCGAATCCGTCCCGATCCGTCACCCGATCCATCCGTCACCCGATTAATATTCGTGTTTTGTCGGATTTTTGTCCATATATTCGGATCGGGTGAATCGGATATCTATCGGGTCAGGGTGAAATTGTCAGCCCTACTCAAAATGTTTCATTTCACTAGCAACTCTCTTTAATTTTCCTCCCAATTTATGCGAAAGCATAACTACTATTTAGTAGGTCACTACAATTTTTTTATACTTCCTTTTTAAAATATCATAATGTTAGAATATAGTATTACATGTAATTTTTAAGTTAAAAATTTGAAGAATCTATGCTCAAATTAAATAAGAATTGAACCTTGAGCGAACTTCAATCTCAAGAACTAATTTTTTTACTCGCAGGGCAATAAGCTCCCGCTATGCGCGGTGTCCGGAAAAGGATCGGACCACAAGCGTACAATAGACCCTTGTGGTCCGGCCCTTCACCGGATCCCGCGCATAACAGGAGTTTAGTACATCGGGCTGCCCTTTACACGATATTTACATGAAACAATGATTGCATGACATGTGTCTTCTGCATACTCTTTCATCACTTAACTCTGATTAACTAATGTACATTCTTACCTAATCTATTACTTAATCATGACAAAGTATATTGATTTTATATAAACACCGATAATATTTGAGGTTTTATCAAAGAAACTTAGCTCATTAAGTGGTGATTGACCAAGATGGAGACCAAAGTTTCACATCTCTATCCAATGTGGGAACTCAACCCTCCCCTCCCCTTCCCGACACGCATATCTAGACATTTGAAGTGTGAAATATAAGAAGGAGGGCTAACATCGGATAAATCATGAGAATTGAGATTAGTCTTACTTTGATACCAAAATAAAAAATGAACATTGGGTTTAACTTAATATAAAAAATTAACTCATGAGGTGAAAATTGTCCAAAACCATATAAGGAGACTAAAGTTCCACAAATGTGGAACTCAATAAAATTAAATTCACACAAAAAATTAGATGTTTTGAGCCCTTCATATAAATTGTAACGAAGATAGCACATCTTATGCAATTTTTATAATTGTATTTATCTATCAAATTAACTTTTTAATAATTTTCATAATCATTAATATAACACGTAAATTAAGTTAGTACTTCGTTAGCTCTTAGGTAAGTGTAACAATACATTATACATGAGCTTGTGTCTATATAGTCAGGGTACGTTAAAATAAGTTGATGAATCAGTATTGAAGGATCTATGCTCAAATTTGTAAAAAAAATTTGAAAATCTTGAAGGATTGATGTTCGAATTCTTATCAGGAATTAGGTGTTTTAACTCTTGTATTTCATAGTTATATTTTATCTGCCAAAATAAACTTTTTAATTTTATTATCACTAATATAACACATTTTTGGTAGGTCTTAGGCAAGTGAAACAGTAGAAAAGTTTGGGTCTATATGGTGAGGGTACGTTAAAGCAAGTTTATAAATCAATACGTCGACTTCTTTTTTCATATGTGCGTAGAGGAAAGGTGACGAGTATCGAGATCACAACCACAAAAGAATATACGTTTGGATTAAAATAGATATTAATTACCTTTAAAAAATTACAGTATTCAGCCAGACGTGAATTAAGATAATTACTGCCTCTCAGAAATTCCTATCTTAATTCAATCGAACAACATATAATTAAAAGTTCTCCATCATAGTGAGAAGTGTGATAGAAAATGATCTTGAAATAGAACAAAATATATATTAAACAGGAGTACTATATTTTTGTGATTATTGAGGCATTTTTGTCACAAGATCTTAAACCTTGGCAGGTACAAAGGGGAAAAATATATAGTAAATAGGAATACTTTATTCTTGATTGACCATTAATTAATAAACGAACGTTTTACAAAGATCACTACATGAGAAGATAATGGTATTTAATGGATCAATAATCAGTAAAATAATTACTAGGTTTTGAGAGCATTATTATTAGATTTATAAGCAGTAGGGAAAGGTTTAGCTAGTTTAAACCTCTCTTGTTCGAAAGAATTGAAACACATCGAAATGGTACCAACCGTACTTAATAATAGAAGAATTTGGCAGAAATATGTAAAATTGCCCCTTCTAAAAAGATTATTCCAGAATAAATGGGCAATAGTTAGGAGAGGTGCGCCAGCGGCGAATCTGCTATTACGCAACTCAACCCTTCTCCGCAAACTCTTTCAGTTGTTGGATGCGCAAAACAACCTATTCCTATGCCCCTTTAATGAATCGAATGGTCCTTCGACCTTCGTTTGATTCCGACTTTGAAAAAAAAAAAGGAACTCGCTAGGCCTTCAGAACAAAGGCGATTATGTTCATGCTTCAGACGATCTGGCTAATTCTATTTACAACTAGAACATTTTCTTCTATTATATAGAAAGGCGTAAGGGCGAAGGCCTATTTAGCGCCTTTCCAAAGGTAAGCGGTTAGGTTGACTTTGGAAATGCAAGCGGTTCGGGTTTTCGGTCGGTTCCCGTTCGCCTCCCCCCCTCTACATCCATTAGTGGGTAGGGTGGTCAACTTAGAGGGCTAAGCCTCCTCTTCAGACGTGTCCTCAACAACCTTAGGTTCTTCGGTCTCCGCTTTTGGGGGCGGGAGTGCTTGGTCGCTGGGGGTTCCTTTTCCTCAACCCATTCGGTTGTGTCAGCCCTGAGATTGGTCTAACATTTTTTTATGAGCTGGCTGGACAAAGATGGATTGAAGGTCAGATAGATTTGAGTTCACCGACCATGTGCCAGAAGTCTATACTGGCATTTCAATAGGTCAAGCAAGTCCGCTGGCAAGCCTGTAGGCTATTGGCTTCTTCCTATATCCCTGTTCGGGAAAGCTATTGATTCCATTACCGAACCAAACAAGATTATTCCCTTAGTTCTACCTACCACGCCTTCCAGCAAGGAGAAAGAGATAAAGAAGAAAATTCGCAAATTCCCACAAATGGTTTGAATAAGCATTCCTTAGAGTGGGAATGTCGGATGAGACACTATTTGGCCTTCTTTCAGGAGTTGTAGATAGTATCACCTTTAGCTGGTAGCTAGCAAAGAAGCTCTCCCCTATCAACGCATATAGTTGAGGGCAAACCGAGGGTTTACCCGCAGCTTCTGTCCACGAATCCTCTTTCGCTTGGTTACGGAACCAGAGAGATCAACCTGCGCCTTTGAGTTGAGGCCGCTGGTGGCGCAGAACGAACTAATCCGCGACCAGCAAGTTTTCCGAAAGCGAACTGAATGGAATTGTTACTTTACAAAAATCTTGCTTCAAATCAAAGAAAGAAGGTCTATTTTCCCACGTAGTTCGTCGGTCAAACCAACGAGTCTCTTCTCAAAGTAATAAGGAGAGTCTTTTTCTAGTTAGACTTCTATCAATGGAATGAAAGAACCATCCCTTCCTATTTCTTTGTTTGTCCTGTCAGTGTAATGTTAAAATATTTTTTTCTTTTGTCTTTAGCCAAAAAGACCGTTGATTTTGAGTGTTTAATCTAGCTAGCCCACCATATTGCCTTCATTTGGTGGACACACATTCTTCCCATTGGCCCTCCATATTCCATAATAATTTCAATTTTTCCCACTACTATAGGGGAAATATCAACATCAATACCTAAACATGAAGAAAGAAAGAGTCATATAAATATATGCAAACTAAAAAATAATTGATAAATCACCATATCTAATTAAAGTTGATCTCTTTGTCACAATACCTGAAATTAATATTATCTATAGAGAAAAATATTAATAGCTAAAGCACTAAGTTTAAGTATTTGAGATTTATAGATTGGTTTGGGTGGGGGGGGGGGGGGATATAGATAGATAGAGGAATAACATAGGAAAATGGTGCTTAACATGAATTTATTCCACTAGAGAGGAAGGACATGAGAGAATATTATCGTACATATTCTTCATATATTCTGTAATTATTAATTTGATATAATTATGTAAAGTAGATATCCTTATACAATTAGGTTTGTAATTGTAAACACCTATATATATTACATTAATGAGAAGCCTCCAACAAGGAGAATTTCATAATTCTACATGGTATTAGAAGCCAAACCCAAACACCCTACCCTAATCTAATTTGGCCGTCCCCTCTCTCCTTGCTTCCGGTGGCACCCCCTAACCCTAAAGAGATTCCGCCACCCCCTCTCTTTCCTTACTTCCGGTAGTCACATGACTTCCCCCGATTCCTCCTCCTCCAAACAAGACGTCACACATCCTCCTCCTCACTCTTCCTCTCCCAACACCTTTCATCCGGCGTTTGCCGTGCCGAACACCAAAAACTTTATCCATTTAGTTCTTGATCAGGAGGATGGACAATACTCATCCTGGGTTGAATTATTTCAAATTCATGCATGTGCCTATAACGTTCTTGATCACACCGATGCCACCACACCATGTCCGCCCGACGTTGACAACACGACATAGAAAAGGCTTGATGCTATCGTCAAGCAACAGATATATGGCACACCATATCCAAGGATCTACTTCATCCTATTATGAAGATAGGTGCTTCAGCTCACGAATTATAGACAAGACTATAGGAAATCTTTCAAGACAACAAACATACACGTGTCGTGTATCTGGAGGAACAATTCAATAACACCGTCTTGAGAACTTTTGTGAATATGTCTGACTATTGTAAATAATTGAAATTAGTTGCAGATCAATTATCTAATGTGTGCACACCAATTTCAGAAACGAAGATGGTTTTGCAATTAATTAGTGGTTTGCCAAAGGGTGAGTACAATACACTTGCGACAATAATCCAACAAGTCGATCCCCTCCATAGTTTCAACAAGGCCCGATCACAATTGCTCTTGTAGGAGACTAGGCGTGCCAAACAGGATGAATATAATCAAAAGGCATTGGTGGTTGATACACCAGTGACCACCACCACACCCGTCGGCCAGCTGCAGCACACGGACAACCAACAACCGAGGGGCAGCCGCGGTAGAGGTAGAGGCAGAGGTCGTGGCAATGGACGTGGCGGCAGAGGAAAAGGCCACAAGGGATGGTCCAATTCCAACGGCCAAACACAACAGGCCCATTACCCATCTCAGTGGGCCAGCCCACTGCCCTGGCCTATTTCTGAAAATTGGGCCTCGCCCCCATGCCCATACCCGATAGTCTCGGCCCAAAGCATGGGCCAGTGGAAGCAGCCCAACATTTTTGGCCCACCTCTAGGCCCACGTCCAATGGCCCAAACACAACATGCCCACTTCTCGGCGGCCCAACATCAACATTAATCATACGGCCTCCTTACTCCTACCGAACTAGGCTAGGCCTACAACACCATGAATTTACAGCAGCCCAACGATGCCTGGTATATGGATATATGTGCCACATCCCACCTCACTCGTAACTCCGATAATCTTCCTCAACTGTTTAATTTGAACAATCCTCAATTTATTTTGGTCGGAAATGACAATCGCATTCTAATTCAAGGCTATGGCACCACTCAAACTCCACCACCTCGCCCTCCCTTTTCCCTCAAAAATATCATATATGCTCCTAACATTATTAAAAACTTAATCTCTGTTAGGAAATTTGCTAGTGACAATTTCGTATCTATTGAGTTTGACCCTTTTGGTTTTTCTGTGAAGGCCCTACGTACGGGGACAACTCTTACGAGATGCAATAGTGTGGGGGACCTCTATCCTTTCTCATCCAACTCCGCTGCAAGTCAATCCACATACCTCTCTAGCTGCAATATCTCATTCAACCTGACACAGTCGACTTGGGCACCCGGGAGCACCAATTTTTACCCTTCTTAGAAGTCAAAATTTGATTCAATCTAATAAAGAGAAATTTACCCACAACTGCTATTCTTGTCCATTAGAAAAGCATGTTAGACTTCCTTTTAAGTCGACTTTGAGTGTTACTTTCTCTCCATTTGATATCATTCATGCATATTTATGGACATCTCCCATTACTACCAAACTGGGTCATAAATATTATTTGGTGTTATTACATTATTTCTCTCATTTTCTTTGGGTTTATCCCCTCAAATATAAGTCTCAAGTCTACTCCACTTTTCTTGAATTTCGGACATATGTTAAAACACAGTTTGGAAAGGACATAAAATCATTTCAATGTGACAATGGTCGTGAGTTTAACAATTCACTCTTTCATAGATTTTGTCGAGGTGAAGGAGAAGCAGTTTAGTGATCCCTACTTGTTGTAGCTGAATGAGGGAATTCACAAGCACAAGACTACGACTTATGAACAAGGAGAAGATGATGGTACTTTGAGGTACCGAGGAAATCATGTGTTTCATATGTGGACGGACTCAAAGAGTGAATCATGACATAAGCGCATAATTCCAGATATTTTATTCAACCAAGTTCTACCAAGATGTACCATGATCATAATGAGATTTATTGTGGAACGATATGAAGAGGAATGTGGCATATTTTGTAGCCAAGTGTCCAAATTTTCAGCAGGTGAAGGCCGAGCACCATAGACCTGGTGGGTTGGCTCAGAATACTGATATTCCTGTTTGAAAATTGGAGATGATAAATATGGATTTCACAACAGGTCTACCTCGCTCATCCCGAAGGCATGGTTCGATTTGGGTGATAGTCGACCGACTGACTAAATCATCCCACTTTTTGCCCATCAAGACTATAGATTTAGCAAAGGATTATGCTAAGTTGTATATTCGAGAAATTTTCAGTCTTCATGGTACCCAGTGTCCATCATTTGCTAAATTCACAACTCACTTTTTGAAGTCTTTCCAGAAAAGATTGGGTACCAAGGTAAATCTCAGCACAACTTTTCACCACAGACAGATGGCCAGGCAGAGTGTACTATTCAGACTCTTGAGGATATGTTGAGGGAATGTGTTATCTATTTTAAAGGTAATTGGATGATCATTTGACTCTCATTGAATTTTCTTATGATAACAGTTACCATGCTAGTTGTAACATCTCATACTTTCGGGTCATGGTTTGAATCACTAGACGTATGTAAATAGACCCGAGCGCTGAAGGATTTAGGTCATATTTACGTACTTAAATGAAGAGCTTAGTATACCAACGGATGTGGTCCCGAAATAATTTAGGAATTAATAAGTGTGACGATGTGATTAATAATAACGGTTGTATGTCCCCAAGGAGGTTATGAACTAGTGTTATATCACATGACCATGATAAGGGTTATATGAAGTGATTAATATTTGAATAAATTGTGAACAAGGAATTGATTACATGAGATAAACGATTAGTGACAAAAACGTAAAGGGGGACAAATGTCATGTTTAATATGCCACGTGTGTATTTGGAGATGAAGCAATACATGACTAATACTAATATGGGATTCGGTGGCTGATTTTGGTGGGATAAACTTTAGGTGTAGCAAAACGTTAATAAATAGGTAGACCCCATGGCCTTAAGAGAGTGTATCATTGACCATTTTATCTCAATATTGGTTACCAAGGAATCTCCAGTGGTAGAAAATCCATTAAACACCTATAACTATTGATACCAAAATATATGAATTTCCTTTGTGGTTCAAAGAAATAAAAGTGTTTCCAGTTTCCAAGCTCAAGAAGCAAGGTATGTGAAGGTAAATCATTTCTTTCTTTTGGCATGTTCTATATAATGAAACGTGACCGTAATATTGTTCCATAATTTATTCTACTCTTAGTAGTTATGAATGTTCATGTTGTTCATTCCTATGTTGAAAGCATATCTAAATATTTTCCTAAATCCTTATTAAGGTATATGGGAAAGATGTTGATATTCCCAATGTTAGCCGAAGGTACATGTTAATGCTCACAGGGTTAGCCGAAGGTACAATGATATTATGTCATTCGATAAGTTCATAATGTTTCCTTGTCATTCATGCACTTGCATTATACTCATGTATTACCCTGGACCCACATGTGTTATTTACACTACTATATGATATGAATTATATATATGTAGGGGATGGGGAAAAGAGAATGGCATTATATACGCATCACCACCTGCAACTGGTACAAACTATCATGAAAAGGAAGATGCCTAATGAGGCCAATATGATAATGATTGTGCCCACAGAGGCCAATATGAAATGATGCCCACAAAGGTTGTTATGGGAAGGAAGATGCCCGATGATGCCAATATATATATGTATACCGCATTTGCATTGTGCATGAAATTTAGGCATATTATGGCCCTCAGAGGCGTTCATTACGGTAGGCTATTTCCGTCGGCTATTTTCTGTCTCAGTTTATTGTTATATTCTTGTTATACAACTGTTCATGCCTGACATACTCGGTACATCAGTCGTACTGACGTCCCTTTTGTCAGGGGACGCTGCGTTTCATGCCCGCAGGTTCACGTAGGCAGGGCAACGATCCACGTTAGTTGGTTGCTGACTCATCAAATTTTAGAGCACTTCCCTAGTTTCGGAGTGTCGATATAATCTCGGTACGATATATTTTTGTATGTACATATGGGTATGGCGGGGCCCTGTCCCGACTTGTTGATAATGTATACTCTTTACAGGCTTGTAGATAGATGTCCTATGTGTAGTAATCATGTATAGCCTTGTCAGCCTTTGTATGTATATATATAAGTTGGGCTTTCTGGATAAAGATTTCACATAGTTTCTTTCAAGTATATCATCTTTATGTATCGGTTGGGTACTGGGTGACGACCCTTGTGGCCCGTGTTTAATTATGATTAGATGTTGACTGTACACGGCTAGTGGTGCCTGGCAGGTAAGGTCCGGGTGCCCGTCATGACCCTCCGGTTTGGGTCGTGACACTAGTATCCAGATGACACCATTCGAAGCTCTGTATGGGCGGAGGTGTAGATCACTAATTAGTTAGTTCGAAGTTGGTGAAGCAGAGCTGTTAGGACCAGACTGGGTCTATCAAGCTTTGGAAAAATTCAAGCTGATTCAGGAGTGTTTGAAAATAACTCAGAGTCGCCAAAAGTCCTATTCGGATGTGAGGCATAGAGACTTGGAGTTTCAAGTTGATGATTGAGTTTTTTTCTGAAAGTTTTACCTATGAAAGCTGTCATGAGGTTTGGGAAGAAAGGGAACCTCAGATCAAAATATATCGAACCTTACAGGATTTTAAGGAGAGTTGACCAAGTGGCTTATGAACTTGAATTTCTACAAGATTTAGTTGTTGTACATCCAGTGTTTCATATATTCATGTTGAGAAAGTGTGTGGGAGACCCGTCGTTGGTTGTCCCTATCGATTCCATTACAGTTAAGGATGGCTTGACCTATGAGGAAATTCCTGTGGCTATTTTGGATCATCAGACTCTGACGTTGATAACTAAGGAAGTTGCGTCAGTGAAAGTATTGTGGAGAAGTCAGAATGTTGATAAGGCTACATTGAAAGCCGAAGAAGACATGAAGTCCAGATATCCACACTTATTTGAGGAGCAAGCAGAAAATGAACAAGTTAAATGCCTTCAGTATTCGTGTCATATTCCTTAGGTATCCTTGTCTCGTGTTTCACGGTCATGTATTCAGTACCCATGTTCCATGCCCCATGTTTATGTTTTCATGTAATCATGTCAGTTCAGTTTTATGTTTCATATTTCATGTCATGTTTCTTCACGTTCATGTACCCATGCTATGTCTAGTCTCATTCTTAATCATGGTCCATCATTCGAGGACGAATGATCCGAATGGAGAGATATTGTAACACCTCATACATTTAAACTAAGTCATGTTCATGATTCAAGGGTTTAGAAAAACCAAAGCGGGGAGTTTAGGTTGAAAAACCAGTTTCAGTTCTGTAGATTAAATTTGACGCTTGGATTATACGAAACGTAGAATTATTGATGGTTCGTCGAGTTGAACCGTCGATTCTATTTTTGAAATTAACAGGACCCAGTTGATTTTTATGGATCGTATAATATTTGACGGTCCGTCCTTTTTGACCGTCTGAAGCCTTCCAAGTTTTGAAGTCACTGGAAAGTTGTAAAATAATTAAATTAATTCGACGGTCCGATTATACGTACTGTACAATTATTGACGGTCCAGATGTAGACCGTAAAAATATTGACGGACCATCAATCTAGACCGTTAAATCTCTCTGACAGCAAACATTATAAATACGCAACTTAGATCCAAAAATCAGATTTTCTCATTCTCTCAAGCCCTAGAATGAAGCTCTCTGCTCCGGACATCCCCATAACTCAAGGTAAGTCCTTTCCATGTACTTTTCATGCGATTCTAATCAAGTATAATTAATTTTAAGCGAAATTCACTAATTCTAACTTAGAGTTTTCAAGAAAACCCAAATCAAGGAATTAAGGTTCAAGCTTTGGGATTATCCTTCCAAGTTCAGATTTTTAAGATACGTTTTAGAGCGAATAAGGTATGTAGAGCTTCTATCCTCGTGTGGGAATATCCATGTTCTTCCACACGCCACGTTTTCCATGAAATTTGATAACTTAGGATTTTATTCCAGTTTCATGATAGCCCTAAATTATATGTATCATGATATACCATGTTGTATTATTAATTCGTTATCGTGTTCCTGATATTTCGTTATGGTTATCAGGAATCTGTGCGTAATCCATGAATGCCCATAACCTTGAATTCCACGAGTTCTAGAATTAAAAGTCATGAACCATTACTATCAGATTTCATGAACTTATATATGTATGTTTTCATGAATTTACACAAGTTATATGTTCTATTAGTTCACATGATAAATTATGATTTCAAATTATGCTTTACAAGTTGCTTTCATGAAATCATGGGCTTACAAGCCATTATTTGTATATACATATTTTGGAAGTTGCATAGTTCACCGAGAATGCTCAGATAGCCTGAACTACGTATGCCACCGTAGGATAAGGGTCTCTTCGCCAGAGGAAGATACCTTCAAATTACAGATTGGATTCTTTCATGCCATGTTATATCTCATACCCCGGCAAGGTATGAGATTGCTCTGCTGGTCGGGCCAGGTACAATACTCCACGTACCCACATGGTGATTCATAATGTCGGTTATACTACTGTTATCCCCACAAATATACAGATATACAGTTACACAGATATTCAGACTTATAGACATACAACTTTACATATTTTTACACATGTTTTATACTCATGTCAGATCATGCTAATGCTCATGTTACAGTTTCAGTTTCTGGTTATTTTCGTAATTTCTTTATATGTAGTACAAGTCAAATGTACTAACGTCCCTTTTACATGGGGCCTGCACTTCACGGTGCATGTGCTGAGTTTCAGGGAGACGTATCTGCTCAGTAGAATTGTTTCAATATCAACCATTGATGATCGCATCTCATTCGGGGTGTCAGTCTAGTTACTTTTATGATTACGTTTTATGATAGAGGTATGCTAGGGTCTTGTCCTGGTAAATAGTTTTGCAGTCAGACTCATGTTCAGAGGTTTCATAGATTAGTTTAGTATGTCATGTCAGTATTGGTTTTTAGACTTATTATATTTTTAGATTATTTCCTCTATGATTATTTCAGATTACTTTCAGTATGCAGTTTTACATATTTTATTATCATTACTATAGTATATTTTGATGTCCATGTTGATTCAACAGTCATGTGGTTCGTTCGGTCACATGCATTCAGGCACCGAGTGCCGTATTTCGCCCAGGCCATGATTCGGGGCATTATAAAGAATTAGTTGTAACTGTTCCTAATATTCTACAGAATGATGAATCAGTTTTCTTATTAGCTAATTTAGTTGATGTAGTTGGGACAGATTGTAGTGATGATGAGAATGGTAGGTGTTTGAGTGTCCAGAATATGATAGTGATGAATTAGAGAGACTGGCCACCCAAAAGAGAAGGGCTATCACTGAAAATTTGAATGATTGTAGGGAGTTAGTTAAAGGTATGACCTTCAATGACATACCAGAAGCAAGAAGATATTGTAGACTTTATGCAATGGTAAACAAGGCAGAGTTAGTTATTGAAAAAAGTGATACACTAAGGGTGAGATATTCATGTGTTGTTGTAGGCTACCCATTTATATGCTACATATTTGGGGATGAGACCATTGCTAGGGTTAGTGTTAAGACTTTAATGCCGCATGAATGTCACTGCTGGGATTAGTGTTAAGACTTTAATGCCTCATGAATGTGGTAAAGTATATGATAACCCATTGATTGACTACAATATCATAACTCAATATTGTAAGGGGAGTTATAAGATAACCCAAAGTACAAGGTCAAAGAGATTATAGGTGACTTACAAAGGGTTTTTGAGTTAAATGCAAGTGAAGGAAAATGTAAGAGAGTCAAAAGAGTGGTTCTGGAAATTCTTCAAGGTAGCTTTACAGATAATTACAATAAACTGAAGGCCTACACTAATGGATTGAGAGAATCAAATTCTGGAAGTGATGCTGTGACTAATTTGTTTAAGGAGGCACAAAATCAAGGTAGAAGAAACTTTCTCGAGATGTATATTTGTTTCAAGGCATTGAAAATTGGTTCTAAGGAAGGATTAAGACCATTTATTGCTTTAGATGATACATTCCTTAAAGGAAAAGTCAAGGGTCAATTATTGGTTGTTGTTGGTCAAGACAGTATGAACCAATTCTACCCTTTAGCATGAGCAGTGTGGATAAAGAGATCAAGAGGACTTGAACCTGGTTCTTACAACATTTACAGCAGTCACTTGAACTCCAAAATAGTTGCAAAACATTCATATCAGACATGCAGAAGGTAAAGTAAACTTTTGTTATTATTTATTTCATTTGGTTTGTGATTACATTATTTAATATATGGTTTGTTTTCATTTGTTATGTAGAGACTGCTTGATGCAATAAAGAATGTGTTGCCTAAAGCACATCATAGCTTTTATGTAAGGCACATTGAGGCAAATTGGTGCAAAAGATGGAGCAAAGGTGAGTTGAAGAAGCTACTTTGGTGGAGTGCATGATCCTCTTATTCTGAGGAGTTTGAAGACCAGCTTGAACAAATGAAGCAGTTGGATGAACCTGCTGCAAGTGATTTAATAAGCAGATATCCTCCAATAGCATGGTGTAGAGCTTATATGGATATAGTCTACGAGAATCAAGCAGTGGACAACAATCTAACTACGACATTCAATTTTTAGATACTTCAATCAAGGTTCGTCAATCATTAGGATGTTGGATGACATAAGGATTAAGGTAATGGATAGGTTGAGAGAAAATGAAGAGTCTGTTATGAAGTGACATAGTATGGTCAGTCCTAACATGTTGAAGCTTTATAATGAGTATTTGAAAATTTCTCAAGTTTATAAGGTGAACGGTAATGGAGATCATGGATATGAGGTAATAGAAGGGCCTGATAAACATATTATGAATCTAAGGCAAAATAGGTGTACTTGCAGGACATGGGACCTCACTCGAATTTCATGGCCACATGCAATCAAGGCCATGATTCACAAAAAAATGGACCCCAATTCTGAGATACATTGATTTCATACCAAGGAGGCATTCATGCTAATATACAAACACATGTTGCAGCCTGTTAGAGGTGCGCAGTTCTGGTAAGTTGACCCTTCTCAAGCCATGGAACCACCACATTTGGTAAAATTAGTGTTGAGTTGGGGAGCATAATTCATCGCCGATACTATGAAGACCTTATGCAAAGCGTGGAATATATGAGTACAGCCCCCAACCAAGCGAAGACAGTCAGCAAATGCATTGTAGCAGCAACATTTTTCATGCTTCTAGCAATATTTTTTCTCACATTGAGTTCCCACATTTTATGGCAGAAGATGAAGATCCTTTTAAGGTTCAAAGTGGTTTCAGAGCATCCTAATGAAGGGATTTGTTGGGTTCAAAGCATATAAGTAAGGCACATCGAAAGTTTAAAATTTTGTTTCTTACTTACCCCAACAACATTTCTGGTATGGTTCTACAACAATCAAACCTGTAACATAAAACATAAACTTACAGGTTAGAATATCTGGAGTATTTATCTACTATAAGGTGGACACGCGGTTGCCCTTCCGGTTGAAAGCTCCAAGCTTCAATGTATTTCTCTTTCGGAAAGCTAGGAAATCCGGCAGAGGTTCGAGAGAGTTTTAATTCTAAGTCTCTAAGGCTTAGAATGATAATCTGAAAATTGGTGTATGAATAATGAAGAGAATGCCTCTATTTATAGTTGAAAAATAGGTCAAAACTGGATTAGGGTTTGACCTTGAGCCTGGCCCAAAATTCGAGGCAGAGGCGCCGCGACCCTAGGGTATAGGCGCTCGACGTGCTCCTGCACTGTCTCGATTTATTTTTTGCGCATTCTTAATTAAATCCAAAATCCAATTTTGACTTAATTAAAATAATCATTATTCATTTAAATATCTCGATTCTAAATCGAACATTTAATTACTCTCTCAATACATCCTTAGATCGAACGGACAATCGACATAGTGTGACCCTGCACACCTTCTCATACCGACATTAATCAAATTAAGGTCTACGCAGAACTCCTAGATGGCGCCACAAGACGAACTCAATATGTGAAGCACGTTTACGCGAATCCAGTAAACTTAACCTTTATATGGTAAGATAAAATCATTTCATTCACGACACACCCGATCAAGCTTAGAATTTGTCAAGTGTCTATCCAAATGGCTTAATCATTGTATCTCATCTATATTAGTTGACAACTAGACCATATTCTAAATACGTCTATTGCGTTGGCCAACGACTTAGTCAACCTAATATCACTGAGAATCCGAGTGTTCTCTGGAATATACATTCGAGGAATGAATCCTAATCTTGGCTAAACTACCACCTTTAATCCACATCGTTATGTACCCAATATAAGCCGTATCTCAACCTATAAGGCATTTGAGCTTAGGACGGGAGCAAAGTACATTACTTTGTAGACAAGGCGCGTGTTAACCTCAAGTCTAAGGACTTCTATCTCCCACACGTTGATCATACTTTAGACAGGTATAACAAATAATATATCAGCAGGGTATACCAATACTTCCAAAGTATCCACGTGTCCATCACAAGTAGTCATTACTCGTAGCAGGTGAGACATACTACATCCTCTAAGGATGTGTTGCAGACCACATGTCGACTTATCACATATCATCGATATTCCATTCTCGATGATCATTAGTCGAGGCTATTTTAAGAGTTATGTTATAATATTAATATATCACACTATTAACAATAGTGTAACCTCCATGGATGCATATTATAGAATATTACAAACAATCAATTAATAATTCAATAATTACAAATGCCAAAATATTAATCTCCATTAATAATAATACGAATGTGTATAAAGTACATTTGTCCTAATACAGATTGTCTCTAAGACATAAATATAATTTCAATCTCTCACTTGGCCTAGAGCCAATCTCCAACATATCTAATGCCCATATTCTCAAAATGACCATTATGCTTGACTAAGCTTAATGGTTTAGTGAATGGGTCAGCTAGACTATCGTCTGTGGAAACATAGTCTAATCTAATCTCTTCAATCTCCACCATCTCCCTTAGTATGTGGTACTTCCTTGGTACATGCTTGTTTCTATTGGTTGATCTTGGTTCCTTAGCTTGCACAATCGCATCAGTGTTGTCACAATAAATCGTTATTGGATAAGTGGCACTTGGAACAACCCATAGTTCCTTCAGGAACTCAGATATCGCGACAACTTCTTTACCAGCTTCCGATCCAGCAATGTACTCAGCTTCTGTTGTCGAATCAGCAGTTGTAGCTTGTTTGGAACTTTTTCAGCTTACTGCTCCACCATTGAAAATAAATGTGTACCCTAATTGAGATTTGTAGTAATCAACATCCGTCTGGAAGCTAGCATCAGTGTACCCAGTAGCAGCTAGCTTTTCTTCTCCACCATAGACTAAGAAGTAATCTTTAGTTCATCTAAGATACTTAAGAATACTCTTCACTGCCTTCTAGTGTTCTTCCCCAGGATTCTGCTGGAATTTGCAAGTCATACTAAGTGCAAAGGCAACATCTGGCCTAGTACAGGTCATGCATACATGATTGATCCTATAGCCGAAGTATATGGGATCCTTTTCATGCATTCAAGTTCTATAGTATTAGAAGGACTATCCTTCTTAGATAACTTGATGCCTTGTCCCATAGGTAGACCGCCTTTCTTGGAATTTTCCATAGAAAAACGTCTAAGCACTTTATCTATGTAGACTGACTGTGACAGCCCCAACAATCTGTTAGGTCTATCTTTATAGATCCTAATCCCCAGAATGTAGCAGGCTTCACCTAAATTCTTCATCATGAAGGTACTGGACAACCACTCATTGACTGACTGCAGGAGAGTCTTATTGTCTCCCATTATTAATATGTCATCTACATATATGATAATGAAGGCAATACTCCCATCCTTGCGTTTACTATAAACACATGGATCCTCTTTGCTTCTGACGAAATCAAATGACTTGATAGCCTTGTCGAAGCAAATGTTCCAACTCCTTGAGGCTTGCTTAAGCCCATAAATGGACTTTTGTAGCTTTCATACAACATTTGATTTGGACTCAAGTGAAAAACCCTCATGTTGTTTCATATACACCTCCTCAACTAGATTACAATTGAGGAAAACAGTTTTGACGTCCATCTGCCAAATGTCATAGTCATAATATGCAGCTATTGCAAGCAAATTTGAATGGACTTAATCTTAGCAACAAGTGAAAAGGTTTCATTATAATCGACCCCAGGCCGTTGATTATAACCTTTAGACACCAGTCTTGTTTTATAAGTCTGTACCTTGTCATATGCATCAATCTTCTTCTTGAAGACCCATTTGCATCCTATGGGTCTAACCCGTGTTGGCAAATTAACCAAGTTCCAAACTTGATTTATATACATCGAGTCCATCTAAGATTTCATGGCTTCTTGCCATCTCTACGAATCAATGTCCAACATAGCTTCGTTGTAGGTTGTAGGTTCATCGTCATAAGGAATATCTATCTCATTATGTGTTTCAACAAGGAGATTAAGTCTTTCAGGCGGACGATGAGTCCTAGTAGTCCTACGGAGTTGATTATTCTTTGTTTCAGTGTTTGTTGCATTCTGATTGTGAGAAGGTATTTGTGTGTTGGACAATCCATCACCTTGAAAGCTTTTAGGAATGTCATTTTTATGTATTTCCTGAATGGGATGATGTACAACCATTGTATCATCTTCCATTGGTTGTGTATGAGAGTCTTGCATTTCTGCACTATCTCTCACAGCACTCCCACTGGATGAAGGGCGTACTCTAAGTACCCAATCTTCACCAGATACTCCCACTAAATCCTTGTTTAGGTCATTCAACAAGGGTTCAACTTCTGTGTTATCTTGTGGTTCTTGAATTTCTTCAAGTTCTATCTCTGTGCAGCTATGCTCCTTGTAGACATATTCTTCTTCAAGGAAAGTTGTGTTTCTGAAAACAATGACCTTATGTTCTCCAGGAAGATAAAGTAGTATCCCTTAGTTTCCTTTGGATACCCCACGAAGTAACATTTCTCACTTTTAGATTCTAACTTGTCAGTGAGCATCTTCTTAACATATGCAGGACACCCCCAGGGTCTCATATGTTTAAGAGTTGGCTTCTTACCACACCATATCTCATAGGGTGTCTTTTCTACTGACTTGGAAGGAACCCTGTTCAGAACATATATAGAGGTTTGTATAGCATGTAACCAAAGGTATATAGGTAGAGCTGAGGAGCTCATGATGGATCAAACCATATCCAATAAGGTTCGATTTCTCCTTTCGGCAACACCATTCATTTTTGGTGTTCCAGGAGGCGTCCATTCTGACTGGACTCCAAGTAGCTTTAAGTAATCTAGAAAATCCTTGCTCAAGTATTCACCTTCTCGATCCGATCGAAGGGTTTTGATACTTGTTGCAAGTTGCTTCTCTACTTCTGACTTGTACTCTTTGAACTTCTCAAAAGTCTCGGATTTGTGTCTCATAAGATACACATATCCATACCTTGTGAAGTCGTCAGTAAAAGTGATGAAGTATGGGAAGCCTCATTTAGCTTGAGTCGAAAATGGCCCACATACATCAGTATGGACCAACTCAAGCACCTCCTTGGCTCGCACACCTTTCCCAGAAATTGGCTTATTGGTCATCTTTCCTCTCAAGCAAGATTCACAGTTACCATAAGACTCCAAGTCAAATGGTTCTAGGTAGTCTAACTTCCTCAACCTTGGTATCCTTGATTCGTTGATATGACCAAGTCTGCAGTGCCATAGGTAGGTGGAGTTTCTATTACTTATCTTGGCTCATTTATTTTGTACATTGAATATCTCTCAACTACAGTTTAGTATATATAATCCATCCACAAGATGAGCAGTTCCATATATAATATTATCAAAAGACAGTACTTGACTGCCATTATAAATATACGAGGAAAAACCCTTCATGTCTAAAACTGGGACATAAATGATATTCCTCGTTAACGAGGGTACATAAAAGCAATCATTCAACACTAAACAATAGCCGGAAGGTAAATTTAATCTATAAGTCCCTACGCGCTCAACATCTACTCGTGCTCAGTTTCCAACGCGTAGGTCTACCTCTCTTAGTCTAACCTTCCTATTATCAGTTAGCCCCTGCACATTTATACAAATGTGTGAGCTACAAACGGTATCCAATACCCAGGAATGAGAGTTATTTATAGACATATTTATTTCAATGACGTACATACCTTGTCCACTAAAGGCATGAGTACATGGTGCTTTTCCTCCTCCTAGTGTCGTGCAGTCCTTTTTCCAATGCTTCTTCCTATGGCAGTTGAGGCATTCATCCTTAGCCGGATTCACTTTCTTCTTCACACCTCCCTTGGGCTTCATAGCTGAGGGAGCAGCGATTGCTTTGCCCTTCTTCTTATGCCATTGCTTGCCTTTTGGCTTGGGTCGGCTAGAAGAGCTCATCATGAGCACAGCTTTGCCTTTGGAAATGGAAGACTCAAAGGTCTTGAGCATGTTGTGCAGCTCTGGTAGAGTCGCCTTCGTTTGATTCATATTGAAATTCACTATGAAGTTCTCAAAAGAATGAGGGAGAGAGTTCAGGATGAGGGTGGTAGCGACATTCTTTTCAAGCTTTGTTCTAATTGAAGCAAGCCGCTCTATCAGCAGTATCATCTTCAACACATGCTGCGAGACCTGACCCCCTTCATTGAGCTTACACTTAAAGAGTTCTAGCAGTAACTCATATTCCATAGTTTGGGATTGTGAGTCATAGAGACTCTTTAAGTGTTCGAGCATCTCATTGGGCCCCATGTTCTCATACTGTCTCTGAAGTTCCATAGACATGGAAGACAACATCACGCATTGCGCTGAAGTGGCATCATCTAGATGTTTCTGGTAAGCATCCTTATCAAAAGAGGCATATTCAGCAGAGTCTGTTGCAGGGACTGTTGGGAACACCGTGTCTAACACGTATTCTATTTTCTCTTGTCTCAGTACTATTTGCAAATTCCTTAGCCAGTCAAGGTAGTTTGGTCCAGTAAGTTTGTTCATCTCAATCAACATTTTCAATGATTAGCTCGACATCTTTTATAATCTAAAGAATTAGATAGACCGGAAATCAAACTCAAAATCTATTTTCTATTATACACATTCATTTAGGCTAATCAACAAGGCCTTTTGTTTAATTATCTCCCACTATTTTAACATACTTCTACGACCACATGGTAGAATACAAACCTATTTTAATTGAGGTCATAATGGGCCAAGATCCAAGCCTATGCTATCTCTGCGTTTGCTTTGGGTGATAACTTCAATAACATATATTGGTAGGTTCTAAACCAATTGCAAAATTTATTTGCAACTCTTGGTTGATCAAATATTAAATTTAATCTTGCATCCTTAGATTAGTCCGACACTTAGGCACCAAGATTTGTCTAAGCAAGTCAACCCCATTACACGACTGTGTTTATGTATCTAAGCAAATTTGGCCTTTGTGAGCAAATACTTTGGTGTAAATACCCATAAAAGTTTATCATTTACCTTTACATTAAAACACATCTATGAAGGAGTCTGGGTCCTCGTAGACTTAGAGCAAATGCTTTGGCATAAATACTCGTATCGCCGAAAAGGATTTTGCACTCTAACAATTCTAATGGGCGTTTTAATTTACACTTGTATTTAAAATTTTGGGGAACATTTTAATTCAGGATTTTAACTAAGATCAACTCTTTTACACCATATCCAATATGACATCTTAACATCATGCAAAACTAATGACACATATAGTTGGGAACCGTCAACCCAATATGCATGATATAAGATGGTTTAATCAAATACTGGGCGCCACCTGCCCAGACAGTTATAGCGGACGTTATTCTAGTAATTTAAATGGCAAACAATTTGACATTTAGCACATAAACAGTATACTTATCAAATATACTGTATAATAATAATCTTGGGTTAAACATTCTGAACTCTGAATTTTTTTTTATTTCTGGACAGGTGGGGCCTCGACGCTAATCATTAGGGCCACGACGCCACTGAGCCAGAAGCCTTTCGACTTCTGCAAAATGCATTAGCTCCGTGGCGCTCCATAATGCATCCGCGGTGCTCCACTATAGATCCGCGGCGCTCCACCATGGAGTCACGGCGCTGCAGAGGCAAAAATATTTCTGCTTCTGCAAATGCATTAGCGTCACGGAGCTCCACCATGGAGTCGCGGCGCCTATTGTCTAGTGAGTTCAAGTTTTTAAACGAGGCATTATCGCCGCGGTGCTCCACCATGGAGCCGCGACGCCTCCATGAAACCCTAGCAAGCACCGCGGTGCCCTACCATAGGGCCGCGACGCCTATGTCCTGACAAACGTTTCTGTGCTGATTTTCAAAAAATCGTTCAACCCCTAAATCCAATTTAGGGATAAATTCACAGGTCCTTTATCATCACCCACCATTATCAATAACGCCTATATCGACTATCATCCGTTCTTACTCGTTCTTAGCCGTGTACCGTGCAATGAGCCGGACAATGCACTTTTGGCTTAGTTCAAGTTAGAGCGGAATGACTTCTTCGAGTTAGCGTAGGAGATAATTTAGGGTGATATAAAAAGGTCAATATTCGTTCAAGACATCTAGGATTTCAAGAAATCTCGTTTTAATCCAATTTTATGTTTAACCCATATTATTACTTTATTCAATTGTTATATAACCATTGAACCAACATGTGCTCTGATACCACTGAAGGGATTTGTTGGGTTCAAAGCATAACCCAACGCATATAAGTAAGGCACGACGGAAGTTTAAAATTATGTTTCTTACTTACCCCAACAATATTTCTGGTATGGTTATACAACAATCAAACCTGTAACATAAAGCATAAACTTACATGTTAGAATATCTGGAGTCATTATCTACTATAAGGTGGACACGCGGTTGCCCTTCCGATTGCTAGCTTCAAGCTTCAATGTATTTCTCTTTCGGAAAGCAAGGAAATCTGGCAGAGGTTCGAGAGAGTTTTAATTCTAAGTCTCTAAGGCTTAGAATGATAATTTGAAAATTGGTGTATGAATAATGAAGAGAATGCTTCTATTTATTGTTGAAAAATAGGTCAAAACTGGATTAGGGTTTGACCTTGGGCCTAGCCCAAAATTCGAGGCAGAGGCATCGCGGCCCTAGGGTATGGGCGCCGCGGCGCTCGACGTGCTCCTGCACTGTCTCGATTTATTTTCTGCGCATTTTTAATTAAATCCAAAATCCAATTTTGACTTAATTAAAATAATCATTATTCATTTAAATATCTCGATTCTAAACCGAACATTTAATTACTCTCTCAATACATCCTTAGATCGAACGGACAATCGACATAGTGTGACCCTACATGCCTTCTCATATCGACATTAATCAAATTAAGGTCTACGTGGAACTCCTAGACGGTGCCGCAAGACGAACTCAATATGTGAAGTACGTTTACGCGAATCCAGTAAACTTAACCTTTATGTGGTAAGATAAAATCCTTTAATTCACGACACACCCGATCAAGCTTAGGATTTGTCAAGTGTCTATCCAAATGGCTTAATCATTGTATCTCATCTATATTAGTTGACAACTAGACCATATTCTAAATACGTCTATTGCGTTGGCCAACGACTTAGTCAACCTAATATCACTGAGAATCCGAGTGTTCTCTTGAATATACATTCGAGGAATGAATCCTAATCTTGGCTCAACTACCACCTTTAATCCACATCGTAATGTACCCAATACAAGTCGTATCTCAACCTATAAGGCATTTGAGCTTAGGACGGTATCAAAGTACATTACTTTGTAGACAAGGCGCGTATTGACCTCAAGTCTAAGGACTTCTATCTCTCACACGCTGATCATACTTTAGACAAGTATAACAAACAGTATACCAGCACGGTATACCAATACTTCCAAAGTATCCATATGTCCATCAAGAGTAGCCATTACTCGTAGCTGGTGAGACATACTACATCCTCTAAGGATGTGATGCAGACCACACGTCGACTTATCACATATCATTGATATCCCATTCTCGATGATCATTAGTCGAGGCTATTTTATGAGTTACGTTATAATATTAATAACTCACACTATTTATAACAGTGTAACCTCCAGGGATGCATATTATAGAATATTACATACAATCAATTAATAATTCAATAATTGCAAATGTCAAAATATTAATCTCCATTAATAATAATACGAATATGTATAAAGTACATTTGTCCTAATACAGATTGTCTCTATGACATAAATATACTTTCACCTAGTAGACTTCAAAAGAGACTAAAACCACATGAACTAACTGGGAGAAGGTAATAAGTTTCAAAGGTGTTCATAATGGTGTTAGTGAGCCAACCAATCTTTCAATCTCACCAACAAGCTTAACTTAGAAAGAGAAAGATGCAGTCACTACAAATCAGCTGGAGGCTCAGGCTCAAAGAGTATTGAAAAGTTGATACCAAGAAGGGAATCTATCAATTGATTTAGCTTTATGCAATATTACTATTTTTTGTATTATGGTTATGTATTTACTGTTGAAAACGGTACTCTTAATTAACTAGCACTTTTAAGGTTCAAACTAGATGGATGCCACATTATGATTTAGGGTGTATAAGTTTTTTGGGGTTATAGTGTGGCATCCATAGTTATTGATTGGTTTTGTGGTTATTGTTGACAGTTTGAAATTGCTGTCAAAACTTGTGAAGTTATTTGTAATGTTATGTTTGGTTTGAATTGAAATGTACAGTTGAATTGAAATTTGTTAAAAATGTTCAGTTGTGCTGAAATATGCAGTTGAATTGAAATATGCAGAAACTGTATTTGAAATGTCTAAAAATATGCAATTGAAATATGTGGTTGAAATGCGCAGAAACTATGGTTAAAATGTGCAATTAAAATATGAAATGTGTAGTTGAAATGTGCAGAAATTGTGGTTAAAATGTGCAATTAAAATATGAAATGTGTAGTTGAAACAGTTGAAAAATGTGCAGCTTTTTGTACTTATAAGAGTCCATCTTGCACTCTTATTATCAAGATGTACCAAATAGCTTCTAACATCAACCAAATTATTAAAAAAAACATAGTTTCATTATCAATGCCAATTAAGGCTGGCCAGTGGGCCGGGTCGGCCCTGTCCCGATCCCGCCCCGACACCGCCCCGGTCCCGCCCCGAACCCGACCTTTTAAAAAAAAAACAATTCGGTATCGGGACTCGAACCGGGACGGGACATGGTCTCGTCCCGACCCGTCCCGGCCCAGGCCCGCCAGTCCCGACCCGGTCCCGCCCCTATCCCTCCCGAAACCTCCCTTTTGTAAAATAACTGTTGCACCAACGACCATTTTATATTTTGGTTGTTGTGCAACAACCATTTTTTGGTCCCCCTCCCTCAACCCCTCTACCCCCTTAATATTTATTTTTAACCCATAAGTTATTATATTTACACTTTAATCCAATTTCAAAACTATAAATACCTCATTTTCTCTTCATCTTTCTCACAAATCTTCCTACAATCTCTCTAATCTCTCAATTTATCTCTCTACAAGTCTACATTGTCTACTAAATATTCAATTTTATTTATTCATTTGAGAATTGGGAGTGAAGTTGGCAACTAGCTTGAGGATCTTCCATCGAGCAAAGTTTCAATTTTCAACCTCTCGATTACACGTCGACGTTACGTCGGCGTTTGGTACATTCGTTCCTTCATTAAATTATTATTGTCTGTTTATTTTATTTAGCGCACTTAATTTCATTTATTTTAATTATTTATTAGTATAATTATAAATTTATAATGGAATGATTTAAACGTATGCTTATGGGTAGGGGTCATGCTTCTTCTAGTAGGGGCAACAAGGGCAAGAGTACTTCTTCTAGTCATCCTATTTCTAGACAGAATCTTATTCCTACACAAGATGATTATGTTGATACTGAACATTTTCCTACAATACCATTAGATTTAGACGAAGAGCTATTTTCTGGAACTCAAGAAGACTTTAATTTAGACGATGATCTAGATGATACACCCACTAATGTAGATGACAACACACCCACTAGTGCACTTTCATCTGAAATGCCTCCTATTGCCCCTAGTATGAGATGAGGTCCAGCAAAACGAATATTAAAATCATATGCATAGACATTTTTTTATAGGGATGTAGAGAATCAAGTAGCTAGATGTAAAATTTGTAAAGATGTTATAAAATTTAAAACTGGAAAAGGTCACGGTGGGACGGGGGGTTTACTAAGACACGTAGCAAGGGCTCATCCAGCTAGGTATGCCCAATACGAGACTTCAAAACCGGGTGCGCAGACGTCCGCTCCATCGGGACAAGGTTCACATACTGATATTGTCGCGGACCAAGTACAAGGTCAAATTAACCCTATGACAGGGGGAATTGTAGTCCCTAAATACAATAAACATAGAGTTAGTGAAGCAATAGCAAAATTAGTTGTTGTGGAGGGTTTGTCTTTTTCATTTCCTTCATCTCCCGGTTTTATTCATTACATTAGAGATATGTATAATCTTGCTTTTAACGGTTTTCCTAGATCAATTGTTAAGAGAGATGTATTTAAATTCGCACATGAATATCAACTATATTTACGTTATTCATTATATCATTTTAATGAAAAAGTGGCTATCACTTCTGATATAGGCTGTAGTACTAACGACCATGATTATTTAACGGTGACCTATCATTGGATAGATTATAAATGGTCTATGCAAAAACGTATCTTAGCGTATAGATATATAGATGATAGGCACACTGGTACTTTTATTGCACAAAATATTTATCAAGTGTACGATTATTACGAAATAACTGATAAAATTATAACTATTACATTAGATAACACTTCTTCTAACAATTACGCTATTACAAACTTCATATAAAATGTGTGTGTCATATATATAACTTAATTGTAAAGGACGGCCTATCACTTTTTGAAGACATTCTTAGTAAAATACATCTTTCTATAAACTTTATTTTTAAAAATAATAGAATACAACGAAGAAAAGAATATAAAAAAACTTGTCACGATTGCCAACTACCTTATAGAAAAATTCCAGAAGAAGTACCCACTAGGTGGAATTCTTTATACGAGCAACTACTTGTTGCTTATGACTATAGAAAACCTATAACTTTATTTCTTAACTCGCATAATCAAAATCCAGCTGATATGGTTGTAGATAGCGATTGGGGAAAACTTTCCGAACTTATTGTATTTTTAGAGAAATTTTTTCAAGCAACAAAAGAATTTTCCGGTATATAACTCTAATAATTTTACTTCTTAATGAATATATGGATAAATCAGCTTATAAGACAGCTATTAAAAAAATGTATATCAAAATAAAAAAATATTTTATTCCTATTCCCACTATTTATATTATTGGTGCTATATTAAATTCACTATTAAAATAGACGGTACTAAATCACTTATTGAAACTATTTACGATTGTATAGAAGTACTACCACCTCCAAGTCCCAAAAATCCAAATCACCCACCACCTATTGAACAAACAAAAGAAGAAGTGTTGTCTAGCGTACAAGACGAATGCAAAAAAATATTTCGGTTTTACCAATAAGAAAGTGCTAGCAACCTACCGGCTCCCATACCATCTTCTTCTTCTTCAACACAACCTCACAAAAGACATGATGTTTCTACGGCTAGTATTGAAAGCCTCAGAAATAGAATGTGCGGCCGTACCTCTACTAACCAAATTAGCGAGTTTGATATTTTTGTTTTGCAAGGTTCTGTATCGTACCAAGCAGTTCTCAATGAAGAAGGACGTGAAGAGTTGGTGAAATACTGGAGGTGGAATGAGAAGACCTTTTCGACACTTTCAATGATGGCCCAAGATATTTTGAACATTCAAGCGTCATCAACGGCGTCTGAAAGCATTTTTTCTGCCGGCAGATATCAAATAAGAGAGCACAGACACTCATTAGCCGGAGACAGCTTGGAGATTGTAGTATTATTCAGAGATTGGATACAAGCGGAGCGGAGAAGGTGCTGTCAACCGGAGATCAACGAAGAAGAAGACGAAAACTACAACGAAATCTTATCCGAATGTGGTGGAAGCGACGTGGAGCAATTTGACCAACAAATACCAATTCCAACCGAAGAACCACGGGAAATTATCAAGAAACTAGAACAGGTTTTTTTCAAAATGTAATTTTTTTAATTGCAATTTTACTATGTAATTTGTAACTTTTGAACAACACCACAAAGTTGCAATTTTGATAATTGTATTTGTATTACAAAAAAAAAATCATATGTCTATTAAATAATATAATAGGCACAAAAACAGCCTTGGGATATTTTTATTACACTATCTTATTTAATTATTGAGTTTTTTTTATATATATGTTATTAAAAAAAAATGCCCAGATCCCGCCCCCGACCCGATTCCGACAGGATCGGGATGGGACTTCGGAAAATCCCGCTTGACCCAACCCGACCCGATCCCGCACCCTCCCCCATCCCTCCCCGACCCGATCCATCCAAACCCGGCCTGAAGGTCCCGAGCCCGACCCACTGGCCGGCCTTAGTGCCAATGCACATGCTGCACTCTTATTTTTCATGTCGAAGCTAACTAGTATTAAGATTATTTTGGATGTAAAGAAACACAATATATAAGCAACATTACATATTGCAAGTAATGCCATTAAAGATCACAAAATAAGAAAGTTTACATATTATATATCAACAACAAACTAGCAATTCTACTCATATGCATCACCAACACTACCAAAACAAGCATATACTCTTAGGCATCATTGACACGACCAAAACATGCCTCTTTTACGCAGACACAGTCTTCTTGGAGGAAAGCCAGAGCCATCACTTCAAAGACAGAACAAGGAAGAATCAATAGCAAATAATTTGGTGAAGTCAAAGAAGATATGGGAAATAGTTGGTGTTGGTACTCTATTGTACTTTATAAAGCAGTACGGGAAGTAAATAACTATTACAAGTGTTCGAAAGGATAAATAAATGGTCAATCTTCAAAACTGCCACAAGCTTGTTGTGTCTTGAATCTTGATAACCTGAAATCAAGAAACAACTAAATCTGGATGGTTACAACGTTGTGTGTTGAGTCGAGTGATTGCACTCTGTCCTTAACACAAGATTGTCCCGTATATATGCTTTTACGTTAGTGGGCAATAGTCTCCCAAGATAAAATAACACTTTAATCTCAACACTACAAGGCCAATAAGTTGAGTCTGACAAAGAAAACAAATATGAATCGACTTGCTGAAGAAATGGAAAAGGAAGGAAGATTTTCTGTTTTCTCTTCTATTTTGTCTCTGTCTTTATAGTGTCTCTGTTGTGTATATCTCGTGTATATCACACTGTATTTCGTCACTATTTTTGGGTATTTTCGTGTGTTTTTCTCACTGTTAGTGCACTATTTTTCGTTGCTGAAATGTGCTGCTATTTTCGTGTATATATCTGTCACGTTATTGAGCCAAAGAGGAATCAATATATAGCATGGAGGAGGCTGCTCAACTGCCACAAATAAGGCTGTTAATAGCCATTAGTGAGGGCTGTTAATGGCAGGTTTAAGGCCATTAGTAATGGCTGGTTAATGCTCCAAAAAATAGTTCAAGCGGTAGGCAGAAAGTTTCTGCCTTCCGTCACTCCCAAAATCAACTTTTTCAGAAACTCGAGGGACCAAACTGTAAATATTAAGCAATTATAATATCAGAAAGTCCCCACAGCCAACAGCCCACAGCCCACGGCCCACCCGTGACCGAGACTGAGATCGGACGGGATGGGCGGGTGGCGGCGGTGCGCGTGTGGGCTTAGCCTTGAACCCAAGCACATCTAGGTCCTCCCTCCTTTAAACACATGGGATACCCCTTGGGGTCCCAAACCCTTTACCACTTTAGAGACTTATAAAGAGAGCAATTCTTCCTTTTCCCACCGACGTGGTAGATTTGTCCCACACCATATTTCCATGCCTCAAACACCTTACTTTGTGGACCAATATCTCTTTCATTTCTCAATGAAATTTGACGATTCTTGGCCCTACGGTCATCTACTCAATTAGTAGATTATGCATGTGAGAAGAGTCAAAACCTCCAACATACGGAACACTAGTGTTTAATTCATTAAATATGGGTGGACGCACCTCCCCGCCAAAGGCAAATTTCCAACAATCCCCTCTATGAAAGAGAGATTGCGGCGCACACACAAGGTGCCTACTTTCAGCAATCTTTCAGCGAAAAGATATTGCATCAGGAGAGGTAGCTTTCGCTTTGAACCTTCCCTAGTTGAATACCACCGGACTTATTTACTGCGCGGTGAACGTGATGTCTTGAACCGTCAGTATTTAGTGTAAGCCAAGACAATGATACCAACACAATAACTCTCCTTATTCATTTTCATTCTTACGTTTTTGTCCGTTGTGGCCGTGGACACACTTGGATTCTTAAGTGCGTTCATTTGAGGCGGCCTTCCTCGCACTTAAATAGGTGATCTCCTACAAGGTATCCTTCTATACCCCACTTCACAAGTGTTAGGAATCATTAAAAGTTTCCCCAACCTTAACCTCAACTATTTGAGGATTGTTAAAGGTTTAGAAGCTTAACCTTTACCCACCATGCAGGTAGCACGTTAATGTCTATCGCGGGAACAGCTTTGGATTCATGTTTCCGTACAGAAATCATCATCCGAAGTGCTTCTTGCTTCCACCGAAGCGCTCAACTGAACCTTTTGCAGCTTAGTATTCCCATTGAACTAAATTCTTGGGATCTCCAATCAATATGGTTGGGTTACCACCGCAAAGGTTCGTATTATTTGGGTTTTAAGCCCATTCCCCTAGACAGGCTTCTCACTTGATCTCCGGGTAGTCCCTTAGTTAGTAAATAAGGAGGTGACACCCGTGATGATCAACTGCCATACGGTCTTATGTCTCCGACGATCCTGACAGATATGTCCAGACGCCGTCATCCGTGTCCTTTCTGAAGCCGACCGGCTAGCCATAGTGTATAACTGCTGAAGGCACGGGTTTCTCCCAATAAGGGACGTCCTCTAAGGAGTCATGAAGTTACTCAACTTCTTTCATGCTTTGTAAAAAGCGATAAACTCCGATCCCATCATGAATCGGTCGATGCAAGTTTGCTTAGAGGATTTTCCAAGACCCACCATACACATTTACTTGAGGCATTGGTGTTCTTCATATCTGATGTCCAGTTTGCATCACTTTGTTCTCCCAGAACCGCTGGACATCCAGAATACCATAATCCGTAGATAAGCGAATAATTCAGATATCATCATATCCGACTTAACGCCTTTTCCAGATTCACTTATTAAAATCATCAATGAACCTTAGTTCAACTGATCTGTTTGTAGGTCGATACCAGGTCGGTTGTAGTGTGTACAATACATTGAACTACACGTGACCTGTGCATATCTCTCCTTGTCCATGGGTGCACCATGATTCCAATCAGTTCTATGACTCATATCCATTGGTGGCTTCAACGAAACTGTCAACTATCTCATAACTGAGTTTGGAGTTAGACCAGTCTGTTAGATGTCTTAGAAATCCAATTCCTAAGATGTCATCTGTGATACCCATATCTTTTGTTTCTATATAATTTCCACTCTCAGACTGTTGGTTTTCCAACTGTTAGCTTTCTAACTTCAGAGTTAATGTTTCTGTGGTCAGATTCATTGTTTCTGTTTTATCTGAAACTTCCAGGACCAAAATGTAAACAATTCAGGGACCAAAATGAAAGTTCAGGAAGAAGCCCAACAGTCCAGCAAACCAACTTTGATTCTCCCCTTCCAACTCTCCGATTAGGAAGACTGTTTCAACATCCATGACACGCAAGACTGCAATGGCTGGATGTGAAGCTACTTACAGGGGAGCACATTTTACAACCCAAAGGTTCTTTTCTCGGAGGAAGATCAACCATTACACAAGTATGGTTCTATATGATGAAATCTATTTCTCTCTTTAGCTTCTTTCCAAAGCAGCACTTTTGGAGATGACAATTATTTATTAATTATCCATGGTTCATTCTCAACCATATAAGCTAGAAGTCCTGGAACAAGTCTTTGTCCCCTCTTTGCTCCGTCTTGGTTCAACATCTAGAATCCCTGAGTTCTGTAGATCTGGAATATTAAGTTCCGGATAGACAGCAACTTCCGAGTCCTGTAGATACGAAATGTCTAGTTCCGGACAGTCAGGCCCTCGTGGGTTCTTGTTAACCTTGAGCAATTACTCCTTTTTCCTTTTCAAGGAAAGTTATCTTCAAAGAAGTCAGCATTCTTTGAAGCCAATAGGCGATAAGCACTACTGTTAGTTGCACTTCCAGTGGATATGCAATTTACAGTCTTAGGTCCAACTTGACCTGTTTCGGTATTCCAACTTCTACCAAACCACCCCACATCACAACATTTGGATGTGAGATCCTTTCCATGTCTCACACGGAGGGTTATCCTTATCCTTATGTGGAGTTCTATTGAGAATCGCATTAGCGGTAAGGATCGCATTGCCCCATATAATTTGGGCGTACGGCTTTGCGCTTGGCTAACACCGTTAGACTGAGGTGAGTAATGAGCAGTCGTTATCATGAACGATGCTTCACATTCTCCTCCTCTATCACTATGAATTCCTCAATCCGTAGGCTTAGTTGATTTTCAACTTCTGCTTTGTAGCGCTTATCCGCTTCAACAACTTCATCTTTGCTTTTCAACAAACAAAGGATGCAATACATTGTACCATCATCAATGAAGGTCACAAGGTACTTGTCTCCCCCCTCTATTTTGTATAAACTTTAAATCACCCAAGTAGGTGTGACCAAGTTCTAGAGGAGCGGTGCTTCTTTCGCTATTCCTTTGACGTAATTTGGAAAGGTGATTTTTCCTCTTCGCCTACCTCACATTTATTTTGAGGGTTTACGTCGACAAAAGGCAACAATCTCAACTTCGTTAGCCTTTGAATGATTTTCTATTTAACGTGTCTTAATCTATGATGTCATAGATGCACGGATTACAAATATATCATTCATATGGCTACCGACATACTGTACCATTCTTAGTTATTACAGACCTGTTAGACTAGTCCAAACTAGCTTGACCAACAGCGTCCCTTAAACCAAGTTTGGGACATGTATCACCTTATTTTAGAGTGATCCCATTCCCTGAAGTCCTATTGAGGACAACCTCTCCAACCCCTTCTACTTTAGAGGTGGCGTTGCTTCACATGAACAACCTCTTGCCCATGGTTAGGGCGTAACCCGATCATATGTGATATGGATACTCTGGCCCACTCCAGTTGCTTTGGCAGACTATGTGTCCAATTTCTTTTCTGCCTTTCTTTAGGCCTTCAGATCATTTAAGACCTGAAAACTCTGGCCCACCTTACTAAGTGTCCATTACTATTCCTATGAAATGAATTCTGGCCCCACTCCAGTCGCCCGGAGGCTTTATATGACTGAGTGTCCAATATCATCATATCAAAGGAATTTTGGTCCACTTCAGTCGCCCGGAGGCTTTGTATGACTGAGTGTCCAATATCATCCTATGAAGGATCTTCTGCCAAATAGTGTGACAGGCACAACGTCTTTAGCTTTTAGTCTTCTTCCATTATGATTGGTGCCCAGACAATTCTTGGCGCTTACTTAAGAGTGGTAACAGTTTTCGCACAGTCAGTGGATCTTTCTCCCTCGTATGTGCGAACATACTTTACACATTTTTAATAATTACACTTAAAAGAACGGATCTTTTTAAGTCGTTTACAAAATCCAATCTTTAAACGGGAAAGAAGAAGAGATTAAACTTCTGATTTTAAAGCGTAAGGAATATAAATTATTTCGGAAAACATTTTCATATTCCTCCTTACTTTAAGCCATTTTTAATCAGACATCATTTAATCTTTATTCTTGACAAGGAAGAAAAATAACTTATCCCAATTTCGGATTCTGGCCCACTTCAGTCACTTCATCGGACTGAGTGTCCATTTTCTCCTTACCATTATTCGGATCCTTTGTCTGGGACAAATATAGGCCTTCTGCTGCAAGATAGAACCACATCTTCAGCCTTCTCCTCTTGTCCCAGTTGACATCCTCAGCCTCTCATGAGCGCTTGTTCCCACCACTCTTGGGAGCGGTGACACCATGAACACGTTGACAATCAACAGTATTATCATCACTCTCTTCTACCAGAAAACCACATCCATATCCAGATTTGGTCACACAACTTTTGACCGACATCTTTCGAACACTAATACAATACAATCTTGTCTTAAGTTGTTAGTACTCTATTGTACTTTATAAAGCAGTACGGGAAGTAAATAACTATTACAAGTGTTCGAAAGGATAAATAAATGGTCAATCTTCAAAACTGGCCGCAAGCTTGTTGTGTCTTGAATCTTGATAACCTGAAATCAAGAAAAAACTAAATCGGATGGTTACAACGTTGTGTGTTGAGTCGAGTGATTGCACTCTGTCCTTAAGACAAGATTGCCCCGTATATATGCTTTTACGTTAGCGGTTAATAGTCTACCAAGATAAAACAACACTTTAATCTCAACACTACAAAGCCAATAGGTTGAGTCTGACGAAGAAAACAAATATGAATCGACTTGCTGAAGAAATGGAAAAGGAAGGAAGAGTTTCTGTTTTCTCTTCTGTTTTGTCTCTGTGTTTATAGTGTGTCTCCGTTGTGTATATCTCGTGTATATCACACTATATTTCGTCACTGTTTTTGGGTATTTTCGTGTGTTTTTCTCACTGTTAGTGCACTATTTTTCGTTGCTGAAATGTGCTGCTATTTTCGTGTATATATCTATCACGTTATTAAGCTAAAGAGGCATCAATATATAGCATGGAGGAGGCTGCTCAATTGCCACAAATAAGGCTGTTAATAGCCATTAGTGAGGGCTGTTAATGGCATGTTTAAGGCCATTAGTGAGGCTGTTCATGGCCATTGAAGAGGGGCTGATTTATGGTCATGAAGGAGGGTTGTTTATGGAGTAGTTAACAGCCAAGTAATGGCTGGTTAATGCTCCAATAAATAGTCCAAACGGTAGGCAGAAAGTTTCTGCCTTCCGTCACTCCCAAAATCAAATTTCCAGAAACTCTAGGGACCAAACTGTAAATATTAAGCAATTTAGGGTCCAAAAAGATAATATCAGAAAGTCCCCACAGCCCACGACCCACGACCCATGATCGAGACCGGCGGGCGGTGGCGGCGCGCGTGTGGGCTTAGCCTTGAACCCAAGCACATCTAGGTCCTCCCTCCTTTAAACACATGGGATACCCCTTGGGGTCCCAAACCCTTTTCCACTTTAGAGACTTATAAAGAGAGCAATTCTTCCATTTCCCACCGATGTGGTAGATTTGTCCCACACCATATTTCCATGCCTCAAACACCTTACTTTGTGGACCAATATCTCTTTCATTTCTCAACGAAATTTGACGATTCTTGGCCCTACGGTCATCTACTCACTTAGTAGATTATGCATGTGAGAAGAGACAAAGCCTCCAACATGCAGAACACTAGTGTTTAATTCATTAAATATGGGTGGACGCACCTCCCCACCAAAGGCAAATTTCCAACAGTTGGTCCATTCATTTTCAGCCGATGGACAGTGTTCTCAATCCGGCTGCGATGAGTGTGTTATCGTTATAATAGATGATTTAACGAAGAAATATGCTGCTAATTGTAATCTTACGTAGCTTCGAATACTGCTATTTCCAATGTTGAAGAATTACCAAATTTGACTGTCAACATGACTGAATAAAAGCGCTATTGAGTATTTCTTAAATTGGGTCGGGTCAGGTCAGGTCAAGAGGGATAAAAATATTGGTGGGACTAATTTTTAAAAGAAAATGGTAATTTTTAATTTAAAAATTCAGGTAAATAATTTTTAATTCAGAAAATATAGGTATGTTAATGACAAGGGTAAATATGCATCATTTATATAACGACGAAGGTATATATGCATCACTTTTTTAACGAGAAGTATATATGCTTTAAATGATAAATTTCAGGGGTATATTTACCCCTTTATACATAAAATACCCACATAGTAGTCATCTTTTGTCCCTTATGATCTTTAACTATGTGGGGGTCCTATTACCCTTTAGTTTTGTCCGAACTAATGCATTAGAGACTCTCTTATAACGCTTAATGCTAGAGATAGGGGTGGGCAAAAAATCCGGAGAACCGAAAAAATCGAACCGAACCGAAATTCGGTTCGATTTTAATTAGTTTTTTTTTTATAAAAAACCCGATTTTTTGAAAAATTGAACCGAATCAGGATTTAGTGATTCGGTTCGGTTTTTTAATTTTGGATACTAACCGAACCGAAAAACCGAATTAAATATGTAATTAATCTTATTTTTTATTTTAGGCTACTACTATCTCTTGAATCATAGCCATTGAAATCAATCTATGAAGCTTTTATGGAAGTCGAATGCGGCATGAACTTGATTAACATATCATAGAAGCATTGACATAAAATATAGGGAGAGAAAGTAGTTGTAAATTGGTAAAACTTTAAATGGTCATAACTCTGCGCTCGGATGTTCGTTTTACCCGATTGTTTTTTTATTTTGGGTATTTTTTAGAGACGGGGCGGCCCAAACTGCCATGAGGCAATTTGGCGCAGCCAAAATTTAGAAAAAAACGTATGTTTTCCCAATCAATTTGTGTTTTCCCCCAAATCGATTTCTAATTTTCCTTTTTCTTTAGTAAACATCTCACGATACACAATAGATTTCAACGTCGAAATTTCATGATAGTGTAGGTGTGAATGTCAATTTCAGTTTTGGAAATTCAATTTTTTTTAAAAAATAAAAAAATCCCTGACCCGACCCAACCCAATCCGATCCACTAGAAAAAACCTATATAATCCGATACGTTCGGCGATATAAACCGAACATATCGATTTTTTTTTAAGTTGGATTCGGTTTTTTTAAAACAAAATGATTTTTATTCGGTTCATATTTTTCTGATACAAAACCGATATAAATCGATATACGCCCACCCCTAGCTAGAGAGGGTGTATACCATTTTCCTACGAAGAGTGAGATAAAGAAAAGGTCAAAATGTTGTTTTTATCACGCCTTAAACCGAAAGAGTGAACTGGTACCCGATGCCTTAAACTTACCATCGAGCGAATCAAACTTATCATGATGTGATAAACATAATTATGTATGCATGATTAGTGAACATGATATCTTTCATCAACCATTTTCTATCATTTTATAAACATCACAATGTTAAGTAATTAAAAATTATTATTCATACATGTCATAGGAGACTTCAATGACAAAAAGACATCATTAACTAGACCCATAATGTATATGAATCCTTTATAACAAGGCAAACGAAAAATGATGGTTACAAGGCCGCGATAATACCATAAAGTATAATAGAATGCCATGAAAATATAAAGTGCCACAAACATAGAATTAGGCTCACCGAATAACCATAATAGACGAGGGAGAAGACTAATGGTCATCCACGTCATCCAAAATGTCAAATACATGCATCCACAATAGAGATGCAACGCCTCTAAGAAGGAACGTATGTACTGTTGGAAATTTACTAATGTGGAATTAAGTTTATCCCATTATTTATGACTCGAACAATTGGGCCCCGTACGTCGGAAATATCATTTCCACACATGTGCAATCTTAGTGCCAAATATCGTAAATTTCGTTAATGAAAGAGATATTGGTACGTAAGTGAAATATTTGAGACATAGAATGATGGATGGTTATTCGCTAAATGACAAGTGTTCCACGTTGGTAAACGAAGGAAGGATTGTATGAGGTGTAAGATGGAACGGGTCGGAAAAGGGTCGCGGAGCCGAGGAGGGCCGCGGCGCCGGAGTGCCGCGGCGCGTGACTGGCAGTAAGTTTCATTGGCCTCTGGTTGAATTAGCGCCGTGGCGCTAATGTGGCAGAGCCGCGGCGCTTCCCAGGTAGTGTTTGCTTGACGGAATCCCAAAGGTTTGGCTGTTGATGGGGCTTCAATGACATTAAATCCACCCAATAATGGCCATTACTTAGACCATTATGTTGCTGCATTACTTGGGGGTTAAATGTCATCCATTACATGGAAATTGATTGCCATTGTGGGGCACTTGAAGAGGCCATCTTGCACACCTATTAATTGAAACCTTAGCGCAATTATATAGAGAGCAATGAACAGAAAAATAAGTTAACAACACCACAAAGAGATCAGATTTTTCTGATATCAATCCTTCTCTTAACAATCTTCATTATTCGTGTTCTTCGCTGAGATCATTTGTGTAGGCTTTGCACACTTGATAGTTTGTTGTTTCATCTTGGGAGACTATTGTCCACACTTCCGTAAAGCCTATATACGGGGGCAATCTTGTCTTAAAGATAGAGAGCCATCTCTCGACTCAGCCGGTGGAATTGTGTTTATCTAATTGGTTGCTAAGTGTTTCAGGTGTTAACTTAGCAGACGAAGGACTCTAACCATTCGTATTCTCAGCAGATCTACTAGCCACAAGTGTAGCAGTTCATGTTCTTGTATTTCCGAATACAAGTTCTATGTTTGAAGTTTCATTCAAGATCAAGATATTGACAACTTGTTGTTGTCCTCATTGTTATTTATCCTTTCGATCACTATAATAGTTATTTACTATTCCCGTTTGCTTTACATATTCCAACATGTACAACATAATATCTACTCTGTATGCATTGTACACTCCGTCACACAAAGGATCAGGCAAGACATCTAGTTGCCCAAATCAAAGGTTACTACTACAGGCCTACACCAATACATGTCGTTTCGTATAGTCGACCCTTTCGTCAAATACCTTCTAAGTTATCTGAGGATGCTCCCAAAATAGTAAATTTTACATTGACATGGCCTATAAACATGTACTATAAACATAATATTCAAAGCCAACAATTCATTCATTTCAGTGTGGGTGCATAAACAATCCATAACATTCATTTAAAAATAATATCATATTCATACTTAATCATAACTTATAAACTTCATAAAACATGCATAACATGTATTAATGATAAAATATTTTATAATCTATGGACAATGCATGATTACTTATCCGCATAATTACACTAATATTTGAAAATTAATAAGACATTTAGACAAACACTTGGAATGAATGCATTTTGGAAGAATACCCATAGAAGGGTATATCTCCACATACCTTGAGTGTTCCGTTTACTAATGTTAGCTCCAAGTGTCTCAAATGGTTCAATGTAAGTCAATATAAATTAACGAACTCAATTCAATCAATAATCATTTCTCGTTATCAAATGTCAATCAACTAAATGGATTCAAGTAACTATTTCCCCCAAAATCTTCCATTTAAAGCTATTAGGCATACCCCTAGACTAGCGCGGCACGCCTCTTGTGGCACCAAGTACTTTCTTCTTCTTGGTTTATTCTTTTTGAGTTTTTATCACACTTGCTACCTCAACCTCATCCAATTGGTTCATTGGATAAATTCACCTATCTCAAAATCCTCATTACTCTCATGTACCGCAAGCACTTACTTTGATGTTAACTTAAATACTTTTCTTAAGCTTGATACAAGCCAAATTAATTAGAAAAAATTACGAGGCTTTATATTCTTCTCCCCTTAAAGTTTGAATTTTTGAAACAACGTGATTACTTGAGTCATGTATAAGCTATTGCGATACCATCTGACATCACTTGGGTAGGATATGCGTTGTTTAGAACGCCTTGAGAATGAAGTCGACGGACAATTTAATTAAGTGTTTGGGTAAGTTTTACGTGGTAGTGCAACTGGTAACCAATAAGGTTCAGTTTTTTTTTAGTATACTAATGTGGAAAGGTTGATGGGAATATGATTTACAAAGGCTAGTCTGTGTGACTTCATGGTTGTTTTAAGAGTAACTAGGGTTATATTCATTGTACGAGGATCTTTGCATTACATGTTTATGTTATTGTTGGGTTTGGTGTTGTGACATTTGACCCAACATATCTTTTGAAGTATTGATTTGAATGCATAAAAATGTTGGGACAAATGTCATAACATTCGGACCAACATCTTTGAAAAATAATTTTGCCTTACTTCACGGTAAGCACTAATATTTTACTGTGAGGTAAGAACGACATAGGCATGGTGAATTGGAGCTGTGTAAAACGTGGGAGAAAGAGTCAAATCTTGGGGAAGAAGTCGATTAAGGACAAAGTCAAAGTTGTTGAGATTTTCACTCCTTAATCATCTACCACAAGCAGCCTATCTTTTCCTCAACTTCCACAACCGATCGATGAGTCTTTCAAGGAAACTCTCTACTATAAATAGAGAGGTCACAACAGTGAATCGAGCATCCAGAATCAAATTACAAAAATACCAAAAGAGCTCTCGGGATTTCATCTTAGAAATCTGGATCACAAGTGTTGCCTGAGTGTGTCGACAACATTTTGTCCAACATTACAATTGTTGTTTAGATTCTAGATTACTTTTGTATGGAGCGATTGTAAGGAGAGGTTGTCTATATCTACTTAGTTAGATTTTTCAGGCATAAGTCATATGCGACTTCAACTTTTAATTCCTTTCCATTTTATCTTGTAAATTTGTAAAAAAAAAAAAAAAGGAATTTGTAATTTTGTATATAATATATATACAATACATTTGGTCATTGACCATCATAAGTTATATAATATATATAACTTATAAAAATTTTAAACATTTGTGTTCTTTAAATTCCGCTGCATTTACTTTTTAAAGTTACTGTTTTACTAAGTGTTGTTACTAGTGTCGGACGATATAATTGACGACATTCTGAAATGGAATTGGCATTCGATCTATTCCATCTCTTATTTTTATTTCTCATAGCATTTGACACCCTTCAAGTGGTATCAGAGTCGGAACTTAACACAATAAATGCTTGGTCCTGTTGTCATAAGGTATGGATCCGGCAAATCCAACTATTGGTAGACTTCATATTCTAGATGGATCAAATTATGCTTATTGGAATATTCATCTACGTTCGCATATCAAATCAATTGATATTCGTGCATGGAGATCTATAACCAGTGGGTATGTTGTTCCAATGTTGCCACCAGATGAGGAAGGTGATATTATTGCTAAACCTGAATCTGAATGGACTACAGAAGAAACAAATAATGCTAGCTTTAATGAAAATACCTTAAATGCAACTTTGGGATGGTTGATCTTTACATGTTAAAACTCATTCAAAACTACCCTACGGCTAAGAACACATGGAATACTTTACAAATTCATTGTGAAGGTAGTTCAAGTGTTCGTCGAACAAAGCTACGCATGCTCAAGAGTAAATATGAACGTTTAAGGATGGAAGAAGCGGATGATATTAAATCTTATTTTGAAAAGTTGATTGACATGACAAATGAATGTCAAGTGCTTGGTGAACCATTAACCAACACTCAACTTGTTGAAAAGGCTCTCCATTCTCTTCCTGAAAAGTTCAATTTAAAGATTTATGCTATTGAAGAAGCTCACAGTATTGCCACAATGGACCTTCATACTTTGATGATCATACTCAAAACGTATGAGATGAACATTGAGAATAAAAAAGAATTGTATAAAAGCAAGAATATGGCACTGCAAGTTCAATCCTCGGAGAGTCAAATCGAAGAAGAGGAGGAGAATCTTGAAGAAATTGGTGAAGGTTCAAATGTTTCCTTACTCACTCAAAAATACAATTCGATGGTGAGGAAGTTCAACAATGAAAGAAATCAATCTAAATCTAAAGAGCACCAAAACCAAGTCTTCAATCAAAAGCCCACTAGATTCCTTCCAATTGTACAAAAAGGAAATCAACTAAGAAGAACCAACTCATATCGTTCCAAATTTGATCCCAAATAACTTAAGTCCATGCAATGTCATGCATGCTCGGGTTGGGGTCATTATGCTAACAAATGTGCAAATACTCTAAGAAAATTTGGTAAGAACCTATGTGTTTCTCTTAGTGATGATGAAGAAGAAGAGAAAGGAGTCGAGAAACTGAAACACAATCAATGTTGGCTACTGTCTTCGAACAATCTCTATCAGATAATGAAGATGTCGTATACAATGTTGTCTCAGATGTCATGACATTTGCAACGACATCAACATCCTCAGCGACATCCGAAAGGTATGAATTTTTTAACTATTCTGATGTTAATTGCTTTAGTGGTTCTGTTTTTGTTAGTGAGGATGATTGTATGGATCAAGTTGAATGCAAAGATGATATGATTAGTGAATTACAAAGTATTTGCAAAGCCTTAATTATAGAATCCAAGCAACTTGACAAAAAGGTAAAATCTTTAACTCATGAGAATTTAGAATTACCAGGTACGATAACCCGACTTGAGGTTGTACTTACCAAAAAAGATATTGAATTTGGTAAGATTCGTGCAAAATTGGATTTAGCCGAAGCAACCTTCCGCAAGCTCAACTCAGGGACTTCGAAATTGAATGAGATACTCAACCTTAGTAATCCTTCACATGCAGGAATTGAGTACGAAAACTCTCTTAAAACCATATGCTCTACTCTCTTTGATAAAAATGAGAAAATACACTTTGTAAAAGAAAAAGGGATGAATAATAGATTCTCATATATGTCAAATAATAAGAAGTTTGTATGTCATCACTGTAACTCCCTGGACACTTAAAACCATGTTGTTTCAAACTTCAAAATTTTGTGAGCAAAATGTTGCCTAATTTGTTGTCCAACATTCCGGATAAATATCGAAGCAACATTTCTGAGCCAAAAGGAAAAAAGGATTTTAAGAGAGTTTGGGTTCCTAAAATAGATTTAACTTGTAATGTATGTATAACTGCATTAAGAACTAACGTTTCAGGTTCTTGGTACTTTGATAGTGGATGTTCTCGCCACATGACATGTACAAAATGATTTCTAAGGAACTATGAGGGATTCAATGGAGGAAATATGACTTATGGAGGTGGCAGTAAAAGAAAAATAATTGGAAAATAGATCTTGGATGTTCCTGAATTTCCTGTCTTAAGAAATGTCTTACATGTTAAAGGCTAATTTGGTTAGTATTGGTCAACTGTGTGATGACGATCTTGAGGTAAAATTTAATAAGAATGCTTGTAAAGTTACGAATGAAGCAAATATATGTGTCATGACAGGTACAAGAACATGTGACAATTGCTATCTTGTTGTAAGACAAGAGACATACAATAATGCTAAGATCGATGACACAACACTATGTCATTATAAGTTGGAGCATGTCAACTACCGCAATTTAGAAAAATTGTTCTCATATGAAGTTGTTAAAGGCAAACCCAAACTTAGCCATAAAGGTAAAACTGCCTGTGAAGATTTTTTAAAAGGTAAGCAAACCCGTGTCTCTCATAATGTTGTCCAGCATGACGGACAACATTCAGGTACGTCTCACTGTTTTCAATTGCTATATATGGATTTAATGGGTCCAAGTAGATAATATAGGGGGCATGAGGTATTCCTTTGTGATAGTAGATGATTTTCAAGATATTCTTGAATATATTTTTTGAAAGAAAAATCACAAACATTTGACATGTTTAAAATCTTGCACTCTAGAATTAGAAATTTATTCTATTCTCCTATTTTTTTTTGGATTAGATCCGACCATGAAAAATAATTTTAAAATAGTTCATTCACAAATTTTTGTGAGAAAAAGGAAATTTTTCATGAGTTTTCTGCCCCCAAAACTCCTCAACAGAATGGGGTTGCAGAACGGAAGAATAGGACATTGAAAGAAATGGCTAGAGAAATGCTTAGTTCTAAACACTTGTCAAAACGTATATGGGCAGAAGCCTTGAATACTGCTAATCACATAGTTAATAGAGTATCTAAGGACAAGAACAAAGATGACACCCTATGAGCTTATAAATGAAAAGAAACCAAACTTGTGTTACTTTTATGTTTTGGGTGTATTTGTTATATTTTAAATTATAGGGATTATTTGGCAGATTTTGACTCTAAGAGTGACAAAGGAATTTTTGTTGGGTAGTCACAAAATAGTCATGCTTATCGAGTATAAAATCTGAGATCCAGAATTGTACAAGAGTATGTAAATGCTATCTTTGATGATTTTTCTGATGTTTCAGGAAAAACTATTGAAAATAACATTGTTGATATATTGGAAAGTTCACAGATTGCAGAAGAATCGGATGTTGCCACACATGTTGCCACACCTGAAGCAACATCCGAAACAGCAAAAGACACCACAGAGGCCACAGATGAGGAGTCAAGTGTTGAATTGTTAGACCAAGTTCGAAGGGACCACTCATCAAGAATTAGGAAGAATCATCCAACGGCCAAGTGATATGGGGAGTTTTTGAAGGAATTAAAACAAGAGGGAAAGAACCACTAAACTACAGAGAAATGGTAAGGTATGTGTATATGTCAATCATATACCAAGAGGTTAGTGTTTCTTGTCGTATATCTACATTAGAACCAAAGAATGTTGTAGAATCACTTAAAGATAATTTTTGGATTCAAGCAATGCAACAAGAACTTGAACAATTCTCTTGAAATGAAGTTTGGACTTAGTTCCACGTCCAAATAATATAAATATAATTGGAACTAAGTGGATTTTTAAATATAAATCAGATGAATTGGGAACAGTTGTTAGAAACAAAGCTTGTCTAGTTGCACGAGGATATACTCAGGTTGAAGGAATTGATTTCGACGAAACCTTCGCACATGTAGCCAGAATTGAGTCAATTAGGATTTTACTTGTCATTGCTTGTTGTCTGAAAATTACTTTACATCAAATTGATGTAAAAGGTGCCTACTTAAATTGTTATTTAGACAATGAGGTATATGTTGAACAATCAAAAGGATTTGAAGATCCTTACCATCCACACTATGTGTACAAGCTCAAAAAGGTTTTGTATGGGTTGAAACAAGCCCCTCGTGCATGGTAAGGTCGTTTAACTAACTTTCTTCTTGAATTTGGTTTTAACCGTGGCGAAGTTGATCGTACTTTATTTATTAAACGACACGGTGTAGATATTATAATTGCTCAAATCTATGTGGATGACATAGTCTTTGGATCGACCTCAAATTCGTACCTAAATTCATTTGTTGAAGCTATGTCATCAACATTTAAAATGAGCATGATTGGGGAACTAACTTTTCGCTTAGGCTTGCAGATAAATCAAAGTGATGATGGAATTTTCATCTCACTGAGTAAATATGCCAAGAATCTAGTTAAGAGATTTGGTTAGGAAAACGTTAAACAAATGAAGACGCCAATGGGTTCATCGCAGAAGGTATGTAAGGATAATGTTGGTGAAAATATCGACCCAACATTGTATCGATCTATGATAGGTAGCCTTCTTTGTCTTACTGCTAGTCACCCGAATATTATGTTTAGTGTTTGTGTGTGCACGTTTTCGAGCCTGTCCCAAAATGTCCCACTTAAATGCCGTGAAACTTATTATTCGATATGTTGCTGACACATGTGAGTTGGGAATATGATATTCCAAAGACATTAATCCTAATTTAGTAGGATTTAGTGACTTAGATTGGGCTGGAGATGTGGATGATAGAAAAAGTACAAGTGGATGATGTTTTTATCTAGGCAATAATCTTGTTTCATGGAATAGTAGTAAATAAAAATGTATCTCATTTTCAACTGCTGAATCTGAATACGTAGCAGTTGGAAGTTATTTCTCTCAATTAATATGGCTAAGACACATGTTAGACGACTATGGATTTACTAGCAACATTTTGATTTTGTATTGTGATAATTTGAGTGCGATAAATATTTCGAAAAATCCAGTTCAGCATTCACGTACAAAACATATTGATATCAGACATCATTTTTTAAGAGATTTAGTTGAAAAACAGCTAGTTAAAATTGAACATGTTGACACTCTTCATCAACTAGCTGATATTTTTACAAAGCTTTGGACCATGAGAGATTTTTGAGCTTGAAGAAATCTCTTGGTCTTTGTAATCTCTAAAAAGAATGCATTTTTGGTGAATGTCGGCTGAAACGTTGTCTAACATTTCGGGTGACATTTACCTATGTTATATCACTAACTGATTATTGTTGATGTATGGTGCATAACTTTTGGTCACACAAGCATGATCCTTCAATAAGAATGTGTTTCCAACGTGATACCGTTCTCTGTGATGATATGTAAATACATATATATCATAAAAAGGGAGTATCAAAATAAGGCAAAACCTATACACATATTTGGCAACTGAGCAAAATGGGCAAAGCCCTTGAAAAGTTATCGTTCCTATTCTATAGGAGTATCAAGTGCTTCAAAAGAATTTTGAGAATACTAAATAAGTATTCTTATTGTTGACATGAAAAATTCATTTGTATGTGTTATATGATTAAATCAAGGGCACGATGGAAAAATGTTACATTGGTCCAGTGGTCAAATTCATAAAATACATATAAAATGTATCTTGATTTGTTGCCAAAACGAAAAGTTCTTGTGGGATAAAAAATACTTGTGTCGTCCAAAATGTTGCCAACATTGCTGTTGACATTTTTAGAATGTGATATGTGTTGGGATATTGTACTTATCTGATCGTTTAATCATCAGATCTCTCTCCTTATTATATGCCTTATTTATAGGAATTTCACAACCTAAAAGGATGAGATTAACGTTTATCCTTATCATAATGTTTATTTATTTTATCCCATATTGTAAGTGTAAGTTATTATGTACAAATGAAACACCTAAAACTAAGGAATTTTTGTTGCTAAGAAAGGTTAGCCATGTATATAAATATTCCTCTCATTTGCTATCATTTTATCAGTTTTTGAATTTTTCCATAAAAAAAAAGGAAAAATCACATCGCGTATACATTCTCTTACCCGATGGACTCACCAAATCAAACTCCACTCTCAATCTCAAACCGTAAATTACCAAAACCCTCTCCTAAATTCTCACCAATGGATACCTCTCCAATATCAACACCAATGTCAGCCAACACTCCGACCAACACCTCAGTGAGTACAAGCCCTCTTATGAACACTAAATCGTCTGAGTAGAATGAACCGCAGCAACCCTGTCGGTTATCTTCTTCACCATCCACAGAGGACTTGTCCAAAACTATAGTATTTAAAGGTTTAGATGAACCTTTAGACATTAGCTACCCATGTGATTACAACAATCCAATAGATGTTGATGAAACATCTGATATTTCAGCATTGGGTAAAAGACCAAGATCCTCTACCTTCCCTACTCATTGATCGAGTAAAATGTTTAAGAGAACAATTCGTGAAGAACCAAGCTACAAAAGGTCCAGGTTTGATACATCTATACCTGCTTGCTCAAGCAGTGACAATGACGACACAGACTTTGTGCTCTCAACTAATGAGAGTGAAGAAGAACCAACTGCTTCTGTACCGCAAAATATGTCTCAAGAAAACAAGGAAATCGCTGATAAAACTCCACTAAAAAAATTCTTTCCTAAGGGAATTCCCAAATATGCCAAATTGAGAATTGCTCCGAATGTTTCCACTGATGCCACAACATCTCATCCAACATTTCAGCCAACATCAGAAGAGACACAAACACCAACATCCTTCAGCAGGACCAAACTCGATAGTTCAACCATATCTGATTCAGACATTGAGGTATCTTCTTTCTCAGAAAAATTCTATTCTAAAGCTAAATATGATAAATGGGACTGGTACAAAAATAGAGTTATTAGACCTGAGAAAGTGTTAGATATTACTTCATGTACTGAATATGGCTTGATAGAACTCCTCAAGGATAGACAACTTCTCAAAACTGTCATAAAAAAGGAATCCTATGTTGATGAAGTGATTAGGTTGTTTTATGCTAATCTGAGTCCTGCTATAGAGGATGTCTCCTCCAAAAAATTTGGGAAGGTATCTCTCTATAACAAGATTTATCAGTTTACACCCTCAATTATAAATCAATGTATGAGACTTGATGTTGAAGAGAGAGTTAGAGATGCAGTACAAGTGACAGAAAATAGGGATAAAATGATTGAATACCTCACTAGATGTATAATGAAAAAAATGGATCCCTAGATGCCCAGCTTCAAAACTAACAGCCTTATTTTCCACCCTTCACAAAATTGCAATTCACAATTGGCTTCCTTCCTTGAATGAGTCACTTGTGACATCTGAACAAGCTTCCCTATTGTTTAAAATTGAAAAAGGCTTAAAAGTTGATTTAGGAAAGATGATCTTTTGTCAAGTTGCCAACTTGGCTAAAAAGGAATCAACTTTAATTCTTTCATTTTCCTCTCTAATCTACCAAATCTTGACTTCCCAAGGCTTTGAGCCTGAAAGAGAGGACACGTTAGGGAAGGCTCCTGAATTGTACACAGTAAACAAGAAAATCCTAAAGAGCAAAGAAAGAGTAATTGACTTGCCTTGGAAGAAGGAAGCAGAATGTGAGAATGTTGCCAGGAATGTCACCAGCAGTCAGGGCAACACTGGTTCAATACAGTCAACCCTGTCAACAGACTGGCTAGTGGGTCAAATAGCAAAAATCAACCAACAAATTTCAGAGGTTGATGCTGCCAGGGATGCCTTGGTTCAAGCCAGAGACCATTTCTTGCTATTACTTTCTTCACAAAAATGGGGAGATGATGCTTCTGTGCAGGGGGAAGAGGCTGAAGGTGCACAAGATGCTGGAAGCTGCTTCTGTATGATGAGCAAGGAAGAAGCTGAATGATGTTGCTGAACCTAAGCTATAAATGTTTGTTAAATGTTTTAATGGATTGATGTGGATGTTTATTTTGACAATGGTTTATTCTGATAATGGATTTTTTCTTTGTGATATGTGTATATATATGTGCACACATCATTTTCTAATCCTATGACTTGGTTTACACAAGTTTTATTTGTATGACATCACAGGTTAATGGAGAGCTAGTCAGTAATCACATGTGTTGGACAACATCTGTGACAGTGCACTAAGTCGTTTGTACATTTTGTAATGTGTTTTGTGAAGAAAGGCAAAAAGAGGGAGATTAATAATGTTGGTTTTGATGTTGTGATAAGTATTTGAGATCAAGTGTATTAGCACAAGGTTAGACTATCCGAGAGCGAAAGTTGGAATGGGTCATTATGGGCTTACGGTAGACTTCTCACGTAATATGAAAAGGATTGATTTTTTTAGGTGACTATTGGTAGGATCTTTGAGCCTCTACGCTTCAAGTTGGATCAAATTGATTATAGAGAGCAGTGTTATAAACATGTATATTACTTGGAAGGTTTTATGGTTTCACAAGTTACTTGTTTTCGTCAGATTTGACAGAGTGACAGCTCAAATTGCAAGCATAACAGGGTTATAGGGTGTTTTTGTATACACGAGTTGAATTAAAATTATTTTCTTTTTTTTTATAATTGAAATTATTTTTCAATTCGCAACCTAGCAGATAGTTTGAGTGTCTTATATAGATACTCTGTGACTTGTGTAGAGTGTATGAAGTTGTCTTGAAAAGTTATTTAGCATGATTGGTCATTTTCTACAAATTTGGCTCATTATGACAATTATCAGTTTAGTGCGCAAATTGTGTTGTAGGAGGACTTATATGGATAACAGTGTGATTCATGGTCCGGGTAGCTTAAACTTAATGAAATAAATATAATGTATCTGTAATTAGCACAATAGGGTCGGTTAGGAACGAAAATGCTTAAAATCAACTCAAAGCAGGCAAAGGTTCTTTTCTAGTAAGAAAAATTCATAATTTAGAGTTATGGTGGGTGATCACGTGTTTCTAAGAGTATTTTGTCCCATTAGCATTGTTAGGAAGTGGGGGAATGGGATCGGAGTATTATATCGATACAAGTTTGGCAATGGATTATCATCGTAACTAAAGGAATATGTTCCTTGATTGTATTCATCAATAATGTACCATAAATATAGTAGTACAATAATATTTAAACTAGGTAACTAATCAACCTAATTATAATAGGAAAATATAATTCTACCTAAAATAAGAGATATACAATTAATGAAAGAATATTCTGGAAATATTCTATTACACCCCCGTAATCGAAGCGGGAGGTTCACGAACATTGAGACTGGCTCGAAAATCATCAAATAATATGCGCGGAAGTCCTTTGGTGAAGATGTCGGCAATCTGATATCTGGAAGGAACATGAAGGACACAAACTTGATCACGAGCCATTTTTTTGCAAACGAAATGAATGTCCATCTCAATGTATTTAGTGCACTGATGTTGGACGGGATTGCCAGAAAGACATATCGCACTAATTATATCGCAGTAGACCAGTGTTGCCTTTTGAATCGGGCAGTGAAGCTCAAGTAAAAGGTTATAGATCCAACAAGACTCAGAGACGACATTGGCGACACCTCTGTACTCTGCTTCGGCACTCGATCGGGATAGTGTAGGTTTCCTTTTGGAAGACCAAGATAATAGGTTATCTCCGAGGAAAACACAGTAACCAGACGTAGAGCGTCGGGTTTCAGGACATCCACCCCAGTCAGCATCAGAATAAGTAGTGAGACCAGTAAGCGAGGACTTGTATAGATGTAATCCGAAGTGAAGTGTACCTTGGACGTATCGTAAAATACGTTTGAGGGAATGCATGTGTGCTTCCGTCGGATTGTGCATGTGTAGGCAGATTTGTTGCATGGGATAGTATATGTCAGGTATCGTGAATGTGAGGTACTGCAGGGGCCCAGCCAGGCTACGATAGTGAGTCAGGTCTGAATATGAGGGGTCGAAATAAGCTGAGCTTGGAATTGGTGTCTACTGGCGTGTGGGATGGTTTGCAATATGTCTTGCCTGAATGGTCAAGGATCTCTTCGGCGTACTTCTTTTGACACAGAAATAGGCCTCCAGAATGTCGAATGATAGAGATGCCCAAGAAATAACTCAAGGGCCCCAGATCCTTCATAGAAAACTGAGAGGAAATTAGAGACATAATAGACCGGCGGAGAAGATCAGATGATGTGGTGAGGATGATGTCATAAACATATAATAATAGGTAAGCCATGTATGTACCTTTGTTGTAGATGAATAGGGAATGATCGGATCTGCTGTGTGAAAAAAATAATAGAGGAGACATGATCAACAAACCGCTGGTACCATGCTTGAGGAGCCTGTTTCAGTCCATAGAGCGATTTCTGCAACAGACACATATAATCTGGATGAATAGGATCCCTGAAACCTATAGGCTAATATATATACCATTTCATGAAGATCCTTATATAAGAAGGCATTCGTGACATCAAGCTGATGAATGGGTCTAGACTTGGATAGAGCAATGCTGAGGATGGTCCGGATGGTTGTGGATTTTACGACCGGGCTAAACATTTCATCATAGTCCACTCTCATATGTTAAGACTTATCATCACCTACAAAATGAGTCTTGTACATCTCAAAAGAATCATCAGATTTTTTTTATATCTAAAAATCCACATAGAATGAATAATGATAGCATCAGGTGGACGGGGTACTAGGTCCCACATCTTATTATCAATAAGAGCATTATATTCGTCAATCATTGCGGCTTTCCAATTAGGATCGGTCAAGGCATCCTTCGGATTTCGAAGGACAGGGGAAGGGACAACTGAAATGGATAGGTTAAACAGCCGTTTAGGTTTATGAATTTCGTGCATGGCATGGGTTTCCATGGACCGATAGAGTGTTTCGAGATGCAGGATGGGAGGGGTGTGTGCCGTGAGACTGTCGGGAAGATGAGGAAGGGCAAGGGTGGCGGGAACGACTGGCCGATGCTCGGTTTACCGAGAGGTGGCTGCGGAATCACCCTAAGGCGGGCTATTTCGGGCCACCGTCGGTAGAACCGGGTGGGCAGTATGTCCCAGACTGTCCGAGGAGGGGTGTCGAGGTCTGGGACGGCGGACTATATAAATGATGAATTAGAAGAGGGTTCAGGCCATCATTTAGAAAGTCGTAGGAATGCTAAGGTGGAGAGTTTAGAGAGACAAATGTGAATTGAGACTCATCAAATAGGACATGACGTGAAATAATAATTTTACGGCTTGACAAGTCATAGTACGAGTAACCACAATGACTAAAGGGGTAACCCAGAAACACACATGGGGAAGACCGGGGTTGGATTTTGTGAGTGGTCTGATGGAGATGATAATAGAGACATCCAAAGATACGCAAGTGTTGGTGGGAGGGGTTCCTACGAAGCAGAACATGAGTGGGCGACCGTTGAGCTAAAGACTTATTTGGGATTATGTTTAGGAGATAAGTGGTCATGAAGAGTGTGTAATGCAAGAATTGAGGGGGAATTGAGGCGTGAGCAAGTAGGGCACGAATTAGGTTGTTTATGGTTTGAATTTTCATTCGGCCTTGCCATTTTTGGAGGAGGTGTGAGGGTAGGAAAAACAAAATGTAAGACTGTTATTGGAGCAAAATTATTTGAATTTGATTATTATTGAATTCCCTGCCATTTTCACATTGAAAACATTTAATGCTCTTTTCAAATTGTGTTTTTACGAGAGCATTAAATAAGAAAAAATGGGGTAGACTTGAGATTTATTGCCAATTGGAACATTTCATAGAAAGTTGGAATAATCGTCAAAAAACAACACATAATATCGATGGCCAACTGTACTTAAAATAGGGGACGTCCACAAATCACTATGTATGATATCGAAAGGTAGTAAAGTATAATTTGTGGATGCAGAAAATGGTAATTTAACATGTTTCCCAAAAATGCAGGATTCACATATGGGAGTTCTAGAAATACGGTTGTAATTAATAAAATTATTTTTTCTAAGGGCGCGTAAAATAGAATTTTCCGGATGTCCTAATCTAGAGTGCCTTAAGGAAGACAAAAGAGCAGCAAAGGTTGATGGAACTGAGGCTGGATTGTTGACGGCGTTTGAAATAGGGTAGATATCTCCGGTGCTGTCACATCTTATTATTCGTCTCCCTGTCGTAAAATCCTTTATAGAAAAACCAAAATGATCAAAGTCAAGGAAAACATTATTATCAGTTGTGAAACATTGCACAGAGATTAGATTCTTAATGAGTTTGTGGGCATGGAGGATATTTTTTAAGATTAGTGGTGGGTGTGGTGGGGATAATGATGAATGACCAAAATCACGAATGAGAATTCCTTGTCCACTACCAACGATAATATTCCGATTTAAATTACTCAAATTGGAATAAGACGAGAGAGTACCTTGTGATCATCTTAGATGTGGCGTATGTGTTCATTTACCAATTTTTATCTAGAGCGTTGAGTGACGTTGTGTTCACAGCTGCCTCAATGTCAATCGATGCATAAGTTGAGGGCGGGGGGGCTTGTGTTATGTAGGCATGTTGGGAACGTGGGCCGAGTATGCCAGGGTGGGCCTGTCGGTTCTGAGGTGGATTCCATGAGGATGTCAGATATGGGCTAAGAGGAGAGGCCCATGACGATGGGCCCACACAGCCTACGACGGGTAGGCAGCCCATGGTGGAGGCTGCTGCCACTGTCGCGGTCGCTGCTGGTTGTTTCCTGCCTGTGGGGACTACCCCTTCCCGCCACTATTGTTGCCAAAATTTCTCTGTCGGACTACCTGCTCCTGTATTTGATGCGGGTGGATGCGGGCTGTTGTGAGTCCTCGGGCCGGCGGTTCTGATTGCCGGAGTTGGAGGCTCTGCCGTCGGCACAGGGCCCGACGGTGGTGCTGATGGCGGCATCAGCAATACTTGTCTGAGTGGTGTTGCGCTTGATTTTTTGGGTTTCCTAAAGAATAGGCTTCAAACGGACCTCATAAAATGGAGGTAACAGCGTGAATTGCTGAAGGATGGTGGCAACGCCGTCATAGGATTCGTTCAAGCCTGCAATAAGTTGCATGACCAATCGTTGATTAATGACTGATGCGTCGATGTTGGAGAGTTGATCGGCAAGCATCTTGAGTTCTTGACAATATGCAGACACGTTTGGGAAACGTCCTTGAACTGATTTTTAAGGTATAACACTCGTTGAGTTTTGTTGTCGTGAAAAATAATTTCCAAACGTTCCCATGTTTGGCAGGCAGTGGCATCGGTCCCAATGATGGTGTGCAACAGATGATTAGATATTGTTCCGTATATCCACTGGAGGACGGCTGCGTCCAAACGAGACCAGAGTGCATCATCAGAAGTCGAAGCCGAGGGTAGGTCTGTGGACTTCAGTGTAGGAGGGATGATGTCGATAACTTCGTAAACACGGCAATTGATCTTAAAAAGCTCCGCCCCCGAGGAGTATTGACCCTTTTCCATCTCAAGGGTGATAGGGATAAAGTTTTTGATGTTGTTTAGTGCAAGTGCAGGATGGAATTTAGTTTTGTCAGCCATGGGGTGGCGGTCGAGAGCTATGGTCGGCGGCGGTGGAGGTATTTTTAGGCTACTGATACCATAAAAGAATATGTTACTTGATTGTATTCATCAATAATGTATCATATATATAGTAGTACAAGAATATTTAAATTATGTAACTAATCAACCTAATTACAATAGAAAATATAATTCTACCTAAAATAAGAGACCTAATTACAATAGGAATACAATTCTAACTAAAATAAGAGATATACAATTAATGAAGGAATATTCGGAAAATATTCTATCAGTAACTAATAGATTTGTTATGGTTTAAGAGTATATGTTATATCCTGCGACTACATTCGAAAGTATGTTTGTGACCCGGATTAAGTATTCAGACGGAGCTAATTCAAACAAATGAAAATCAGACAAGCTTATGCGCTAAGGTCGAACAAGCATTTTTTGATTAAAGTGTTCTATCATGTCAATTATAGAACATACTACATGATATTACTAACGGGGTACGCATAATGAATGGTTACAGTTGTATGAAAAATTTGGAATGATTCCGGGCATGTTCGAGGTTGAACGTTGATTTAAGTGGGGGAGAATGTAACAACCCAACCCTTCATTTTGAGTATTTTACATCCAATTTCATGTTTTTATATTTCCTATAAGTTCATATGATGTTTTGGGACTTGTATTGGTGTGGGATGTCAGGGGCTCAGAGGTGTTTAGGCACACTTAGAAGTCAATTTACAATTGTAAATTTTTTACTAGTGCAGTCTTCTCCACAATTTGAGAATTGGTCTTGCAATCGTGTAGGGAGGCTGCCAGGTAGTCTTCTTGGTCATGTGGGGTGCTCGTGCTCGCATTGTGTGCCTTCTGAATGTCCTTATGAGGATGTATCGCGATTGCCATGAAAGTTTACCTAGTATAAATTGGACAGTTTCGAGATTCTCAGTTCATTCCATCATTTTTTGAGCTTGGGAACTCGGATTAAGGCGATTTTGAAAGGATTTTTCACTTACATTTTGAGTATTGGAGACATTTGATGGTTTTTGAATGCAATAGAGCTATTTGAAAGTAACTTTTCACTTAAATTGAGGTAAATAAAAAATTTAGCCTCAGTAGGGAAATTTTCCATACTTTATAAGTTGTATGTGCTATGTAATGTGGGGATAGAGTATACATGCCGTGATGAGCATATATGCAATTATTCGGTGTTGAGAGGAGACTACTTGAAATGGTAGGGAGTAGCCTTATTTCAACTTTTGTATTATTATGAGTTGAGCATATTATATCTGTCGTGTTGATCAATTTTGCCTAGTTTACATACTGGAAGAACATTATTTCTCTTTGTATTTGTTGAGGATCATATCTTAACTTCTAAATGTTATACATTGTTAATTCTCTCTGCTCCTAATTCTTGATATGATGTGAATGATCAGATGGTGCGAGCATCATACCAACTTTGGCCAGTACTTGGTTCACGCATAGTCCAGATTGCTATCACTGTGGACGGACAGTTGATACACACACAATTGGCTAGGGTAGTTGGTAAGGTGATATTGACATGGAAGATCTATTGAAAGACATAGTTCAACACAGATTATGGTGTCTTATGAACGGTCTGTTGTTATGCGTAGGTTGAAAGTATATTTATGTCCTAGAAACAATCTGTATTAGGACAAATATACTTTATACACATTCGTATTGTTATTAATTGAGATTAATATTTTGGCATTTGCAATTATTGAATTATTAGTTGATTATTTATAATATTCTATAATATGCATCCCCCTAGAGGTTACGTTGTTATTAATAATGTGAGTTATTAATATTATAACGTAACTCTTAAAATAGTCTCGACTAATGATCATCGAGACTGGGAGATCGATGATATGTGATAAGTCGACATGTGGTCCGCATCACATCCTTAGAGGATGTAGTATGTCTCACTTGCTGCGAGTAATGTCTACTCATGATGGACACATGGATACTTTGGAAGTATTGGTATACCCTGCTGATATACTGTTTGTTATACTTGTCTAAAGTATGATCAGCGTGTGGGAGATAGAAGTCCTTAGACTTGATGTCAATGCGCACCTTGTCTACAAAGTAATATACTTTGATCCTGTCCTAAGCTCAAATGCCTTATAGGTTGAGATACGGTTTGTATTGGATACATTACGATGTGGTTTAAAGGTGGTAGTTGAGCCAAGATTATGATTCATTCCTCGAATGTATATTCGAGAGAACACTCAGCTTCTCAGTGATATTAGGTTGACTAAGTCGTTGTCCAACGCAATAGACATATTTAGAATATGGTCTAGTTGTCAACTAATATAGATGAGATACAATGATTAAGCCATTTGGATAGACACTTGACAAATCCTAAGCTTGATCGGGTGTGTCATGAATGAAAGAATTTTATCTTACCACATAGAGGTTAAGTTTACTGGATTCGTGTAAACGTATTTCACATATTGAGTTCGTCTTGCGGCGTGGTCTAGGAGTTTCGCGTAGACCTTAATTGATTAATGTCGATATGTGAAGGCTTGTAGGGTCACACTATGTCGATTGTCTTTTCGATCTAAGAATGTATTGAGAGAGTATTAAATATTCGATTTAGAATCGAGATATTTAAATGAATGATGATTGTTTTAATTAACTCAAAATTGGATTTTGGATTTAATTAAGAATGTGGTGAAAATTTTTGGGCCAGGGCCAAGGTCAAACCCTAATCCGGTTTGACCTAATTTTTCACCTATAAATACAGACCTACACTTCATTATTCATTACACTTGATTTTCATATCATTATTCTAAGTCTTAGAGACTCAGAATCAAAACACTCTCTCGAACCTCTGCCGGATTTCCTAGCTTTCCAAAGGAGGAATACATTGAAGCTTGGAGCCTGCAATCAAAAGGGCATTCGCGTGCGCACCCACAGTTGATAAAGATTCCAGATATTGTAAACATGTAAGTATCATTCAAGTCTTATGTTTACGGTTTTAAATTACAATATAGTCAAACAGTTCTACGTTTGTTGGGTTTGAAACAAGTTTTCAATATTCGCTGCATACAACAACCCAACAAAAACCCTACAGTGGTATCAAGAGCCAGGGTTGTTTTGTATGATTATAAGGTAATTAGTTAATAATAATATGGGTTAGAATTTATTTAAATCTGAAATTTATGTCGTTTAAAGCTTGAAAATCTAATATCTTAAAAGCACATCATCCTTGTCTCTCAAACTATTAAAAAAATAATGTAATCGAGGAAGTAATTCCAATCTAACTCTTCGAAGTCAATGTGTGTAACTGGTTCATTGCGAACATGGTGCACTAAAGCGAAGAACGAGAAGGGATTGGATAATGGTCGATGAACGTGTTGTTTGATAGTGAAGGGTAACGAAGATGAATCTGCAAATCTGACCCTGAACCAGTTTTAGGATTTCGGAAATGCGGATTTTGTGCTTCTAAGATGGAGGCACCGCAACTCTACGATGGAGCGCCGCGGCACCGAGGCTCCATATATAATGGAACAGTGAACAGTAACCGAACACTGTTCCGGTGTTTTTTAAAAAAAATATTTTTTTCGAACACAGTCACTGTTCCAGTGTGAACAGTGGCGGCAGTCTCTGTTCGGTGGGGCAGTGGCGGTTTCCGAAATTGCAATTTATCCCTTGGGGCAAATCTGAATATTTTAGAAGTTTCTGGAATTGCAATCTGGTCCCTGGAAAAGTTTTTAAAATCATCAGATTTGGTTCTTGGGGCAAATCTGTAAATTTCAGAAAACCAAATCTGTAATTTATTTCAAATTCTGAAAATTACAGACAGGTCCCTGAAATCTGAAAATATTTTCTGAAAATTAAAATTGGATTTTCTGAATTTAAAAGGGTTCAAAATTGAAATTTTAAATTCTTGAGGGACTAAACTGTAAATTCTGAAAATTTAGAACTTACAGAAATATCCTGAAAATCAATTTTTAAAATCAGAAAATGTTTAAGGGACTGTTTGGATTAAACTTAAATTCTAGAATTTAGACAAGTTAACTCATGATTATTATTAAATTATATATTATTGAATAATATGCGAACTATATGTTAAGTGTTTAAATGCTTTCATTTAATAATTAGCATAGTGTTCGCTATAACTGTCTGGGCAGGCGGCGCCCAGTATTTGATTAAACCATCTTATATCATGCATATTGGGTTGACGGTTCCCAACTATATGTGTCATTAGTTTTGCATGATATTAAGATGGCATATTGGATATGGCGTAAAAGAGTTGATCTTGGTTAAAACTCTGAATTAAAATGTTTCCCAAAATTTTAAATACAAGTCTAAATTAAAACGTGTCATCCATTATAATTGTTAGAGTGCAAAATCATTTTCGGTGATACGAGTATTTATGCCAAAGCATTTGCTCTAAGTCTACGAGGACTCAGATTCTTTCATAGATGGGTTTTAAATGTAATGGTAAACGGTAAACTTTTGTGGGTATTTACACCAAAGTGCTTGCTCACAAAGGCCAAATTTACTTAGATACATAACCGCAGTCGTGTAATAGGGTTGACTTGCTTAGACAAATCTTGGTGCCAAAGTGTCGGACTAATCTAAGGGCGCAAGATTAAATATAATATTTGATCAACCAAGAGTTGCAAATAAGTTTTGCAATTGGTTTAGAACCTACCAAGATGTGTTATTGAAGTTATCAGCCAAAGCAAACGCGGAGATAGCATAGGCTTGGATCTTGGCCCATTATGACCTCAATTAATATAGGTATGTATTCTACCATGGGTACGTAGAAGTATGTTAAAATAGTGGGAGCTAATTAAATAAAAGACCATGTTGATTAGCCTAAACGAATGTGTATAATAGGAAATAAATTTTGAGTTTGATTTCCAATCTATCTAATTCTTCAGATTATCAAAAATGTCGAGCTTATCATTGAAAATGTTGATTGAAATGAACAAACTTACTGGACCTAACTACCTTGACTGGCTAAGAAATTTGTGAATAGTGTTGAGACAAGAGAAATTAGAATACGTGTTGGACACGGTATTCCCAACAGTCCCTACGACAGACTCTGCTGAATATGCCTCTTTTGATAAGGATGCTTACCAAAAACACCTAGATGATGCCACTTCAGCACAGTGTGTGATGTTGTCTTCCATGTCTATGGAACTTCAAAGACAACATGAGAACATGAGTCCCAATGAGATGCTCGAACACTTGAAGAGTCTCTATGATTCACAATCCCAGACTATGGAATATGAGTTACTGATAGAACTTTTTAAGTGTAAGCTCAATGAAGGAGGCCAGGTCTCGCAACATGTGTTGAAGATGATAGGGCTGATAGAGAGAATTGCTTCAATTGGAACGAAGCTGCAAAAGAATGTCTCTACCACCCTCATCCTGAACTCTCTCCCTCGTTCCTTTGAAAACTTCATAGTGAATTACAATATGAATGGAACGAAGGCGAGTCTGCAGGAGCTATAAAACATGCTCAAGACCTTTGAGTTTTCCACTTCCAAAGGCAAAGTTGTGCTCATGGTGAGCTCTACTAGCCGACCCAAGCCGAAAGGTAAGGAATGACAAAAGAAGAAGGGCAAAGTAGTCGTTGCGCCCTCATCTATGAAGCCTAAGGGAGGTGTGAAGAAGAAGGTGAATCCGGCTAAGGATGTATGCCTTAACTGCAACAAGAAGGGGCATTGGAAGAAGGACTGCACTGCACCAGGAGGAGGAAAAGCACCAGGTGCTTCTACCTCTAGTGGACAAGGTATGTACGTCATTGAAATAAATATGTCTATAAATAACTCTCATCCCTGGGTATTGAATACCGCTTGTGAATCACACATTTGTACCAATGTGCAGGGGCTAACTAATAGCAGGAAGGTTGGACCAAGAGAGGTAGACATATGCGTTGGAAATGGAGCACGAGTGGATGTTGAGCGCGTAGGAACTTATAGATTAAATTTGCCTTCTGTCTATTGTCTAGTGTTAAATGATTGTTACTATGTACCCTCGTTAACGAGGAATATCATTTCTGTCCCAGTTTTAGACATGAAGGGTTTTTCCTCGTATATTTATAATGGCAGTCAAGTACTGTCTTTTGATAATATTATATATGGAACTGCTCATCTTGTGGATGGATTATATACACTAAACTGTAGTTGAGAGATATTCAATGTACAAAATAAATGAGCCAAGATAAGTAATAGAAATTATACCTACCTATGGCATTGCAGACTTGGTCATATCAACGAATCAATGATAGCAAGGTTGAGGAAGTTAGACTACCTCGAACCATTTGACTTGGAGTCTTATGGTAACTGCGAATCTTGCTTGAGAGGAAAGATGACCAATAAGCCACTTTCTGGGAAAGGTGTGCGAGCCAAGGAGGTGCTTGAGTTGGTCCATACTGATGTATGTGGGCCATTTTCGACTCAAGCTAAAAGAAGTTTCCCATACTTTATCACTTTTGCTGATGACTTCACAAGGTATGGATATGTGTATCTTATGAGACATAAATCTAAGGCTTTTGAGAAGTTCAAAGAGTACAAGTCGGAAGTAGAGAAGCAACTTGCAACAAGTATCAAGACCCTTCAATCGGATCGAGGAGGTGAATACTTGAGCAAGGATTTTCTAGATTACTTAAAGCTACATGGAGTCCAATCAGAGTGGACACCTCCTGGAACACCACAGATGAATGGTGTTATCGAAAGGAGAAACCGAACCTTATTAGATATGGTTCAATCCATGATGAGCTTCTCAGCTCTACCGGCATACATTTGGGGACATGCTATACAAACATCAATATATGTTCTAAACAGGGTTTCTTCCAAGTCAGTAGAAAAGATACCCTATGAGATATGGTGTGGCAAGAAGCCAGCTCTTAAACATATGAGACCCTGGAGGTGCCCTGCATATGTTAAGAAGATGCTCACTGACAAGTTGGAATCCAAAAGTGAGAAATGTTACTTCTTGGGGTATCCAAAGGAAACTAAGGGATACTACTTCTATCTTCCTGGAGAACGTAAGGTCATTGTTTCCAGGAACGCAACTTTTCTTGAAGAAGAATATGTCTACAAGGAACATATTTGCACAGAGATAGAACTTGAAGAAATTCAAGAACCGCAAGATAACATAGATGTTGAATCCTTGCCGAATGACCAAGGCAAGAATTCAGTGGGAGTATTTGGCGAAAATTGGGTACTTTAAGTATGCCCTTCGGCCAGTGGGAGTGTTACGAGGAACAATGCAGAAATGTAAGATCCTCTTACACAGCCTTTGGGAGTAGATGCAATGGTTGCACCTCCTCCCATACAGGAAATACATGAAAATGATATTCCTGAAAGCTCTCAAGTTAGTGGATTATCCAATACACAAGAACCCTCTCACAGTCAGAACATACCAAGCACTGAACTGTAAAATAATCAACTCCGTAGGTCTACTAGGACTCGTCGTCCTCCTGAAAACTAAATCTACTTGTGGAAGCACATAGTGAGATAGATATTCCCGATAACGATGAGCCTACAACCTATAGCGAAGCAATGTTGGACATTGATTCGAAGAGATGGCAAGAAGCCATGAAATTCGAGATGGAATCTATGTACATCAATCAAGTGTGGAACTTGGTTGATTTTCCAGCTGGGGTTAAACCCATAGGATGCAAATGGGTCTTCAAGAAGAAGATCGATGCATTTGGAAATGTACAGACTTATAAAGCAAGGTTGGTGGCTAAAGGTTATAATCAATGGTCTGGGATCGATTGTGATGAAACCTTTTCACCTAGTGCATATTATGACTATGACATTTGGCATATGGACGTCAAAACCGCTTTCCTTAATGGTAATCTAGTTGAGGAGGTGTATATGAAACAACCTGAGGGTTTTTCGCTTGATTGCAAACCAAATGCTATATGCAAGATACAAAAGTCCATTTATGGGCTTAAGCAAGCCTCGAGGAGTTGGAACATTTGCTTTGACAAGGCTATCAAGTCATTTGATTTCGTCAGAAGCAAAGAGGATCCCTGTGTTTATAGTAAACGCAAGTATGGGAGTTTGCCTTCATTATTATATATGTAGATGACATATTGATAATGGGAGACAATAAGACTCTCCTACAGTCAGTCAATGAGTGGTTGTCCAGTACCTTCATAATGAAGGATTTAGGTGAAGCCTGCTACATTCTGGGAATTAGGATCTATAGAGATAGACCTAATAGATTGTTGGGGCTGTCACAGTCAGTCTATATAGACAAAGTGCTTAGACGTTTTTCTATGGAAAATTCCAAGAAAGGCGGTCTACCTATGGGACAAGGCATCAAGTTATCTAAGAAGGACATTCCGTCTAATACTATAGATCTTGAACGCATGAAGAGGATCCCGTATGCTTCGGCTATAGGATCGATCATGTATGCCATGACCTGTACTAGGCCAGATGTGGCCTTTGCACTTAGTATGACTTGCAAATTTCAGCAGAATCCTGGGGAAGAACACTGAAAAGCAGTCAAGAGTATTCTTAAGTATCTTAGACGAACTAAAGATTACATCTTAGTCTATGGTGGGGAAGAAAAGCTAGTTGCTACTGGGTACACTAATGCTAGCTTCCAGACGGATCTTAATGACTTCAAATCTCAGTTTGGGTACACGTTCATTTTCAATGGTGGAGCAGTGAGCTGGAAAAGTTCCAAACAAGCTACAACTATTGATTCGACAACAGAAATTGAGTACATTGCTGGATCGGAATCTGGTAAAGAAGTTGTCGCGATTTCTGAGTTCGTGAAGGAACTAAGGGTAGTTTCGAGTGCCAATTGTCCAATAACTATTTATTGTGACAACACTGGTGCGATTGCACAGACTAAGGAACTAAGATCAACAAACAGAAACAAGCATGTACCAAGGAAGTACCACATACTCAGGGAGATGGTGGAGACTGAAGAGATTAGATTAGACTATGTTCTCAGAGACGATAATCTAGTTGACTCATTCACTAAACCATTAAGCTTAGTCAAGCATAATGGTCATTTTGTGAATATGGGCATTGGATATGATGGAGATTGGCTCTAGGCCAAGTGGGAGATTGAAAGTATATTTATGTCCTAGAGACAATCTGTATTAGGACAAATGTACTTTATACACATTCGTATTATTATTAATGGAGATTAATATTTTGGCATTTGCAATTATTGAATTATTAGTTGATTGTTTATAATATTCTATAATATGCATCCTTAGAGGTTACGTTGTTATTAATAATGTGAGATATTAATATTATAAGCGTAACTCTTAAAATAGTCTCGACTAACGATCATCGAGAATGGGATATCGATGATATGTGATAAGTCGACATGTGGTCTGCATCACATCCTTAGAGGATGTAGTATCTCTCACCTGCTTCGAGTAATGTCTACTCGTGATGGACACATGGATACTTTGGAAGTATTGGTATACCCTGCTGATATATTGTTTGTTATACTTGTCTAAAGTATGATCAGCGTGTGGGAGATAGAAGTCCTTAGACTTGAGGTCAATGCGCACCTTGTCTACAAAGTAATATACTTTGATCCTGTCCTAAGCTCAACTGCCTTATAGGTTGAGATACGGTTTGTATTGGGTACATTAGGATGTGGATTAAAGGTGGTAGTTGAGCCAAGATTAGAATTCATTCCTCGAATGTATATTCGAGAGAACACTCAGCTTCTCAGTGATATTAGGTTGACTAAGTCGTTGGCCAACGCAATAGACATATTTAGAATATGGTCTAGTTGTCAACTAATATAGATGAGATACAATGATTAAGCCATTTGGATAGACACTTGACAAATCCTAAGCTTGATCGGGTGTGTCGTGAATGAAAGGATTTTATCTTACCACATAGAGGTTAAGTTTACTGGATTCGTATAAACGTACTTCACATATTGAGTTCATCTTACGGCGCCGTCTAGGAGTTCCACGTAGACCTTAATTTGATTAATGTCGATATGTGAAGGCTTGTAGGGTCAGACTATGTCGATTGTCTTTTCGATCTAAGGATGTATTGAGAGAGTATTAAATATTCGATTTAGAATCAAGATATTTAAATGATAATGATTGTTTTAATTAAGTTAAAATTAGATTTTGGATTTAATTAAGAATGTGCTGAAATTTTTTGGGTCAGGCCCAAGGTCAAACCCTAATCCGGGTTGACCTAATTTTTCACCTATAAATACAGACCTACACTTCATTATTCATTACACTTGCTTTTCATATCATTATTCTAAATCTTAGAGACTCAGAATCAAAACACTCTCTCGAACCTCTGTCGGATTTTCTAGCTTTCCAAAGGAGGAATACATTGAAGCTTGGAGTTTGCAATCGAAAGGGCATTCGCGTGCACACCCACAGTTGATAAAGATTTCAGATATTGTAAACATGTAAGTACCATTCAAGTTTTATGTTTACAGTTTTAAATTATCCTCTAGTCAAACAGTTCTATGTTTTTTAGGTTTGAAACAAGTTTTTAATATCCGCTGCGTAAAACAACACAACAAAAACCCTACATAGGTAACACCACAAGATAAGTGTGGTTGCTACCATGGGGACGGACTAATGAAACGCATAATTTGTTAGCCTATCGATGAGATATCTTTGACTGTAGACCATATATTGAAATGTATATTTGAATGCAGGTAAGGGTGAGCGCTTATGGATAGTCTATTGAAATACGTAGGTGCCATCATGACGTTTAGTTGGTTGATCATGTATATTATTACTATTACATTTAATAATTGTGAAAAGTGAGTAAAACCCTCATCACTACTTTGATGAGGACGGTTGATGATACTTACTGAGTACGTGCTGGTGTACTCATACTACACTTGATGTATCCTATGTGCAAGTATGAGTTCGAGTTGTTGCGAAGTTCAGAGAGCGCTTCGAAGATCTACCAACATTTCAGAGTTGAACTATCAGTTAGTTCATGGTATAGATAATGTATTATTCCTATCAGTTGTGTTTTTTATTCCTGTGTAGCTTATGATTTGTGACACTGATTCTTAAGGTGATTTTATTATGAATTCATATTAATATGGTCAAAACAGTACTGAACGCCAGTAATTTAAAGAATTAATTGGTCAGGCCCACTCTTCTCTTCACGATCACATGATATCAATTTTGTTTAAAATCGCACAGAAAATAATTCGTAGAAATAGGTTTCCGGAAGATATTCTCCCCTTTTTGTTTTCTTCAACTTCGTGGTAATGAAACGTACCCGCTCCGGGTCCGAAATCTCTTTTAGTTCGAAATACTGATCCATCGCAAGGTAATACCAAAACGAAAAAGTGTCAAAATGCCTCTGAACTATCTCAAGAGGTCTAAATATACCCTTCATCCATCCAGTTTGTTAAAAATATCTTTCCGATCGCTGTTTTAGCTCATTTTTGCAATTAAAATTAACAAACTTCTTAAGTAGATGAAGGATATATTTAGACCTTTTGAAATAGTGCAGGAGCTTTTCTTCCGATACTAAAAAGGTTTGTATGTAATGAAACATTCAGAGGAGGAAATAACAAAAAATGTCCCTTTTCAGTAATCAGTATAGGGTAAAAAAAAAATCATAACGACATTTAATTTATGGGAAAATAAATCCATTTATACAACCCAAACATCTAGTTTACAGCCATGTAGCCCATTGTATCATCGGTGTATAGATAATGTATATGTAATGTATAGCTATATATAAAATGCTTAATTTGTAACTTTACATATATATCCTTATATACTACTATACATTACATATACATTTTATATACTATATAAGATGTATAAATAATGTATATGATTGTGAACGTCGATTTCAAAAAATAGTAATAATAGTGATTGGGAATAAATCAAAAAAATTCGGATAATGATTGGTCTAAAATGTTATAAAAAGGGGTGGCTTAAGGAATTCAAAGCTAATAGCTATTGACATCTATCAAACTCAGCAGAAAATTAAAAGAATAAAACCGATAGACATTTTTTCATGGCAGAGCAACACGTCAAAAGAGATTTGAGAAAAGGGGGAAGGGAGATGCAAAGAGAAAAAAGGGACGGTGAGTTGGAAAAAATCACGTAGAAAGAGAGAGAAAATGAATTAGGATCAGGGTTTTAAAATAAGCGCATAAAATAGTAAAAACAAGGCTATTATCCGGTAATAAAGCAATAGTTGGGTCAGAATTGGTTAACTAGAGGTCTTAACGGCACCTCTAGATAATTATCTCTTAATTTATTTTTAAAAATCAGTCCCCTCAAACCACAAATTTAGGTTGATCTTAAGAAGGCTTTTCTCCCAAATACAATGTAAGTTATCAACTTAAGCGTTGGACCTTCCTAATCATTTATTGACCCAATCAAGGGTAACTTACATAAATAACTATAATTTAGAAGCTTCTAATCATATATAGCTATCTTTTTTTATTTACGATACATAGCTAGTTAAGGCCAATTCACGTGTATTTGAGTGTGTTTGAATGCACTGTTCAGGTATATCCAACTTTATCTGACGTCGCATGTATTTGACTGTATTTGAATACATGCAACCTTAATTCTCTGGATACACGTGTATGAAATATGATTGTATTCCAATGTACTTAAATACACGATAGAGTTTTGTAATTTAGTGTATTTACATATTGATATATCCTTTTGTTTTGGTTGTATTTAAACGTATTCGAACTCCGATTAGCAAGGTCGCCGAACTTCGCAAGGTTGACTGTATTTGTGTTGTCGTTAGCTAGTATTTCACTGTTATAGAGTGTATTTGAGTGTATTTAAAAATGAAGAATGCAATCAAATTCGATCGGATCTCCGGCGAAATACAAACTACACTATATTTACGCTTAAAGAAATGCTAAATACACCCAAATCCATTTAAGAATACATTATATTTACTCGAAAAAAATTAATATACATTATATTCATACAAATTTGCAACAACTTCACCGAAAATCATACAAATGCGGCCTTGTTGTCAAAAATGAATAATACACTCAAAAGATATATTGTATTTATGCAGATCTGCAAAAAAAAAATGCATAAAAGAGAGATTTAAAAGGTTCGATTCTTTTATATCTGGTAAGATTTCGATTTTTCGGTGAGTTTCTTTACTCTGTTTTCTAGTAGGATTCTTAAACTGGAGATCTGAATAAAAGCATTGGCAGCGTGAACTGAGATCAACCGTCGGTAATGGAGTTCCTATCACAATCGTAAATCTCATTTGTGGCGACTCACAAGGGGAGTGTAGACCAGACTAATGTAATGCTATCAGTCACCTCGTACTACCCCCGTGAGTGCACCTACCCTAACTAGTAGGCGAATCCAACATACAATCATATGAATAAGCGGAATCAAATGCGGAAAATAAATAAGTAGAAATGAAGTATCTAAACAAGTCTCAATAATAAGTGCATAGTCTGACAAGAAAACCCCAACTAAATAAGGTAGTCATGAGTACAACCTCTAATAATATCTGAATACAAGTTAGAATAGGAAATACATAAGTTGTCTGAAGTGTAATAGAATTCAATTCGAGCACATACAACATCAGTCACATGTCATAATATAAATTAATGCAATGTAGAATGATATGTATGAATGCAAGTGGTCATATGTACCCAGAATACACACAGTGTTGCAGTAGCTGTCACGTGACCCATGGGGTACTCATGAGGTCCATATACTCATCCGATCCCATCGGATACCAGCTCGAGGGCTAAATGTAATAACCAGTCATCACTCTCGTAATCATGTACCATATCCCTTAATCTGACTTCCCAAGCCTTTCTCAACAATATATATCAGTGTGTCAATGCCAAGTATATCATGTATGAATGAGATGGATATGTATACACCATGCAATCAGCATAATCAGTTGAATCAATTTCTATTCAAGTGTTTAGACGAGATGAAGAATGATGAATACATGACAAGTCAAATCGGAATATCATATCAACTGGCTACAAGCCCAAGTAAACAACAAAAATACCAACCTACGCAGATTTATGCACCGCGCTCGTGGTCCGAAGGCAAAATACATAAACTCCTTCACATGCTTTGTTCTAATTCATTAATTACTCGATTAAGGTTCACCGGTACTCGTATTAGTGCTCATCACCTCACTAATACGAGAGCCACAAATTTCCATTACTCCTCTTAGTTCATTACAAGCTTACCATCACATATACGCTACACTAGAATTTAAAAAGTCTCAACTTGCCTGAATTGAGCCGAAGAAATTACGCAGTCGCTTTTCCCTTTCGTTGAGCCTCCTCACGACCCACTCTGATTAATCATATCGAGTATATGATATTAGGGTCTAACATCATCCATAATCGCCAAGCTAGGTTATAAAGAAACTCCGGACCTACATTATCAAAATATGAACTTCTCTACCCAATTAGTATCGATACATGCTAGATAGTCATAATCTCAAGTTAATTAAACAACAAAGCTCAAATGGACCCTCAATTTCATGAATTGCTAAAAATCTCAATTCTAACCCTAGAATTTTTCTCAAGTCCCAAAAGGATTTAATACATGAAACTTGTCAAGAAATCATCTGCTAGTCTAATATATCACTAGTTTACAATATTAGCAACAATGAATCAATAATCAATCCCCAATTCCTAATTGAAACCCTCTTATTCTCTACAAAGTGTTTCTACCATTTTCCCCATTTAAGAGATATGCTTAGGATGTAATTCTTCCGATACATATTAATATGAGAAAGAATGGTTATCTTAGTGATGGAATTCCTTTGATTTCTTCTATACTCTATTGTCCAAGCTCTAGTTCTAACGAGAATAACTTTTGATGAATAAAATGGATTCTAGGTCATTAACTTTTTTAAATTTGAATAGTGTTTCTGCTCCGGTGAAATCGATTCCGTTGGGACAGACTCGCTCTGATAAACATCCTATCAGCTGGAGCAAAATCCACTTAAAATCCCGATTCTCGTTGGGGTGGGGTAAACTCCGTTGAGGCGCGTGCGCTCCGGTGAGGAACCCATCTGCGGAAGTGGATTAATACCACCAAGTCCAGTCTCGCTTCGGCAAGCCTGACCTCCGCAGAGGCAGACCCGCACAGGCGAATGTCTGGTCGCTGGTGCGGACACTAGTAACCGACACTAGCCCAACAAGGCCAAAACCTTCGTCAACCACCCAACACTCACGGGACCTCCGGACACAAAACAAATATGCAATCCTATTAGAAAACACATTTTATACCTGCTCGCGCACTCTAATTTCCCGAAAAAGATCTCTAAGGCTCGGGTTTTGACTAAAGTCAACTCTTAAGTTCTAATTCCATAATTTTACACCTTAACATCCAAAACACATTAGGCTGCCTTGAGACCCGAACCGAAGATTTAACTAAGTCATAAATGTCATTCCGGAGCTAATGGAAACTAAAGAAACTACGAACGGAGCGTGTTTATCCAAAAGTAACTATGGATCAAACTCTTCTATTCTCTTAACTTGAAATTTCTCAAACTTAACAAAATGGGTCTGAAACCTACCTGCTTGCCTTGGGAACCGTGCCACTCATCTCCACATGTCACAAACAAGCAAACAAAGTCTCGGGAAGGTTAATTTAGGGATTTCCAAGCTAAGTAAGCAAAATGACTTTTCGAGTCATTACAGTTCTGACGACGTGAACTGAGATAAACCGTCGATAATGGAGTACTGGCGGCGAAGACCATGGAGGAGGAAGATTGGAGGCGCCGGCAACACCGATAATAAAGTTTCAGATCTGAAATTACGCACGCACAGATCTACTTCGCCGGCAACGAGATATGTGTTGGAAATTTGCCTTTGGCGGGGAGGTGCGTCCATCCATATTTAATAAATTAAACACTAGTGTTCCGCATGTTGGAGGCTTTGTCTCTTCTCACATGCATAATCTACTAAGTGAGTAGATGATCGTAGAGCCAAGAATCGTCAAATTTCGTTGAGAAATGAAAGAGATATTGGTCCACGAAGTAAGGTGTTTGAGGCTTGTAAATATGGTGTGGGACAAATCTACCACATCGGTGGGGAAAGGAAGAATTGCTCTCTTTATAAGTCTCTAAAGTGTTTAAGGGTTTGGGACCCCAAGGGGTATCCCATGTGTTTAAAGGAGGGAGGACCTAGATGTGCTTGGGTTCAAGGCTAAGCCCACACGCGCGCTGCCGCCGCCCGCCCGTCCCGTCCGGGCTCGGGTCGTGGGTTGTGGGCTGTGGGCTGTGGGCTGTGGGGACTTTCTGATATTATATTTTTGGACCCCAAATTGCTTAATATTTATAATTTGGTCCCTAGCGTTTCTGAAAAGTTGATTTTGGGAGAGACAGAAAGCAGAAACTTTCTACCTACCGTTTGGGCTATTTTTAGGAGCATTAACCAGCCATTACTTGGATGTTAACTCCTCCATAAACAGCCATCCTTCAATGACCATAATCAGCCCTCCTTCAAGGTCATGAACAGCCTCACTAATGGCATTAAACCTGCCATTAACAGCTCTCACTAATGGCTATTAACAGCCTTGTTTGTGGCAGTTGAGGAGTCCCTCCTCCATGCTATATATTGATGCCTCTTTGGCTCAATAACGTGACAGGAAAATAGCACTAACAGACACGAAACAGTGACGAAAAAGACAGCAAAACATTGTTGAAAAACAGTGAGGAAAGACACACATATACACAAGATATACACAACAGAGACACTATATACACAGAGACAAAACAGAAGAGAAAACAAAAACTCTTCCTTCCTTTTCCATTTCTTCAGCAAGTCGATTCGTATTTGTTTTCTTCGTCAGACTCAACCTATTTTCTTTGTAGCGTTGAGATTAAAGTGTTGTTTTATCTTGGGAGACTATTGTCCGCTAACGTAAAAGCATATATACGGGGCAATCTTGTCTTAAGGACAGAGTGCAATCACTCGACTCAACACACAACGTTGTAACCATCCAGATTTAGTATTTGTTGATTTCAGGTTATCAAGATTCAAGACACAACAAGCTTGCGGCAGTTCTCAACATTGGCCTATTAGTTTATCCTTTCGAACACTTGTAATATTTATTTACTTCTCGTACTGTTTTACAATTGTACCCAACAATATGTTTGTTACTTCTCTTTCAGCTTCCTTTTGCTACTATGGGCATATTATTACTGGATGCTTCTGGATGCTTGAAGCAAAACGCCTTAATGATGTCCGATGTGACTTTGGGTTGAGGCTTAGAACAGGATGCCAATGCCCGTGTCTTTTTAGAAGGAAAGTGAAGATAGTGAAAGATGAAACAAGAGAAAACAAGAGAAGTAGAGTACACAAATATAACTATAATATATAAATTAAAAATTTATTATAACTATTAAAAATAATTAAATTAAATAATAATTACTAATTATAAATAACTCTTAGAGTTAGCTATAGTAGGTAAAAATTCCTTTAATTAGTGAGTATGTTACTGCAGAAGATAAAATTATACTACTAGTAATTAAGATTGACAAACTTTTTATTTTATTCTTTTCATCCAGGTGGAAACTAAAATTAATAATGATTTTATGTGACTTGAAAGTTGATTCTCCTCTATACTAATTTATATGACACTATTTATTTTTAGTCAGTCTCATATATTTTTATATTTAGTGATAACAATTTAATTTTAAATTGATCATTTTACCCTTTAATAAAATAATGAGCAAATGACACTCTTAGTCCCTGTATTAATGTTATATTATGATATTAGTTCTTGTGTTATCCAACTTACCACTATTAAGTATTAACCTTTAATTATACTATGGAGGCAATTTTGATCCTTCTAGTAACGGGACCTTAAAATATTTAACAGTGGCAATTTAGGAAAGAGGAAAGGAATCCCGGTTGCCTATTTATGCATAAATGTTTCTCGAAAAGATGGCAATTAATTTGTAAACAAAAATAACAAAAATGAGTAAATGTAAAACTTTCTGATAAGTTTCATCAAATCAAACTTTCTGATGAGTTTGTATTTTTCCAAGAGAGGGTAAGGCGGAAGAGAGCTCGTAGATGAATTGAGAGTTTGCTGCCACACGTGCCATAAACCACAACTATAGTATTTGTTTAGAAACAATTTGTTAAATACAAGCAAATAAAAATTTAATTATCAGAACTTTCCCTCACGGTGTCCGTTAACATTTTGGAAGTCCGTTATCAGAAGGATCAAAATCACCCGCATACTATAATTAAAGGTTAATAGTGATAAGTTAGATAACATAAAAATTAAAATTATAATATAGCATTAATATTGGGACTAAAGTGCTATTGATTTTATAATTCACACAAATAAATTTGATTTATTTTAGACCATTATTTTTAATATTTTTTTTCTTATTATGTCTCAAAACAAATCCTATCAAATAAACTAGTATGAAGAGAGTAATTAAGATTAACGCAATTCCTTTTTATATTTTAAAATTTTGTTTCACAAAGAGTAGTCAATGGAGATTCCGAAGCCATTGTGAGGTCTCGAACGGCATCTGTGTGGCACATGTGTAAGAACATGTCTAGCAATGAGCACACATGGGAAAATGTGGAATAGCCAATGCATTAATTTGTGTTGAAAATTTACTAATGTAGAATTAAGTTTATCCCATTATTTATGATTCGAACAATTGGGGCCCCGCACGTCGGAAGTGTCGTTTCGACACACGTGCAATCTTAGTGTCAAGTATCGTAAATTTCGTTAATGAAATAGATATTGGTACGTAAGTGAAATGTTTGAGACATAGAATGATGGGCGGTTATTGGCTAAATAACAAGTGTTCCACATTGGTAAACGAATGAAGGATTGTGCAAGGTGTAAGATGGAACAGATCGGAAAGAGTCGCGGAGCCGAGAAGGGCCGCGGCGCCTTCCGGATTGGGCCACAACGCCGCAACTCCGCGGCGCCCCCTTGCAGCGCCGTGGCTCTAATTCCTTGTTTGGCATTCTGGATCCGCGGCGCTAAATGCTGCAGCGCCGCGGCGCTTCCTAGGCATTGTTTGCTCGATGGAATCCCAAAGGTTTGGTTGTTGAGGTGGTTTAAATGGTATTGAATCCACCCAATAATGACCATTACTTGGACCATTATGTTGCTACATTACTTGGGGGTTAAATGCCATACATTACATGGCAATTGAATGTCATTATGGGTCATCTTGCACACCTATAAATTGAGGCCTTTGGCTCAATTCTATAGATGAACAGAAATGAACAACACAATATACATACAAGTATACAACACCACAAAGTGATCAGTTTTCCTGATAAGCAATCCTTCTCTTAGCAATCTTCATTGTTCGTGTTCTTCGCTGAGGTCATTTGTGTAGGCTTTGCACATTTGATAGTTTGTTGTTTTATCTTGGGAGACTATTGTCCACACTTCCGTAAAGCCTATATACGGGGGCAATCTTGTCTTAAAGACAGAGAGTCATCTCTCGACTCAGCCGGTGGTGTTGTGATTATCTAATTGGTTGCTAAGTGTTTCAGGTGTGAACTAGAATCTCAAAGGACTCTAACCTTTCGGATTCTCAGCGGATCTACAAGCCACAAGTGTAGCAGTTCATGTTCTTGTATTTTCGAATACAAGATCCATATTTGAAGTTTTAATTCAAGATCAAGAGATTGACAACTTGTTGTTGTAATCTTTGTAGTTTATTCTTTCGATCACTGTAATATTTATTTACTATTCCCGTACGTGCTTTACATATCCAACAAGTTTAAGACAAGATTGTATTAGTGCTCAAAAGATGTTTGCCAACAGATATGGTCCCAAATCTGGCTGTAGTTTTCTTCTTGAAAACAATTCTGTTAACAGTTCAAACATTGTCTCTGTCAACAACTGTGCTTTCAAATCTGGTCCTAATTTTGGTTCTCTCTTTGATGACAGTTACAAATCTATTTCCCTCAAAGGTGGGATCTCTGGATCTGATGCTGAGCTTCAAGATATTGCTGATAGTCATGCTAGTATGGCTAAAGATCAAGGACGAGTTGGTGTCACCGCTCCCGAGGGTGGTAGAAACAAGCGCCCACGAGAGACTGAGGATGTCAACTGTGACAAGAGGAAAAAGCTGTAGATGATGTTCTATCATGTAGCCAAAGGCCTATATCTGTCCCAGACAAAGGATCTGAATTATGGTAAGGATGATATGGACACTCAGTCTAACTGAAGTGGGCCAGAATCCAAAAAGGTCTAAGTTAATTTGTCATTCCTTATCTATAATGTATTTAGTTAATATCTGAATAAAAGTGTGTAAAACAAGGCTAGGAATATGAAAGTATTTTCATTAAAAACTCATATTCCCTACACTCTAAAATCAGATATTGAATCTTCTTCCTTCCCGTATAAAGATTGGACTATTGTAAATGAAACTTAAAGGACCCGTCCTTTTGAGTGTAATTATTACAAGTGTGTAAAGTATGTTCGCACATACGAGGGAGAAATCCACTGACTGTGCAAAAATTGTTACCACTTTTAAGCAAGCGCCAGGAAGTGTCTGGCACCAATCTCAAGGGAAGAAGACTAAAAGATAATGGCTTATCTTAAGACGTTGAACCTATCACACTATCTGACAGAAGATCCTTCATTTGATAGAATGATATTGGACACTCAGTCGTACAAAGCCTACGGGCGACTGGAGTGGGCCAGAATTTCCAGGTCTTAAAAGATCTGAAAGCCAAAAGAAAGGCAGAAAAGTAATGGACACCTAGTGAGGTGGGCCAGAGTTTCCAGGTCTTAAATGATCTGAAGGCCAAAAGAAAGGCAAAAAAGAAATTGGACACTCAGTCTGCCAAAGAAACTGGAGTGGGCCAGGGTATTCAGATCATATATGATCCGGTTACGCCCTAACCGCGGGCAAGAGGTTGTTCATGTGAAGCAACGCCACCTCTAAAGTAGAAGGGGTTGGAGAGGTTGTCCTCAATAGGACTTTAGGGAAGGGGATCACTCTAAAAGGAGGTGATTCATGTCTCAAACTTGGTTTAAGGGACGCTGTTGGTCAAGCTAGTTTGAGACTAGTCTAACAGGTCTGTAATAACTAAGAATGGTACAATATGTATGTATCTAATGAATGATATATTTGTAATCTGTGCATCTATGCCATCATAGATTAAGACACATTAAATATAAAGTCATTCAAAAGCTAACGAAGTTGAGATTGTTGCCTTCTGTCGACATAAACCCTCAAAATGAATGTGAGGTAGGCGAAGAGGCAAAATCACCTTTCCAAGTTCCGTCAAAGGAATAGAGAAAGAAGCACCGCTCCTCTAGAACTTAGTCACACCTACATGGGTGATTTGAAGTTTATACAAAATAAAGGGGAGATACAAGAACTTTGTGACCTTCATTGATGATGGTACAACGTATTGCACCCTTTGTTTATTGAAAAGCAAAGATAAAGTTGTTGAAGCGAATAAGCGCTACAAAACAGAAGTTGAAAATCAACTAAGCCTACGGATTGAGGAATTCATAGTGATAGAGGAGAGAATGTGAAGCATCGTTGATCAAACGACTGCTCATTACTCACCTCAGTATAACGGTGTTAGCCAAGCGCAAAGTCGTACGCCCAAAATATGTGGGGCAAGGCGATCCTTACCGCTAATGTGATTCTCAACAGAACTACGCATAAGGATAAGGATAACCCTCCATGTAAAACATGGAAAGTATCCCACCTACAAATGTTGTGTTGTGGGGTGCCTTGGTAGAGGTTGGAATACCAAAACAGGTCAAGTTGGACCTAAGACTGTAAATTGCATATCCACTTGACCTGCAAATAACAGTAGTGATTATCGCCTTTTGGTGTCAAAGAATGTTGAATTCTTTGAGGATAACTTTCATTGTGAAGGAAAAAGAAGTAATTGCTCGAGGTTAACAAGAACCCGTGAGTTCCTGATTGTCCGAAACCAGATGTTCTAGAGCTACAGGACTCGGAAGTTGTTGGCTATCCGAAACTTAATGTTCCAGATCTACAGAACTCAGGGATTATAGATGTTGAACCGAGACGGAGTAAAGAGGGGACAAAGATTTGTTCCAGACCTTCTAGCTTATATGGTTGAGAACGAACCATGGACAATTAACAAAGAATTGTCATCTTTAGAAGCGCTGCTTTGGAAAGAAGCTACAGAAAGAGAAATAGATTATATCATATAGAACCATACTTGTGTAATGGTTGACCTTCCTCCGAGAAAAGAACTTTTGGGTTGTGAAAGTGGATACTCAAAAGTGAGTACAAAGTAGATGGATCTACTGAATAGTATAAGGCCTCAGCTACTTGTACATGTTCTCCCCTATGAATAGCTTAACATCCTGGGCCATTACAGTCTTGAGTGACATGGATGTCGGCGCCGCCTTCCTAACCGGAGAATTGGAAGGGGAAGATTAGAGTTGGTTTGTTAGACAGTTGGGCTTCTTTCTGAACTTTCATTTTGGTCCCTGAAATGTTTACATTTTGGTCCTGATTATTTCAGTTAAAAACAGAAACAATGAATCTGACAATAGAAACATTGACTCTGAAGTTAGAAAGCCAATAGTTGGAAAACCAACAGTCTGAAAGTGGAAGTCATATTGAAACAAAAGTCTCGATATGAAAGATACGGGTATCACAGATGACATCTTAGGAATTGGGATTTCTAAGACATCTAACGGACTGGTCTAACTCCAAACTTAGTTGTGAGATAGTTGACAGTCTCGTTGAAGCCACCAATGGATATGAATCATAGAACTGATTGGACTCATGGAGCACCCATATACAAGGAGTGATATGCACAGGTCACATGTAGTTCAATGTATTGTACACACTACAACCGACATGTTATCAGCCTACAAAGCATATCAGTTGAACTAAGGTTCACCCGTGATTCTGGAAATGATCGATAGAAGGTGTTAAATCGGATATGACGATGTCTGAAATGTTCGCTTATCTACGGATTATGGTATTCTGGATGTCCAGTGGTTCTGGAAGAACACAGTGATGCAAACTGAACATCAGATATGAAGAACACCAAAGCCACAAGTAGATGTGTATGATGTGTCTTGGAAAATCCTTTAAGCAAACTTGCATCGGCTGATTCATGATGGAATCGGAGTTTATCGCTTTATACAAAGCATGAAAGAAGTTGAGTAACTTCACGACTCCTTAGAGGACGTTCCTTATTGGGAGAAACCCGTGCCTTCAGCAGCTATACAATGTGGCTAGCCGGTCGGCTTCAGGAAGGGCACAGATGACGGCGTCTGGACATATCTATCGGATCTATCGGAGATATAAGACCGTATGGCAGTTGATCATCACGGATGTCACTTCCTTAATTACTAATCAAAGGATATAGCGGACCCTTTTAACTAAGGGACTACCCGGAGATCAAGAGTTCTGCCTGTCTAGGGGAATGGGCTGAAAACCCAAACAATACGAACCTTTGCGGTGGTAACCTAACCATACTGATTGGAGATCCCAAGAATTTGGTTCAATGGAAAAACTAAGAGGCAAAAGGTTCAGTTGAGCGCTTCGGTAGAAGCATGAAGCACTTCGGATGATGATTTCTGTACGGAAACATGAATCCAAAGTTGTTCCCGTGATAGACATTAAAGTGCTACTTGCATGGTGGGTAAATGTTAAGCTTCCAAACCTTTAACGATCCTCAAACGGTTGAGGTTAAGGTTAGGGAAACTTTTAATAATTCCTAGCACTTATGAAGTGGGGTATAGTAGGATACCTTGTAGGAGATCACCTATCTAAGTGTGAGGACTGGACGTCTCAAATGAACGCACTTAAGAATCCAAGTGTGTCAACGGCCACAACGGTAGAATAATAAGAAGAAACGAATAAAGGGGAGGTATTGTGTTGGCACCGTTGTCTTGGCTTACATTAAACACTGACGGTTCAAGACATCACGTTCACCGCGCAGTAAGTAAGTCCGATGGTATTCAACTAGGGAAGGTTCAAAGCGGAAGCTAACTCTCCTGATGCAATATCTTTTCGCTGAAAGTATGCACCTTGCATGTGCGCCCAAAATCTCTTTCAAGAGGGGATTGTTGGAAATTTACTAATGTGAAATTAAATTTATCCCATTATTTATGACTCGAATAATTGGGGCCCCGCACGTCGGAAGTGTCGTTTCCACACACGTGCAATCTTAGTGCCAAATATCATAAATTTCGTTAATGAAATAGATATTGGTACGTAAGTGAAATGTTTGAGACATAGAATGATGGACGGTTATTGGCTAAATAACAAGTGTTCCACATTAGTAAACGAAGGAATCATTGTGCGAGGTGTAAGATAGAATGGGTCGGAAAGGGTCGCGGAGCCGAGAAGGGCCGCGGCGCCTCTCGGAAAGGGCCGCAATGCCCCCCTTGCAGCCCCGCGGCTCTAATTCCCTATTTGGCATTCTGGAACTGCGGCGCTAAATGTTGCAGCACCGCGGCGCTTCCCAGGCAGTGTTTGCTCGACGGAATCCTAAAGGTTTGGTTGTTGAGGTGGTTTAAATGGCATTGAATCCACCCAATAATGGCCATTACTTGAACCATTATGTTGTTGCATTACTTGGGGGTTAAATGTCATCAAATAGATGGCAATTGAATGTCATTATGGGGCATTTGAAAGATCATCTTGCACACCTATAAATTGAGCCTTTGGCTCAATTCTATAGATGAACAGGAATGAACAACACAATATACATACAAGTATACAACACTACAAAGTGATCAGTTTTCCTGATAAGCAATCCTTCTCTTAGCAATCTTCATTGTTCGTGTTCTTCGCTGAGGTCATTTGTGTCGGCTTTGCACATTTGATAGTTTGTTGTTTTATCTTGGGAGACTATTGTCCACACTTCCGTAAAGCCTATACACGGGGGCAATCTTGTCTTAAAGACAGAGAGTCATCTCTCGACTCAGTCGGTGGTGTTGTGATTATCTAATTGGTTGCTAAGTGTTTCGGTGTGAACTAGAATCTCAAAGGACTCTAACCTTTCGGATTCTCAGCGGATCTACAAGCCACAAGTGTATCCAGTTCATGTTCTTGTATTTCCGAATACAAGATCCATATTTGAAGTTTCAATTCAAGATCAAGAGATTGACAACTTATTGTTGTAATATTTGTAGTTTATCATTTCGATCACTGTAATAATTATTTATTATTCTCGTACGTGCTTTACATATCCAACAATTTGACAGCTGATAGATGATAGATCTGCCACACATGTCAGCTGGGCCGTAGGTCCGTAGGTTTTGCACTGTCCTGAGTGAAAAATTTACAATGCTAGAAGCACGATCAACCATAGGTGTGTGAGGCTCCATTTAGCTTTTGACACTTGGATAGTGGGTCCATTTTTCTCACATGTCACTCACCATCCCCACCCCCACAGCAATCCCCCTCTTCCGCCACCCATGAACAACTAATTCTTCAAAAATTGAAAATGAGAAAAGCAAAAGAAAAGTTTTAAATTTATTTTATGCCAACTGCAATTCCAATGGCACGGAACTTTTATTCCAACTGAGCTAGCATTATAAGTATTTCATCTTGACAACTTTTCTAGTTTAGACTATTATGGCATAAATTTTACCAAGTCTTGTAAAAATTGAACACCTAGTGGTGGTCTGGCTGCTTAGCCGTAGCAACTACCATTTTCTTCCTGTGTATGATCATAAATTGGTTTTAAAATTGAGAATTGTCTGCTTAGCTTTTTTTTTAGTTTCCAGATTTCCTTTTGACCTTGTACTTATTTCTCAGTTGGTAATAAAAAATTAGTTACCAAATATCAACATTTAATTTACTAGTTATCTTTCATATCTACGTTTCTGAGTTAGATTTTTCCATTCGTTTTGACAATTTGTGATAATACTAAATAAAACATATCTATGAGTTTGCTTGCTAACTTACGATATGTAATTACTCTCTCCGTCCTAATTTTAAGTGTCTGCTGAATTGTGGGCAATACCCTCTACCCTGATGCCTCCTACTTCCAGACGAGGTGCCACCGAAACTGCTTGAACCACGAGGCCTCTAGACCGACCTATCCCAAATTCCTAGTGCCTAAGAAACTCAATGCTCCTGGCAGCATTTACCATTGCCTGAAAGGTACCTCCTGAAGATGCCACATGAATCGCTGCAAGACGAAGGGGATAAGACAAACCTCTAATAAACTTTCTAACCCTCTTTGTCTCATCTGGTAGAATAGTCGAGGCATGGAGAGACAAATTAGCGGAACCTCATCTCATACTCAGGCACGGTCATACCGTCCTACTCCAACCTATCGAACTGCTCCAATTTCTCATCCTTTAAGCTACGGGGAATCCACTTCTCAAGAAACATCCGAGAAAACTCAGTCCAAGTAGGGGTGGACCAAAAACCCGGAGAACCGAAAAAATCGACCCGAACCGAAATTTGGTTCGGTTTTTTCTCATTTTTTTTATTAAAAAAAAACCAATTTTTTGAAAAACCGAATCAGGATTTAGTGATTCGGTTCGGTTTTTTATTTTGGATACAAACCGAACCGAAAAATCGAAATAAATAAATATATATATATATATATATATATATATATATATATATATATATATATATATATATATATATATATATATATATTGGCTACTACTATCTCTTGAATCATAGCCATTGAAGCTAATCTATGAAGCTTTTATGGAAGTCGCATGCGGCACGAACTTGATTAACATATCACAGAAACATTGACAGAAAATGTAGGGAGAAAAAGTAGTTGTAAATTGATAAAATTTTAAATGGTCATAACTATGCGCTCGGATGTCCGTTTTACCCGATTTTTTTTATTTAACGTAGTTTTTCGAGACGGGGCCGGCGGTTTGGCACAGCCAATTTTTAGAAATACATCCGTTTTCCCAATCAATTTGTGTTTTCCCCCAAATCGATTTCTAATTTTCCTTTTTCTTTAGTAAAAATCTCACGATACACAATAGATTTCAACGTCGAAATTTTATGATAGTGTAGATGTGAATGTCAATTTCAGTTTTGAAAATTCAATTTCTAAAAAAAATACAAAATTTCCCGACCCGGCCCACTAGAAAAAACCGATATAATCCGATACGTTCGGCATATAAACCGAACATATCGGTTTTTTAAACAAAGTTGTATTCGGTTTTTTTTATAAAAAAATGATTTTTATTCGATTCATATTTTTCGGATACAAAACCGAACCGAACCGATATACACCCACCCCTAAGTCCAAGTAAGTGGAGGCGACCCAGCTGGCCTAGTCTCAAAAAACACCATCCACCGTTGCTTGGCAGGGTCAATCATCTGCATCACCATGAAGTCAACTCCATTGGACTCAACCAACACTAAATTGTGTAACCTCTCATGAAAATTCACTAAGAATTCTAAGGGTGGCCAGTGGGCCGGAACGGCCCGACCCCGACCCGACCCCGTCCCGACCCCGCCCCGACTCCGCTCAAAAAAAAAACGGTGGCGGGACTCGAACTCGGGACTGGACAATATCTCGTCCCGTCAGACCCGAGCCCGCCCCAGGTCCGTCCGACCCGACCCCGCCCCGACCCCATCCCGAGCCCGACCCCAACCCCGCCCTTTGTCCCCCCCTTTGCAAATATGACCGTTGCACCAACGACCATTTTAGGCCTCCCCCCCTCCCCCAACCCCCCTACCCCTTAATATTTATTTTTAACCCATAAGTTATTATATTTACACTTTAACTCAATTTTCCAACTATAAATAACTCATTTTCTCTTCATCTTTCTCACAAATCTTCCTACAATCTCTCTAATCTCTCAATATATCTCTCTACAAGTCTACATTGTTTACTAAATATTCAATTTTATTTATTCATTTGGAAATTGGGAGTGAAGTTGGCAACTAGCTTGAGGATCTTCCATCGAGCAAAGTTTCAATTTTCAACCTCTCGATTACACGTCGGCGTTACGTCGGCGTTTGGTACATTCGTTCCTTCATTAAAATATTATTGTGTGTTTATTTTATTTAGCGCACTTAATTTTATTGTCTTTAATTATTTATTATCATAATTAAAATAGAAGGATTAAAAGGTATGTTTAAGGGTAAGGGTAAGGGTGCTTCTTCTAGTAGGGGCAACTAGGGCAAGGGTACTTCTTCTAGTCATCTTATTCCTACACAGGATGATTTTGTTGATACTCAATATTTTCCTACAATACCATTAGATTTAGACTAGGAGCTATTTTCTGGAACTCAAGAAGAATTTAATTTAGACGATGATCTAGATGATACACCCACTAATGTTGATGACAACACACCCACTAGTGCACCTTCAACTGAAATACCTCCTATTCCCCCTAATATGAAACGAGGTCCAGCTAAACGACCATTAAAATCAGATGCATGGACATTTTTTGATAGGGACGTAGAGAATCAAGTAGCTATATGTAAAATTTGTAAAAATGTTTTAAAATTTAAAATTGAAAAAGGTCACGGTGGGACGGGGGGTTTAATTAGACACGTAGTAAGTGCTCATCCAGCTAGGTATGCCCAATACCAGGCTTCAAAACCGGGTGCGCAAACGGCCGCTCCATCGGGACAAGGTTCACATACTGATACTGTCCCGGACCAAATACAGGGTCAAATTAACCCTATGACGGGGGGAATTGTAGGCTCTAAATACAATAAACATAGAGATAGGGAAGCAATATCAAAATTAGTTGATGTGGAGGATTTTCCTTTTTCATTTCCTTCATCTCCCGGTTTTATTCATTACATTAGAGATATATATAATCCTGCTTTTAACGGTTTTCCTAGATCAACTGTTAAGATAGATGTATTTAAATTCGCGCATGAATATCAACAATATTTACGTTTTTCATTATATCATTTTAATGGCAAAGTATCTATCACGTCTGATATAGGTCGTAGTACTAACGACCATGATTATTTAACTGTAACTTATCATTGGATAGATTATAAATGGTCTATGCAAAAACGTATTTTAGCGTATAGATATATAGATGATAGGCACACTGGTACTTTTATTGCAGATAATATTTATCAAGTGTGCCATTATTACGGAATAACCGATAAAATTATGACTATTACATTAGATAACGCTTCTTCTAACAATTACGCAATTACAATTTTAAAAAATAGTTTAACTCCATCTTTTCGAGATCATTTTCATATAAAATGCGCGTGTCATATATATAACTTAATTGTAAAGGATGGTCTATCACTTTTTGAAGACATTCTTAGTAAAATACAATTTTCTATAAACTTTATTTTTAAAAGTAATAAAGTACAACGTAGAAAAGAATATAAAAAAACTTGTCACGATTGTGGACTATCTTATAGAAAAATTCCACAAGAAGTATCCACTAGGTGGAATTCTTTATATGAGCAACTACTTGTTGTTTATGACTATAGAATACCTATAACTTTATTTTTTAACTCTCATAATAAAAATCCAGCTGATATGATTTTAGATAGTGATTGGGTAAAAATTTCCGAACTTATTGTATTTTTAGAGAAATTTTTTCAAGCAACAAAAGATTTTTTCGGTATATATTATCCTACTATTTCAACTATGTTGTTTTATATAACTCTAATATTTTTATTACTTAGTGAATATATAGAAAAACCAGCTTATAAGGCAGCTATTAAAAAAATGTCTGTCAAAATAAAAAAATATTTTATTCCTATTCCCACTATTTATATTATTGGTTCTGTATTAAATCCTACTATTAAAATAGACGGTACGAAATCACTAATTGAAACTATTTACGATTGTATAGAAGTACTACCATCTCCAAGTCCCAAAAATCTAAATCACCAACCACCTATTGAACAAACTAAAGAAGAATTGTTGTCTATCGTGGAACACCAATGCAAAAAAAAATATAGATTTTATCAACAAGAAAATGCTAGTAACTTACCGGCTTCCATACCATCTTCTTCATCTTCAACACAACCTCACAAAAGACATGTTGTTTCTGCGGCTAGTATTGAAAGTCTCAGAAATAGAATGTGCGGCTGTACCTCTACTACTAACCAAACTAGCGAGTTGGATATTTTTGTTTTGCAGGGTTCTGTACCGTATCAAGAAGTTATCAATGAATATGGACATGAAGACTTGTTTGAAATACTTGGAGGGGAATGAGAAGACCTTTCCGATACTTTCATTGATGGCCCGAGATGTTTTGAACATTCAAGCGTCATCAACTGCGTCTGAAAGCGCTTTTTCTGCCGGCAGATATCAAATAGGAGACCACAGACACTCATTAGCCGGAGACAGCTTGGAAATTACAGTATTATTCAGAGATTGGATACGAGCGGAGCTGAGAAGGTGCGGTCAACCGGAGATCAACGAATAAGAAGATGAAAACTACAACGAAATCTTAACCGAAGGTAGTGGAAGCGACGTGGATCAATTTGACCAACAAATACCAATTCCAACCGAAGAACCACAGGAAATCATCAAGCAATTAGAACAGGATTTTTTGAGAATGAAATTTTTTTAATTGTAATTTTATTATGTAATTTGCAACTTTTGGACAACACCACAAAGTTGCAATTTAGATTTTAGACAATTGTATTTGTATTACAAAAAAAATCATGTCTATTAAATAATATAAGAGGCACAAAAACAGCCTTGGAATGTTTTTATTACACTATCTTATCTTGTTTATTGAGTTTTTTTTATACATATGTTATTTAAGGAAAAAAAAAAAAGGAAAACCCCCCGGACCTCGACCCGACCCCGTCCCTGCCCCGACCCGATACCGACGGGATCGGGATTGGGACGGGACTGGAGCAAGTCCCGCCAGACCCCGCCAGACCCGACCCCTTCGCCCGTCCCGCCCCGACCCCGACCCCGCCAGACCCGAGCCCGGCCCACTGGCCACCTTTAAAGAATTCTTAAGCATCATCATCGGCATGTCCATCATACTGTGGTCACTTAATCTTCTCAAACTTATCCCTTTTCTTCTGCTCATCAACTGATATAGTAGGCTGAATAACTGGACTGATAGTAATACCCTGAGCTGGATAACCGGGAAATGATTAGCCACAACTGCAGCTGGCGGTGCCCCTAGGGTCCTACAACCTGCAGCGGCCTGATCGGGATTCTAACCCCTAACTCTAGTCTGTGAACATCTAGAGTAAACGGCGGTGCTCCTGCATGAGTCCAACTCTCAAAGATGCTCGGAATGTGCATCAGGCTATCCTGAAAAAGAGGCGTAGCAATAAATCCATCAGGTTCATGGGCAGATCCATCTCCTCCATTGGCACTGGCTCTAGACTCAACTCTCTATAACGGGCTTGAGCAACAACTTGTCATACCCCAACCTTGGGGGGTGTGATCGGTACCTGATATCTTAATGATCCGAGTGTAACAGTCATAGAACATGGTAAAAGCATGACGGAATCTTGGCCGACAAGGCCTCAGAATGATAGTTGTAAAGCAATATGACATAACATCATGCAAACACAAGAACCCAACCTATGTATATATACATACTAAGGCCGACAAGGCCAAAAAACTCTCTTACCGCATTCAGGCCCACAAGGCCGTATTGAAAAAAACTATACAACATAGGACATATCTACAAAGCCTCTAAAAAGAACCAACAACATAGCACATTAGTCAGAATAGGGCCCCCGACATACCCACAATATCAAAAATATAATATAAACATGACCCTGACTCGACAATACTCCAGGAGGAAATGAAGCTCACCAATAAAAGATGATAACTGGAGTCTATCTACGATGATGGATCCTTTCCTCGCCTACCTGAACTTGTGTGGCATGAACCACAGCCTCCCCCAGGCAAAGGGACGTTAGTACGAATAATGTACTGAATATGTAAGGCGAAAATAAAACACATTAGTAAGTAATCATAAAAGAGCGAGAGATACAAATCAACCTGAACTCATGAAATGCCATCAAGGCCCACATTATATATAATTATCATTCTTATCTTATAACCTTACTTTATACCACTATGTCAACGTCATAAATCTATCTGCTCGACTGCCTAATTGATCAGTTATAACTATCCAACCGGTGATAAATAACGATACACAACTGCCCAACCGATCGTAGCCTGGTGTTAGATATGCGTCTGCTCAACTGGTGGTAAATAACGATACACAACTGCCCAATCGGTGGTAACTGCCCAACCGTTCGTATCCCGGTGATAAATAGAAATACATAGTCACACTCTTATAAGTACTGTATACGCGTATATAATGCCATTACTCGTTTACCTATGTACATACAATGCACGAAAATCCTTTCAGGATCATTAGAACATCTTTCGGAATGACCTATAGTCGTTCACCCTTCGATGACGTTATGAATATTAACATCTTTTCCATATGTTTCAATAGAGACTTAGAAACATATTTAGACATGATTTGAAATAAATTTTATAGGAATGAATAACATGGACATCCTTAACTACTAAGAGTAGAATCATTTATGAAATAACATTACGTTTACGTTTCGTTAATTGGATCATGCCAAAATAAGGAGAGAGTAGTCTTAACATACATTTACTTCCTATCCTTTATCGACAACGATGAAATCAATCTTCCTTAAAACTTATCTTTTATGTCTAAAATTAGCCCTCTTTTCACCCTACTTCACTATGAATTAGTCTCGGATTTGCTTTAGTACTCGTTGAACAAGGATCTATATAAAATAAATTGCTGCACTCGTTGAAATGAAGGAATGGAAAAGGTGTTTATAATATTTCATTGAAATTAGGAGGGTAAAAGTTTTTGTGCTGCAACTCATTATATTTCCAAAAAATAAAAGGAAAGATGTTTGCTGTATATAATTTCCATAAAGGAAGGTCTAAAAATAGTTAGATCATTAAGTTTATCACCCTTTGTGGGGTCCATCCCCTAGTGTCCTTGAATAATGACACATGGCCCTTACATTCCACCATATAATTGCATATGTGTACATACTATAGTTAGCCACATAAATCTTTCTACATGCACACATGCATGTCGATATTCATCCAAATAATCTTTTATCCAAATAATTACTTAACTAATTCATTTATTAAAATGCTAATGATCATATACTTTATTAAAATACTAATGATCTATATAAAATTAAGACAAGACATATAATAACATTTCACAAATATTGTGATATTTAGAAAATATATTTCATCATATTCTAATTTTTTTCCAACCAACTATCAAGAGTGCAAATCTTGTACTATCAATTCTCAAAAAGGAAAAAGATAATTTTCTTTTCATATGAGAAAATAATTTCTATCTTTATAATAAAAAAATGTCACTTATAAACTTCCTCATATCATGTATATAATTTAAAGTGTATTAAAAAAATAGTAATATTAATAACTATATAAAATTATTTATCAATCTTTTACAAACAAATGTTTCACTCAAAAGAAATACCATATCAAGGCAATATATAACGATTATGAAATTTGTCAAATTTACTGGGTTTTATATCTATAGCCTCATGTATGACCTTAATTCATTCCTGCTCATTTGGTTTTACTACGATGCATCCTAACGCTAAGGTACAAAGTGTTATACAACTGATGCTCGGCCTCTGCCTGGTAGTAACACGAGCTATACCCCTGCCTTGACCTCTATCACGTCCCCTGCCTCGACCTATATCACGTCCCCTGCCTCGACCTCGAGCAACAGTTACTAGCAGCGGGTACGGGAATCGATGCAGGCTCCTGATCTCTGTCTGCATCTAAACGTGTCCTCATCATTTGTGAGAGAATGAAACAAAGAAACTTTTAAAACCCACCAGAATCACGTACGCATGATAAGGAATGAAATACTAGAGTTTTTACTAGATGTCCAATAGTCTATCGAAGATAAGTACAAACGTCTCCGTACCAACTCGCAAGACTCTACTAGACATTATTTTTGTACTTGTGAGATCGATGAACCTAAAGTTTTGATACCAATTTATCACGATCCAAATTCGAATGTCGTGAAGGCACTAACTCCCCCGAGTTAGTAAGCCCAACACAACCCAAAATAAATATTAAAGTAGAGAAATTAAAATACAGAAGATAACATATAAGCAAAGTTTAAGTCTTTAAAGAGTTTAACTCATAAAATGTGAAGTAAGATGTACAACCCCCAAGATTTGTGTCACTAGTACAAGAAGTCGCTAAAATAAAGAAATACATAGTCTGGGTGAAACACCTGAATACATTCGGAAATTGAAAAGACTAAAAAGTAAAATAGGAGAGGGAATCCGGTGCTATAGATTAGTTGGTAGCTCACCCCAAATCCTCTCAGACAACTCCTCAACGGGTTGGAAAGTCACGCAATTCACTAGTACTTGGAACCAAACTTGTACACAAAAAGGTGTTGTAAGTGTAGTGTGAGTACGAGAACAACAACTGTTCAGTAGCATCGTCGACCGACCCTATCTTAAACGAAGACGAGGGCTCGCTTTCCAATTACTACTACTACACTAACCGACATTAGCCCATAATAACCCATCGCAGGTGCGACCTCCCTGCCCCAACTTCACACCTGCGATCCACCACATGCAGGTGTGAGCTATTCCTCGCCGGTGCGACGCACCAGACACCAGAAAATCTCCAAACAAGTTCAAACTTTGAATCAACCCTTGAAACTCATCCGTGACCTTCCGGATAGAAACTAAATATGCAAATCACTCCTAAAATATGCAACATACTTTCTTACACACTCAAAATACTCATATGAGGTCGTCTTGAACGAATAACCCAAGTCAACTCCAACTTCCTTAAATCACTAGAATTCCAACCAAGCATCCAAAAAACACATGAGTCCCTCAGAACCGAATCAATGACTCGACTAAGTCATAAACGACATTCAGGACCAAATGAAATTGATGAAACTTAAAAAATACTCATATTCCTTCATTGTTAACTTTAGTCAACCAAAAATCATCCTTTCAACTTAAGACTTTTCAAATTTCACAAACTTACTCGAATCGCACTCAAATCACTCGAAATTCGTTCCAACCATCCACCTAACTTAAAAATTATATTCCAGAACTAATAGAACCATCGAAATTTGATTCTAGATGCATCTACTCAATATTCAACTTCTATTCAAACCTTTCAACTCATAACTTCTAATTTCCAAAACTAGGATTTTCTTTCGATAACTTTACCCAATAGTCTAAAAAATTGTGCCATCTATCACGGCACATCAAAAATATCAAACAAGGCTAGAAAAAATAACATTTACAAAAAATCAAGCAAAATAATCAAAATGACCTAATAGGTCATTACAGAAAGTACAAGTGTGACATGTACTCTATGTGAAGAAGAAATTGTACAAGAAGCAGATAATGTACAAACAACTAATACATAGCTTGAAGTTCAACCACCTGACATAAAAGTTGAGGCTCATAATATAATGCAGCAGCAACAACAACAACCAGCACAACCAACCGAGTCTACCAGATGCAAACATCCAACATGTTGGATAAAAGAGTTTGTATCCCTAGATGTTCATGATGGCATTCCTTATGCATTGTCTAAATACATCTCTTATGATCATTTATCTTCCAAATACAAAGCATTTACTTCAACTATTCTACTATTACTGAACCTACTACATATGTATAAGTAATCAAAGATGTAAGTAGGTTGACGCTATGCAAATAGAGGTAGATGCATTATAACAAAATAATACTCAGAGAATAGTTCCACTACCAGATGAAAAGTTTCAATTGGCTGCAAATGGATTTTAACAATCAAGTATAAAGTCAATGGAGAAATAGAAAGACTTAAAGCAAGACTGATAGCGAAGGGATACAATCAACAAGAAGGGATAGATTATCAAGAGACCTTCAGCCCAATAGTAAAAATGGTAGCAGTCAAGACTGTGCTTGTTATAGCAACTGCTAAGAAGTGATATATACATCAAATGGATGTGTATAATGCCTTCCTTCAAGGAGATTTATATGATGAGATATACATGGACCTACCATAAGGATTTAAGAGTCAGGGGGATACTAAACAAGTTTGCATACTCACTAAATCCTTGTATTGACTGAAACGGCCCCAAGGCAATGGAATGCAAAATTAGTTGAGCTCTCCTCATATTTAAGTTTGTTCAGAGTCAATATGACCACTCACTATATACAAAAAATACAAACATATGTCTCATAGTGATACTAGTATATGTTGATGATATGCTAATCACTGGAGACAACTCAGTGTTAATAATTGAGACAAAAGCAACATTACAAGAGGTATTCAAAATGAAAGACTTAGGGGAGTTAAAGTGCTTCATTGGGATTGAATTTGCAAAATCAAAAAAGGGAATTCTAATGCATCAGAAAAAATATGCATTATAGTTAATATCATAATCTGGACTGAGTGCTGCTAAACCAGCTGCAACACCAATGGACACCAATGTTAAATTTACTACTAGATAATATGATTAATACATCAAGGAAATCAGGAATCGCCAAAATGAAGAACATAACCAACCAACAAGTTACTTAGAAGATGGAGTTATAAAAGATCAAGGAGCTTATCAAAGACTGATAGGTAAATTGTTATATCTAACATTTACTAGACATGAAATAGCTTATAGTTGTCAAACATTGAGTCAATTCCTTCAACAACCTAAAAGATCTCATATGTAATTTGTATTGAGAATTATCAGATATATAGCCTGAAAAAAGAGTTCTGTTATCTAGCAATAGAAATGATACAGTCACAGCATTCTGTGATATTGATTGGGCATCATGCTCATTCTCAAGAAAATCAGTGATAAGGTACTTAATAAAACTAGGTCTCACTAGTTTCTTGGAAGTCCAAGAATAAACAACTATCTCAAGAAGCTCAGCAGAAGCTGAGCATAGGAGCATTGCCACTACAATAACTTCATTAGCTGGATTGATCAAAGATTTAGGCGTGCAAATACAACTACTAGTGAGTATATATATTTATAACAAAGCAGCTATTCAAATAGCAGTAAATCCAGTCTTCATGAGAGGACAAGACACATTGAAATTGACTGTCATTTCATAAGAGAAAAGATTGAACAAGGACTGATCAAGACTGAATATATTCACACAACTGAACAACCTGTAAATGTACTTATAAAAGGATTGAACAGAGTTCAACTTGAGTATCTTGTATCCCAGCTAGGTTTACTTAACATCTTTATGGCACATAAGGCACATAGTTTGAGTGTTGAAGAAAGTTGTAAAATAGGGTAGTAGGGTGGTTTAGTTATTTCACTATTATAATTAGTTAGTTATATAATTAACTATAAATACGACTAAGCTTGTATAATTTTTCTTTCTCTCTCAGATGCTCTCTTCTCTCTTTCTTCATCTTGGTCATACAATCCATTGTTGAATCCTTAGATAATTTTAGTAAGGGAGTTCTCATTTTTGGATAAATATCTTACGGGAGAATAGTGAAGTAGTGAACCGATTTGTAGACAATCACTCTTTTTACGTGTTTTGTACAAAAAAGAATATCCAAGAGGATATGCTTTTAATTTACATACCTTACCGCTATTGATGTGAAAGTGTGTGTTGAAGATATAAGTAGCAAACTTTGATTTGGTCTTTGCACCTTCGCTTTAGATACCAAGTGCAAAAACGTTTTTCTTCCTTTAAATGGAAACATAATAACGTAGATGTGATGTATCTTTCTTATTTATATTATGTCAGTATTTATTACTTTTTTACTAAGAAAGATAAAATATCTTATGTTAGTATTCATTACTTTCTTCGTCTCAATTTATATGATGTAGTTTGACGGAATACGAAATTTATAAAAAAAGTAAGACTTTTAAATCTTGTGATCCAAAATAAGCCAAAGATATTTGTGTGGTTATAGATCATCTCGTTAAGTGTAAAATGTAAAGATAAAATAAGCCAAAGATAAAAGCCAAATATAAAATATTTGTGTGGTTACAGTCAGTGGATCTTTCTCCCTCGTATGTGCGAACATACTTTACACACTTTTAATAATTACACTTAAAATAACGGATCTTTTTAAGTCGTTTACAAAATCCAATCTTTAAACGGAAAGGAAGATGAGATTAAACTTCTGATTTTAAAGCGTAAGGAATATAAATTATTTCGTGAAAACATTTTCATATTCCTCCTTACTTTAAGCCCTTTTTAATCAGAAATCATTTAATCTTATTTTTGACAAGGAAGGAAAATTACTTATCCCAATTTCGGATTCTGGCCCACTTCAGTCACTTCATCGGACTGAGTGTCCATTTCCTCCTTACCATAATTCGGATCCTTTGTCTGGGACAGATATAGGCCTTCTGCACAAGATAGAACCACATCTTCAGCCTACTCCTCTTGTCCCATTTGACATCTCCAACCTCTCTTGGGCGCTTGTTCCCACCACTCTCGGGAGCGGTGATACCATGAACACGTTGACCTTCAACAGCATAATCAAAACTCTCTTCAACCAGAAAACCACAACTATATCCAGATTTGGTCGCACAATTTTTGACCGACATCTTTCGAACACTAATACAAATCTTATCTTAAAATTGTTGGATATGTAAAGCAGTACGGGAAGTAAATAAATATTATAAGTGTTCAAAAGGATAAACAAATAGGCAATTCAGAACTGCCGCAAGCTTGTTGAGTCTTGAATCTTGATAACCTGGAAATCAAGAAACACTAAATCTGGATTGTTACAACTGTGGGCTGAGTCGAGAGATGGCTCTCTGTCTTTAAGACAAGATTGCCCCGTATATATGCTTTTACGTTAACGGATAGTAGTCTACCAAGATAAAACAACAATTAATCAACACTACAAAGCAAATAGGTTGATTCTAATGAAGAAAACAAACACGAAACGACTTGCTGAAGAATGGAAAAGGAAGGAAGAGTTTTCTATTTTTGTCCCAACGTTTCTGCTCACGTTTTTGACTGAATTTCTGTGTGTTTTACTCTTCTATTTTGTCTTTGTGTAGTATGTTGTAGTCTCGTTTTCTGTCACTCACAATTGAGCCAAAAGGCTCCAATATATAGCATAAGGGGAGGGACTCCTCAACTGCCACGTAATGGCTATTTCTGGCCATTGAATGAGAGAGTTAATGATCCAAGTAATGGTTGTTTATGGAGGGAGTTAATCAGCCAAGTAATGGCTGGTTAATGTGCAATAATGCTCCAAAACATCAACCCAAACAGTAGGCAGAAACTTTCTGCCTTCCGTCGTTCCCAATTTCATCTTTTCAGAAACTCCAGGGACCAAACTATAAATATTAAACAATTTGAGGGGGGCTATCAGAAGAAGCCCAATGCCCAAACCCAAGGCCCATGACCCGAGCCCGGACCAGGCGGGACGGGCAGGCGGCGGCGGCGCACGTGTGGGCTTAGCCTTGAACCCAAGCACATCTAGGTCCTCCCTCCTTCAAACACATGGGTTACCCCTTGGGGTCCCAAACCCTTAGCCAATTTTGAGACTTATAAAGAGAGCAATTCTTCCTTTTTCCACCGATGTGGTAGATTTATCCCACACTATATTTCCATGCCTCAAACACCTTACTTTGTGGACCAATATCTCTTTCATTTCTTAACGAAATTTGATGATCTTTGGCCCTACGGTCATCTACTCACTTAGTAGATTATGCACGTGTGAAGAGACAAAGCCTCCAATATGCGAAACACTAGTGTTTAAGTCATTAAATATGGGTGGAAGCACCTCTACACCAAAGGCAAATTTCCAACATTCCCCTCTTGAAAGAGATTTTAGCGCACACACAAGGTGCCTACTTTCAGCGAAAAGATATTGCATCAGGAGAGGTAGCTTCTTCTTTGAACCTTCCCTAGTTGAATACCACCGGACTTACTTACTGCGCGGTGAATGTGATGTCTTGAACCGTCAGTGTTTAGTGTAAGCCAAGTCAATGATACCAACACAATAATTCTCCGTATTCATTTTCTTCTTATTGTTTTGTCCGTTGTGGCCATGGATACACTTGGATTCTTAAGTGCGTTCATTTGAGGCTGCCTGTCCTCGCACTTAAATAGGTGATCTCCTGCAAGGTATCCTACTATACCCCACTTCATAAGTGTTAGGAATCATTAAAAGTTTCCCAACCTTAACCTCAACCGTTTGAGGATCGTTGAAGGTTTGGAAGCTTAAACTTTACCCACCATACAGGTAGCACTTTAATGTCTATCGCGGGAACACCTTTGGATTCATATTTCCTTACAGAAATCATCATCTGAAGTGCTCTTGCTTCCACCGAAGCGCTCAATTGAACCTTTTGCAGCTTAGTTTTCCCATTGAACCAAATTCTTGGGATCTCCAGTCAGTATGGTTGGGTTACCACCGCAAAGGTTCGTATTGCTTGGGTTTTAAGCCCATTCCCCCAGACAGGCAGACCACTTGATCTCCGGGTAGTCCCTTAGTTAAAAGGGTCCGCTATATCCTTTGATTAGTAATCAAGAAAGTGACACTCGTGATGATCAACTGCTATACGGTCTTATATCTCTGACAAATCCTAACAGATATGTCCAGACGCCGTCATCCGTGTTCTTTCTGAAGCCGACCAGCTAGCCATAGTATATAACTACTGAAGGCACGGGTTTCTCCCAATAAGGGATGTCCTCTAAGGAGTCGTGAAGTTACTCAATTTCATTCATGCTTTGTATAAAGCGATAAACTCTGATTCCATCATGAATCGGCCGATGCAAGTTTGCTTAGAGGATTTCCAAGACCCACCATACACATTTACTTGTGGCTTTGGTGTTCTTCATATCTGATGTCCAGTTTGCATTACTGTGTTCTCCCAAAACTGCTGGACATCCAGAATACCATGATCCGTAGTTAAGCGAATATTTCAGATATCGTCATATCCGACTTAACGCCTTCTATCGATCATTTTTAGAATTATCAGTGAACCTTAGTTCAATTGATCTGCTTTGTAAGCCGATACCATGTCGATTGTAGTGTGTAACATACATTGAACTACATGTGACCTGCGCATATCGCTCCTTGTATATGGGTGCACTATGATTTCAATCAGTTATATGATTCATATCCATTGGTGGTTTCAACGAGACTGTCAACTATCTCACAACTGAGTTTGGAGTTAGACCAGTCTGTTAGATGTCTTAAAAATCCCAATTCCTAATATGTCATCTGTGATACCCATATCTTTCATATCGAGACTTTGTTTCAATATGACTTCCATTTTCAGACTGATGGTTTTCCAACTGTTGGCTTTCTAACTTCAGAGTAAATGTTTATGTGGTCAGATTCATTGTTTCTATTTTATCTGAAACTTCCAGGACCAAAATGTAAACATTTCAGGGACCAAAATGAAAGTTCAGGAAGAAGCCCAACAGTCCAGCAAACCAACTCTGATTCTCTCCTTCCAACTCTCCAGTTAGGAAGGTTGTTTCAACATCCATGCCACGCAAGACTGCAATGGCCTTGGATGTTTAGCTATTCACAGGGAAGCATATGTACAAGTAGCTGAGGCCTTATACTCATCAGTAGATCCATCTACTTTGTACTCACTTTTGAGTATTCTTTTCCACAACCCAAAGGTTCTTTTCTCGGAGGAAGATCAACCATTACACAAGTATAGTTCTATATGATGGAATCTATTTCTCTTTAGCTTTTTTCCAAAGCAGCGCTTTTGGAGATGACAATTCTTTGTTAATTGTCCATGGTTCGTTCTCAACCATACAAGCTAGAAGGCCTGGAACAAGTCTTTGTCCCCTCTTTGCTCCGACTCGGTTCAACATCTAGAATCCCTGAGTTCTGTAGATCTATAATATTAAGTTCCGGATAGACAGCAACTTCCGAGTCCTATAGATATGGAACGTCTAGTTTCGGACAGTCAGGCCCTCGCGGGTTCTTGTTAACCTCGAGCAATTACTTCTTTTTCCTTCTCAAGGAAAGTTATCCTCAAAGAATTCATAATTATTTGACACCAAAAGGCGATAAGCACTACTGTTATTTGCAGATCTAGTGGATATGCAATCTACAGTCTTAGGTCCAACTTGACCTATTTCGATATTCCACCTTCTACCAAGTCACCCCACATCACAACATTTGTATGTGAGATCATTTCTATATTTCACACGAAGGGTTATCCTTATCCTTATGCATAGTTCTGTTGAGAATCGCATTAGCAGTAAGGATCGCCTTGCCCCACATAATTTGGGCGTACGGCTTTGTGCTTGGCTAACACCGTTGGACTGAGTTGAGTAATGAGTAGTCGTTTGATGAACGATGCTTCACATTCTCCCCCTCTATCACTACGAATTCCTCAATCCATAGGCTTAGTTGATTTTCAACTTCTGCTTTGTAGCGCTTATCCGCTTCAACAACTTCATCTTTGCTTTTCTACAAACAAAGGATGTAATACGTTGTACCATCATCAATGAAGGTCACAAAGTACTTTTCTCCCCCCTCTATTTTGTATATACTACAAATCACACATGTAGGTGTGACTAAGTTCTAGAGGAGCGGTACTTCTTTCGCTATTCCCTTGACGGAATTTGGAAAGGTGATTTTGCCTCTTCACCTACCTCACATTTATTTTGAGGGTTTATGTCAACAGAAGGCAATAATCTCAATTTCGTTAGCTTTTGAATGACTTCCTATTTAACGTGTCTTAATCTATGATGGCATATATGCACGGATTACAAATACATCATTCATTTAGCTATAGACATATTTTACCATTCTTAGTTATTACAGACCCGTTGGACTAGTCTCAAACCAGCTTGACCAACAGTGTCCCTTAACCAAGTTTTGGGACATGTATCACCTCCTTTTGGAGTGATCCCATTCCCTGAAGTCCTATTGAGGACAACCTCTCCAACCCCTTCTACTTTAGAGGTGGCGTTGCTTCACATGAACAACCTCTTTCCCGTGGTTAGGGCGTAACCGGATCATATGTGATCTGGATACTCTGGCCCACTCCAGTTGCTTTGACAGACTGAGTGTCCAATTTCTTTTATGCCTTTCTTTTGGCCTTCAGATCATTAGAGACCTGGAAATTATGGTCCACCACACTAGATGTCCATTGCTTTTCCTATGAAGTGAATTCTGGTCCCACTCCAGTCGCCCGTAGGCTTTGTATGACTGAGTGTCCAATATCATCCTATGAAGGATCTTCTGCCAAATAGTGTGACAGGCTCAATATCTTTAGCTTTTAGTCTTTCTTCCCTTATGATTGGTGCCCAGACAATTCTTGGCGCTTACTTAAGAATGGTAACAGTTTTCGCACAGTCAGTGGATCTTTCTCCCTCGTATGTGCGAACATACTTTACACACTTTTAATAATTACACTCAAAATAACTGATCTTTTTAAGTCGTTTACAAAATCAAATCTCTAAACGGGAAGGAAGATGAGATTAAACTTCTGATTTTAAAGCGTAAGGAATATAAATTATTTCGTGAAAACATTTTCATATTCCTCCTTACTTTAAGCCCTTTTTAATGAGAAATCATTTAATCTTATTTTTGACAAGGAAGGAAAATTACTTATCCCAATTTCGGATTCTGGCCCACTTCAGTCACTTCATCGGACTGAGTGTCCATTTCCTCCTTACCATAATTCGGATCCTTTGTCTGGGACAGATATAGGCCTTCTGCACAAGATAGAACCACATCTTCAGCCTACTCCTCTTGTCCCATTTGACATCTCCAACCTCTCTTGGGCTCTTGTTCCCACCACTCTCGGGAGCGGTGATACCATGAACACGTTGACCTTCAACAACATAATCAAAACTCTCTTCAACCAGAAAACCATAGCTATATACAGATTTGGTCGCACAACTTTTGACCGACATCTTTCGAACACTAATACAAATCTTATCTTAAAATTGTTGGATATGTAAAGCAGTACGGGAAGTAAATAAATATTATAAGTGTTCGAAAGAATAAACAAATAGGCAATTCAGAACTGCCGCAAGCTTGTTGAGTCTTGAATCTTGATAACCTGAAATCAAGAAACACTAAATCTGGATTGTTACAACTGTGGGCTGAGTCGAGAGATGGCTCTCTGTCTTTAACACAAGATTGCCCCGTATATATGTTTTTACGTTAACGGACAATAGTCTCCCAAGATAAAACAGCAACTAATTAACACTACAAAGCAAATAGGTTGATTCTAATGAAGAAAACAAACACGAAACGACTTGCTGAAGAATGAAAAAGGAAGGAAGAGTTTTCTATTTTTGTCCCAACGTTTCTGCTCACGTTTTGGACTGAATTTCTGTGTGTTTTACTCTTCTATTTTGTCTCTGTGTAGTATGTTGTAGTCTCGTTTTCTGTCACCCACAATTGAGCCAAAAGGCTCCAATATATAGCATAAGGGGAGGGACTCCTCAACTGCCAAGTAATGGTTGTTTATAGCCATTGAATGAGGGAGTTAATCAGCCAAGTAATGGTTGATTATGGCCATTGAATGAGGGAGTTAATCATCCAAGTAATGGCTGTTTATGGAGGGAGTTAATCAGCCAAGTAATGGCTGGTTAATGTGCAATAACGCTCCAAAAAATCAACCCAAACGGTAGGCAGAAACTTTCTGCCGTCCATCGTTCCCAATTTCATCTTTTCAGAAACTCCAGGGACCAAACTGTAAATATTAAATAATTTAGGGGTCTATCAGAAGAATCCCAATGCCCAAAGCCCAAGGCCCACGACCCGAGCTCGGACCAGACGGGACGGACTGGCGGCGGCGGCGCGCGTGTGGGCTTAGCCTTGAACCCAAGCACATCTAGGTCCTCCCTCCTTCAAACACATGGGTTACCCCTTGGAGTCCCAAACCCTTAGCCAATTTTGAGACTTATAAAGAGAGCAATTCTTTCTTTTCCCACCAATGTGGTAGATTTGTCCCACACCATATTTCCATGCCTCAAACACCTTACTTCGTGGACCAATATCTCTTTCATTTCTTAACGAAATTTGACGATCTTTGGCCCTATGGCCATCTACTCACTTAGTAGATTATGCATGTGTAAAGAGACAAAGCCTCCAACATGCGGAACCCTAGTATTTAAGTCATTAAATACGGGTGGACGCATCTCCCCACCAAAGGTAAATTTCCAACAAGTATTAGTCGGAGTTGCCTATGATCGGTTCTAATGCGATAAATATTTCAAGACACCAAAGTGACACTTAATTAATTGTATTTAGAGCCTTTTTGGCCTAGTGGCTAAAAAATACTTATTTTGAAAAGTATTTTTGTGAAAAGTGCTTTTCGAAAAAGTACTTTTAATGAGAAGCAGTTTGTGTTCGGTTAATTTATTTCAAAAGTGATTTTGATAAGCAAATTGTATTTGACTAATCTTCTTAAAAAATACTTGTGTCAAATTACGTAAAAGGACAAATATTAATAAACATTTACTATTAAAATTATTTTATAGAGAGTATTTTAAATATCTATGTCAAAGACTTTAAATAAGTTTTTACTTTTATCTAATTAAAATTTTAAAGTACATGATAAGATTTTTAATTAATACAATACATAGGTAAATCAAAGATAATAGTAAATATTGATATAATATCACATGGTGATTTGAATATACTAAGAAACATCAACCAAAATAAAATTTAAAATCATTCCACAAATTAAAATTAAGCACAAAAATACAACAAAAAATAAAATAAAGAATTATTAATTAGAAATTAATGAATTAATTAGGAATATACTTGATAAATATATAATTATGGTAGGAATATTGTTGTCTTGACAAAAATAAATTTCTATTTTTGTTTCTGCTTTTTTCAACTTTCTGCTTCTCTCAACAACAGAAAAATTGTTTCTGCTTCTACTTAAAAGCAACTTTACTCATTTGTCAAACACCTTAAATAACTAAAAATGTGCTTTTTCTCCAAAAAAAAACTTTTGGCCTCAAAACCGCTTGGTCAAACATGCTCTTAATCAGTGATAGCAGTCATGCACGTGATAGAAACCTATATACGGGTTCAACCAAATCATAGTGTTTGCTTAAATAGTATGCTTGGATCCGTTTGACCATAGATATTATTTGCGTTTTTCCGATTTTTTTTTCTTTTTAAAAAAAATTAGTGTTTGGCGTGTATTTGAAAAACAAATAAAACCTTATTTTCACTTTTTTTTAAACTTTTTTTGTTGTTGCTTTTGTCTTTCACTTTTTAAATTTTATCCTATAATTTTTATTTTTATAAATTTGACCCCATTTAATTCAGCTAATCAGAAAATGCATGCTCGACGGGAACAGATTGTTCACACAATGTGGGAGGATTATATTAAAGAATAGTTATTACTAGTGTTGTTGATTTTTAGTATTAATGAAACGTTGTAACAATATTTAGAATTGACGAAATGTAATAGTATATAGTAACTCGTAGGCGAAAAGAAATGCATTGGATTATTTTAGCTATGTAGCTCGTATGCATCAGTGAACAAGCTCATGCCCATGATTAATGATGATACATGTTGAAGATGAAAATAATTGTGAACTTGATTATATCATCGTATTAAAGAAAATCTATATAAAATATGCTTAATGTAATAGAAAATGATTGACAGACAGTGTTTAAGCATTGGTTATGTTTATTAATTGATTTCGGTGATTTTGCTAGTTATTAAAAATTAGGGGTATAAATCATATTTCATATTTTTAAGAAAAAGTACATTACAACCACCAAATTTTCTGATTTCATATTTATGAGGGGGAAAAGCACAACTTTTGACATTCAAATTTCATGTTCATAAAATTTTAATTTCAAATCAAGAAATCAAATCATAAATCATGACTAAATGGACCCTAATAAAACCCATATAGTTCTAGCCTGCTCCGCTCAGTGTACACCTTTTATGAATAAGGTTACAAAGTATGTACTTCTTCCGTCTCGAGAAAATGGTTTTAATTTGATTTGATATAAAATTTAATAAAAAAAAAAATTAAATGAATGATCTAAATCAAACCTTAGATATCTATGTAACTTCATCTTATAAAATTAAATTATTTCTAGATATAAAAATATATCAAATCTTTTTTTAACAAATTAATAAAAAAAAAGTAAAACAATGACGAAGGGAGTAGTACTTTTTCAGTTGAGGACTTCTTTACATGATTGCTTGGAATCAAATCATATTTGGACAACTCATACATTGCATTGTTTATTGTGTCCGATTGACGAAACTTAAAATCATGGTTACTTAATTTGAATATTTATATTTAGGATTACATTCAAGAGGGTAGGTAATACAATCATGAACTTTCTTGCTATATAAATAATGCATCTCTAGTGCTTGATCACTCCATTTTCGTATAAATCAGCTTCTACCCATTTCCAAATAGACTTGTAAATGGTGAAATCATAAAACGAAGTATTGGGTGGAATTAGTGTGACATAAACCAAGATTCCAACAGTAGATCTGTAAATGTAACCCAAGTAAATCAAATAAAACAAAGTTTAATTAGTTCAATCTTCTGTACTTTTGGCACCAAAAAAGTATGACATAAACCAAGACTAATAGTAAACTAAACAGAAGTTTGTTAACTAATCGAATCAAATAGACGTACAAGTTTCTGTACTTTTTAAAACAAAAAGGAACAAGAGAATCAACTTCCACATCCAGGAAAGAAAAAGTCTATAGTCTTGTCTTTATCTCTCAATATTGAGCAGAAAAAAGAGAAATAGCAAGGTGTTCCGATAATCAGCACAATTTGTTATCTGCATAGCTCCACCTGTGATGATATAATACAAAAGTCAAGAGGAAGCACTAGTTGCATAAAGCTTCCACTGTTAGCCTAAAATACATGCCTTCTATGAAACAGTTAAGTAAAGATGGTAACGCGTGAAGAAGTCATACAGGAGGGTGAAAGACATGTTCATGAAACTTAAAATTGCACAAAAGCCTTGTTCAAACTTTTTGATAACAAGGGAACCCGCAGCAGCTACCCTTTGGGTGCGGACAGGGTGTGTAATATCCCGCAAACCACACAGTTGAGATAACCTGCACTAGCCGTGGGTCGAAGGCAAATCATCCATCAAATGGATAGTTCAAAATCCAGTCTGTTTAAGCATATCTTATTTAGCTATCACAGGACTCCTCCGTATCTATTATAACTAGCTTACTTTTATATGCCAATATCCCTTTTTCACAACAACACCCTAGTATATTCTCCTTAGCAAAGATACCCTTTCTTCTGTTTTTATTTTTGACTCTTCACTCCATCAACAGGGGGAAGTAGCAGTCACATCATTGCATTCTCATGTAAGAGGGACCTTTTTGGGCAGCAGGTTGCTTGGAAGATACAAAACAAAGGACATCAGGTGGCCTCTGACTTCAAATTCATATACGAAAACATGATGGTCCACAAGATTTTAAACATAGCGATGCCCGTAACCAGAAAGCAGTGGTAAAGGACAAAAACGAAAGACTTGGGAAACGTAAGAAAGAAAATGAAGAGGAGGATTAGGAAAGAGACATTAAGACAAAACTCCTGCAGATTCTGCCGGACAACTATGGTGAAAGTGGCAGCTAAACAACTCAAGAATATAACCAAAAACAGATCTACACTTTCCATCAATTATATAGACAATAAGTAGAGTTGTTATCGAGCACAAGTGTACGTTCTCTGTGCTTTCCTTCCAATCTCAACTTATAAAAGACTTCTAATTAGACCTGTTCTACTACTTCTATATCAGAATGTCAAACCTTTGTTTTTTTAAAAGCAGCAAAAAGGTTATGGTATTTGTTTACAAGGGGAATCTTGAACTGGTCTTCTTTTCTATGTCAACTGCAGCTTAAAGAAGACCAGCTCAAGATTAGCTGCAGTTGACATAGAAAAGAAGACCAGCTCAAGATTCCTCTTCAGCATCAGGTGGCCTCTGACCTGAAATTTTGTTATCTTAGCAGATGCAAACTTACCTAACCATAACGAAGATGCCAACATATATCTCCTTTCTTGTGTCATGTTACATGCGAGCTCATGGGAGAAACAACCAAAACCAAGCATAACGCACAATAATTAGCAGGATCCAAGTCCAAAACCAACCATAAGGCACAAGAATTAGCAGGAGCGAGCATCTGCACTGGCAGTGATTGCCAAGTCCTAAATTAGCTGATACTCCCTCCGTCCCAAATTATGTGACACTTTTTTTCCTTTTTAGTCAGTCCCAAAAAGAATGACATCTTTCTATATTCAGTAACAATTCAATGTTAAACTTCAATTTTATCCTTAATGAGACGATTTATAGCCACAGAAAATCCTTTGGCTTACTTTAGACCACGTATTTTAGAAGTCTTTCTTTTTCCCTTAAACTCTGTGCCCAGTCAAACACTTTCACATAAATTGGAACGGAGGGAGTAGCAAGTTCTGTTAGCTAATGTCTGATGTAAGGAAAGCTGTTCCTCCTAGAATCCTTTTTTCTTGCAAGTCTTTCAGAATCCTCTTACGAGCTACTTCTCGTTTGCAAACTAGTTTCATCATCATTTCATCTTCCAAAAATATATTTTGATTATTATCCGATGTAAATAGAGGTCCATTGACATGCTCACAGCCATTTAGAACCAAGGAACTAAGTATACTAAACTGTTCAAGCTACTTCACAAAATGGATATTGCCCAGTTGCCTTTTTGAAGGTCCAAATTGTAATACGATCATGTAATTCCAATGGTTAATAGTAGTAGATCCTGAAGGAAATCTCAAATTGTACTACAATCATGTTATTCCAGTAGTTAATTTTGGACGAGTAGCTCTGATCCCGTTCTCCACTTCCGCCCAAACATTTAATTTCCCTCAAGTTCATCAATTTGTCAGAAATTCCAGTTTGAAATGCTTTAAAAATATATCAGGAAGCTCCAAAGAGGATTAAAGGATTGCTTTGTTCTCTTTCTATCGGCCTGCCATATTTTCCTTTTCTCTATTTGTCATCAATCAATGTATGCAAGTGACATGTCAAACATCTAACCTGAATCCTATAAGTCACCAAAAGAAAGGTGGCTTCAATTGTCGGTTTCACGGAAATTAGTCTTAGTTTAAGCACAAAAATGTGTTTCAAACTGCCTACTTAGCTAGTCATTCAAAACCATAAGACAAGGAGCCAAGAAGAAAAACATCTAATCTATGTTCTTGGATGTTTAAAAGTTTCCATCAGTAGCTCAAGATAAGTGCCCAAAGCATATAGTTTAACAAGCCATGTGGGGTTACAGGAGTATCATTTCCTCCGAACTTGGATTACTTGGCTACACTAAGCTGTACTAAGAATGGCAGACTCACATTCCTCATTAAACTTGGACTATTTGGTCAACTAGATGCAAGATAACGGTTAACGAAAATAACTCGCAAAGCCCAAACGTGGTCTCCATGCGTTAACTCATGCTAGCTAAGTGCTAACAAGGGTAGACCACTATTCCCTCACAACCTGACTTCAGCAAAGACTCCTTTTTTTAACAAGTATTCTCTGTGTTCAAACGTGTGGTTCCAAACATTCTCCGAGGACAGAATATCTATTTTTATTCATTCAAAATTATATCCCTGTTAGATACTCAAGTCAAAATAAAGGATAACTGATAAGTCAATTCTCCCTTATTTCTCAATTCTCTTAATGGAGGTCGTTCCTCTTTATGGAGAAGTGCCAGAAAGGGTGCTAGCTCATCAACAGAACCAAGTCTTATCAATTTCCATCTTCTGGCCCGACCATACACTTGTTAGTTTCAAATGAAGCAGGAAAATTTATCTGCCCTAGCAAGCACCTAGTAGCATAAAAAAGCAAGGACCTTACTAAACAAGTAAGAAAGACCTTTCTATCTTCTGAGTCAAGCAAGTTAACAAGCAAGGCAATTGCATACACTGTCTCAAAAGAGTACTGGTGCAAAGTTTAATTGGCGTACACCTCACACATAGGGATGACAATTGGGCGGGGCGGGTGCGGGTACCCCCTCCCCCATACCCGTACCTGTCACCTACCCGCCAAAGTTTAATTGGCGTACACCACACACATAGGGATGACAATTGGGCGGGGCGGGGGCGGGTACCCCTCCCCCGCCCCCGTACCCTTCACCGCCACCGCCACCGCCACCCGTGGCGGGTACATTTTCAACATCCATATCCGCCTAGGCAGGTATATTTCTAAATCCACACCCGCTCCACCACCCGCCAATACCCGCCTGTACCCGCCTGCCATATTTTGTAATCAATTCATTCATTATGGGCTTATGGGCTGCTAAAATTATGTGTGACAAATTATTTGGACTTTAGATAAATATAAAGTTGTACAAATAAAATTATAGTTGGTGGGTATAAGGCGGGCGGGCGGTTGGGTATGATGCGGGTATAACTGCAAATTCACCATCTACCCATACCCGCCTACTACCCGCCAAAGTTATACCCATACCCGCCTACTACCCGCCAAAGTTATACCCATACCCGCCCAACTGAGGCGGGTGTGGTGCGAAATCCGCAAAATTATACCCACCTGCCATCCCTACTCACACAATCCAGGTAGGAATAAGAAGAGTAGCTATGACCGTGGCATATTTTACGAGATGGATGCGCTTTCGAATCCGCTTCTGTAAAGAAAAGAGAAGAGAGGAAAGCCCATCCGGAACTCCTGGTTTTATCAAAGCCTCCAGTGGTATCCGAAACGACGATTCGTGCATATATTTCACAGAAACGTGAAATCAAAGTAGGCGATAAAGTAGCTGGAAGACATGGAAATAAAGGTATCATTTCCAAAATTTTGCCTAGACAAGATATGCCTTATTTACAAGATGGAAGATCCGTTGATATGGTCTTTAATCCCTACTCACACAGGGAGCTCAAGTTCAACTCTTTTAGGAGGCATTGGACTCCCTTGTTTGAATTACAATTTTCAATGCATTGTAATACGGGTTAATCATGAACTTTGTGTAGCTGGTCTCAAGCTTGAATAAGGGAGAAAAGGTTAATTCTAATGTGATTATCAACGTAAGAGATAGTGTAAATATAGTCATATGATGAATCTTAGAAGCAATGAATTCACTAAGACATGCAGAGGCACGCGTGCTCAAATAGTGCAGAATCGATATAGAGGATACATATAGCCCTAACTGATTTTGGGTTGGGACCAAGTTGATTTTGACTTAAATATACCTTCTAATCTCAAGCAATTGATTTTTTTTAATCCTTAGCTGTGTCTTCACTTTGCATCAGGGCAACCTATCATTGTAATTCTCAAACATAAACGCCTCACATTTCATATTGATCCATGTTGACAGCCTTTACGCAATCCACTTAAAGCTGGATACAGTATTATCTGCATGAGGATGTGAGGGATGGAACAATAACACTACTTTTTTTCAATAATTATATTGTTTTATTAGCTATTCGCATCAAGCTTCTAATAGGATTTGATATACATGAAATCCTAGTAGGCAGCAAGCTCTATGACTGGCATGAATAGTTAACTCTGACAAAGTTCTCATATACCATGACAAATACAAGAAACCAGGGTTTGAAAGGTGTTCATTCTAAAAAAATTTCAAGTAGGCCTTGAAAGGTGTCCATGAGACACGTCTTACTCTATGTGCTTTAATTTCTCGAAGTAAGATTTAAACTTAGAGTCTCTGATTTTAATTGCCACTGGATGCTCTTTCTCTATGTCTAAAGGGGGGTGCCCTTTGCATCTAAGCAAACAATTTTACTAATACAAAATAGCACTAAGAGATATTGGATATGTAGAACACTTATTACAATAGTCAGCGCCCTTGCTACTCCTGTAGGGCAGTTTAGAAAAGAAGAAATCAGCTTCATCTACCTCTATCATATTATGCCAAAAGGAGATTATAAATAGATTATTTTTAAAGTTTGTGATGTCTTGAATTCCTTAGACCTACCCAGCATATACATATTGAGATACTGTACCATAATCTTATCTTTACCAAGTCCGTTCCTAGACCAAAAGAGAAAAGATCCTCGACTCATTTGGTGTTCCATGTCTAACAAAAAGTATTTAGAAGGAGCATCCACTTGAGTTTCCTATGCAGGAATAAGTGATTAACATCTGCAATTTCCCTTCGACACGTGGCATTGAAATAGGCAACCCCCAATTCTACAAGTTCAGTTAAGACAGCTTCATAACAACCACCTGATGAAATAACTAACAGCCAACAAAAGCAGGCGACCAAACATGGACCTTTACTTTTCCAAATTATATTCCACCGCCACTTATTGAAAGGAACTGCTGTTGCATCTCTCTTACTTCTCCTACGGATCTTCTGTTCTTTCACTAGCATGTTAGTGAGGAGTGAGGACACACAAGAATGGAGAAGCCAACAACATATTAGCTAGCCAACTAAGAATCACTCGCTGTTCAAACTAAAAAATAATCAGGCACAGCAGTATGATAGCTCAGAAAAAGATATAACTAGAAATCTAAAAGCAGATTCTCTTTCTTTCCATCATAATGCTTCGAAGTTTGAAATGACAATATTTTCATATATTTCCTGTTGATAATTCCTCAATCTACAGGTATCTGATCAAAAATTTGCGTACTCTCCTAAAGATAACTAATAAAATGATATCCAGTTCGAATCCACAAAATTTTGTTTCCATCGAGAATTGAACTGAACTTCCCTAATTACGAAGAGAGAATCTAACATAGGCATTTACTGCAGATATTCTGACCAACAAATTAGATATTCCATCGCACAGAGAGTGCTATGTCGTGCTAGGTCACTGACATATCCTTTTCTGGTCCAGGATGGCACCCGCTGCGCCAAGGAGAAGAATAGAAGAAACAATCTTAATACATGCTCCACTTGGCTCGGGAGATATAACTCAGTTGTTAGACCTCCAAGCTTGCAATTGGGAAAGCTAGCCCATATATAAGTGTTTTGGAAGGCGTGCGGTGACAAAAGGCGACAAGGGCCTGCCTCGCCTTTTTGAGAGGTGAGAGGCGAGGCACTCTCCTTTTTGAAGTGAGGCGCCAATTAATACCAAAAGATTAAAATCTTTAATTGCACATATAAATAATCAAAATCTCGACAGCAATAACATATTAGCAAATATTTCAATTCAAAAATGAAAAGTAGTTACTAGATACTAAAAGTCTAGAACTTGAATGACTCAATAATTCATAAGACAAGCAATACTAAAAGTCTATTCTAATTTTTCTTCAAGATCTTCAAGTTCTTGAATTCCAAGACTCTCAACAGTATATTTCTTTTTATGTTTTATTAATTATCCTAACTCTGCATTTTATGTTTTATTAATTCAACCTCTTTTCTTTTTTTGAAAAAGGCAACACCTTTCTCACTTCATTGCCTCGTCGCCTTCTTCTTGCCTTTTTTGTTAACTGGTCGTCTCGCCGCAAAAAGGTGATACTCCCATCACCTCGCCTCGCCTCTCGCCATAGGCGACAAGGCGCTCGCCTTTAATAAAAATGCCATATATATTGATGAGATAGTGCGCCTACACGAGATACCATCATCCATAAGCAGACATAAATCCATGGTTCACTTTTGCCTTGTGGCAAAGCCTACAAGGCTTTGGGTAGCAGAGTAACTCAACCTTTTCCTCCTCAGACCGATGGCCAGTCAAAGAGACCATCTAGACATTGGAGGCTATTTGGAGATAATGCGAGTACATCACTCCATTGAAGTAGGCTCAGATTCTCAACCCCCACCCACTTACCCCCTCAATATATGTGTACTGAGTATCATCACAAGCGAGAAAGCAAGGTTAAATATTTTACAGTAGCTGCAACTTTCAATTAAAAATCACATCAGGAATTGGGTGAACCAAATCCAAATAAATAAGTTAGTACATGTAACGTTGCGAGTCTTCCTAGCAAGACTACTTTACTAGTAAAAGTGGTAGACTAAACAAAACTGAAGTTCTGCATAACCAAAAGCTAAGAAATATTATGTTAGCAAATTATCGTTAAAAGAATATTCGATTCACAAAACTATTCACAAAACTGAGTCCAAGACAGTTCCTTCAATTACACACTAAACATAATACAATGATGTTTGAGCATCCTAACTCAACCCCTTTCAGGTCTCTCCCTGCACCACCCCCCCCCCCCCCCCCCCCCAAAAACAAAAGAAACACGCAATGAGGTGTGAGCTTTTCTGTCCAATGAGGTGATCCCTCGCCTTTTCTTTTATTTGTTTCTCAAGTAAACTGCCCCAAAAAGGGAGTGGAGCTAGTTAAGACTATCATAGAACAATACCATCCCAAATCCTTGAAAGAAAAAAGAAATCAGTTCTACAGCAGCGCAGAGTTTTGGTGAGGCTGAAATAGCAGAAGTACCAACTCAGTTATTACATGTAGGCCAATCCTTTATTATTCCTTATCTATTTAAATCACTCAGCTTAGTTAATAAATTGAATTTTAATCTCCAATGGGATTCTAAGGAAATATAATCACGGGAAAACAAAGAGAAGACTTGACACATTGAGTACAACATAGGAGACAAAGTTAGAGGATTTAGCTCAATTGATACAATGAACAATGGTTTAACTTTCTTTCTATAAACAGCAGTGAACCAATCATAGGCAGTATACATAGGTCCGACAGATATATTCTAAACAACATTGATGCATATTAATAGAATCTATCAAGGAAGCAAAAAGAACAAAGACTACCATGACTTATTATGTGAAGGAACAAATTCAAGTGTCAAAACACAACCACCTAATTCAAAGTTAATGTCTTTACAATACCTCATCCTAACATATCATGCAACAAAGTCGAATGAAAGCACAAAGATTTAGGCTTTCTCACCATCATGGTGTCATTGCACCGCCTTCAAAGTTCTCCATCTGAACGCTGCTTTTGAGAGGCACATACTCCCCAAGGTATCCACCAAGATGATCATAAAGAGCAGTCTTGTCTATCCCCTGATGATGGTAGCTCTTGCAAACATAGTAAAACACACTTTGCATCAAAAGCCCCACAAGATTCACAATCACCAATACTCCAACCAAGAACCCACCAATCACAATTCTTGTAAACACACCATAATTTTCACCTCCATGCACCACAACTGACCCAAAAAACCCATTAATCACCCCACAAATAGACAAATACCCAAAAACAAGGAAAAATGCCATTCGTGTCCTTCCTTTCAACAACTCATAGCTCTTCTTCATAGCTCCTATGCCATAAACAGGCTCAAGAACAGACACTACACTAGCCAAATGCCATAATGCACTGATGTAAACATGCACCACAAGGAAGAGTATAAAGACAACCAAAAACGAGAAAAGGAACAAAACCAAATTCTGGGTATCGGCTGCTACAATCAAAAGCACAAGAAAAATCAAGAAAACAGTGTTATAAGCCAACATAGAGAGAGAAACCCATATGAAGGTAATGAAAAGCCTCTTGAAAACACTGGGAATTGCAGCTAAAGTAGATGAAAAAGACACAGGCTTTGAGGTGTAAATTGATGCGACAGTGAAGACAACAGCAGCAGTTGAAAGCAAAGAGAAAGCAAACAAGAAAAGTAAGTAACAAAACTGGAAAACAATGAGCTTTGTCCATTGAGAGGCATGAGATGAATTTGGGTTTTCTTGGAGCTGAGTAATGATAGGGTGAGTGAACAAAGAATGAGCCAAGATTGCAAAAGATAAAGGAAATACTAAGGTAAGGGTAATAAGGTAGAATGTTTTGGGAGATCTCTTGGGTATGGAGATTGATTCTTGAAATATATCAGGTATGGTCAAGAATTGAAGCTCTTCTTGTGGCAGATCCATTACCAACAAACAATTCTTGACACCAAAAAGCAATTCTTGATTTGGGAATTCCTTACAAGATGAGCTGAACAAGTGTTGTTTCTGTTTGATCTCAAGAGAACTTTTTGGGGGTTTGAGGATGGAAAATTTCAAGATTGGCAATTCTATGCACCGCCACGTTTTGTCTCGAAAAAGTTGGTAAAGTCCACGCGTTAAAGCATTAGGTACAAAGATTGCTGCATCAGACTATTCCATAATACAAAGACTAGTATACAAGGAATGTCGGAGGAGCAACGGGATTATATAAATTGTTAGATTGTAATTATGATCTAATCTTGTTTAATAATGTAGAGAGAAGGTCCAAGAGATAATAGCTATGGTTGATGATAAATTTTTGTGTATTTCTATTCTTTATGTCTTAATAATCTCATATCATAGTTGCTTTAACGATTGCACTTCTATTTATTTCTTTACCCTTTCCTTAATCTTGCATTATGAATTTAGTTGCTCAAATAATTTTTTTATTTATTTTTTATCAAAATAATCAGGGCGTCATTTATAATTGCAAACCTTGAATGACGATAAATCAGACAACAAAATATATTAAAATATGCATAATAAGTTTGATATGATTTGACCTACATATGACAAACTAATTAAAAGGCATAAACCCTAATAAGACTCGATAAACGATTACATTGTGAATATTTTTCTGTTCAAATAATTAATTCCAATATAAACTCAGGTATGATTTAATTAAATTGATGACCTAAAGCTAAATTCTTAAATTTTTTTAACTGAAAACTTGTATATATTTTTTACTTAAAATTTATTTTTTCTAACTTTTTCAGATGTAAAATTATTAATAGTAATTCTTTTAAAATTAATAATATAGCTAATTTATTCAATCTCTCTTGAGACATTATTGATCTTAAGTAAGATTTTATCAATTCTAATGAAATAATAATAAAATATAAAGCAACAAGAAATATAGTCAAAGAAATTGAGAAGAGAAAAGATATTTTATTATTTTTCATACCGATGTACAAATAAACTTTATAGAAGAAAAAAAGAATAATATATATTTTTTTACTTAAAATTTATTATCCTAACTTTTTTAGATGTAAAATTATTAATATAGCTAATTTATTCAATCTCTCTTGAGACATTATTGATCTTAAGTAGGATTTATCAATTCTAATGAAATAATAATAAAATATAAAGCAACAAGAAATATAGCCAAAGAAATTGGGAAGAGAGAGCTATTTTATTATTTTTCAAACTGATGTACAAATGAACTTCATAGAAGAAAATAAGTTATTGCGAGGCTTTTCAGAAGTTGCTGGTAAGTTATCTGCTTTAGCTACTCGCAAGTTGCATGCTTGATTGCAAGCTACTATAAGGCTTTTTGGGAGCTTTTTGCAAGCTGCCTGCATGAGCTACTTACAAGTTACCTGCTTGAGCTACTTACAAACCGTCTACATGATTGCAAGCTTATCCAAAAAATTATAGGAGTAATTAAATGGGCATGCACAATACAATGTATTTAGTAGAACACTCCCCCTGAATTTTCATATTCAGTAGGAAAAATCCTAGAAGGAAAAAGAGTACACACATCTGGTCATACGCGTTATTACTTACCTCATTAAAAATCTGACCAGAAAAATCTAAATGGGACAAAATCTTGATTAACAGAAAAAGAGTACGACGTGTATTTTACTCCCCCTGATTAAAGCAACACATAATTCTTAAAGATGTACTCCGATCTTGTATACCAACTTATCATATCTTGAGGTTGGCAATGCATTTAAAATCAGATATGTCAAGTGTCAAATGATCATCTGGCGAACTGATTGATTATTGGCATCTTCATTCCTTAGATAGAGTTGAATCATCACAATATAATATTGTTGGAATTACGTCAAGTATATTATTGACTTGCTTTATAAATTATTATTATTTTTCTATGATTTGATTGTCATGTAGAACAACATGGTATGACAGTAACTCTTCATGGGAATAAATGACATATCTAGATCAAACTTTTATGTCGAACAGATGAATTCCCCCGTATATCCAAAAAGCTTGACAATATTTGCTAGGATAAACTAAGGTTGTCCAGTGGGCCAGGTCGGCCTGATCCCGACCCGGCCCCGCTCGATACACATCCCGCCCCGATCCCCAAAAAAAATGGTGTCGGGGATCAAACTCGGGATGGGACCTAGGCTAATCCCGTCCGTTCCGATCCCGATCTGACTCTGTCCCGCCCCGCCAGCCCCCTCCCCCTTTGCAAAAATAATCGTTGCAACAACGACCAAATTTTTATTTTAGCCGTTGCACAACGGCTATAACAGCCATTTTTGCCCCACCCCATAACCCCCCTACCCCTTAATATTTATTTTTAACCCCTAAGTTAATATATTTATACCTTAACCCTATTTCTCAACTATAAATACCTCATTTTCCTCTTCATTTTCTCACAAATCTTCTTACCATCTCTCAATTTATCTCTCTACAATTCTACATTGCCTACTAAATATTATATTTTTTTTTTGCTCATTTATATAAAAGTTCAAAAATTGAGAGTGAAGTTGACAACTAGCTTGAGGATCATCCATCGAGCAAAGTTTCAATTTCAACCTCGAATACACGTCGACGTTTGGTACCTTCGTTCCTTCTTTAAATTATTATTGTTACTTAATTTTAATTATCGCACTTAATATTATTTTCTTTAATTATTTTTTGCATAATTAAAATGGAACGCCTTGGACGTATGATTAAGGGTAAGGGTAAGGGTGTTTCTTCTAGTAGGGATAACAATGGTAGGGGTACTTCTTCTAGTAATCATATTCCTAGTCCTGATGATTTGATTGATTTCACTCATATAGATGAAACTATTTTTTTAATGATATACCATTAGATGATGAGGTATATTCTGCATCTAAATCAGACTTTAATTTTGACGATAATGTAGATGACACACCCACTAGTACACCTCAACCTCAACCTCAGACTGAGTCTCAGCCTCAAACTCAAACTGGAATGACTCATAATCCCCCTAATATGAGTCGAGGCCCCACACAACGAAACTGGCTATCACTTTTTGACATAGGTCGTAGTACTAACGGTAATGATTATTTAATCGTTATATGTCATTGGATAGATCAGACTTGGTCTATGCAAAAACGTACTATAGCATATAGATATATTGATAATAGGCACACTGAAACTTTTATTGCACAAAATATTCATGAAATTTGTGATTATTATGGAATAATTGATAAAATTATGACTATTACATTAGATAATGCTTCTTCTAATGATTATGCTATAAGACTTTTAAAATTTCGATTAACTCCATATTTTTCTGATCATTTTTATATAAGATGTGCATGCCATATTTATAACTTAGTTATAAAGGATGACCTAAAACTTTTTGAAAACATTCTTGATAAAATACAAAGACGCAAAGAGTATAAAAAAACTTGTCACGATTGTGGATTACCTTATAGAAAAATTCCTGAAGAAGTAGCGATTAGGTGAAATTCTCTATATGAACAACTACTTGTTGTTTACGATTATAGAAGACCTATAACTTTATTATTTAACACCCATAATAAAAATCCAAGGGATATGCTTGTAGATAATGATTGGGAAATATTTTTAGAACTTATTGGATTTTTATAGAACTTTATTATTCAACGAAGAAGAAGACTACAACTACAACGAAATCTTATCCGAGGGAACATGAAGCAACGTCGAACAATTTGACCAACAACTTCCAATTCCAACCGAAGATCCTCAAGACATTATTAGGAAATTAGAAAAAGTATGGTTAACTATGTAATTTTTTAAATTGCAATTTTACTATGTGATTTGCAACTTTTGAACATCACCACAAAGTTGCAATTTTGAAATTGTATTACAAAAAAATCACTTTTCTATTAAATAATATAAGAGGCACAAAAACAACATTGAGATATTTTTATTACACTATCTTATTCAATTATTGAAGTGTTTATATCTATTATTTTCTTAAATTAAGTGCCAAAAAAATTGAAATCCCGATCCCGCCCCGACCCGTCCCCCCCAACACCGGTCCCCTTTTTCGGTGGGATGTGGGACGGCATGGGACATCTGCCTGTCCCGCTAATCCCGGCCCACCTGTCCCATCGGAGACCCGATCTCGACCCTTCTCCCATCCCGTCGGATCCCGTCCCACCGGGACCCGCCCCAGCCCACTGGCCACCCCTAGGATAAATACATTCATGTCAATTCTTTCATTTGCAAAATGCAATTGATCTCATTTCAATATCTCTATATAAAACAATCATTATATCATGCTCATAGTTATAGTAAGATAAATGAATGTGTCAATTGCACAAATATATGGTACTTTCAGGATCAATCTAATTTTTTTCATTTCAACTTCTTTTAGCAGATAATCAACTGCTTTTGAAAACTCTTCAAGATCTCCAATTATTCAAGTCGTTAACTTGCACAACAGTATAAAATATTCTGATTATCACAAAGACACAAGGGTAAACAAAGTTATTTGTGTACCTTTTGTTCAAGAATATTTATTAAGGCTATTTCGGTACATCAACCTTGATTCATTTTGTCCATTTAAGGATTATAAACTAGTTTTTCAAGAAATATGCTTCATGCATTTTAATCCTTCAAAATTTTCAAATAAATTGTCAAGTAAGACGTATAGGCTATGAAAACTTTCATTAATATTAAAGTGACATGATATTTTCTAATGTTTGGACTGCAGATCCAATAAGTATTACTCTTTCCAAGATACATCATTTCACTTGGTAATTATTTGTAAGTCATGATTTAAGAGACGTAGAATTCAGATACTCATTATCTTTTATAATAATGCACGTTATATTGTATCAAAGATACCGTTGACAAGATATCATTTTGTATTGGTTAGCAATTCGACATAACTTACTGAGATCTCATTACTTCATTATTTTTCAAGTACGTGTACCTCCTATGAGGTTTCGTGCAGTGTTTCTTCAAGAGCACATTGTCTCCTTATTGTGATCATTATGATCTTTTGCTCCTCTTTCTTTTTAAGGATTATAACATTTGAAATCGATTGGTCTACCATGCTCCATACATGTTGTAGACTCTGTCCTCCAGAGACAGTCAATAGGAGCATTCACAACTGAAATATGAGATTAATTTTGGATCAAAAATACTTCTAGCATTTGACTTAAGTTATTTTTTGAATGAGGATCATGATAATTCACAACATGTTTCTTAGATTCTTATTCTCCCCCTTATGTTAGTAAAACTAACATATATCCCCACCTTTTTAACGAATCCATATTTGTGTATCATGGTAGATTCATTAATCATATACCGTACATAAAAATAATTAGATAAAAATATTTGGTTCCTGGTCCTGAACAATTGTGAGGAAGAATTTATCATATTTTACTGGTTTGAAGCATACAAGCGTCGTTTTATGCAATATTTCATATCTCAGACCAGCATATGAAGCTTTGTTCTCATAAGAAATAGTTTAGCTATTTATCGGTGGCATTCAACGCCAAATCAGCTAAGATATAAACCAGCATTATCGAGTTGAACTATGTTGATTACATAATCTGAAAATTATGCTCTAAACTCAATTTATATTGAGCAAGCAATGTTGCACATGTCAAACTGCGGATTGACAATAAATACACATGTGACGATCTGATAGATGCGTCTATTTAAAACATCACATTGCATCTCATATGACCGATAGAACACCTTATGCTATAGTCTCGAGAAAACTTATCATGCGAATCAATGTGCCCTGAAGCAACAGTATAGCAATAAGACCTAGGAGCGCCTGTGCTAGCTCAGCCCCATCTGCTTGAATATGATCATCCCCATCAACCTAAGCTTGATCATCCTACGGAACAACCTCTGGCTCTGGAGATTCTACCTTAACACGGCCCTGAGCAGCTGCTGGTGCTCGGCCTCTGTCTAGTGCTGCAACTCGAGGTCTACCTCTGCCCCTGCCCCGTGAAATGCCCCTAATAGCGGGTACGGGTGTAGGTGCGGACTCCTGATCTCCATCCGCGGTCGAACGAGTCTTCACCATTTGTGAGAAAGTAAAAAAAAAGGATTTAGAATTCGACAAAGTTAGGAACGTATGACAAGAATGAAAGAAGCAAAGTTTTGTAAATACTATATATACTCTCGAAGATAGGTATACAGGAACGGAGTTGATGTTCCTACATCCATAGCTGGGAAATTCACAAACCAAAGTTTCGTGTATCACATTTTTCAAAAAGATGTACAGATTCGCAAGACTCTACTAGACATCGCTCTTGTACTCATGAAACCAATGAACCTAGTGCTCTAATACTAAATTTATGATGATCCAAAATCCAGTTTGTGCTTGAGGGCACCTACCCTAAACCCGTAGGCGTTCCCCAATCAAATGATAGTCGAAATAGAAAGTAAATTTGAAAAATAGAAGTAAACACCCGCAAGTACTTAACTAGTATCAATAACATAATGGAAATAGGTCTAAGTCAAACAAATCCCAAACTTTGGAAGTCATAAGTCCAAGGTAGGAGGAAGTCTGGTGATATGGGACCAACATCACCTCACCCTGAACTCCGAGATATGCCTCATTGATCAGCAAAGTCCTGACCTCGAACTCCACTCGTGCTCGGATCTGTAGCTGCACACAAAAGTCGCAGCAAGTGTAGAGTGAGTACGAGAAGTACGTGTACCCAGCATCATCGTTGACCGACCCTAAACTATTTGGTGATGAGGGTTGGTACTCCCGATGCTCACTTACTTTCTTCAATAGCACTAAGATTTACAGTTTATACGCATTTCTAAAATCAAAGTAAAGAGTCTGCAATACAAGCAAGACATAAAGTTCATTTCTTTTCAAGTATGGTTATAAAAATCCAACCTTTCTAAGTTGGAGCAGTTCCCCTTGATAAAATTTAAATTAATTAGGGCCAATTAGTTACAAAGATTCTGTCTTTCCGGAGTGTAAGTCCATATAGATCTAATCTTTACATTAATTAAGACACTTAGTTAATAAATATATAGATTAAATTTAAGATCTTACCCCAAATAAAGAATCTTGAAATTAGCACTTGGAATCACTCAAATTCGAGCTCCCTAACTCTTAAAATGTGTTTTGAAAGATGAAGTTCGAAATGGGGGTTTTAAAATCTGTATAGGTGAAAACTGACCTTCGCGATCGCGAGACCCATAAGCTGCAATCACGAAGCAATACCCGACCAAGTCCAATTTTTACTCTACGTGAAGGAACGATCACGACCCCACGTGTGACAACTCATCGCGATCGCAGGCCCCTCTCTCACGATGAAGAAAACTATGTGACAACTGCTGATTTATTGTCATTCATTCATTATAATCATGTATTACCCTGGATCATATATTGGGGATGAGAAACGGGATACGTGGACCACCTGATCAGTTGAGATATGATGATGATTATGCCCACAGAGGCCAAAATGATATGATGCTCACAAAGTTTGTTATGGGAAATAAGATGCCCGATGAGACCACTATATATATATGTATACCACATTTGCATTGTGCATGACATTTAGGCATATTATGGCCCTCAGAGGCATTCACTATTGGTCGGCTATTTCGTCGTTTATTCTTTATCAATTTATTCTTTGTCAATTGTTTCTGTCGGCTATTTGTGTCGGTTGTTTATGTTTATTTATGTATCTCTGTTATGCTATTTCTCATGCCTGACATGCTCAGTATATCAGTCGTACTGACGCCCCTGTTGTCGGGGGACGCTGTGTTTCATGCCCGCAGGTTCACGTAGGCAAGGCGACGATCCGCATTAGTAGGTTGCTGACTCAGCGGATATTGGAGCAGTCCACTTATTTAGGAGTGTCGGTCAAATCTTGGTACGATAATTTTTGCTTGTATATATATGGGTATGGCGGGGCCCTGTCCCGACCCTTATGGTGTCATGTACTTTTTTAGAGGCTTGTAGACGATGTCCTGTGTGTAGTAGTCATGTATGGCCTTGTCGGTCTTGGTATGTATATATATAAGTCGGGCAATTGGGTTCAGATGGTACATAGCTCTTTTCCCGCTTACTATTTTCATATGTTAGTAGAGTACTGGGTGACGGCCCTTGTGGCCGTGATTAATTATGATTAGATGTTGATTATATGATAGGTGGTACTCGACAGGAAAGATCTGGGTACCCGTCATAACTCTCCGATTTGGGTCGTGACAATTTTGACTTAGGAAATCTACCGTCAACAAACCCTAGCTTACTTTTGCCTAAAGGATCAATTCTCATGGATTGGCTCCATAACGTATAGTTTTCTGATCCAGTAAGAGTAAGCGAGATAAGAGAACTACCTGAAGTGTTCGTTGGTTGCAAGTAGAATGGATGATTGTAATCGATTGTAGGAACTGTCGCATTCGCTACAGTAGCGGAAACTGTTGTTTCTGGTATTGGTTGAGTCTCGCTTGTTTGTCCATTTACATTCACCATTTTTTACTTCGATTGAGCTTCAATTTCACTAAATTCGACTTCAATTGAGCTTCAACTTCACTAAACTTAGCAGCATTTTTTTAACTTTCTGTGCTAATTCTTCTCTAATTTATTCTGCAACCATATGAACTAGTCAAGTTTAAGAGCTTTCAAATCGATGTTCATGACTCTAATACTATGTTAGCAGCTATGGAAGTGTACTGAGCGTTGTAGAAAAGTAAGCATACATAGGAAGTTTGGAGAAGAAAGTAAATTGGGAATGAAGATATTCTTCTATTAACTCAACTGAAGCAATACAAGTGCTTTGTTGTATATAAAGTACTAACTTTCTAACTAACTAACCGTCTAACAAAAATATCTTGACTCTACAACTACTAAATTAACCTCGACTAAAGCAGCTTGTAATGTTTACTACATTCAACAATTACTCCACCCATTTTAATTTGTGGGTCTAGTTTTGACTTGACACGAAGTTTAAGAAAGTGAAGAAGACTTTTGAATTTTGTGGTTTTAAACTAAGATATGTAGAATGTATCAAAATATTCTTTAATCTTGTAGTCTTAAACATGTCATGTGAAAAGTTGAAGCAGATAAGGTTCAGATTTGCCCCTGTACTCTCACAAACAAGCTATATATATATATATATATATATTTTGCATTTGTCATCCAACTTTAGAGCCATATTTGTCCCTGTGCTCTACTTTTGGGCCATATTTACCATCTGTCCGTTAGATCCCCTTGTCCCCATCTTTATTTTCCTAGTGATCGCCTACATAGATTTTTTTCTCCACCACATCCTAAATTAATTCCAAACTGAAACTCAAAAAGAAAACGTGTGTATTTGTGGATACAATTGTACGTTCCCATTTGCAATCACTGGCGCAGATCGCTGAGAACATGGCTGTACCAACAATAAATCATTATGATTTTTCAGTTGGATTATCTTGTATATTTCTTTTAGTTCTCCTGATTTCCTTTTGGTGTTCTTTTGTTTTAATTTTTTGTAGGTGATAGATCGAGAATTGAAAGTTGATAGATTGTTGCATTTTGTTATTTTGTTTGCTTAGGAGGTTTAAATTAATTAGGTTGCCTCCTGTGTTCATAGCTTTAGTTTGGTGTTTATGTAGCCAGTGAGTATGTGTTACGGTTCACTTTTACGCGAAGGCATAAAAGTTACTAAGAGATTGTTGGTGCTCTAAGTCGGATAATTATTTTTTAGAGTCACCACCTAATTTATAGGTAAATTAGAAAAAATGAATTAAAAGGGTTTATTCAGAAAAGTCCGTGAAAAATCTTTTTTAAACCAGAGTCAAGGTAAGGGTTCTGGTGATCCTCGAAAAAGGTGTTAGACATCCAGGTATTAAGGATCTATAAAATACGGTTGACCTTCGGGTTCTATAGCATACTTAAAGTTATAAATTACTTTAGAATGTTTAACTTTCTACGAAAATTCATGTAATTCATTTTATCTCAAATTCAAAAGAGGTTTTGAAAACCAAAGAGTTGAATTCCTCCCGAAATGGTTTGCATAGGGATGATTTAGTCAACTTATTTCAGAATAAGTACACTCAAGAATTAATTTGAGTAGAACTCCATTGTTTAGTCCAATAAATTGTCCAATATTCCTTATGTATTTTGAAAATCTTTTAAGTTAAAATAGTATAATTTGTTTTGAAATGATATTTTTAGAGTTTAAAAATAGAAATAGGTTTCCTTTTCTTTCATGCTATTTTCTCAAAGGTCACACCATATCCTACAATCTTTCCAAAAAACTCATATCAACTCAAGTCCTAAAAGGTTTGGTTTTCCTTAACAGAATCACTTAGTTGGGCTCAGCCCAAAACAGTCCCGAAAAAGTGTTCAAATTTAGCCCAATTTATCTTTGAAAATAAATTTTTAGAATCCAAATCTGTTAAAATCTCAATTACGTGTTCTACTCAAAACAATCTGTTTGGTATTTTAAAACAAAGTATATTGTTTTAAGAAAAGGCACAGTTCAATTTTAATCCAACTCAGTCCAGTTTTGATCAAATCCAATCCCAATTTAACGTCTAAATCAATTCAATGTCTAAAGAGAACATCCAAATTCTTTTACATTCTTTTAAAAACTAAAATTTTGGCGATTCTAGCTAAACAATGTATGTATTTTGCCTATTCTAATTCGTAATCATAAAGGTTCATATATATATATCAAGTACTTTTTATTCACACAAAATATACATACATATAATATATGGAATGGAAAGGAGAATGAATTTAAGCTGGTGGACCTACCGAAGCACACTAGTTAGCTATTTTCACCCATAGTTGAGTCTTCAACGAACAACTACAAGCAACAGACTCGATCAAAATATATTTAGTTAGGTCTTGGTCAAACCGGCTGAGAAAGAGTGAGGAGGGCCCATCCCAAGGCAGACGGAAGGAGAAGGAGAAAAAAAGGTCTAAGTTAGGAAGCATCCAAAATTGTCTAATCATAATGCATATGAATTAATACATGATTAAGAGAAATTAAGCATGCAGGACTGCCACTCTTGGGCTTCTAGCAGTTAAACATAAGACAAGCTCATTTAATACTCAGCACAATTACAACAAAAATGGACTAAGCCCAGTTGAATAGCAAAAACATCCCAGATCAAAATAAATAGAACATAGGCAATGGCAGGTATAGACTGAGCCCAAGTCACAACGGCAAGACAACAAGCAATTGTTCATATGAGTAATGAAAGTGGGCCTGGCCCAAACTATGATGCAGAATTCATGAGATGATAGAGAAAGGATAACACAAGCCCAGCCCAGAATTCCCCTGGAGCATCGGAGGAGACATGTATTATAGTTAAAGATTGGGTTAGGCCCAACAGGCGCATGAGCAAACGAGTTTAAGTGATATACATGAGAGTATATTTGAACTGTATACCTGGTATACTCAGTATAATCAGGTATATGGGCAATATACTCTGTATATCTCATGGATATTGAGATTATGAAGTAAAAACCACATAAACAGGCTCTTAATTCCTACTTTTTAACAAAAACCTTCAAGGTTTTAAACTTAAGTGTCCATCCATATTCACCGGTTCATTTCAAGATTGAAAACTACATTTTTATTAAAGTAAACTACCACAGATCCATTCACTTAACAAACAGTCAGTCAATGCATCTCCTAGGCACTGAACTTCAAGATATGTGAACTAAATTGACACACAATGGCAGTATATCTATTGAAGACTAAGTCCTAATTTTTTAAATGCCTTTTCATGTTGGTTCTACCTCTTGCACAGAGGTTCATGTGATGTAAAAAGCTTAACCAAATGGGGAAAAGCTAAGCTAATCATGTCCAAGAGCACATAAGGTAAGGCTACACACGATTCTGATTCTAGGTCACAGTGTTTAACTAGTTACCAACATGTAAGATGGTCATGAAAGGGGAGGGCAAACTGTATCACACTTCATCCATAAATCAGAACCATATACATAGTACTTAGATCATGCACACACATAGTAATTCCTAGATATCCATCTTAGAAACCAACATTTACTGAAACTAAGCTAGTTTGCTCATGATAGCATGTTACCAAGTCCAAACAGAGACAATACTCCTGACTACTATCTAGGCATGGTGCGCATAGTCACATACTTGAAAGAACACACAGGGTTTTAACAAGAAAACATGTTAGCACTCAAATATGGCAAAGGCATATAAGGTTTTAAATCCTTTTTCGTAGTTCATAAATGGACAGACATGCTTCAAAGACTAATTTTCCCTCTTTTCTTGACAGGACACAGAGCATAACAACTTAGGATTCTAGGTTTCTACCTAAAACAGATACCAAGGCTAAATGAATTAAACTTCATATTAGCAATTACAACATAGATATATAAGAATATGTTACCAAACAGATGTATATTGACACTTATGATACAACCCCATATCGCTTGAGGTTCTCAAAGTTAACATTCATGTAAGCTAAGTCTAGGTGTAAGTAGGCATGATATGCATGGCATTTAAATCAAGATAGGTAAAAATGACCTCAAACAGTCAACATATAGACAGAAACAAGTCATGCTAATGGCATTCAAAGGGTTACTTGTTTCAAGATATTGGTAAGGGTGTTAAAATAGACCTATACCAATCTACACAAGTCAAGCACACTACCATTTCTTAAAGCTCAAACTGGCAAACATATAAACTGAGCCTAACAGAGTTCAAGACGAACATGTAAACCCACAGGGCACCAGAACCAGACTAAGGAGCTTTGAGGGTCATTTAACACTAAAACAAACTCAAATTTCAACAAGCAGTGAGCAACAACAACACAGAGTGAGCATTTATATCACCTTACATGAGATACCAAGCCCAAACCATACCAATATACAATATGATTTAGTATAACACAATCTAAAATGAGTTCCTTAACACTTTAAGGCATCGTGAATTCTAGACTACTTTATTTTAACCATTTCTTCAAGAAAACATAACAGGCTGAGCAACTATCAACTTACTCTCATCTTAAATAAAAAATTGAACCTCAGGTCAAGCATAAATGGTTTAAAAGATTCATATTACCCCGTCATCTTAAGCAGGTCTATTTAAGGTTATCCTTCTAAACCAAATTTTAACTTAAATCTATCCTAAACCAGCCCTACAAGTTATCTCTAGGTTCAAAACAGAACAAACTTATACCATATTAGATTTAGGACTTCACTAAGCAAGTATACATCATTTCTAAGGGTCATTAAGAAACACAATACCATTAAGAATAAACTATTTCATATCTGTGTCAACATTGGACCTAATAAAACAGTGATGTTGATTTCTAGACTAAGCAAGGTCATTTAACAGCTTTAATATATCCCACAAAGGTGCCATTTTAACCTACCTACTAATCAAGATTAAGTGGTGATCATGATAATTCTCAAAGCATTCCCTATAGGCATGTTTTCTAATGATTCAAAACCTTCTCTTAAACTAATTAGGTTATCAGTCAGTGAACACATACTTATCAATTAAACATTAAGCTAAATAGGCTTACATACTGATTTACATATTCATCTAAGCATATAGTATGATTTATTCAACCTTTTTTATAATTCAAAGCATCCTTTTACTACTGATAATCACCTAAGAGACAGTCATAGTCAAATCATAAGCTAAATCAGCCTTAATTAAGCTAAGATAGGCTATTAAGACTACACACAGTTATAAAATCAACTAAACATGCTTAACACACAAAAGAACAGATCATGGAGTAAAATTTAAACAAGAGAACTAAATGGAAATGTATTTACCTTGTGTGGAGGCAGCCTAGGATCGAAGGAGAAGCTTGTTTCCTCAATCTCGTACCTCGAACACTCACAAAATACACGAAAACAAAGGGTTTTAGTTGTGATTGACTAGTTAAGCTAGGTATGGGTTCCATCGAATGGCTTAGACCCCAAATTAAGCAAAACTAATCTATTATTTTGATGAATAAGTTGAAGAAATCTATACCAGTGAATTAAACCCTTGAAATAATTTGCAGAGCAAGTGGTCACATACAATACCAGATCCTTTTTCTTATCTATTATTTTGATGAATAATTTGAAGAAATACTCGTCGAAACATTGAGAAGACAAGTATTTTCTTGGTACCTCAAATGTCTTCAATTCTTCCTTTCCTTTGCCTATATACACAAAGAAAGTTGGTTTCTTGCATACCCTCTGCAACTTCATATTCATCACCAACTTTTGAACCCTTTTGCTGAAAAGCAAACACTTCCATTGATTCAAACCTTTGAATGTATAGCAAAATATCTTGGAGGGGAGTATATATGAAGCTTCAACGTGAAGAGAAAGATTATGTGAATGATTTTTTGATACTTTTGACTGCATACAGGGACTATATATATATGTATGGGTGTTAGTGTTTTTTAAATCATAATCCTAAGCATAATGGGATTTCTTAGCCTTCCTTTTCCTATCCTAATTCAATCGGTTGACATGAGGATATCTAGTTACCAAATTCAATACTTTCCAAGGTTGGCTTTGATTAGGATTTTAGGTGCATGTGGGTTTCTTCCCATTCCTTTTTATTTTTTATAGAAGGGTAAAAATCAATAAATTTAAGACACATATTTCTAATACACACAATTAGTGAATGCTTAGCATCCAGCTTGTGTGTGTTTTTACCAAGTTCCTCAGCATGCTGTCAATTATGCTATATTCTATTTAAAATGTTTTCGTTGATGCGAATTTTCATGTTATTTCTGCCGCGGGAAAGGGAAAAACTAAAAAGCAGGAAGAGATGAGTGCTTACAATGCTTTTAAAGCTTGTGCTCCAATCTGCACATAACCCTTGTTAGGGGGTATTCCGGGCACTAGAAGGCTTAGAGCAAATGCAACCGGAATGTGATGCGATAGAACACACCTACTGTTAGGAAGAGATCATGATCTAGTGTGTTCATTTTTTCCCTTCGCTTCACTTCTATCTAGTTTATTTTCTTTATTTCAAAGTAGATGATATTCATGTGAGATCTCTCCCTTTAGAATTCCACCGTGGATATTCCTGCAGCAATTACTTTTTCTACATATTACTCGTCTTCAATTAACGCAAACATGAGCAAAAGGAGGAATTTATTGATGGTGTCGAGGGGTTGTTGTCTGATTAGTTAGTTCAATGCAAATCAAATAAAGAAAACAAAAAAATTAGAGGGGGTCAAACTTCTTGAATAAAAAGAATACAATTAAAAAAATAATTGGAATCGTTCCAAAGAAAATATGTGTTCCGGCACTGCACAAATAAGATTCGGTTATATATCATATATGTGGGTACATATTGTATCAAGAACAAAAAAATGCGGATAAACAAACAAAAAGGTGCGTGCCGCACTCACAAAGGACAGTCAGTGATATACTGGAGGAAGGTGGGGATGACGTCAAGTCCGCATAGCCCTTATGATGCAATAGTTTACCGGCAAAGAAGTCGGATCTCTAAAGCAATTGTTAGAAAATTAGTCCACCTGCAGTGATTGATAAGTCTAGAGGATGACAGCAACACTAGGAGTGTCACCTTGATGTTTTAGAAGTTATTAATTCAAGCTTATTCTTTCCAAGTGCAGTGTGAATATTACTAGTTTCTGTAGAGTAATAGATTCTTTTGACGAGGGATAACAAATACATTCAAGTTTTTGTAGTTGAGACATAGGGACATTCAAAGACGGGGATAAACTCATACAAAATACATAGGGATAAAGAAATTCAATTTTGTAGATGAGAAAACTCTTTTTGTATGCATTTATACCCATGTCTTTTTTTAGTTCACACCAACTCCACTGAGCTATCAACGGAATGGTCATAGGTGTAATACAAGGTTTCTGTACAACAACTTAGGTTTTATCTGACAATTATATAGCATGGAATCTGTTCTTTAGGCTGCCTTGTCACAAATATCTGATAATGGTAAAAAATTAGCGATCAAATCGTGATACAGTCTCCTTGTCTTGGAGACTCTCAGGACGGGAAGGGCTTACTATTGTAACATTTTCTCCTGGTGTATGTGAAAAAGAGTGGCAAATTCATTTTTATTCGATCATAGGTTGGTCCAGAAAATGAGAGTCAACATTCTTAATTAAGCTAGCGGATTGTCAAGAAATTAAAAGAAAATAAAAAGAACATAAATAAGACATAGTTGAACAAGACATACACATGTAATTATTTAATAAATTGTACCAATTTGTTATTTCTTATGGGAAAGAATCACAATATTGACTTGTATAAATAAAATTACTATTTCGTCGCAGTCAACCGAACTTGGCCAATATTATGTTCATTTTCCAATGTGAAAAAACACATAGCATGGAATCTGCAGTTGAACTTTTCATTTCTTCTGCCTACAGTGATAGTCTCCTGAAAAACATGGAAGTAAATGAACTTTAAAGTTGTTGAGTTTGTGGACAAACTGAATCCCTAACATCTTGATTGTTGACAGAGTATCCTTGTTTAACTGATCGAGCTTAATTCCTTCTAACTACAATAATCAACAAATAGTTTTAGTTCTCAGTCCTTTGAGCCTTATTATTCACAGGTTTGTAAAACTATTCAGTCATCATTGACAATATTAAAGCAGCTAATGTTACAAAAACGAAATTTATTCCTTTCGTTTCTTCTGCACTGGTAGCTTATTTCTTCACAATCTCTGAATCACATAAAAAAAAAACTGGCCTAAAAAATCATTGAAAACGGAAGTCCTAGTGAGATGCTGCATCCCAAATAATTTTTTTTAAGTCATTGCACAACTAGTGGCAAACTGATGTCTTATCTTTTTGAGGGCTGAAAGAGCATCTTCAATGTTAACTCTTGCATCAGGTGACACTAAAGTGCAACTCAAAGCCAATTCCATGATAGACAATGCACATTGCGTCTTTGCTTTAATATGTTCTTCCTCTGGCCTTAACAAATCAGCATCCACAACTTGACCAACTCCACTAGGAAAGGCATCTTTAATCCAATATCTTAGGCTCATATCCCCAGTAAATATTTCATCACTTGGCCTTATCCCTGTAAATGTTTCCTACCGAAACTATAAACATCACAGCTTTTGGATACTATTCCATCCTGTCCATATTCTGCAATCATGACAAAATCTTGTAAGATAAGTTTCCAGGTAATCCGAAATAAAATTTCGTGTAACTAATTCGTTTCATGTGCAGTATAAAAGTTTGCATTGCTAGTGTAATATCTGCATAATTAATACAATATATGACTTTCGGTATAAAACATTGCAAACTAATGCAGCAGTTATGTTCTAGTACTAAACTATGTATCAGTTAAGCCGAATATGAATATGAATGTGTGTTAGCAATAGTTGGATAAAAGTATCTAAACACAAAAATATGCTTAAAGTCAGCAGTCCCTGCCTAACAATCCATATACCATAGTTCACCTAAGTAAAATTACAACACTATTATTCATAATCTCTAAAATTCTATTCAACACATGACAACCCATAGGTTATTATCCCTGCATAAACAGTCCATGAACTAAATGTAAAGAATTCCAAGTTTGAAAATTTTATTACCTGGAGCAATGTATCCAATGGTTGCAATAGTCCTTGTTTGGACAAAAGTCTCCCCATCACCTAGTAATTTTACTATGCCAAAATCACTTACATGGCCAATCATGTCTTGATCTAGCAAGACATTGGTTGGCTTCAAGTCACAATGCACCACAGGTGTTGGATACCCATTGTGAGGATAATCTAATGCCGATGCCACATCTATCATTATATCCAGCCTCTGCAGCATGTCTAAGAACAAGTTATGAGAGTGTAGCCACTTATCAAGTGTTCCATTGGGCATGTATTCCAATACTAAGGCTTTGAAGTCTGGGTTGGAACAACTAGTGATCACTCTTGTGAGATTTCGATGGCGAAGGTTGCGTAATATCTCACATTCTATTACAAAGCTCTTAAATTCTCCTTCCAATTGCACATTGAATACCTTTGCTGCCAAAAGAGTCCCATTTTGAAGTATCCCTTTGTACACCATGCAGAAACTCCCGCTACCAAGCAAATTGCTCTCACTGAATCCTTCAGTTGTCTGTTGAAGTTCATGATAAGATATTCTTTCATGTCTTTTCACCAAAGATACATCTGTTTGACCTGAACTCTTCTTTCTCTTTTGACATCTTAACGACACCTATCCGAGGACTAATGCAAGAAACATTGATCCAATACCTAATACGATGTATAGTCCTGCTAGCGCTCTCCTTCTCCTTGACTTCTTTGTGGATTTGATGAGGCACGGCGACACATTAAAACGATAATCACCACAGAGTGCATCATTTGAAATGAAAGATAGACTGGTGAAGTTTGCAAAAGGACCACCACTCGGAATTTCTCCCCTTAATTTGTTAAAAGAGATGTTAAAGTTCTTGAGATGTGAGAGTACTTGAAGTGGCTTAGGAGTTTCACTAGTAAGATTGTTGTAAGAAAAATCCAAGAATTCCAAGCCTACCATTTTCCCAAATGTACTTGGAATAGCCCCTTCTAGTTTATTATGTGACATGGAAAGACTAATCAACTTCTCAAGACCCCCCATAGTACTAGGAATATTACCGGAAAAATCATTTTTTGACAGATCGATTAGTGTCACAGCCATTAGATTACCAGCCTCAGGATGTATACGCCCGCTTAACAGATATGCTTATGCATTGAGTTCTAAGAGATCTTGAAGGCTCCACAGGCTTTCAGGTAAGGTGGAACTCAATCTGTTGAAAGCTAAATGAAGATATCTTAAAGTAGAAACATTTCCTAACCATACTGGAACTGAACCAGATTTGATTTCCAGTCAAGTTTAAAGATCCAAGATTCTGTAAACTGCAGATATCAGGTATTGTTCCACCTAGACTGTTATTTTCTAAGTAAAATTCTTGAAGATTCTGCATATTTCTCAACTTCTCAGGAATGAAGCTAGTGAATTCATTATGAGACAGAGCTAGCACACGTAAGCCACTTAGGTTTCCAATTTCTTCTGGGATGGTGCCCTTCAGTTTGGTTCTACGTGCAACAAATATCCGAAAAGAATCAGAAAATTTTCCAACAGAAGCTGGAAGAAAACCATCCAAAGGATTATCTTCAATGACCACTTCTCTTAAGTATCTGCAATTAGTCAGGGACGAAACGAATCTTAACTCAGAAGAATATGGCTCATTAATGAAATTGTTATCCCCTAAGTATAGGACTTTAAGAAACTCTAAGGCACCAAGTGAATCAGGAATTGGACCTGTAAACTTGTTGCTTGCAAGGTCTAGAAGAGTTTGTTGGAAATTTGCCTTTGGCGGGGAGATGCGTCCACCCATCTTTGATGAATTAAACACTAGTGTTTCGCATGTTGGAGACCTTGTCTCTTCGCACATGCATGATCTACGAAGTGAGTAGATGACCGTAGGGCCAAGAATCGTCAAATTTCGTTGAGAAATGAAAGAGATATTGGACCACGAAGTAAGGTGTTTGAGGCATGGAAATGTGGTGTGGGACAAATCTACCACATTGGTGGGAATAGGAAGAATTGCTCTCTATATAAGTCTCTAATGTGGTAAAGGGTTTGGGTTCAAGGCTAAGCCCACACGCGCGCCGTCCGTCCGGTCTCGGGCCACGGGGACTTTCTGATATTATCTTTTTGGACCAGAGAACTTTGTCAGATGTACAGTTTGGTCCCTGAAGTTTAATATTTTACAGTTTGGTCCCCAGAGTTTCTGGAAAGTTGATTTTGGGGTGACGGAAGGTTCTGCCTTCCGTTGGACAGTTTCTGGAGCATTAACCAACCATTATTTGGCTGATTAACTCCTCCATTATTACCCTCCTTCATGTCCATAATTCAGCCCCTCTTGATGGCCATTAACAACCATTACTTGGCTGTTTAATGTCTTCCTAATGGCCATTAACAGCCATGTTTTGGGCAGTTGTACAGCCCCTCCTCCATGCTATATATTGAGTCTCTTTTGACTCAATTTAGTGGCAGGAAAAATACGGAAAACAGACTGGGAAAACAGTGCAAAACAGAAGAGAAAAACAACATTTTCAGCACAAAACAGTCACTGTTTTTCTGCAAAACCAGTGACGCAAATACCACAAAAACAGTGTGATATACACGAGATATACACTACAGAGACACACTATATACACAGAGACAAAAGAGAAGAGTAGATAGAAACTCTTCCTTCCTATTCCATATCTTCAGCAAGTCAATTCATATTTGTTTTATTCGCCAGGCTCAACCTATTGGCTTTGTAGCGTTGAGATTAAAGTGTTGTTTTATCTTGGGAGACTATTGCCCGCTAACGTAAAAGCATACATACGGGGCAATCTTGTCTTAAGGACAGAGGGCAATTCCTCGACTCAACACACAACGTTGTAACCATCCAGATTTAGTTATTTCTTGATTTCAGGATATCAAGATTCAAGACACAACAAGCTAGCAACAGTTCTCAATATTGGCCTTGCAAGGTTATCAAGATTCAAGACACAACACGCTTGCGGCAGTTTTGAAGATTGACCATTTATTTATCCTTTCGAACACTTGTAATAGTTATTTACTTCCAGTACTGCTTTATAAAGTACAATAGAGTACCAACAGAGTTATCCTTGAAGCATTCGAGATGGTAGGAGCAATTCGTCCACTAAGAGCATTCGATCCAAGGTAAACTTCTTTAAGATTAGGTGTTCCAAGACCTAAATCTGAAGGTAAACTACCTGATAACTGATTTCCATACATAGTAAACATCTGCAATGCTGAAATGTTGAAAATTTCTGCAGGAATAGTTCCACTTAACTTATTTCTTCTTAACCAAAGCACTTGGAGTTTTTGTAAATTACCTATCTCAAATGGTACCTCTCCTGGCAATTAGAGTAAAATGCATAAACATTATTAGTTCAGCCTGACATTGCATGCTTAGGTTTTGAGGAGTCTTACAATAAAAACAAAAGGAAAAAAACTGATTCTTCATAAAACATACCTTCTAAATGGTTTTCTCCAAGATGCAATACTGTGAGCATAGTTAAGTTACCAAGTTCTCTGGTACAGTTCCAGTAAACTCATTACCGGACATTGTCAACAGTTGTAGCTTTGAGCATTTCTCTAAATTTGGTGGGATTAGGCCATCTAGGTAGTTGGATGAGAGTAAAAGCACTTCAAGATTTGGGAGATTGTTACGAATATCTGCTGGAGTTTACCAACAAGACGATTGCGTATTATAGCAAGAGTTCCCAGGGAAATCATGTTGAAGATTGATGGGGGTATAGTGCCAGTAAGCCTGTTACCTTGCAGGTCTAAGAAAGTCAAGTAACGAAGGTCGCCAATTTCAGGAGGGATTTCACCGTGAAGAAAATTTCTCTGCATTCTTAACTCTTCAAGACTTGTTAGATTGGAGAAGGAAGACAGGATTTCCCCTGAGAATTCGTTGTTGGAAAGGTAAACGAATCGAAGGTTAGGTAACAAACTTAAGAATGATGGAATGACACCACTAAAATTGTTTCTTGTAATATCAATCAGTTTCAACCTCTGCAAGTGAACCAACTCTTCTGGTAGATCTCCATGGAAAGTGTTGTTACTGATGTCAAGGAAAACAAGAAACGAGAGGTTTCCAAGGTGTGGAGGGACGGTACCATGATGTTGCGTGCTAGAAATGTCTAAAGCAGTGACTCTATGGTGACGCCCGCTGCAAGTGATACCTATACAGCTGCAAACTGGGCTGGAAGAAGACCAATTACTTGCTAAGACGTTGTTAGGATCGGAAGAAATGTGAGATTTGAAGGCAAGAAGAGCGGCTTCATCAGTGCCGATGTTAGGAATAATAGCCGAAGAAGCAGTAAAGTGATGGAGCAACACAAATACAAAAGCTAACATAAGAATATTGTTGGTTCTTTCCATAATTGGATTTATTGATTTTGTCTTTTTTCATGAGCTAAACAAGAGTGGATTAACTGACCAAATAAGCAATGCAACAGTTTTTTCAAAATAATTTGTGTGAATTATAATACTACACTATTAGTACTAATATATATATTCTCCTATTTTATCTCCATTGCCCTCCCTCCGTCTAATCAGGGGTTGGATGTACAGTGTGATTTATGAGTTTGGCTGAACCAAAGGTTCTGACCCACACAGGGGCGGATGTAGAGTTTGGCGTCCGGCTCATTTGAACCAGTACTTTCAAAGCGGAGTATAGATATATAAATGAAAAATTTATTAAAATTGTAATAAATGGTAAGTCTGAACTCAATACAACGAGTCCAATTCGGAGTACCTTAAAGGTGTTGGATATGTAAAGCAATACGGGAAGTAAATAAATATTACAAGTGTTTGAAAGGATAAACAAGTAGCCAATATTCAGAACTGCCGCAAGCTATTTGAGTCTTGAATCTTGATAACCTGAAATCAAGAAACACTAAATCTGGATTGTTACAACTGTGGGCTGAGTCGAGAGATGACTCTCTGTCTTTAAGACAAGATTGCCCCGTATATATGCTTTTACGTTAACGGACAATAGTCTCCCAAGATAAAACAACAACTAATCAACACTACAAAGCAAATAGGTTGATTCTGACGAATAAAACAAACACGAAATGACTTGCTGAAGAATGGAAAAGGAAGGAAGAGTTTCTGTTTTCGTCCATTGTTTCTGGACAGAATTTGTGTCTCTCTTCTATTTTTCTCTGTGTGTATATCTTAGTGTCTTGTAGTCTCAACAATTGAGCCACAAGGTTGTAATATATAGCATAAGGGGAAACTTCTCAACTGCCAAGTAATGGCTGTTTATGGCCATTAGTGAGAGCAGCCAAGTAATGGATGTTTATGACCATTAGTGAGGGGGTTAATCAACAAATAATGGCTGATGATTTAATGTGCAACGTTCCAAAAACCAACCCAAACGGTAGGCAAAAACTTTCTGCCTTCTGTCGTTCCCAATTTCATCTTTCCAAAAACTCCAGGGACCAAACTGTAAATATTAAATAATTTGGGGGTCTATCAGAAGAAGCCCAAGACCCAAGACCCGAGCCCGGACCAGACGGGCGGGCGGCGGCAGCGCGTGTGGGCTTAGCCTTGAACCCAAGCACATCTAGGTCCTCCCTCCTTCAAACACATGGGTTACCCCTTGTGGTCCCAAACCCTTAGCCAATTTTGAGACTTATAAAGAGAATAATTCTTCCTTTTCCCACCAATGTGGTAGATTTGTCCCACACCATATTTTTATGCCTCAAACACCTTACTTCGTGGACCAATATCTCTTTAATTTCTCAATGAAAATTGATGATTCTTGGCCCTACGGTCATCTACTCACTTAGTAGATTATGCACGTGTGAAGAGACAAAGCCTCCAACATACGGAACCCTAGTGTTTAAGTCATTAAATACGGGTGGACGCTCCTCCCCACCAAAGGCAAATTTCCAACAATCCCCTCTTGAAAGAGATTTTGGTGCACACACAAGGTTCCTACTTTCAGCAATCTTTCAGCGAAAAGATATTGCATCAGGAGAGGTAGCTTATGCTTTGAACCTTCCCTAGTTGAATACCACCGGACTTACTTACTGCGCGATGAACGTGATGTCTTGAACCGTCAGTGTTTAGTGTAAGCCAAGACAATGATACCAACACAATAACTCTCCTTATTCGTTTTCTTCTTATTGTTTTGTCCGTTGTGGCCGTGGACACACTTGGATTTTTAAGTGCGTTCATTTGAGGTGGCCTGTTCTCGCACTTAAATAGGTGATCTCCTATAAGGTATCCTGCTATACCCCACTTCACAAGTGTTAGAAATCATTAAAAGTTTTCCCAACCTTAACCTCAACCGTTTGATGATCGTTAAAGGTTTGGAAGCTTAACCTTTGCCCACCATGTAGGCAACACTTTAATGTCTATCGCGGGAATAACTTTGGATTCATGTTTCCCTATAAAAATCATCATCCGAAGTGCTCTTGCTTCCACCGAAGCGCTCAACTGAACCTTTTGCAGCTTAGTTTTCCCATTGAACCAAATTCTTGGGATCTCCAGTCAGTATGGTTGGGTTACCACCGCAAAAGTTCGTATTGTTTGGGTTTTAAGCCCATTACCCTAGATAGACAGAACACTTTATCTTCGGGTAGTCCTTTAGTTAAAGGGTTCGCTTTATCCTTTGATTAGTAATCAATTAAGTGACACCCGTGATGATCAACTGCCATACGGTCTTATATTTTCGACAGATCCTGACAGATATGTCCAGACGCCGTCATCCGTGTCCTTCCTAAAGCCGACCGGCTAGCCACAATGTATAACTGCTGAAGGCACATGTTTCTCCCAATAAAGGATGTCCTCTAAGGAGTCGTGAAGTTACTCAACTTCTTTCATGCTTTGTATAAAGTGATAAACTCCGATTCCATCATGAATCGGCCGATGCAAGTTTGCTTAAAGGTTTTTCCAAGACCCTCCATACACATTTACTTGTGGCTTTGGTGTTCTTCACATCTGATGTCCAGTTTGCATCACTGTGTTCTCCAAGAACCGCTGAACATCCAGAATACCATAATCCGTAGATAAGCGAATATTTCAGATATCATCATATCCGACTCAACGCCTTCTATTGATCATTTATTAAAATCATCAGTCTTAGTTCAACTGATCTGCTTTGTAGGCCGATACCAGGTTGGTTGTAGTGTGTACAATACATTGAACTACATGTGACCTGCACATATCGCTCCTTGTCTATGGGTGCACCATGATTCTAATAAGTTCTATGATTCATATCCATTGGTGGCTTCAACGAGACTGTCAATTATCTCACAACTGAGTTTGGAGTTAGACCAGCCCGTTAGATGTTTTAGAAATCCAATTCCTAAGATGTCATCTGTGATACCCATATCTTTTGTTTCAATATAACTTCCACTCTCAGACTGTTGGTTTTCCAACTGTTGGCTTTCTAACTTCAGAGTCAATGTTTCTGTGGTCAGATTCATTGTTTCTGTTTTATCTGAAACTTCCAGGACCAAAATGTAAACATTTTAGGGACCAAAATGAAAGTTCAGGAAGAAGACTAACAGTCCAACAAACCAACTCTGATTCTCCCCTTCCAATTCTCCGGTTAGAAATATTATTTCAACATCCATGCCACGCAAGACTGCAATGGCCCTGGATGTTAAGCTACTCACAGGGGAGCACATGTATAAGTAGCCGAGGCCTTATACTCATCAGTAGATCCATATACTTTGTACTCACTTTTGAGTATCCTTTTTTCACAACCCAAAGGTTCTTTTCCCGGAGGAAGATCAACCATTACACAAGTATGGTTCTATATGATGAAATATATTTCTCTCTTTGTAGCTTCTTTCCAAAGTAACACTTTTGGAGATGATAATTATTTGTTAATTGTCCATGGGCCGTTCTCAACCATACAAGCAATAAGGCCTGGAACAAGTCTTTGTCCCATCTTTACTCCGTCTCGGTTCAACATCTAGAATCCCTGAGTTCTCTAGATCTGAAATATTAAGTTCCGGATAGACAGCAACTTCCGAGTCCTGTAGATACGGAATGTCTAGTTCCGGACAGTCAGGCCCTCTCGGGTTCTTGTTAACCTCGAGCAATTACTCATTTTTCCTTTTCAAGGAAAGTTATCTTCAAAGAATTCAGCATTCTTTGACGCCAAGAGGCGATAACCACTACTGTTATTCGCAGATCTAGTAGATATGTAATTTACAGTCTTAGGTCCAACTTGACCTATTTCGGTATTCCAACCTCTACCAAGCCACTCCATATCACAATATTTGTATGTGAGATCCTTTCTATGTTTCACACGGAGAGTTATCCTTATTCTTATGCGGAGTTCTGTTGAGAATCACATTAGCGGTAAGGATCGCCTTACCCCACATAATTTAGGTGTACGACTTTGTGCTTGGCTAACACCGTTATACTGAGGTGAGTAATGAGCAGTCGTTTGATGAACGATGCTTCACATTCTCCCTCTCTATCACTACGAGTTGATTTTCAACTTCTGCTTTGCAGCTCTGCTTCAACAACTTCATCTTGGCTTTTCTACAAACAAAGGATGCAATACGTTGTACCATCATCAATGAAGGTCACAAAGTACTTATCTCCCCTCTCTATTTTGTATAAACTTCAAATCACCCAAGTAGGTATGACTAAGTTCTAGAGCAGTGGTGCTTCTTTCGCTATTCCTTTGACGGAATGAAAAGATGATTTTGCCTCTTCGTCTACCTCACATTCATTTTGAGGGTTTATGTCGACAGAAGGCAACAATCTCAACTTCGTTAGCTTTTGGATGACTTTCTATTTAACGTGTCTTAATCTATGATGACATAGATGCACGAATTACAAATATATCATTCATTTGGCTACAGACATACTGTACCATTCTTAGTTATTACAGACCTGTTGGACTAGTCTCAAACCAGCTTGACCAACAACGTCCCTTAAACCAAGTTTGGGACATGTATTACCTCATTTTAAAGTGATCCCATTCCGTGAAGTCCTATTGAGGACAACTTCTCCAACCCCTTCTACTTTAGAGGTGGCGTTGCTTCACATGAACAACCTCTTGCCCATGGTTAGGGCATAACCGGATTATATGTGATCTGGATACTTTGGCCCATTCCAGTTGCTTTGGCAGACTGAGTGTCCAATTTATATTCTGCCTTTCTTTTGGCCTTCAGATCATTTAAGACCTGGAAACTCTGGCCCACTCCAGTTGCTTTGGCAGACTGAGTGTCCAATTTTTTTTCTGCCTTTCCTTTGGCCTTCAGATCATTTAAGACCTGGAAACTCTGGCCCACCACACTAGGTGTCCATTAATTTTCCTATGAAATGAATTCTGGCCTCACTCCAGTCACCCGTAGGCTTTGTATGACTGAGTGTCAAATATCATCCTATCAAAGGAATTTTGGCCCCACTCCAGTCGCCCGTAGGCTTTGTATGACTGAGTGTCCAATATCATCCTATGAAGGATCTTCTGCCAAATAGTGTGACAGGCTCAACATCTTTAGCTTTTAGTCTTCTTCCCTTATGATTGGTGTCCAGACAATTCTTGACGCTTACTTAAGAGTGGTAACAATTTTCGCACAGTAAGTGGATCTTTCTCCCTCGTATGTGCGAACATACTTTACATATGTTTAATAATTACACTTAAAAAAATGGATCTTTTTAAGTCGTTTACAAAATCCGATCTTTAAACGGGATGGAAGATGAGACTAAACTTCTAATTTTAAAGCGTAAGGAATATAAATTATTTCGTGAAAACATTTTCATATTCCTCCTTACTTTAAGCCGTTTTTAATCAGACATCATTTAATCTTATTTTTGACAAAGAAGGAAAATTACTTATCCCAATTTCGGATTCTGGCCCACTTCAGTCATTTCATCGGACTGAGTGTCCATTTCCTCCTTACCATAATTCGGATCCTTTGTCTGGGACAGATATAGGCCTTCTGCTACAAGATAGAATCACATCTTCAGCCTTCTCCTCTTGTCCCGGTTGACATCCTCAGCCTCTCGTGGACGCTTGTTCCCACCACTCTCGGGAGCGGTGACACCATGAACACGTTGACCTTCAACAGCATAATCAAAACTCTCTTCTACCAGAAAACCACAGCCATATCTAGATTTGGTCACATAACTTTTGACCGACATCTTTCGAACACTAATACAAATCTTGTCTTAAAATTATTGGATATGTAAAGCAATACGGGAAGTAAATAAATATTACAAGTGTTCGAAAGGATAAACAAGTAGCCAATATTCAGAAGTGCCGCGAACTTGTTGAGTTTTGAATCTTGATAACCTGAAATCAAGAAACACTAAATCTGGATTGTTACAATTGTAGGTAGAGTCGAGAGATGACTCTCTGTCTTTAAGACAAGATTGCCCCGTATATATGCTTTTACGATAACGGGCAATAGTCTCCCAAGATAAAACAACAACTAATCAACACTACAAAGCAAATAGGTTGATTCTGACGAAGAAAACAAACACGAAACTTGCTGAAGAATGGAAAAGGAAGGAAGAGTTTCTGTTTTCGTCCACTGTTTCTGGACAGAATTTGTGTCTCTCTTCTGTTTGTTTCTGTGTGTATATCTTAGTGTCTTGTAGTCTCAACAATTGAGCCAAAAGGCTGTAATATATAGCATAAGGGGAGACTTCTCAACTGCCAAGTAATGACTATTTATGACCATTAGTGAGGGCAACTAAGTAATGGTTGTTCATTACCATTAGTGAGGGAGTTAATCAACAAGTAATGGCTGATGATTTAATGTGCAACGTTCCAAAAATTAACCAAATTTCATCTTTCCAAAAACTCTAGGGATCAAACTGTAAATATTAAACAATTTGGGGGTCTATCAGAAGAAGCTCAAGACCCAAGACTCGAGCCCGGACCGGACGGGCGGGCGGCGACGGCGGCACGCGTGTGAGCTTAGCCTTGAACCCAAGCACATCTAGGTCCTCCCTCCTTCAACCACATGGGTTACCCCTTGGGGTCCCAAACCCTTAGCCAATTTTGAGACTTATAAAGAGAACAATTCTTCCTTTTCCCACCGATGTGGTAGATTTGTCCCACACCATATTTTCATGCCTCAAACACCTTACTTCGTGGACCAATATCTCTTTCATTTCTCAATGAAATTTGATGATTCTTGGCCCTACGGTCATCTACTCACTTAGTAGATTATGCACGTGTGAAGAGACAAAGCCTCTAACATACGGAACCCTATCGTTTAAGTCATTAAATACGGGTGGACGCATCACTCCACCAAAGACAAATTTCCAATAAAAGGTTGAACAATATTTGCATTATGATTTTTTATTCAAAAAGAGCATGACATGTGGATTTATAAAGATGAAAATAAAGTTTTAACTGGTAAGGGATAAATAGAGCTAGTTTTAATGGGCGATGGGTAAATGTATCTCTAAAGTATGATTGTAGGGGTATGTTTATTGAAAAAGTATAATGGATGACAAATATAGCTTATTTTCGATAGTAGAGGAGCAAATATAACCATTTTCCTTAATTTAAATTATGAATTCACCTCTAGACCTACAAGATTATATGTGTTAGGAAATTCACAAAATATTAATATATATTAAATTTTGAATTCAATTATTAACTGTTGAGATCGTTGTTCCAGAATCCGAACCCATAAAACTTAAATCCTCTCACTCCTATCCCAAGACATATAAGCTTCACTTACTCGATTTCACATTTGCCGTTTGTTTTGAATAGATACTGCATGATACAGATAGAATAGAGACGTTACGCAATGAGATTTTTATGATCTTTCTGTTTTTGTTTTTGGTCTTTTTCTAGTTTATTTTTTGCAAGTCAAAGCTTCCTGCTTCCTTCCAAGTTCAAACTCTTTTTGTTTTGTTTTTCCCTCGTGGCAGGGCCTTTTGTTGGTCTTCTTTCAAAAGGTTTGCTACTTGTTATATGTACCTCTATATGATTTTATTCATTACAGTCAACCGTTGGGAAAAAGAAAAATATTTGTGTCCACATTATTATCTGTTTTTAAAGTAGTAGATTTAAAAAGTTGAACAACTCTATTGGATCTATCAATATAACTTGTATTAAAATAATCAAGAAGAAATTCAATATTATATGATGTAGTTTGACAGAACACGAGATTTAACAAATAAAGGAAGACTTCTGAATCTTGTGATCTAAAATAAATCAAAGAAATTTTTGTGGTTATAAATCATCTCGTTAAGGGTAAAAGGTAAAGTTTAAAAACTATTGTCAAACAAGGAAATGTGTCATTCTTTTTTAGACTGACTAAAAAGAAAAGTGTGTCATATAAATTGGAATAAATGGAATACCAATTATTTTCTTAACAACAACAATAACATACCAGTGTATTTTTATAGGAGAGATCACAGGAAGGTGGAGTGTATGTAGACCTTACTCCTACCTCATGGATATAGAAATGTTGTTTATGAAAGACCCTCGGCTCAAATAACATATAACAAGGCAGTTTGAAAAAAACAATACAGAAGTAAACAAGGATTACAAATAAGACATAGCAAATAATAGAGAAAGTGTAACATAGAATTCATAGCAACATAATCCGATAACCGAAGCACAAGAAACAACAGATAGTAACAGAAAATCTAAGAACAAGAAACTACGAGAATAATGCTAAAACGATCTACCTACCAAGCCTGTCCTATTGGAGAGCGAAACAACGCTCAACTATTTCTAACCTTCTACTCTAGTCCACAACATACATATCCTCCTATATGAGGTCATGTCCTCAGTTAGCTGAAGCTGCTTCATGTCTTGTCTAATCACCCCTCGCCAATATTTCTTCGGCCTACCTCTACCCTTCCTTAAACCCACCACTGCCAACCTCTCACACCTCTTCACTGAGACATTTGGGCATTTCCTCTTCACATGTCCAACCCATCTAAGTTTCGATTCCCTCATCTTGTCCACCACAGAGGTCACTCCCATCTTATCCGGGATATCTTCATTCCTAATCTTATCTCTCCTGGCATGTCCATACATCCACCGGAACATCGTCACTTCCGCAACTCTCATCTTTGGGGCTTAAGAGTAATTAACTCGCCAACATCCGCCCATACAACAAATTCGTCCTAACCACCGCTCCGTGAAACTTACCAAACATTTTCTTAACAAATCATATGATCAAGTCATACTGCGAAGTCAACCCTATGGGGGGAAAGAAAAATACTTGGGTCCACATTAGTACTAAAACAAAAAACTAGTATATATCCACATTATTATCTGTCTTTTAAATACTACGTAGATATTATTAAGTTGAATAGTTGAACAACTCTATTAAATATGCCATAAGACGGGACCTACTTATACTCTTTCAACAGAACTTGATTGTATTATACAATTTTCAATAAGAAATTCAACTTGGCACATGTTTTCTTAAAAATACTAAACGATATACCAATATATCTCTTGAAAAACAATATGAAGTCATAGTGCGATAGTTAAATTGAATCTAATCATAAAAGTTGGTTTACCAACATGTTTGTGATTTGCACATGCATGATAATTCTAAAAAGAAGAATGGATTTAACTTTTAAGTGTGCACGGTATAAATTTGGGGGTCAGTTAAAGTTTAAGAGTGTTTGAACATTTTTGAGATGGTCCATATACAAAAGCTGGAGTTGCTGGAGTTGAACTCCTAGCTTCTCCATTTCTAACTGCCCATCATAACAATAAAATCCTAGGCCACGTCGCCCACTATGGTAACGGTTTACGAATTTGTTCTTGATGAGAGAGTCATAAATATGACATATTAGATTCGAAGGGCCCCTAAGCACAATAGACTTCACCTTCTTAACTCCATACCATCTAAGGGTGATATTTGAGTGTTTAGAAGTTCCCTTGAGTAGAAAAGTTACGCCGGAAGAAACATAAAAGATAATGGTCGGAGGTACGTCGATCTTATTTTCGCTGTAATTTTGCTTTGCATATGTATTTATACATGCTTTAAATTGTATAGAATGATTTGTTAGAAAATTACTAATGTAGAATTAAGTTTATCCCATTATTTATGACTCGAACAATTGGGGCCCCGCACGTCGAAAATGTCGTTTCCACACACGTGCAATCTTAGTGCCAAGTATCGTAAATTTCGTTAATGAAAGAGATATCGGTACGTAAGTGAAATGTTTGAGACATAGAATGATGGACGGTTATTGGATAAATAACAAGTGTTCCACGTTGGTAAACGAAGGAAGGATTGTGCGAAGTGTAAGATGGTACGGGTCGGTAAAGGGCCGCGGAGCCGAGAAGTGCCGCGGCGCCCCCTAAGCAGGGCCGCGGCGCCTGGTCGGCAGTAAGCTTTTTGGCTAATTAGAGCCGTTGCGCTAATGCTGCAGCGCCGCGGCGCTTCCCAGGCAGTGACTGTTCATCAGAATTCCAAAAGTTTGTCTGTTGAGATGGTTTCAATGGCATTGAATCCACCCAATAATGACCATTACTTGGACCATTATGTTACTGCATTACTTGGGGATTAAAGGCCACCCATTACATGGCAATTGAATGCCATTATGGCGCATTTGAAAGGTCATCTTGCACACCTATAAATTGAGGCCTTTGGCTCAATTCTATAGATGAACAGAAATGAACAAACACACAATATACATACAAGTATACAACACCACAAAGAGATCAGTTTTCCTGATAAGCAATCATTCTCTTAGTAATCTTCATTGTTCTTGTTCTTTGCTGGGATCATTTGTTTAGGCTTTGCACACTTGATAGTTTGATGTTTCATCTTGGGAGACTATTGTCCACACTTCCGTAAAGCCTATATACGGGGCAATCTTGTCTTAAAGACAGAGAGCCATCTCTCGACTCAGACGGTGGTGTTGTGATTATCTAATTGGTTTCTAAGTGTTTCAGGTGTGAACTTGATTCTCAAAGGACTCTAACCGTTTGGATTCTCAGCGGTTCTACAAGCCATAAGTGTAGCAGTTCATGTTCTTGTATTTCTGAATACAAGATCCATATTGAAGTTCCAATTCAAGATCAAGATATTGACAACTTGTTGTTGTAATCTTTGTTGTTTATCCTTTCGATCACTGTAATAGTTATTTACTATTCCCGTACGTGCTTTACATATCCAACAATTTTAAGACAAGATTGTATTAGTGTTCGAAAGATGTTGGTTGACAACTGTGTGACCAAATCTGGCTATAGTTGTAGTTTTTTGGTTGAAGACAGTTTTGTTAACAGTTCAAACACTGTCTCTGTCAACAACCGTGCTTTCAAATTTGGTCCTAGTTTTGGTTCTCTCTTTGACGATAGTTACAAATCTATTTCCGTCAAAGGTGGGATCTCTGGATCTGATGCTGAGCTTCAGGATACTGCTGATAGTCATGCTAGTACGGATAAAGATTAAGGACGAGTTGGTGTCACCGCTCCCGTGGGTGGTGGAAACAAGCGCCCATGAGAGGCTGATGATGTCAACTGGGATAAGAAGAGAAGGTTGAAGATGATGTTCTATTATGTAGCCAAAGGCCTATATCTATCCCAAACAAAGGATCCGAATAATGGTAAGGAGGATATGGACACTCAGTCTAACTGAAGTGGGCCAGAATCCAAAAGGTCTAAGTTAATTTATCCTTCCTTATCTATAATGTGTTTAGTTAATATCTAAATAAAAGTGTGTAAAGCAAGGCTGGAAATATGAAAGTGTTTTCATTAAAAACTTATATTCCCTACACTCTAAAATCAGATATTGAATCTCATTCCTTCCCTGTTAAAGATTGGACTATTGTAAACAAAACATAAAAGATTCATTCTTTTGGCTGTTATTATTAAAAGTGTGTAAAGTATGTTCGCACATACGAAGGAGAGAGATCCACTGACTGTGCGAAAACTATTACCACTCTTAAGCAAGCGCCAGGAATTGTCTGGGCACCAATCTCAAAGGAAGAAGACTAAAAGCTAATGGCTTTTCTTAAGACGTTGAACCTGTCACACTATTTGACAGAAGATCCTTCATTTGATGGGATGATATTAGACATTCAGTCGTACAAAGCCTACGGGTGACTGGACTGGGCCAGAATTCAGTTAATAGGATGATACTGGACACTTAGTCGCACAAAGCCTATGGGCGACTGGAGTGGGCCAGAATTTCCAGGTCTTAAATGATCTGAAGGCCAAAAGATAGGCAGAAGATTAATGGACACCTAGTGAGGTGGGCCAGAGTTGTCAGGTCTTAAATGATCTGAAGGCCAAAAGAAAGGCAGAAAAGAAATTAGACACTCAGTCTGCCAAAGCAACTGGAGTGGGCCAGAGTATCTAGATCACATATGATCCGATTACGCCCTAACCACGAGCAAGAGGTTGTTCATGTGAAGCAACACCACCTCTAAAGTATAAGAGGTTGGAGAGGTTGTCCTCAATAAGACTTCAAGGAATGGGATCACTCTAAAAGGAGGTGATACATGTCCCAAACTTGGTTTAAGGGACGCTGTTGGGCAAGCTGGTTTGAGACTAGTTCAACAAGTCTGTAATAACTAAGAATGGTATAGTATGTTTGTAGCTAAATAAATGATATATTTATAATCTGTGCTTCTATGCCATCATAGATTAAGATACGTTAAATAGAAAGTCATTCAAAATCTAACGAAGTTGAGATTGTTGCCTTCTGTCGACATAAACCCTCAAAATGAATGTGAGGTAGGCGAAGATGCTAAATTACCTTTCCATTCCATCAAAAGAATAGCGAAAGAAGCACCGCTCCTCTAGAACTTAGTCACACCTACATGTGTGAATTGAAGTTTGTACAAGATAGAGGGGGAGACAAGTTCCATCAAAGAAATAGCGAAAGAAGCACCGCTCCTCTAGAACTTAGTCACACCTACATGGGTGATTTGAAATTTATACAAAATAGAGGGGGGAGACAAGTACTTTGTGATCTTTATTGATGATGAAACAACTTATTGCATCTTTTGTTTGTTGAAAAGCAAAGATAAAACTGTTGAAGCGGATAAGCGCTACAAAGCAGAAGTTGAAAATCAACTAAGCCTACGGATTGAAGAATTCGTAGTGATAGAGGTGGAGAATGTGAAACATCGTTCATCAAACGACTGCTCATTACTCACCTCAGTTTAACGGTGTTAGCCAAGCGTAAAGCCATACTCCCAAAATATGTTGGGCAAGGCGATCCTTACCGCTAATGCGATTCTCTACAGAACTACGCATAAGGATAAGGATAACCCTCCATGTGAAACATGGAAAGGATCCCACCTACAAATATTATGTTGTGGGGTGGCTTGGTAGAGGTTGGAATACCGAAATAGGTCAAGTTGGACCTAAGACTGTAAATTGCATATCCACTGGATCTGCAAATAACAGTAGTGCTTATCGCCTCTTGGTGTCAAAAAATGCTGAATTCTTTGAGGATAACTTTCCTTGAGAAGAAAAAAAAAAGTAATTGCTCGAGGTTAACAAGAACCCACGAGTGCCTGATTATCTGAAACTAGATGTTCCAGAGCTATAGGTCTCGGAAGTTGCTGACTATCTGGAACTTAATGTTCCAGATCTACAGAACTCAGGGATTCTAGATGTTGAACCGAGACGGAGCAAAGAGGGGCAAAGACTTGTTCCAGGCATTCTAGCTTGTATGGTTAAGAACGAACCATGGACAATTAATAAAGAATTGTCATCTCCAGAAGCGCTGCTTTTGAAAGAAGCTACATAGAGAGAAATAGATTCCATCAGATAAAACCATACTTGTGTAATGGTTGACCTTCCTCTGGGAAAGAAACCTTTGGGTTGTAAAAGTGGATACTCAAAAGTGAGTACAAAGTAGATGGATCTACTGACGAGTATAAGGCCTCGACTACTTAGACATGTGCTCCCCTGTGAATAGCTTAACATCCAGGGCCATTGCAGTCTTGCGTGACATGGATGTTGAAATCGATTTCCTAACTGGAGAGTTGGAAGGGGAGAATCAGAGTTGATTTGTTGGACTGTTGGGCTTCTTCCTGAACTTTCATTTTGATCCCTGAAATATTTACATTTTGTTCCTGGAAGTTTCAGATAAAACAGAAATAATGAATCTAACAACAGAAACATTGACTCTGAAGTTAGAGAGCCAACGTTGGAAAACCAACAGTCTGAAAGTAGAAGTCATATTGAAACAAAAGTCTCGATATAAAAGATATGGGTATCACATATGACATCTTAGGAATTAGGATTTCTAAGACATCTAACGGACTGGTCTAATTCCAAACTCAGTTGTGAGATAGTTGACAGTCTCATTGAAGCCATCAATAGATATTAATCATATAACTGATTGGAATCATGGTGCACATATATACAAGGAGCGATATACGCATGTCACATGTAGTTCAATGTATTGTACACACTACATCCGACCTGGTATCGGCCTACAAAGCAGATCAATTGAACTAAGGTTCACTCGTGATTCTGGAAATGATCGATATAAGGCGTTAAGTCGGATATGATGATATCTGAAATATTCGCTTATCCACGGATTATGGTATTCTGGATGTCCAGCGGTTCTAGGACAACACAGTGATGCAAACTGGATATCAGACTTAAAGAACACCAATGCCACAAGTAAATGTGTATGGTGGGTCTTGGAAAAACCTCTAAGCAAACTTGCATCAGCCGATTCATGATGGAATTAGAGTTTATCGCATTAAATATAGCATGAAAGAAGTTGAGTAACTTTACGACTCCTTATAGGACGTCCCTTATTGGGAGAAACCCGTGCCTTCAGCAGTTATACACTGTGGCTAGCCGGTCGACTTCAGAAAGGGCATGAATGACGGCGTCTGGACATATCTGTCGGATCTGTCAGAGACATAAGACCGTATGGCAGTTGATCATCACGGGTGTCACTTCCTTGATTACTAATCAAAGGATATAGTAGACCCTTTAACTAAGGGACTATCTGAAGATCAAGTGTTATGCATGTCTAGGGGAATATGCATAAAACCCAAACAATACAAATATTTGTGGTGGTAACCCAACCATACTGACTGGAGATCCCAAGAATTTAGTTCAATGGGAAAACTAAGCTGCAAAAGGTTTAGTTGAGCACTTCGGTGGAAGCAAGAGCACGTTGGATTATGATTTATGTAAAGAAACGTGAATCCAAAGCCGTTCCCGCGATACACATTAAAGTGCTACCTGCACGGTGGGTAAAGGTTAAGCTTCCAAACCTTTAACGATCCTCAAACGGTTAAGGTTAAGGTTGGGGAAACTTTTAATGATTCCTAACACTTGTGAAGTGGGGTATAGCAGGACACCTTGTAGGAGATCACCTATTTAAGTGCAAGGACAGACCGCCTCAAGTGAACGCACTTAAGAATCCAAGTGTTTCCACGGCCACAACGTACAGAACAATAAGAAGAAACGAATAAACAGGTGGTATTGTGTTGGTACCGTTGTCTTGGCTTATATTAAACACTGATAGTTCAAGACATCACGTTCACCGCGCAGTAAGTAAGTCCGATGGTATTCAACTAGGGAAGGTAAAGCGAAAGCTACCTCTCCTGATGCAATATCTTTTTGCTGAAAGATTGCTGAAAGTAGGCACCTTGTGTGTTCGCCAAAATATCTTTCAAGAGGGGATTGTTGGAAATTTACTAATTTGGAATTAAGTTTATACCATTAATTGTGACTCGAATAATTGGGGCCCCGCACGTCGGAAATGTCATTTCCACACACGTGCAATCTTAGTGCCAAGTATCATAAATTTTGTTAATAAAAGAGATATTGGTACGTAAGTGAAATATTTGAGACATAGAATGATGGACGATTATTGACTAAATAACAAGTGTTCCACGTTGGTAAACGAAGGAAGGATTGTGCGAAGTGTAAGATGGTATGGATCAAAAAAGGACCGTGGAGCTGAGAAGTGCCGCTACGCCGGAGCATCGCGGCACCCCCCAAGCTGAGCCGCTGCACTAATTCCCTATTTGGCCACTGGAGCCACGATGCTAAATGTTGCAGTGCCGCGGCGCTTCCCAGACAGTGTTTGCTCGACGGAATCCCAAAAGTTTGGTTGTTGTGGTGGTTTCAATGGCATTGAATCCACCCAATAATGGCCATTACTTGGACCATTATGTTGCTGCATTACTTGGGGGTTAAATGTCATCCATTACATGGCAATTGAATGCCATTATGGGGTATTTGAAAGACCATCTTGCACACCTATAAATTGAGGCCTTTGGCTCAATTCTATTGATGCCAACAATATACATACAAGTATACAACACCACAAAGAGATCAGTTTTCCTGATAAGCAATCTTTCTCTTAGCAATCTTCATTGTTCGTGTTCTCCGCTGAGGTCATTTGTGTAGGCTTTGTACATTTGATAGTTTGTTATTTTATCTTGGGAGACTATTGTCCACACTTCCGTAAAGCCTATATACGAGGGTAATCTTGTCTTAAAGACATAGAGTCATCTCTCGACTCAACAGGTGGTGTTGTGATTATCTAACTGGTTGCTAAGTGTTTCAGGTGTGAACTTGAATCTCAAAGGACTCTAACCGTTCGGATTCTCAGCGGATCTACAAGCCTCAAGTGTAGCAGTTCATGTTCTTGTATTTCTGAATACAAGATCCAAATTTGGAGTTTCAATTCAAGATCAAGAGATTCACAACTTGTTGTTGTAATCTTTGTTGTTTATCCTTTCAATCACTGTAATAGTTATTTACTAACCTTTGATACTTGGACCCGACATTTTTTAGTCCAAAAGGCACAACATTATAACAATAAGTACTGAAAATAGTTAAAAAATATATTTTTCCGAGTGCATCCTTATTTGGTTATACCCGGAGTATGCATCAAGAAAACTCATGATCTCGTGTTCGGCCATATCGTTGATCATCTGATCTATGTTCGGTAGCGGAAACGTGTCTTTATGACATGCTTTATTCAAATTCTTATAATCATTGCACATTTTAAATTTATTTCCCTTTTAAGGTACTACGACTATGTTTGCTAACCAGTTCGGATATTTTACTTCCTGAATTGACCCTATATTAAGTAATCTAGCTACCTCTTCTTTAACAAACCTGTTGCGGAGTTCGGCGATCGGCCATTTTTTCTATCGTACCAGAGGTAAACTGAGATCCAGACCCAACTAGTGAGTTGTGACTTCTGGAGGAATTCTTGTCATATCTTCATGAGATCATGCAAAACAATCAACGTTAGATATAATATATTTAAGAATTAAATCCCTGATCCCCGGGGTTAACTCGGTGCCCTGGTATGCCTTCCTATCAGGGTTTCCGAATATAGTGCAATTTGCTCCACTTCCTCTACAGTAGACTTGGTGGAATCTGATTCATCCGATACTTAAAAATATCTGGGTACTTGGTACCGATCCAAAAACTTCTCCAACGAATAGGTTGATTCTGATTTCACCATCGAAACCTGGTGAACATGTTCTGGTACCAGTTTTGCTTCCTGTAATTGCTATTTGGGGTCTGCCGCCTCCTCTGGTTCCTCTATGGCGTACATTTCCCTTTCAGTGGGCTGTTCACCCCGAATTTGCCGAATCCCCTCTAGTGTAGGGAATTTCACAAACATATGCAGTGTTGACAGGACTATCTTCATATCATGTATACACGACCTTCTGAATATTACATTATACCTTATGTCCCCATCGAGGACATAAAATAATATCAACTTAATAACTCTCATCCCATCCACCGGTAGATTTACTTCCCCTTTTGTGATTTCACTTGACATATTGAAGCCTGACTGAGTTCTGGCGGCCGGAACTATCTTGTCTGCCATGTTCATTTCTTCCATCACCTTCAGACACATTATGTTAGTTGAGCTCCCGGGATCAACTAGGACTCTCTTCACCTGAAAGCAATCAATAGGTACCGTGACTACCGGTGCATCGTTGTGAGGGAAGATAACACCAACAATATCTTCTTTCGTGAACGTGATGGTATGTTCGTCAGGTATCTCCCAGAATCTTTTCTCCCGAGTTATAGAGATTTTTGTCTTCTTAGCCGCAGTGAAAGACGTAGCGTAAATCATCGACCCACCATAGATCATGTTTATAACACGAGGTGGTGCAATTAAATTTGGTTTACCTTCGATGGGAGGTCGCCGCTCATAATTAATGCGATCTCTCTCACCCAAATATTCTCGGAGGTGGACCCTGCTTAACATTCCTGCCACCTCTTCTCGTAGATGTCTGTAATTTGCAGTTTTATGCCCACGAGTGTTGTGGAAATCGCACCAGACAGACTGATCTCTTTTGTTAGGATTAAATTGCAGTGGTTTCAGTAGCCGTTACGCCCGATGAGTTCTCAGTACCACCACCATTTGCTCTTCGCCGATATTGAAGTTGTACTCAAATAATTTTGGGTACTCGATACCCTTAGATGAGTTACCTTTATCGGAATTCACCAATCCTTGATTGTTTCGTCCGGAACATCCTTTATTATTTGATTTTTCAATGGAGCGAAAATCCTATCCACCTCTTTGCTTTTCGGGAGTATGATAAGGTTAATAACGGTTCTTCGAGGAATTCCAGTCAGTTCAGGCTCCTTTATCATGCTTCGCAAAGATACTCTTGACTTTAGATCCAAGCATATCATCCTCAATACAGATCTTGGACTCATACCTATTGTGCATATCTTCCCAAGTTGTCGCTTGGAACTCCAAGAGATTTTCCTTGAGCTTTCGGGAGGCATCCGAACTTTGAAAGTCCAGCAGCCCATTCATCCGGGACTGCTGGTAACAACATCCGCTCCTTATGAAACCGTGTAACTAAGTCTCTAAGGATTTCTGTCTCTCCCTGCGCAATGTGAAAGATATCCGCCTCGCGTGTCTTGACGTTCAGTGCCCCCACATGAGCCTTTATGAACATATCGGTGAGCTGGACGAACGAATCAACTGAATGCTCAGGGAGTTGTGAATACCATTTCAAAGCTCCTTTAGCAAGTGTTTCAGTGAACTTTTTGATCAGAACCGATTATATTTCATGTTCTCTTAGATCATTTCCTTTCACGACCGTAGTATATGCCATGATATGCACCTGGTGATCAGTAGTTCTATCATATTTGGACACAAAAGGCATTTTGAACCTTTTGGGGATTAGTTCGGGCACAACCTTTGGCTTATACACCAATTGAATATATTTTTTTGCCTCTAGATTGCCAACCACAAGAGGAGCCCCCAATATCTGGCTGTATTGGTGCTAGAACTCCTGAACGTTTTTTTTTTCTCTTTCTCTGCATTGGTATCAACTTTTCTCGTCACGTCCTTTATGAATTTCAAGACCTTTTCCTGAATCGAATTTTCAGGGGCAACTTCACTCTCTGAGCCATCGTTTTCTGATCTGTCTTGATCATTACCGGTTTCTCCATTTACATTCGGTGGAGGCACCAGTTCCCCTGTTGGAGTACTGCCAACATTTTTGGACATGAACTCCTCTTGAAACTGCTTTAGACGCCCTAACTCCTCACTCATTGCGGTGTTCTGCGCTCGAAGATTCTGTATAGCTTCTTCAGGTGTTTCGTCAGTAGGAACATGTCCGGATGTGACTCCATCTATAAACATCGGGTCTCGTGGTTCCTATTGGCAAACCATCTGACCCAAGATTATTTGTGTTGTCCCCGATGTTGCGACAACTTTCTCCTATTCCTGTCATCCGACTGATCTGAACAGAGAATAAGTCTTAAAGAAAAAAATGGATTAGTAGAGGAGTCACTTGTGACACCACAATTGTCCAGGCCCCATGGTGGGAGCCAAACCTTTTACCCATAAAATGGTGCAGTTGAATTTATATACATGGTCAAGGACACTTGGATCTCAAGTGACACGTCAGATAAGAATTCTAAATGAATTATAATGAAAACAAGTAATAATAAGATAAAGTAAAGCAATGATTAGCCTGAGCTTTGTGACAACTTCTGGGAAAAGCTACAATAACTTGTATGTAAGCACATAAATCGAGAGAATATGAGCAAGTATCTTGTAATAACTAGAATGTGATCCTTTACAATGAAACGATGAGCCCTATTTATACATGAGCTACACGGGTACACAACCCACGAAATATGCTCTCATTAATACATGAGAATCAATGTTGTAATAATTGGACAATTAATATCTCAAAATAAATGTCATGTAAGCACCATTGGAAGATATATGACCGGTTTTAATAATGGTCGTCCGTTGTAATTCAAACGACTCTCAACCTTCTGTATTACCGGTACTAGCCATGCTTGTGTCGCTCCCGGTACCGCGTGTATCTAGTCGGTAGTGCCTTAGGCTGACGTGGTCCTAACTCAGTACTGTGCTCCACGTGTCATATTATAATTCGTACAGTTGTCTTATACGAAATTTGCCCTATACATGAAGTTTTAAATTAAATTATTTCTAAATATAGAAATGTATCATTCTTTTTTGACAAATTAAAAAGAAAAGTGTATCACATAAATTGTGACAGAGAGGGAGTAGATCTCTTAATTCTATTATATAATGAGTAAACAAAACCAAAAAGAAACATGAAATAATAAAATTGTCAAACCTAAAAGTTCTTCGTTGCAACACTTTACATATAGAAGGTGATTATAAATGTTGTTTTGGTATCTTAAAAGTGTTGGATATTACAAAGGTTGCAGGAAATGGGAATTACAAGCAATTGCTAATGTAAGAATTGAAATTACAATTCAACTAGAAATCTGAAAATTACAAAGATGAACAAGAAAAAAAAAACTGAAAAACTGAAAAATTGTTTGCTTGCTGAGTCGAGTGTGGCACTCTGTAAGACAATATTGCCCCGTATGTATCATTTATACGTCCTGGACAATTCGTCTCCCAAGATAAAACAGCAATGGAACACTTGAGCAAAGGAAACTCAAGAGTTACCTTGAAGAATATTGAGCAAGAAATGATGCAAGGAAGGTGTAGGAAGAAACTGTTTTGCTTGTGTATTTTCGTGTATATTGCAAGTATATTTTCTGTGCTCCTCAACAATGGTGTAAGGGGTGTTTATATAGGTGAGGGAGGGCTGTTTAACTGCCTCCATAACAGCCATTATTGGCCAAATAATGGCCATTATGGAGGTAGTAAAGTCACCAAAATAAATGGTGAAAAGACCAACGGATTTGGCCATTATAGGAGGAGTAATTTAGCCAAAATAAATGGCTGAATTGAGTGCTTGTCGTTTCTGTTCTGACCGTCGAACTGTACTTCTGGCAAAGTTTTCTGGCCCAAAAAGATAATAGCCCACGGCCCGTGGCCCGGACCGGACGGGCGGGCGGCGGCGGCGCGCGGCGCGCGTGTGGTCTTTCCTTGAACCGAAGCACATCTAGGTGTCCTCCCTCCTTTAAACACATGGGATACCCCTTAGGGTCCCAAACCCCAAACCAATTTCGAGTCTTATACACACAACAATTCTTTCTTCCTCTACCGATGAGGGAGAATTGAACACAACACCACACTTTCCATGCTTCAAACACCTCACTTCGTGAACCAATATCTCTTTCATTTCTCAATGAAATTTGACGATTCTTGGCCCTACGGTTATCTACGTACTAAGTAGATCATGCATGTGTGAAGAACCGGATTCTCCAACATACGTAACACTAGTGTTTAAGCCATTAAAGTTGGTCGGTCGCAACTCCCGCCAAAGGCAAATTTCCAACAAAAAGATGAGATTGGACTGTGCTTTATGTATCGTAACTTGGTTGAAATGACTCGTCGAGGGGTTGAAGACAACTTTTCATAGTCATTTTATAAAGAGCAGAGATCTATAACTGCCTCTCTTTTAGTTCTACTACATAAAAATTAAACAAAACAAAAGGAAAGGCAAAATGTAAAATTTCAAAACCTAAAAAGTTTTTGCTGGCAACTTTTTATGTAGGAGGTGATTTCAAATGTTGTTTTGATGTTTTTAATCATGAGATTGAATTAAGTTTATCAAATGGATCGCAACTGGATAGAAACAACATGCCAAGAGGTTGGAGACAACTTTTTGAAGTCTTTTGATAAGGCGCAGAGACCTATAATTGTTTATGATCTCTTAATTCTATTATATAAAAAATATACAAAAAGGAAAGACAAAATATAAAATTTCAACTTTCAAAATCTAAAAGGTCTTCGTTAGCAACACTTTACATATAGAAGGTGATGTAAAGTGTAGATTTTGTATCTCAATTGATGAGATTGAACTGTTTATTTATTTATTTTTTAAATGAATTGTAAATTCGTAATTGTGTTAAAACGACCCATCAAGTGATTGAAGACTACAACTTTTTAAAGTCATTTTGTAAGGAGTAGACATAACTGTTGATCTCTTAATTATATTATATAAAAATCAAACAAAAATAAAAAGAAAGGCAAAAATATAAAATTTTAACTTTCAAAACTTAAAAAGTCTTCTATGATAACAATTTTTTTCTTTTTAATTTTTTTATTACATAGGGGTAGAAGAAGAGGAAATGTGGAGGGGATTACAATGTAGAATTCGAATTCTCACCAACAAGTAAAAGTTCAGATAGCCAACCAACTGAGCTACTAGATTCCTACTCTATGATAACATTTTATATATAGGAGGTGATTTTAAATATTGTTTTGCTGTCTTGAATGATGATATTAAACCGGGATTCTCAAATGGATCGTGACTGGGTAGAAACGACTCATCAAGGGGCTGAAGGCAATTTTTCAAATTCATTTTGTAAGGTGCAGAGACCTATAAATGGTTGATCTCTTAATTCGATTATATAAAAACAAAAACAAAAGGAAAGACAAATATAAAACTTCAACTTTCAAAACGTAAATTGTTTATTCTTCATTCTTAACTATAAATGGTTGATCTCTTAATTCGATTATATAAAAACAAAAACAAAAGGAAAGACAAATATAAAACTTCAACTTTCAAAACGTAAATTGTTTATTCTTCAAATTTTTTTTGTGTAAATTATAATACTACCAAACTAGTACTAATATAGGTTGTGTTTGGTAGGGAAGAAACATTTTATATGTTTGGTTGGCTAAAATATTATTGTAACGTCCCAGTCAGTTATTTTGAGAATTGATGCTATGTTTTGCGTGTCTTCTATTCCATAAGCTCTGTAATAATTAGTTTGACTTGTTTGCAAAATTTGAAGTCAGACGTATATCATTTGGTTCACTTTGGGAGAAGATTTTATTTTAGAAATCCTGGTATTCAATTATTTGAATTAGTTGTTCGTTTTGAAAAAATGTGCTCTGATTGATGACATGAAGATTTTGTTGGATTATTTATGACCTGTAGATATTGACGGAACTAATTTTAGAGTTCGTTTGACTGAGTCTTGACAATTATGTCGATTTTAGTATTTAATATGCTTATTCATGATGAAAAGATCGTCATAGGAAGAAATAAGACTCGGGTTAGAAATTTATTGATTCTGTTACCTTCATATGATCATTTGTAAGTTGCGGAGATGGATTACACGGTTTTCGAGGCAATTAGGTGAGTTTTGAATCAAATTTAGTAAACTTGAAAGTTCTTAAGTTAAGGAAATGAGAAAGTTTGACCAAAATTAACATCGGGGGTAAATAGGTCCGTATTGGAGTTTTTCGATTCCATTAGGTCTGTAATACAATTTATGACTTAGACGAGTAGTTGGTTTGCGTCCCCAGAGGTTTGGGAAGGTTTAGAATGTTTAGTCGCAAATATTGAATTTTTTAGAAAGTTAGTGTTTTTTTGGAAAATCACGTCTTATGATGTCTGGTCAGTATTTGGAGTGTGCGAGCAAGTTCGTAGTGTCGTTTATACTCAGGTTGCATATTTTGTTTGATCGGGGGAGTTCCAAACTAGTTTCGAGTGTTAAATCGAAGTTCGGGGGAACTGTAGAATTGCTGGTTCTGGTGTGGCCGCAATTGCGGCGTTTAGATCGCATTTGTTGTTATCGCTATTGCGGCGTTTTGACCGCATTTGTGGTGTTAGGCAGGTTGGGGATACCGCATTTGCGGTTGCCACTTTTGCGGTGTTTAGGACGCATTTGCGGTACTTCACCGCATTTGCGGTGCTTTGCCGCCTTTACGGTGCTACTGCCGCAATTACGACGAGACCTATATGTTTTACAAAGATTTTTCCCAATCCGAAAGTCATTTCCCATTTTCATATCTTGAGTTCAACAGGTCTATATTGGGAGATTCCAAGGGCAAACTTCACGTCGTAACTTGAGTAAGTTTCTAACCATAAATTTGGTATTTTCTCATGCTTTAATCTGTTATGTAACGATTCCATCCATGAATGAGCTTAGAAATTGGAGTTTTCCATAAAAATTAGTTTCCAAGTAAAATTGAACATCAATTCGTGATCAGACTTTGATGATTTTTCAGATTCTTAACTTATAGGGTGTGGGCAAGCCAATATTTTAATAAAATTTCAGTTTTTTCCTTGGGGCTCGAGTTTAACTATTTGGGTCCATTTTTGGGTTCCGGATAAAAGTATAGCACTATGGGTATCAATAGTCTCATTTACTCATGTAGATCACATAATTGATATATTTGGATGGAGTTGAGGTTTACCGTAAAGGAAATGAGGTTACTTGAGGGGTTCGTGGCTCATTGCTCGATTTCGAGGTAGGCTATTACTTACTCTTTTAGACTCCAATTGGAGATACATATATAATATATAAATATTAATGGGGTATGCATGTGAGCCTTTGGTCATTGGTGGTTGTGTTAAATCTATTTATTTGGTGTGGTTGTTGCTTATGTGGGCTATGATAGCCATGTTTGAATCATACTTGTGATTGTAGACTTGTTTCACCTTCATCATTTTACATCTCGTTAAATTCATGAAAGATGAATCATTATCGAAATTGAGTTGATATTATGTAATGGCATGACACTCGCTTACCATTTTCATACACTCTTGATATTATTGTCATATGATAACATGCATGCTGAATTCATTCATATATACATGTTGAAGTGAGTCACTGATTAAGATACGAGACGATCCCATGAAACTGGAAAAGAGGTAAGAGCGATGATTTCACACCTTGTGAGAAAATGGTTCCGAATTATATGATATGATATGTTATGGTAAGATATGATATGGTTCTCACACTTTGATATAAATAGTTTCGGATGATGGTGAGTGTTATATGGACCTCATGAGTCGCTCATGGATTATGACTAGATGGAATGACCGCTAGCATGTGTGTACCGGGGTTATATTGGCCAAATGCATTGCATTTATTCATACATTTCTAAAGTGACCTGATTGTCTACATGTCTATTTGTTGTACTACATGAATCACGACTGATTTACCATAACTTTAAAGGGATAATGTTCTATTAAATATGAGGCAGGTCAGTCTTTATATTCTAGATTTACCATAACTTTAAAGGGATAATGTTCTATTAAATATGAGGCAGGTCAATCTTTATATTCTAGATGTGTTTTCTCTTTGTTGTCGTCCTATGATACTTACGGGGTACTTGTGGTTTGTACTCATACTACACTTGATGTACTCTTTTGTAGTGCAGATTCGACTTCAGGTACGAGTTCATCTCGTGGAGCATTATAACTTATTTTTGGCAGTCTGGAGTGTGGTGAGCTGCTTGACTGTTCTGCGGCCCACTTCTCCCTTTACAACAACAACAACATACCCAGTGTAATCCACAAGTAGGATTTAGGGAGGGTAAGATGTACGCATACCTTACCTCTACCTTTGCGGGATAGAGATGTTGTTTCCGATAGACCCTCAACTCAAAATAAAAGTAATCAATGCAGGAAAAATAAGGCAGCATAATAGAAGATACAAAACAAATGGTACAACATAGTAATACACACATAAAGATAATGATCAATGCAATACCAAAATACTACAACTAAGAAAAGAAGGCCCACTTCTCCCTTTATCTTTTATTATTTTGTCATTTTAGCATTCAGATAATGTATTTTGATACTTTCAGACTTGTATTTCAGTCTCAAGCTTGTATCGCATTGTAGTAGCTCTTGTACTTGTGACACGAATCTTAGGATGATGTTGTTCTTTCCGTATTTTTATTTCAGACTTAGTATTAGATGCTCCTCGTCTATTTACTTCCCATTGAATTACTTATATTCTATGTTGAGTTTTGGATATGGTTCGCCTACCGGGGGGATAATGTAGGTGTCATCATGACCCGTGATTTGGATTATGACAAATTGGTATCAGATCCCTAGGTTCACCGTTCTCACGAGTACAATAGTAATGTCTAGTAGAGTCTTCCAAATCGATATGGAGACATCTGTACTTATTTTTGAGAGACAGTGGGACACTTAGGAAAATTCCATTCTTTCATTCCTTATCGTGTGTATGAGATTCGGTTAAGGTCTAAACTTTATTATTCCAACCTCTCATTGATGGTGAGGATATGTTCTCGGGTTCACACATGAGACGTTGGATGTGATAAGAGTCGCTGGATGTGACAAGAGTTGTGGCTTTGATGATAACAGTTGTGGCTTTAAATAGTTCGATTAGGGGAATGACTAGGTGATAAGAGTGGTGGATTTGATGTCTACGCTTGATAGGTTTAGGGATAACATAAGGATCTATTGAGATGCAATGAGATAGGACATGTACTAATATTCTGAAGACAAAGGAAAATTTGGATGCGTCAGTTGATCGGAGAAGATGAATAGTTGATGAGGCTATGAAGAGAAGTTTGTAAAGAATATAAACATGAAAGATGACCTTTTGTGATAAGGTATGAGAAAGTAGGACTTTATATTGGGGGTGTTTGGAGATTCTTTAGTTACTCGACGAAACATGGATATAATGAAGAGGATTCGAATGGATCATTCTCAGTTATATGATGAGCACAAGTGGTGGATGTGCTCGTCTGGCAAAACATTACTATGGATGATGGAATCTTGTTTGAATAGTCGGGTGTAGTCCTTTAGTAAAGGTCGTGTTTGCAGGTTTTCTTGATATCTCGGGGATATGGTGATAAAGAGTCATTTTGAGCTATGAACTTGTTGATTTTGTGACACTACTCTGTTTATGAACTGAATGCTAAAGAAGAATGAATTGATAGGTAAGTTTGACTACATTTTAAGCTTCTAAGGGAAAATGTGACCGACTAATAGAAATTACTCTAGCGATAGAGGAGTGTGAAGATTTAATTACTTAAAGAGTTATAGGGTGTCACACGTAAATTGGAGAAGAAATATGGATATTGTATGTGTTGCTTGGGCTCGATAAGTTTTTACAATTAATGGTAGATGTTAACTAATTCAAGTTGTGAAGTCCATTTCAGGGGATTAATTGAGGATCAGTTTAGACAAAGAGTAGTGAATTCACCAAAGGAGTTTCAGGTATCTATATTTGGGTTGGTGAACTTATGAACGAAAATAGAAGAACGAATCGTTTGTTAGGGGATTTTGACAAGGAAACTGGTATGAGCTATATGAGGATGTTTCTAGGAATTTATGTGTAGTAGTCGAGGATCACCCTACTGATTATGGACTAGTTCAATGGTGGTTTGAGATATTACATCAGCAATAATTATATTTGTTGGAATAACCAGGACTGGTATATGCTTTATTGTAGAAAGGCTTCGTGAAGGATTATATATGTGTTGCACTTTTCTTAGAGGAATATTCAGTTTTAAGGTTCGAGTGAGGCAAGGAAACTTTCAGATGCTCAAGATTGTAGTTTACTACTACCTCCATCATTGATTTAGCTAATTTGCAAGATTTATGACATATTTCGATCCACCCCATGAGTCGGTTTGAGTGATTTTTGATTGATAACGATAAAAGTGATTTGAATGGAATATGGAATTGAAGAATTAAGATAAAGGCACCTTACTTTTGTTTTGGAGGATTAGGTTTATAAGACTTGAATTTGAAGCAGCGTGATTACTTGAATCATGTCCGGGTTATTGTGACATTATGTTATATCATTCAGATAGGGTGTTAAATGGATAAGTATGTTAGAGGAAGGAGGTTTATGAAAAATTTGACTTAGTGTATGGCAAATGCCAATAGGACTTTGTGATTGAAGATTGATGAAGAGGTAATTCCACGATCCAAAATTCCATTTGTGCCGTGAGGGAACCGACTCTAAACCCGTAGGCAACCCCTAAACATTCATAAGTTAAAAACAAATCAAAATGTAGAAATAATATAAGTAAACACCCGAAAGTACTTAAATAGTATTTATAGCATAAATAGAAATAAGTCTAAGTCAAAACCAACCTCAAAATCTAGAAGTCATAAGTACAAGAGCTAATACGAATACAAGTCTGGAAAACTACTACATAATACTTTCTGAAATAAGGAAGACAGGAAATAAAGACAAGAGGAAGTCTGATGATGTGGAAAGGTCATCAATTGGCCCTAGACTCTAAAGATAGCTCTACTCATAGGTCACCGGACCTTACTCCACTTATGTCCGGATCTGTACCTGCACACAAAAGGTGCAACAAGTGTAGAGTGAGTATGAGAAGTACGTGTACCCAGCAACGTTGTTGACCGACCCTAAACTATAGTGGTGGCGAGGGTTGGTACTCTTGATGCTAACTTACTTGCTTAGTTAATATTAATAATTACAATTATCAGCAATCTAACACCAAAGTGCAGATTCTACAGTCAAACCAAATCACAAAGTCCTATAATTTCTTCGTACGATTACAAAGGTTCCACCCTTACATCAATTTAAGTACGTGATGTTGTAAAGCTTCAATCTTTATGTTAATTAGGGCACATAAGTATGTAAAGACTCAATCTTTCCACTTATTAAGGCAAGAAAAGTCATAAAGACTCGACATATACACTAATTATAGTATTGTACCATTAAATATTCGTTCTTTCCACCTTTCGGGACATCGAAAGCCATAAAGGTTCTACCTATCTATCATTTATGGAATTATATCATAAATATTCCATATTTACTTCATTTAGGGGACATATGGCATAAAATCAAGCCATTAAGTATAAATGGCTTAAAATGCAAATGAAGTGTATGCTGCAGAATGTTTCACGTGACCCATGGGGGACTCATGAGGTCCATATACCAACGCGAAATAGTAGATATCCAAGATCACATCGGGTACTTGTCCGTATGCTATAATAGTATCATCATCATCACTCATATCCATGTACCATACCAAAATCTGGTCTCTTCGAGTCCTTTTCCTCATATTCCATAAATTAGATGCCAATAATATCATGAATGAATGTAATGGATATGCGTACACCAAACAAATGTATAATATTAATACAATAATAAAGATGAACTATTTTGTCATAGTTTAGACGATATGTGGAGTGATGAATACATGACAAGTCAATAATCACGCAATCAATCAATCATGGCTAACATAGCCCAAATAAGTAGCAGTCATACCAACCTAAGTGGATTTATGCACCACACCCAAGACCCGAAGGCTAAACACATAGTCTCTGTCATAATATAATTACTTTATATTTTAATTACCTATACAAATACACTGGCACTCGCACAAGTGCTCGTCACTTTACGAGTACGAGACCCCCAATTCTCCATCACGCTCTTTAATTGATTAAATACTACATAAATGGTCTAGTAAGTCTCAACTTGCCTGAATCTAAAGCCGAAGAGTCACTCCGTGGCCTTTCCCTTCCTCTAACCTCCGAATAAGCCTACTCTGTTCAATTATGGTATCTATATGAGGATACAAAGCTAGCGATACCCATATTTCTATATAAAGGTTCCAAGTCCAAAAGTCAGCCCAAAATCCTACCCTGAGCCTCGAAGGATAAAATAAAAACTAAACTTAAAATCATGTTAAACATAACTACATAGTCATAATCCTAAAAATAATGAAGTTCTAATCACAATTGGTCCTTTAATTTCACTAATTTATGCTAAACCCACATCCATATAAAATCCTATTTTGTAACTTGGAATCATGGTGGAAAGTTAGAAATAATGGCAGGAATCATAAATGAATGCTTAGATTAAGTTTAAGAATTTACCCCAATGAAGAATCTTGTAAAAGGCACTTATAATCACTCCAATCCGAGCTCCCTAACTCTAAAATTGTGTTGTAGAGAAGATAAAGTCATTATTGGATTTTTAAATCTGCCAGCTGCATTACTCTTCGCATCTGTGAGGCCCATCTTGTGATCACGGTCTACCCTGACCCAACCCATTATAGCTGCAATAGGCCCAGCTCGAATGCGATGAACCAGTTGGCTCGCTCTAGTCCCCTATCACTTATGCGAACGCGAGAGACTTTCTCACGATCGCGACTCTCTGGCCCCCACTTTCTTACGATTGTGCTCCTTCCTACAAGATCATGTAGAAGGACTTCCGCAACAGTTGAAACCAGAAAAATCTGGTTTCTCAAATTCTCGATCTAGCACTCAAAGCTCATCCGGGACCTCCCAAACGCAAACCAAATATGCATTTCAGTCATAAAATACGTTGCGGACTCGCTTGCGCACTGTGAATTTCTTAAAAAGGTTTCCTTGACTCGATGTTGACCGTGGTCAACTCCAATTCTTTTAACTTGTTTCTCAACCAATGACCCAAATCACACCTGAACCCTTCTAGATCCAAACCAATGACTCGACTAAGTCATAAATCGCATTTTAGACCTAATGGAATTGACAAAACTTCAAAAAGATGCATTTACCCCCTGTTGACTATGGTCAAACTTCTTCATTTCTTAACTTTAGAACTTCCAATTATGCTAATTTTGATCCCAAAACTCACTCGTTTGCCTCGAGAATTGCATCACCCATCCTTGCAATTCATAAATACCATGATGAAGCTATGGAAGGGTATTTTCAGAAAACAAGTCCAAAATCTCAAAATGACCTAAAGGGTCATTATAGGTAATTGTGTAGTACCAGGATGGGCAATTTCATGATAACCTTGAATGGATGAGCTAGATTTGATCGATAAAAAAAACTCTATAGTCGAAAGTCAAAGAATTAATTTTGAAGTAAGACTATGGCCATGGTAGTAGACTATGATGTGTTGATGGCTAGATAACATGGTTCTTCAAATATGAATGGCTTGAGAGTATTTGTGCATGGTAAGACACATGGATTGTAATAGTTGATAATTTTAGATTTGCTAAAGGCGTAATGAGATATTATACTCAGAGATTTGATAGTTGTAAAAGGTGGAGTACAAAGTCATAGGCCTTATGTTGGAGTGTTTGAGGTGATGAACGAGTTTAGTGAAAGCACAATGAAGAGAGTTTGATGTAATTAGATTCCATGAAGTTTTATCATATTTGGGTGACTAGTGCTTGTTGATGAGCACGAAGACTTAAAGTCATTAAGTATGGCTCATTGACACTCGTTGACAACTTGGGCAAATTTTAGCTTTTGAGATTGGGAACGACAACATGAGGTTGAGTATTTATGAACAACGGATTAGAATGGGTCACCACATACTTATGAAAGGTTTATTATTCATCTTATAAGAATTTGAAAATAGTTCAGGTGATTATTGGCAACATTCATGGGATAGTGCATTTCCAGTGGGTCAGGTCTGTTTATTTAAAAATGGGTAGCTTATGGATATATTACCAGAAGGATTTATGGTTAATCTAGTAACCCATTTATAAAGATTTGATGAATTTTTCTTCTAAATAGAGATATGATAGGTTTACCGAGCGTCATTATAGTTTATAAGGAGATTTGAAAATATTTTGTTAATGACAGCTATATGGGCAATTATGATGACCTACATAGATACTTAGTGATGTTTTGAGGAGGTAAAAATGTATATGGAAAGTCCTTGGGGCGATTAGTGGGTTTTTACAAACTAGGATGATATGCTTAGTATGTTATTTGAAGGATTGAGAGAAATTGGATGATGAGTGTTGACACAGTAACTTCAACTCGGTGTAATGAAACTAAAGGATTAGCAATTTGCGCAATCGACCTTGGATAAGGTCAGTGTTTGATGAAAATGCTTACAATTGGCTCAGAACAAAGTGCATACTCTTTTCTGGTCAAAGGAAGTCATGATCTAGACTTGCCGTATGTGATAAAATGTTTCTATGGATTCTCAATATTAAGGATGACTTTGGAAGGTGTGGAAGAAGGATAAGTATAATTAGAGCACTTTATGGGCATAACTTTGATAATAGGTTGTGACTTTAACTAAAACATTGTGGCGACTATGACGATAACTGTGTGGAATCAACCAATAAAAATAAAGTATTTCAAGTGGAACCAGATCAAATGTGTGAGAATCAGACTATAGAGTTAAGTTAAAGAAGATTTGACAAATTAAGTGAGCAAGCGAATTACTATATACTTTGTGGTAGGATTACCTTGGACTTTGAAAAGTTTGGTGCTACTTGGGTCATCGTGGACCGTTTGACTAAGTTGACTATTTTCATACCGGTCAAACTACTTATAACTGAGGTAGAATTTACATGTCATTTCACCCTCAGAGAGATGACAAGTCTGAGTGGACTATTCAGGCTCTCGAGGATATGTTGTGGGCTTGTATGATTTACTTTAGTGGTCATTGGGATCATTTCTATTCTTTGGCAAAGTTTACTTACAATGATAGTTACCGTTCGAGCATTAAGATGATGCTATTTGAGACATTTTATAGTAGGAGATATCGTTCAATGGTTGTTGGTTTAATGCATTCGAGGTTAGGCCTTGGAGTAGAGACTTGTTGAGGAATTTTTTTTGACAAGATCAAATTGATTCAATAGAGGCTTCTCACGGCTCAGAGTAAGAAAAAACATTATAAGTATCAAAAGGTCCTTAATTTGGAGTTCATGATGGGCATGTGGGTTTTTGTTGAAGGTTTCAACCATAAAGGATGTGATGAGGTCCGAGAATAAGGACAAGTTGAGTCTAAGTTATATTGGTCCACTTGAAATTATTCAGCATATTAGAGAGGCGGCTTGTGAGTTAGTTTGCCATCTGATTTATTGGTTACGCTGACATGAAAGAGTTTCACGGGAATTGTCTTGATCATCAGATATCATTGAGAGAATGGTTTGGCAGTAGAGATGTTCCCACAAGTGCCCTTTTTCCAATGGTACTATAATTCATATTCATATCCCGTTATTCCCTCTTTTGGTCTATCTACATTCCAGGAAATTCATATGCTCCGCGGACGGAGCAAAAAGTGGTGCCTTCTTGACCTTTCCACCGATGTTCTAATATAACCCTCCGATTCTATGGTTCTCCCTGGCTAGCCGCTGCATGAGTGTTAGCTCACGCTCAAAACTCTTCCGACATGAGTCATAGTCGTTGCGCTACGGTCCATTTCCCGACTTCGCTTGCGCGATTTGCACTTCTCTTTGACTTAGGATTAGTCAGTTCTATTTTTTGATGGGGCGGGGAAGGGATATAACTCAGCGGTAGAGTATCACCTTGACGTGGTGGAAGTCATCAGTTCGAGCCTAATTATCCCTAAGCCCAATGTGAGTTTTTCTAGTTGGATTTGCTCCTCCGCCGTCGTTCAATGAGAATGGATATGCTCTATTGGCAGAGTTTTAGGCGGCAAGAGACTTTAGGGCTTGTTGGAGCTTCTGAGCGTAACAAATCGAAGCCGGAGATGGATCAAGGTAGCTTGCTTGCCAAGCCGATAGGAAAAGGGCGGAAGGATGGAACGTGCAAAGTAGATCGTACACCTGTCGTGATGAGTAGTTCTTGTCGACGATACCTTGAAAAAAGTCCTTTGTTGAGCCGGCTTTCTCCCCTGACAAAAGACTTTCCCTGGGGTTGGGACTCTTTGGACATGACTAGTTGCTTCGATTGCACTCATGTCAGCTCATAACTTCGCTTCTCGATTGCTTTATCTTTCTAGTGATGCGGGAAGGGAATGACAATTAGACTCCTATAGCAGTTCGGGAGCATCGGCATCTATTTGGTAGAATATAATGACCTGATCTCTTTGCTTTCGATGGCTGCTCGGGGCTGGCCCATTTTGTACCAGAGAAGCCTGAAAAATTTTCAACTTCATTTTCAGTTTTGGAGTTCTCAACAACAAACACCTACCCCTCTATTAGAATAGAAATTAAAAAAATTGATTTGATTGTATAGTGTACACCCGTTATGTAGTGGTGGATAATGTAATGATTTGGTCAGTATTTTGAGAATCGATGCTTTATTTTGCGTGTTGTCTATTCCAGAAGCTCAGTAATAATTATTTTGACTTTCTTGCAAAATTTAAAGTCAAACGGATATCATTTGGTTCACTTTGGAAAAAGGTTTCATTTTAGAAATCCCAGTATTTAATTATTTGGATTAATTGCTTGTTTTGGAAAACGTGCATTGATTGGCCACTTGAAGATTTTGTTAGATTTGTAATTTTATTTATGAGTGGACTAAACAGGTTCTTGAGGATATGTTGTGGGCTTGTATGGTTTACTTTGGTGGTCATTGTGATCATTTCTAGTCTTTGGCAGAGTTTACTTACAATGATAGTTACCGTTCGAGCATTAAGATGGCGCTATTTGAGGCATTTTATAGTATGAGATGTCATTCAATGGTTGTTGATTTAATGCGTTCGAGGTTAGGCCTTGGAGTAGAGACTTGTTGAGGAATTTTTTTCGACAAAATCAAATTGATTCAATAGAGGCTTCTCACGGCTCAGAGTAGGCAAAAACGTTATAAGTATCAGAAGGTCCTTGATTTGGAGTTCATGATGGGCATGTGGTTTTTTGTTGAAGGTTTCAACCATAAAGGATGTGATCTAAAGAGATAGTTTCAGTGAAAGTTCAATAGAGGTATCTTCCGGTTGAGAAGGCTAATTGGGAGGCTGAGTAGGGCATGCGAAGTAAATATCTCCAATTTTTTTTATTGTTCAAATATCTTCTTTCACTTACGTTCAAGAACGAATGTGTGTTTAAGTGGTGGATGATGTAATGATTTGGTTTGTCTTTTGAGAACTGATGATTTATTTTGCGTGTTGTCTATTCCAGAAGCTCCGTAATAATTATTTTGACTTGCTTGCAAAATTTAAAGTCAAACGGATATCATGTGGTTCACTTTAGAAAAAGGTTTCATTTTAGAAATCTCAGTATTTAATTATTTAGATTAATTGCTTGTTTTGGAAAACATGCATTGATTGGTCACTTGAAGATTTCGTTAGATTTGTAATTTTATTTATGATCTATAGAAAGTGCAGAACGAATTTTAGAGTTCGTTTGGTTGGATACTACCAATTAAGTCGATTTTAATATTTAATATGTGTATTCATAATGAAAAGATGGTAACGAAAAGAAATAAGACTCGGGTTGGAAATTTGTTGATTCCGTTAGCTTCGTATGATCATTTATGGTGAAGATGGATGGCATGGTTCCCGAGGCAATCGGGTGAGTTTCAGATCAAATTCAGTAAAGTTGAAAGTTCTTAAGTTAAGAAAATGAGAAAGTTTGACCAAAGTCACCATCGATGGTAAATGAGTCTGTGTCGGAGTTTCATCGATTCTATTAGGTCCGATATACGATTTATGACTTAGTCGAGTAGTTGGTTCGCAACTCAAGGGGTTTAAGAAGGTTTTGGACATTTTGTCACAAATGTTGAAATTTTAAGAAAGTTAGAGTGTTTTTGTGTAAAAGAGCGCCTTAACAATGCTGGATTAGTATTTTAAGTGTGTGAGCACGTTTGTAGCATTGTTTATACTCAGGTTGCATATTTGATTGTGTCCAGGGGGTTCCGAATGAGTTTCGGCTATTAAATCGACGTTAGAAGAAGTTTGGGAGTTGCTAGTTCTAGTGTGGCCGCAATTGCGGGGTTAAGCAGGTTGGGTGATACCATATTTGCAGTTGGGTGATCGCATTTGCCGATGCCGCTTTTGCGTTGTCTAGGCCACATTTGCGGTACTTCATCGCATTTGCTATTTCCGCAATTGCGGCGAGACCTGTATCTTTTATAGAGATTTTTCTCAATCTGAAAGTCATTTCCCATTTTCATATCTTGCGTTCAAGAGGTCGATTTTGGGAGATTCCAATGGAAATATTCACGTCGTTACTCGGGGGTAAGTTTCTAGCAATAAATTTGGTATCTCCTCGTGATTTCATATGTTATTTAGTGTTTTCATCCAAGAAAGTAGCTTAGAAATTAGGGTTTTTCCACGAAAATGGTTTTTCAAGTAAAATGTGAAATTGAACATCGATTCGAGGTCGGATTTTGAATATTTCTTTAGATTATCAACGTTTAGGTGTGGGTAAGCAAAAATTTCAATAAAATTGCAGTTTTAACCTTGGGTTCGGGTTTGACTATTTGGGGTTCATTTTTGAGTTCCAGATAAAGTATAGCAATATGGGTATTAGTAGACTCGTATACCCATGTCGATCACATAATTGATAGATTTGGATTGAGTTGAGATTTATTGGAAATGAAAGGTGGTTGCTTGATGGGTTTGTGGCACGTTGCTCGGTTCTGAGGTAGGTTATGATTTATATTTTTAGACTCTGATTGAAAATGCGTGTATAATATATAAATATTTGATGGGGTATGCATGTGAGACATCGAGTGTTGGAGGTAGTGTTAAATCTACTGATTTGGTATGATTGTTGCTTATGTGGGTTATGATAGCCATGTTTGAATCATACTTATGATTGTAGAATTGTTTCACCTTCATCATTCTAGATCTCGTTAAATTCATGGAAGAGGAATCATTTTCGAAATTTAGTTGATATTATATAATGGTATAACACTCACTTACCATTTTCATACTCTTTTGATATTATTGGTATATGATACCATGTATGCTGAATTCATTCATTCATACATACATACATACATACATACTTGTTGAAGTGAGTCACTGATTGAGTACGAGATGGTCCCACGAGACCGGAAAAAATGTAAGAGTGATGCTTTTGTAGCCTGAGGGGAAATGCTTCCGGGTGATATGATATGATATGACTCTCACACTCTGAGGGAAAACGGTTCTAGATGATGGTGGGTGGTATATGAACCTCGCGAGTTCTCCATGGGTCATGATTAGACGGAATGACCGCTAGCATGTGTGTACCGTGTTTATATTGGACAAATGCATTGCATTCATTCTACATTTCTAAATGATCTAATTCTCTACATGTCTATTTGTTGTACTACATGAATCACGACTGGTTTACCGTAACTTTAAAGGGATAATGTTATATTGTATATGAGGTAGGTTAGTCTTTATATTATATATGTGTCGTCTCTTCATGTTCGGCCTATGATACTTACGGGGTACTAGTGTTTTGTACTCATACTACACTTGCTGCACTCTTTGATGGTGCAGATTCAACCCAAGGTATGAGTTCGTCTGGCAGAGCATTGTAGCTTGTTTTCAGCAGTCTGGAGTTGTGGTGAGCTACTTGACTGTTCCATGGCCCACATTAATTCTTTGAAGCATCCTTGTTGTTGTGTTTAGACAAAAAGTTGGGCACCTGTAGACATTATTACTCAGTCTCGGCCTATCAGTTCTCTCTTTCTTATTCAATCAGCAATCTAATTTCCTAGGTTTGGAAATAAGCACCAACTCAGAAGAAAGATACAGATGGTATCTCATGGTAATAAAGTCATATATGAAAATAACCATAAACAACAAAAGGAAAAGAATACAGAAGGTGCAATAAGCACCACTGATTAATGAATAAGCAAAGAACTAACAAGTGCCCAGTAAAGTTTCCTCAACAGATGCACTTTTCTGTATATATTTTCAAATTTTACATGTTTACATGAGAGGAAGAATAAAGTATAAAAAGTGACACTCTTTGAGAGCCTTTTAAATTAGAGCAAGTACAACATAAAAGGGAAAATTATAATGAAAAGTCAATCTTTGAACTCTTGGTGAAGAGCCTCTGCAGACAAAGACTATGACTGCTCTATTAACTTTTGAGTCAACCTAAACATCAACATATAGAATTCCATCTGATTAACAGCCCCATCGGCATTAAAGTTACCTTCTTTAAGTGTACTTCAAAATGTTCATTTATGTGAAGAGAGTTATGAGAATACACAAATACTCCTCTATAACGACTCGTTACGTCATTTTGGGTATTTTACCTATTTTTCCTTAAATGACCCTTCTCCTACTTTGTTATGGAATATTTATTCATGTGAAATAAGGATAATTCCTCAAATATAGGCAGGGTCGTCCCTGGGCAGTCAAGGCGGCGGCGCCGCCCATAGCCTAGTGGTTGAGGGATCCCTTCAAAAGTCATCCCTAGTGAGAGGTCGCGTGTTTGAATCCTATGAGCAATGAAAGACTTTTTTTTTTAAAACACAAAAAACAAGCCCCCTTCCCCCTTTAAAAAAATTTGGGCCCAAGTTCCAAATCCCCAACCGACGGCCCACCTCCCTCTTTAAACAAAAAAACACCCTCTTTAAACAAAAAAACAAATATCTATTGGGTTTTCAAGTCCCCAACCCAATCAATCGGCCCGACAGCCCCCTCCCTCTTTAAACAAAAAAACAGGCCCCCTCACTCTTTAAAAACACCACAAATACAATCCAAAAAAAGTTCCCCCATTAATTATTGTAGAAATCTCAAGTTCCAAGTAAAGATCTTTTTGGTAAGTTATTATTTTGAGAATTATTTTGCTCTAATTCACCAATAACATGGATTGATTGCATCAATGTTTATTCCATTTTGCTTAGGGTTTCAAATTTCTCAAATCTCAATATTATATTTAATTTAGGGTTCTCAATATTACATTAAATTAATTGTATTAGCTTTAGGTTTTACATTACTTTTACCGGTAATTTATGTAATAGATGACTTGTATTTTACATGATTACATTAAATTTGGTTTGTCTTCTTGTTTCAATAGGAGAATTACAAATGCCTCCTACCCGAAAATACCCGTTTGGACATGAAAAACGTAAAAAAAAAAAAAAAGACATGGAGAAGAGTTCATCAAGTCTCAAAGAGGGGCATTAGATAGATTTGTCGGTTTTAGCTAATGAAGAACAAAATGAAGGTGGTGAATTACATGAAGGCTTGACATTTGAAAATGATGTGGATGAACATGTGAATGAAATTGAGGACAATCAAAGTGGCGATGGTTTAATCATAGAAAATGTCGATAATGTTGGTGAAGCTCATGACGATGATGGTGGTGATGGTGATGGAGATGAAATTATCCACTCTGAATCTGATGGTGTGAATGAAGAACCAAATACATCAATTCCACTTGACATCTTTGATCCAAGAAATTGGGATGATTTAGATCTTAGGTGGAAGGATCAATTAGTGGAAAAGGGTCCTATAAGAGATGTATTAATCGAAAAAGGTCCAAACGATGTATCAAAGAGACGTTTCTCTTCAGAATTCTATACCCGAATTTTACCAAATCGCCAAAAATACCATAGAGATTGGTTGGTTTATTTAAAAGCACTTGACAAAGTATTTTGTTTTTGTTGCAAGTTGTTTAAAAAGAGCCCTCAACAAAGTCAATTGGCAAATGAGGGATATTGTGATTGGGGGCATCTTGGTAGTAGACTTAAAGAGTATGAAACAAGTATTGAACATGTAAAAAACTACACAAGTTGGATTGCGTTGCGTATCCGATTAGAGAGGGTAAAACAATTGATCATGCCGTGCAAGATCAAATCAAGAAAGCAAAAGTGCATTGGAGGTTGGTATTACATCGATTAATTTCAGTTGTGAAATTTTTGGCTAAATAAACCTTGGCATTTCGTGGTAGTAATGCGAAAGTATATGAAGATAGCAATGGAAATTTTATGTATGTGATTGAGATGATTGCTGAATGGAATCCATTTATGAAGGAGCATCTTGAAAGTAAGGTACATCATCATTATCTTAGTCCTAAAATTCAAAATGAATTGACATGTTTGTTAGCTTCTGAAATCAAAAGTTCTATTGTTAAAAAGATTAAAGAAGCTAAATTCTTTTCTTTGATACTTGATTGCACTCCTGATATTAGTAACCAAGAGCAAATGTCTTTGGTTATAAGATGCGTTGATGTTTTTGTAACTCCAATAAAAGTCGAAGAACTTTTTTAGGATTTATAAAAGTTAATGATACATCTGGAAAAGGATTGTTTGATGAGTTGCAACATGATGTTTTGATCAATAATTTTTTTTAATATTAATTAATTAGTTAATTTTAATTTTTCATGTGAATAAAAATGACCTCTTTTTATTTCTCGCACCGGGCCCTTAAAAATATAGGAACGACCCTGAATATAGGTCAGTGTTTTCAAAGGCGTTTTTGGGGTGAGTACTAGGGCAGGCGTACCAAAAATGCTCCGTGACGTTAATGAAATGCGGAGATCCATAGGGCATACGCGATAGAATTTGAGGCGTAAGCCTCGGACGTAAAAGTGTATGCCCCGGGCGTTAAATTCATTTTTTGTTGTTTAAAATGTACACATTTTTGTCATAGATTATGTTTTTATTATTGGTGTAATGATATTTATACTTTATATTAAGAATCCCACATCGGATATGGAATGAGAACATGGATTCCTTAAAGAATTTTCTTGAAATTCGTTGGTACTGTCGGTCTTCCAAGCAATTGTACACACTTGAACTTCCTTTCTCGTTAAGAGCCCATAGAGCCTTCTTAACTCTGCAATATTTCCATGCCAATCTTAAGAACACTTAAATTGCAATCTAAATTCACTAAAATTGGCAAATGAAAATGACGAGCAGAGCAAAATAAATATTGATAAAAATCATCCAGATGAGTAATAACCTTGGCAGATTCAATTAGCTTCGTCCTCTCCTAGGTCTCTAGGTTTCTCCTCATTAATCTCAGGTTGTCGACATCTTTGAAATTCTCATAATCCTCAAGCTATCAAATTAATGTAACTGAAGTACAACTTGCAATGATCATTTTGGGCTGCAACATAACCTATATCAATGTTTTAAGAGGCGGTAGGGCGCAACGAGAGTCGATTTACGCAGCATGGAGACGTAAGCCCCAAAACACCAGGTGTAAGTCCCATGGATCTTCGGAGTGTAAGACTCATATATCTTTAATTTTATTACTAAGAAAATAAGTAAAAATAAAATATTAATTAAAATTCTGAAAATAAATCACCAATAATATAGAAAATATTATTATAATTATTATTTGAAAAAGGTAACAACACAAAAAATGATAATAGCCGAGAAAATTTTTAAAATGAAATTATCATCCACTTCATTATTGATCTCCACATCTAATAGTCCTACCCACCCTCAACTAATATTTGCACTGATTTTGTCTCAGGAACATAGTGCTATGGAATCTCTATTCTATCAATTTTATCTAACAAAAACTATTTATGACAGTGTTATTTTCTATGAGAGTTTCTTTATTTATTTATATATTTGAGGAAAAATCACTACAACGTGAAAACATGCTCTTGTAGTGTGAGGATTGTCCAAGTCCACATAAGGAGTCCATGTTCCCATTTCATATCCGATGTGAGACTCTTAACACTCCCCACGCTCAAATCTTGTTAACTGAAGCGTGTATAATATAATTTGGAGGTCCAACATCGGTGAACAAAAAATTGGAATGAGTCTGACTCTAATACCATGTAAAGAGTGGATCTTGGGTCTAACTCAACCCCAAAAGCTAGCTTGTAGGGTGAGGATTGTCCAAGTCCATATAAGAAGTTCATGTTCTCATTCCATATCTGATGTGTGACTCTTAACACCAACGAATTTCAAGAAAATTTTTGGTCTTCCGTTGAAGAATTTTGTAGCAAAGGAAGAAAAATAGGTTTCTTTGTGATGGCAGATAGTCTAATGAAAACAACATAAATTGGATTTTCTTATGTTTATTTCTTAAAAGTTTAGGCACTGAAAGTAGCATTGTAACTACCAAATTGGCCTTCGTAGAGTTAATAGTATGTTATTTTATTTGATTTCCGTTAGTAAATGGACCAAAAACAACACGTTGCTCAATGAAAGGTTAAATATGCGTATTCGCTTATTACATGAACTAAAATATGAATACTGCAATAAAACAGGGGAAAATGCTATTTTCTCTTTCAAAAAATAACTTTAATAATACCAAACACGTAAGAAAATAAAAGAAAATGTAACTGAACTCTAAGGTTTTCTGTTATGACGAGACTTCAAAGTGAAATGGATCAACTCAAGAAACACGGCGAAGAGAAATTGAATTGCAAAAATCAAAATGGAGCCAGCAACTTCTCCTTATGATTAGAGATTAAGATGGGTGTAAAAAACTTTTAGGGCATTTGGTTGCTAAATCATATAAATTTATGAAACATTGTTATATATAGTTTGAGGGAATTAGTTAATCATGGAATTTAATATAAGTGCTCGTACAAAAAGAGAATTAAACCAAATAGTAGGATAAGGAAAGTACATAATTTAACTTATCCCATAAAAATCAGTTACACACTTAAATTTTACGAATATTTCTTTACCTTCCTTATCTTTTTTGAGGTGAAACCATTACCTACCTCCTTAGGTGATAACGTGACGTAGAATGAAAAATATTATTGATTAAAGTGATACATGTCATTTTCTAATTGGACACTCAAATAATTGCATTTTTTTATGTTGAACCTTCTGGAAAATGTCAAATTGGTTCCTTCTTTCTACTAATTGCCTGTTGTTGATCTTCTCCTTAATAAGAAAATTAATGGCGCATGCTTGCACGGGAATGATTTACATCCAATATATATCGTCTGCCTAAAATCATATTTACTAAAATTATCTCAAAAGATCTAGGATGTCTTAGCCGCTCTACACAATCTCTCGATAATTGGACCCAGACTTTTCTCTTCTTCTTTTTTTTTTTAAAAAGAAAATTTGCTATTATTGTTTATATTTTAGAACCAAGCATCATGAAGACAGTTGACATAAAACCAAACATCATGAAGATACTTGACTTTGCCTCAATGAAATTAAATCCAAGTTAGAAAATATTGTTAAGCTATTTCAATTCATTTCATTTAGAACCAAACACCATGAAGATACTTGACTTTGCCTTAATGAAATCAAAGTTAGAAAAGATTGTTAAGCTATTTCAATTCATTCATTCAAAAACCAAACACTATAAAGATACTTGATTTTGCCTCAATGAAAGGGCAGCCCGGTACACTAAGTTCTCGCTACGCGCGGGATCCGCGGAAGGGTCTTGACCACAAGGGTCTATCGTATGCAGTCTTACTTTGCCTCCATGAAATCAAATAAAAATTAGAAAAGATTGTTAAGCTAATGCAATAGTCATTATTCTAGAAAGACACGATTGCCTGTCAAAATGACAAGGAGAATTACAATCCAATTGTTGCTGATTTCTGAATGCTCCTTCACACGATCAAAATCCATCTCTTCTAATTGCTCTTGTGACAAAATTGGATATTTCAATCACAATATAGGCATCTCCAAAGTTTGTAAAACATCTTTGAACTCAAACTCTCTTGTTTCTCTGTTGAAGCGCTCCACTAGTTTGTACCTGACATCATTCAAGTAAAAAGATTGTGCAGTGTCCAAAAGCCATTTTGCCTCCGAGTCAGTGAGCTTGCTAGTAAAGACAATGTCCCCTCGAACAAGAACGAGATCCTTGCTTTCAGCAAATTCAGTGTAGTAAGTAACTGTGAAGTATGGAGCAGCTTGAGTTCCTCTTGCCTTGTAATCTTCAAGGCCTGTTATTAGTATGTGTGGCGCCTGCACTGCATGAAGATTCAATGAATAGTGATGAAATGACTGCAGGTGATAAAGGGCATTTTGATGTTTACAAAGCACTTAAACTGATTTAACACAGGAAAATGGCCACTAAATTATAAGCATAAATTAATTTGATTTATGCAGATTCACAAGAAAAGTACAGGTTCAGTTGGTGAGAACAAATATTCAGTGAAATTCTTCTTCTTCGTCACAACTACTTGTTTGCTTCTGTTTTGGAATGGGGAGGCGAGGTGGGCGGTTGATCTAAAAGAACAGCTTAAAGTTTAAGAAGAAAAAAATATGATATTCACAGGTATCTAAAGGAATGCTAGCTAACGAACTAAATACATGTACAACTCGAGCCATTTATGTTCAGCTGGCATAAAGGTTAGAAAACTAGGTGCAGTCCTACGCACTTCAATAGTACATGTTTTCTATTTCCTTTCTAAAGTATATTTATGTAGAAATGATATTGTTTAATTTTGATGACTTGAAACTTGAACAGGTAATTTATACTTGGTACAAATTTGTCAAATATTTTGGAGTGCACCCAAAAGTATGGACCTGAAATCGGATGGAGGGGTACTAATCTATAAAGAATTGTGTACAAGCAGTACTGAGAAAATAACAAAATATCATCAAGTTTTCTTTTGATATGGAATAACAATATATCATCAAATGCAGTCTTCAAAAAGCACAGGGTCTTTTACCTTTAAAGAAGCCTCAGAAAAGACTAGAGATTCCCTACGTGGGTAAACCAGCCAAGGAACAGATAACAAAAACATGAAGAGAAGTTTCTTTTCAAAAGTAGACAGGATAAGTGATCAAAATCCATAACAAGAAAATAAAAGCAAACAAGGGATGATTAAAAGTAATCAACTTGACTGAGACTTGTCAAAAACACTAGCTGAAGTTACCCCGTGCTAAGCACGGGCCCAAACTCAAATGAAGAAATCAATGTAAATCAAGTTAAGTCTGCATATTTAGGTAGTGATTGAATCAACAAATTAAAAGAATCTTGTACACTTATAAATTGCAGTTTAAAGTAACATGCATGCCAACATAAACAACTACAATAAGAAGACACAAAGAAGTAACATATATATTTGAATATAACATGTAAACTAAAAGACAGATTAAAGTTTTTACGACCTTAATTTATAGGGATTCAGTTATTTTAAAAATTAACATTTTAATGACTTAATTCTAGAGTAAGTTGAACGAAAATCTGAAACATTCATTTCCTCCCATTCTTTCTTTACGAACAATTAATACAATATTAACACAAGTCTTAAGGCATATATGTGCACATTTGATATGAGTCTCTTATCCTTTAGCTATACAAGTTTAAGGGGGATAAAGTAAAACATATAGGGTAAATTTACTGATTAGCATAGTCTTTCAAGGAAGATTGTGAAAGACACCAATAAATTATTGATAGCAATTAGTTCATAAGTTTCATCTTTTTAATTTTTAATCTATAAAATTATTTGTTGTTTCATGTATCTTACTACTTTTGCTTGCTACATAATCAATATGTCTTTCCCTCCTCCGTCCTCTCTCTAAAAAATAAAACTCAAGTGAATTATTACAAGACACATTTAAAACGAAAGAAGTTATCCAAAATAATTAGTAATCATCAGTATGCTAACAATAAGACTATATGTAAATTAGGTACAATAAGACTATATGTAAATTAGGTAACATGCAAATACATGAAAACAAAATTGTTGATAAGAAAACAAGTGAATATAAAAAGAGCAAAAAGGCAAGAAACTCAGTTTTTATTTTGTTAATCAGAAAAACAGCAAGGTAGTAGTGGAAGTGCAGAGCCTATGTTGCTCGGACTCTTCACTTTTCGTGCTGCACCCGTGTCGACACGACATGAGTGTAGGTCTGGGTGTTGCATCGGACTGGATATAGTGAATCGATTTTGGGTACTTTGACCAAAATTAACAGAGAAATTCGGGACAGATACAATTATTTTTGTGATCAAAACAAAAGCTAAGGTGAAATTGAAGAAAATGGAATGCCTTTTATATAGAAATTTCTATGTTAGTCCTTTTCCTTATATCTCTGGGATTCTCCTCTTGACCAATATTTTCTCTTCGGAATACCTTGTAAGTTTTCCACATAATGTCTCATAATTTAGAAAATATAACTCCCACCCGTATCAGACACCCGCACTCGAGTCCTGGTGACTTAGTCAAGAGCTAAATAATGAGGTGAGGGACACGGCCCACATGAGGAAGCACAACTGTTGGGGGAGGGAATTGATTGTCTAAGAGAATGTTGATGACATAGGCAAATGGCTAAATTAATCAATGCACCAAACCTGTGATGCTTGACCGTTGACTTCTAAACTATGTTGCTAGGACTCTTTAAAAATATTGCCACACCCGTGTCGGATCCTCCAAAATACACTACTTTTGGAGGATCCTACACGCACTCGGAAGCATTTTTGAAGAGTCCAAGCAACATAGCTTTTAAATGTAAATAAAGGATACGAGGTCAGATTGAAGGAAAAAAAGGATCTTTCAAGTTATATTGGCATCGATGCCCGACATAACAACAACAAGTCTAAAGTTGCGGATTCTTCCATCATATAATACGGGGATGGTAGACCATTAAGTATTATGGTTCCTTACTATGAATTATAATCTCAATAACAAGCTCATCCTACAATGAACCTAAAAAAGATGGAAGGCATTTTTCTTTTCTGAGGATAAATAAAGCTACTGGCAGTGATAGCATCGGCACTAGAGAAAGAGAACTCTGAGAAGTAGTTTTTTGATAAAGACTCTTACATATAGTGTCTACATCATGGTAGTAGGTTTTTTACAATGCAAATCAACAAAGATTGTTAAAGGATAGAAGGAGCAAGAAGAGTCTGACCTTGCACAAACATCGTTGTATAACCACTTCCCTTCCACAGCGGAATCACAAAATATCGGCTACACAGGAAAACAGAAGTAGAATGTCAAAGATAATGAAGGAAGAGCGCACTAAACAGAGCAACTAATTAGAGTCCGAGAAAACAAATGACGAGGATGAAGCAGCACATTTACCAACTTGAAGCTCTTTGCTCCAAGAGCTTATATAACTTAGCTTTCATTGATGCTGCAATGTGCCCTCTTCCCAAGTGATACTGAGATGGCATAATGATGCAACAAAAGGTAAAAAGAGGGAGAAAGAACAGATCATTCAAGTAATCATTAACACTTTCGGAAAGCAAAAGTTGTGGAATCAAACAGCACGTTGTGGCATATACTGCAGACCATGATCAGATGTACAAAATATATACAACTTAATAAATAAGCAGATGTAAAGGTACATGGCTGATCCTAGCTAAAAATAATTGTATGGATCGTGTAAACACACATAATAGTTATTTTCTCTAAACTTCATAGAAAATTTTCCAAGTCTAACAAGCATTTCAGGAGGCAAATCCTTTTGTGGGCGAGCAGCTTCCAAAAGAAAAGATGAGAAGGTAATCCATGACTCACGTGTCTCTGAAGAATTATATTTTAGAATCTAATGGATTAAAAACACTAAGTTCCACAAGCAAATCTGCTGAAGGGGTAAATTTAGACCAAAGATCAAAAGGATTCATGGGGTTCTCTAATCCTCCCAGCAAATCGTAATCCCATTTGAAGCAAAATGATATTTATAGTAGTCATCTACAAAAATATTAATGCAATCATAAAACATGCATGTGTAGGTAAGTTTAGAAAACCAGACAGCGTATATTTTTGGCTACATGAATTACTTTTACAAGTTTATCATAAAGATCAGATAGACCTTATATGACTTCAATTTCTAGTGGAGTAAGAGAATCAAGCTAACCTGCTCATTTCAATGACAAAAGCTTAGTCTATTTGTCAATTGTTCATCATATTGAGTGACTAGTGTAATTTACAACTGTCCAAAATAAGAACTCAAGGCTGAAAACTATCACAAGAAAGCCAACAATGCATTTGAAAACTATCAAAATAAAAAAAAGGATGAAATATTACATCATCCCAAATGTCAGTTAGCTCTTCAGCTGATTTGTCCTTCGCCCTCTCCATGTCGATGATAGAGTCCAAGGACTTTTGCTTCAAGGGGTTGAAGCCAGAGGCAAATTTTGAGGTCCTAATGGAACCAAGCGAACTCCATTTGAAGAAATCACTAGGAATAGCATTTTGTGGTGACTTGTCAACAAGCTGCTGCAGAGTTGAGCTTCTGAATGGTTGTTTTGAAACCATACAGAAAGACGAAGAACCATTTCTATAGCAAGCAACGACAGAAGAGAGTATTCTCTTTGATACACTACTTGATAAATGGTGCATCATGATTATCTGCAATAACACTGAAAATCGCAGACATCAACATCTCATCTTACGCATAGACAAAACCTAAGGATAGAACATGTACATTGAGTCATTGATACAATCATTCACAAATAGACTGCACATATGAACATGAAACTGTGCAATGTCCCCAATGCACGCAAATATAAGGTCAAGCGACCCATAAAATAATCCTAAAGACCTATATTCCCCATCCCACGCTTAAAACTGTGCAACGTCCCCAACACAAATACATAACATGTGAGGTGAAAAGGAACCCCCCTCAAACATTTGGGGTCTCCACCACAGAAGGTGGAGAATCTGAACCAGCAGTGACAACAACATCAATAGTAAAATCATGTGAAATTAAACCTGTGCAATTACATTCGAGCTAAACACTTGTAATCCTGATTTCTTTGGCAACTTAAAGGTCCTGAAGTGTACTTAAAACTTAGGCCACACCACCCCTTAAACAGAATCATTTATGACACCCCTCATGCTGTGCACAATAATTCTTTGAATCTTCTGTTACCTACATCCATATCTGATTAGCAAAATATACATGTTTAACTATTGTTAGCTACTGCCTCATCCCACAGTTACACCTAAAAAACTACCCATAAGTCTTTGGTTACTCAGACTTCAACAAATCGGCCAAATGTCAGTGTGGAAAATTATCAAACAACTTGTGAGCACAGATAACAGGTGCATTGAGCGATAAAGAACTGAGGTTTTACTCTCCCAAATATTTTGGAATTATAATTCATAGGCCAAACAGAGACAATCACAACTAATAAATACGCACAACTTCAGAATAATTAGAATTTCGCATTCAATTCACAAGGGCGAGGGCCTGGGGGGGTTTAGGACGGGTCACGAGAGAGAGAGAAAAAAGAAAGACCAAACTTACCTGAAGGCGATGGCCAGAAATCAGCAGAGTGTAGTGGTGTTGGAGGGAAATGAATTGGGTGTTTGATCGAATGGCTGTGCAAAAGTAACCAACTGAATTAGGAATTTAATCAATTTTATTATTATTTGACTAAATATTTTGTGCTGCTCCACCCATCAAATTCACCTGCAGGACTTAAAATTAGCTCGTAAGTGTTGGGGTGTTCACCGTTTGGTTATAAAGTGATCCAAACTAGGTATGACAACGGATCGGATCTGGATCGGATCCTACTAGATTCAGATCCAGATTCATTTTTCATATCTGAATCCAAATATAGATTTATCGGGTCCATAAAAATCATATCCGAATCCATTAGATCCGCCGGGTCCATGAATCGGATCTGGATCCACATGTAAAAAAAATTGTCTTGCTAAAAATGTAATCTTACTAAGAATTTTTTTTTGAACTGACAAATGATTTTTACTTAGCTAACAGTTTACTGTGTTTTAATTTTGAAATGTTCATATGAGATATTTTGTTCGTTGTCTCGTTTTGATTGTGAGCTATTAATTGAAAATGTTGGACAATGACAATAGTTGTGAAAAATGCTGACTAGTATTTTCACAATGCAGAATTTGCATGTGCTTGGAATCTTCACAAATGAAGTGAATATAATTTTAACTACTTGTCTATGGAGATGTTAGTAATTCACTAATATAACATTGATTTTATTATCGAAGTTACCTCTTTATTTTTTGGTTTTTGAGTTAACGCGGGGATAAATTAAACATGTTTTGAGAATTAAACTTGCAAGGATGTGCTTAGCAATTTTAAGAAAATACTTATAAAATTACATTCTAGGTTATGAATATATTTAATAAAAAACGGATTCACGGGTCGGATCTAGACCGGATACGGATCTCAAATACAAGATTCAAATCCAGATCCGATCCGTCAGAAACGGATCCGAGTCCGATCCCGATCCGTCGGGTCCAAATTTTGAAGATCCATATCTTATAAAACGGATCTGGATCCACCGGATCCGGACCGGGTCCAGGATCCACTGCCATCTCTAATCCAAACCCAAAACCAAATCAAATCAAATCGATTTAATAAATCAATACTATTTGATTGAGTTAGGTTGGATTGGGTTTTAAATTTTTAAAAATCGATAACATTTTATTTGGTTTAGTTTTATTAAAACAAAATTAAAAAAATAACATTTAGTTTGGTTTTATTAAAACAAAATTGAAAAAAAAAATCAAACCAAACTAATAAATTTTATATACAAATTTTTATAATAATATGTATACAATATATTGATTTAAATATATAATTCCAAATACTTTGTATACTTCTTCATCAAAAATTTGTTTATCTCTAATAGGCTAATGAACTTACACCTTAACTAAATTATTTTTTAAAAGAAAGCCATGAATCCAAACTCGTTTATCCAAAGAAACAATTCTGAAGTTTACCTACAATTTTTTTATATTTCTTATAAACTCTATTCATTTGATTAAAATTTATAAGTCCTAAGACATTTTTGTTGGATATGTAAAGCACGTACGATAATAGTAAATAACTATTACAGTGATCGAAAGGATAAACAACAAAGATTACAACAACAAGTTGTCAATCTCTTGATCTTGAATTGGAACTCCAAATCTGGATCTTGTATTCAGAAATACAAGAACATGAACTGCTACACTTGTGGCTTGTAGAACCGCTGAGAATCCGAACGGTTAGAGTCCGTTGAGAATCAAGTTCACACCTGAAACACTTAGCAACCAATTAGATAATCACAACACCACCGACTGAGTCGAGAGATGACTCTCTGTCTTTAAGATAAGATTACCCCCGTATATAGGCTTTTACGAAAGTGTGGACAATAGTCTCCGAAGATGAAACAATAAACTATCAAATGTGCAAAGCCTACACAAATGATCCCAGCGAAGAACACGAATAATGAAGATTGCTAAGAGAAGGATTGCTTATCAGAAAAACTGATCTCTTTGTGGTGTTGTTAACTTGCAAGTATGTTCACTTGTTCATTTATGTTCTTCTATAGAATTGAGCCAAAGGCCTCAATTTATAGGTGTGCAAGATGGCCTTTCAAATGCCCCATAATGGCATTCAATTGCCATGTAATGGATGACATTTAACCCCCAAGTAATGCAGCAACATAATGGTCCAAGTAATGACCATTATTGGGTGGATTCAATGCCATTGAAACCATCTCAACAGCCAAACCTTAGGGATTCCATCGAGCAGTCACTGCCAATGAAGCGACGCGGCGCTAATTAAGCCAGAAACTCACGATGCTCACTGCCAATTAGGCGCCACGGCGCTCCGGCGCTCCGGCGCTCCGGCGCCGCGGCCCAGTCTGGGAGGCGTCGTGGCCCTTCTCGGCTCCGCGGCCTTTTTTCGACCCGTACCATCTTACATTTCGCACAATCCTTCCTTCGTTTACCAACATGGAACACTTGTTATTTAGCCAATAATCGTCCTTCATTCTATGTCTCAAACATTTCACTTACGTACCAATATCTCTTTCATTAACGAAATTTACGATACTTGGCACTAAGATTGCACGTGTGTGGAAACGATATTTCCGACGTGCGGGGCCCCAATTGTTCGAGTCATCAATAATGGGATAAACTTAATTCCACATTAGTAAATTTCCAACAATCCCCTCTTGAAAGAGATTTTGGCGCACACAAGGTGCCTACTTTCAGCAATCTTTCAATGAAAAGATATTGCATTAGGAGAGGTAGCTTCCGCTTTGAACCTTCCCTAGTTGAATACCATCGGACTTACTTACTGCGCGGTGAACGTGATGTCTTGAACCGTCAGTGTTTAATGTAAGCCAAGATAACGGTACCAACACAATACCTCCCATTTATTCGTTTTTTCTTATTGTTCTGTCCGTTGTGGCCGCGGACACACTTGGATTCTTAAGTGCGTTCATTTTAGGTAGCTTGTCCTCGCACTTAAATAGGTGATCTCCTACAAGGTATCCTGTTATACCCCACTTCACAAGTGTTAGGAATCATTAAAAGTTTTCCGTATTGTTTGGGTTTTAAGATCATTCCCCGAGATAGGCAGAACTCTTGATATTTGGGTAGTCCCTTAGTTAAATGGTCCGCTATATCCTTTAATTAGTAATCAAGAAAGTGACACCCATGATGATCAACTGCCATACGGTCTTATGTCTCCTACAGATCCGACAGATATGTCCAGGCGCCGTCATCCGTGCCCTTCCTGAAGCCGACCGACTAGCAACAATGTATAACTACCGAAGGCACGGGTTTCTTCCAATAAGGGACGTCCCCTAAGGAGTCGTGAAGTTACTCAACTTCTTTTCATGTTTTGTTTAAAGCGATAAACTCTGATTCCATCATGAATCGACCGATGCAATTTTGCTTAGAGGATTTTCCAAGACACCATACACATCTACTTGTGACTTTGGTGTTCTTCATATCTGATGTCCAGTTTGCATCACTGTGTTCTCCCAGAACCGCTGGACATCCAGAATACCATAATCCGTAGATAAGCAAATATTTCAGATATCGTCATATCCGAATTAACGCCTTCTATCGATCATTTCCAGAATCACGAGTGAACCTTAATTCAACTGATCTGCTTTGTAGGCCGATACCAGATCGGTTGTAGTGTGTACAATACATTGAACTACATGTAACCTGCGCATATCGCTCCTTGTATATGGGTACACCATGATTCCAATCAGTTCTATGATTCATATCCATCGGTGGCTTCAACGAAACTGTCAACTATCTCATAACTGAGTTTTGAGTTAGACTTGTCTATTAGATGTCTTAGAAATCCCAATTCCTAAGATGTCATCCGTGATACCCATATCTTTCATATCGAGACTTTTGTTTCAATATGACTTCCACTTTCATACTGTTGGTTTTTCCAACTATTGGCTTTCTAACTTCAGAGTCAATATTTCTGTTGTCAGATTCATTATTTCTGTTTTATCTGAAACTTTCAGGACCAAAATGTAAATATTTCAGGGACCAAAATTAAAGTTCAGGAACAAGCCCAACAATCCAACAAACCAACTATGATCCTCCCCTTCCAACTCTCTAGTTAGGAAAGCGGCATCAACATCCATGTCACGCAAGACTGCAATGGCCCTAGATGTTAAGCTATTCACAGGGGACCACATGTCCAAGTAGCCGAGGCCTTATACTCTTCAGTAGATCTATCTACTTTGTACTCACTTTTGAGTATCCACTTTTACAACCCAAATGTTCTTTTCCTGGAGGAAGGTTAACCATTACACAAGTATGATTCTATATGATGAAATCTATTTCTCTCTCTGTAGCTTCTTTCCAAAGTAGAGCTCCTGGAGATGACAATTCTTTGTTAATTGTCCATGGTTCATTCTCAACCATACAAGCTAGACGGCTTGGAATAAGTCTTTGTCCCCTCTTTGTTCCGTCTCGGTTCAACCTCTAGAATCCCAGAGTTTTATAGATCTGGAACATTTAGTTCAGGATAGTTAGCAACTTCCGAGTCCTGTAGCTCTGGAATGTCTAGTTCCAGAAAATCAGGCACTCGCGGGTTCTTATTAACCTCGAGCAATTACTTCTTTTTCCTTTCCAATGAAAGTTATCATCAAAGAATTCAGCATTCTTTGACACCAGGAGGCGATAAACACTACTGTTATTTATAGATCCCGTGGATATGCAATCTACAGTCTTAGGTCCAACTTGACTTGTTTCAGTATTCCAACCTCTACCAAGCCACCCCACATCACAACATTTGTAGGTGGGATCCTTTCCATGTTTCACATGAAGGGTTATCCTTATCCTTATGCGGAGTTCTGTAGAGAATTGCATTAGCGGTAACGATCGCCTTGCCCCACATATTTTGGGCGTACGGCTTTGCGCTTGGCTAAAACCGTTAGACTGAGGTGAGCAATAAGCAGTCATTTGATGAAAGATGTTTCACATTCTCCCCCTCTATCACTACGAATTCCTCAATCCATAGGCTTAGTTGATTTTCAACTTCTGCTTTGTAGCGTTTATCCGCTTCAACAACTTCATCTTTGTTTTTCAACAAACAAAGGATGCAATACGTTGTACCATCGTCAATGATGGTCACAAAGTACTTGTCTCCCCCATCTATTTTGTACAAACTTCAAATCACCAATGTAGGTGTGACAAAGTTCTAGAGGAGCGGTGCTTCTTTCGCTATTCCTTTGATGGAATGGAAAGGTGATTTTGCCTCTTCGCCTACCTCATATTCATTTTGAGGGTTTATGTCGACAGAAGGCAACAATCTCAAATTCGTTAGCTTTTGAATGACTTTCTATTTAACGTGTCTTAATCTATGATGGCATAGATGCACGGATTACAAATATATCATTCATTTAGCTACAGACATACTATACCATTCTTAGTTATTACAGACCTGTTGGACTAGTCTCAAACCAGCTTGACCAACATCGTCCCTAAGTTTGTGACATGTATCAACTTCTTTTAGAGTGAACCCATTCCCTAAAGTCCTATTGAGGACAACCTCTCCAACCCCTTATACTTTAGAGGTGGTGTTGCTTCACATGAACAACCTCTTGCCCGTGGTTAGGGCGTAACCGGATCATATATGATCTGGATACTCTGGCCCACTCCAGTTGCTTTGACAGACTGAGTGTCCAATTTCTTTTCTGCCTTTCTTTTGGCCTTCAGATCATTTAAGACCTGGAAACTCTAGCTCACCTCACTAGGTGTCCATTACTTTTCTGCCTTTCATTTGTCCTTCAGATTATTTAAGACCTGGAAACTCTGGCTCACCTCACTAGGTGTCCATTACTTTTCTGCCTTTCTTCTGGCCTTCAGATCATTTAAGACCTGGAAATTTTGGCCACTCCAGTCGCCTGTAGGCTTTGTACGACTGAGTGTCCAATATCATCCTATCAATGGAAGGATCTTCTGTCAGATAGGTGATAGGTTCAATGTCTTAAGATAAACCATTATCTCTTAGTCTTCTTCCCTTGTGATTGGTGCCCAGGAAAATCCATGGCGCTTACTTAAGAGTGGTAATAGTTTTGGCAAAGTCAGTGGATCTCTCTCTTTCGTATGTGCGAACATACTTTATACACTTTTAATAATTACACCCACAAGAATGAATCTTTTAAGTTTTGTTTACAATAGTCCAATCTTTAACCGGGAAGGAAGGAGATTCAATAAATGATTTTAGAGTGTAGGAAATATGAGTTTTTAATGAAAACACTTTCATATTTCCAGCCTTACTTTACACACATTTATTCAGATATTAACTAAACAGATTATAGATAAGGAAGGATAAATTAACTTAGACCTTTTGGATTCTGGCCCACTTCAGTTAGACTGAGTGTCCACATCATCCTTACCATAATTCAGATCCTTTGTCTGGAACAGATATAAGCCTTTTGTTACATGATAGAACATCACCTTCAGCCTTCTCTTGTCCCAGTTGACATCCTCAGCCTCTCGTAGGCGCTTGTTTCCACCACCCTCGGGAGCGGTGACACCAACTCATCCTTGATCTTTAGTCGTACTAGCATGACTATCAGCAGTATCTTGAAGCTCAACATCAGATCCAGAGATCCCACCTTTGACGAAAACAGATTTGTAACTGTTGTTAAAGAGAGAATCAAAACTAGGACCAGATTTGAAAGCACAGTTGTTGATAGAGACAGTGTTTGAACTGTTAACAAAACTGTCAACAAAACTGTTTTCAAGAAGAAAATCACATCCAGATTTGGGTCCATATCTGCTGGAAAACATCTTTCGAGCACTAATACAATCTTCTCTTAAAATTATTGGATATGTAAAGCACGTACGGGAATAGTAAATAACTATTACAGTGTTCGAAATGATAAACAACAAAGATTACAACAACAAGTTGTCAATCTCTTGATCTTGAATTGGAACTCAAAATCTGGATCTTGTATTCAGAAATACAAGAACATGAACTGCTACACTTGTGGCTTGTAGAACCGCTGAGAATCCGAACGGTTAGAGTCCGTTGAGAATCAAGTTCACACCTGAAACACTTAGGAACCAATTAGATAATCACAACACCACCGGCTGAGTCGGGAGATGGCTCTATGTATTTAAGACAAGATTACCCCCCGTATATAGGCTTTACGGAAGTGTGGACAATAGTCTCCGAAGATGAAACAACAAACTATCAAATGTGCAAAGCCTACACAAATGATCCCAGCGAAGAACACGAATAATGAAGATTGCTAAGAGAAGGATTGCTTATCAGAAAAACTGATCTCTTTGTGGTGTTGTTAACTTGCAAGTATGTTCACTAGTTCATTTTTGTTCTTCTATAGATATGAGCCAAATGTCTCAATTTATAGGTGTGCAAGATGGCCTTTCAAATGCCCCATAATGGCATTCAATTGCCATGTAATGGATGACATTTAACCCCTAAGTAATGCAACAACTTAATAATCTAAGTAATGACCATTATTGGGTAGATTCAATGCCATTGAAACCACCTCAACAGCTAAACCTTTGGGATTCCGTCGAGTAGTCACTGCCAATGAAGCGCCGCAGCTATGCCACATTAGCGTCGCGGCGCTAATTTAGCCAGAAACTCACGATGCTCACTGCCAATCAGGCGTCGCGGCACAGCAAGGGGGAGCCGCAGCGCTCCGGTGCCGCGTCCCAGTCCGGGAGGTGCCGCGACCCTTCTCGGCTCCGCGACCCTTCTCGGCTCCGCGACCCTTTTCCGACCCGTACCATCTTACACTTCGCACAATCCTTCATTCGTTTACCAACGTGGAACTCTTGTTATTTAGCCAATAACCGTCCATCATTCTATGTCTCAAACATTTCACTTACGTACCAATATCTCTTTCATTAACAAAATTTATGATACTTGGCACTAAGATTGCACGTGTGTGGAAAAGACATTTTCGACGTGCGGGGCCACAATTGTTCGAGTCATAAATAATGAAATAAACTTAATTCCACATTAGTAAATTTCCAATAATTTTTCATAATTAAAGAAAATTATAGACGCCAGAATAGAAGGGTAATAATGAATCATAAGTTGAAAAGGGATGAAAAATTCTTTCCTAATCATAGATAAAAATAAAAGAGAAAATACCATTAAGTTTCTTAAAAAACTAAAAACCAAACCAAACCAAACCGAATTAAATCGACTATAACCAAACCGCTGGTTATGCATTATATTTGATTTGGTTTGACTCTAATAATTTAAAAACTGACTAACTTGATTTGATTTTGATTTTGATTTTAACTAAAAACCTACCCAAATCGTACCATGAACACTCCTACTCGTAACTTTAGAAAATGATGTTAACTAAGGGTGTGTTTGGTATGACGAGAAAATGTTTCCCTATTTCTCTTGTTTGGTTGCACTAAATATCTTGACAAATGTTTTTCTAAAAAATTTGAGGAAAATTATTTTTCGGATCAATAACACACCAACGCATCTCTAACCCATCTCGCACTATTTACCCACCCCAACCCTATCTACCTCCACCCCTTCTCGCCCAAACCCACCTACCACCCCTGCCTACCCCACCTCCCACCCCAGCCTACCCCATCATAAGAAATTGCACTACGAATTCAAAAATCTCATCGTACTTTTCTAAATATATGCAAATGCTCTTAAAATGACATTTTCCACTTGTGTACCAAACACAAGAAAATAAATAGAAAAATCACTTATTTTTTCGAGAAAATATTTTATGTCATACCAAACACACCCTAAGACTAAAACAAAGTCTACTAGTCAACAACCAACAATGCGATTAGCTCCTAAACTCAAAAAGAACAAAATTTTAACTGACACTAAAATAAACATTACTCGTTAAAATTAATTAAATTAAATATACTAATACTGAAAAGGATATGAGAGTTGGGTCGGCTGCAATAGAGCATAGCCGAAAATTTGGAGTTCCAATTCATAAGTTTAGAGTTAAGGCAAAAGTGGTGGTATAATAAGTATAAAAGAACCAAATAACCAATATCACACATTTCACTTCTTGACCTTTAAATAAAGTGTCATTTTATCTTTTTGACATGACAAACTTTAGAAGGTAAATACTTAGTTCTTCATCCCTTGACCTCTTAATAGGATCGGATGATTCGATTTTTATGCCACTACTCAAAAAACAATATCAAAAGTGTTTGAAATAAGATTGAATGTGCTGGAAACTCCAAACTTGCATTATCCTTAACATCCTCATCTTTACCCATAGTAGAGTCTTCATAACTAATGTTGTCCGCTTTCTCACTTGACTTTAATGCAATTTTCAATAGTTGTACACAATAGTTGTACAGATGTTGATTCCTAATACAATAAGAATCCTAACTTACCTTAAATGGTTGATTCCTAATACAATAAGAATCCTAACTTACCTTAAATGGTTGATTCCTAATACAATAAGAATCTTAAGTTACCTTAAATATACATCTATCATAATTACAAAATATACTGTGAATATTCGGAGAATATTCGCTAATATTCAAAACCTCAACATCATCCACTACTATAGGTTCTAATGGTTGGAACTTCACTTTTTGGTCCACAAAATGACTTATAAATTCTTCTTCTACTTCACACAACTCATAACTACAATTCACAACAATCGCTAGTTGGGCCTTAGACTTCAACCATTTCACTCAAATTGCCCTCCAAGTTGTGAACAGCCAAACCAAATTAGTCTATCTCTTGTTCGAGGCGAGCTCAATTATTTTTGTAATCCGCCTCGTCATATTTATAAGTCCTAAACGGAGACCTCCATATACTTCTAATCGTTGGGCTTGTTTCATTAGCTAACTTTGGCTCACAATATCCACTTTGTTGGTCCTAGCAAAATCGCAAGCATATTAGAATTATCACAAAAGTTGTTGGGATAAGGAGAACAACGCTTAGGACAATTATTTCATTAACCACCACTTCATTTATAAAAAATTCAATCATACGATTTAGAAGGATCACATAACTCGCTCCATATGATGGGATGTTTTGGACAATTTTCTCACAAGTGGGACCCTCCACAAATTTACAAGGATTACCAAAGTATGAATTAGCAACCTTTGACCAATTCTCATTTCATGATCCATGTTAAAGCAAGCAACAAAATACTAAACTAAACTACAATTTAAAACTTGAATGTAAAAAAAGTAAAAACCTAATATTAAAAATAGTAAATTTTTAAGTCCTCGGCAAGGCGACAACGCCTCCAACAATATATTGCCCTAATATGTTATTTTTTTTAAAAATGGACCGCAACCAACATCAAGCGATCGGTATTTTTTAAAACACTTGATTGAATTTTGATAAAAAAAATACCGATCGACCGCAGTCGAGGAGCTGAAAAGCCACTCGACTATAAGGAGAGGCGTGAAAAGCCACTTGCACTTGCTTGATTATTTGGAGAGGGCCTTTTTCGAAAGGCTAGAAAGTTTGACGTATATAGATATAGTGAGTGTGTGTGCGGGGTGTAGGTATACCACTTACGAGAAAGAACCCCGAGTCAGTAAAGTAGTTAACCAAACACAAGTAACAAGTTTGTCAGTCCTTCCTCCGATGTCTCCCGTTCATTCTTCTTCATTTCATCATTTTGTTGTGTTTGTTCTGTTCATAGGTCCCAAGCCCTTCTTAGAAAGCCCTCTTCCCTCTCCTTAAGTTAAGAAAAAAAGAATGTTGCTTGATTGAACGAACATTGGTTGAACCTTTCTAACTGACACCCCAGTCATAATGCCACCCACGTCTTTTTTTCTTTTGAATAAGCCTTCTAAATCCAATTTTTTGTCCTTTTATTTGAGTTCATAATAATAATAACTGGCGAGTTTTATTAATGAAAAGAAATGCGGAGGCCCGCCATCTGCTAGCATTGTGGTTTTCCATCGATTCTTTATCAATGGCCCACTCTTTCTTTGAACCTTGTCAATGATCGAGCCCGATAGGAAATCTAAATAGTTGTGGAAGGGGGCGGAAGGTACTTTATTATATACGAGGAACTCACGAAAATCTCTGAGTGCTCAAGCATCCAATCAATTGAAATAAGGGTCAACAAAAAAAGAATAGGACCTATTATTCCTACATGTTCCATTAGTAACATTCCCTTGAGATGTTACTTCGGATTTTGCTTGTGTTTAATCTTTCCCGATTAGAAATCAAATAGGAATTTCTTCTAAAATGAGCGAATCTTTTTTCCTTTGGGAAGATACATGAGCGAAACTATCATGCTATTTCTTCTGTCTTCCAACCATCTAAGACCGGATTGAATAGCAGCTCCTGCACCCATACTTAGCCGAAAGGGTGAACAAGGCCGAGCGTCTTCAAAGGTTGCTCCAGTTGCCTGAAGCCTTGTGGATTGATTGTGGGGGATTTAGGCGTGTCACGCCAACCATCTTCCAGTTCCTGGATAATCGTTTTCGGATAATGCTTGCCGCAGGGGCTAACCCTATCTTCGCGCATAAAAACCAATGGAATGTGATCTCATAGGCAATTTCCTATGAGGGCTGGACCCCAACATCTGTAGAAGAAAGGGAAAACTCAATCATGAAACTGAATTTCCAAGCGGAAGGATGAGAAAAAAATTCCACTATTGCCAAAATTCTTTCCTTCTTTTTTAGTAAGGGTGTCAGCCGCAAGTATGAGGGGACATTCCCCATCATAGAGAAAGTAGGATAAGTTGTCTAAAAACTTCAGCTTCTTTCCGAGCTAAAGATCCACCATGTCTTCCATGTGGGGTGTCTATAGACATACCATCCAGACATGGAAGACCTTACAAGAGGCGTTCCCAAGAGGCTGAAGTCATTTTTTAAGAAAATCGACTGCAGCCGGTCGGTATTTCTAAAAAAGAAAGTTTGCAAAAATTAAAATCACCCTCACGTTCGGTTTTAGACTTATCCGATTTTTTGCACTAAAAATTGATCGTGCTCGATCGATTTTATAAAAGAATTTAAAAAAAATTGGCTAAATCCGATCACCGACAATTGTTTTTTTGGTCAGTTTTGACCTTGCTTTAGTAGTTTGAGCAGAACCATGCCTGGTGAATCAGATGGATGAATAGCAAGGATGTGATCCATCCGTGATCGCAGTGTTTCTAGATGTGAGAGTAATTGTAATGCTACCTTTTTCAGTAGTAACCACCATTAAAAAATAACTTTAGAAAAGAAGACTTGAGAGAGAGAAATGAGAAGAACTTCAAGATCGAAATGATGATTTTATAAAGTTATGATGCCATGTATGAATGATGCAATGTAATTAGACAGTTTTCCTTTTTCTCATTAATGAAGTATCTGTACAGTGCATACCTACCTATATTTATAAAATCTATTGAGCAAGAAAAGCATGTTTCTTCTCTTTCACATGTAGCCTTCTAATTAACCCTATTCTAACTAACTTTGCTATCAAACAAAATAATAAAACTATGTAGAAAGAATATTCTAGAATAAGAAAAGTTAGAAAAGAACATAAATAAGAGGGTCGCTAACGAGATTGGGGTTGTCGTCTCTTGAATGGGCTGCGCAGATATTTCGTATTGGGCCATGGCTTGTTAAGAATAGACCCACACTGATGCAATGTAAACAAGGGCGGATCTTTGTAGAAAGTGAGGGTGCCACGACACCCGGCTGCCCCGGTTAAATTTTTGTATATATATGTCACGCTCAAACGGGAGGCGAGACCAGCACTTCGTGCCTTACTTGACCGAGAGTACCAATCTGCAACTCATATCATCTGAACATGCATAGAGACATCTAGGCCGACAAGGCCGTATCTCATAATAAACTGAGGATAAGCATATATACCAAATTGAACTAAATCAACCCAAAGGATATATACATATATTGGATGACAAGGCCACCATGAATGTCAATAATAAGAAACCCAAAAAAAATATCTACATAGGCTGACAAGGCCACCTAATAATCTAAAGTAACAACATAAAGGCCGGCAATGTCATACTACATACTGTACATACATAACATGTCTACAAGCCTCTAAAGAACATCAACTGTACTATGGTGGAACAGACCTACCCATCATATTTGTATATACATCAATATACTCCAAAACTCTAGACCCGACAACTACAGATGATTTGGAGTTTATCAATCAAGCTGAACTCGGGAAACACCTACTAAAGAGGTTTGTTTGTCTGTCTATCAGGACCTGCAGCATGAAATGCAGCCCAAACAAAAGGAATGTTACTATGAAATAATGTACCGAGTATGTAAGGCAATCTAAATAACTGTAAGCTGAAACTGAAACTGATATACATGAATAGCTGAATATAACTGAGAGTCAAGGATAATTTGAGGGTATACTAACCTGCTTCTGACTTATATCATATAATAATAAAAATAATAACGTGTATGGCCATAAAGAGGCTCTGTGTGTATAACATATCGTACCAGGCCATAACAAGGCTCTATGTGTATATCTCATATCGTATCAAGCCATAATAAGGCTCTGTGTATATATCTCATATCGTACTAGGACGTAATAAGGCTCTGCGTGGGCACAATAGTGTTGTAGCCAACCAATTATAGCTCAGTAGTCTGAAACTCACCAACTTCAGACTGTAGGATAATATACATATACTCTTTGTTTTCTCATCTAACCAGGAACAAGTACTACACATGATAAGGACTCCCGACAAGGGAAATACTGTAGCATACGAAAGATGGAACACCATGAAGGGAATACTTTGATAAGAACTTTTTTTTGCGTATATATCTCATTTAGAAATTATTTTAGGTGCGGATTCATGCCAACAAAAGATGTAGGGAATATCCACTACATATCTTTCATCAATTCACTCGATAACACGATGAACTCAGTCTGTACAACACCTTAATCTACAACAAATGACAATAAGACTAACGTCAAGCTAAGAGAAAACTAGTATACAACACGTCGAGCGGCGAGCTCGCCTTGCAACTAACGACACAAACATTTTTCTATGCCCTTTATTCCTTTAAGGCACACAACAATAACAACAATATCATATACAAGTTCTTCTCCACAATTACATCCATTTAACATCATAACAACAACTTCAAATGGCCCAACATAAACAACTTAATGACGAACGACAAACTCTCTTATTCAATAAACTATGCGGCGTTTTGCCCCACCCTCATTCATTCCGAACTTAATAACAATACACATAACGTATACATAATCTCAACAACAACTCTAGATCTCCATCGCAACATCTCGGACTCATGGTTTTCGAACACCGTCCTGTGAATCCTGGAATCAACATATTCTGCTCCAAGCCTTCAATAAATATGCAACTATTACAACCACAGGAGAGAGAACAATGAGAACTCAAGGTTTTGAAAGGAGAATCGAAGAAGGAATTTAGTTTTTGCTTACCTTATGTTTCCTTGATGTTTGGATATGAATTTGGGAGAGAAAATGAGTTGGGTTCATCCAAGAACGAAGTGGAAAGGAGGTGAGATGAGCTGGGGCCTGTGGAAGCTTATCTTATTATGATGCCACCGCCCTAGGGGTCGCTATGGGGGTTGCTTCGGGACCTGAATAGCGCTCAAAGTGGCTGCATGCGTAGTCCGGCTAAAATACGCATATCTCTTTACCCCTGACGTCGTATTGATGAACGACTTAATGTGTTAAAAGCTAGAATCATAGACCTTCAATATGGTGGATGGATCATTCCATAATTTCAAGTAGATTGAGAGAAAAGATCAGTGATATCTGACCCAAATTTCAGCGAACTTATGAACGTAACTTGCAATGACCTTTGTCGACTTTTATTTTACAACCTGCTTGACTTCAAAAGTTAAACGACTATTATACGATTCAAATACCTCATAACACAGACTTTTTATCATATTAAACACTCCTAGTCTTACCGCAAAAGTACGGATTATTACAATCCATTTTCCTTATGAACTTCATCGAAAAACGTTTTCTTTAATTTGTTTAACCTCTAATCATCACGAGACTTGCTTAAAATTGTTTTTTAAACTATCATTATCCTTGTAAAAGATCTTAATCCTCTGAGTTAGTATTAATTTACTTACGATGCATCTCCACACAAAAATACTGGATGCTACAAGTATAAGAAAACCTTAAATAGTAATCACGCCGCCCAGAGTGCCAAATGATTGCATGGTGCCAATGGTGGAGAGTCGGGTTTTACTCTCTAGGATCACGAGTTTGATTCTGTTCTTGTACACTTTTTCAAAATTATTTTAGCATTGCAATTCTGGACTTTAGCATACTTCACTTAGAACTTAGAACTTAGAACATACGACTTCTTGAGAAATTGTGCTCGTAGTACTTGGTAAACAGTCCTTCACGACTTGCTGGTTGGAAGCTTTATTTTGCTTATAGTTGTCTTAAGGTTCGAACCACAAATTTGACATTTTTTTGGCAAAAATTTAGACCAGCCTTTATTGATAAAAACTTGTGGTTAAGACGAGCCTTTATTGATAAAAACTATGTATAAATTGATTTTTCAACCCCAAGGTTCGCCAAAGTTGGGAAATTCAGGATTTTTCGAAGTTCTCGCTCAAGTGGCAGAAAAAAAAGAAGATATTTTTATAATTCTAATTATCATAGTAGATTAAATTTAGTTACTTTACAATAATTTTGTGACTTATAAATTGCTAGAGCGGATAAAATTCATTTGCAATTTTCAAATCAATTTATACATAGTTCAGCTATTTCAATGTGACCAAAAAAATACTAAGTTTAGTGATAAAACTTACTGTTATAGTGGGTGAATTACTTTAATTTAATGTAAACAAAAAAAATTAGTTTTGAAATATTATTAATATAGTGAATAAGGTTAGTGTACGCCTAAATTAACTCGAATAGCAAGGATTTAACTTCTTTTTTTTTGGAAACATCAATCATTTTTTATTTGATTTCTTTTCCACCTCTTGATGAACAAGAAATGATACATCTCGTCGTCATATTCAAAACACACAAATACCCAACAAAGAAAACTTTGAAACTCAATAACTAGACATGAGTACACCCGAATCTTCAAAGTTGCTACACCCGAACTTTGGAAGCATGTCATTGACGATAATATCAGCCATACGATGATGAGCTTCATCTGTCAAATGAATGCCATCCCAATTGACGTACCGAGACGGATTAGGACAAACTGTAGCACCAGCTGATCCACATGGTGTCCCGGTATTGTATCGTCCACCGCCTCCACAACACGCAGTGAATAATGTGTTCTGATTAAATCCATATCTAGGAGCGCCATGAAGAAGGGTCGTAAGCGCCCTGTAGTAATCCCCGTAGACGACTCTAACATTTAGGAACGTGCTTTGTAGATTATTCAGAGGTTTGTTTAGCTCAGTGTTGTGGTATGCAGCGAAACCATTCATATTTCTCAAGCAACGCAATGGGTTATAAAATACGAGTTGCCCCCATTTGAATCACTTCTCTGATGCCTCTTATAATCTCGGCAATAACAATAGGAACGTATGTACGGACCTCAGGTACTTGCTTGTTTTGGAAGAAACAATTGTAGTAGTCAACTCCACCGAATTCACCCAATACTAGGAGAGAGTTTTTGAGAGTTTGAGTACAATTAGAGCCACAGGTAGACTCCAGATGAGATTTGAACCACCCTAATTGAGTAGCGAGATGCTTGTTCCAGGGACGCAAATTGACCTTCCGAGCAGCCCAGAAAGCGTTATTTAATGCCGTGGCACCAGAGACAGCGAAGTTGACGCCTGGTAATTTGGCTAGGCATAGAAAATTGGGACTGGGTTATAGGGTGCTGGGAAATAGCTTCCCTGGGGTGGTGATTGATACACTTCGATCGAAGAACGTAACTCCTCTCGTATTTTTAGTTTAGGATTGGGTGAATGGGATACGTTTGCTATGTCCTCTTTCTTCTTTTAGGAGAGTCCCATGGTGCTTTTGTGGGTGGGTTTGTTGGTCAGGCTATTGATATTTTGAGATTTGTTTCCATCTTCTATGATTTTTCCCATTTTGAGCAACTCAGAAAATGGCCTCCCGGCCATAGTGAGCATTCTGTCGTAAAAGTCCAATTCCTGCAATCGGAAAAAGACAAAAACCAATTTCTCAACCTTCATGGGTAGTGGCCCTCAAACAACTTCTGCTCTCTACCTACTTGCATATTCTCGACAATTATTCGGGGACTTTTGCTTCAGCTTCTCCAGATAATACCAGTCAAGCACGTTCTAGACGTTAAATATGAACCTCTCCATGAAAGATTCTGTCATATCTTCCCAGCTAATCCATTACCGCATGTTTTGCGCGGTGAACCATTTAAAAGTTTCTTCAGTCAGACTTTGGCTGAACAACCTCATCATTAGGGGGTGGAATTATTTCATACCCCGACCAATTGATCGTAGTAAGACCGCATGTGGGCTTTGGGATTCCCTGACCCGTTGAACATCTCAAACTTAGGCAACATAAAACCCTCGAGCAGGTCTAGCTCAGATATATGCAAAGATCATCATAACTTAACCTAGTAAGCTTCTGAGCAGCACGCGCACAATGCGCAACTATCTCTCTTATCCTTTATTCCATCTTTTGTTCTATTTTCTGGTCCTTTTTTCATTTGAGCTGGCCTTGCTTAGCTCTCTAGGCCCTCTCCATCTCTTCGTAGTGGTCTAATTTAGGGTGTTCTGGGGAGAGGTGGTTTTTAGTTATAGGGGTGTGAAAAGACAGGGTTGGATGTGCGGGGTGGTTTCAGAGAGTGTTGGTAGTCCGTACAATTGATGGGATAGTAGCATTCTGGTGGATAGTGCAGTTAGTGGGGACGGGTAGTGGTGCTTGATACAAAGTCATGAAGTGAGTAGTTCTAGGAATTTAGTTTGTATTGGCGGGTGGTGGAGTATGATAAGAGGTACCAACGTGGTGGATGTTAGCAGTAAGCGTATTCTGGGTGGGGGGAATGGTTCTAATAGAGTAGTTGGAAAAGTGCTGGGGCTCAAGAGATATTAGAGATGGAAAAGGCGGTGGAGGCCTTCTTGCTTTAATGGGTGTCTCTTTGCGGCTCGGTCCAGTTTTGTTTGTTTTATCTTTTCTTGGAGATGATTGATCTTCTCAAACAAGACAACAATAACGTATTTGTGATGCATTGTGTTTTGCGGGTTGGGAGATTCTGAGTTTCTGATGACAAGTTCATTCTTGTTGTATTCGTCTTCCGATGTATAAGTCATTTTCTCTTTTCCTTTGGCTTGTTTGGAAATGGATGTCATTGCAGCTTTGGATCTGGTGAAGTATGCCAGCGTGACACGACATGAAACGAACCATCCTCCTATTTAGGAAAATAAAAACTCAAAGCCAGTTGACGTTGGTACGTTAGTTAACAGTAATCAACACAAGATAATCACACATAGTTTACAAATAAACACACAGATTCGCGCGTTCAGGTACGAATATTTGATTGATCTTTCATTTTGGGGTTCCTTGGGTTTTTTGGTACTTTGGATTTTATTGGTTTTGGTCAGAGCGTTCTGGTTGACTTGCTTCTCACGATATCGTTCGTCATCGATTCAACTAGTTAGATGAGATTGCTCTGGTATTATGAAAGGAATATCTTTTGGGGAGTAAATATATTATATAATATAGGGACCGAGTCTTACATAGGCTGCCTACGTATCCCTCCATGAGGAGTCAGGCCCTTATGTAGTCTGGTTCACATAACATAATATCCCTCCAAGTCGATTTCTATCCAAAATATTCCCCAGACTAGGCCCAAGAAGGGCATCCTACGTATCCCCCTTAAGACATCAGGTCAGACGTAGTTTCTTTTACATAACAATAGGAAGGGATAAAATTTGATTTGTATATGGTGCCTAAATCTACCAAAAAGATGACTTTTCTTTTGAAGTCATGGCGGGTTGTCACCCTTACAACTGCGCATTTGGCCGCAGGCCTTTTTTCTTAGTAGAGGGGAGGGAAAACCACCTAGATTTGTCCAGTGTGGATCAGATGTTCCAACTCAAGTTTGAAGGCTTCAGATTCTTCGATGTCATGCCCCGGTGACCCAGAGTAAAATAAACAAATCCCCCTTTTGTTGGGCTTGTTGGGTGATGGCTTCCAAACGGTCCTAATGGGGAAAATCTTCCCAATACTGGCCTATTTCGGGAAGACTCTTTCATATGAGTCCTCGAAGATGGTGAATTCGTAACGGCACACATCCGTGTCAAGAGTAATCTCCTCACTTAGGACAATTCGATCATCCACTAGTAGCGAGTGCGGTCCCCACATATGATGAATTTTTCCATCATTGATTAGTCTCACCACTCCTCTCTTGAGGACTACATATTAATTAACAGTGTGCCCATGTTGATTCTTGTGGAAGGGGCATCTCTTCTGAGCATGAATCAGGGCACACGACGGGAGCCTCTTCGTTGTTGGGATATGTGGCCACCACAACCCTTATTGTTTAATAACTATCCAAGCATTGCATTAGTCTTTGGCGTGACTCGAAAAGGGAAAGCATGGGCTTTGAGGGTGATTGCCCACCATGTTGGCTATGGTGCCCAGATCGGTACGGAAGAGTTCTCACTGCTTTCTGCAATAGCGCAGATGCCGCGGTGGTAGCTTTTTTGGATGACCAGCTTTCCCTCTCATAAGGTTTGGATTCTCGTTATAATATCTAGGTTTTCTTCTCAAGGGTTCCTAACATCCTTAATAGAGGCACATAGTCTCTTACCATACCCTTGACCTCATCCGAGAGGTTTTCATTGTAGTGTTTAGCCGCCGTGGTCCCTTTGGGAGGACTTCCTACTAAATCAAAGATTTGGTTTGCTTCCTTAATCTTTGTTTGACTAGGTTGATCTTCTTCTCTAGCCTATCGATCTTTTCCATGAGTGAGTCCTCATTTTCTTCTCCACTGATCAGATTGATGAAGGGCGTATTAGCGTTTTGTCTATATTGAGCGTCCATGATGGCAAGTCAACCTTTTGAGAGAGGAAAATAAGTTAGGTAAGCGGGATGTATTTTGGAAGTGGTGTTTTTTGGCAATTTGAGGTGTGCTGGCACATTTCTTTGGGTGGTACCCGAAAAGTTTAATCAGATGCATTCGGACCGAACACACGAAAGCACATAAGCATGTAATCACATAATTGCAGAATAAAGAGCTACACACGTTCCTAAGACCCTTCTAATCATTTCAACATGATTGTACCAATTTTGTTAAGTCAAATCATTGCCCCCATAATCATAAAATATCATTAATATTTATATTTGCTGGAGGGTTTCAAAATATGAATAAGACGATAGGGTCTTTACTAAAAGAAAATAAATCATTATAAATGGTCCCTAGTGGCTAATAATGATCCCTTGTCTATCCGAGCTCTCTTGGCCCTTCGAAGGGTTGTCTGGATCTGTAAATGAGTCGATGTCATCAACTAGCTCATCATAAACCCCTTTTCCCTAAATGTCACTAGTGCGGTCTCGTCTATTGCCTCCTTTTTTCGAGCATCAAGATCCCCTAGACACTCATGTGTGATCTCTAACTCTCGGTCTAGGCTGGATATAGTATCTTTGTCATGCTCTATCTTCTCCATGTATTTGTATCCCTATCGTCGGCTCGCCCTTGAATTAGTCGCGCCTTAATATCATATTTGGATTCTTTGTCCTAGACACAATGGTAACAATTGATTCCGGGTGAGAGAGTGTCTTGCAGATGTGCTCTTAGCAAATCCTTGTAATCATCATCACACCTAGGATGAGGCATATCTTCGATGATGGTACCGAGCCTCCGTATTAAGCAGTTGTTCCATTCTCGATTGTTTTCCCAGGCATCTCATATATTTTTTTCCTCACAGTCAATCACATATAAACCCATGTCTCATACTTTGGGTATCTCTTGCCTCCTCCTAAATTGTATCAAGACCCTGGCTAGTGAATAAGGACGAATCCCTTGAATACCCATGAGTTGTAAGACCATGCATTTCAGGCCTCTGACCACATCTCATTCTGAAATGAAATTTGGGAAAATCAACTGCATGATCTCTTCTTTATGTCTCAAAAATATGAGACACCACTTCTTCTTGGTTTGGTGTCCAAAATCTGGACGATGGGCTTTAAGGTCATCTTTTCTGTTTTGGTTGGACAGGAATTGATGACCCTCAGTTTTCTGTAAATGTTTGTGGATTCACCATTATTGTAGCAAATTGCACCCTTAGAAGTTCCTAAGTTGGTTTCTGCATTGACCTAGGCTCGGTACATGTCTGTAAGGATGATAGGGACCAGGTCAAAGTACTTAGTTTCTCCATTTGTGGTTATGCCATAGAAAATAGAATAGGTGACTGAGATGACTCGGGTGTCAATGGAAAGGTGTATGTTTTTGGGAAAGACCATGAGTCCAATAGGCAAATAGCAAAAGCTAGAGGTCGGGTGGCTTCCCAATCTTTGTAGGTTTGGAATTCTAAGGAATACTCTATGAACCGTCCATTGGTTCTAAAACGACGACATAGATCCCGGAATGCTACATTTGGTCAGGAAACCCATTTGGCGTGGGCAAAAAGAGTATTTTCATTATTTTGACAGGGGTGTGTTTGTTTGGGACTAGAACGTTGTGATCGGGCTTTTTATTTCTCCTTATGCAGGTCCCATTACTCTCTATACAGTCCCAAATTTCTTCTAAAGTTGGGGTCATTTCTATTTCCCAAATCTGAACACCATCTTATCATTGTCCCAATACTTAGTGAGTACTCCGATCAGCTCTTTATAACCCTTCATAAACATTAGGGAGGGAAAGTGTCCTAGACAATCGGTGACATTCTTTTGTTTCTCGGTATTTAACCCAGCCCACCATATCTTCAACATCTCGTGTGCCTCGAGAACCATGTCGAAACGGAGATTGATAGACATCTACACAAAATATCCCTGTTAATCCCCCCATGGACAATGATTTAACATATGAGGCATAATTATGTTCTCAATTACCACATAGTTGGATGCGGTGTCTTCGGGTCATAGACTGTGCAGACACAAAAGGTAGTCTTATAATTGACTTAAATACGTCTTAAATATTGAAGCCATCCTAGGTAGGTATGTGCTAAATAATTCGGATTTGGCTTCGCTCTATCCTAGATTGACTAGAGTGGGTTTTCCAAATGAAAAGGGACCCGTGTGGACTGCTCAGGGTGAATGTTGTTGACTGTTCAACGATAATGAATCAACTACATCTTTAACACATTCCAAAGAAATATTTTGTGTTTACTTGAGGATGACTGCAAAATTTCATAATCGTCTTTCTGCGCTGATGCGAGTGTGTATACGTGCCATTTGACGGGAAGGGAAGGGGTACGAACAAACACCTTTACACAGAAACATGATTTTACAAGGAAATGGAAAGAAGTTGTTCATACTCATAATATATGCAAAATTTAGACATGTATCTCCTAATCAGAGCTAAATGTAGACTTCATATGTTGAACTAGAATAAAAGGAAAGCAGTCAAGTACATAGATCACTTAACTTCATTTCATTAAAATGGCACAGAAAATCAGATAAAGGATGTTACGCAAGGCTTATGCCCATTTACAATCAAGAACAAATAACAATCACTACTATTATACATTCATTATACAGTAAGGGACCCTTATTTATCCTTCTAGAAAGAAAGAAGAAACAACATTCAAAGATAAGCTCTACAGATCCATCCATTCACTTCAACAAAAGAAATACTATCAAAAGGTTCCATAACTCTGAAAGGTAGCAGAAGGAACCCCAGCAATAATGGAATACACTAAGGCAAGATGAGTGAGAGTACTCAACACTTCCGCTTTGCAGTTCCTTGACCCTAGGACGCATTAGAGGTTACTCCTTCAAGGAAGTGAAAACCTCTTGGATCTCAAACTAACATGGAACACTAACAGACCAGTAGTAAATGAGATCTAGACAGACATGATTTCCCAGTTTTTAAAATTAATTCAACTAAGCTCAGCCTACATGAAAACTATACAAACATCCCCTTGTCAGTGTGATGTTCTAAAGAATTCTATAACATTCTAATTTATGATAGATACTAATACTGAGGTAATTAATGTGAGGTCTTCATTCAGGAGTGGACTCCTACTTATCTTAGATGCCAATGCTAAACTAAGTAAAAATAGAAAACCTAAGCCATTTTCCATGCTTTTAAATAAACAAGCAAACAAGTGCAATTATTCATATTATTCACAAGTGCAGACTTCTGAACACCATAAGAGCATATAGATGCATAACAATCAACCTAAACATGTTTTCTCAATCTTTTATGTCCTAAAAGGGTCTCCTATATCTTTATGTCATCCTATAAGTATCACCAATATTTTAGCTTTAGTCTGTTTTGTTTAACCATTTAAACAATTAACAAGGCCTTATTCTTATTATCTAATCCAGCCAAGTTCATCAATTGCACATGGACGTTGATGGTTATAAACAAGCTTAAAACAAGGTCACATCAAAAGTATAGCAAGACAGACCACACCACTACAGGGTTTTTTTGGGTTCAAAACATATAAGTAGGCACAACGAAAGTTTAAAATTTTGTTCTACTTACCCCAAAAATTTCTTCTGGTATGGTTATATGACAATCAAAGCCTGTAACATAAAACATGAACACTTACATGTTAATAAATCTGGAGTCTTTACTTAGAGATTACACGCGACTGTCCCTTCAACTGCAAGCACTATGCTATGGTGTATTCCTCTGTCAAGAAAGCCAGGAAATCTTGACAGAGGTTTGAGAGAGTTTCGTCCTAGACTCTAAGTCTAGAATTAGTTTATAGAATTGGTATTCTTAGTATATTAATAACTAGAGATTAGTGCTGTATATATAGTGGTTTTTTTAGGTCACAAATGGATTAGGGTTGGGCTCCAAGCCTGGCCCAAAACTGAAGTGCAGTGGGCCAGTCTGACTGGGCTCACTGCCGGGTCGGCGCCGCGGCACAACCTATTAGGCGCCGCAGCACAGCCTATTAGGCGCCGCGACACAGCTTAGCAGGCGCCGCGGCACAGCCTAGCAGGCACCGCGACGCCTTACGTAAAATTCTATTTCCCATTTTCATTTAATAAATATATTCAACATATTAAATCCAAAATCCAATTTGATTTAATTAAATAATTTACATCTAATAGAAATTATTCCATAGTTATTATCAATTTAAATATCTCGATTTCAAATTAAATATTTAATACTTTCTCAATACACCCTTAGATCGAAGAGACAATCGACATAGTGCGACCATATAGGCCTTCATATATCGACACTAATCCAATTAAGGTACATACGAAACTCCAAGACTGCACCGTACGACGAGATCAATATATGAAGTACGTTTACATGAATCCAGCAAACATAACCTTTATGTGAGATGATAAATTCCTTTCATTCGCGACACACTCGATCAAGCTTAGGATTTGCCATGTGTCTATCCAAATGGCTTGATCACTTTATCTCATATATATATTAGTCGACAACCAGATTATGTTCTAAATATGTCTCTTGCATTGGCCAATGACTTGGTCGACCTACTATTACTGAGAAGTTGAGTGCTCTCTCGAATATCCAATCGATGAATAAATCCTATTCTTGGCTCAACTACCACCTTAATTTACATCATAATGCACCCAGCACAAGCCGTATCTTATCCTATATGGAGTTTAAGCTTAGGACAGGGTCAAAGTACATTACTCTGTGCATATTGACCTCAAGTCAAAGGACCTACATCTCCCACACGCTGATAACACTTTAGACATGTATAACAAATAGTTTATCAGCAGAGTATACCAATACTTTCCAAAAATATCCATGTGTCCATCTTTAGTAACCATTACTAGTAGCAGGTGAGACATACTACATTCTCTAAGAATGTGATGCAGACCACATGTCGACTTATAACATATCATCGATATCCCATTCTCGATGATCATTAGTCGAGGCCGTTTTAGAGTTACGCTCTATCATTAATATCTCACTCTATTAATGACAACGTAAGCTCAAGGGATGCACATTAATGAATAATTACAAACAATCAAATAGTAATTCAATAATTGCAAATGCCATAAATATTAATCTTATTAATAATACGAATGTGTTCAAGTACATTTGTTCCTAATAATGATTGTCTCTAGGACATACATATTTTCAATGTCCCACTTGGCCTAGATCGAATCTCCGATGTATCTAATACCCATGTTTTCAAAATGACCATTATGCTTAACATAGTCTAATCTTATTTCTTAAGTTTCCACCATCTCCCTGATTATGTGGTATTTCCTCGGTACATGCTTGTTTCTGTTTGTTGATCTTGGTTCCTTAGCTTGCGCAATCGCACCAGTATTGTCATAATAAATTGTTATTGGACAAGTGGCACTTGGAACAACCCCTAATTCCTTCAGGAACTTAGATATTACGACAACTTCTTTACCAACTTCCAATCCAACAATGTACTCGGCTTCTGTTGTCGAATTAGCAGTTGTAGCTTGCTTGGAGCTTTTCCAACTCACTATTCCGCAATTGAAAATGAAGGCATATCCAGATTGAGATTTGAAGTCATCAATATTTGTCTGGAAGCTAGCATCAGTGTACCCAGTACACACTAGCTTCTCTTGTCCACCATAGACTAAGAAATATTCTTTAGTTCGTCTAAGATACTTAAGAATACTCTTCACTGCTTTCCAGTGTTCTTCCCCAGGATTCTGCTAGAATTTGCAAGTCATACTAAGTGCATAGGCCACATCTGGCCTCGTACAGGTCATGACATACATGATAGATCCTATTGCTGAAGCATATGGGATTCTTTTCATGCGTTCAAGTTCTGCAACAGTAGAAGGACTATATTTCTTTGATAACTTGATGCCTTGATCGATTAGAAGACTTCCCTTCTTGGAGTTTTCCATAGAGAATCGTCTTATCACTTTGTCTATGTATATGGACTGTGACAGCCCCAACAATCTATTAGGTCTATCTCTATAGATCCTAATTCCAAGAATGTAGCAGGCTTCACCCAAGTCCTTCATCATGAAGGTGCTGGATAACCATTCATTGACTGATTACATGAGAGTCTTATTATCTCCCATTATTAATATGTTATCTACATATATAACAATGAAGGCAATACTCCCTTCCTTGCGTTTACTATAAATACATAGATTTTCTTTGCTTCTAACAAAGTCAAACGATTTGACTGCTTTGTCAAAGCAAATATTCCAACTCCTTGAGGCTTGCTTAAGTCCATAAATGGACTTCTCTAGCTTGCATACTGCTTTGGGCTTAGTCTTGGATGTAAAACCCTCAAGTTGTATCATACACACCTCCTCAATTAGGTTACCATTGAGGAAAGCAGTTTTAACATCCATTTGCCAAATGTCATAATCATAGTATGCGGCTATTGCAAGCAAAATCCGAATGGACTTAATTTTCGCAACAGGTGAAAAGGTTTCATCATAATCGACCCTAGGCCGTTGATTATAACCTTTAGCCACCAGTCTTACCTTATAAGTCTGTACCTTGCCATATCCATCAATCTTCTTCTTGAAGACCCATTTGTATCATATGGGTCTAACCCCTGTTGGCAAATCAACCAAGTTCCAAACTTGATTGATGTACATCGAGTCCATCTCAAATTTCATGGTTTCTTGCCATCTCTGTGAATCAATGTCTAACATAGCTTCGTTGTAGGTTGTAGGTTCATCGTCATCATGAATATCTATCTCATTGTGTGTTTCAACAAGGAGATTAAGTCTTTCAGGCGGACGATGAGTCCTAGTGGTCCTACAGAGTTGATTATTCTGTGTTTCAATGTTTGTTACATTCTGATTGTGAGAAGGTCTTTGTGTGCTGGACAATCCATCACCTTGAGAGCTTTCAGGAATGTCATTTTTATGTATTTTTTGAATGGAATGATGTACAACTATTGTATTATCTTCCATTAGTTGTGTATGAGAGCCTTGCATTTTTGTACTATCTCTCACAGCACTCCCACTGGCTGAAGGGCGTACTCTAAGTACACGATCTTCACCAAATACTCCCACTGAATCCTTTTCTAGCTCTTTTGACAATGGTTCAACTTTTGTGTTATCTTGTGGTTCTTGAATTTCTTCAAGTTCTATCTTATTGCAGCTCTGTTCCTTGTAGACATAGTCTTCTTCAAGGAAAGTTTCATTTCTGGAAACAATGACCTTATGTTCTCCACGAAGATAGAAATAGTATCCCGTAGTTTCCTTTGGATACCCCACAAAATAATATTTCTCACTTTTAGATTCCAACTTGTCAGCAATCATCTTCTTTACATATGTAGGGCACCCCCAGTGTCGCATGTGTTTAAGTGCTGGCTTCTTGCCATTTCATATCTCATATGGAGTTTTCTCTATTGACTTTGAAGGAACCCTATTCAGAATATAAGTTGAGCTTTGCAATGCATAGCCCCAAAGGTATGTTGGTAGAGCTGAGAAACTCATCATGGATCTAACCATATCTAATAGGGTTCGATTTCTCTTTTCAGCAACACCATTCATCTGTAGCGTTCCAGGATGTGTCCATTGTGATTGGATGATACTTGTTTCAAGTTGCTTCTCTACTTCTAACTTGTACTCCTTGAATTTCTCAAAGGCTTCGGACTTGTGTTTCATAAGATATACATGCCAAAACCTTGTGAAATCGTCTGTAAAAGTGATGAAGTAAGGGAAGCCTCCCTTATCTTGAGTTGAAAATGTCCCACATACATCAGTATGGACCAACTTAAGTACCTCTTTGGCTCGCACCCCTTTCCTAGAAAGTGGTTTGTTGGTCATCTTTCCTCTCAAGCAAAATTCACAGTTACCATAGGACTCCAAGTCAAATGGTTCCAGGTAGTCTAACTTTCTTAATCTTGCTATCCTTAATTCATTGATGTGACCAAATCTACAGTGCCATAAGTAGGTGGGGTTTCTTGGATTACTTATCTTAGCTCATTTATTTTGCACATTGAAAATTTCATGACTATAGTTTAGAACATACAAACCATCCACAAGCGGAGTATTTCCACAAATAAAACCATTAAAAGACAGTACATAACTGCCATTGGCAATAAATGAGAAAAACCCCTCAATGTCTAACATTGGGACAGAAATGATATTCATCGTTAATGAGAGAACAAAATAACAATTATTTAGTTCTAAACAAAAGCCTAAAGGTAAATCTAGTCTATAAGTTCTCACGCGTTCATCATTCACCACTCGTGCTCCATTTCCAACGCGCATGTCTACCTCCCAAGGTCCAACCTTTCCACTGTCAATCAGACCCTGCACATTATTACAAAGGTGTGAGCCATATGCGGTATCCAATACCCAGCAGTGAGAGTTATTTATAGACATATTTATCTCAATGGCAAACATACATTGTCCAGTAGAACCAGGAGCATCTAGTGCTTTGCCTCCTACTGGAGCTGTGTAGTCCTTCTTCCAGTGCCCCTTCTTCTTGCAGTTGAGGCACACATCCGAAGCTACCTTTGCCTTCTTCTGAACACCTACTCTAGGTTTCATAATTGTAGGTGCATCAACTGTTTTACCCTTCTTCTTCTGTATGTTTTTACCCTTGGGTTTGAACTTGCTAGAAGAGTCCACCATGAGCATGACTTTACCTTTAGAGGTAGATGATCCAAAGGTCTTTAACATGTTGTGAAGCTCTGGAAGACTTGCCTTGGTCCCATTCATATTGAAGTTCATAATGAAATTCTCAAATGAACCAGGAAGTCAATTCAGGATCAGGTTGACAGAGGCATTTATAGGCAGCTTCGTTCCAATCGAAGCCAACCTTTCTATAAGCCCAATCATCTTCAGAACACGTGCTGACACTTGATCCCCATCGTTCAGCTTACACTTGAAAAGGTCCCTCAACAGTTCATACTCCATTGTCTTAGACTGTGAGTCATAGAGACTCTTCAAGTGTTCTAGCATTTTGGTGGGGCCCATGTTTTCATGTTGCCTCTGTAACTCCATAGTCATAGAGGATAACATTACATACGGTGCCGAGGTAGCATCGTCTAGATGTTTCTGATAAGCCACCTTGTCAAACAGGGCATACTCAGCAGAGCTTTCAGCAGGGACTGTGGGGAACACTATGTCTAACACATACTCAATTCTTTCTTGTCTTAACACCAATCGCAGAATTCTTAACCAGTCAGGGTAATTTGCTCCAGTCAGCTTGTTTGTCTCGACCAATATTTTCAGTGGTAGATTCGACATTTTGTATAAACTGAAGATATAGATAGACTTGAAATTAAACTCTAATATAATTTCTATTGAACACATTCGTTAACTAATTAACATGGCCTTTAGTTTAATTAGCTCCCACTATTTCAACATACCCTTCGACCCCACATAAGAATACAAACTCATATCAAATATGGTCATAATGGGCCAGGATCCAGGTTCATGCTATCTCCGCGTTTGCTGTGGCTGATAACTTTAATAGCATAACCCAATCTTCAAACCAATTACAAATAATTTGTAACTCTTGTTTGACCGAATGTTCTAAACAATCGATATGCGTCCCTCGGCTTGTCCGACATTGTGGCGCCAAGACAGCCTAGCAAGTCAACCCCGTTATGCGACTGCAATTATGTATCTAAGTGAGTTTTTCCTTATGGAGCAAACACTATAGTGTAAATACTCAGGAAGGTTTATTACCCCCTTCTACATTTAACATGCATCTATGAAAGAGTCTGAGTCCTCGTAGACTTAGAGCAAATGTTGTGGCATAAATACTCATCTCGCCGAAAAGGATTTTGCACTACAATCAATTATAATGGACAACGCGTTCATTTCAAATGAGACTTGTATTAAAATTTTAGGGAACATTTTAATTCAGGGTTTTAACCAAGATCAACTCTAGTATGCTATATCAAATATAACATCTCAATTATCATGCGAAGTCTTTTAAGCACTTATTGGGTACCGCCTGCTCAAGCATGATATTAAGCGGTTTAAACACATACTGGGTGACGCCTACCCAGACAGTTATTTGCGAACGTTATTCTAGTAATTTAAATGACAAATAATTTGACATTTAGCACATAAATAATATACTTTATAATAATAATAGTGGGTTAAACATTTTGAATTTTTTTTCCGGACCGATGGGGCTGCGGCGCTAATCATTAGAGTCGCGGCGCCAGTGAGGCAAAAGCCGAAATTCTGCTTCTGCAATGCATTAGTACCGCGGCGCTCCACTATGGAGCCACGACGCTGGCAAGGCAGAAACCTTTCAGCTTCTATAGTTCATTAGGGCTGCGGCGCCTACTGTCCAGTAAGTCCAGAATTTTAAAATGAAGCATTAGGGCCGCGACGCTCCACCATAGAGCCGCGAGCTGCCTTGAAACCTTAGCAAGCAACGCGGTGCCGACGTCCTGACAAAACATTTCTGTGTTGATTTTTCTAAAATCGTTCGAGCCCTAAATCTAATTTAGGAATCAAATCACAGATCCTTTATCATCACCCACCATTATCAATAACACACATATCGACCGTCATCCATTCTTACCCGTTCTTTGCCGTGCACCGTGCAATGAGCCTGATATTCACACTTTTGGCTTAGTTCAAGTTAGAATGGAATAACTTCCTCGAGTTAGCGTAGGAGATAATTTAGGGTGACATAAAAATGTCTACTTTGTTCAGCCACGATTTGTAGGATTTCAAGAAGCCTTGTTTTAATCCAATTTTATGTTTAACCCATATTATTATGTTATTCAATTGTTATATAAATATTGAACCAGCCTGGGCTCTAATACCACTGTAGGGTTTTGTTGGGTTCAAAAGATATAAGTAGGCACAACGGAAGTTTAAAATTTTGTTCTACTTACCCCAACAATTTCTTCTGGTATGGTTATATGACAATCAAAACCTGTAACATAAAACATGAACACTTACATGTTAATAAATCTGGAGTCTTTACTTAGGGATTACACGCAACTGTCCCTTCAACTGCAAGCACTATGCTATGGTGTATTCCTCTGTCAAGAAAGCAAGGAAATCTTGGCAAAGGTTTGAAAGAGTTTCGTCCTAGACTCTAAGTCTAGAATTAGTTTATAGAATTGGTATTCTTAGTGTATTAATAACTAGAGATTAGTGATGTATATATAGTGATTTTTAGGTCACAAAACGGATTGGGGTTGGGCTCCAAGCCTGGCCCAAAATCGAGGTACAGTGGGCCAGTATGACTGGGCTCACTGCCGGGTCGGCGCAACGGCGCCTTACGTAAAATTTTATTTCTCGTTTTCATTTAATATATATATTCAACACATTAAATCAGAAATCCTATTTTGATTTAATTAAATAATTTTCATCTAAAAGAAATTATCCCATAGTTATTATCAATTTAAATATCTCGATTCCAAATAGAATATTCAATACTTTCTCAATACACCCTTAGATCGAAGAGACAATCAACATAGTGTGACCCTATAGGCCTTCATATATCGACACTAATCTAATTAAGGTCCATACGGAACTCCTAGACTGCGCCGTATGACGAACTCAATATATGAAGTACGTTTACATGAATCCAGCAAACATAACCTTTATGTGAGATGATAAATTTCTTTCATTTGCGACACACTCGATCAAGCTTAGGATTTTCCATGTGTCTATCCAAATGGCTTGATCACTTTATCTCATCTATATTAGTCGACAACTAGATCATATTCTAAATATGTCTCTTGCATTGGCCAATGACTTGGTCGACCTACTATTACTGAGAAGTTTAGTGCTCTCTCGAATATCCAATCGAGGAATGAATCCTATTCTTGGCTCAACTACCACCTTAATTTACATCATAATGCACCCAACACAAGACGTATCTTCTTCTATAAGGAGTTTAAGCTTAGGACATGGTCAAAGTACATTACTCTGTAAACAAGGTGCGTATTGACCGCAACTTGTGTTTTAGACTGATGCAATATTCCGTCGAATGCCCATTCCCCCCAGAATAGTAAGCACAAGTTTGGAGGGTCTATAAAATTGACTCCCTAGTTTGGTAGGCTCAGGTGGCACGACTTTGATGAGACTGATGATATTTAATTTGGCGAACAGACTGGTTTGTATTTCTGAAAGTGGAGTGAATATCCGAGGAGGCTTCTTCTCAAAATTCGGACATGGTAAATCGGTTGTGTCTAGAGGCGGCTATTGTGGTGAATTTGCTAGTTTTGAAGCGCTTAATACGTGGGTGCGGAAATGTTGTAATTTAGAGTTACAACTTGGTAAGTGGGTATAAGTGTTTGGTAATTTGGCTATGGAGCTTGGTAGTGGGGCTGTGCGTTGTATATTGGCACATGGCTGTAGGGTGATGGTATGTAATTGATTGGGGGAGGAGATTGGTATGTGTCAAAGCATGATTGTGATCGCTCCTTTCTACTACCCCTCGGACTAGGGGTGTCCGAGATGTTTGCCACATTTTCTTTCCTTTTCTTTGCGGCTCCAGTAGAGCTTGATATGCCAACTTTATTGACAATGCTGACAATCTTTCTAGTTTTGGGTCAATCTTCAATCACCTCTCTCATTCTGACTAAATCAGCGAACGACCTCCCAGTCATTGCTAATATTCTGTCGTAGCAGTCCAAATCTTATGATCAGATGAATATTGAAACCAGTTCTTCCTCACTCATTGGAGGTTGTACTTGGGCGGCTTTGTCCATTTACCTACTTGCATACTCGAAGTAGGTTTTTGTTGATATTTTTCGAATCATCTCTAAAGAGTAGCGATCAGACACGTTTTCTACATTGAAGCGGAATCTATTCATGAAGGCTTTCGCTCTTTCTTTCCACGAATCCCAGCGGCTAATGTGTTACGTTGTGAAATATTCAGATGCTTCGCTTGTGAGACTTCGGCTAAAAAGTCTCATTATCAATGCCTTATTCCCTTTGGCGCCAACTAGTTGGTCGCAGTAAGCCAAAATACGGGTGAATTATGAAATGGAAAAGGTGGTGCAGGCCTTCTCACCTCAGCAACAACTGCTTCTCTGGTGGCGTTGATAGCTTCATTTCTCGTGACATATTCCTAGAGGTTGGCGACTTTCTTGAACAACAGAGTGATCACGTCCTCGGAGTGCGACGCCTTCTGGAGGTCTTAAGGCACAATATCCTCAATCAGAGAATTATTGTTACGAGCATCCTCGGAAGTACCAGTCATGTTTGCTTGATTTTCTTGGTTTAGGGATGTTGCGGCTTTAGATCTGGTTAAGTATGCCAGTGTATTGCAACGGATCGACCCTTTTTGATAAAAAGAAAAACAACTCAAAAGAAAGCGATCTTAGTACGTTAGTCGGAAATCATAAATACAACCATATCAAACCTAAGTTGCATACAATGCACATAGATTTATGTATTTGATCAGAACTCTTGATTGATTTTTCCATTATAGGGTGTTTTGGTTAGTTTGGCTAATTTTGGTTTTTTAGAGTTTCGGTTTGAAGGTTTGTGGTTGATTTGCCACCACACCATCATTGAACCAGAAAATATCCTATAAATAGGGGGAAATTATAATTTATACAATCAGGGGCCGAGTCTTAAAATGACTACCTATGTATCCCTCATCGGGACATCAGGTCGGACGTGGTTTCATTTACAAAAAGTGGTAGGGGGATAACATGTGATTGAAAGTTGAAAATGTAGACGCCTAAACTACCCAAAATATGACTTCTCCTCTAAGCCATGGTGGGCCATCATCCTTACGACCACACATTTTCCAGTGGCTTTTCTAAAAGCGGCCTTGTATTGCCAGCCAGATCTGGCTGGTGTTAACCAAATGCTCTATCTCAAACTTGAAGGCTTTACACTCCTCGATGTAGTGTCTGGGAGCTCCTGAATGGTACAAGCATATCTTTATCCTCGAAGTGTTTGTGAAGAGTTTCAAAGTGGTCTTGGGTGGATGAACCTTGCTGGTGTGGCACAAAAGTGAGAAGATGTCAGCGTATGAAGCTTGGGTTTTTCCCTCGGGAGACTCTTCGCTTAGTTTCTCCACGAATGAAAAGATCTCGTCTACTTCTTTCATCTTAGCATTTTCCAAGTCATTTTTGTAGTCAACATCCTTCATTTTGGCTCTTGGCAACTCAAACTTTGCATCTTTTCTGTGGATCTTGGCTCGAAGTAACTCTTAGGCCTCTTCGTCGTTGACTAGGTCGATGACAAGTGATGTGGAACTTTGGCTATCTGGAGTTCCCATTAGTAGAAAATTAACCTTTAAGAGGAGGTTAATTTTGTCAGCTTTGGTATTGTATTTTGTTTTTCTTTTGGGTTGGTGTCTAAAATGTTGGACCAATCAAGAGTTTAGAAGGAAATCATGAAAACACTAAGCAGTTTATATCATAGAAGAACATTATCAGTTATAATATTCGCGTTCCTATACCTCGTTACTCCAAGGCTTTCTAGTCGTCTAAAACATTAATGTGCCAAATGTTAATTAAAACCATTTCCCCATAATCACTTCATTATTAATAATAATCTTTCCCGATGGGGTTACAAAGAAGTCTCTTGCAGTGGCTGACGAAGTAGCTCTATCAGTCCGAGCTCTCTTGGCCCTTCGAAGGGCAGACTGGATCCTGAGATAAGTAAATACCAGAAATGAACTAACCAACTAACCCTTTTATATGGGGGTCATCTGTATAATATCATCCATAGCCTCCTTCATATGAGCGTCTAAATCCTCGAGACACTCGTGAGTGAACTGAACCTCCTCGGTCAAGCTGGCTATGATAGTCTGGTCATATTGTATCTTCTCAAAATATTTGGCATCTCGATCTTACGCTTGTCTCTGAATGCCGCAGTCTTTGATCTAAGCCTTTGAATCCCGATCCTGCCTGGACTTATGGAGTAAGGGTACCTTGTAAATATGCTCTCAGCTAGTCTACATTATTTTCATCATGACCCGAGTGAATAGGATTATCGGCTAAATTCTCTAGACTCCACATGATTCGGCCATTCTACTCTCGGACGATATTGGCAACTCCTCTGATATTTTTGCCCTCGTAGTCAACCACATATTCCTATATATTCCCTATTTGGGAGATCACTTGCTCCTTTCGAAACTGTGTTATGACCTAAGAGGTTCGTATAGTCGGATTCCCAGATCCCCATAAGTGGTAGGAACATGCATTTTCAGTCTCTCACAGATATGGTCTCGAAGATGATGTCAGGAAATCTCCACTGAATACTATCCTCTCGGAGCCTAGAAAATATGAAAGCCTAACCCTCTTTAGATTGGGTCCTGAAGTTTGGATAAATGACTAGGAGCTCATCTTTTCTACGCTCAGGGTCTGGGTATGATAAAACCTTAGTTTTGTGGAGGTGCTTAATGATCCACTATTATACTAAGAGGTTGCAACCTTGGAAGTACCTATGCAGGTTTCGACATTGACCTAAGGCTCAATAAATATCAGACAGGATGATTGGAACTAGGTCATAGTATTTGGTTTCCCAGTTGGTGGTTATACCATGAAAGATAGCATGAGTGATAAAGATGACCCTGGTAACTATGACCTGGTAATAGTCTTACGGAAACACTATGGTTCCTAGAAGACATATGGCGAAGGCCAGGGGTCAGGTAGCTTCTCAAGTGGAAAAGGACATAAACTCTACAGAGTGCTCTATATAACCCTGGGTAGACCCAAATCGGGTATAGAGGTCCCTAAAAGCTACGATCGGGCCGAATATCCAATCAGCGCTAGCTAAGGATAACATCTTAAGAATCTCACCGGGAGTCGGTTTATGGGAAACTGGAAGGTTGTAGTCGGGTTTCTTTCTCTGCCCTATATAGGTACATATATTGTCTATGCAGTCGCGGATATCCTCTAAGGTCGGGGTTATTTCAAAGTCTCCAAACCTAAAGACCATTCTCTCGTTATCCCAATACCTGATAAGGACTTCTAAGAGGTCGATATTCAGTTCCATAGTCTTAAGAGAGGGTAGGTGTCTTAGACAGTTCGTTTCTTCCTTTTGTTAAGGGGCACTTAGCCATGACCAAAAAAATTTCAACATCTCGGTGCTTCGATAAGCATGTTGAATTTCATGTTTGGAGGCATCTACAAAACAAAATATGATTAGTTTCCTCCCCCCCCCCCCCCCCCCGATGTAGTTCCATTGGGTTGGAGACTGTTAATACACGAGGGAGTAATCCTGTCAGGTCCAGGTAGGTCTGAGATACCATAACCCATCTAAGTCAGTATGTGCTAGTTCAAGGGATTTCGCTTTGCTATATCCTAATTGTACTAGAGTGGTTTAATAAATTACTTAGGAACATGAGCGGAAAATCCAGGGTGAACCGGTGTCGACTGTTGGAATGACTGCGTACCAACTCTGTCTTCAACGTGTTCTAAGAAAAGGTTTTTGGTTTTATAATGGAGGGTGACTACGAAATTCGCATAATCACCTTTGTGCACAGATGCAAGTGTGTGTGCATGCCATTTGGCGGAAGATGAATGCATGAATGACAGTTACAATTGCGGTATTTAAATACATAGGCAATTTATATCATTTTGAAAAAACATGTTGTATTGGAACCTTTATGGTTAGAACCTAAGTTTATCCCGGTAGAGTAGCCATCTGTTACGGTTCACTTTTTAAGCGGATGAGCGCATAAATAGCTACTAAGAATTTGGATGGTGCTCTAAGTTTGGATAATTATTTTAGAGTCACCACCTAATTTATAGGTAAATTTGAAAAACCAATGTGAAAGGGTTTATTCAAATTTATTGAAAAATCCTATCTAAACTAGAGTCAAGGTAAGGGTTCTAGTGATCCCCCGGGGAAGGTGTTAGCACCTCGATTAAGGATCCGTAGAATACGGTTGACCTACGAGCTCTATAGCATGCTTCAAAATGATTTAAATTGCCTTAGCATTAAAAATTCGCAAAGTAATTTGTCATTTTCATTTGTTCAAACTCAACGTTTTGTTTTAAAACAAAGAGTTAAACTTTCACCAAAAATAGTATGCACGGGGTAGTTTAGTCAATTTCATTTTCGGACAAAGAACACTCAAATGTGATTTGAGTAGAACACTACATTTAGCCCAACTACATTGACTATTTTTCACACTTGCATCTTTTAAAATTCATTCCAAGTTTATAAAATGGTATAGTTTTATTTAAAATAACAAGTTCGGTTTTGAAAGAGAAGTAATACAAAAGATGTTTTTGTTTCGTTTTTCATGCCATATCCCTAAGGTCAAACCAAATTCCATATCCCAAAACCCTCAATTCAACACCAAGTCCAAGATAAGGTTTTTAATCAAAATCACTAACCTGTTGGGCTTAGCCCGTGTTCTAATTTTAAACAAAGTGTCCATTTTTAATCCAATTCTAAGTTTGATTTTCCAGCAACCCATTTATCGTGTTTTCAAGTTACTCTGGGCCATTTGGGTCCTTCAAATAAGTCCATTCGAGTTTCAGAATTCAAAGCCCAAGTTTCATTTTTTAAACTTCAAAATCAGTTTTCCACTTAATGATATATCCATTTCTTTTTTGAGATTTTAATGTCCAAGCAGCAATTCATTTTTGGTCTAAAACAGTCCTATTAATCAATTTCCAGATTTTGACAAGTTTTGAAAATTATTTATTGGCGATCTAGCAAAACGATCCACGTATCGTATCCTAGATTTCAAACCATAAGTAAAGTTCCAATATTTAAAGAATGTTTATAAAATAAATAAATATATATACATGTAATACAAAATTGAAAAGAGGAAGAGTTTAGGCTGGTGGGCCTACCGAAGCCCACCAGTTGGCTATTATTACCCATAGCTGTTCATGCAAATATTAGCTTCCTTTTTTTTTATTCGATCAAAATAAGTATGATTGGGCCTCAGCCCAATCGACTAATTGTGCAACTCATCTGAATGAAGTGATAGGCCCAATAAGGGCCCATCTCGTTGCAATGCAGCAGAGAACATACAACGGGGAAAACAACAATCCAAGTTAGAAGTACCCAAGGCTTATCAAACTAATTACATGTATTCTAAAAACACACAATGTCATGTATAGCCTAAATTGCCTAGTTATAATAAGAATTTATTGAGTGAAAATAATCAAGAAGTCCCTTTCGACACCCCTCTAAAAAATCCCCACCAAAAAAAATAAAGAATAAGAAAAATGATGAAGATGGAAGAAGAAGGCAAAGGCACTAATGTGATTAATTAATGTATTTGACCAATTTTGTAACGCCATTATGAACGTACCTCCTATCTTCCCCTTCAATTTATTTTAGGTAGGTCAAACATGAAAAAAGGTACTTCAAAGATTTGAAATATATATAATGGGTAATATTCTAATTTTTTTATTTTCTGTTTCCCTAAGCTTTCAAAGTGAAGGGTCAATTACTCCAACAGAACCTTCACAGGTAAGCTAGGCTAAAATCTTGAATCTTCCCTTAATAATCTACTCAAACAAATTATGTGTAAGAAATTATTATTTTTGACAATAAATGTGAAATATTACCATACCAACAAAAGAAACCATTACACCTAAGTGAGCATCCAAGTTCTTGACCACCTTCTAGGAAGGGTGTCAAGAGCTCTTAGACCTCAAAGTATCCACTAATTACAAAAAACTTGTATAAGGTAACTATTTCCCCTACCTCTCTTTGAGTTTCTAAATATGTACATGTTGAATTTGCTGAAGAACAAAATTGCTATTCACTGTCTTTCCTTGGAAGATGTTGTTATTCCTAGTGATCCACAAATAGTATATTACTGTACCATACACTGCTGCCATCACATCTTTCTTAAAGCTGCTCCAATGCTTCCTCTTGGTCTACTATCCCCTTAGCCTGGAGAATCAGTCCCAGCCAGTTCTAAACTGCACTCCATACTTCTGTAGCCCATGACCAATCATCTTTCACAGCCCCTCCAGTAGACATGACACATTCATTTTCAGCACCACCCAAACCAATGTCCTGCAGTCTCTTCTTTGTAAGCAATATTCTTTGTATTGCTAGCCATAGAACAAACCTATCCTTAGGTAAGGTTACTCTACTCTACACTAGCACAGCCACCTCCACCACTGGAGCAACTCCCAGCAACTGTTTATAACCACTTGAAACAGAATATTTACCATTGTTAGACAAATCTGGGCATGCCTTTCAAGAATATGTGTGCAATTAATTAGCATTAATAGTCTTCTTCACAATTTTCGTGGATGTGTAGATCTTTTCGACTGGTTGTGTCCGATACGTAATAATTTAAAGCATGTTGACTTTATTGAAGATATGCTCAAGGATTGGTCATTTGGAGTGATTTTAAAAGAATATTTAATTGGGAGGAGGAGGAATCGAGAACTTAAAGAGGGATTATTCTTGACTTTTACGCAAATATACAAGACTTGTCACATTAAGAGAATAACCAAAATATTGGTGAATGGTCATTCCCAACTGAAAAAAGAAAATTATTCTAAACTTGGTGTTTAATCTTGTCGTTAAGATAAAGAAACTAATGCTTGAACCATACTGGAAATCACACGTTTCTAATTTATATTTATGCTTATCGTGATATATGATGGCTGCCTACCAATCTAGGGCAAGAGAAACGAAAGTTTAGTGCTAATTTTGAGTATTTATGCGAAAATTGAGAAGAGTTGCGGTGAAATTCATGAGTTGGAGAGAAAGCAAGGGTCAGAAAAAAAGTTGTGTTTGTGTTGCCCGTAAAATAACAAGTCCATATATTGTTTCAGGTCTCAGGTTAATATCGTTCAATGCCTTTATTGTAGTGTAATATATAAAGAGTTCTGGTCTCAAGATAATCCAAGTAATTGTCCCTATCCTTGAAATTATTGTGGTCTACAAAATACACTCAATGCTATATAACTCAAAAAAACTAGACATCAATTACTATGGTTGTGTCACTAAAGTATGCTTTCTTTAAAAATAATGGGACTTCGAAGTGAGGATTCATGATTTAAATATTTTGAGTTCTGAATTAATAAAATAAACTTTAAAATGTATAAAGAATTTTATATATACTTATTTTTCATATAGAGATACATAATGTTTTTATCACATCCAAGCGAAATCGAATCCGATCCCCAACTTATAAAACAACAGTAAAAATCATTAATTTCTTTCCTTTATATGGATTTAACTTCAAGGAAAGAGATGAGAGTTAGATATACCCATTGATTAATCTTAGCGCGAACACAAGGCAAAAGTTGATGCCCAACTAAGCTTTTCTTCCCAACGTATACCTTTGAAGTTTGTAGGCCAAAAACTTAAAAACGTTATGCCTACCAATATAATGTCTTTAAGGCAACATATTGAGCAGAATAAGGTCAAAAGTACTCGAGATCCAAAAACAATACTCCATATGTTTTAAATTATCTATAGTTTTTTTTTATTTTACATGTCTTTTAATAAGATATTAATTTGGAGAGGTATTTGATTACTTTTACTTTTATTTATGTCTGTGTTATAATCTCTCTCCGTTAAATGTATACTCTATTTATGTATCATGTCTATTAAATATTTACTCTATTTATGTGGTATCTCCGTTAATAACAAAATTCTACTAAGGATAAAATGGAAAAGAAGTAATTAATTGTAGCCTTGAACTTCTAAAATAATAAATAATTTGAGATAATTATTTTTAGTAATCACGATAAATGATTTGACATGGATGGGTAAATAATAGTAAAAATAGAAAGGAGTGTTGAATTTTTCCTTTCTCCGTGTTGACCCCGTTCATTTCCTTTAAATTTACACGTTTAAGGTTTCACACAACCCTCTCTTTCATACACACTATCCCATTATAAGTTCAACATTTGAATTCAACTGGAAAAGAAAATAAAAAATTATTGTAACTAGAGTAGTGTGAACATGCTGCCTCCGGATAAAACAGAGTGTTCATTTAGTCATTTGCACACCCCTTAAGAAAATACCAACTTCTAGATAAAAATAGGTAATTTGATTAAAATGCTCTTAATTAAATAGGTATTGAAATTTGTTTACCCATAAAACTGTACAGTTGAATTTGTATATGTGGTCAAGGACATGTGGAAATTTGTCCCTATATAAAACGGTATTGAAATTTGTTTACCCATAAAACGGTACAGTTAAATAGGTATTGAATTTGTATATGTGGTCGAGGGAAAATGAATAAGTGTATTGTAATAACTTGAATATGATCCCTTACAATGCAACAATGTGCTCTATTTATACATGAGCTTTTCGGCTACACACCCCACGAAATATGCCCTCATTAATACAGGATAATGAATGTTGTAATAATTGGAGAATTAGTATCTCATTAAATATTATCAATGCCCAGCTAGAAGATATACGAACGGTTCAGTAACGGTCGTCTATTGTATTTCAAACGGCTCCTCTGACCTTCCGAGTCACCGGTACCAACTATGCATATGACGCTCCCGATACTGCTCGTATATTATCGGTAATGCCTTAGGCTGACCTGGACTTGACTCAGCATCGTATTCCACGTGTCACATTATAATTCGTACAGTTGTCTTATACGAATTTTGCCATATACAGATAGTCCCCACACTTTTCGGGTGCAACTCTTGTGCACCCGGGAAGCGAATTTGAACACCGGACTGAATAAACCTTGTGCTTTGGTGGGAAATTTAAAATGTAATGATTACATGACATGTCAAACATCGCATCCATTCAATGCTTATGAAACGGCGGCAACTGAATAATTGCTCTGATCGACATGAAATACAGTAATGATGATGCACGTCCTTTCGCTTCCAAACGTCATATTCACATACCATAAATAGGAGGCCAAATCCCACATAGAAGGCAACTACAATCTTCCTCAAATCTTCAATTTTTATAAACATTCCTTCCTTCTTAAAATTTTCTTCCATAATATCGTCCACTAAATCTTCTCATTCTTGCTCTCCGGGCAACAATGACGATTCTCCAACACGTCGTTCTGGAAAATAACATATTTTCCCAAAGAATCAAGAGGTTGAATTGCACTCCGTTGTTGTGAAAATTCTTCCCTCTGTCTTTGATTTCTCAGGAGACCTTCGTGTTCAAGGAAACTTCGAACACGTTAAAGAAATTGAATCTTTGATTACTGCCAAGATTCTTCCCAGCGTTGTGAAAGATTGTAACTTTCCCTTCGACACGGTCGTTAGAACACTTGATCCAGTTGACCGAGTACACCACCATGTTTAAGGTTTTTCCATGGCTTACACATACCCTTTTACTATATGTTTTAAGCTTCATATCCCAATAATCAATGAAGACATTTATCGACGATATAGGGTTTGCTTGGGACAAATCACTCCGCAAATTTGGAGATTAGTTTACTGTATCCAGATGCTGGTGGATAGTGCCAACGCCACATTTACCATTGACCACATTTTCCTTCTTTACTACCCTCAGGTTTTTCGAGGTGATATTATCCATTTGTACCCTCGTGGAATCTGAAGTCTCGTTAATGCCAAAGATGATTTTGACCGAGGTTGGCTAACTCGGTTTATGTTGATCAAAACCGACCAAATCCATCATCCTTATGCAGACCCTATTCTGGAGAAGTAGAACCCTTCTCGTGAGTATTTTTAACCACGAACTTGTTTGTTTTTCTTTTTTGATTAAGAGAAATACCTTTTCTCATGCAAATATTGTACTTTTCACAGCTATTTTAGTTGAGCCACAACTGATTGAAGGGATTTTCAAGTGGGTTGTTAGTCTTCTCCATGCCTTCCCCGACATCACCCGATCATGGAACAATATCACCTCCAAGTGGTGGAAGGGAAAATACCACGATAAGTTTTAACCCTAACTCTCCCTTTTATATAGGTTCAACCCCGGATCTCCCTTTCATTCAATTTATTCCATCTGCAGGGCTCCCGACAAGAAAATCTGTAGCCTAGAAGGTGTCATCCCACGCAGCTGCTTTGTCTAACATTCTTCAGTCTTCTTCTAGCATCCACAAACAGAAAACTCAATATGAAGTTCTCGATACCCCGATAGGAATTGGTTCCTGGGTTAAAAATCGTCGTCGTCTCACTAAGTATTGGAAAGAGGAATAGGCGGAGGAAAAGGCGAGTGTCGTTTAGATTAATGACGAAGATAAGGTAAATGAATAAGGCACCTGCCTAGAGAGTCCCTTGCGGGACGTTTCGGAGACGGGAATAATTATTCCTCTTGCCGACCCTTCTGAGCATAGCTCAATCCACACTTCTGGTACTGAGGCAGTGACATCTGCTTCTTCCCCCTAGAAATCCCCCAATGCTACTCTAGAGGCTTCTCTTGCACATATTGTAAACTTGTTTTTATAGGTAAAATATTTCCTCTTTTAAATTATTGTTCAGATGCTCATGTTTCTTTACCGCCATAATTCCTCTATCCAAGGTCATGCCACTGCTCTCTCTACTAAGGATTTGGCTAAGGATATGGGTCCTTCTCAGGAGAAAATGAAGTTGAAGGAGCAAATTTAGCACCTTCGAGCACAAGTCGAAGACCTCATAGTTGATCTTAGAGATTCAGGCTCTCTTCAAGCCCCCCTCCAGCTACATCTACAGGATGATGTTGATTCACTACAGAAGTGGAAGAACTCCTTTCAGGTTTTAACCACTTCTTATGTGACCATTCAAGGGAGGACGACAAGGTTAGTAACAGACTTGGTAGAGGCCCAAGGACAGCTAAACGTCTCCGAGCACACCATCACTGAACTCCAAGTCAATTGCTAAAGATGAATGCTTCAGAGAGATCTAGTTGTTCTAAAGAGTCGTCTGGATACTCTTGAAGAAGCCAAAAAACTAGGGATTGATATCTCTTCTGAACTCGTGGACACAAAAATTGACCTCAATGATGTTGAGCTATCGTTGGAAGCTCTTTGTGGAGATAGAGAGGATTCCAATGTGAAAGCTGGTGGTGAAGCTGGTGATGAGACCCCCCCCTCGTTTGATCTTTTTGTTTTGTTAGTAACATTTGAAACACCTCCGGTGGACCATGAAGCGGGTAGGCCGTAATCTTTTACGCGGGTTTTAATTTTAGTTTAGTTTTTTGTCTCTTACCGGGTCACTTTTGGGCCCAGTTGGTATCTTTTGTAATCGGATTGATTTCAATCCAAAAGATATGAATGAAAGAATTTTCCTTTTTTCACAATTCCGCTTAAGGTCTCCATTCTAGGATTTTTATTCTTAAAAGCAAATCTTTACTTCTTTTGCTTCATAATTTGAAACTTTTTGTTAGAGCTTGCTTTATAATTTCCATCAAACTTGATTTTATTCTGAAAGATGTATCCTCACCTTCTATTGGGTCTTCTCATGGCCTCCATAGTTGGTTCCGGACTTGCCTTGGTTCTGGCCAACTTAAAACTTCGGTACATTTAGTATTCGAAGCCTTAACTTTTTTGTTAAGGTTTTAATAAGAGATGTCCCTTATTTTTAATGGTGTTGTAGAAGCGGACGTCTCATGTTCATTATGGCACAGAAATTTCGATATGTTTAAGATAACATACGTTTTATGCTCATGGTGGAAAAGATTTATCAATCCTTAAAAGGAAATTTTTATTGATTCCTTTAACTTACTAATGTGAAGACAAGTGCAAAAATAATCCAGCTGCCATCTAGTGTGGTCAGTCTGATTACATATAGTTTGAAAATCTGGGCAGTCCTAGCATCTGGGGAGTCCCCAGTATTTGGTGCTTTTCCTTGAAGTGCTAATTTTTTTGTAGGATATTCTTCACTCCTCTCCGGGTGTATATGGCCCCCTATGTCTGAGAGTTCATGCTATGAAGACTCGGACACTGGATAGCTCTCCTCGATAGTAAGATAGTTAACATGCTTATTTCATGGTATTGCCTCATTAAAAACCTTACCGGAAAAACTAAATTGGGACAAAAACCGGATAAAGGGAAAAAGAGTGCAGTGCATGTTCTATCTCACTACACATAGTACTTTTTCAAATGGCTTACATTCCAACTACTGGAAAGTTTGTTTCTTTGTTGGTCTGTTAGCTGATAATCTCGTTTACCAGCAATACTGGAATTTGCGCCTAATTTCCTTGTATTACGTTTCCGGGTACTCTAAGTTACCCTTAGGAGCACCAAGTCCCCAAGCTTGAAGTGTTAGAAATTTGTGCTCTAGTTATAGTAGTGTTCTATTCTTTACTTTTGGGCTACCATTCGGATGTATGCAAGGTCCCGACGTTCTTCGAGCAAATCCAGGTGCACGAACATTGACTATGCATTTGATTTATCCTCAGCGCGGAGGTATCTCAAAGTGGGGGTTCCTACTTAAACCGAGATCAAGGCCTCTACACCGTAAACCAAGGAAAAATAATTCTCCGGTACTTGTTTTCATTGTGGTTCTATATGCCCATAATATTTCTGGTAGCATAGACGGTCAGTTTCCTTTTGCAGCTTCTAATTTCTTCTTCAAGTTCTAGATTATGGTCTTGTTTATTGACTCTACTTGACCATTCGCACTGGGATGATAGAGAATAGAGATGATCTGCTTGATGCTCAAGTTGTCTCGGAACTTCGTGACTTTAACCCCAATGAACTTTCAACCATTATCACAAGCTATCTCCATTGGGATGCCAAAACGACATATAATATACTGCCAAATGAAGTCCATCACCTCCTTCTCTCAGAGCTTCATATAAGCTGCAACTTCAACCCATTTAGAAAAATGGCTAGTCATAAATATAATTTGATATACATGTCATGGTGTCGCTGGCAAAGGTCTAACTATGTCCACCCCCTCTTCATGAACGACCATGGAGATATAATTAGTTGCAGCTCATCTCCCGATTGATGTAACAGTTGTGCATGACGCTGACACTTATCATATTTCTTCACAAATATTTTCGTGTCTTCCTCGATCCAGAGCTAATAATCACCGGCCCTCATGAGCTTCCTCATCAAGGATTCCGCTTTTGAATAGTTTCCGCATATGCCTTTATGGACTTCCCTCATCACGTAACCAGTTTCATCGGGCATACGCACCTGACAAAGGGACCATAAAAACACCTTCGATAAAGTTTTTCATCCACGACACAGTATCGGGCGACTTTGGTCCTCGGAGCTTTGGATGCTTTTGGGTCCTCCTAAAGCTTTTCGTTGATGAAGTAGTCTAGGAATTCATTTCTCCAGTCCCGAGTTAGGCTCGATGAATTCACTTCATCGTAACCTACGGAATCCAATGCCGAGTGCAACAACTGAACAACTGATTCAGTTTTAGAACCTTTGGCTTCTGAGCTGGAGCTCAAGTTTGCGAGTGCATTCGCCTCTATATTCTCCTCTCGGGGTATATGCACCACCGTCCATTCTTGGAATCGGGACAACAACTTCAAAACCTTTAGAGGTACCTCAACATAAGTTCATTTTTTGCCTCAAACACCCCACGAACTTGGTTCATTACTAGCAACGAGTCACACTTGACCTCAATAATCTAGGAGCCTAAGCCCCGGGATAGTTCCAAATCTGTAATCAAAGCCTCATACTCAACTTCATTATTAGTTAACAGAGTACTATGAATTTCTTGTCTTAAAATTTCACCAGTGGAAGTTCGCAACACTACTCCCAAATCGGTCCTTTTGACGCGGAAAACACCATTTGTGAAAAGTGTCCACACCTCAGGGGCAGTCCCTAAGATTAGGATGGCTTCTTTTTCTGCCTGCGGGGCTACTCCCAGACTAAAATCGGTGACAAAATCCACAAGGACTTGAGACTTTATCGCAATCGAAGTCTATATTCAATATCAAATTCACTAAATTCTACTGCCCATTTAGCCAGGCGCCCGAAAAACTCGGGCTTATGTAACACATTCTAAAGTAGGAATGTGGTTACTACGTCAATTAGGTGGCATTGAAAATATGGTCGAAGCTTTCGCGATAATATTACTAAAGCAAAAGTCAATTTTTCGAGCAATGTATACCGGGTTTCAGCCCTTGACATGATTCTACTTACGTAATAGATAGGAAATTTCATACCTTTTTCCTCTCGTACTAATACTACATTGACCGCTACATCCGAGACTGCCAGATATATGAGTAATTGTTCTCTGTCCTTCCTCTTTGACATGAACGGATGACTATATAAGTAAGCCTTCAGATCCCGTAGGGCTTGCTGGCACTCAGGTATCCAAACAAAATTGTTGTTCTTCTTCAGAAGTGAAAAGAACATGTGACATTTTTTATGACCGGGAGATAAACCTGCTCGGAGTCGCCACTCACCCGATCAATCGTTGCACCACTTTCACATCCTCAAGTGTGTTCGGTATGTCTTCGATAACCTTTATTTTATCAAGGTTTATCTCGATTCCTCTCTGGGAAATCAAGAAATCCAAAAAAAATCTGAAACCCACCTCAAAAGCACATTTCTCGGGGTTAAGCTTCATGTTAAACTCTCAATACCTTGAAGGTTTCCTGCAAATGGCTTAAATGGTCCTCTGTACGAAGACTCTTAACAAGCATATCGTCTATATAAACTTTCATAGTTTTTCCTATTTTCTTCTCAAACATCTTGTTAACTAACCTTTGATATGTAGCTCCGGCATTTTATAATCCAAATGGCATAACATTATAGCAATGGGTGTCAAAAGTAGTCAAAAAATATATTTTCTCTTGGTCTTCCACGGGCATCCTTATTTGGTTATACTCAGAATACGCATTGAGGAAACTCATTATCTCATGTTTGGTTGTGGCATCGATCATTTGGTCTATGTTTGGCAATGGAAACGAGTCTTTAGCACATGCTTTATTTAAATCTTTATAATTGATGCACATTCTAAATTTGTTCCCCTTTTTAGGTAATACGACTACGTTTGCTAACCAGTCCGTGTACTTTACCTCCCACATTGATCCTATATTAAGTAATCTAGCTACCTCTTCTTTTACAAACCTATTGTAGAGTTTGGCAATCATTCGCTTCTTCTGCCGCACGGGAGGGAAACTGAAATCCAGGCCCAACTTATGTGTTGTGACTTCTGTAGGGATACATGTCATATCTTCATGCGACTACGCAATGCAATTAATGTTAGCCGTTAGATATTTAAGAATTAAATTCCTAAGCTCCGGGGTTAGTCTCGCGCCCAAGTATACCTTCTTATCGGGAGTTTCTGAGTGTAGAGCAATTTTCTTAAGTTCTTCTACAGTGGTTTTGTGTCATTCAACTTGTCTGGTACCTGAAATTATCTAGGAAGCTGGTATCGGTCTAAAAACCTCCTCATCTGGATAGACTGATTCTAGTTCTGCTGGCGGAACCTAATGGACATTTTTTTATGCGGGCTTTACTTTCTATAATTGCTATTTGAGATCTGTCACTGCCTCTTGTTCCTCTATGGCGTATATCTCCCTAGTGGCGAGTTGTTCCCCTCTACTTTGTTGAACCCATTCCGGTATATGGAACTTTACCAACAAATGCAATGTTGATGGGACTTCTTTCATATCATATATCTATGGCCCCCCGAATATTGCGTTATACCTCACGTCACCGTCAATGATATAAAATTTAGTCATCTTAATGACTCACATGGCATCCACTGGTAGGTCCACTTCCCCCTTCGTGGTTTCGCTTGACATATTAAAACCTAAGAGGGTTCTGGCAGCCGAAATAATATTGTCATCCATATTCATCTCTTCCACGACCTTCAGCAGTATAATATTAGTTAAGCTCCCGGGATCGATCAGGACCCTCTTCACTTGGAAGCAATCGATAGGTACCGTGATAACCAATGCGCCATTATGGGGGGAAGATCGCATCGATAATGTTTTCCTCAGTGAATACAATTGTGTGCTCATCTGGTATCTCTCGGAACCTCTTCTCCCGTGTAACCGAGATTTTTGATTTTCTTTGTCGCAGTGAAAGATGTAGCAGCAATCATTGACTCGTCAAAGATCATATTTATAACATGGGATGGCGCGACTCGATTAGGTTTGGCCCCAGCAGGTGGACCCTGCTCATAGTTATTTCGAGCCCTTTTGCTCAAATATTCTCGAAGGTGGCCCATGTTAAGCATTTCTGACACCTCTTCTCGTAAATGTCTGCAATCTGTGGTTTTATGCCAGTGAGTGCCATGAAAGTCGCACCAGATGGACTGATCTCTTTTACTAGGGTCGGACTATAATAACTTTGGTGGTCGGGATGCTGGATGAGTTCTTAGTACCTCTTCCATTTGATCCTCGCTGATACTGAAGTTGTACTCGGATAATATCGGGTATCCAATATTCTTAGAAGAGTTAGATGAATTCCATTTATCAAAATTTACCAACCCTTGATTGTTTCGTCCGGATCCTCCCTTGTTGTTTGTTTTTTCAAGAGAGCAAAAACTATGTCCCCCTTCCTTTTTTTAGGAGTAGGATACGGTTGGAAGTGATTCTTCGAGGAGTTTCGGTCGGCTCCGGTTCCTTTGTCTGACTTCTTCAAAATACTTTCGGTTTGAGATCCCAACAAATCATCTTCAATCGGAATGTTCAACTCATATCGGTTGTGTACATCTTCCCATGTTGTAGTTTAAAATTCCAAGAGATTTTCTTTGAAATTCTGTGAGACGTATGATTTTGAAGGATCCAAACCTTTTGTGAAAGCCTCTGCAGTCCATTCTTCTGGACTACGGGTAGCAGCATCCGTTCCTTCTGGAACCGTGAAAAATGAAGTCCCTAAGGAGTTATGTTTCTCCTTGTGCAACGCGACAGATATCCACTTTGTGCGTCTTCACCTTTCGAGTCCCTACATGAGCTTTTATGAACATGTCAGCAAGCAGGAGAATGATCCGATTGAATTCTCAAGGAGGAGCGAATACCATGTAGCAAGTGTTTCAGCAAACTTCTTTATCAGAACCGATTCTATTGCGTGTTCCCTTAGATTATTTCCTTTTATGGTCATAGTATAAGTCGTTATGTGCTCATGTGGATCAGTAGTCCCATTGTATTTGGCTACAAAAGGCATTTTGAACCTTTTGGGGATCAGTTCGGGAGCGGCCTCTGGCTTATACGCCAACTGAATGTATCTCCTTGTGCCTGGTCCGTCAACCACAGGAGGCCCCCCGGTATTTGACTGAACTGATATTGGAACTCTTTGGCAGTTTTTTCAGCCTTCTCTGCGTTGGTGTCTACTTGTTTGTCATGTCCTTCATGAACTTCAAGACTTGTTCATGAAATGTATTTTCAGGGACGGCTTCCCTTTTTGAAGCATCATCATTCCTCGACCTATCCTGATTATTTCTGGTATCTCCATTGACATTTGGAGGAGGTGTCGGGTCATCTTTTGGTGTACTGCCAGTATTCTTGGACATGTACTCCGTGTGAAACAGCATTATGCGATCCAACTGCTCACTCATAATGGCATTTTGTGCCCTCAGATTCTGTATGGATTTCTCATGCATTTCATCATTGGGAACATCCTCCTACTGAGTCTGTCTACCTCCCGAAGTGGCTCCATCTCCCGCCAACGGATCCTTCCATGTCGGATCTTCTACTGGTAAGACATTTGGCCCGATGTGGAAGTTGTTAGTGTTATCCCCCGTGTAGCGGTTGTCTCGAATTCCTATCTTCTTGTAATTTACTTACTCTGAATAAAAAACAAGACTCAAAGAGAAAATTGGATTAGTAGAAAAGAGGGGTCACTTGTGACACCACAATTGTCCAGGCCCCACTGTGGGCGCCAAACTGTTTACCGGTAAAATGGTATAGTTAAATTTATATACGTGGTCAAGGATACGTGGATCTTAAGTGATTGATTTAGCAATAAAATTAGATATAATATACTGGGAATAAACAATAATAAGACAAGAAAAAGTAATGATTAGTTTGAGCCTTATGTTAGCTTATGGGCAAAGTCACCACACTTGTATGAAGGTACAATAATCGAGAGAAAGTAAATAAGTGTATTGTAATAACTTGAATATGATCCCTTACCATGAAACAATGTGCCCTATTTATACATAAGCTTTTTGGGTACACACCTCACGAAATATGTACTCATTAATACAGGAGAATGAGTATTATAATAATTGGACAATTAGTATCTCATTAAATGTCATCAATGCCCTACTAGAAGATGTACAACTGGTTCAGTGATGGTCGTCCGTTGTATTTCATACGGCTCTTATGACCTTCCGAGTCACCGGTACTAACTATGCATATGACGCTTCCGGTACTGCTTGTATCTTATCAGTAGCGTCTTAGGCTGACCTGGACTTGACTCAACATCGCATTCCACGTGTCACATTATAATTCGTACATCTGTCTTACACGGATTTTGCCCTATACATGATTTGGTCACCTAACACTTCACGAGGGCAAATCTAGAAAAGTAAGATTAATTTTTTCTTGATTTGATAAATAAATATTCTTTTGACTCAAAAAATAAAAGCTAGATGGACACTCTTTTTTATCCCCGAGGGAGTACTATTTAGTGGAGGATTTTAATTAATTGTCAATTTTACTAGCTTCGCAGCTAATACTTTACTCTCATTAGAATGATTACCATTTAAAAGGAAAGATAGTTAATTTAAATTTTTAAAAAATCTAAAACTCCTATTCTTTTTTATTTATCCTACTCTCATTAGAATGATTACTGTTAATTTTCTTATTTTATTCTTAATACATGACTTGTTAGGACTCTTTATACATAAATTTTTTATTATTAAGAGAAAAATAAAAGATCTTATAAATCGTTTAGCGGTACTCATTTAAAATGATAATTTAGATACTCTACATTAATTTAATTTATATATTAACTCATCTTTAATTTCTTAAAATCAGTACTCACAAAGGCATTCACACAAGATGAACCAAGAGAGGAATAACGCATGTGAAATACTCTCTCCATTCATATTAGTTGTGAAATTTCTTTTCTAGATGTTTCTTAAGAAATCATAAATAAGAAATATATTTTACTATTTTATTCTGTAATGTTTTCAATAAATATACACTTTATTTATGTATCTTATTCATAAACAACAATTAACTTTAAGAGCAAAACAAAAAGAAATTAACTAATGCTATCTTGATTTATAAATTAATAAATATTTTTGAAACGGCTAAATTTTAGTAATGATGAATAATTGACAACTAATATGAAACAGGGAGTAAGTATTAATTTCTCATTTTCGCTATCTTTGTCCATGATATTAAATTAATATTTGTAAAGTGGAGACCAAATAAAGGTGGAGCATGAGAACACGTTATCTTTTGTTGTCATCATGCAAAGGTTATCCGTACACACAGTTTAAGTAATGGGGACAACGTACCCAAACTGGGAAACCGCACACGAAACAGAAAGCAGCGGGACCCACTCCTCACCTGGGTCCCACACAACAGGGGCCTCCGCACCTGTACAGATCTGAGTACCTCACACGTGGGACAAAGTGTGTCTAAAAGCCAACCGAGAAAAGTTCAAAAATAATTAAAGAAAGGATAAAATCATCTTACTACGGACTACTTTTCCAAGAAAATGCTACTCCCTCTCGATTGAAAAGAGGCATTCACTTAATCTTTCTTTTTTGTTAGAAAAATATTTACTAATTAAATTAAAAAATAATTCTATTTTCAAATTTATTCTTATTAAATGTTAGATGATTAAATCTCAATATTTATTTAATTAAAATTATTTTAATTAAATTTTCTATTTTTATCAAGTAATTAATATTTTTTTAAGGGATGTTCAAATGGCAACATGAACACTCGGAGGGAGTAATAAGTTACATTCACTAGTTTTATTAAATTAGATTATTTTATATAATATTTTCTCTGTTCATTTTTATTTGAAACAGTTATTATGTTTTTCAAAAATAATGTGATCTTATCTTTTACCTATCTTGAAATCCATTTGAAATAAAATATAGAATATTTATAAAAATAGGTAAAAGATGTGTGAAATTCTACTAGTATTTTTTACATTTTTTTAATTTTTGAATCTTCGTGTTCAGTCATTGATCAACACATAGAATACTCTTTAAGTAGGCGTTTGGCATCAGAAAAAAATCACTTTTAAAAAAAAAAAATGAAGTTGGAGTTAGAATTGTGTTTGGTCATAGATTTTGCTAATAATATTTTCGTGTCAAGATGTACTTTTTCTTAAAAATATGAAATATAATTTTTCCCCAAATTTTTACAAACTAATAAAATTACCCAAAGCAATTAATAAATATAATCGATGCGTAAAAATTGCTCATCATTCATTTCCAATTACATTAAGCATGATTTATATAGACTTCTTTTAATATGATGATATAATCAAATTTACAATTATTCGCATCTTCAACATGTATCGTCATTAGATCACACATTTCTCTAGTATTTCCCAGTTCAAAGTCTTTGTTTGTCTCCTTCTCTTTTTCACATAATTACTTTCCATCTCCCAATTATTAATTTCAATCATCCATTTTCTTAAACAATAAATCAAGAGTCTATCAACGTCTACTACTACATATATCCAACTTAAACAAAAAAATTATAATGTGTAATATTTCTCTTAAACGCCAGTTGAATTGAAAAGTGAAAGACAAAAACAATAGTAAAAAACAAAAAACAAAAATTGTTAAAATAAGATTTGAGGTATTTTTCAAATTTTAAATACAATTTAAAATGTTCATGGCTAAATGCTAATTTTTTTAAAAAGTGAACAAGAATTTTTTAAAAAATTAATAATTCTAATGGCTAAGGAGATCCTAACGTTCACCTTGTTGGAAGGTTTAATTTCCCTCTTTACAATCTTCTTCCAATTTTTCGTTCCCCTACCTGTTTACAAAACGATCAAAAATATAGTTAAATCTCAAATCATAAAAAATTTAACTCCTTTCTAGTAAGTAGTTAAAATAAGGAAAAAAACAGAGTAGTGAAAAGAACAAAAGAAAAGAAAAAAAGCAGCACTATAATCTACGGCTGACGTGGTGGTCTAGTATTGCGAGGAACAACGTGGCGGACACCGAAAATGTCAGTTACAGCAGCCACGTAATCACGTTATCCTCGCAGTTTCACATACATCTCAGAAAACCTGAATTTCTGGACAAGCCCCTACAAATTAGCTGACTCATAATTAAAGTTCTACTATAAAAATCCCAAAATAATGGTGGGGACGGTATGGAGTAGGAGATTCTCTCTATGTGAAAATGAAGAGAGAAAGATATATTAGGGGCGATCTCGGAAAAATAAAATGAATAATATAATTGGACAAGTTTAAATGCTTGTAAATAAATTATTATTTTTTCTCCTTTAAATCTGCATTTAACAGTGAAAATGTTGTACTCCGCCATTCACTTTTACTTGTCTACTTTTAATTTTGCACCCCCTCAAAAATTAATAAATGAAGTGTCTTTCCGCGGGCTAAAAAAGAGCCCGAGGATTGGTTCAAAATTGAAAGAGTCTTGGATCAACTTGAATTGACCAAGATTAAAGAATAAAAAGATTGCTTGGCCGAACAGATTAACCCCCTATTGAGTCGGAGAAGGCACGCCTAGTTAGAAGGTTGTGGCACTGCAACTTGGGGGAACTTCCATCACCAAGTAAGATAGTCAAAATTATTATTGATCACTTAGCCAGCAAACTTGCCTATAATGCCAACAAACCCAATGTCCCTAGGGCATATTTACGGCACTTGAAGGCTTGGTAGACACGAGCACGATATTTCATCATGATACCTATATTAATTAGTGTATAGTATTAAATAGACTTAAAAAATGATTTGAAATAAATAGTTAATGCTATGAAAAAATATTAAAAATAAATTATTTTTCTCTTGATATGCTAAATTTAACAAATAAAAATAAAAATCTATTATTCAAATAGTAAATAAGTAAAAATAATCGAAGGGAGTATAATTTATTTGAACTTCAGTGGACAAGTTAGAATCTTAGTTGTACTTGGATCTTCCATGCTTTTTCAGTCCAACCTTTTATAGTATTCTCTCTTTCTTAAAATTAGAGTTATCTTAATTATAAAAAAATGTCATAAAATAAGTTTTACTTTGATAATTCAAGATAAAAATTGACAAGTGTTTTCCAACGTCCTTAGCATTAAAGAAATAGTCTTTTTTAATAATGTTCAATTCTCAAAAAACATCTAGTAAATAGAAATAATTTAGTAAACTGCACATTATATTTCTTGATTTCTTAATTAACCATGATTTTAACTAAAATAACACTTATTTGGGACGGTTGATGGATCTCGCTCTCGTCTTTCCGGAGGAGTTTAATTAAATCTACAAGTTTATTTATAGAGTTGCTGAAGCCTAAAGTTACTAATTAAGTATTTCCATAATTTAATTTTGGTAACTTGTGATATTAATAGAATATATTCTTTCATTAATTGTATATCTCTTATTTTATGTAGAATTGTATTCCTATTGTAATTAGATCTCCTATTTTTATATTTTCTATTGTAATTGGGTTGATTAGTATTTAAATATTCTTGTACTACTATATATTGTACATTATTGATGAATACAATCAATGAACATATTCCTTTATGGTATCAGTAGCCTAAAAATACATCCACCGCCGCCGACCATAGCTCTAGGCCGCCACCCCCATTGAACCCTAGTATTTTTTTTCAGCCATTCTCTCTCCATTCTCCTCCTAAATTTCATCTTCCATGGCTGACAAAACAAAATTTCATCCTGCACTTGTAGTAAACAACATCAAGAACTTCATCCCTATCAACATTGAGATGGAAAAGGGTCAATACTCCTTGCGGACGGAGCTTTTTGACGTGTTTACGAAATTATCGACCACATCATCCCTCATACACCGAAGTCCACAGACCTACCCTCGGCTTCAACTTCTACTGATGCACTCTGGTCTCGTTTGGACGCAGCCGTCCTCCAGTGGATATACAACACAATCTCTAATGATCTGTTGCACACCATCATTAAGACCGATGTCACTGCCCGCTAAATGTGGGAACGTTTGGAAAGTATTTTCCATGACAACAAAACTCAACGAGCGTTATACCTTGAAAATCAATTCAAGGACGTTCATTAGGACGATTTCTCAAACGTGTCTGCATATTTTCAAGAACTCATGATGCTTGCCGACCAACTCTCCAACGTCGGTGTACCAGTCACTAATCAGTGATTGGTCATGCAATGCAGGCTTGAACCAATCCTATGACGGCGTTTCCACTATCCTTCAGCAATGCACGCCGTTACCTCCGTTTTATTATGCACGTTCGAAGCTTATTCTTGAGGAAACCCGAAATATCAAGTGCAGCACCACTCAGGACAACATTGCCGACGCAGCCATGACCACCACCATCGGACCCTCCACCGACCGCAGGGCCTCAAAATTCGGCAACCAAAACCGCCGGCCCGAGGACCGGCAACAGCCAGCATCCTCCCGCAACAACCACCGGAGCAGGCAGTCCGGCAAGGGCTGCGACGGATGGAATTCTGGCAACAACGACGCGGGAAAGGGCAGTCCCTGCCGGAAGGAAATAGCCCGCCTTGACCGCGGCAGTGGCAGCAACCTCCGCCTTGGGCTACCTACTCGCCATGGGCTGTATGGGCCTCTCCTCCTAGCCCGTATCCGACATTCTCGTGGACTCCACCTTAGAACCGATAGGCCCACCCTAGCATACTCGACTCACGTCCCCAACAGGCCTACGCAGCACAACCCTCCCCCCCAGCTTATGCACTGACTGACATTGAGGCAACTATGAACACAATGTCACTCAACGCTTCAAACAAAAATTGATATATGGACACATGCGCCACATCTCACATGATGGCATCACAAGGTACTCTCTCGTCTTATTCCAAGTTAAGTAATTTAAATTAGAATATTATTGTTGGTAGTGAAAAAGGCATTCTCATTCGCGATTTTGGTCATTCATCCTTATCCCCACCACATCCACCGTTAATCTTAAAAATATCCCCTATGCCCCTAAACTCATTAAGAATCTAATTTCTTTGCGATATTTCACAACTGATAATAATGTTTCCCTTGACTTTAATCCTTTTGGTTTTTCTGTGCAAGATTTTACGACAGGGAGACGAATAATGAGATGTAACAGCACCGGAGATCTCTACCCTATTTCAAACGCCGTCAACAATACAGCCTCAGTTCCATCAACATTTGTTGTCTTTCGTCTTTCTTATGGTACTCTAGATTAGGACATCCATGAGATTCTGTTGTATTCTCCCTTAGGAAAAATAATTTTATTAATTGCAACCATATTCTAGGACTTCTATATGTGAATCCTGCGTTTTTGGGAAACATGTTAAATTACTATTTTTTGCATCCACAAATTGTATTTTACTACCTTTCGATATCATACATAGTGATTTGTGGACGTCTCCTATTTTAAGTACGGCTGGCCATCAATATTATGTGTTGTTTTTGGATGATTATTCCAACTTTCTATGGACTTTTCCAATTAGCAATAAATCCCAGGTCTACCCCATTTTTTTCTCATTTAGTGCTCTCGTAAAATCACAATTTGAAAAGAGCATTAAATATTTTCAATGTGATAATGGCAAAGAATTCAATAATAATCAATTCAAACAGTTTTGCTCCAATAACAGCCTTACCTTTCATTTTTTCTTCCCTCACACCTCTTCCCAAAATGATAAGGCCGAACCGAAAATCTGAACCATAAACAACCTAATCCGTGCCCTACTTGCTCATACCTCAATTCTGGCATTACGCACTTTCCATGACCACCTATCTCCTAAACATAATCCCAAACAAGTCTATAGCTCAGCGGTCACCCACTCAAGTTCTATTTCGTAAGAACCCCTCATACCAACACTTGCATATCTTTGAATGTCTTTGTTATCCTCTTCATCCGACCACTCACAAACTCCAACCCCTATCTTCCCCATGTGTGTTTTTGGGTTACCCCGCCAATCATTGTGGTTACTCATGCTATGACTTGTCAAGTTGTAAAATTATTATTTCACGCCATGTCCCATTTGATGAGTCTCAATTCTTCTTTGCCTCCCTAAACTCGCCACCTCGGCATTCCTACGACTTCATAGATGATGGCCTGAACCCTCTTCTAATTCATCATTTACATAGTCCGTTGTCCCAGACCCCGACACCCGCCCTACCTCGAAAAGTCCAGGACACACTGCCCACTCGATTCTGCCGATGGTGGCCCGGAACAGCCTACCTCAGGGTGATTTCGCAGCCACCTCTCAGCAAACCGAGCATCTGCCAACCGGTCCCACCACCCCATTCCTTTTCTCCTATTCCCGTCAGTCTCGCAGCACACACCACTGCCATCTCGCATCCCTAGACATGCTCTGGGACCATGAAAACTCATTCCATGCATGGAATTCATAAACCTAAATGGCTATTTAACCTATCTATTTCAGTTGTCCCTTCCTATGTCCCTTGAAATCCGAAGGATGCCTTGTCTGACCCTAATTGGAAATCCACAATGATTGACGAATATAATGCTCTTATTGATAATAAGACATGGGACCTAGTACTTCCTCCACCTGATGCTAACATTATTCGTTCTATGTGGATTTTTAGACATAAAAATAAATCCGATAGTTCTTTTGAGGAATACAAGGCTCGTCTTGTAGGTAATGACAGGTCTCAACATATGGGAGTGGACTGTGATTAAACATTCAGCCCGATTGTAAAGCCCGCAACTATTTGGATCATCCTCAACATTGCTCTATCCAAGTCTTGGCTCATTCATCAGCTTGATGTCAAGAATGTCTTCTTACATGCGGATATTCATGAAATGGTATATATGTATCATCCTATAGGTTTTAGGGATCCTATTCATCCAAATTATGTGTGTCTATTGCGGAAATCGCTCTATGGACTGAAACAGGCTCCTCGAGCATGGTACCAGCAGTTCGTCGATTATGTCTCCTCTATCGGTTTTTCACACAACAGATCTGATCATTCCCTGTTCATCTACAATAAGGGTACATACATGGATTACCTATTATTATATGTTGATGACATTATCCTCACCACATCATCTGATGCTCTCCGCCGGTCCATTATGTCTCTTATTTCCTATGAGTTTGCTATGAAGGATCCGGGGGGCCTGAGTTATTTCTTGGGCAACTCTATCACTCGACATTCTGGCGGCCTATTTCTGTGTCAGAAAAAGTATGCCAAAGAGATCCTTGACCGTGCAGGCATGCCATCTTGCAAGCCATCCCACACGCCGGTAGACACTAATTCCAAGCTCAGCGCTAATTCCGACCCCCTATATTTAGACCCGAGTCACTATCGTAGCCTGGATGGAGCCCTGTAGTACCTCACATTCACGAGACCTAACATATCTTATTCCATGCAACAAATCTACCTACACATGTACAATATGGCGGAAGCACACATGCATGCCCTCAAATATTTTTTACGTACATCCAAGGTACATTTCACTTTGGATTACATCTATACAGGTCCTCACTCACTGGTCTCAATGCTTATTTTGATGTTGACTAGGGTGGATGTCCTAACACCCGACACTCCACGTCTGGTTACGGCGTTTTCCTATGAGATAACCTATTGTCTTGGTCTTTCAAAAGGCAACCTACACTATCCCGATCCAGTGCCGAAGCAGAGTATAGATGTGTCACCAATGTCTTCTCTGAGTTTTGTTGGATCCGTAACCTTCTACTTGAGCTTCACTACCCGATTCAAAAGGAAATACTAGTCTATTGCGATAATATTAGTGCGATATATATTTCCGGAAATCCCATCCAACATCAGAGCACTAAACACATTGAGATGAACATTCATTTGGTTCGCGAAAAAGTGGATCGTGGTCAATTTCGTGTCCTTCATGTTCCTTCCAAATATTAGATTATCGACATCTTCACCAAAGGACTTTCGCGTATACTATTTGATGATTTTCGAGCCAGTCTCAGTGTTCGTGAACCTCCCGCTTCGACTGTGGGGGTGTAATAGAATATATTCTTTCATTTATTGTGTATCTCTTATTTTATGTAGAATTGTATTCCTATTATAATTAGGTCTCCTATGTTAGGTAGAATTATATTTCCTATTGTAATTAGGTTGATTAGTTACCTAGTTTAAATATTCTTGTACTACTATAGATATTATACATTATTGATGAATACAATCATGGGAACATATTCCTTTAGATATGACTAATTTTTATATAAAATCTATTAAAAATTTAAAATGAAACAAACTATATATTCATCGTTTTCTTCTTTTATAAGTGATGGAAGGTTTTAAAAGATAGTGTCCTCAACCAACCTAACTCTCACAATCATTGACACAAACATGTCGAAAAAGTTGTATCGAACTATTAAAATGATAAAATTTCAAAGCTCCAAAAAAAATGCTTTATTGAGAATTAGCAAAAATTTATAGTTAAAAGATACGCATACTAAATGTTGCCATAGATCTCTAAGAGGTATGGTTTTTTATTTTGGAAAATATAAAGTGGACAGATCTGCAATGATATGATTTCTGTTAAGAAAATTACACCTGAAATAAATATAAAATCTGAATTTTATGACAAATGTTTAATATATTGTTTATCTGTAAACTGGTACAGTTGAAGTTGTACACATGATCAAGCACACGTGTTCCTCAAGTGACTAAAATAGCAAGATAAATTAGCAACTAAAACTAATAGAGATTAAACTTAAAGAAAAGATTAAGATCAGATAAGCATGAGTCTTGGAGAAGCCTTGAATCGTGACTTTTAGGTGAGCTGTTGACAATAGCGTTGAAGTACTAAATTGAGACAATAACTTAGAAAATAACGTGAGTAGTATGTATTATAATTCTTGGATCCGATGCCCTTACAATGAAGTGATTGGTCCTATTTATACTTGGACTCTTGGGTACACATTCCACGAATTATGTTGCTAATAATATCAATACATTAATACTGGAATAATCGGACAATTAGGATGTCCAATAATGAATTTAAGGCTCTCTTGGAAGGTATAAAGATAGACTAGTAATGGTCGCCCATTGGGATTCAAACTGATCACTTAGCCTTTTGTCTTCCGGTGCCTGTGGTTCTCTTGATGCCTCCAGTTCAATGCCAGCACCTTCGGGAGCACTAAAGGATGACTTGGATCTGACTTATCCTCTTTGCCACATGTCATGCTATAATTCGCCCATTTTAACAATACGAATTTTACCCCATACAGGTAATCCCGCACTTTTCGGAGGCGTACTTTCGTGCATCCAGGAAGTGAATTTGAACTTTGCATAAGTCTCGAAAAAATCAAAGAATTTTTTTGACGGGAAGACTGAAACGCTCTAACGATTCAACTCATCATACCAAATGTCACCACTCTGAACCGATGGCAACTTTTCAATTGCAGAGTCATGATGAGACGTGTTTGTTCAGCATTCCTATCTCTTTGCCTCGCATGTGACATTTACTGATTAACCGTCGATTAATAATCTCCATTGTCGGGTATTGAGGCAATGATGATTTTTACGTTTATAAATACTGACATACCCAGAAAGTTCACCGTTTCATCATCTCCTTCAATATTTTTCAGTAGTTCAACCTTCGAATCTTTAACAAAAAATTCTTTCCTTCTGTTCATAATATGGAAAATCTTCCACACCCTTTTTCCCAAGGCAATATTCCCTCCTAATTCTGGTACCGCTGTAGCCAACCTCACCCATCTCGAGGAGGCTCTACATAGCTAAAATCCTTTTGTCCCACTTTTTATGCCAAAGGTTAGCGGTTCGACCATGACCTTCAAGAGAAATCTGCCACTAGATGTCAGTCAAGTGACCGCGATTCACATATCAAGGAATACCAAATCAGGATCACTGTCGATCTATTTCCATTGGTGAAGACTGACTACCGATGCTGAGATCCTCATTTCCAGTGAGAATAAAAGAATAACCTCATTCCAATAAGGATATTCTTATATATATATATATACATACCCTTTTTAGATGAGAATTGGTGACTGAGTAGATAGGGTTATACTTGATTTTTTCCACCGTTACAAAGTTTGTATTGCCTAAGTTGGCCCCCATGTTTTGGGGGCAGTTGCAAGCCTCTGATATTTCACTCAACTAGACAGTGTGGACTTTTCTATAGAGCACTTTTCGGATATATTCCTCGCACATATTTCGTGGGAGAATCATTAGCTTGAACTGGAGGGATAGCAAGGCCATCTTCACCAGCCTTGATGACGATCATGACAGAGGAAGGATGGAAAGGTTTGTGATCATCGCCACCACTGATCTCCTTCACCCAGGTAACCGCCCTATTCCGAAATGTTGGAACCCTGTTAGTAGGTTTTCTGTATATACCTTAAACCATACCATCCTCTTTCTTCTTATTCGAAAGAGGCCTTTTCTCGAATTAACTACAATCCTTCTTCCTTACAACCACCCCTTGGGAGCCCGAAGAAGTTCACGATCTTGTTGTCTGGTTTTAGAGCATTCATAATATTTCTACTGCGGAATCTAGGACGTGGAAAAGGATTTCAAAAGAACAGAATTGGATGCTTTGCAACCATGGTAAGATTCTTTCTTTCTCTGACCATTTGTCTAGATTTTGAAAAACCTTACCTTAAAGCTTTCTTTCCGGCTTACCCAAATCTACTCATATCGCTCATCTTTCTGAAGTATCGGATGATCTAGACATGGCAGCCTGAATCACTCAACAATATCAGGAGAAAAAAAGGCTATGCAATGACTTCTCTCCTAGACCCTAGCTAAGCTCCAAACAACCCAAAAGAAAGGCCCCTGACTCAGGTGATCGAACTCCTCCCATCAGTCTTTGTGTGGCTGATCTGACGACTGGCTCCCTTCCCATGGTTGACCTAGATATTAAGGGTCCCGAGGAGGATGAGAAACCCTTATAGAGAAGAAGGTACGAAGTGCCACGACTATTTGCTAAAATAAAAATCGTCAGTCATGGGGTTACTCGGACGAGAATGACATTTGCTCCTGTTGGGTCTAGTGCATCTAGCCGAGGAATCCCATTATTTTTGTTCGCAACTTTTGCTCTTGTTATCGCGCTAGCCTCATAATTTTCTGAACTATCAGCTTCTTCAGTCGTTCATCCTCCTCCATCTGTGGATCAACAAGGGAGGTCACTTTCTCCGAAATGTATGCCCTCACTGTAAAAGGAAGAGTTGGGGAATTAGTACACGTCCTTGGTCGTAGAACCCAGTGAATTCAGGGTTATTACTTTTAAAATTTTGGTTGAGTGTCATTTGTTGTCCAAGCCCGTAGGAGTGGCCAATTACATAAAATATATGGCTTTGGAGAAGGACTGGAGAAAAGCTCACAAAGTTTCTACGGAGTGTGCCAATGAAGTCATGCGGGCAGTTGGCAAGGTAAAACATTTTCCTTCCAAATATGCTACTTCTCCTTTTATTGAATCCTAAAATCAAATTCTCTGACTAGGGAAATTTCCTTTGCTATGACGGGCTCTATAGGCTGATTGAAGAGAAAACATCACTTCTGAACAAAAGGAACAATGTCGTAGATGGGATGTCGATAGCAGAATCCAAGCTTACTAGGGTTAATGATTTGGAAGCTAAACTAGCCCAATTGGAGAAGGATAAAGAAGTTTTCAGACAAGAAGTCATTCGTCTTGGGAGTCACATGGATGAATGGCAGAAGACACGAGTTGAGGCAAATGACTCTATTTCAGAATTGATGGTGTGCCTATCTGGTCTCAAGACCGACATGCACACTTTCACAGAGCACCTTAAATCAAAGAGACTAAAGTCGAGGCCCTATATAAGGAAAATGAATCCTTGAGGTCCATCTATCCACCACGACTTCTCAAAATGAAAAGCACCGGAAAGTGATTGCAAAATTGACCAGGGCCAATGAGCTTTTTTGTCTAACCAATGTTGATCTTACTCGTGTTGCTGAACTTGTGAAAACCCAGCTCTAGACTACCATTGACAGTTGTAAATTGTATATAGTGAGCAATGGATACAAAATGCATCATAAAACTCTAGAGGTAATGAGAGCAGGAAGCATTAAAGATATTGATGCTAAAATTGACAAGGCCCTGCACTTGGAACTAGCTTCAGCGGAAGCAGAAGATGAACTTCTTCCTGTTGACGAAGAAGGTGCACCGACCAATGGGGAAGAGAAAGATGAAGCTCCTCTATATGGAAATACTCTTCTTTCTACTAAGCATCAAATAGCCTTTCCCGACTATCCTAGTGACGCCCTGGAAGCTGCAACATCTTAATTGCCTCATTCAGCCCTAACTTCATGAGACTTTAACTAGTTTTTCTACTTATTTTGGAAACACCCCAGGCGTAACATGGGACGCATTCCTCGATCCCTTTTGCATGAGAAATATTTCTATACCAGTAAAGTACCACCCCGACGGACTATGGGACGAGCATGTCGATCCCTTTTGCGCGGGTTTATCTTGTTCCCGGGTCATTTTTGGGCCCAATTTATGTTTTAATGAATGAATATTTCCTTTTTTCAAGACATCACTATTCGTGAGCCTATTATTTTTTAAACCTTAATTCCATATTCCTCCATAAGAAAATATTTTCTCTTAAGATGATAGACATTTTAAGCCTTGGCTTAATGCCTTTTAGACAAAAGAGATAAATTCATGGATTTTTCATACTTGAAGTGGAAATAGAGGTCAGTTAAACTGTCCTTTTCAATTTCTATATTCTTGTACTGACCCGTTTAGTCGTTATGCACGTTTTGACCAATTTACCCATGTTGAAAGTGTTTGACCAATAATTTACTTTTGGTAGAATGAACCTTTTTTGAGATTATGTCTATTCAGTGAGGTCCAAAGGGTCATTTAGGACTTGGTGGGGTGGTTGGTTAGTTCTCAGGGCTCTCGAGAGCATTTTGGACTATTAGTTGAAAAGTTGGTTTTTGGCCGTTGGGGGTTGACCTGGTAAAATAAATTTCTGATGGGAATTCCGAGACCACGAGTGAGTTTGCAGCATGTTTTTATGTATGGATGCATGTATGGTTTGTGTCTAGAAGGTCTTTGGTTGATTGTCGAATTTTGGGATTAAATTTACAAATTTCTAGTGATTGGTGTCCATCATAGCGGCACTAGAGGCACTGTAGCAGGCCTACCACAACATGGCCTGGTTCGCTATGGTGAGGGGTGGAGTTTTCTGAGGAGCCACCATAGCGGATAGTGGGCCGCTATGGCGAGTATTGGGTTTTCATGGTAAGCCGTTATAGCGAGCGGATTGTCGCTGGGGAGGACTCACTGTAGCGAACCAGTGACCACTGCAGCAGACGATGGGGACCAGATTCTTCTTTTAATGTTAAGTTAAACCCTTCATTTTCCATTCCCAAAATTATTTCTCAGAAGTATTTCTCGGGCGATTTGAGTTGTTTTTGAGTGGATTCTCTTTGGGGTAAGTCTCTTCAACCTTGTTATCCTTTATTTACCTTTCCTAAGATTGAATCTATAGTGCAAATCTAGAAAACTAGTTGAAGAAGATGAGTCTCTACCTACATAATGTTTATTGAATTTTAAGCTTTGAATGTGAGACTAATTGATGGGTTTGACTAATCTAAGCATGAAATTTCTTTAATTAGTAACCAATAGGCTTGAATCTTCCATTCTAGTTGAGAATTTGAATATGGAAAAGCTAGGGTTTATGCCAATTTGGGGGTTTTGCCTTGAATGAAGAAATTGATCAATACCCAATCTAACATAGCAATTGGAGAGTATATTTGAACTTCTAGAATGTTGGATTACAAATTCCACTTTTGAATTATGTGTTTTTACCCTTATGGGCTCGTTTTCCTCTTTGTCCATAGTTAGGTTAATTCAAGTGATAGTATAGCAGTATGAAAATTGTTAGTTTCCATTTCTAACTTAGATTTCATTGATGACTAGACTTCGAGTATAACCGAGATCCTCAGAAAGTCAAGGCTCCAATGTGATCGTTCGTGGCTCCCGCTCAGCTACCAAGTAGGTTATGGCTTACCTTATGGTTAGACTCTGGTTAGAGAAGCATATGTAGAGTTTGTAATTATTGGAGAAAGCATGTTGCACCTTCAGGTATGAAGTTGGGATAGAATACTTAGGTTGGTACTGTTGTTGATTGTGGGTTGTTGCCTTATTTGATATAGTGGCTCATCACCACGTGCATGATACTAGACTTGACTGTATATAGAGGAAGGATTGATTTATTCTTGACATGATGATTATGTGTTCGTGCGTAGCACGGTTGACTTGATAAATTCTTATTGGTGTTGATACATTCTCATTGGCATTTGATATTTTTCAAACATACATAATCATGCATTTGAATCGGGTTGTACGTCGTAATATATATATATATATATATATATATATATATATATATATATCAGCAATCGAGTTGCACGTTTTGCAATATATACATATATTGGACCGGGTTGCACGTTCCGTAATATATACTTATATTGGATCGGGTTGTGTGCCACAATAGGTACATGGACTTCATGTGTCCCCCATAGGTCATGACTATTGAGATGTAGAGGCATTCCACTCGGAGAGCGTGTGTATCATTGCATTACATATGCATTCATATTCTCATATTCATACTCATTGGATTCAGACTTGGTAATTGAACCTGTGATGCTATTCTTGGTAGTGTTTATATCTAATTGTGAGCATGCCTATCTTTCAGTCTCTTACTTTATATATGTTATCTAACTATTATCGGCCTATGATACTTATTTGTACATGGTGTTTGTACCGATACTTCCTTGCTTCATTCTTTTATGAGTTTAGAGTTTGTGACAGAGTCCACTTCTTCTCCTCGTGACTGATTTCTGAGGCATTGTTGATGAGCATCTAGGGTGAGCACATGGATGGATATGCAGCCCGAATGACTTTCTTTATATACTTGTCTTATTTTGCTACTCCAAGACAATATTCTAGTTTTTAGACTTGTATTTATATTCAGACTTGCAGTTATGTATTAATGGCTCTTATATGGCCTTAGACCAGATTTCCTATGATTGATGTATTATTTTCGCACTCATTCCTTTTCTATCATATACTTGTTATTTATATTGATGGTTGGGTTTTACTTTATTTCTGATTTAATTATGATTAAGGGATGGATTCGCCTACTAGGTGGGAAAAGGGTAGGTACCCGCACGTTCTCTGATTTGGGACGTGACAATTCTAAGTCTGAATCCTGAAATGACTTTGGGAAGACAATTGTTGTATCATCCTTTAAAAAGATGTTCTCTCCTTGGGCTTTCATGGCCTTTTATTTAATTTTGGGCTAATTTCAGTCCCCATTTGATTTTTACTTCAGTGCTTAAGATGCCGAAGTTTAACCTTTTATTTCTTAAGGTTTTAAATAAGAGAGGGCCCTTATTTTTATGGTACTTTGGAAGAGGACATCTTCTATTCATTATGGCACAAATTTACGGTATGCTTCATATAACATCCATTTAATTTATTCTTATGCTTTTAATGGCAAGAATTTATCATGAAAGAAAAAATTTATTAATTCAATTCAACTTACAATGTGAAAGTAATTATAAGAATAATTTGACTGCCATCTATGTGGTCAATCCAGTTACAGATGTGAGACATTTTACTGCTCCGGGCAGTCCCCAGTGTTAATGTGCTTTTGTCCTAAAGCTCTTACTTATTACACCCCGTAGTTTGGTACGCGAATGAGAGCATACTAAGATGACATGAGCCAGGTGATTCGAGATCCTTTCTGAGGGTCCCTTATGACTTAGAGGAATGTTATGAAGGTGTAAGAAAGGTTGGAGACCATTGGGATTAAACGAACCATCCCTCGACGAAGCAATGAAGTTAGCGTGATATGCTAAGTATTTCGCATCGTGGATGAAATCTACCCTGCAGATTGGGGTGCAGAATGAAGCAAAGGTTGAAGAAGTTGATAACTAAAAGAAGAAGTAACTAGAAAGCATGTAGAAGTTGTGTTTCATATTATTGGAAGTATGAAATGTTTTTGGAACAATTCTTTGGTATTGGGTGGTTGGAAATCTTGAAGTATAAGTTTTTTTATGATGTTGTTGTTGTTATTGATGTTGTTCTTGATGTGGAGGATGTAAGAATACGGGGGAGATGCTATCTGATTTACCGTAGAATGAGCTTGTCGCTCAATAGCTAGTTGGTGTGATCCTTATTATTGACGTGAGTATTGTTTTTTGTTGTAGATGGATTTTGAAGAGGTGGATTTCATCGTCATCATCGGAGATTCCATTTCAAGGTATATAAGGGCTATTCTTCTTTCTTTTCAGTATGAATCCGTAAGTATGTTCCCTTTATTAGAAGCCGAAGGGGGATAGTTTGCATCTATGCTCCTTAGTGACGGATTAAGACCGTCTAAGAGTCGATGAGACGACCTTGAGTAGACCTCCCGTGTAAGACCTATGAATCAGAATCATTAACGCCTCTAGGATATTCGTATGCTATATATATATATATATAAGCTAGATTTCCTAGTAGATTGAGAACCGAACGAATGAGCTAATGAACTAATAGTGGACTACAAGTAAAGAAAGGTGAGGTGGTACTAATTATAAGATTAGACCGTAACAGCCTAGGGAGATAACTGTGTACATATATTTGAGGATAATTGGGGAACTCCCTAAAGCTAAGAGAAATAGAGTACATGATAAGTTACTTAAGAGAGTAGAGAATATGAGTTGTACGAAGTACTCCCCAAACTTAAGAAGAGTAGAGATATGCAAATTATAAAGATAAAGATAGATCGAGTAGAATAACAAGATAGTTGAGATGAGAACAAATATAGTACAAGTCTCTCTAAAAGCTAAAAAGAATAGATCACAAGTTAATAGGTACGAACCGGGAATTACAGGAAGTATTGGATGAGTTATGATTTGTAGACGTAAGTACCTAGTATACAGATTGGTTGCTTGTTGTTGAATGTATGCACTAGCCTTCAAGGCTATGCATTCACTTGCGTTCGGGGCTATTCAGATACACTTGCCTTTGGGGTTATGCATTCACTTGCCTTCAGGGCTATTAAGATATACTTGCCTTCGGAGCTATGCATTCACTTGCCTTTGGGATATCAGATACACTTACCTTCGAGGCTATATATTTACATGCCTTTGGGGCTATTCAGATACACTTACCGTCAGGGCTATGCACTACACATCGGATCCCTTGTGAGGCCGGAATATTGTGTTCAGTATTTTAGTTATGATAAGAGTCACTTTTGTTCAGTTTGTATGATAGATATCAATGTAATAAAGATCAGTAATCATAGTTAGTAGAGATTGTACATAGAGTTATGAAAGGATAGATAGTATAGTTAAACAGACGGGCCAAATGGTCAAAGCGACAACAATTTGGTAAACCGATCTAAAGTATGTGGTAAGTCCAGATATCATATCGGGGAGCACAAATCCCTCAAAACAATTTGATCAACAACAAGATAAGGAACTCCGAGCCTTACGAGCCATGTTGATGCAAAGAGAAGGTTTGGAGGCCCTTAAGGGCCCACACAAAGGGGCATACACTATTTGGATGATCTCTTGGAGTTAAGAGGAGCTCGGAATCCATGCAGACACATTATGCAATTGGGTTGTGAGCCACATGAGTGACCTACGACACCTTGTGCGCGTCGCACAATATGCCTATTGGGTGAAGAAGAATGCACATTGTGCGTTGTGTGAGGCGCATGTGGGTGTTGCGACTCTTGTGTGTGTCGCTCAACATACCTACAGATGGGAATTGGTCTTTTGTGGCTACTTTTGCAATTTGAGGCTATGGTCACTTTTGGCCCTAGTTTATAATAAAGCCAAATACTATAAATAGTAGTTCTCAAAGCTTAGATAAAGGACTTTTGATGATTGATGAATTGAGAGTAAATCTCTTGTTAGCTACTTGTAGTGTTAGCTAGTAATTAGTGTTATATTACAGTGATAGCACAATTGGGGTAGATTCTTTGGTTAACTATTGAACTTGTTCATGATTCTCACATGAGATCACTCACTTGTGGAATCATTTTTATAGTATAGGTGCTTTTATTAATTAATCTTCAGGAGGTCTTTGGTTTAATATATCTTCGGTTGCCTATTGATTTCAATTCTTGTGTCTTACTTCTATCTTGATTGTTGCTTGATTTGGTTTATTTCATTGAGGTCTAAGCTTTCACATAGTTTAGGTTGCTTTGAATGTCATTGATTATATCAATCCTCTATCTTTCAATTCCGCTTATCGAATCCTAGAGTTTTCCCTTTAGGAATTGTATCATTTGGTATCAGAGCTTAGTTTAAAGGATTGTCTTTACAATTCTTAATCCTAGGTTCTTCTATTTTAAAAATCCCAAAAAAAATTGAAAATTTGAAAATACCAAAAAAATTGATTTGTTGTTTGATTTGAGAGTTTCAATTGATATATTTGAGTTCCTAGAGGCTGAATCTATCACATATCAAAATTTTCAAGTCATTTGGAGTTGTTTTGGAAGAATTACAATTGAAGACCTTCAATCTTTGAAGACCACTCAAGTGGGTCTTGTGGTTTGAAGAAGTAATTGGTTTGAAAGTGCTTGGGCTTTGTTCTCTACATCAAGAAGGCTAGATCTGAAATTTGAAGCAATTCAGAGTTGATTTGAGTATAGTTGGAATTTTGGTTGTTCATCCTTGTTCTTGGTGAAGAAGAGGATAAAAAGTAGTGTTTGATCCACAGTACCAAGTGCAAAAGTGAAAAAAGTATTTGTGGGATCAAAATAAAAAAATATCTGAAAAAGTGGGTCCAAGTACAAGGAATAATCATAAAAAGGTAAAAAAAAATTGGATCACAAGAAAAAATTGACGTCTCAAGATTTTGGCTGCACATCGTGAGAGATACAGAACGAGTCGCAGGATTGTTCTAAGAGTCCCATGACTATCGCGTGACGTGAAAAAAACTCCTGAAGTTGAAGTGTTCATCTTGAGACTCGCAGAAAGTACCGCGGGATCATCCTGCGAGTCATAGGAATTACACAAGTATCTCGGGATTTGAATTTTCAACTTTTGGCTCAAAATTTCATTTTGATTCCATTTATTTTCACTTTTTGATTCTCTAAACTATTTAACAATAAGTAATTGATCTTATTTGATTGTTAATTAGTTTTTGATTCCCATTTTCATTTCGTGCTAATTCTTCTTAAGTTTCTTAATTTTATTTCGTTGAACCTTTTTAGCTCTGTCCGTTAGAATTTGAGTCGTACGTTCTTCTAATTGACAAGAATCTATTCCTCCACATAGGACAAGTGACCTTGTGAATTGAGTGGACAAAGTTCTTACCCAACCTTGGAAGACACTAGAGTGTGGTGAGTGGAGTACAAATATGAGCAACGTGAGAAATGTTACTTCTAACGTGTTTGTTGAGTTTTTACAGGTACTATGACTAACTATGGAGGTCAGTTACATAATGGAGAGGACCCAATGTCCCTCATACCTAGGGAGTCGATGAGGATGAGAACGGAGATGAGTGGAGTGAGGGAGCAAGTGGGTGAGATGAAGGAAAATATGGAAAATATTATGTCTAGGATGGGAAATGTTGAACATACAAGTTGAAGGGGAACTCTACAACCTAAGGTGGGAAGAGAGTTGAGCCACGAGCCAACTATGTCATCGACTCTTACGTTGTGACAAGCACATACATTATGCTTTCCTCAATCTACCCCCATACCTTCCCAACACGCCCAACAACCTACTTTTCCAAACACCAATGTTCAAACAAATGTGAGGCAAACCAATCATCATACTAACCCCCACTTATATTGTCCATTCCAAGATAAGTCACAACCACAAGTAAAACCACATGAAGATCCAGAAAATATTTCACAAGTACCCTCATATGTACCACTACAACAATTTCCATCTGAACCATATGACCCATCTATGATGTCATGGTTGAGGAAGTTACTCAAGAAGAATTATGGAATGGACCACAAAATGGGGAAAGACATGGAGGTTTGTCAATCAAGGTGTCGGAAGGTAAAAAGGTATTGGAAGATACCATGTGCATGAGGTTCGGGATAGGTTGCAAAATTGTGCATATAAAAAGGAACCTTCATTAACTTGGGAGAAACCCAAGACCATTACTCACGCTTCCTAAACCAAGGTTGATTCCAAGAAAAGGGAGTAGACAAGACAACGGGAGGTAATAATACAAAATCTAACTTCCCTCACCCTTTTATTATTCAATGTCATAAATGTCAGGGTAATGGGCACATTGCAAAAGAATTCCCTAATTGGAAATCAATTGTGGCTACACCTAATGGCTACCGCATCAATGATGATAAAGAGTGTGGTATTGGAAGTAAGGGTGAAGAAAAGATGGATGAATATGTGGACGAACCCTTGAATGGTGATGAAGAGAGATTGGAGAAAAGAACAAACTCGACTTGTGTATTGAAAGGATAGGGGATTTATTGGTCTCTTTACCTTATGCTCATTTCATGATATTGGGAGGACTCAACTTCTTGATGCCTCTTTTGTGGGAAATTTTTCCATGGTGCTTATTGATGCATGGTTATATCACAAATTTGTTCATCCTTGGCATGCTAATGATGTTATTATTGATTGTGCTAACCCTCATTCTGTGACGATCATGTTTTTGTATATCTCTCTTTGGTTTTTGCAAGGTTAGGATTTAAGGAAAAATATTTTTCAAGAAGGGGAGGATAATATGATATCGGGGAGCACAAATCCCTCAAAACCATTCGATCGAGAACAAGCTGAGGAACTTTGAGCTTTACGAGCTATGTTGATGCAAAAAGAAAATTTGGAGGCCCTTAAGCGCCCACACAAAGGGGCAAACACCATTTAGATGATCACTTGGAGTGAAGAAGATCTCGGAATCTATGCAGACACATCGTGTGTTTGGGTTGCGAGCTGCAACATTCACTTGCGACCCTTTGTGCGTGTCGCACAACATGCCTGTTGGGTGAAGAAGAATGCACATCGTGAGTTTGGTGTGCGAGGCATATTGATCTTTTGTGGTTACTTTTGTAATTTGAGGATATGGTCTCTTTTGGGCCTAGTTTTTAATAAAGCTTTATACTATAAATAGTAGTTCTCAAGGCTTAGATAGGGGACTTTTGATGATTGATGAATTGAGAGTAAATCTCTTATTTGCTACTTATAGTGTTAGCTTAGTGTTGGCTAGTAATTGGTGTTATATTATAGTGATATCATAATTAGGGTGGATTCTTTGGTTGTCTATTTAAATTATTCATGATTCTCACATTAGATCACTTACTTGTTGATTCATATTTATGGTATATGTGCTTTTATTGATTAATATTTAGGAGGTCTTTGGTTTAATATATCTTCGGTTGCCTATTGATTTCAATTCTTGTGTCTTACTTCTATTTTGATTGTTGCTTGATTTGGTTTATTTCATTGAGGTCTAAGCTTTCATATAATTGAGGTTGCTTTGAATGCCATTGATTGTATCATTCTTCTATCTTTCAATTCCTTGTATCAAATCCTAGAGTTTTTCCTTTAGGAATCATATCAAGTCCACTTCTGCCCTTACCTTTTAGTAGAAATTTCATTACATTTATTCATGTTCTTCCGCTTTAAAGTATATTTATACAGATTGTTTTCGGCCTTGCATACTTACTACATTTCATTGTAATGATGTCTCATTGTTGGGGCGCTGCATTCATGCATGTAGGTGCAGGTAATTAGTTCGACGAGCCTTTTCAGTAGATGAGGCTGACGCTCATTAGAGTATCGGTAAGACTCTATCTCTTCTGGAGTGCAGCTGAGTCTAGAGGTCGTGTATCAAATTTTTGTATAGACTATGGGTAAGCACGGGCCCTGTCTCGACCATGTTTGTTATCAGTTATCTTTAGAGGCTTTTTAGACACAGGTTTAGTGTGTACAGTATGTCTGTGGCCTTGTCGGCCCTCGTTTATGTTTTTTAAGACTTCCTAACAGGAATGTTTACAGTGGCTTCCTCGGCCCACAATAACTTATAGTAAGATCAAGTTTGGCCCAGTCGGTCTATGTATCCCTTAGTTACATCCACCAGTTCTAAGTTATAGAGTGGTTCTCTCGGGCTAGTATGACACCGATTGCCAGCCACACCTCACCTAGGTTGAGGTGTGATAAAGTGGTATTAGAGTAGGTCTGTCCTAGGAGTCTACAAAGCCGTGTTTAGTAGAGTCTTATTTATGGATGTGTTGTGCACAACATTTATAAACAGGAAGCTATAAAATATTTAGGATTGGTTACCCTTCTTTTTTCTCCAGATCGTGTTGTATAGAGCTGATTCACAAGGAGTCAATGTCAAACTCCTAATTAATAAATATTGTAAAGAAATGTTTGTAGTATGAAAGATTACCACTAGCCAGAGAGCCAATACAACAGCAGGTAAGAACATTAGTAGAGGTAAATTTTGGATGATGTTAGGTCCAGAGAATGTTAGAAGATAGAAGTATGAGTTCTAACAGTTAAAAGGAGCAAGGTGAAAAGGATATGAGGCATTCAGTTAGTGAAAAAATATCAGGCGATAGTAGATCTCAGAGGAGACAAGAGTACGACCAGAGTAGTTGGTTTGAGGTAAGTCAGGGATCAAGGGCACATGAAGTACAAGATCAGGAGAACAATGGACAAATGATGATTTTCGGTATAGGATTTTGCATTGAGGGCCAAGAGGGGCCCCAGTTTATAGATAGTAAATGATATTAGAATGGATTGTAATGAAATAAAGGCCACAAGCGTAAACTCTCAACATGAACCAAGAGGTGACTTGAGAAGAGTACCAAAGATTGACGTCCGTCATATGGTGATATGCATAGAATGGAATGGAATATGGAGTGGGATTGAAGATTGGACTTGAAGATTTGAGAAGATGTCATATTTTATTCGGCCTTCTTGTTGGTCTTGGCCAAGACCATCTTGTTTTTTTTAGCTTGTCTTTAATTATTATCTTAGCTTTTAGTTCTTATTAGGACATCATTAATAATGCATGTAATCGAAAGGTATAACTAGGTCATGTAATAAGGTGACTAGCCGAAACGCCTTCCAAGAAGGTGACTAGGTCGAGGGTAAGAGGACAAGGTGGCACGGATAAGAATGATCTAGAAGATGAGGTTTCCAAGAAGACAATTCATGTATTTGGATACATGGAAGACACCAAGAATATAAAGGTATGGTCGAAATGCTCTTCTATCTACATTCAACCAAGGACATACACAGAATGGAAGCTTCCAAGAATATTCCAAGAAGATGAGATTTATGAGGAGCCAAGTTCATGCATTCTTCTTCATGGGATCCACAAAGTGTGAAAATATTGGGTTCATCCATTTTCCCCAAGTAAAGCCAAGTCCTTTCCCACTTATTCCCATAGGTCGAGAACACCCTTGGTCATCAAGAAAACCCAAACCCTTCCCCATTTGTCCCCACTAGGCCGAAAGGCTCAAGGTAGTTTGTGTCCTTTAATTTTTCTTCTAGAAAGTTCCATGTACTGCTATAAATAGGACCCTTAGGATGTTGTAAAAAGGCAGAGTTGATGAATAGAAAAACTTGAGTTTTACTCAAATGCTAAAGTATTCAACTTGTATGTTGTCTACCTTAGTTAGTCCTTATGTGGGCCTTCAATTCTTGTGTGAACTAACCCCTTAGTGTAAGTTAAATATAGGACTTGTTTGATCTAGTTAAGCCCAAGCTAAGATCCCTTCGGTGTAAGTTTGGTTAGGACTTGTGTGACCTAGCTAAGCCCAAGCTTAAGGAACCCCCTTGATGCAAGTGGACGTTAGAACTTGTGTGATTCAGCCAAACCCAAGCCTAGGATCTATCATAAGATTACCGGCCATCCTCACTTGATTACTACTCGAGATTGTACTTAGAAACCACCGTCTAGTCCTTGTACAATTGGCCAAACTCTACTTGGTGTCGATTCGAGCATTAAAACTCTCGTATCATTATCCTTGCTATATCAACCGTCCTATACTTGGCTTGTATTCGGGTTTGCACCTAGCATCCCGTGTTAATTCTTTGTTCAAAACACCATCTCCTTTTTACCACCACATCCCACAAGACTTCTCAATCACCCGCACTCAAAGCCGCCAATCGAAACCACCCACAATCAGCCGTGTCATCACGACAACACCAAACAACCCACTACACACCACAACCGAGAACCTCACAGTTTCAGTAAACTTTTGACATCCTCCAATACTAAACTAACAAAGCTCGATCATCATAACAACCATCAACGTGTCTATAATAACTCCATAAAATGCCTAAAACCCAGCTCTTCCTAAAACTACCCGAAATAGCCACCAAGCACCATACTGCCGGCAAAATTCGAGAACCTGAGAATCCTACTTTCAAGGCCATTTTCAGCTTAACCCGTTTACAACCAAACTCTGACCCACTTACCTACTTACACCCCTCCTTATATACATCAGATTGCCTAGGGTTGAATCAAAAGGATCAAGCATAGAAGTTGGAGTAATAGTTGTACGTTGGTGATGTTTATATATATAGGGCTTTTGTATGCAATCATGAGGTAGCTAGACATGTATACCTTAACATTCGAGGATGAATGTTCTTAAGGGGGGAAGTATGTTATACCCCGTAGTTTGGTACGCGAGTGAAAGCATACGTAGACGATGTGATCCTGGTGATTCGAGATCTTTTTTTATAGTCTATTATGACTTAGAAGGACGTTATAAGGGTGTACGAAAGGTTGGAGGCTATTAGGATAGAAGGAACCATCCCTCGACGAAATTCAATGAAGTTAGCGCGATACGCTAAGCATTTTGCGTCGTGGATGAAATATGCCCTACATATTTGGGAGCAGAATGAAGCAAAGGTTGAAGGATTTTTCTAGAAGGAGATGCAGTCGTATATGGGCTCGTATATGGCCTTATGCGACTCATATGGCCTCGCATTAGGCGGTGGCCGACCATATTTGTCTATTTAAGCAGTGGCTTGCCATTTTATTTCATTATTCGACCTAAATTGATCCCCAACACCTCTAAACTCTCCTTAGACGTTCTCCAAAGGTTCAAGAGTGATTCCAAGGTAAAGACACCATGTTAAAACATCAAGAGATAGCTTAGATGGAAGATGACACTTCTAGGGTGTTGTAGAGTGATCAAGGGTAGTTGTGAGCAAAGCAAAGCTTAGATTTTGAGTTTTTTCTACTGGTTGATATAAGTAAATCGCCCTTTTGGTTATGCTTAAGGTTAATTTCATGATAGTTGAATTGTTTGGATAAGGAATTATGAACTAAAACTTGAGTTGATATAAGGTATAGTTGTCTTGTTGATCTGAGTGCTTTGAAGTTATATATGTGAGTTAGTATGGTTAGAAATCATGGGAAGTAGTTTGGTGATGATGTTACTTGTATGATTATGCTTACTCACATGTCAAGCTTGTTGAGGAAGTTGTTAACTAAAAGAAGAAGTAATTAGAAAGCATGTAGAAGTTGTGTTTCATGTTATTGGAAGTATGAAATGTTTTGGGAATTCTTTGATATTGGGTGGTTGGAAATCATAAAGGATAAGTTGTTTATGATGTTGTTTTTGTTATTGATGTTATTCTTGATGTGGAGGAGGTAAGAACACGTGGAATATGCTATCTGATTTATCGTAGATTGAGCTTGTCGCTCGATAGCTAGTTAGTGTGGTCCTTCTTGTTGACATGAGTATTGTTTGTTGTTGTAGATGGATTTTGAAAAGGCAGTCATCATCAGAGATTCCATTCCAAGGTATGTAAGGGTTATTCTTATTTCTTTTTGACATGAATCCATAAGTATGTTCCCTTTATTAGAAGCCGAATGGGCCTAGTTCTCATCTATGTTCCTTAGTGACAAATTAAGACCATTTAATAGTTGATGAGTTGACCTTGAGTAGACCTACCATGTAAGTCCTATGAATCAGAATTAGTAACGCCTCTAAGATATTCGTAATCTATATATAACCAAGAGTTCCTAGTAGTTTGAGAAATAATGGAATATAAGTAAAGGAAGGTGAGGTGGTACTAATTATAAAATCAGACCGTAACAGACTAGCGAGATAACCGTTTATGTATATATGAGGATGATTGGGGAACTCCCTAACGCTAAGAGAAATAAAGTACGTGATAAGTTACATACAATGAAGTGACCGATCCTATTATACTTGGACTCTTAGGCACACATTTCATAAATTATTCCCCTAATAGTATCAATACATTAATGCTGTAATAATCAGACAATTAGGATGTCCATAAATGCCTTTAATTTTATCTTGGAATGTGTAAAGACATACTAGTAACAGTCGCCCCTTGGAATTCGAACTGCTCACTTAGCCTTCAGCCTTCTGGTACATGTGGCTTTTTTGATGCCTCCAGTTCAATGTCAGCACCTTCGGATGCACTGAAGGCTGACTTGGATCTGACTCTTCCTTTTTGCCACATGTCATGCTATAATTCGCCTATTTGTGCAATATGAATTTTACCACATACATATATATATATGCCTTCTGGTACTTGTGGCTCTTTTGATGCCTCCGGTTCAATGTCAGCACCTCCTGATGCACTGAAGGCTGACTTGGATCTGAATCTTCATCTTTGCCACATGTCATGCTATAATTTGTCTATTTGTACAATATGAATTTTGCTATATATATATGTGTGTGTGTGTGTGTGTGTGTTTTCTTTAAGCGTCTGATTCTAAATACAGTTATCCAACTAATTTGATTTTTTGTCGGTTAATCTTATAAAGAAAGTAAACTATTATTTACCAATAGTTTTAAAGAAAGTAAACTATTATTTACCAATAGTTTTAAATTCTAAATCATAGTTATCCAGTTCATTTTTTGGGTTAAGGCATGATTTGTTTTCATTAAGATTTATACGTCTGAATCTGAATAATTAAGATGGTGTCTCTAGATCTGAACACTGAATGATTAAGACTGTTTGTTTTTTTAACATCTGAAATGCATAATATATTTACTTAAACATGATACATATACATATCAAATAAAAATAACTAAATAATATAAAATAAATATAAATTATAATAAAAGAAAATTAATATTTGATAAAAATAAATAAATTATATTAGCTAGTGATGGTGGAGATATTTTATAGTGGTGGTGGTGGGGATGGTTGATGCTAGTGGCTAGTAATGGCGGTGGTGATACTTATGATGGTGGAGCTGGTAGGTGTTGCGATGGCGGTAGTGATGACGGTGACTAATGTTATAATTATAATGATGGAAGTGGTAGACGTGGTAGAGACTGATGGTAGTGGTTGTCAGCGATGGTGATTGTCAGTAGTGATTGTGATGACATATATGGTTCGTGGGTGTGGGAGCGTGGTGGGGGCAATGTGGAAGGGGGGAGAGATAAGTGAGGTGTGGGAGTGTGGTGGGGTGGGTGGGGGTGGGGGTAGTATGGTGGTTTGTAGGGGGTGGTAGGGTTAGATAAGGTAGGGGTTGGTAGTGGGTGGGGTGGGTGAGGGGTGGGGGTGGGAAGAGTATGGTGTGGTGTGGGGGTTGGTGGTAGGGTGGTAGTGGTGGGTGGGGGTAGTTTTGGGTGGTAGCGGTGGGTGGTGGGTGGTGGTAGGGTGGGCTATAGGGGTGGGGGTAGGGTGGTAAAGATAGGTGGTGGTAGGGTGGGGAGGGGGTGGAGCTGGTGGTTATGGACAGAGTAGTGGTAAATATTATCAATGCAAAAATACCTCTTAATGATATTAAGACTTTGTTCAAAATCTTAGACCAAATAAATGTTTAGATCTTAATGTAAACAAATGCACTTGATGGCCTAAGGTCTGAACCATTAAGATTCAGACCTCCATTAAGTGCAAACAAATAAGGCCTAAGTGTTCTAGATTAGTTAAGTGATGAATAGTTTGTTTGATCAAACTTTCAAAATATGCTAATTTTAAAATGTATTGTTGTAATATTATTTTCCGAGAAAGTGCTCTTGAAGGGTAATAGTTTGTGTTTTGGCTAATTATTTTGAATTTTTTTTTGCACTTTTGACTTGTTGGAAGCTTGGCGTCATTATATGATCTTGAAAATTCACACATCGTGAGCTAACTTTTAAGTAAGTTAGAATCATAATTTGTTAAACGTGTGATATCGTCCATTTCTTAGTCAGGGGTAGAAGTACAATTAAAGCTATAAATCAATTAAGTCAGTAATTTTAGCTCAAACATTATGTTGTGTTAGAAATATATTCAATACTATAAAATATAAAATTTTGAATCTACATCAAATAGTCAATGAATTTAGTAGCACCCCAAACTAATAAATTTTAAATTTTAAATTAGCCAGTAAATTTACATTTAAGGCATTCAAACACACCTAAATTATGGTGAAGTTGTCAATTACACACTTAAATTATGGTGAAGTTGTCAATTACACACCTAAATTATAGGGTTCTATAACCTCCCTTGAACTTATTTTTTCTTATTGTTTACCTCTTCAATAATTACGTGGTAAAAAAATAAATTGCAACATATATAAACACACTTATTCATTCTTGCATCTCAAACTAAAATACACCTTGCACTATGACTCTTTGGGATTGTAGATCAGATCTTTAACTATTTTTTCTCCAAGTAGCCCTAATATTGCTAAATTTGCCTTAAGCTCTTCTTGCACAAATTTTCAAAATAAATTCCTTCTTTGAAGATTTCTTTTATTTATTTTTGAATAAGTATGTGTTTGCACATACTGAGTTTTACCTTATTTTTTATCAGATAATAATGATAAATAATATAAATTTAGAAATATCACAAGACTCATACAATTTAAGTGTGTAACTAATTATTCCATCATAATTTAGATGTATTTCTATACCTTATCCGTTATTTCACTTGTTAAAAGTGTGGAAAGAAAGAAATTACACAAGGTTCATAGATTTAATTTTTCATTGGACACAAGTGCGTGGATAGGGAAGTGATGGATATAGAACGTAGAATGCGCTCGATGCACAAAAGTGGATCTATTCAATTATCACTCCCATCTGAATGATTCTTTGATTCTACTTCTTCCCATATCTAAATAGATTAAAAAAATACCAATTTCATTAATAAATAAATTAATTAATTAATTATACAATTGAGTGATGAATGGTTGTTGCAAATGCAGGCAATCCCTTAGTAGTTTTACTATTTTCAAAGCATTTCGTATCGGTATTCTCGCTCCTCTCTCGGACTTTCCCCCTCTCTCTAGATTTCTTTGACTTCCCCCGTTTTCTCTCTCTATATCCAAAATCCATAAACCAAACGCTTTAAATAAAGGCCAATGCCCATTTTTTTTATATCCAGCTTTTCGACTTACGTCATACTATTTTTAAAGATAGTAGTCTCGAATCCTCAACACCACTACCAATAAATCGCAGGATGTGCCTAAGTGACCACGGTTTGAGAACAGAGCAACTGATATCACCTACAAGGTCCTACCTCAGAATAGAGCAAATTATTCCCACTAGGGTTCGAACTCACGCTGCAGGTCTCCAGCTGAATTTTAAGTTTCCCTCCTTTGCCATTTAGCTATGCCCCGGAGGACAGTCAATGCCCATTCTCACCTCTCTAGTCGCCAACTCCGAACAACATAAATGGTCCTTTAATTACGAGGGTAGGCTCAAAATAGTCCCTTAATTATACATTTTATAGTTTTGGTTTTTTAATTTGTCCCAAGTCAATAGAAATGGCCCCTTAACTATAAGTGTAGGTCAAAATAGTCTCTTAACTATACACTTAATAATTTCGATCCTTTAATTTTGCAAAAAGTTAACATTTTTAGTCTCTGACAAAATATTCATCGAACCCTATTTGTTAGATTTGATTAGAAGTGTGGAAAAAAAAAAAGCTAGCGAGAACTCACATTTAGAGATAAGGATTACTAAAGTAAAGCCAAATACATCGGGAGAAAACCGACGAACGAACGTCAATTATAGGGGAAAAATCAAAAAAATTGATAATGTCATAAAATAGTGTCTCGAAACACAAAAACTGACGGACTTTGTCGGTTAAACCAAGGGAGTCCATTAGCTAAGTAAAATACACTAGACTCGATTATTATTGAAAATCTAGTATAAAAATAAATACTTCCATTGTAATAAAAAAAATTAAAAAAAATTCCGCATTTTTTTCTTGAAAATAACAAATAGGCTTCCGTCGGTTTTCATAAAAAATAATATAAAATAAAAATAAAATTGTCTTCATGAAAGCGTTCCTTAATTTTATCCGCCGGTTTTCGTCTATCTGTTTTCATCCATTGGCTTTCGTTTATTTTTAATAGTGACAATTTTTATAATTTCTGCTATTCCTAATTTATTTCTAAAGTCTAGTGTATTTTACTTAGTTGATGGACTACATCGTTAACCGACAGAGTCCGTCATTTTTTGTGCTCCGAGATCTTATTTTCTGACATTATCAAGTTTGTTATTTTTTTTCGATCGTGCTCGCGTTGGACCCTGCCGTGCCCATCTGGGCCGGTCGGGCTCGTGCGGCGCCAACGTCGGTGAGGGATGCTTTTCAGAATTCGATGTCATGACTTATGCACTTTGTGTATCTTACTTTGTTTGGGCTTGTGCTTTGTCTTGAGCTTTGGGTCTCTCGGAAGCAGCCGCTCTACCTACCAAGGTAGAGGTAAGGTCTGTGTACACTCTACCCTCTCCAGACCACACGTTGTGGATTTGACTGGGTATGTTGTTATTTTTTTATCGATTTTTTCCTTATAACCGATGAAGTCTGTCAGTTTTGTTCCTGAGATATTTGGCTTCTTCTTTAGTAATTTGTACTTCTAAATTTGAGGTCTCGCTAATTTCTCCTTCTTTTTTTACAGTTCTTGTCAAATCTAACAAACATAGTTCGCTAATTTTTTTTATCGGAGACTTAAAGTGATAACTTTTGACAAAGTTAAAGGACCAAAACTGTTAAATTCATAGTTAAGTAACTATTTTTAACCTATTCTCATAATTAAGGGACCATTTTTGTTAACTTATAGCAAACTTAAACAACAAAAACTGTTAAATGCATAATTGAGGAATTATTTTGAACATACCCTCATAATTAAAGGACCATTTATATCGTTTTCTCGGCCAACTCCATTTGCGTGCTCTCTCTACCCTTTCCTTTCTCTCCATATATTCTCCTCTTATCTCCTTCTCTAATCATCAAAGGAACATAAACCAAATACAACTTAAATATCATATATAGAGATTTTAGTCATGGCTGTTGATCAAGCAAGACATCTCAATCTTTTACCTCAACAACAAATCATCTCAAACAGGTGTGTATTTCTGGTGATTTCTTCTCTCTCTCTAGGTGGTTGATTTCTTTTTAGTTTTTCCTGACATGGATGTATTAAAAATTGCAGAGATGGGTCTGGATTCGTATACAATACCCAGATGGGTACAGGGCTGATAGCAATGCCGGAGAATTTTTTACCGATTCATCAAACTCTGGTTCAACCGAAGACATCAGTGAGCACTGACAGTGGCCTTACCCTTAAGCTACCCATAAATGATCATGTTGCTCCCTGCAGGAAACGTTCAAGAGATTCATTCAATAATCACTTCACCACATGTAATACTTCTTTTTCAGCCCTTCAGAAACCGTTGTTTGTCGGTGATGATGTTTTGCCACTGGTTCAACTGTATCAGTTGGATATCAACTCCATCATTTCTCACCATGTAAGCTTCTATATATATCCCAATTGTCTCGTTCTTTTTTTTACTAGAGAATCTTTTTAATTTTTTTTAATTTGTTGATGTTGGTTATCTCTACTTTTATGAGGTAGAGTTAAGGTCTGTGTATATTCTATTCTTCTCAGACTTCACTTGTGTAATTACTTTGAGTATGTTCTTGTGGTTGTTGCTAATGTTGGTTATTTATTTATTTACAGACAAAGAAAATAAGTTTGGAATTAGAAGAGAAACAGAAACAACAAGCGAGAATGCTTGTGGCGGCGATTAGTGAAAGAGTGATGAAGAAAATGAATGAGAAAGATGAACAGATACAGAGAATGGGAAAGATGAATTTGGTTCTACAAGAAAGAGTGAAGAGTCTTTACGTGGAAAATCAACTATGGAGGGACTTAGCACAAACAAATGAAGCCACGGTCAATTCATTACGTAACAACTTGGAACAAGTCCTGGCGCACGTTGGCGACGAGCGCCTCTCCGCCGGAACAGGGATCGCCACCGTCGCAGCCGGAGCGGTGGAGGAAGACGTTGAGTCGTGCTGCGGCAGCAGCGACCACGGCTGGGAGGAAAGAGAGGAAGAGGGGGTGCGTATGTTAGCGGGAGATGCGCAGGATAAGGGAGACGGTAAAAGTAAAAGTAACAGATTGTGCAGGAGGTGTGGAGAGAGGGAATCGTGTGTGTTGCTGTTACCGTGCAGGCATTTGTGTCTGTGTACAGTTTGTGGGTCCAGTTTGCACCATGCCTGCCCTGTGTGTAATTCTAATATGAATGCCACAGTGCATGTTAACATGTCTTCTTAGATCCATGAAAATGTTCAAACAATGAAGAAAAAAGACAGAGAAAATAGAGTTACAGTTTTTTGGTACTAGTAAATGAATTGTTACTTCGATTATAGAGTAAATTCCCTTTTTTGGTACTAGTAAATGAATTGTTCATTGTTTCTCCACATATTCTTACACTACGGAGTAGTTATTACCAATTTATAAATCATGCTCAAGGGCGTGATTGGAGGTTTCTGACTTAATCATGAAAATAAAGAATCTCTTGAGAATTCTTCACGCTTTGGATCAGAAAATTTTGAATATCGAATCATTAAAAATTCTATAAATTTATATTCGAAGTTATATCCTTCATTTCAATATAATCGAAGTTATATCCTTCATTTTAATATACTTATCATATATTTTTCATTTACACGCTTTTAAAAAATTATAATAAGGATAGTATTTTAACTATTTTGCCTTTTAAAAATATTTTATCATGTGATCACTCATTAATAATTATCTATCGGTACTAATCTTAGAAGTTAAAGATTAGAAGCAATTAATTACTTTAATTATTTGCATTTTTCAAGCATCACTAAATGTTTTAAATAAGGCAATTTTTTCTTTGATATGTGAACTCATAAAGCCCATTGATGTAATTAATGCAGGATAAATGAGGAAAAAAACTAATTAATGTTCTCTTGTAATAAAATAATACCAATAGCAATATAAAATAAGAGATGTAGACAAAGAAGTAGAGCGAAGGAGGAGACTTTCTTCTTATTTCAAGTGTATGTTCATCTACCTTCAAAAGTGAATAACATCTCAATTTATAAGATGAAACCAGCCAATGGAGGTTACAAATATTAAGTGCCTAAATTAATAGGTACATGTAACATACAAAAGGTTAGTGAATGTGTATGGACATCCATACAAATGATATGTATTTTATATCACTCCCCTTGGATGTCCATAGCTAATGTGCCTCGTTAAAACCTTACTAAAAAAAACCAGTGGGAAAAATTCTAGTGAAAGAAAAAGATTACACATTTCTAATAATACATATTTTGGTTGTCTCATTAAACACCTTACAAGGAAAACCCAGTGGGACAAAACCTTATATGGAAAAAAGAGTACAACATGTATTAACTCCCCCTGATGAGAACTTCAGGCCAAATGCTTGAGTCTTCGCATTCCAATCTTGTGCACCATCTTCTAGAAAGTTGCAGTTGGTAGAGACTTAGTGAACAAATCAGCCATATTATCACTTGAATGAATTTGTTGCACATTGATATCACAATTCTTTTGGAGCTCGTGTGTGAAGAACAACTTTGGTGAAATGTGCTTTTGTCCTATCTCCTTTTCTGAATTCTCCCTTCAATTGAGCAATGCATGTTGCATTAAAGCTGCCCTCCAGCATTCGTCCTTCAAACTACCCATCAATCATCCAACACAACCAACTATTCATAAAAGAGAAACGAATTACACAAAAGCAAGTAATAATGAAAAAAGATGTTTCCTTGCCTGCATTAAGATTTTAACCCGTGTGGTTATGGGGGCGGGCCTACTTTCCACTTTGTTATTATGGAGTCGGGCGGCAAGCAAGTGAATGTGATACCGCCCTCCATCAGCCGGTGTGTGTGAGCTTCGCCCACTTGCTTGACTATAAGGAAGGAGAGGGGCGTTCAGCCACTTGACTGGTTGGAAAGGGGCATGTATCCTTTTTTTTTTTGTAAAGAAAGATTCATATAAGGTTATGGGTATTTCAAACCACATTTACTTCCAAGCTATTCAAATAGTCATAACATCAATTGGATTTATTGATATTTCTTCATTTTCTTGAGTTTGCGGCTTATTGATTTCTTCAAGAATATCAGGATTGATCAAATCTTACATTTCTTTATGAGATTCTTTCTTAGTGTCATCTTGACCATTTATTTTTCTTTTTCTAGGATTCCTAACCTTAGAACCAATCTATCACGCTTCAGGCGTGCTTTTGGACTCATTTGCTATGCCACTAGTAGATGGTCCTACAGGGACATCAATCCGAATTGGGACATTCTTTGCAGGGATATGTGATTCGATAATCCTTTTCAAATCTGTAAATGTGTCTGGCATTTTATTTGCTATTTTCTGCAAGTGAATAATCTTCTCGACCTCTTGCTCACTAATAGAAGCACGTAGATCAAGATGAGACGATGATGGATTTTTCCACAAAATTTCTCTTTTTATTTCATTATTCTCTTCCCCTAATTTTGGAAAAATTCTCTCATCAAATCGACATTATGTCATTGATCTTATTTCAGTATCTCCGTGTAAGAAAGAAATTATATCATGCTCATAGTTATAACAAGATAAATAAATGCATTAATTGAACAAATATATGATACTTCAGGACCAATCTAATTTTCTCATTTCAACTTCTTTTAGCAGGTAGTCTACTGCTTTTCGAAAAGCTCCAATAGTATTCAAGTCAGCAACTTGCACAACATTATGGAAGATTTTGAATATCGTGAAGGGATAAGGGTAAACAGAGTCATCTTTGTACCCCTCAGCAACTTGTATATGCTTTAGGCATTTTGAATACTTCAAAAAAAATTATATAAATTTTGTCACATAAGCCATATAGGCTGAGACAATTTTCATTATATGACATCTTCTAATGTTAGGATTGCGGGTCCATTAAATTTACCCTTACCAAGATACATCTACTTGATAATTATTTCTACATCAGCATGCTTTAAGAGACGTATAATTTAGATCCTCATAATATTATATAATATTGTGCACTATATTGTATCCAATATATCGTTGACGAGATGTAATTTTGTATCAGTTTGCAATTAGACATAACTTATTGAGATCTCATCACTTCATTATTTTTCAGGTACCTGAACCTCGTACGAGGTTTTATGAAGTGTTATGTCGTAGGCTCTTCAAGAGCATATTGCCTCCTTATTATGATCATTTGCTCCTCTCTTTTTTCAAGGATTATTGTGTTTGAAACCGATTTGTCTACCATGCTTCACGCATGTTGTTAACTGTCCTTCAGGGACATTTAGGAGCATCTTGCAGCTGGAATATGAAATAGTTGAGTCAGCAAATGATTGTAGCATTTGACTTGAATTATCGTTTGAACGAGTATCATACTGGTGATAATTCACAATATATTTCTTAGATGTTTATTCTCTCTACCCTTATATTAGAAAAAGTAACATACTTTCACTTTTTTGGGGGAATCCATCTGTGTGCATCATGGTAGATTCACTAATCATATACCGCACAACAAAACTATTAGATGAAAACATTTGAATCCTGACCTTGAACCAATTATGAGGGGAAAATTTATCATATATTTATTAGTCTGAAGCATACAAGTGATGTTGTATGTAATATATCATATTTCAGATCAACACGTGAAGCTTTGTTCTCATTCGCAATGATTTAGCTATTTTTCAGAAGCATTTCAACGCTAAATCAGCTTGAATATAAACCAGCATTAACAAGATGAATTATCTTGATTACATAATATGAAGATTGTGCTTTCAACTCAATTATTTTGAGCAAGCAACTTTGTAAATGTCAAACTGCAGGTTGACAATAAATGCACATGTGACCATCTTATCGACGCATCTATTTAAGACATCATGTAATAGGTGAACGGACCCTTATTCACCTTTTATATTTTTTGAGAACTCAATCCCAACATTAGCTGATGTAATCAACTTATCATGAGAACAAACAAATTAATTCTTGAAGAATCTTCTAGCTCTTCAATATATTCCGAATACAAACTCAACACATCAGATTTAAATCAGGACAATCCAAATTGTCACATCAATTGATAAATTATTTGTACTAGTAAACTTTAAGTTTACCATGCCATGTGCTATCTGTTTTAGTAAACTTCCGGTTTACTATGACATGAATTATTTACGTACGTGCAACAATGACATTCATACCACAAAATAACATTTATATCATTTGTTATTTAATCTCTGCAGGAGGTGTGTTGTGGTACTTCTTCATTCACTTCGGGGAATGAAACCTGGTCATTTTTAGATGCGTTTTATACAAAATTTTCAATAGCTCATTATTATATCCAAGCTCAAGAAGACATTGCTTCAGAATATTTATCAGATATTTTACCAATTCTTTCTTATAAGCCCATTGTCGTTCCTTGGCATTTATCACATTTATATGACCAACCTCAACATTACTTTGAAAGGTTAAATGTGTCTTCAATTTATATTTTGATGGAGGATTTGTAAAATACATTTAAATTAGGTCGCACGATAACCGTATGCCTGATATCTTTCATGCCAAATTGATGGTAAAAATTACCTTCACGTTTTGAAGGTCATTTCGAGAAACCAAAATGTTCTTCCTTTTATATTACCACAATGATGATCAACATTATGTTTTCATTTTCCATGCTCACATTCATCCATTTAATCACTTGTCATCTTTCAAACTTATTATGCACTGCTATCACATTCACGTCATAGAATAGAGCACATCAAGTGGGACGGACTTCATAATTTTTCATCAAAAATACATTATTTTGCTTTAATCATCATTATATCATCAATATAGTGCATCAGGACTTAAACCCAATCAATAAAATATTTCAACACATTTTAAGATTTTATGAGAATATCATCATCAATTAAACAACGATCAGACACAATTTAATGTATCATCACAAGCATTATGTAGTAGAACTGAGAGGTTATGGAGCCATTAGCCTATGAATAAATTATCCCTCGCAACTGAAAAATTCATCAAAATCCATAAATGAAATAATCCCATATAGAAGTTTCAGTTATGAGCAGATTGTACTTCAATTTTTTTTATAATGAAAGATAATATTGCCAATATAGCTGGGCCCTAAAAGTACTAAAGCCCGAAGGTTCAGTTTCAGTAGATGAGTTGTCCTCCTAGCTAGCAAATAAACTCGAAAGATATTAATTATCCAATACGTTTATACGGAATTCCAAGAATCCATTTCAAATCCACAATCATAAACTTTACAGTAATGAAATCTCAAATTAAATAAATGGAAGGACACAACTTTTGCAAATAGTTAAACAAAACTAATGAGAACATTACAAAATATGGTGTTATCAACCACTATGCCAAATTAAATTCAATTAGAAAATGAATATACAAACCAGATAGGACAACACCACACAAAATTATCCATCACTTAAGAAATTTCTTTTGGAATTTGAATTTATAGTTACCGTGACAACAAATAGCCATATCATCAGTTGAAAGTAATAATCTACTCATAGTTCTTAACATGAACGGAGAACAACTAGAGAGTCCATAAATCAATAAGAGGATGGAGTAAAATTGAAACATATTACATGCATTATAAACTCACAACATATTTTGGGGAGTAAAAGAAGTAAATTTCAAAGTTGAACTTTTGTTTTTTAAAGTAAAATTCAAAATCTTACTGCTTGGGGAGTAAAGTTCAAAGGTTTACCACTTCGGGAGTAAATTTAAAGTTCTACTACTTCGAGGGTAAGGTTTGAAATTCTACTGCTTCGGGAGTAAATTTCAGAGACTTACTGCTTCGGGATAAATTTTGAATTAGTACTTCAAGAGTAAATTTCAGATTTACTATTTCAAGAGTAAAATTTAAAGTTTTACTACTTTCAAAGTTCTACTACTTCTGGAGTAGAGTTTAAAATTTGCTACTTCGGGAGCAGAATTCTGAGTTTACTACTTCGAGAGTAAAGCATATAATATTTAGAATATTTTTCTCAACTATTCTACCTCTTATGGAGGTGAGTCGTGATAAAGTTACAACCAATCACACGTCTGTATATATAAGAATTAATTCATATTGTCACATTCACTTCAGGGAATGGATCTGTACTTATAACATTTATCAAAAGTTCTCATTCTTCAGGAATGGAACACATCTCAACATGCCTTAAACATATGGGTGGCCAGTGGGCCGGAATCGGGTCTGTCGGATCGGGTCGGGTCGGGACCAGCGGATTTCTCCGCCGTCCCGTCCCATTTCTGATCCCTTCGGAATCGGGGTCGGGGCGAGATCAGGTCGGAGCATTTTTTTTTCCACTTAATTTAAAAACTAACATATATATATAAAAACTAAATAATTAAACAAGATAGTGTAATAAAAATATCTGAAGGCTGTTTTTGTGCCTCTTATATTATTTAATAGACTTTTGATTTTTTTTGTAATACAAATACAATTGTCAAAATTGCAACTTTGTAGTGTTGTTCAAAAGTTGCAAATTACATAGTAAAATTGCAATTAAAAAAAATTACATTTTGAAAAAAACCTGTTCTAGTTTCTTGATAATTTTCTGTGGTTCTTCGGTTGGAATTGGTATTTGTTGGTCTAATTGCTCCACGTCGCTTCCACCACCTTCGGATAAGATTTCGTTACAGTTTTCATCTTCTTCTTCATTGATCTCCGGTTGACCGCACCTTCTCCGTTCCGCTCGTATCCAATCTGTGAATAATACTACAATCTCTAAGCTGTCTCCGACTAATGAGTGTCTGTGCTTTCCTATTTGATATCTGCCGGCAGAAAAAGCGCTTTTAGACGCCGTTGATGACGCTTGAATGTTCAAAACATCTCGGGCCATCATTGAAAGTGTCGGAAAGGTCTTCTCATTCCCCCTCCAATATTTCAGCAAGTCTTCACGTCCTTCTTCATTGAGAACTGCTTAGTACGGTACAGAACCCTGCAAAACAAAAATATTAAACTCGCTAATTTGGTTAGTAGCGGTACGGCCGCACATTCTATTTCCGGGGCTTTCAATACTAGCCGCAGAAACAACATGTCTTTTGTGAGGTTGTGTTGAAGAAGAAGAAGATGGTATGGAAGCAGGTAGGTTGCTAGCACTTTCTTGTTGGTAAAACCTATATACTTTTTTGCATTCATATTCTACGCTAGACAACACTTCTTCTTTAGTTTGTTCAATAGGTGGTGGGTGATTTGTATTTTTGGGACTTGGAGGTGGTAGTACTTCTATACAATCGTAAATAGTTTCAATAAGTGATTTAGTACCGTTTATTTTAATAGTCGGATTTAATACAACACCAATAATATAAATAGTGGGAATAGGAATAAAATATTTTTTTATTTTGACAAAAAAAATTTAATAGCTGTCTTATAAGCTGGTTTTTCCATATATTCACTAAGTAATAAAAAATATTAGAGCTATATAAAATAACATAGTTGAAATAGTAGGATAACATATACCGGAAAATTCTTTTGTTTCTTGAAAAAAATTCTCTAGAAATACAATAAGTTCAGAAATTTTCCCCCAATTGCTATCTACAACCATATCAGCTGGATTTTGATTATGAAAGTTAAAAATAAAGTTATAGGTTTTCTATAGTCATAAGCAACAAGTAGTTGCTCGTATAAAGAATTCCACCTAATGGGTACTTCTTCTGGATTTTTTCTATAAGGTAGTTGGCAATCGTGACAAGTTTTTTTTATATTCTTTTCTTCGTTGTATTCTATTATTTTTAAAAATAAAGTTTATAGCAAATTGTATTTTACTAAGAATGTCTTCAAAAAGTGATAGACCATCCTTTACAACTAAATTATATATATGGCACACACATTTTATATGAAAATGATCTGAAAAATATGGAGTTAAACTATTTTTTTAAATTGTAATAGCGTAATTATTAGAAGAAGTGTTATCTAATGTAATAGTCATAATTTTATCAGTTATTCCGTAATAATCGCACACTTGATTAATATTTTCTGCAATAAAAGTACCAGTGTGCCTAGCATCTATATATCTATACGCTAAGATACGTTTTTTCATAGACCATTTATAATCTATCCAATGACAGGTTACCGTTAAATAATCATGGTCGTTAGTACTACGACCTATATCAGAAGTGATAGCCACTTTGCCATTAAAGTGATATAATGAATAACGTGAATACTGTTGATATTCATGTGCAAATTTAAATACATCTCTCTTAACAGTTGATATAGAAAAACCGTTAAAAGAAGGGTTATACATATCTCTAATGTATTGAATAAAACCGGGAGATGAAGAAAATGAAAAAGGCAAACCCTCCACATCAACTAATTTTGATATTGCTTCCCTATCTCTATGTTTATCGTATTTAAGACCTATAATTCCCCCTGTCATAGGGTTAATTTGACCCTGTACGTATTCCGGAATAGTATGTGAACCTTGTCCCGATGGAGCGGACGTTTGCGCACCCGGTTTTGAAGCCTCATATTGGGCATACCTAGCTGAATGAAACCTTGGTACGTGTCTCATTAAACCCCCCTTCCCACCTTGACCTTTTCCAGTTTTAAATTTTAAAACATCTTTACAAATTTTACATCTAGCGACTTGATTCTCTACGTCCCTATCAAAAAATGTCAATGCATCTGATTTTAATGTTCGTTTTGCTGGACATCGTCTCATACTAGGGGCAATAGGAGGCATTTCAGTTGAAGGTGCACTAGTGGGTGTGTTGTCATCTATATTAGTGAGTGTATCATCTAGATCATCGTCTAAATTAAAGTCTTCTTGAGTTCCAGAAAATAGCTCCTCGTCTAAATCTAATGGTATTGTAGGAAAATATTCAGTATCAACAAAATCATCTTGTGTAGGAATATGATTCTGTCTAGAAATAGGACCCTTGTCCTTGTTGCCCCTACTAGAAAAACATGACCCCTACCCGTAAGCATACATTTAAATCCTTCCATTATAAATTTATAATTATACTAATAAATAATTAAAGTAACTGAAATTAAGTGCGCTAAATAAAATAAACAAATAATAATAATTTAATGAAGGAACGAATGTACCAAACGCCGACGTAACGTCGACGTGTAATCGAGAGGTTGAAAATTGAAACTTTGCTCGATGGAAGATCCTCAAGCTAGTTGCCAACTTCACTCCCAAATGAATAAATAAAATTGAATATTTAGTAGACAATGTAGACTTGTAGAGAGATAGATTGAGAGATTGTAGGAAGATTTGTGAGAAAGATGAAGAGAAAATAAGGTATTTGTAGTTGGGAATTGGGTTAAAGTGTAAATATAATAAATTATGAGTTAAAAATAAATATTAACGGGGGTAGGGGGATTGGGGGATGGGGGAGGCCAAAAATGGCCGTTGCACAACGGCCAAAATATAAAATAGTCGTTGGTGCAACAGTTATTTTTGCAAAAGGGGGGGTTTCGGGCGAGATCGGGTCGGGACTGGCGGACCTGGGGCGGGCCGGGACGGGTCGGTACGAGACCATATCCCTTTCCAGTTCGAGTCCCGATACCGATAATTTTTTTTTAAAATAGTCGGGTTCGGGATGGGACGGCCGACCTGGCCCAGTGGCCAGCCTTACTTAAACATATCAAATAATGATAAGTTAGAACTTCTTTAAGATCTTGATACTTCAGGAGCAAATAGAGGCATACATATGGCGTAGAAATTTTTTCTCTAACACATCTTTAATTATAATCACAATGGATCTACAGAAATATTACCACTTCTGATGATTATAGGCATAAATAAATTTAGCCATAATGAAACTTATGAGATGTTGCCACTATTAGTGGCTATATACTGCTTTCAAATTCTACATGAGTTTAATATATATTCTAATGTGAGATTTTCAATTTATAAAATTATTGTAGCATAAAATTTTCAAATATAATATATAAGCAACATCCAAACAGTATTATCTATATGGTATTAGGAGTTTTCAGCAAAACAATTCTTTATAAAAATATTTGGCTACTGCATACTAATACGTTATACATATAGCAACTTAACAAGTATTGATAAAAATATAAAATCAATAGTAAGCAAAAGACTTGAATTACATAACCTGTGTATTGGTCATCTCTATCACATACAATGAAGCATTCTTGTTGATTTCCAGTAAGCGACGGCTAGTACCGTTAGGCACCCGAAGATGTTGTTGGTACTCTATTGTACTTTATAAAGCAGTACGGGAAGTAAATAACTATTACAAGTATTCGAAAGGATAAACAAATATTCAATATTCAGAAATTGAATCTTGTTGAACAAATAGGCCAATCTTCAAAACTGCCGCAAGCTTGTTGTGTCTTGAATCTTGATAACCTGAAATCAAGAAATAACTAAATCTGGATGGTTACAACATTGTGTGTTGAGTCGAGTGATTTCCCTCTGTCCTTAAGACAAGATTGCCCCGTATATATGCTTTTACGTTAGCGGGCAATAGTCTCCCAAGATGAAAAACACTTTAATCTCAACGCTACAAAGCCAATAGGTTGAGCCTGATGAAGAAAACAAATATGAATCGACTTGCTGAAGATATGAAAAAGAAAGGAAGAGTTTCTGTTTACTTTTCTCTTTTGTCTCTGTGTATATAGTGTGTCTCTGTTGTGTATATCTTGTGTATATCACACTGTATTTCGTCACTGTTTTGCAGTGGTTTTCTTCACTGTTTTTCAGTGATTTTCGAGATTGTTTTGTGCTGCTTTTCTGTTTGTATGTTCACTGTTTTGTGCTGAACTTCAGTCACGTATGTGTACCCCATAATTGAGCCAAAAGGCATCAATATATAGCATGAAAGAGGCTGCCCAACTGCCCAAGACAAGGCTGCTAATGGCCATTGAATGAGGGAATTAAACAACCAAGTAATGGTTGTTTATGGCCATTGAAGGAGGCTGCTCAACTGCCCAAGTAATGGACTGTTAATGGAGGAGTTAATCAGCCAAGTAATGGCTGGTTAATGCTCCAAAACACAGTTCAACGGTAGGCAGAAAGTTTTCTCCCTTCCATCACCACAAAATCAACTTTCTAAAAACTCTGGGGACCAAACTGTAAATATTAAGCAATTTGGGGTCCAAAAATATAATATCAGAAAGTCCCCACAACCCACAACCCACGACCCTAGGCTTGAGCCCGAGACCGGACCGGACGGGCGGGCGGCGGCGGCGCGCGTAGGCTTAGCCTTGAACCCAAGCACATCTAGGTCCTCCCTTCTTTAAACACATGGGATACCCCTTGGGGTCCCAAACCCTTTACCACATTAGAGACTTATATAGAGAGCAATTCTTCCTATTCCCACCGATGTGGTAGATTTGTCCCACACCATATTTCCATGCCTCAAACACCTTACTTCGTGGACCAATATCTCTTTCATTTCTCAACGAAATTTGACGATTCTTGGCCCTACGGTCATCTACTCACTTCGTATATCATGCATGTGAGAAGAGACAAAGCCTCCAACATGCGGAACACTAGTGTTTAATTCATTAAATATGGGTGGACGCATCTCCCCGCCAAAGGCAAATTTCCAACAGATGTTAGTATTAATTTGGAATAAACTTCAAAATAAAATTAGAGACTCGTGCTGATAACGTGTTAAAATGATAGCAATAGCGATATAAGACAAGAGATGTAGACAAAGAAGTAGAGATGAGGAGGAGACTTTCTTCTTATTTCAAGTGTATGTTCATCTACCTTCAAAGGTGAATAACATCCCAATTTATAGGATGAAACCACCCAATGGAGGTTACAAATATTAAGTGCCCAAATTAATAGGTACATATAACCACCCAATGAAAATTACAAATATTAAGTGCCCAAATTAATAAGTACATGTGACATACAAAAGATTAGTGAATGTGTATGGACATTCATACAAAGGATATGCATTTCATAACATCTCTTGAGTTTTTACAATTTAAGTATTTTGAGATAAATATTTGTATTAAGGATTACAAGGCAGAGAAGAACAAACTTTTGTGAGGCAATATAACGCGAGAATGAATTATATCTTTAGTGGTCTTTTGATCATGAATACTTTTTACTTTTTTGGAGTTGTCCGGAAATCATGTTTGGCTATGAAATTTTAAAAAAAAATCCCGAATTTAATTTGAAGTTGAATTTCGAAGTTCGAAAAACACTAAAAGATATTTTCACTTCAAACACTCAAAAATTAAAAAATAACTCCAATATGTATTCAAAATCAAACAAAACTCCAATTTCCAGATATAATTACAAAAACTACTTTTTCTAAATACTCACCATTTTTTTATGGCCAAACTGAATGTTAGAGTCTCTATTTTGTTTCTTTGATTTCACTTTCATAGATGTTGGACATTTTAATAAATCTCTGAATAAAGTTTGGATGCATGCCCAACTTTTACAAAGAAACCTACTTTGAAATGGCTGGTAGCACAACTTTGGCAAAAATGTGCTCCTCTTATATTAGGTACTTTGCACTGCCATGCCCTGAGACATTAATGACTCTTTTTAAAATGTCATATCTTGTTCATTTATGGTGACATAAAGAGTCGTTTTTTTTTTTTTTTGGGATTGGAAATTGGAATATTGCAGCATAAATGTTAAGTGGTACTCATTTATTTTATTTATTTATTTTTTTTTTTTTATTTTTTTTGATAATCCAGGTTTCCAGGCTTGCGCCTGACTACTTCACTGGTATTACCCAGACGTCCTGGAGGTAATAGCATCGGTCCTTCAACACTATTACCAGGTAAATCACGGGATGTGCTCCGGTGGCCAGTTTTCTGGGAGCGTACAACTGATCAATGAGACAAGGTCAAATTCCCCAACATGCAGAGTTTCTTCGTGCTTGCGGGGAATCGAACCCACGCTGTCCATGCCAGAGCGTCTTATAGCACCCAGGCTTTGCCACTGGACTATGCTCCGGAGGACTCATTTATTTTATTTATTTGCTTGGGGGTAAGATGTCCAAAGATGCCTGAAAAGAGAAGTCGTATTGAATTTGGCATTTGGAGCAGTAAAAGCTATGCAGAAAAATGTGGCCCCAAAACCAAGCAATTTCCCTTTTTGCAGGCAGGTATAGTGATTTCTGAAAAGAGCTCGTAGTTGGAAAGTACGTATTCATTTCTTGTTTTATAAATCATGCCTCACCTATATCTAACTAAAATAATTAGGCCCTCCCTTTCTATTTCTTTAAAGTTAGTATCACAACAAATTTCATGTCTCGATCCCAAATTAGGCTAATATGAAAATGGTAACTTCAAAAAAAAAAAAGTATGGGCACAAAAAACTTTATTTATTTTATTACGTTTCAACCGGATTATTATATTTCATCTCTTAAAAAGAAAAAGAATTTAAATAAAAACACTTAATGACAAAAAGAGAGCTAAATATTCACTTATTTAATACGGGATGGAGTAAGTGGGTTAATGCAATGAAAGAGATATTTGAGAAGCAATGTTTATATTGAGGACCAGTGGCGGAACAGGAATTTAGAGAAAAATATGCAAATTTTTTCCTTATTTATTTAAATATATATTTATAATAATTAATATTTAATCTATGTATATTCACACAAGATTGTGCATCCGACCATCCTTGGCCTCATGTGGCTCTGCCATGTTGAGGACCACTCACATGAATGAGGAAATGAGCCGGAAAAGCTTTTAGAGTGTGTGCCATATATGTAAGGTGGACACACTCAGCAGTCTACATGACAATGAGATTGATTGTGACTCCTATAATATTGTGTGTCAGGAAAAGTTATTAATATTGGTTATCCGACAGATTCAATATAATGAACCATCAATGTGATTGTTTCCTTCTTGGAATCTTCCATCATGAAGGAACAATCTTTTAGGTCTTGTAAAGACAAATACTTAGTAGCTCTTCTGCTAATTTATATTATACTGTTTCTTTTTTATTCTATTAAAAAAAGAATATTATATTTTTATATTTAAAAATAATTTAATTTTATTGGATGATTTATAACCATACAAAAATCTAATACTCCCTTTGTCCCCAAAAGAATAACTCACTTTCTTTTTTAGTCCGTCTAAAAATGAATGACATATTTTTTCTTATTTGATAATAATTTAACTTTAAACTTTATCTTTTACGCAAAATGAGATAATCTATAGCTACACAAATATCTTTGGCTTATTTTAGATAATAAGATTTAAATATTTTTTTATTTATTAAAATGTGTGTCAAATGAAAGTATATCACTTAAATTGAGACGGAAAAAATACTTATTTTGGACCACAAACTTCAAAAGTCTTACTTTCTTTCTTAAACTTCAAGTCAAATAATGTAAAATAAATCCGAAGGGAGAGAGTATTTGTTAGTGAAAAATTATGGCCGCATTCACATTTCTACTCCATTATTACTAGTACTACTACCTTTTGTTTTTTATTTTGATTTTTATTTTCTGAATTGGAGGGTTGTGGGGATGGATTTCTTGCTAGTGTCCTCAACAATGATGGCCATCACTAACAGCCAATTTTTTTTATGATAGACATCTTCCAAGAATTTAACATTATTATATATTCTTTCCTTTTGATTATGTTGTTTTTCACTTTCGGGATTTCTTCAAGATTTTGCAATTCCAAAATCATCTCTTTCCATCTTCGTGGAAAATCACTATTTAAAAGGGTCATCATACTTTAGGAAAAGGGTCATATTTGCCGTCCGTTAAAGTATGAGAACAAATATATTCTTTCCGTGATAAAACTTGTTATATTTGCCTATTTTTAACAGAAATCTCACGGTGGACGCCACGTCGGTGCCACGTGGGATCCACGTGGGCGGAACCAATATTTTTTAACCCATACCCGAAATTTGACCCACAATTCCGTATATATACTCATGACCCGACTCCAATTCGCGATTTAAAGCCCTAATTCGCGATTTCAAGCTTCCAAAACCAAATCCGTCTGAATCGTGTTCAAGGTACGAATTCCTTAACTTTTTGTGCTAATCGATGGTGATATTGTATTATTTATCTATGGTTTTCGATTTTGATTTTGCGAATCTGTGGTTAATCAATTTTGCGAATCTGTTTTGTGACCCGATTATGATTTCATTGTTCGACCTGGTGTTTTTCTATTTTGGTTCCGACGATGTTCACTCAATATTCAATTTGCGGACGATTCTTGTATACGAAATTTCAATTTGTGGACAATTTTTGTTTCGAATGAGTTTCGACAGTATTATTTAGTATACAAAATGTGAATTTGCTGATTAGGAACATAGATTGTGAGTTTCGACAGTGTTTGTCAGTTTTGTAAATTGTGTTTGTCGATGAGTTTCGAATGTGTTTGTTTCGATTGAGTTTTGACAGTGTTTGTTTCAGCTTAGAAGTTAATACAACTGAGTTTATGTTCATCAAGTAAGAAATGTCTCAAGTGAGTTGTTCTTCACAAAGGAGGTGTCATTGTGGTATGACTGCGAATCAATTTACTTCGACGACTACTTCAAATCTTGGAAGGAAATTTTTCAAATGCCCCAAGCCTAAGGTAAGTAATATTTATGTAATTCTTCAATTTACTTCGACGACTATTGATCCGTGTTGGTTTGATTTTGTTTTTTATTCTTTCTTCATTTTTTTGCCCTTTTTAGAGAAGTTCTTGTGGATATTGGCAATGGGAGGATGAGGAATAAATTGAAAGTTTCGCCGGCGAATTAATGTCGTCATTGGATGCGTTTAAGAATGTAAAAGCAGATTTGAAGAGTGAAAGAGATAAGTTGAAAGAAGAAATCGGTGCGTTGAAGGGTATAAATCAAGCTGAAATGAATAAAGTTTTGTAGATGCGCGTGTTTATGATGATTTCATGGGCGTTATTTGTTGGATTTGTTGCGGCATCGATTATGAAATGGTTATGTATTTGTAGTTGCATAAGAACTTTTAATGTTATGTTTTGAAATATTACGTGATGGTTGACCCTACACTTATAATTAACAAATGGCAAGGATCAATACTAGAATCCATTTATTCTGTTATTAAGGTTAATACCATAATCCCCTGTACCCAAGCCAAATAAAACAACCATCAGCTGCTGCACAAACAACAGGAGCAACTGCTGCATAAACAACAACAACAACAGCCAGATAAAACAACAACAACAACAATCTAATTAACAACAACAACAACAACCAATTTACACATCAACATCAATAGCCAAAATAAACATCAGCTTTTGCACAACAACAACAGCTAGATAAAACAACAATAACAACAGCCAATTTACACATCAAATTAAAAACAGTATTGTATACTAATGATCAGAAAACAACAAACAACATTGTATGAACATTCAAAGGTGCTACATCAGTATGTACCCAAAAAAAACTTCACTATACATTAGTATCAGTAAATTCATCTTCACAAAAAAAACAAGCTTCATTATTCTAAGTCTTCATCATGTTTGAGACATCACATTCCTCTTCCTTGTCTTCATCTTCTCTCTTGTAACAAGAGTCTTGTTTGGTGGTTGATAATGCATGTTGGTTGGCTAGCTCATTGTAGTAGAATCATCAACAAATGAGATTTTTCTTGTTGATGTAGCTAATCTTTGTTTCATCCTTTCAAGTATCCTAGTATTTGCTTCTGAAAATGACCTTGGCCTTAGTGATGGTTCTGGTTCTAGCACAATTAAGGTGCTGGTGCTTTGAAAAAATTCTTCTAGTTCTAGCACAGTTGTGGTGTTGATGCTTGGAAAATTTTCTTCAGATTCTAGCACAGTTGTGTTGCGGCTACCCTTAAACCTCTTCACAACAACTTGTTTCCCTTTACTTGCATGAATTCAAATTAAATTTGCATATGTTACAGTTCTGAAAAATTAATTTAAATTGTGTTTAAAGTATTACCTTTTCACATCCCCTTGCATTGTGTCCAAGGGAAGAACCTTAGTAAAGATGTCAGCAATTTGGTACCGTGAAGGGACATACAAGACACGTACTTGTCCACGAGCTACCTTTTCGCGAACAAAGTGAATATCCATCTCGATATGTGTTAGCGCGCTAATGTTGGATCAGAGTTTCAGAGAGATAGACCGTACTAACATTATCATAGTAGACCAAGGTAGCTTTCTAAATAGGAAAGTGAAGCTCTAATAGGAGATTACGTAACCAACAGGACTCAGACACCACATTGGCTACCTCTCGATACTCAGCCTCCGCATTAGATCGCGATAAAGTAGCCTGACGTTTAGCCGACCAAGAGACCAAGTTATCACCAAGAAACATACAATAACCAGACGTCAAACGTCTGGTATCTGGACATCCACCCCAATCAGCATATGTATAAGACATGAGAGTAGATACAGAGGATGGATATAAGTGTAAACCATAATCAAGAGTGCCCTGAATGTAACGCACAATGGGTTTAAGAGCATGCATGTGTTCGTCCCTCAAATCATGCGTAAATAAACACACTTGTTGCACTGGATAAGTAATATCGAGCCTCGTGAATGTAAGTTACTAAAAAGCCCCTGCAAGACTGCGATAGTGGGAGGGATCCTCGTAAGGTGTGCTAGAATTAGCACTCATCTTCAGTTAGTGTCAACCAGAATAGGAGATAACTTACAGGATGACATGCCAACCCGATCAATAATCTCAGCTGCATACTTCCTCAGGGATAGAAATAGACCACCTGCATGACGAGTTACAGTTATACCAAAAAAATAACTCAAAGACCCCAAGTCTTTCATAGCAAATTCGGAGCTTAGAAGAGACATGATAGGCTGACGCAGTTTATCAGATAAGGCAGTCAATATAATATCATCCACATATAACAGAATGTATGCCAGAGAAGTACCACGACGATAGATGAACAGAGAATGATCAGACCTGCTGTGAGAAAACTCAATAGTAGACACATAATATGCAAACCTTTTGTACCAGGCCTGAGGGGTCTGTTTTAGCCCATATAAGGACTTCTTCAGTAAACATACATGGTTAGGATAATGAGGGTCCCTGAAACCCAATGATTGATGCATGTATACTGTTTCCTTGAGATCATCATGTAAGAAAGCATTTTTCGTATCCAGTAGATGAATGAGCCATGTTTTCGAGAGAGCAAGACTGAGAACAGTGCGAATGGTAACCGGTTTGACCACCGGACTAAATGTCTCTTCACAATCCACGCCAACCTGTTGAGTTTTGCCATCACCTACAAGACGAGCCTTATGCATCTCCAAACAACCATCAGATTTTTCCTTATGAGTAAAAATCCACATAGAATTAATCACATTAACACCAGGCGGACGGGGCACCAACTCCCACATCTTATTTTCAATAAGAGCATTATATTCATCGTCCATGGCCATTTTCCAATTCGGGTCATGAAGGGCAGACACATGATTATATGGAAGGGGTGATTTAGTGACAATAGAACTTAGATTAAAATGTCGTTTCGATTTAAAGATACCCCATTGGCTACGAGTAATAGGCCCATGACTCGGAATGGAAGATGTGGGGACGTCACGAGATTAGACTAGATTGACGGAGGTGGATCGAGGCAGCGGGCCAGTAGGCAGTGGGGCCTGCTGGGCGAGAGAAAGGTGATGTAGAAACTAGGCCAGCAGGCAGTGGGCTTACTGGCCAAGATACTCTAGGAGACGAAATTGGGCCAGCAGGTAGTGTGCCTGCTGGTAGATCGAGAACACGGTCAAGAAGTGGGCCTGCTGGCAGAATTGTGGAAGAGCAGTGGTCTGGGTCGATAGATAATGGGCCTACCGATATCAACTAGACTGGAGGATGGTGTGTGGACCGAGCCCAATGGTGGACCATATACGACGAGAGCCCATCATCCAAAAAATTATAAGAATTAGACATGAAATTATACAATTTAGCAAAAGGAAATTGGGTTTCATAAAAAATGACATGGCGACTAATTATGATTTTATTAGAGGATAAATCAAAACATTTGTAACCACGATGATTAGACGGATAACCCCAAAACACACAAGCGGTAAACGGGCTTGAAGTTTGTTAATTGTAGTGGATGGGAAGAGAGATAACACACACACCCAAATACCCTAAGATGAGAATACATAGGATCTTTATGATGAAGAATTTTTAGTGGAGATTGATATGTTAATCCTTTGCTAGGGAGTATGTTAAGAAGGTAAGTAGCCATTTGTAATGCATGGTGCCAAAATGAAGGTGGTAATGAAGCATGGGCTAGTAGTCTCCGAACAATATTATTAATGGTACGAATTTTTCTTTCGGCTTTTCCAGTTTGTGAGGACGTATGAGGACAAGAAAACCGAAAAGATATGCCATTACCGTTATAAAATTCCCTCAATGGCCCATTATCAAATTCCCTTCCATTATCACATTGAATGATTTTAATTTCCCATTCAAATAGGGTACGGATGACTGCTCCAAATGATAAGAATGTGGAATAAAGTTGAGACTTTTTAGACAATGGAAAGGTCCACAAAAAATTAGAATAATCATCCAAAAATAACACATAATAACGATGACCCAAAGACCTCAAAACGGGAGATGTCCACAAATCACTATGAATAATTTCAAATGACATTAAAGTACTAGAATTAGAGGCTACAAACGGTAATCTAATATGTTTCCCAAGCGGACAAGAAGGAAAAATATTAGTACTACGTGTACTATTACACTCAATAAAATTATTATTTTTAAGAGAGGAAAGAACAAATGCTCCCGGATGACCCAAACGCACATGCCACAAGGAAGGTGCTAAAGCGGCAAACGTTAACAATGTGGCGTGATTAGTGGTGGTGGAGGTTATTGGATAGAGATTTCCCCGACTATTACATCTCATTAGAGGTATTCCCGTCGTGAAATTCTTCACAGAAAATCCAAAAGGGTCAAAGTCAACAGAAACTCAATTATCAGTTGTAAATTTTTGAACAGACACCAAATTTTTAATTAAGTTAGGAGAATGAAGGCTATTTTTCAAAGCTAAATGTGGGTTAGGGGGAGATAAATTTGTGTGACCATAACCACGAATTGGAATTGAATTACCATTATCAATAATTATGCCACAATTTTTGCTCAAATTGAAATAAGACGGGAGATTACCCGGTGCGGACGTCATGTGAGAAGTAGCACCGGTGTCCATGTACCAATTTGCATCCGAGAGATTTAATCCAAATGTATGCATCGCTGCCTCGGTATCCGTGTGAGTCGGGACTGTTGTTGCTGGGCTCGCAACAACGAAGTCCTGCTAAGGCTGAGGCCCAAGCAGGCCAGCCTGCTACCTGTTTTGGCCAGTGGGCCTGTTCTGTCTAGCAACCCAATTTGAAGGAAATGGGTAGGGGGCCGAGATGGGCCACTGCCGTTTGGCCCAAGGCATGACCCAGGGCCACTGCCCAGCTGCCCAAGCCTGCCAAGGGTTCAATGGCCCGGTCCCCTGCCAAGGACATAAAGACTTGCTGAAATATTGGACGAACAATGAGAAGACATTTCCGACACTAACAAAGATGGCCTGAGATGTATTGAACATTCAAGCATCATCAACATCTTCTGAAAGTGCTTTTTCTGCGGGGAGATTTCAAATAGGAGAGCACAAACATTCATTGGCGGGAGTACATTGGAGATTGCAGTTCTATTCAGAGATTGAATTCGAGCGGAGCGTGGAATGTGCGGTCAATCAGAGATCAACGAAGAAGAAGACTACAACTACAACGAAATCTTGTCCGAGTGAACAAGAAGCGACGTCGAACAATTTGACCAACAACTTCCAATTCCAACTGAAGATCCTCAAGACATTGTGAGGAAATAGAAAAAATATGGTTAACTATGTAATTTTTTTAATTGCAATTTTAATATGTGATTTGCAACTTTTGAACAACACCACAAAGTTGCAATTTTGAAATTGTATTACAAAAAAAATCACATTTCTATTAAATAATATAAGAGGCACAAAAACAACCTTGAGATGTTTTTATTACACTATCTTGTTCTATTATTGAAGTATTTATATATATTATTTTTTTAAATTAAGTGTCTAAACAAACCTAAATCCCCCTACCGACACGAACCTGCCCCACCTCGTCCCCACAACACCGGTCCCCTTTTCCGGCGGTATGTGGGACGGGACGGGACATCGATCTGTCTCGCTAATCCCGTCGGAGCCCCGGTCCCGACCCTTCCCCCCGTCCCACCAGGACCCGCCCCTTCCCGGCCCACTGGCCACCCTTACTTTATTCTTCTCTTTTGCCACGATTCCCTTATGGAATGTTTCTTTCAATACTCTCTCTATTCTAATTTATGTGGTATTTTCTGAACTCGAGAATCAATTTTTATAATTTTAACTATGAATTCAAACATTAAATTTATTTTATTTTGAAATAAAATTTATTTATTTAAAAACTACTTAAAAAGTATTATAAATTAAAATAATTGACAATTTTAAATATGTATAAGAATACAAATAATTGAGGTGAAAGAAAAACTCATTTAACTCTAAAAATTTGAAATGCTTTCTGTTATGATTTTTTTTGGGAGAAATGAAAAGAACAAATAGAAAATATGAAGGCCAAATACATAAGTGGCCCCTTAAAGTTGGCACATTTTTTTTATTTTGACATTTAAAGTAAAGTTTGTTCCTATTAGACACTTGAATACTTATTAAAATGTGTCTATTGAACACAAAATGATGACATGACACACTAAGTGAATTACACCCTTTTTGGGCGCGTGGAATGATGTAAATTTATGATATTTTTCACCAAAACATTTCCTTTTTTTTTTTTTTTTTTGATAATCCAGGTTTCCAGGCTTGCGCCTGACTACTTCACTGGTATTACCCAGACGTCCTGGAGGTAATAGCACCGGTCCTTCAACAACTATCACCAGGTAAATCGCGGGATGTGCTCCGGTGGCCAGTTTCCTTTCTTACCTTTGCTATGTTATTTGTTTTATTGCCGCTAGAAGCTATTGCTTACACCACCACTTTGATTAATTAAAAATTAAATTTAAGGAGTCAAATATCACATAAATCAAAATTATAATAAAGTCATAATACAGAGACTAAAACAGCTATTTTTCCTATTTTTTAATTATGGACTCCCAAATGATAACCCCACCCCCTTTTCTCTATCTTCCTCATATTTAACATTCCATGGTAGTCAATAAGTACTGTGGTCCAATTTCTTTGATTTCTTGAAAACCCGATCATTCATATCCAGTAAGGAGACCCACCTTACCAGAAGAACAAAATGAAAAAGTAAATGAAGGGATTAAGGCAATGAAATTTGTTTGAATTTGCAAGATTCATCAAAGTTTTAACTTTTTCAACTTTGGTAAGCATTGGTCACCGGAGACTGACAGAAAGTGGTATACCGTGTGCGTACCACACGTACCGAAAAGATTTATTTAGTATATCATGTTGTAGAATTCTTGTACAAGTGTAATTATGGTATTAATATTATAGTAGGAAAATGTATTAGTCTGGTATTAGAAAAATGTAGATTTATTTTTCATATTTAGATATTGTATATTTGTATATATACCTCATCATTAATGAAAATAATCAACGAATTATTTCTTTCATGATATCAGCAGTCTAGGGCAAAATTTTCCTTCTCCAAAATTCCTCCTTCCGCTGCCCTACTTGCCATTGACCATCAGCCAACCTCCTCCTCCCTTCAACTTTTATTTTTTTCTCTTCCAAATATCACTAATTCTCCTCTTGTTCTTTCCTTATGTCTTCCTCAAAGAACACGTTTCATCCTGCCCTTACAGTCTCCAACATAAAAAACCACATCCCTATCGTTCTTGAGATGGAAAACGTCTAATACGCGACGTGGGCAGAATTATTTAAAGTTCACGCACGCTCGCATCAAGTCCTTCATCACATCATCCCCTCGGTAACAGGAACGGAGAAGGTGCCTACCGCCGAGGATGACCTTGCGTTATGGACAACTCTTGATGCTACGATTCTCTAGTGGATTTATTCCACTATATCTACGAACCTCTTGCAGACGATTATTGAGCCCGATGCCACGATGATGGAAACATGGAACAGGGTACTTGATATATTCCAAGATAACAAAAATTCCCGTCCTGTCACTCTTGAGCAAGAATTTTCCCATGTCAACATGGAGGATTTTACGAATGTCTCATCCTATTGTAAAAGGCTAAAGGAATTGGCAGATCAACTCAAGAACGTTGGTGCGCCCGTCACCAATGATCGTCTTGTTCTCCAGATAGTTGCAGGCCTATCCGAGGATTATAATGGCGTTGGGATGCTTCTTCGTCAAAGTAATCCTCTTCCACCGTTCTACCATGGCCGTTACATGCTCATATTAAAAGAGGTCGGTTTGGCTAAATGGTGGCTATCGGAGCTAATTTCGTCATGATGATGGCCACATCCGATAACCCTCACTCGTTCTCTGATAATTCTATCCAAAACAGTAACAATGGTGGAGGAAAAAAGGGTCAAAATTAGAAAAATGGTGGCAAGAACTACGGCGGCGGCCACGGCAGTGGCGGTGGTCAAAGCAGTGGCGGACGTGGTGGCAGTGTGCCTGCTGGGCCGCAACACCACTAGCCGCAGCCTTGGGCCAATGCACAATGGCCGTGGGACTACTGGGCCAGTGGCTAGTGGCCCAACTCGACTTTTCCTTATTTTCCAAGCTTTCCAGCGAATTGGGCCAGTGGCCAGCAAAGGCCTAATTCGTAGTTCCAGCATTCCCAGCCCAGGTAGCCGGTTGGCCTGCTTTGGCCTCGGCCTCAATAGGCCTTGGCTACTGCGGGACCAGTTTCTGGTCCAACACCTATGGATATTGAGGCTGCGATGCATACACATAGATTAAATCCACTGGAAGCAAATTGGTACATGGACACCGGAGCCATTTCTCATATGACGTCCGCGCAAGGTACTCTCACATCTTATTTCAATTTGAGCAAAAATCGTGGCATAATTGTTGGTAATGGAAATTCAATTCCAATTCGTGGTTATGGTCACACAAATTCCCCCCCCCCCCCCCACATCCACCTCTAGTCCTAAAAACTGTCCTTCATGGCCCCCACTTAATTAAAAATTTGATGTCTGTCCGAAAATTCACAACTGATAATTGGGTGTCTGTTAACTTTGACCCTTTTGGATTTTCTGTGAAGAATTTCAAGACGGGGATACCTCTAATGAGATGCAATAGTCAGGGAGAACTTTATCCAATCACCACCACCACCATTTCCACGAGTCAAGTCACACCTTCTACATTAGCCGCTCTTGCTCCTTCTTGGTGGCATGCACGTTTGGGTCATTCAGGATCGTCTGTTATTCATCTCTTCAAAATAATAATTTTATTGATTGTAAGAGTACGCGTAGTACTCATATTTGTCCTTCTTGTCCTCTAGGGAAACATGTTAGACCGTTTGTAGTCTCTACTTCTAGTACATCAATGCCTTTTGACATTATTCATAGTGATTTATGGACATCTCCCGTTTTGAGTTCTTTGGGCCATCGTTATTATATTTTATTTTAGATGATTATTCTACCTTTTTGTGTACTTTTCCTTTGTCCAAAAAATCTCAAGTTTTTTCCACATTTTTAAAATTTAGAGCTTTCATCCGTATCCAATTTGAACGGAAAATTTAAAACATTCAACATGATAATGGTAGGGAATATGATAATGGCCATTTCAAGAATTTTGATCATGACATATCTTTTCGATTTTCTTGTCCTCATAGTCCTCACAAAATGGGAAGGTCGAAAGAAAAATTTGTACCATTAATAATATTGTCAGAACTTTACTATCCCATGCTTCATTAGCTCTGTCTTTTTGGCATCATGCTTTACAAATGGCTACCTACCTCCTTAACATACTCCCTAACAAAGGTTTAGCATATCAATCACCCCTAAAAAATCTTTATAATAAGGATCCATCGTATTCTCATCTTAGGGTGTTGGTGCTATCAGTTTTATCCTGTCTACTACAATCAACAAATTATAAGCCCGTTCTATTACTTATGTGTTTTTGAGTTAACTGTCTAATCATCGCGATTACAAATGTTTTGATTTATCCGCTAATAAAATCATAATTAGTCGTCATGTCATTTTTGATAAAACCCAATTTCTGTTTGCTAAATTGTATAATTCCGTGTCTAGTTCGTATAATTTTTTGGATGATGGGCTCTCACCGTATATTATTCACCATTTGTCCGAGCAGTCCCGTGACCAAAATCAGCCAGCAGGTCCACTACCTGCAGGCCCAAATATTACCGATCCAGTCTTTGCTTCTCGACCAGTAGGCCCACTGTTTGCTGGCCCAAATTTCGTCCACCTGAGTCCACTATTTTGGCCAGCAGGCCCACTGCCTGCTTGCCCAGTTTTACCGTCACTGCCTTTTTCCATTGGACCAGCAGGCCCATTACCTGCTGGTCCAGTTTTACCCGACTCGACACCTACCCAAAACACTTCCCCTTCTATTTCGAGTCAAGGGCCTGTTACTCGTAGTCAATGTGGTATTTTTAAACCTAAAAGATATTTTAATCTAAATTCTAATATCAACAAATCACCCCTACCACGTAATCTTGTGTCTGCCCTTCATGACCCGAATTGGAAAATGGCTATGGATGATGAATATAATGCTCTTACTGAAAATAAGACGTGGGAGTTGGTGCCCCGTCCACCTGGTGTCAATATTATCCGTTCTATGTGGATTTTTACTCATAAAGAAAATTATGACGATTCTTTTGAGAAGCATAAGACCCGTCTTGTAGGTGATGGTAGAACACAACAAGTTGGCGTGGATTGTGGAGAGACGTTTAGTCCGGTGGTCAAACTGGCAACCATTCGCACTGTGCTTAGTCATGTCCTCTCGAAAGCATGGTCCATTCATCAGCTGGATTTGAAAAATGCTTTCTTACACGGTGACATTAAGGAGACAGTGTACATGCATCAACTGATTCAAGAAAGGCACCGGACTTAGCTTCTCAACTCAAGTCACTAAATGAAGTCCCGAAGGTGTTGTTGGTTAACCATCAACCCACGGTTAAGGTCCGAGAATGGTATGGGATTTGGGGAAGATTAGGAAACATCACTTGATTGTGTTAACAAGACAACCTTTATTCGACCTTTGTGTTGGTCTTGGCCGAGACCATGCCTTCTTAATTTATTTCTTTAAATTCCTAGATTAGTTACTAGTTTCCTTAGGATACATTAAACTATGTAATAACCCCTAGTTTCCCTTAGGACATAATCAATGCAGTGTAAAGGGTGATTCGGCTGAGAAGGGTGACAAGACAATTGATGACTTGGCCGAGAATAACAAGGACAATTGATGACTTGGCCGAGAATGACAAGGTGGCAAAGACAAGAGACTTCTAAGAAGACAATTCATGAACCAACTAGTTCATGGACTTGGTTGCCTAGAAGACTTCAAGATCGGCCTAGGAGAGGAGAAGAGTTATGTGCAAGGAATTGAAGCTTCCAACCACATCCCAAGAAGATGAGATTTTTGGAGAACCAAATTCATGCACTGATACATAAGAGGAACCGAGTCTTGAAAGGTGGAATGACCGAACCTTACGATTCGATCTTCCAACGTTTGACGGAAACTTGGACCTAGAGGAGTTTCTCGAATGGCTAAGAGCCATTGAGATACTATTGAGTTCAAGCAATATGACGACCATCAATGCTTTAAAGTTTCCACGTTGAAGCTAAAATCATTTGCTTCTGTGTGGTATGAGAATCTAAACACAAGTCGAAAAAGACATGGTAAGACCAAGATTGATTCTTGGGAGAAGTTAAAAAAGCACTTGAAAAGAAAGTTCTTGCCGAGAGAGTATGAGCAATACCTTTACCATAAACTCACTAAGCTTCGGCAAGGTGTTCTTAAGGTCGAGGAGTACGTCCGAGAATTTGAAAGGGTCACAATGCTATGTGACTTGGAGGAAAATGAACCACAACGTATTACACGATTCATCTGGGGGATTGAATGCGACTATACAATAAAAAGTTGAGGTGTCCACTTACACCACGTTTGAAGATGTGTGCCACTTGGCACTTAGATTTGAACGACAACAAAAGAAGGGTGTTTCTTGACCCTACACCAAACCCGGTAGTGCGAAGGAGAAAAGTAGTACCTCATAATCCAACCCTTCATACAAACAAGAAGATGCGATCACAGACAAATGGAAGAAGGTAGAAGTTGCCAAAGGCGTTGATAGAGACGGGAAAAGATGCTTCAAATGTTAAGGACTCGGACACTTTGTCAAAGAGTGTCCTAATCCGAGAGTCATGACACTTGAGGAGTATAAAGAATGTGGAGACACATTTACCATGGAAGAAACTGAAGTTGAAGAAAGGCAAGAGGAAGATGAGGCCCTTGCGAAAGATGGCGAAAGTTTGGTTCTTCAACATGTGCTACGTGCACAACTCGAAGAACTCGAGGAATCCCAAAGGGAACGAATCTTTTACACCCGTTTCAAAGTGAAAGATAGTGTGTGTAACATAATCATCGATGGAGGAAGTTATGCTAACATGGCTTCCATTTAAATGGTGGGTCAGCTACAATTGCCTACCCGCGAGAATCCGAGGTCCTATAATCTCCGTGGGTGAACAAGGTAAATAGACTAAGGGTAACAAATCAAGCTTTTGTTAACTTCTGGACTGGTGGATATGTAGATGAGATTTGGTGCGACGTCCTTTCTATGGATGCGTGCCATATCTTGTTGGGGTGGCCTTGGTAATATGATCGAAAGACGACACATGATGGTGAAAAGAACACCTATTCTTTCCACCAAGATGGCAAGGATTTTTGGTTGATGCAATTATCACCAAGTAAGGTGAGAGAAATGAAAATCCAAAATTTCCAAAAGCGCAACGTCGAGACCGAGGCTCTCTTACTTGAGGAGCGGAAAAAAGAAGAAGAGTCCAAGAAGGGGAGTGTTATAAATGCCTTAGTATGTAGAGAGCAAGAGACCCTTGAAGGTGCCGGCTCGAGTGAAACCTTAGAGGTTCCGGAAGATGTATTACCGAATGGGCCAAAAACCGTTGATCATGCTTTTGAGGTAGTTCCCGGAGGATCACCCCTACCTATGATGAACCGTATGAGACATCTGAGTCACTTGTCCAAGAGGATCGTTGCACCTGTCCAATTTTTGTGCAAAAGGGGCATGTAGGAACAAAACAAGGTTGGATCCTTTTCACCAATCCATTGTATCATGTTGAGGAAATAGACAATACCTCCTTTATTAATCCGTTGTATGAGCAAACAAGTATGGAGGAAGATACCGACAAGGAACTCCTGAATAACTTCACATCCGGAATTCTACCGATGGAAGATAGTGAACTTGCTCTTGATTTATTTTCAAGAAGTTCATTGTCTAATAACCAAGTCTATGGATGTGGAGAACAAAAATTGTTAGGCGAGGGAGATGATAAAAAATGCCTTAGCCCCTACACGGTATCTATCGTGTTGGTGCCGGAACAAAGTGAATTTTGCAATGTGCACATTGTCACCAATTAGCCTACACCCTCACCATAAGATACAAATCTCCAAGGCCAAGGATGAGTGCTTATTTGGATGAAATGTGCGGAACTAAAGTGTCTTCAAAGATCGACTTGTAAAGAAGCTCTCAACCAATGATGACCCGAAAGGAGATTGAGCAAGAAGAGGCTTTCAAAATCCAACATGATGAGGACGGGTGTCGTGTAGTATCATTCGGAAGTTATGACACCCGAGATTATGATCTCTTTGCTACCCCTATCACAACCTTGAAGATACAATTTAAAGATGGACGAGAGTTTGGAGAAGTTGGTGCTGACCTAAGAAAGGAACAAAAACCCGTGACTCCCTATGATGAGAAGTTGGTAAGTACGCACTACAAGCTGTTGATATATGACTCCTTGATCGAGTGGGAAGATTATTTGAGGAATGGTCCCCTCAAATTATTGAACAAGTTCTGAGATAACTCATGTAAGAAGAAACTTTCGGACAAAGGACTACACTCAACTTGTTGTAAAATGGCATCATACTTAAACAACAGGAATTTGAGGGTAAAATCTTTTGAAGAAGTGGAGAATGATGCAAGAAAGGCCACAAACTTAGATTCTCAACTCAAGTCACTAAATGAAGTCCCAAAGGTGTCGTTGGTTAACCATCAACCCACAGTTAAGGTTCGAGAATGGTATGAGATTTGGGGCAGATCAGGAAACATCACTTGATTGTGTTAACAAGATAACCTTTATTCGGCCTTTGTGTTGGTCTTGGCCGAGATCATGTCTTCTTAATTTATTATCTTTAAATTCCTAGATTAGTTACTAGTTTCCTTAGGACACATTAAACTATTTAATAACCTCTAGTTTCCCTTAGGAAACAATCAATGCCTTGTAAAAGGTGATTCGGCTGAGAAGGGTGACAAGGACAATTGATGACTTGGCCGAGAATGACAAGGTGGCAAAGACAAGAGACTTCCAAGAAGACAATTCATGAACCAACTAGTTCATGGACTTGGTTGCCTAGAAGATATCAATATCGGCCTAGGAGGGAAGAGGAGTTGGCCAAAACAACTCACATGTGCATGGAATGGAAGCTTCGAACCACATCCCAAGAAGATGAGATTTTTGGAGAACCAAATTCATGCACTCTTCTACTTGGAAGCCACAAAGGGATGTGAAAGAGGATGAGTTCATCATTGTCTCCAAGAAAAGCCAAGACATTTCCCATTGTTCTCACAATGGCCAAGAACCTTCTTGGCCAACAAGAAAGCCCGAACCCTTCCCCATTTGTTCCCATTCGGCCGAGAGGTTGTGTATTTTGTGTCCTTTAGGTTGTCTTCTAGAATAGTTCATTTAATAGTATAAATAGGACCCTTGTGTAATGTAAATACCAAGTTGTGATTGAAATATAAACTTGAGATTTACTCATTCTCTAAAGTATTCAACTTATGTGTTGTATACCTTAGATTGGTCCTTGTGTGGGCCTTGGTTCTTGTGTGAACCACCATCCCTTTGGTGTAAGCTTGGTTAAGACTTGTGTGACATAGCTAAACCCAAACTTTAGGAACCCCCTCGGTGCAAGTTGATGTTGGAGCTTGTGTGATCCAACCAAATCCAAACCTAGGGTCTATCTTAAGGTTACTGACCACCCTCACTTGGTTTGTATTCGGTCTTGTATTTAGCAACCCCAATCAAGTCCTTATCCAATTGGCCACCGTTAACTTGGTGTCGACTCGAGCATTAAAACCGTTGTATCATTATCCTTGTTCATATCGACCGTCCAAACACTTAGTTTGTACCCGAGATTGCATCTCGCAACTTGTGTTCATTCCTTGTCCAAAACACTTCATTCCTGCCACCACCATATCCCATAATACTTCACAAACACCCACAACAAAGGCCAACACCCGAGACCACACATATCTCCCCATCCAAACCCGACAACACCAAATAGTCCACTAAAACAGCCCTCACCGATACCTCACTGTTTCAATAAACTTCTGGCTTCCTCCACCACCAAACCACCAAATCTCGATCATCAAGACAACCCTGAAAATACCCGGAACACCCTCATAAAATGCCTAAGTCCAATTTCACCCATAACTACCCGAAATAACCCCACAACACTACCCTGCCCGGCTAAGCCGAGAACCCCAATCTTGGTGTCCATTTTCGGGTCGACCCAAATATAACCAAGACCCGACCCATTTACCATCCAATACCCCTCCTTACTTGCATCATCAACCCTTGGGTTTTAGGGACCCCAAGTATCCCCATTATGTTTGTTTACTGAAAAAGTCCTTATATGAGATTAAACAGGTCCCACGAGCTTGTTATAATAGGTTTGCAGATTATATGTCTATTATTGGGTTTTGTCACAGAAGGTCTGATCATTATCTGTTCATCTATCATCATGGTACTTCTCTGTCATATATTTACTTATATGTGAATGATATAATATTGACTACCCCTTCTGATAATCTGCACAAGTCTATCATGTCCATTATCAGTTTAAATTTGTTGTGAAAGACTCGGGGCCTTTGAGTTATTTTTTGGGTATAGCTGTTACTCGTCATACATGTGGTCTATTTTTATCACAGAAGAAGTATGTGGCTGAGATTATTAAGAGAGCTGTCATGTCATCTTGTAAGTCCTCTTCTACTCCGGTTGATACCAAACCAAAGCTGAGTGCTACTTCTAGCATACCATATGAGGATCTCACCCACTATCGTAGTCTTGTAGGGGCTCTTTAATATATTACCTTCACGAGACCATATATTATTTATGCAGTACATCAGGTGTGTTTATTTATGCATGATCCACAGATTGAGCACATGCATGCGCTCAAACTCATTATACAATACATTAAGGGCACATTTGATTATGAATTGCATTTATATTCGTCCTCCGTCTCTACTCTAGTGTCCTATACATATGTTGATTGGGGTGGCTATCTAGATACCAGAAGTCCGACCTCTGGTTATTATATGTTTTTTGGTGATAACTTGGTCACTTGGTCGCCAAAACGCCAGACTACTTTATCACGATCCGGTGCGGAGGCCGAGTATCGAGGGGTAGCCAATGTGGTGTCTGAGTCATGTTGGCTACGTAATCTTCTGTTAGAGCTTCACTTTCCTATTTAGAAAGCTACCTTGGTATACTGTGATAATGTTAGTGCAGTCTATCTCTCTTGGAATCCGGTGTAATATCAACGCACTAAACATATCAAGATGGATATTTACTTTGTTCGCGAAAAGGTACCTCGTGGAGAAGTATATGTCTTACATGTCCCTTCAAGGTACCAAATTGCTGACATCTTTACTAAGGGTCTTCCCTTGGTTTTGAGATTTTAGGGACATTCAGCGTACGACAACCACCTGCTATGATTGTGGGGGTGTGATAGACAGTGGTATACCGTGTATATACCACACAGACCAAAAAGATTTATTTACTATACCATGTTGTGGAGTTCTTGTACAAGTGTAATTATGATATTAATATTATAGTAGAAAATGTATTAGTCTTGTATTAGGAAAAGGTAGATTTATTTTCCTAATACAAGTTAGATAATTGTCGTATATTATGGCCTTGTCAGCATTATTCATATTATACATGTTGGTTTTTTCTACTTCTACAGGTTATGATGTCTTGATTTTCTCATTAGAGTCATTAAGAGGCCTTGTTGGCCCAAATATATGTGTATCCAGTGTACGAACGAGACGTGGTATGCTCAGGTCGTAAGGCACCAGGTGCCAGCCACACCCCCAAGGTTGGGGTGTGACAAATCCAGCCCCTCGCATTGACTTCCCTATTATAAGATCCAACACCCATACCTTGGCGCTGGGCCTGTGTTGCCTCTAATCGAGTCAGCAACCATACTACGCTGTGCATATCCATATCCTTGTGATGAGTATCGAGTGGAGGGATTGGAGGTGTTGGTTCCCTCGTTGGTTCCTCTGATACTGACAGTTCAGTTAATCATGTAACGATATCACATCCACTCTCTGGGCCTCGCTCTAGCCCTCACTAGCAGGTAGAACTCTATTCATACCTCATCGACTACCACCTTCTCCTTTTGACTAGATAAAACTTTTCTGGCTACATGTATCGCTCTATTCAAAACAAGGCAAAGGTTAAGAGTTCAATTCCTTACACCTCAGCTCTATCGCACGATCTGCAATAAGAAACCATTCTAAATTCCTGAAAGCTTCCTGATTATAAGTGTGGTGCACAACATACCCGTAAGAAAGACTCTACTAGACACGACTTGCAAACTCCCTAGGACATACCCACTCTGATACCAGGTTTGTCGAACCCCAACCTTGGGGAATGTGGCCGATACCTGGCGCCTGGATGGCCTGAGTATACCACCTGTATATCATATTATGAACATGTAATTGTCTGGGCTGACAAGGCCTTAGAATGATAATCTCAAGAAAAGTCTGAATAAAATAACCTGCAACCATGAACAACTAACCAATATGTATATACAACAAGGTCGGCAAGGACATAACAAGTGTACTAACAGTTGGCAAAAGGACAACAAGGCCGTACAAAATGAATATACAATGATCGGTAGTCTACAAGACTCTGGGAGTAACACAACAGGTCCCCCAACATACCCGTAGTACCAAAATGACATACACATAACTTTGACTCGATAATACTCCGAAAGAAAGTAGAGCTTACCAATAAAAACTGATATTTGGAGGCAGCCTACGGTGGATGGTCCTCTCATCTTCTAACAAAACATGTGTGGCATAGAACATAGTGTCCCCCAACAAAAGAGACGCCAGTACGAATAAAGTACTGAATATGTAAGGCAGTAATAAAACATAATAATAAGACATTATAAAAATAGGGATACGAATCAACCTGAGCTTCTGAAATATCTCATGAGGGCCATGATATACACAATGATCATACTTATTCTATAACACTATGTCAATGTCGTAACTCTAACTGTTAAACTGCCCAACTGATCAGTAGTAACTACCCGACCGACCTTAGCTCGGTGGTAAGTACGGGTTTGCCCTACCGGTGGTAAATAATGATACACAACTGCTCAACTGGTGGTAAATACCTCATTACTCATTGATATTCTTTCAGTAGTGTTCATAATCTATGGTCTTAGTAGATAACACTTTTGGATTCTTTGGCTAGTAAGACTCTCCTCTTTCTTTAGGATGATATTTGGTTGAATATAACGCTTCTTTTAGAAGGTACATGAGAGGTAAAGAGTTCAGATAACCAGCTTACAAACCAACATATACATGATGCAATATCAAGACAGGAAAGTATCCCCAACAAGGAACAAACAAACATATGGTTAAGATACTTCTTTGACAATGTTCGTCTAGAAATCGATATGTGTTTGGAATTCATGCCTTTGAAAGGAGGCTTAGCCTTACATACATGTGTCGCTTGGATAACAATGTTCCATGAACCCCCTATGCTCTATGAATGATTATCTACACAATATAGATTGGTCGGGTCAACATAGGATCAATAGACTTATAATAGAATCACTACGACATTTTGTCAAACACCTAGAAGACACATTTCTCATGCTTTGTTGTCATGGCAATCAAAATACTATCAATTTCCCTTTATAAAAAACATCAACAATATCACAACCACACACTCCATAATTCTCAACTATCACACCTTACAATATCTAGTTATATACACTTCAAGATCTAATCAAGAACAATCAAAGAATTACAATATTTATTCGATGGAGGTTAACTTAATCTCAAGTTATCTCTAACAATTCAACTAGCTATGCTAAGAGAAGCTAGTGAATATTTAGGGGCAGCAAAACTTTACCTTAAGTAGCTAAGACACCATTCACAACAAGTCCTCTTCCAAACTTCAAGGAGTTTTCACCTTCAACCATCAACTAAAGGGATTACTAAATGAATCTTGATCTCCTAAGGAAGAATTCACTTCATATGCTCAAGGAAATGTTTTTCAATAATATGAAGGCTTTTGGAGATTATTTGGGAGCATTCTAGGGTTGTCTAGGTAGAAAATGACATAACACAAATGAACCATGGATCTTAGCCTTAAATAAAGCCTCCCACCACCTCATTTCTGCGGTAGGATCAGCAGTGCGAATCTCCATCCGCTGCCACATTTCCCACTACAAATCGCCATCTGCGGTCGCATTTCCCACCGTAGATGGTGGCAGTGTCGTGGTCAAATGAGGGCCTCAAGTCGTGGCCTGATTCACGAGGTGGATTATCTTCCGCGACACAAAACACTTAGTGTATCATCCAATCTTCATCAAACTTTGTCGACATATGTTTCCTTCAATCTAATTGACCTCTAAGATTCTGTAAACATTATTAATCCATTTAAGTCATAGGTGACCCTCAGGAAGCATCTCGGGTTACCAGAACTCAAATCAATAAACTATACTCTCAATGCGCATGGACAACAAAGAGTAACAGGACAAGTGGGAAGCAATAGCTTTTACTAGATGCCTCAACCCACAAAGCTCTAATTCTTTATGGAATCTCAAGGTTTCAAAAATTCCCAGCTCAAACTTTGAATGATGTTTATCACAGATATAGCACCAAAATACACATAGAAGATGATTTTACGACTTTGATGCCCCTCGTTGCAAGGATTAGCATTAGGAAATAGGAAAGTCCCAAGAACCTAGTAGATTTTGAGTGGAGAAATCCTAGGTGTCGTTTTGAGCCTTATTTTGTCCTAGTACAAACTGGGACTGCCAGAAAGATGGAACAAGCAAGAAATAACTAGGGATTGTTAGAAAGAGAGGCGACGGGACCTTCACACCCCTAATGTCACATCCCAACCTTGGGGGAGGGGTGGCCGGCACCCTAAAACCCGAGCATACCAACTATAGTAAATGAATAACACGACATACGACCTGGGCCGACAAGGCCTCCCAATGACAACAATGAGAATGAATGTAATGATATCATGCACACAGAAGAAGCACAACAACAACAATAACATCTATATATATAACTGAGACCGACAAGGCCGTAACAAGAATATCAACAACTGACAAGGGCCGACAAGGCCACACAAAACATATATACAACAAGAGAATCCTTTAACTATCACCTTCTAAATATTTGTATAAGTCTAGAAACGAGAAGATGTAGATGGAACTTACCTTAGATCACAATAACTACTTCAAATCCAAGAATTCTCCGAAACTAATACAACGAAGAGGAATATTATATGATGATAATCACGAGATTCTTCATGTCGAATTTATGTAATTTACCTTTGATTTTCAATTAGAGTCATGAGAGAGTGATTAGATATGATATGAGAGCTACATAGGGTTTGTAAATTATGTAAATGAAGCTGGAATTCAAGATAAATCGTTATATAAGTGATTAAAAAGTTCCACAGCCCTAATGTACGCTAGGAATGTATGGATCATACTTTTTTGTACGGACCGTACCTGTTTGTATGGATTGTACATTGCATCATACTTGTCAGATTCACAAACTATCTGTTACATTGGAAAGTGAACTCTTTTAACTTGAATTTAGATAGGTTATTCATCCCATAATTCCGTATACACTAGAATATTTACCTCCCGAAAGTTAGGCCAAAATCTTGTCCCGAATTCTGCCCACCTTTCTCCAAATTTTGACAAACTTAACTTCTTCGATTCGCTTGATTCCAGAATCTTTAGATACACGCTCAATACTTTACAATAATCCTTACTTAACCTCATATGGTCCCACAACTCATTCAAACTTACATTAATCCACTTACGATGCAATCGACATAACGAGACGGGGTACGACGAGCTTATCACTTCTCAAATGTTGTAACTCCTCAAAGTCCAATATGATTGCTTTTTTTTAATTCTCAAGTTGATCCTTTAATGGGACATAAGTCAACTTACTCAAGATGAATCCCCCGTATAGAAGTACGGAGTGTAACATCCTCCATCTCTTAGAAACAATAGTCCTCGAATATTGAGGTAGCATAATTCTAAATTTCTAACTTTCAAGATTCTGGAGAAAATTTTCGGCAGAGTCTCCTCTGTAAACAGGACTATCCAAATCTATCAAGCAACCAGAAAACACATCCAATGCCACACAGGGCCATATAACAATCATGATACAATACACTGATCTCACACGATCATTTATCAAGAAATTAAAAGGCTAGCCATAACTTACCTCAATGATCAAATGTCAAAATCTGGGTTGCATTCGTTAAATCTGCATCAATCAACATTGACTATATGAGGTATACACGGTTAGTTTGATACATACAAGATAGGAATAGGGGAATCTCATCGCACGAATGATAACGTAAGCTTATAATATGAAACAAACAATGATACTTGAACTTCATGTCCTCATTCTCGTCCTATGTCATCTTCTCCCATATTGCTACTTTTCCACAATACTGTAACAAAGGCTATTTCTTTGACCTGAAACTTCTGAATCTAAAGATCTAATATAGCAATTCCTGAATACAACAAGTTTTCCATAATCTAGACATCCTCTACAGGGGTAACACGAAAGAGATTTCTTATGAATTTTTGAAGCATTCGACATGTGAAATATTAGACGGGTTGTTCTAAGTTCCGGAGGTAGTTCAAGTCTATAGGCCACCTGGCCAATTCACTTAACAATCTCATATTGTCCGACGTACTTGGGGCTAAACTTGCCCTCTTTTTGACTTTCATCACGCCCTTCATAGGTAATACTTTCAAGAATCACTACCTTGACATTTTTAATTTCAGTCGTTATCCATCTGAGCATAATTTACTGGCGATCCTTGGTAGTCAACACCTTTTGCTGAGAGATTTTATCTACTTTATGACTTAATACTTTAAATCATATTTCATTGACTTTGGTTTACTTATTGCTAACCACCCGATAGAGGTTCTATGTTTTTGTTCATTCAGAGCTTCATATGGTATCATTCTGATGCTCAACACGATAGCCGTCATTGCACACAACCTACTAAAAGATAGGTAGTCATCCAAACATTCTTTAGTATTCACTAAGAAAATTCATGACATGCCCTCGAGCGTGTGAATCATATCCTCCATTTGAACTGTTTAGGGGTGGGTCCAACCGAAGTGCCCAAAACTCTTTTCGAAAAATCTTCTGAATTTAGTTACAAATTGAGCACCATTATCAAATGTCATACAACCAGAGATATCATGAAGGTGAACCATCCTCGTAACTATACAATCTCGCAGTCCTCAGCAGCATAGATAACCCTGATCATTACCTCAACTCATAATGGTAGCGAGGTAACCCTTAGAAAAATTCCATATTAACCGTCTCCCATTCCCATCAGGTCTTTAATGTCTTGAGCCTACCTATCGGTTTCTAATCCTCAACCATACTTGCTGACAATTAACACACTGGATACACTCTCTATAAGGGTCCCTCTCATGTCGTTTAATTAATACACCCGTTCAACATCTTGATAAATCTTAGTACATCCCAGACGGATAGGGTAATGCGGATAATGAACCTTATTCAAAATCTTGCCTCATAGTTTCGTCACATTAGGAATATATTTCCTTTTCTATTAATCTCAAAGGGGATATAGTTTCCTTTTTAAAAATACCTTCTCCAATTTTTTTCCTAAAAGTGGGATCTTTATCCTGACAATCCATATCTTTCCAGACGAAGAATGACTCTACTGAGTTCTGAATCTTAAGAGTATCATCTTCTGAATTAATTAGTTAGGACTCCACTTGATTAACTGATACATCCTTTAGACTAATCCCTTTTCTTAACCTTGGAACTAGTCAATCCGCTTGCGGGTACATGGCTGGTTGAACTGGTTACAATACTACTCAATTATGATGATATAGGCTTATCGATACATGGAGTCCTTGGAATACTTAAGCTATCGCTCACTTTATAACTTAGCCTCGTTACTGGTCAAAGTATTAGAAATCTTATGGATGCAGTGCCTCTGTCGAGATACCTCGTAGATCATATCATCAAATTTCTCATTCAATATCTAGGAGAAAAATCCTTTTCGTACTTTTCCTATTTTTTAAGGCTCTAAGCGACTTTCCCTCTTCCCTTGCTATAACACTTGCTTACTCATTCGTTTACGTATCATATGTCATTCATTATAAAACATCCTAGCCTACTTTTTACAGCTTTAAACGTTACAGTCGATTCTTATCTTTTGATAGTACTTACCTTGTAAAGAACGGGTGGTTGACTTACTCCCTTATGTGATGATAACCGTGGTACTTTATTCAATCAACACATCAAAGGGTAGTTATTGATGTACTCCCTTATTAAGCGCATACATACCTTTACCAATTGACTAACATCTTTTAGCACTATAGTCTCAATAATCTTGTCGTCACATAGTCTAATAAAATTGTGGGGATCCTTGACTACCCATCATTATTCCTCTTGCCTTCATACCTACTCTCGTTCTAATAATGTTGATTTCGAGTGCCTTCTTAATTACTTACATCCTTTTCTCCAAGGCATTCTTAGTTTTTCAACTTGATTTGCGTTATGTTAGCCCTTTCTGTCATCATTTTCCATCTAAATTATTTTTTGAGAATCGTGATCACTTACTGGTGAGGTTAAACCTTCATGTTCTAAAACCATTCCATAGCACAATAAAAACTTTGATACCAACTGGTGGCTCTTTCAACTCCTTGGATCATCTTTTGTTTTAATACAATTTACCCCATTTTTCTGAAATACCCCTTTTGGGTCTACCTGTCTTTGTCTTTACTTTTGGGTTATGCTATTCCTTTATGAGTCTCATGTATTTAGCAGTTCTAATCATTGTTTATTCTCTATAATATGAAGGTCGCTACCAAACATCTCTTAGCATTAATATTTACATTCCATCTCATAATCATAACGCGTTTATCAAATTTGGAGGGCACAATCTAGTTCATTTATAAATTATTTATTAAAACATTCTTACCTCCTTATTGAGTGATCAGGTGAGTCCTGTATTATTTTTTATCATACCATCTTCCTTATAGGAGGAGTGACACTTTCTTTACAGAGATTTTTGTCTTAAGAGGCCATATAGTTGTCTCAACTCCATTAGCCCTTCTTCCATTTTAACAACTTATAATTGAGTTAAACACAACTCCCTCTTGCTAGGGATTGCTAACCCAACTACACAATAGCACGCCATGAGTTCGTGCTAGCATGTTTAATTTCAATGGGCTTTTCACCTTCTAGTTAAGAAATTTAGTCTTAAGAACTTCTTTCTGATTAACCTTTAAGACTTACCGCCTTCCTTTTATAGTGTATTCTCATACCATATGACCGCTTGCCCCGTAATTTCTCAGTATCATTTCTTATAACAATCTCTCAAAGTTCCAACTCTCATTCCGTTTAACCGAAGAAATTTTCCAATATATATTTTTTCTGACTCGAAGGGGTGAACCACTTAGATTAGTACGTGTTCTTGACATTTGACTATTCAAATCTCATAATGGATATTCTTGTAGTACATTCATATTCACTGCCTAGCGCTTGTTGCTTCCTACTCTTTTTAGTTCACTTAACTGTCAACTCATCGTATTTTTCGTATAACTTTTCGTTGTTTCTCGTATTACTCATATGTCTCACTTATACTGGTATTATCCTTTTTCCATCCATCTCACCCCTCTATGTATTCTGAATGGGCATTCTCTTCCTTAATTGACCTTATCGGAGAGCTCTTCCTAAACCCACTTTATTTTAGACAGGGGCCTTGCCAAAAAGAAATAATCCCCAAATCATATTTAAAAGAAAACAAAGTCGGCCACCACTTCAATGTACGATTGAACATACAGTCCATGCAATAATGTATGGTCCGTACATCTGACCGTACCTTACCCTAAATATCATGCAAGCTCTCTGGACATTTATATAGCCGCTCAGACATATTATATGGTCCGTATAATATTGTAAGGACTGTACCTCCCAACGTACAAAAATGTAACTTTGACGAAATGTATCCTATTTGATTCGCTTAACTTCCATGCTACCCGACACCCCTATGAACAAGTCTCAAACCATCATTAACCCTTCGTAAGGCCTCATATCTTCTCAGAACACTTAAGTTAATCGACGATGTGACTTAAAATCTTTACTAAGATTTGGGGTTTATTCTTTCTTAACACACATCTCTTAATGTCAATAGATCAAAAACATGTATAGGTACTTTTCATTGTGGTTCTACCATCACTGGAAGCGGGAAAACTATACTTACATCATGCCATATGATATCAATCTCCTTACCATCTTTCGCATATCGGCACTCTATATCCCGTGCATTTAACTTTCTTAACATCCTAAAATCTGTGTTGCACCATTCTATGCTTGCTTTACCTTCTCTGTATATGCATAAGAAAATTACTCACGCTATGAAATTCTAGTACAATACTTGCTTCTCTGGCGTATCACTAATCTGGTAAGGGTTTTTCATTAATCGGTGAACTAACCGAAGATTTTTTGGTACTTGGCGTTACTGGGACTGCATAAAGCATTAGATAAACTCAAATTCTTACGACTCAGCTCCACTACACGATCTAGATCACGAAAGGAAGTAATCATCCTAAATGTCTGGTAGCCTTCTGTTTATATGTGTGGCGCGCTACACACCCATAAATAAGAATCTACTTGACACGGCTTGCAGACTCTAGAGGACTGACTTGCTCTGATACCAAGTTTGTCACACCCAACATTGGGGGGTTATGAATGGCACCTGACACCCTAAGGCCCGAGTGTACCAACTGTAGTAACTGAACAATATGACATAAGACCTAGGCCAACAAGGTCTCCCAATGAAAAAAATAAGAATGAATGTAACGATATCCTACACACAGAAGAAGTCTAACAACAATAATAACATCTATATACATAACTGAGGCCGACAAGGCCATAACAAGCGTATCAACGACTGATAAGAGCCGACAAGGCCACAAAAAACATATATACAACAACCTCTAAGAGTACCAATATATGTCATCATGTCGGGACAAGGCCATGACATACCTAAAGAAACCATATACACATGCAATAGTGCGTACTGACTCTGTACATCAATTTCGGAGAAGTGGAGTGTGATACCAACAGCTGAAAATAGATACCCTAATATGAAGGAATGTCAGTTTGTCTATCTGAACACGCGAGTATGAAACACAGTGGCCCAGAAAGAGACGTCAGTACGAAAGAATGTACTGAATATGTAAGGCAGGTAAAGCATATAAATAAGAAATGTAATGCAAGATAGGGATACAGAAGTCAATCTGAAACTCAGAAAGGACCGCCGAGGGCATACAACTAACATAATCATGAATATATGCATGTAAGTACAATCGGGCCACTCTATAGGTCCATATATTATAGTATCAAGCTTCTCTGTGGGGTAATCTCATCATAACGTGCCGACTATATAGGACTCGGTAATGTATACCCAACTGTAGTGGTGTGCACATATAAGTGTCTACCCGGCCGTCTATAGCGCCGTCTTTGTCGAATATATATATATATATATATATATATATATATATATATATATATATATATATATATATATATATATACGTACAATGCAAGACCTCAAAATAGTAACATGAGTAGTATGGGGTGACCATTAACCCCCGCAAATCATTATGGAATCATACACATTGGATGTTATAATCCAACAAGAGTTCTTAGAGATTATTTGAATAACATGAGATATCACAAGGTACGAATAGGACTTTTGACAAAGGGTGCACAATAATAATAAGCATAAAAGGGAAATGGAAACTTAAAGTAATCAAGTTATCAAAATGGATTCGTTCGACGACATCTTCATATTGTTTTGTTGAAAACAAGATCACGCCAAAGAAAAGATAAGACTTACATACTTTGTTGCTAGCTTATATGGATTCTATGAGTCTTCGGAGGATGTACGAGTGATTATCTAAATTATATAAACGATTGGTATCAACCATTAATCCAAATTTTTTAAGAAAACTCGTATGGACATTTCACCGAACACCTTATATTCATGAAGTTTACACAATCTTTTTACATTCAAATTTCACATGAACTTCAACACCACAACTTCATACAAACTCTCATCTACCTCCATAACTCCATCAACATCTCAACAATTTCATAGCATACTCTTATTTCACATAATTCAGACCAACAATATCATAATTCTTGCTTTCAAGATTTTACAACTTGTTCCAAGAGAATCCTTTAACTATCACCTTCTAAATACTTGTATAAGTCTATAAACAAGAAGAGGTAGATGAAACTTACCATAGATCACAAGAACTACTTCAAACTTAAACTAATTAAATTATTACAAGCTAACATAGATTATTTTGCTTGGTCCCACATAAACATGGCAGGTATTCTGCCGGAGGTGGTAACCTATAAGCTTAATATGGACCTGAACCCCCCCTCTCGTGCAGCAAAGGAAATGACTCAATGTCTTACACATAAATAAATTCATCATAGAGGAGGTAATTAAGTTGCTTAACATAGGGTCCATCCAATAAGTTATTTATCTGGATTGGTTACCTATGTTGTAATGATTCCGAGGAAGAACAACAAATTTGGGGATGTGTATTGACTTTAAAAATTTGAACAAGGCATACTCAAAGGACACATTTCCTTTTCCATGCATCGATCAATTGTATTCAATGTCAGGACATGAGTTGCTCAACAACTTGGATGCAACTCCAGATATAACAAAATTAGAATGGTCTCGGAGGATAAGAAAAATGCCTCATTTATCACAGAGTACAGTACTTATTGTTACAATGTAATGCCTTTCAAACTCAAGAAGGCTAAAGCCACTTACTAGATATTGGTAAACCAAATGTTTAGAAAAAATAGGGGAGTCAATGGAGGTATACATTGATGACATGTTAGTGAAGTCTTTGCAAATAGAGAATCACTTGAACAATTTGCAGGAATCTTTCGATATCCTTTAGAAGTACAACATGAAGTTGAATCTAGAGAAATGTGTCTTCCGTATATGCTCAAGTAAGTTTTTTGGTTTCCTTGTTTCAAATAGAATAATAAAAGTAAACCCAGGTAAGATGAAAACCATCAAAAATATCTCGAATGTACTCACATGTACGAAGGGAAGTGCAAAGGTTGACCGAATGGGTGACAGCTTTAGGGAGGTTCATATTGAGATCTTATAAATGTTGTCACAAAATCTTCTCATTACTGAAGAAAAATACCAGTTTTGATTAGACTCCAAAATGTCAACAAGCCCTACAACAACAACAACAACAGTAATCCAGCGTAATGCCACAAATGTGTATAAGCAAGGTAGAGCATACCCAGACCTTATCCCTATCATGGGAGGTAGAGAGAATTTTTCTGATAGACCCTTAGAAAAAAGCCCTAAGATACCTCTAAAGCTACATGTCGAACCCGCCTTTGTTGTCAAAGACAAGAAAATGGGAGCAACTTCTGATGTACTTGGTTGTCTCCAAAGTTGCGGTAAGTGGAGTCTTAGTACGGATTGACAAAGGTATGCAATCACCAATTTATTATGTACGTAGAAATTTATTAGATGCAAAAACCCGATATCCGCATTTAGAAAAATTGACACTAGCCTTTGTAACGGTTGCTCATAAGTTGAGACATATTTTTAATGTCATCCTATTTTTGTAGTCACAATTTTCCTGCTACAGAGTATCTTTCCCAAGCCAAAAACTCTCGAGTGGCTTGCCAAATAGGTAGTCAAACTTAGTGAATATGACATAATTTAACAACCCAGACTACCATCAAGTCACAAAGCCTAGCTGATTTCGTGGCCGACTTCAGTTCGTGCATATTATTAGAGGCGAAAAAAGAAGCGATACTTTATACCCGAGGTATGGACCCTATTTACAGATGATGCCTCCAATGTTAAAGGAACCAATCTCGACAGAGTATTTAATACTCCATTTGGTGGAATTGTTAGGAAAACTATAAAGTATTTCCTTTGATTAACAACGAAGCCGAGTATGAGGCTATGATTGCAGGTCTTGAATTAGCTCGAGGAGTTGAGTTTGACATTGTGGAATTAAAGAGTGATTCACACCTTTTGGTCAATCAGATCCATAAAGCATGAGGATAAGGAATAACTGATAGAAGATAGTTGGATAAATTTAAGAGTCTGCTATCCCGGTTCAAGGAATTAAATGTGACGTGGGTCCCTCAGGAAGAAAATGTTGAAGTCGATGCTTTAGATAATCTTGGATCTTCGATATATGTAGCAAAATCAGGCACAAAGCTTGATAGTGCATCTGCTCTATTCTGACTTAGACTTGAGCCAAAACGAGGTAAATTCTACTAACTTCTGATGGGATTGGCGTAATGAAACTATGAATTACTTGTAGAATGTCATCTTACTAGAAGATAGCAAGGCTTCCTGAGCCCTAAGAACAAAGGCTATAAGATATTGCCTGATCGGGGACAATTTTACAAAAGAACCTTCAATGGTCCATGGGCTAGATGCCCATGACCGGGAGTAACCAACTATAAGTAAACAAATAAAACTATGTGAATCACTTAGGAGATGAGTTGTTAACCCAAAAGTTAATAAGGGTAGGATACTAGTGGCCTCAGATGGAATAGGATAAAAAAATTCTTCCAAAAATGCGATAAATGTCAGCGCCACGCCCAGATGGTACATCAATCGGTTAAAATCCTTTATTTGATTATTTTACTATGGACATTCATGAAGTGGGACATGGACATAGTAGGGGGGCTAACTTGGGTTCCAGCCCAAGTAACATTTTATAGGTTTTGACTGATTATTTTTTGAAACATGCCGAAGCACGTGTCTTAAAAAATATATGGAAACCAGTAGTGATGGACTTCATATAAGACCAGATTATTTGTTGGTTTGGAGTCCCAAAGGAAATCGTATGTGACAACGGGCCATAGTTCATTAGTTCTAGGCAAATTTATTTTGAGGAATTGAAAATAAAAAGAATTACTTCATCTATGTATCACTCAAGTCTGAATGGGCAAGCTAAATCAACTAAAAACAAAAGAGTAGAAATCCCCTTGATAACTGAATGCAAGCGAGGCTGGACCTGAAAAGGTATGTGAGCTACCTTTCCATGAACTTAAGGTATTGCTTCAAAGTATGAAGAAGAGACTGGAAGAGGCTAAGGGAAAATGGCATGAGGAACTTCCTAGAGTGCTTTGGGCGTACCAGATGAACATAAATTCTAGCATCAGTGAGAAAACAATTTCTCTTGTATACGGTGTAAAAGCTTTGATACCGGTGGATATTGGTGAACATAGCTTAAGGTTTTCCCATGCAACTGAGAATACAAACAATGAAGCAATGATAGTTAGGTTGAATTTACTTCAAGAACGACGAGACTTAACTTTGGTCCAAATGATTGCACAAAAACAAAGGGTTAAAAGGTATTTAAACAGGAGAGCTAATCCAAGATACTTTTAAATTGGTGATTATGTCCTTTGAAATATTACGGTCGGAACAAAAGAGCTTAATTTAAGAAATTAGGCTCCAACTGTTAAGGCCCATGTCGAGTCACCGGGATAGCATGCAAGGGTTCATAAGGCTCGAAGATGGGGATGGAGTGAAGCTTCCAAGCAACTGGAGTGTCAGCCACCTGAAGCTCTATTACTGATAAGGAAGGTCTGCTCTATTATTGGTGGAATATTTAATTAATTATTTTTTACTAACCTTTATTTTGAGACAGACAAAATAAGTCAACATGATTATTAGATCGGTTCCAGGATATAAGAGAACTCAAGTACTTCTGAAGCCGGACCGAACAAATCCGACAGGGAAGGTTAATGCATGACCGCTAAAAGTCTTTTTTGCATCCAGTTAATTTTCATTTTCAGGAAAAGAACCAAAGGGAGCAAAATAGTAAAAGCTGCTTTTCGGGGAAAGGAGATTTAGTGAAGGATCCAGTGCCCTTATTCTCAAACTTCGCATTCATACATTGGGGGGACTACCATACAGTGCAACTTGGAGCGCAGCAGCACTGCATGCTATCGTAAAGATACGGAGGACTGCCACAAAGGACTGAAGGCTGATTTGTAACACTGGGGATTGTTCCATTAAAGTATTGGGGACTACACGAGAAGCTCCGAGATAATGAGATAGCATAAATAGAAGCTAAGACCTGCTAGCTATGCGAGCATTAGCCCGGTCAGAGCTTTCCTAATGTATTTGTGTTCTTTGTTTTGTATAAATTTTAAGCGTAGTGAAAGTCTTGTTCTTGGAAGTCATGCCCTAAATTTACAAAAATACTAAACTTAAGCTCAAAATAATGTCATACTGGATCATGTATCCCGTTCTGGAAATAAAAGATTGCATTTACATTCAACTCTGTTTCTGTCCTAAAAAACACTGCCCTTTGATTTACTTAGTTGTCATTTGCACACACAAAAGTAAATTAGGATCATGAATTCTAAGCAATTATGCCAAAATAAAGTTGAGGCATCAAGAACTTAACAAGTAGGGTCTCTCTCATAGTTGTGGTGAGATCGATAAAAGATTCTCGATCATAAGTACGACCGGATGGTAGAACTCTTGGTAACAAAATAAAATACTTTATTGGCAAGAAAGCTATTCTTAGTATCCGAACTTATTCTTACTCTCAAAGAAAATTTTCTAAAGGTCTAAAAGTTGAACTTGCAAAGAATGAGGAAATAACTCTCAAGTGTCAAAGTCAATACAAGTTATAGACAAAACTCGCGGGTGAAAGGGAGGATACTTCATTAATATCAAAGGGAAAGTGTCACGACCCAAACCGGAGGGTCATGACGGGCATCCGGACCTTACCTGCCGAGCACCACTCTTCACATACTTACCAGCTAACCGAAATCAATCATGGCCGCAAGGGTCGTTACCGAATATTCGGCTAACACATACATCACAGCCGACAGGGCCACACACAACTACTATACACAGGACAACCCCCGCCATATCCATATGCATATGAAAAATATCATACCGAGACTAGACTGCAACTCTGGAACAAATAGAGTGCTCCAACATTAGCTGAACCAGCATCCTACTAGCGCGAACCGTCCACTGCCTACCTGAGCCTGCGGGCATGAAACTCAGCGTCCCTCGACAAAAGGGACGTCAGTACGACTGATGTACTGAGTATGTCCGGCATGAAGAATATCATAACAAAAATACAAGAATAAATCGAAACAAAGATGTCACCAATAACCACTGGCAAACAACAACCGACAGAAACAACTAACAGTAACAACAGACGAAAACGGCTGATCGGCAGTAAATGCCTCTGAGGGCCCTAATACATATGCCTAAATATTATGCACAATGCAAATGCGGTATACATATAAATATTGGCCACACAAGGGCATCTTCCTTCCCATAACAGCCTCTGTGAACATCATTTCATTTCGGCCTATGTGGGCATGCATAATCATATTGGCCTCATTGAGCATCTTCCTTTTCGTGATATCTGTACCAGCTGCAGGTGGTGACGCGTATATAACACCTTTTCCTTTATCACATCCCCTACATATATATAATTCATACCATATAGTAGTGTATATAGCACATGTGGGTCTAGGGTAATACATGAATATAATGCAAATGAAAATGCATGAATGATAATAAAACATTCTGAACTTATCAGATGACATAATAACATGTACCTTCGGCCAACATCAGGCATATCAACATCTTTCCCAGATACCTCAATAAAGATTTAGGAACATATTTAGGCATGCTTTCAACATAGGAATCAATAACATGCACATTCTTAACTACTAAGAGTAGAACAATTTATGGAACAATATCACAATTACATTTCGTTACATTGAACATGCCAAAAGAAAGAAATGAATTTGCCTTCACATACCAATTCTTTCTAGCACCAAATGTGATCCTCTGTAATGCAATACAAAGTCATGATATCATTAGAAAGAAATGGGCTGTCACTGTTGGAGCTATATAGGAGAAGGCGTTTTCAGGTGGAAAGAGGCAAAAGGAAATTAGAGTAGCAAAAGTGCTCCACTAAACTGAAAAACAATTTGGGTGTAGGCTTTTAATCCTGTGAGGAAACGTACGGAAGTAGCCACTATATAATCTAGGTGTCAACCATACACCATATATAATAACACGAGTCACTTACTGCTTTAAACCAAGCCCCCCCCCCCCCCCCCACGTGGACATTTATCCATATAACCCTTATCCACTTAATTAATTAATTACACACATAACTAATTTTTGATCCAATTCATTTAACTTTTAATGATTTATAAAACCTTTATATACTCAATGTTATAATCGTGTCATATACCACTAGTTCATAGCCTCTTTTGGGATATACAAAATATTATTTTCGATCCCCGTCATCACACTTATTACGTCTAAAATTATTTCGGGGTTTTATCCTTTTATATACCATGCTTCTTTATTTGCATACGTAAATATGACCAAAAATCCTCCAACGTTCGGGTCTATTTACTAGGGCTGGCCAGTGGGCCGGGACAGCCCGACCCCGACCCGAGCCCGTCCCGAGCCCGCCCCGGTCCCGCCCCGACCCCGCCAAAAAAAAAAAAAAAAAAAAATTTACGGGGGCGGGACTCGAACTCGGGACGGGACGAGGTCTCGTCCCGCGAGACCCGAGCCCGCCCCAGGCCCGCGAGACCCGAGCCCGCCCCGACCCCGACCCCCTACCCCTTAATATTTATTTTTAACCCATAAGTTATTATATTTACACTTTAACCCAATTTTTCAACTATAAATAACTCATTTTCTCTTCATCTTTCTCACAAATCTTCCTACAATCTCTCTAATTTCTCAATATATCTCTCTACAATTCTACATTGTTTGCTAAATATTCAATTTTATTTATTCATTTGGGAATTGGTAGTGAAGTTGGCAACTAGCTTGAGGATCTTCCATCGAGCAAAGTTTCAATTTTCAACCTCTCGATTACACGTCGACGTTACGTCGGCGTTTGGTACATTCGTTCCTTCATTAAATTATTATTGTCTCGTTTATTTAGTTTAGATCACTTAATTTTATTGTCTTTAATTATTTATTTATTATCATAATTAAAATGGAAGGATTAAAAGGTATGTTTAAGGGTAAAGGTAAGGGTGCTTCTTCTAGTAGGGGCAACCAGGGCAAGGGTACTTCTTCTAGTCATCTTATTCCTACACAGGATGATTTTGTTGATACTCAACATTTTCCTACAATACCATTAGATTTAGACCAGGAGCTATTTTCTCGGAACTCAAGAAGACTTTAATTTAGACGATGATCTAGATGATATACCCACTAATGTTGATGACAACACACCCACTAGTGCACCTTCAACCGAAATACCTCCTATTCCCCCTAGTATGAGACGAGGTCCAAAGAAACGACCATTAAAATCGAGATGCATGGACATTTTTTGATAGGGACGTAGAGAATCAAGTAGCCATATGTAAAATTTGTAAAAATGTTTTAAAATTTAAAACTGGAAAAGGTCACGGTGGGACGGGGGTTTAATTAGACACGTAGTAAGTGCTCATCCAAATAGGTATGCCCAATACCAGGCTTCAAAACCGGGTGCGCAAACGCCGCTCCATCGGGACAAGGTTCACATACGATACGTCCCGGACCAAGTACGGGTCAAATTAACCCTATGACGGGGGGAATTGTAGGCTCTAAATACAATAAACATAGAGATAGGGAAGCAATATCAAAATTAGTTCTTGTGGAGGGTTTGCCTTTTTCATTTCCTTCATCTCCCGGTTTTATTCATTACATTAGAGATACATATAATCCTCGCTTTTAACGGTTTTCCTAGATCAACCGTTAAGAGAGATGTATTTAAATTCGCGCATGAATATCAACAATATTTACGTTTTTCATTATATCATTTTAATGGCAAAGTATCCATCACGTCCGATATAGGTCGTAGTACTAACGGCCATGATTATTTAACTCGTAACTTGTCATTGGATAGATTATAAATGGTCTATGCAAAAACGTATTTTAGCGTATAGATATATAGATGATAGGCACACTTTGGTACTTTTATTGCGTAAAAATATTTATCAAGTGTGCGATTATTACGGAATTACCGATAAAATTATGACTATTACATTAGATAACGCTTCTAGTAACAATTACGCAATTACAATTTTAAAAAATAGTTTAACTCCGTCTTTTCCGGACCATTTTCATATAAAATGCGCGTGCCATATATATAACTTAATTGTAAAGGATGGTCTATCACTTTTTGAAGACATTCTTAGTAAAATACAATTTGCTATAAACTTTATTTTTAAAAGTAATAAAGTACAACGTAGAAAAGAATATAAAAAAATTTGTCATGATTGTGGACTACCTTTTAGAAAAATTCCACAAGAAGTATCCACTAGGTGGAATTCTTTATACGAGCAACTACTTGTTGCTTATGACTATAAATTACCTATAACTTTATTTTTTAACTCTCATAATAAAAAGCCAAATGATATGATTTTAGATAGTGATTGGGAAAAAATTTCCGAACTTATTGTATTTTTAGAGAAATTTTTTCAAGCAACAAAAGAATTTTCCGGTATATATTATCCTACTATTTCAACTATGTTATTTTATATAACTCTAATATTTTTATTACTTAGTGAATATATGGAAAAACCAAATTATAAGGCAACTATTAAAAAAATGTTTCTCAAAATAAAAAAATATTTTATTCCTATTCCCTCTATTTATATTATTGGTTCTCGTATTAAATCCTACTATTAAAATAGACGGTACTAAATCACTAATTGAAACTATTTACGATTGTATAGAAGTACTACCACCTCCAAGTCCCAAAAATCTAAATCACCCACCACCTATTGAACAAACTAAAGAAGAAGTATTGTCTAGCATAGAACACCAATGCAAAAATATATATAGATTTTATCAACAAGAAAATGCTAGTAACTTACCGAACTTCCATACCATCTTCTTCATCTTCAACGCAACCTCACAAAAGACATGTTGTTTCTGCGCTAGTATTGAAAGCCTCGTAAATAGAATGTGCGGTCGTACCTCTACTACTAACCAAATTAGCGAGTTGGATATTTTTGTTTTGCGGGTTCTGTACCGTATCAAGAAGTTATCAATGAAGATGGACATGAAGACTTGCTTTGAAATACCGGAGGGGAATGAGAAGACCTTTCCGACACTTTCAATGATGGCTCGAGATGTTTTGAACATTCAAGCGTCGTCGACCGCGTCTGAAAGCGCTTTTTCTCGAGCGGATATCAAATAGGAGACCACGACACTCATTAGCCGGAGACGACTTGGAAATTGCAAGTATTATTCGAGAGATTGGATACGAGCGGAGCGGAGAAGGTGCGGTCAACCGGAGATCAACGAAGAAGATGATGAAAACTACAACGAAATCTTAACCGAAGGTAGTGGAAGCGACGTGGATCAATTTGACCAACAAATACCAATTCCAACCGAAGAACCACATGAAATCATCAAGCAATTAGAACAGGTTTTTTTGAGAATGTAATTTTTTTAATTGTAATTTTATTATGTAATTTGTAACTTTTGGACAACACCACAAAGTTGCAATTTAGATTTTAGACAATTGTATTTGTATTACAAAAAAATCATGTCTATTAAATAATATAAGAGGCACAAAAACAGCCTTGGGATGTTTTTATTACACTATCTTGTTTTGTTTATTGAGTTTTTTTTATACATATGTTATTTTAAAAAAAAAAAAAAAAAACCGCCGTATCCCGACCCGAGCCCGAGCCCGCCCCGAGCCCGCCCCGACTCGTGCCCGACGGGATCGGGATCGGGACGGGACTTGCTCCAGTCCCGCCAGACCCGACCCCGCCAGAGCGCGCCAGACCCGACCCCGCCCCTTCTCCCGTTCCGCCCCGACCCCGACACCGCCAGACCCGAGCCCGGCCCACTGGCCACTCCTACTATTTACACACGTCTAGTAATTCAAATCATGACCCGAAAATACGGGATGTTATAGAAAGAATGCCCGGAAATATTTACATAAAGCAAGAACAAAAAAGGTTCTAAAACCCTAAGATATGGCCTTAAGAGGTTTCAGGTGCAAGAACATCAACAAAGCAGGCTAGGACATCAAAGGCAGGAGCGTTTGGGTTGCCCGGAGAGAGAGGATGTGACCGGTGTCTTTTTCTTTACCTTAATCATCTAGCTCACTAGAATCGGATCCATCCATCGAAGAACTTCGAGTTTGTTCTGAAGAGGAAGGAAGGGAAAGCCGGGCCTTAAGCATCCGAGCCTTTTTAATTTCTGCCTTGAGGTATAAACACCTAGCCTGAGCTTCCTTCGAAGTTTCCCTCTGAGAGATAAACTGATAGAAAGTCTTATAAAGCTTGCCAAGGCCACAACTTCTTTAGTTCCTCGGAGATTTTGGAATTTTGCCTCAAGAGATCATCTTGTTGGGCTCTTGATGCCTTGAGAGACGTCTCCAACTCCTGCATTTTTCCGCTAATGAGGGTGGTGCATTTCCAATTTGCATCACCTCCTGCTCTAAGATAATCTGTTGACCGTCCTTCCAGGACACATGCTTCTCTAAGTACCAGACCCTTTCTTGGAGTTTGGAATCTCGCTTAGTAGAAGCAATAAACCGAGTATCTAGTTGTTGCATTTGTTGCTTGGTGTTCTCAAGATCTGCATGGGATTGATTAGACTGTTGGGTACAAACTTCCTTGTCTTTCATGGCGGCAGCCAAAACTGACTCTCAAGCATAATACCTTTTCTTCAGCTCTGCTAGCTCTCTCCTCGACCCCTCTAGTCCTTTCTTCTCGTCGAGACACCTCTGAAGGGCCTTTTAAGTTAATAAGCACGTTACTCCATAAAAGGGGATGCTTTAAAAAGGTCACAATTAGATCAACCCAAAGACTTGAGAAATTCAAATTTATCTTGGAGACACGTGCATAGCTTCATTCTAAAGGCACTTAATTGGACAACCGACATGTGTTCCTCGTCCTGGGGCCTAGCTAATCATTTGAGATAGTTTGTTATTCCCCACTGGCTTGGAAAAGAAATTCACCTTTGTTGAAACCTTAATAGTGACTGAGCGGAGGAAGAACATTGGCAGCAATATCGGAAGAAGTACATGAGTGGGACCTGGTACCAGACGAATAAGGCAAACAAGGATTCAAGGCCCCAAAAACTGAGCGTTTTCCTGAATTTGTCGAGGCTCCAGCTCGATAGCGAATATTGACAACAAGATCAGAGAAAGTACATGAGCGGGACTGGGTAGCAGAGGAAGAAGGGTAACAAGGATTCAATACCCCAAGAACTACATTCCCCGGAGCTGGGTGAGTGCCGGTTGGTGATCGGTGGTAATAGGAGTGATCGGTGTGTAGAAGTACATATTTTTGGATACATTTCGCCTCATACTTGGTGCTCTTTTCTTGAGCTTAAGTTCATCTCGTTTGTTTTACGCCTAATAACTGTATTTTGTGTTTGTAGGATATGATTTGATGTGAAGATGCCAATTTGATACAAGAAGAGGTGAAAATATGGCTTTGAAGTTTAAAAGTCATTCACAAGTATTCAGATCAAACTTAGGACTCGTGAGCCAAGTAGACATAAAAAAAGTTGAAAAAATAATGTCTCGCAAAATTTTGCTCGGTGCACTATCCACCCTAGCAAAGGGTGCGCCATACCAGCGCATTCATCAGCAAAACCTACAGATGTCAACTCTAAATATATGGCTTGCTGCACCATCCAGCCTAGCAGGGATTCGAAGCACCTATGTCTTTTTTCGGCAATTCGACCAGATTTTGGACTAGAAGAAGTAGGTTGTCCCAAGATAAAATTCTTACACTATAAGTACAACTTAACCACATTTTTCAAGAGAGATTTAGACTATATAGATAAGTATATCAGAAGGAGGTCATACCCACCGCGGAGCGGAGATTCAAACAGTTTATGTTTTTTCTTCTATTTTTATAATTTAACAATTATGATTTGTGTAGTCGCTGCAAGTATGAGTGACTAGTTCTCTTATTGTTCTAGGGTTGCGGAATTATCCACGAATATTATTTGTTGAAGATTTATGTTAGACTACGTTTGATTATCACTGATTTATCAGTTTAATTAGTTTAGTTATGTCATTATGTGCTTAATAATTTGATTGATTGATCATCATTTGAATACTATATATGAATTTAGATTATGTGTTCAGGAGAGGGGCTCTAGTTTGCATTATAATATAAGTAAGAGCTTATTAGGCGATACAACGATCCGTTTGGCATTGATTAGCAGCACTGATTAACTTATAACGAGCAAGTGTGTCACGACCCAAATCGGAGGGTCGCGACGGGCACCCGGACCCTACCCACCGGGCACCACATTAACACTCCACCCTTAATCATTTTCAACATGGACTGAGCCGTGATAGATTTAAAGGGGTTCCAACCTAAAAGCCCCAATTTACAAATTTACATACCAGGGCCGGCAAGTTCATACACGACAACTAACCACAGGACACCTATCTACAAGCCTCTACAGAGAAGAACATACCACAACCAAACCGCGACTCCGAAACAAATAGAGTGCTCTGGACACCAGCTGAACCAGCCACCTACTAGTGGGAACCGTCACCCTCTCAATATGAACCTGCGGGCATAAGAAATATATCAGACATAAGAAATAACATAGCAGAGATATATCATAGTCTGAAACAGAAACAACTGGATATCGGTAAATGCCTTTGAGGGCTCTGTCACACATGCCTAAATGTTATGCTCAATGCAGTATACATATGTATCAGCCTCTTCGGGCATTCTTTTTACCACAACAGCCTCTGTAGGCATCATACCATGTAATGGTTAATGAATGTATGCATGATGCACATGCGGTATATATATATCATATATATGTTAGTGTTGCGGATCGTGCAACCCGTCCCAATATGTTAGTATTACGGATTGTGAAACCCGTCCCAATAAGCCATGTAGGCATCACATCACATCACATCATCACATCATCACATTATATTGGCCTCTTAGGACTCTTTTGTGATAGTATGTACCAGCTGCAGGTGGTGTTCGGATATAACGCCTTTCCCCCTTTTCCCATATCCCTTACATATATATATAATATTTACCATATAGTAGGGTGCATAACACCAGTGGTCCAGGGTAATATATGAATGCAATGCAAATGAGAATGCATGAATGACAACAACACATCTTGGCCCAATATCCTTGAATCTTAGGCTAACATTATGAATATCAATCTCTTTTCCGTATGCCTTAACAAGGACTTTGAAACATTTTTAAATAGGCTTTTAACACAAGAATCAACAACATGATCATCCTCAACTACTAAGAGTAGAGTGGTTTATGTAGCAACATGATGGTTACATTTCGCACATAGAATTATGCCAAAAGAATGAAAGAGCCTTGCATACCTTGTTGTCGAATTTATCTAAGTTCCACGGGTCCATGTAAGCCCCTATGAATGCTTATCTACACCGTACGGATGATTTGAATCACAATCGACTCAACATACTAAAAACAGATTCATTGGGACATTCTAGCGAACACCTTGAACGCGTAGAACCTATATTCCTTCTATATTGAAATCTAAACATAAAGCGAAACACCCAAACCTCTTAATCCTCTTTCTTTTACTACTACAATCTTCAAAACAGTATAACAACTCCACATGCAACCTCCAATTTTGTACAAACAGTTTCGATAATACCCCGTTAACCCAAGCTTAGCATTTTCGATAATCGTCCTAGAACTAGTCCCAAGAATCGAATTCAGAACTAGTACAAACTTTAGGAATAAGGAAGATTACCTCTCTTAAATACAGCGACGAGAATTGTTAGAAAATCTTTTGCTCGAACCAGCTTCCGACAAGCAGAAACAGAACCCCAAAATCGATTCACGTCAGAATCCTTTCGCATTCAAGGTTTCTTGTTTAGCTTATGAGTTTCTAGGCTTGTTTTCGGCTTCGATTCTACTGGAATTAAAGCCCAGAACACCTTGAATTTCTCCTTCGTTTTGGTTATATGAAAGCTCACGGAAACCCCAAAATCGCTCGAGAATTCCAGAGCACCCACCAACCGAGCTTCCTTCTACTAGCAAAGTGACCATTAATTCCTTATGGAAGAATTCCTTTAGGAGTGTTAGGGATTTTGAAGTAGCTTGTAGAGCTGGTAGTAAGTTTATTGAGAGAGAAGGGAGTCGGACGACTGATTTGGGGCTTAGTCACCCCCAAATCGGTTATATGCGTACACGTATTAAAATCCCACTATAAATATCTCTCCAATTATAATTAATCCCACAATTAATTAATTATACACACAATTAAATTCCCGATTTCAAATCATTTAAAACCCAACGACTTATAAAATTCTCTTATACCCAATGTCAATATTCCGGTAATATAATACTAGTTATAATCTCTTTGGGGATACACAATTATTATTATTAGGCCCCGTCGTCACACTTATTAAATCCAAAATTATTTCGGGATCACATCCTTTTATAAACTAATTTCTTATTAGCCTACGAAGTACAACATAAACTTTCCCGGTGCCCGGTCCACTTACCTACGTTTATGAGTTCAACCGCTACCCGAAAATACTGGATGTTACATCTTCGCCCCCTTAGAAACATTCGTCCTCGAATGTCGGTATGACATATCTAACCTTTCACACCATACAAAAAAAGAATACACAAATTGTTATTCCAATTCATCAAAAACAAGGGATACGACATTCAGGGATTAATTCCAATTATTATTTAAACCGTGAGAAGATACATATCCATCCATAACTACTTTTAAAGAATAGACTCAAGTTTCTTATGCAAACTAAAATAAACACATAGTGACACCTTCCAACTTTAGTAACCTTGTGTGAAGAAATCTTTACCTAGCTAATTGCTTATATAGGAAGTCAATAGGTTGATGAGTTCCCACCTAAGTAGGTCGTATATATTATTAGCACAACAACCAAATCTGTACCATAGACAGTAATTAGGTAGTAGCAAAATGGCACGGCAATAGCAACAGGCAAGCAACATACCTATCCCCAAAGTGTGACTTATTGAAACCCTCCAAAGTGCAGCAACTATTAAGTTTAAATGGTGGCTGGGCAACAACTAACTAGCCACAAGTTTGAAGTTTTTTTTAAGGGGGCAGCAACTTGGTCAAAATTCCTCACAAATTCAGCTCATATCAAGTTTGTCATGACCCAAACCGGAGGGCCGCGACGGGCACTCGGACCCTACCCACCGGGCACCACAATAACACTCCACCCTTAACCATTTTTAGCACGGACTAAGCCGTGATAGATTATGTAGGGTTCCAACCCAAAAGCCCCAGCTTACACCTTTACATACCCGGGCCGACAAGACCATACACGACAACTAACCACATGACACCTATCTACCAGCCTCTACAGAGAAGAACATACCACGACCAAACCGCGACTCCAAAACAAATAGAGTGCTCTGGACACCAGCTAAACTAGCCACCTACTAGTGGGAACCGTCACCCTTTCAATATGAACTTGCGGGCATAAAACGCAGCGTCCCCCGACAAAAGGGACGTCAGTACGACTGATGTACTGAGTATGTCAGGCATAAGAAATAACATAGCAGAGATATATCATAGTCTGAAACAGAAATAACTGGACATCGGTAAATGCCTCTGAGGGCTCTGTCACACATGCCGAAATGTTATGCTCAATGCAGTATACATATGTATCAGCCTCTCCGGGTATTCTTCTTACCACAACATCCTCTGTGGGCATCATACCATGTAATGGTTAATGAATGTATGCATGATGCACATGCGGTATATATATCATATATATGTTAGTGTTGCGGATCGTGCAACCCGTCCCAATATGTTAGTGTTGAGGATCGTGCAGCCCGTCCTAATAAGCCATATAGGCATCACATCACATCACATCACATCACATCACATCACATCACATCACATCACATCACATCACATCACATCACATCACATCACATCACATCACATCACATCACATCACATCACATCACATCACATCACATCATCACATCATATTGGCCTCTTAGGACTCTTTTGTGATAGTCTGTACCAACTGCAGGTGGTGTGCGGATATAACGCCTTTCCCTCTTTTCCCATATCCCTTACATATATATATAATAGTTACCATATAGTAGGGTGCATAACATCAGTGGTCCAGGGTAATATATGAATGCAATTCAAATGAGAATTCATGAATGACAACAACACATCCTGGCCCAATATCCTTGAATCTTAGGCTAACATTATGGATATCAATCTCTTTTCCGTATGCCTTAACAAGGACTTTGAAACATTTTTAAATAGGCTTTTAACACAAGAATCAACAACATGATCATCCTCAACTACTAAGAGTAGAGTGGTTTATGTAGCAACATGATGGTTACATTTCGCACATAGAATTATGCCAAAAGAATGAAAGAGCCTTGCATACCTTGTTGTCGAATTTATCTAAGTTCCGCGGGTCCTTGTAAGCCCCTATGAATGCTTATCTACCCCGTACGGATGATTTAAATCACACTCGACTCAACATACTAAAAACATATTCATTATGACATTCTAGCGAACACCTTGAACGCGTAGAACCTATATTCCTTCTATATTGAAATCTAAACATAAAGCGAAACACCCAACCCTCTTAATCCTCTTTCTTTTACTACTACAATCTTCAAAACAGTATAACAACTCCACATGCAACCTCCAATTTTGTACAAACAATTCCGACAATACCCCGTTAACCCAAGCTTAGCATTTTTGATAATCGTCCTAGAACTAGTCCCAAGAATCGAATTCAAAACTTGTACAAACTTTAGGAATAAGGAAGATTACCGCTTTTAAATACAGCGACGAGAATTGTTAGAAAATCTTTTGCTCGAACCAGCTTCCGACAAGAAGAAACAGAACCCTAAAATTGATTCACGTTAGAATCCTTTCTCATTCAAGGTTTCTTTTTTAGCTTATGAGTTTCTAGGCTTGTTTTTGGCTTCGATTTTACTGGAATCAAAGCCCATAACACCTTGAATTTCTCTTTCGTTTTGGTTATATGAAAGCTCACGGAAACCCCAGAATCGCCCGAGAATTCCAAAGCACCCATCAACCGAGCTTACTCCTTCTGCCAGCAAAGTGACCATTAATTCCTTATGGAAGAATTCCTTTAGGAGCGTTAGGGATTTTGAAGGAGCTTGTAGAGCTGGTAGTGAGTTTATTGAGAGAGAAGGGAGTCGGACGACTGATTTGGGGCTTAGTCACCCCCAAATCGGTTATATGCGTACATGTATTAAAATCCCACTATAAATATCTCTCCAATTATAATTAATCCCACAATTAATTAATTATACACACAATTAAATTCCCGATCTCAAATCATTTAAAACCCGGCGACTTATAAAATTCTCTTATACCCAATGTCAATATTCCGGTAATATAATACTAGTCTATAATCTCTTTGGGGATACACAATTATTATTATTAGGCCCCATCGTCACACTTATTAAATCCAAAATTATTTCGGGATAACATCCTTTTATAAACTAATTTCTTATTAGCCTACGAAGTACACCATAAGCTTTCCCGGTGCCCGGTCCACTTACCTATGTTTATGAGTTCAACCGCTATCCGAAAATATGGGATGTTACAAAGTGATAGGATAGTTGTAGAGTTATACTTAGTTCACCCTGGTTAGTAAATACATGAGCTACAACTATGTTCCTTATTACTTGAGACGACCATGGAGAAATAGGCATTTTCATTATTTGAATATGTTCTGGTTTATCAGGGATGAACTCTGAGTAAAATTAACCATGTGACTAGTAAACGAGATTTTTAATGAACTAACTAAAATGGATACACAACTAGATTGGATAAATCTACTCATAAATATGGAATATATTTATCTTCTAAATTCTTAAAAGCATCTTTAGCTTTTCTATATTTTACTTGATTCACAACTCTTGAATTCTTCTTATTGTTTAATCTACTTGGAAAGTTAATGAGTAAGTCATTGTTCAAAATTATACTTTACTTGTTTATTTGTTACATGTCGACCACGTAGTTGGAATTAACCATAGAGCCATTGGATTCACTAGTCCACTTTCCCCGAAGTGAGTGACAACTTTTTAGGTCTAGAAGTACGGACCGAGGGGATAGCTTCACGACCTCAACTTAAGCCTATTCTTCATCGTCGACTAAGTCAATGGTAATTGGGGCCTCATCCTAAAGGTGAGAATAGATTATCAGGGACTCGGTGCGGGGATTGATCCTTCATGATCCAGAACAGTCCTTCTTCATTTTGAATCTCTGACTCTTCGTTTGAGGGATAACAATGGTCCTTCTGAGATGGAAGAGGAAAATCCATGTGTCATTTTAGTTAAAGCAATCAGATAATCTGTTAAATATACACAATATACACACAATATACATGTGTATATTGTGTATACTTATCACAGATTTGGACTGATTTGCTCTCGGTTTGTGGACTGTTTTGCACCAAGTAATTTATGGTAAATATTTAGTATTCTAGTTTAGGTAATGTTGTAATATAATTAGTAGTGTATTACCATAATTAGTGTATTACCATAAATGTGTAGAATAAGGTTTTAGGAATAGAATAGGAATATGATTCTCCTATTTTGTAACTTGTATATATAGCCTTTTAAGTAATGAAAATTATCAAGGGTATTATTTCTTTCATGGTATCAAGAGACTAGGTCTAAAAAAAAATTTTCCTTCTTCCAAATTTTGTCCTTCTCGGCCGAAACCCCCCCCTCAGGTTTCTTTACCAAAATTAGTCTTCCGCTCTCAAAATCTCTCTTACTATTCCCAAATTTCCCCACCATCTTTGTTCTTTCAATATGTCTAAGAACAATTTTCATCCTGCCCTCATGGTTTCTAACATCAAGAACAACATCCCTATTGTGTTTGAGATGGAAAACGTCCAATATGCGACGTAGGCAGAATTGTTTAAAATTCACGCTATCTCCCATCAAGTTATCCATCACATAATTCCTCCCGCTGCACTTATTCCCGTCGAGGATCCTCAGTTATGGATTACTCTTGATGTTACCGTTCTCCAGTGGATTTATTCCACTATTTCGATTGACCTCTTACAGACGATTATTGAGCCGGATACCACGGCTATGGCTACCTAGAATAGATTACGTGACATATTCCAAGATAACCAACATTAACGTGTTGTCACACTCGAGCAGGAATTCTCTCTAGTTCGCATGGAAGTATTTCCAAACGTATCTGCATATTGCCAGAAACTCAAGGAGTTGGCGGACCAAATTCGTAACGTTGGCGCACCTGTAACAAATAATCGTCTGGTTCTACAACTGGTTGCCAGTCTTTCTGAGGCCTATAATGGCGTCGGGACTCTTCTTCGTCAAAGCAACCCACTTCCCGCTTTTTATCAAGCCCGCTCCATGCTTACTTTGGAAGAAGCCGGTTTTGCTAAAAATATGGCTACCGGAGCAATCTCCATCGTCCTAATGACGTCCTCCACAAATTCTTCAGGTTTTGTTGATAATTCGGGCCAAAACCGTACTCATGGTGGCGGCAAAAATAATCGTAAGAATAATAACAAAAACTGCGGGGGCAAACGCGGCTATTCCGGTGGTGGTTCAGGTGGTCAGCAGGCCGACAGTGGGCCCCATCTAGTCAACAGTGGGCCTCCTCCCTACTGGTCCCAGTAGTGGGGCCCATGGCAGTGGGGCTGGGGTAATGGGTCGTGGGCCAGCAGCCCCTATTTTCTAGCAGCTTCAGGCAGCCAGTGGGTTGGACAGTCTACTTTCAGGCCCAACAATCAGCAGTTACGGCCCACTCCCCACTGGCCCAGTAATTCCAGCAGTTACGACCCAGGACAGCCTAGTTCTGGAATTCTTAGGCCCCGGCCTCCGCAAGCTCACCACGCAGCAGGCCCCACTCAGACAGATATCGAGGCCGCGATGCACACACTTTGGTTGACGCAATCGGATCCAAATTGGTACATGGACACCGGCGCAACGACACACATGACCTCCAATCAAGGTACTCTCTCATCTTATGCCAATTTGAGCAACCCTCGTGGTATAATTGTCGGTAATGGTAACTCTATTCCAATTCAAGGTTATGGTCATAAAACTCTATCTCCCCCTAATCCTCCCCTTATCTTGAAAAATACTTTACATGCCCCAAAATTGATTAAAAACTTAGTGTCTGTCAGAAAATTCACCACTGACAATTCCATTTCTGTTGAATTTGATCCTTTTGGTTTCTCTGTGAAGGATTTTAAGATGGGGAATCCTCTCATGAGGTGTGATAGTAGGGGAGATCTTTATCCTATCACACCCGGTTTCAGTCTATCGAGTCAAGCCTTGCCATCAGCCTTTGCAGCCATTTCTCCTTCCTTGTGGCATGCTCGCCTTGGTCATCCGAGATCCTCTATTTTATCTATTTTAAATAAAAATAGTTGTATTTCTTGTAAGGGTACGAGTCGTACTCCACTTTTTCAATCTTGTTCGTTAGGAAAAATTATTAAGTTGCCATTTGTAGACTCAAATTCTCATACGTCAATGCTATTTGATATTATTCATAGCGACCTATGGACGTCTCCTATTCTAAGTTCGTTGGGTCATCAATATTATGTTCTTTTTTTTGGATGATTATTCTAAATTTTTGTGGATGTTTCCAATTGCAAATAAATCTCAAGTGTTTTCCGTCTTAATCAAATTTAGAGTATTCATTAGAACACAATTCGAAAGTGAAATAAAAAATATTCAGTGTGATAATGGAAAAGAGTATGACAATAGGGTGTTTCGGGAGTTCTGTGCTAATAATGGGATCAATTTTCATTTTTCTTGTCCTCATACATCTTCACAAAATGGGAAAGCCGAACGCATAATTCGCTCCATAAATAACATTGTCCGCACTCTCTTAATTCATGCTTCCGTACCCCTATATTTTTGACATCATGCTCTTCAAATGGCGACTTACCTCCTTAACATAATTCTTTCCAAAGGTCTGACATATTCTTCTCCCCTTCAAATTTTATATAATAAGAATCATTCTTATTCACATCTTTGGGTTTTTGGGTGCTTATGTTATCCGTTATTCCCATCCACCACAATTAACAAACTTCAGGCCCGGTCTACTCCGTGTGTGTTTTTGGGTTATCCGTCTAATCATCGTGGTTGCAAATGCTTTGATTTATCCTCCAAGAAAATCATCATTAATCGCCATGTAATTTTTGATGAAACCCAATTTCCATTTACTAAAGTTCATACTCCCGAGCCTAGTTCATATAATATTTTGGATGATGGTATATCCCCATATATTACTCACCATTTTTCGGACATATCCCGCACCCAAAATCCTCCAGCAGGCCCACTGCCCGCTGGCCCCATTGTTCCGTTGCTATTTCCAGTCACTGGATCAGTTCCAGCGATTGGGCCAGTCCAGCCCAATTCTGGAACTGGTCCAGTTGTTGCTCCAGTTTGCCGATTTGGGCCATCTGGCCCACTGTCTGCTGGCCAGTCCGTCCCAAGCCCAACAAATTCCCAAAATTCACTCAATTCATCCTCGAGTCATAGACCGGTCACTCGTAGTCAGTGGGGTATTTTTACACCTAAAAGACATTTTAATTTACATTCTAATGTCTCTAAATCCCCATTGCCCTGTAATCCTGTGTCCGCCTTAAACGACTTGAATTGGAAAATTTCTATGGCTGATGAATATAATGCTCTTATTGATAATAAGACGTGGGAGTTGGTGCCCCGTCCATCTGGTATTAATGTTATCGGGTCTATGTGGATTTTTGCTCATAAAGAGAATTTAGATGGTTCATTTGCTCGACATAAGGCGCGGCTTGTAGGTGATGGTAAGACTCAGTATGTTGGTATAGATTGTAGGGAGACGTTCAGTCTGGTGGTCAAATCGGCTACCATTCGCAATGTGCTTAGCTTGGCTCTTTCAAAGGCATGGCCTATTCATCAGTTGGATGTCAAGAATATTTTCCTACATAGTGATCTCAAGAAAATAGTCTATATGCATCAGCCGTTGGGATTCAGGGATCCCAACAGTCTGCATCATGTCTGTTTGTTAAAGAAGTCCTTATATAGGCTTAAGCAGTCTCCACGGGCCTGGTATACAAGGTTTGCTGACTATGTTTCGACTATTGGGTTCACTCACAGTAGGTCAGATAATTCATTGTTCATCTACCATCGTGGTTCGTCCTTGGCCTACATTCTGTTGTGTGGATGATTTCATTTTGACTGCTTCTTCTGATGCCTTACGTCAGTCTATCATGACCATGCTCAGCTCTGAGTTTGCTATGAAAGACTTAGGTGCCTTGAGTTATTTTTTGGGGATTGCCGTCACTCGTCATTCCGATGGATTATTCTTGTCTCAACGAAAGTATGCAACTGAGATCATTGAGAGGGCTGGGATGTCATCCTGTAAGTCCACTTCTACTCCAGTTAATACAAAGCCCAAGCTTAGTGCCACGGCAGGCATTCCCTACGAGGATCTGACCCGCTATCGCAGTCTTGCAGGAGCCCTTCAGTATCTTACCTTTACCAGACCGGATATTACGTATGCTATCCAGCAGGTGTGTTTATTCATACATGATCCCAGAATTGAGCACATGAATGCACTCAAACGCATCATTCGGTATATTCAGGGTACACTAGACTATGGTTTGCATTTGTATCCTTCATCGACATCCACACTTGTCTCATACACAGATGCTGATTGGGGTGGGTGTCCAGACACCAGATGGTCTACGTCCAGCTACTGTATGTTCCTTGGCAACAACTTGGTCTCTTGGTCTGCAAAGCGTCAGGTGACTCTCTCCCGCTCAAGTGCCGAGGCTGAATATCGAGGGGTAGCCAATGTGGTCTCAGAATTATGTTGGTTACGTAATTTGCTTTTAGAGCTTCATTCTCCGATTCAAAAGGCAACCTTGGTTTATTGCGATAATATTAGTGCCATTTACCTTTCTGGTAATCCGGTTCAGCACCAACGCACTAAACATATCGAGATGGATATTCACTTTGTCCGTGAAAAAGTTGCCCGGGGTCTGGTACGCGTCTGTCATGTCCCGTCAAGATATCAGGTTGCAGACATCTTTACAAAGGGTCTTCCCTTGGTCCTTTTTGAAGATTTTAGGGACAGTCTCAGCGTTCGAAGATCGCCCGCTATGACTGCGGGGGTGTGTTAAATATACACAATATACACACAATATACAAGTGTATATTGTGTATACTTGTCACGGATTTGGGCTGATTTGCTCTCGGTTTGTGGACTGATTTGTATCAAGTAATTTATGATAAATATTTAGTATCCTAGTTTAGGTAATGTTGTAATATAATTAGTAGTGTATTACCATAAATGTGTAGAAAAAGGTTTTAGGAATAGAATAGGAATAAAATTCTCCTATTTTGTAACTTGTATATATAGCCTTTTAAGTAATGAAAATAATTAAGGGGATTATTTCTTTCATAATCAATCTTCTTCATTTCCTTGACTATGGACAAGAACTTTGTTTGAGCATGAGAGCTCGAAGCCTTCTTCACATAAAGCCCTATGAAATAAAAAGCTGAGTAAGAATTGTTAGGATCGAACTACTCCTATGCACTATAAGAATTTGATTCTTAGAGTAATCGTGTAAGGTAATGCAGCGGAATATAAAATCAACACAAAATTTTCACGGGGAAAATTCCTTGTTCAAGGGAGTCAAAAACCACGACTATCTTCTATAGGTTTTATCCAAATCTCTTCACTAAATCAGGAGCCTCGTAAAGGTTATAAATAACCTAAGGACCTGTTCCATGAAAAGTTCTCCTAAAATCACGAAGTAACTACTTTTCCAATGAACACCATTACACAATACTTGAAAAAGTAAATAGATGGAACTACAGTATAACCTAACCTAGAAAACTAAAGAATTTAATGATAATTTCTTAAAAAACTTCGGTTCTTCTTTGTCGTACAGATGGCTCTTCTTAAGGCTAGTGTTGACTGCACTCACTATGTCTCTCATTGGAATATTTTGATTTGTAGTTGTGATTAAGCTCCAAAGCTTGTTTGTGTTGTGTTTATATAGAGGTAGTTGCCGCTCTTGAATGTAGAATCCAACTAAGTTTTGGTTTCATTAATTATACCGAAAATCAAATCTTGTTCTTGGATCTTTCTTTTTCTTGTATGCGCATTGACAAGTTGCTTCCTACTTCAATGCTAATTCCATATTGATCAACTTAGGGTACTTTATGAACATATTACCATAGCTTGAAATTCAACTCTTAAAGGAATATGAATCAGTCAATATTCTATCTTCTCTAACTTCGGCATGAAACAAGTCAAGTCTCCAGTTGCGTGATAACAAGGATCAATTCTTTTGTTGATATGACTACATTTTATCCTTCGGATATCTTCTTAGATATATGATTTTTCAATGAATCCTTCCTTATGTGTCCTTTGATAGTCATCGGATACATTTCTTATCGAATTAATAAAACGTCAATGTAGGCTCATACAATCATTGAGCCAACTACTCAACAAAAATCAATTACTAAAAGACAAAATATGATACAGAAAGAGTGATGCTTACTATGATTTTTGGGCTTCCATTTGGTGAAACTTATGACAGACGTCCAAGTAGGGAGTAGTTAGCCAAAAGGACCAAAATGTTTTGTACCCAACCCTCGATGTTGGGGATGTTTCTCAGAATCCATGCCTCGACTGAACAAACACAATAAAGGTTGGTATTATTAGGAACGTAGAAGGAAGAAAATTTTCTGGTAAGGATAAAGTGAACCATTTACGAGAATTATTCTAGACCTCTGGAAAGGCATGTAAGGCGAATAAATGACTTCGAAAGTCTCCATCATGATGAACTTGTCTATCTAGCCTTGGTCGTGGTCATCATTAGTGTCAGTGATAATGTTTTTTTGACCTCGACTGGCCATAGTAAAAATGCCACCCCGGAAAGTCTTCAGCATGTAAAGACTAATTAGGTGGTCAATGGTGAAATGAATGCGGGCAAGATTAGTGAATTACTAGAGGCAGCCAACTATCCTCTAGATGATTAGTCCCAGTTATTCTAAACACACTTGGTACCAGCGGCAGAACTCCACAATCACTTCATCATCAAACCCTAAAGTGAAGGGATATGTATAAACAAAGGAAAAATCCACCTATTAGCTAGTGATTCTCTCATGCTCACATGAGGTTTTACTGGGATGCTCTTCTTTTCCCATACATAGTCCTTTCGGACCTTCAGTAATTTCTCAGACAGAATCACAAATTCATACTCGCTCACCGACTTATTACAGTCGCTGGCTTGATTATCAGACTAGAACGGGAAGGGATGAGGGGGTGTAATTCCCAACAAAATTCTAAGTCTTCAGAATAACAGTTATCATCGTAGGGCATTGCCCAACTCTCTTCCCCCTCTTTCTCGATGATGGGAACCACCGGAGGAGAAGAAATGATACCAGCGTCGCTGACAGTGATAGTAGATCCTCTATAGGTGATATGGGATTTAATCTTTCCATGGAATAAGGTAAATAATGAATAAGAATAGAACAAAATGACAGACATTTAGCAAGCTATGGTAAGGAAGATAAAGAAAGGAGGAGTTGTAGGCGAAAGCTCAAAGTGCTCAAAAATGGAAAGTGAAGGAAATGGAGAAGGAAAGAAACATATATGGGTTTCAGAGAACATGAGTTAATCCTTACCTCGGCAATCAGTGGTAAAATATGGCCAATCATTGATCACCATGTGTGCCTAGAATTCAATAAATGGGGCTCATGTCACTTCACTGATGTCAGAAGTCCTTTTATATGTTTTTTCGCCAAAAGTGGTAGACTTTCCCGGTTACTGGTCAGACTCTTCCTTTTACCCCATAGTTTTACGTCAAGTCATGTCATCAATTAACTTAATTATTCGATGAATTATGAGACCTTACGAAAGGGTAATGATGACTTAGAACATATGTATAGAAGTGTCGAGAAGTTTAGAAATTAAACGAATCAAAAAGAATACGTTTTGACAAAGTTTCACCTACTCCATGCCATTTACGGACCGTACTTTTGAGGTATGGACCGTACAAGATGTTTTAGAGACCATATAAAACTTAATAGAGTTGACAGAACAATTTGGACAATGTATGGTGCAAGGTACGAACCGTACATTGCCATCATACATTGAGGTGGTGGCTGACCTTTGTGTGTTTCAAATTTATCTTAAGGCTCTTTTAGGTTAATTTTCAACCTAACCAGATCTCTAACACCCCTAAATCCTCCCTAAACACTCTCCAAAGATTCAAAAGTGATTACCAAATGAATCCATCATGTTTCCAAATCAAAACTTAGCCTATGTGAAGGATAATACTTATATACTATTGTGAAGTGATTAAGGGTGGTTGTGAGCAGAGCAAAGCTTGAATTACAAGTCATATCTACTGGTTGAGGTAATTATAATATCTTCTGGGTTGTACTTAAGCTTAACTAGGTGTTTATTGTGTTGTTGGATGATGAATCTACAAGATAGTACTCTAAATAGCAAACGGTGTTGTTGTCTTGTTCTTGGACTATTTTAAGATGGAATATGTCACGACCCAAACCGGAGGGCCGCGATGGGCACTCGGACCCCACTTATCGAGTACCGCTAATCGTACAACTAACTTCTAATCACAATTGAATACGGACTAAGCCAAAAAATATTATAGAAAATCTTAACCAGAAATCCAATTTTCATATATACATATCCATATCAAGGCCAACAAGGCCACACATGACAACTAACCAAAGGACACCTGTCTACAAGCCTCTAAAGAATACATCACATCACAAGGACGGGACAGGACCCCGCCATACCCATATGCGTATGCAAAAATACTGTACCACGACCAGACTGAACTCTGAAATAAATAGAGTGCTCCAATATCAGCTGAACCAGCAACCTACTACCGTGAACTGTCACCCTCTTTAACTGAACCTGCGGGCATGAAACGCACCGTCCCCCGACAAAAGGGACGTCAGTACGACTAATGTACTGAGTATATCAGGCATGAATAATAACATAACAAGGATATACTAATAACTGAAACAGGAACAACCGGCCAATAGTAAATATCTCTGAGGGTCCTAATACATATGCCTAAATGTCATACACAATGCAGTAAATACACATATACTGGTCACAGAAGGACATCTTCCTCCCCACAACATATATATATATATATATATATATATATATATGCACAATGCGGTAAATACATATATACTGGGCCAACACAAGGGCATCTTCCTCCCCACAACATATATATATATATATATATATATATATATATATATATATATATATATATATATATATATATGTATTTAATTAGGCATTTTCCTTCGTTAAGCCACACATGCTTTATCATTATCATATCCCTACTGATCAGGTGGTCTACGTATCCTGTATCCTGTCCCCAATATAAGGTCTCGGGTAAAACATGAATGCAATGCAAATGAAAATGCATGAATAACAATAGCACATCCTGGGTGACACAATATCCTTGTACCTTCGGCTAACACTGTAAATATCAACATCTTTTCTGTATGCCTCAATAAGGACTTAGGAACATATTTAGACATGCTTTTAACATAGGAATCAATAACATGAATAAACTTAACTACTAGGAGTAGAATAAATTATGGAGCAATATCACAGTTATATTTCATTACATGGAACATGCCAAAAGAAAGAAATAATTTGCCTTAACATACCTGAACTTGCTATGAACAATTCTTGCTACTGGAACGAGAAATGGACTGCTTCGTACGTTTCAAAAGTAAAAATGATTGATAAATTAAACTCTATACTAAATGGAATGGCTAAGGGATTGCTACGTATGCTTCCAATTCGTGCAAAAAGAAAAAGAGGTTTAGAGTGTAATGATCCACAATTATTTCCCTTTAGCAGATGCTTTGGGATGAAACTTAAATTGGCATAAAAAGACATTACAACCAACATAACAGTATAAGCCAAACCACTTCTCAAACCATACAAGGCATTAAACGACATTAATGAGTACTCATCATTTTGTCTACTAACGTGTCCAGTTTAGGATTAATCTTGAAGCCTACACGTAATTTCCCCCACTAAGTCTTGTCCCCCTACAAAAATTAATTAATTATACACACATAATTAATTTTGTGACCCCAATTCACTTAAATCTTAATAACTTTTAAGACTTTCATATACACAATGTCATAACCTTGTGATATGACAGTAGTCCATAACCTATTTGTGCACGCACCAAATTTATTTCCGCTCCCCGTCGTCACACTTGTAACGTCCAAAATAATTTCGGGGTTTAATCCATTTTATATACTAATTTCGTTATTAGCATACGTAAATATAACATAAATTTAGCCAACGCTAGGGTCTATTTACAAACGCTTAGCGATTTTACATACGCTTAGCGATTTAAACTGTGACCCGAAAGTACGGAATGTTACATCCTTCCCCCTTAGAATCATTTGTCCTCAAATGTTGGGGTGACATATCTAATCCCCGTTACGTATCTCTGACACTCTTGAAGTTCTTCTTCGCTGAAGGAATTACTGAAATCGTAACCACGAGACAGATTAAGAATGGAATACTTATAACTTTGCTCTACTGCACGATTTATGAGATGAAAGAATAGAAATCATCCCTAAAATGTCAGCAACCTCCTGCTTATAAGTATGGTGCACAACATACCCATAAACAAGACTCTACTAAACATGGCTTATAGACTCCCTAGGACAGACTTGCTTTGATACCAAGTTTGTCACGACCCAAACCCGAGGGCCGCGACGGGCACCCGAACCCCACCCGCCGGGTACCGCTAATCGTACAACTAACTTCTAATCACAAATGAATACGGACTAAGCCGAAAAATATTGTAGAAAATCTTAACCAGAAATCCAATTTTCATATATACATACTCATACCAAGGCCGACAAGGCCACACATGACAACTAACCACAGGACACCAGTCTACAAGCCTGTAAAGAATACATCACATCACAAGGATGGGACAGGACCCCGCCATACCCATATGCGTATGCAAAAATATTATAACACGACCAGACTGCAACTCTAAAATAAATAAAGTGCTCCAATATCAGATGAACCAGCAACCTACTACCGTGAACTGTCACCCTCTTTAACTGAACCTTCGGGCATGAAATGCAGCGTCCCCCGACAAAAAGGACGTCAGTACGACTGATGTACCGAGTATATCAGGCATGAATAATAACATAACAGGGATATACCAATAACTGAAATAGGAATAATCGGCCAATAGTACATATCTCTAAGGGTCCTAATACATATGCCTAAATGTCATGCACAATGCGGTAAATACATAAATACTGGCCACAGAAGGACATCTTCCTCTCCCCACAACACACACACATATATATATATGCACAATGCGGTAAATACATATATACTGGCTGCACAAGGGCATCTTCCTCCCCACAACATATACATATATATATATATATATATATTGGCCCTTAATCAGGCATTTTCCTTCATTAAGCCACACATGCTTTATCATTATCATATCCCAGCTGATCAGGTGGTCTACGTATCTTGTTTCATGTCCCCAATATACGATCTCGGGTAAAACATGAATGCAATGCAAATGAAAATGCATGAATAACAATAGCACATCCTGGGTGACACAATATCCTTGTACATTCGGCTAACACTGTAAATATCAACATCTTTTCTGTATGCCTCAATAAGGACTTAGGAACATATTTAGACATGCTTTTAACATAGGAATAAAAAACATGAATATTCTTAACTACTAGAGTAGAATAAATTATGGAGCAATATCACAGTTATAGTTCATTACATGGAACTTTCCAAAAGACAGAAATAATTTGCCTTAACATACCTGAACTTGCTAAGAACAATTCTTGCTACTGGAACGAGAAATGTACTGCTTCGTACGTTTCAAAAGTAAAAATGATTGGTAAATTAAACGCTATACTAAATGGAATTGCTGCGTATGCTTCCAATTCATGAAAAAAGAAAAAGAGGTTTAGAGGGTAATGATCCACAATTGTTTCCCTTTAGCAGATGCTTTGGGATGAAACTTAAATTGACATTAAAATACATTACAACCAACATAACAATATAAGCCAAACCACTTCTCAAACCATATCAGGCATTAAAAGACATTAATGAGTACTCATCATTTTGTCTACTAACGTGTCCGCTTTAGGATTAATTTTGAAGCCTACACGTAATTTCCCCCACTAAGTCTTGTCCCCCTACCAAAATTAATTAATCTCACAATTAATTAATTATACACACATAATTAATTTCGTGACCCCAATTCACTTAAATCTTAATAACTTATAAGACCTTCATATACACAATGTCATAACCTTGTGATATGACAGTAGTCCATAACCTATTTGTGCACGCACCAAATTTATTTCCGCTCCCCGTCGTCACACTTGTTACGTCCAAAATAATTTCGGGGTTTAATCCATTTTATATACTAATCTCTTTATTAGCATACGTAAATATAACATAAATTTACCCAAACGCTCGGGTCTAATACAAACGCTTAGCGATTTTACATACGCCTAGCGATTTAAAACGTGACCCGAAAGTACGGGATGTTACATCCTTCCCTCTTAGAAACATTTGTCCTCAAATGCTGGGGTGACATATTTAATCCCCGTTACGTATCTCTCACACTCTTGAACTTCTTCTACGCTGAAGGCCTTACTGAAATCGTAATAACGAGACAGATTAAGAGTGGAATACGTATAACTCTGCTCTACTGCACGATTTATGAAATGAAAGAATAGAAACCATCCCTAAAATGTCAGGGAGCCTCCTACTTATAAGTATGGTGCACAATATACCCCTAAACAAGACTCTACTAAACACGACTTATAGACTCCATAGGACAGACATGCTTTGACACCATATTTGTCAGGACTCAAACCGGAGGGCCGCGACGGGCACCCGGACCACACCCGCCGGGTACCGCTAATCGTATAACTAACTTCTAATCACAATTGAATACGGACTAAGCCAAAAAATATTATAGACAATCAAAACCAAAAATCCAATTTTCATATATACATACTCATACCAAGGCCGACAAGGGCACACATGACAACTAACCACTGGACACCTGTCTACAAGCCTCTAAAGAATACATCACATCACAAGGATGGGACATGACCCCGCCATACCCATATGCGTATGCAAAAATACTGTACCACGACCAGACTGTAACTCTGAAATAAATAGAGTGCTCCAATATCAGCTGAACCAGCAACCTACTACCGTGAACTGTCACCCTCTTTAACTGAACTTGCGGGCATGAAACGCAGTGTCCCCCGACAAAAGGGACGTCAGTACGACTGATGTATTGAGTATATCAGGAATGAATAATAGCATAATAGGGATATACCAATAACTGAAACAGGAACAACCGGCCAATAGTACATATATCTAAGGGTCCTAATGCATATGCCTAATTGTCATGCACAATGCGGTAAATACATATATACCGGCCACACAAGGGCATCTTCCTCTCCACAATATATATATATATATATATATATATATATATATATATATATATATATATATATATATATATATACATCTTCCTTCATTAAGCCATACAGACTTTATCCTTATCATATCCCAGCTGATCAGGGGGTCTGCGTATCCCGTTTCCCATCCCCAATATACGGTCTCAGGTAAAACATGAATGCAATGCAAATGAAAATGCATGAATTACAATAGCACATACTAGGTGACACAATGTCCTTGTACCTTCGGCTAACACTGTAAATATCAACATCTTTTCAGTATGCCTCAATAAGGACTTAGGAACATATTTAGACATGCTTTTAACATAGGAATCAATAACATGAATATTCTTAACTACTAGGAGTAGAATAAATTATGGAGCAATATCACAGTTATATTTCGTTACATGGAACATGCCAAAAGAAAGAAATAATTTGCCTTAACATACCTGAACTTGCTATGAACAATTCTTGCTACTGGAACGAGAAATGAACTGCTTCGTACGTTTCAAAAGTAAAAATGATTGGTAAATTAAACGCTATACTAAATGGAATTGCTAAGGGATTGCTGCGTATGCTTCCAATTCGTGCAAAAAGAAAAAGAGGTTTAGAGGGTAATGATCCACGATTGTTTCGCTTTAGTAGATGCTTTGGGATGAAACTTAAATTGGCATTAAAAGCCATTACAGCCAACATAAAAATATAAGCCAAACCACTTCTCAAACCATACAAGGCATTAAAAGACATTAATGAGTACTCATCATTTTGTCTACTAACGTGTCCACTTTAGGATTAATCTTGAAGCCTACACGTAATTTCCCCCACTAAGTCTTGTCCTCCTACCAAAATTAATTAATCCTACAATTAATTAATTATACACACATAATTAATTTTGTGACCTCAATTCACTTAAATCTTAATAAATTATAAGACCTTCATATACTCAATGTCATAACCTTGTGATATGACACTACTCCATAACCTATTTGTGCACACACCAAATTTATTTCCGTTCCCCGTCGTCACACTTGTTACGTCCAAAATTATTTCGAGGTTTAATCCCTTTTATTTACTAATCTCTTTATTAGTATACGTAAATATAACATAAAATTTTCCAACGCTCGGGTCTATTTACAAACGCTTAGCGATTTTACATACGCCTAGTAATTTAAACCGTGACCCAAAAGTACGGGATGTTGCAGAATATCTAACTTGTTGTGGCTGAAAATTATAGACAATAACTTGATTATATTGTAATGTTGTTGTTATGTTGATCTTATAATGGAATTGCAAGCTAGAAGGAGAAATAACTAGCAACCATGTAAATATTGTTCTTGTTGTTATAAACTTGTGTTGAGTTGTTTGCTTGAAAGTAAGTTTGGTATTGAGTTGTTGAATCTTGTAAATAGTCGATAAATGAATCTAGAAGGGACCAAAGGTGTATTCTAATTGTTGGATTGCCATTGATAGAGAACATGAACGTTTATGCTCTTCAAGTATTCGACGAATTGAATAAATGAAATGATTGGTGGTTGATTGGCCCAATTATAACTCGATTCATTCATGTAATATAGATAATCATTAGTAGAGCAGTCAGAACCCTCAGGAGCTATTTTTGGGCAAACAACGGAGTTATGTAAGGATACCCCTTTCTTTTCTTTTGGCATGATTGTAATAGAACGACAAATACGGAATGTGCATAAAATAAAGGTTCTACTCTTGATTGTTAAGATGTGCCTATCCTTCATTCTATTGATTGGATTATCGAATCTTATTTGTCCCTTGTCAGGACTACTTTCCGTACTCTTATGATATCTCTTGATATGTCCCTTGTCGGGAGTACTTATTGCACTTTATGATATTCCTTGCTATATTATTGGTTCTAAGCTCCTTGTTGGATTGTAACAATTATTGTACATAGTTTCATAATGATAGGCGGGGGTTGACGACCTTATGTCACTCCGTCTTGTTCATGTTGGGTTTTCTAAGGTTATTCATGCATTATATATATACTATCGAGCCGCGCTATAATCGATCGGGTACGACACCTATTGTGCACACCACTGCAGTTGCGTACGATATTACCACGCTCTATTATGGCTGAGTACGATAATACCAAGTCCTTTTATGGCCGGGTACGATATATGATGGTATTTCCCCACAGTGTGGCCTATATATATATATGACTATGTTTTTTAAAAGGAAAACATGCATATTATACGCCCTTAGTGTTATTCAGAGTTACATGTTGTCTCTTTCCTATCCTTATTTACATTTCTGTATCTATTTACATTTTCTGCCTTACATATTTAGTATATTTTTTATGCCGACGTCCCTTGCTAGAGCGTTGCATTTTATGTCCGCAAGTTCAGTTAGACAGAGTGATGCCATTTTTCCAATAAGTCCTCAGCTCAACTGTGATGTTAGAGCTCTCCATTTATTCCATAGGTGCTAGTCAAAGTCGATATGATTTTATATATATTTATGAGTACGATGGAGTCATGTCCTGACCTGATGAAGTTCATGTACTCTGTAGAGTCTTGTAGACAGTTATCCTGTATAGAGATGTCGAGTATGACCTTGCTGGTATTCCATATGGTCTTTTACACTTATGATGGCCTTGTCGGCCTTGGCATGTATATATATAGATGTTGTTGGGTCCTTTTCTACTTACATGTTGTTACACATCTATTTATGTGAGGCCTTGTCGACCAAGATCTTGTGATGTTGTCCTTATGTTCTATGACTGGTATGCTCGGGCCTTAGGGCACCGGGAGCCGGCCACACCCCCCAAGGTTGAGGTGTGACAAACTTGGTATCACAGCAGGTCAGTCCTAGGGATGTCTATATGTTGTGTCTAGTAGAGTCATTTTTATGGATGTGTATCCCGCCACACTTATAAACAGGAGGCTACTAGAGATTTTGGATGGTTATCTTCCTTTTATAATCTATATCCTGGTGTAGAGCTGACTTGTAAGAATTTGAGTCTATCTCATGCTTATGCAATCCCAGTAACGTCGATTACCAGAAAAACTTCAGTTAGTTCATATTCGTAGCCGGTTAATGAAAGATCCCTACCATATCATTGATACGTCAGAGATACGAGTGTTGTACTAGCGTTTTTAAGCATGAGAAATTATGCAAGTATGGAACGGTGAAGTGCTGATTTTAGGATGTTAAGGAAAGTGCGGGGGGGGGGGGGGGTGTAGAGTGCCGAAATGCGGAAGACTGTAAGGAAATTGAGATTCTGATAAAATGATGTAAGTATTGCTATTTCACTTTCAGTAGTGGTAGAACCACAATGAAAAGTACTTATACCGATTTCTAAGCTATTGACATCAAGACAATTGGGTTTAGAGAGAAGTAAGATCCCGAGTTCTAGTAAAGATTAGTATGGCCCTTAGCATGGGTAGTATGGGAGGATAGTGCAATTATGTCAAATGCACTCCTTTAGAAGATATATACCTAATGTCCCCAGGAAATTGTAAATTCGATATAACCTTTGAAGATCTTGAAGATTTAGGGGTCAAGTATGAGACTCTTTGTGTGTAAGATAAATGCCTCCTTAGCAAGGTTCCCGTCTAAACTAAAGTAGGTTTAGAAAGTGCCTAGAAGATAAGGCAAATTGAGGAAGGAAAACTTAAAAATGAAAGGATGTTTTGTTAGAAGTACTCAAAATACATAGAGAATTGAGATGGATAGTAAAGGGATGATACATGTATAATTGAGAAATATGAGTAATAAAATAAGTAACGAAGAGTCATAAGAAAAATATGACAAGTTGACAGTCAAGTAAACCCAAAAGGCAAGTAGAAGTAAGTGTTGAGTTGTGAAGATAAACATGTTATGAGAATATCTACTATGAGATTTGAACAACCAAATATCAACAGTACATGCCGATCGAGTGGTTTAGCCCTTTGAGTCAAGAAGTATCAATATTGGAGAACTTTCTAGATTAAATGAAACAAGAATCCGAACATCAAGACATCGTTATAAGAGAAGTTATTGAAAAAATGTGATGTAAGAAATCAGCCGGTAAGAGAATAAACTAAGAAAATAAACTACAAGGGAAGAAATAATCCTTAAAGGTCATCCAAAAATAAGACCTTAAATATTTTACATGAAAAGCCTTATAGACTAAATATGCCAGATACGAACATATGGCGTTCTATTCGTGTAGATGGTTTAGTAATCCCTAGTAAGAGGGAGCTATGTTAAAGCAAATTGGAATTTTTTAAATGATCGTAGAGGTATGAGAGGAGTTGAGATAACTATATGACTTTTAGGACAGTCCTCCGCCTATAGGGGAGATGGTATGATGGAGAAACATACAAGACCCACATGATGGGTCAATAAGAAGACGAGAAGGTTATGAAAAATAAAATTATAAGACAAGACCTATTGTGTCCTCCCGATTTGGTGAACGTGTTATGATTATAGAATAAGATGTAAATATTAGTGTTAAGAGAATATTGGTAGTGACAAGGAATCAATAAATGGTAAGGGGGCTAAGGAGTCATCAGTTGATACAAAATTCCATAATATGGGATGGTTTCAAAATCTAAAGTTTTAACCTCATTATTAAATGATCGCAATTTCTAGAAGATAATTCAAATGGGAAAATGACAAAAAGGGCCAACGTAAAGCAAAACAAGTTAATGGATGAAGAATTCCTAGGAAAAGGGATGAACTAATTGAGAATGCACTCGAAATTGGCACTATTAAGACGAGAATGTCTATGACGGTAAGAGGAATGATGGTGGGCAGTAACGATGCCTAAGATATTATAAGATTATGTGAAAATGAGGTTATTGAGAGTATATTGCTAGAATATATTAGCCAAGTGGTTAAAGTATAGGTATATACCTAATAAGGAAGTACGTCACTAACTGCCATTTGATGTGTTGGTTGAATAAAGTACCAAAGTTATTACCCAGAGTGAAACTTAAGGCCAAATGTATAAGGAACTCCTGAATGATAGAAGTTGAGATAAATCAATGTATGTAATGCATGTGTTCAGAATGGATGAAGAAATTAGTATGTTTATGCTTAAAGGACGACTAAGAAAGCTAAGAAGGATGACAGATCCAAGATATAAGATTGGCAGCAGTGAGTACGCATTAGAAGTCTGACGTGATATCTTTTATAACCATCAGAACCTCCAGTACCCCTTGCAGATTGCGGTAGTCGAAATTGGGATGAGTTCATCTATTAAGGATAAAGGCACCCTCTAAGATGAATCGTAATAATATAGAAACATATGAGCCTTTTTAAAGAGGGTAATGATTCTTGGGATTAATAAGTAAGTAAAGATGAACCCAAATGGTATGGTTGAATATGGCCCTCATCAAGGAAGAAACGGTTCAGAAACTAAATTACAATAGATGGAATAACTAACTGGATCTCAGTAATAGTACCCTTAGTGGTCAAGGAAAGGAAAAATGATAAAGTATTTATGTTCTAGTATAGTTTAGACAGAGAACTTAAAATATCAAGATGATAGACTTTAAAATGAACGAAGGTAAGAGAGTTAACCGGCTTAACCCATCGAGGGGCCGAGGAAAAAGAAAGAAATAATAAATGTTGCCCCTTGGCTGGAGTAAGGGAATAGGAATATGAGGATCCAGAGTTAATTACTTGGTGTAGGTGATGGGAGTATTGTAGTCCAGAATACCGCAGAAGAATCCTTGGTAGTAGAGGTTAAAGCGAGGTGGCTTGATGACCCTGAATAAGCGAGAATGAGAGAAGGAATTTCCTTGTATAAGAATTTGATATTAGAAGTTTCAGGAGACAGAGTTCCTAGATACCAAGACCGATTATGTGCACCCGAGGTTGGAGGACTATGAAGGCGGATCATGGAAAAGATCCACCAATCTAGGTATTTTATTTATCCCGATATAAAGAAGACGTGTCATGATATCCGATAGATCTACTGGTCGGATGATATAAAAAGAAATATTGCGGAGTTTGTGGCCTAGTGTCCAAATTCCCAGCAAGTCAAGATTGAACATCAGAAGCCTGGAGGTTTGATTCAGATCATAGAGATCCTGACTTGGAGAATAGAGATAATTAATATGTATTTCATTATGGACCTGCCTCATTCCTATTGAAATTTCGATTCTAATTTGGTTAGTGTTGATAGGCTCACAAAGTTGGCACATTTTCTACTTGTTAGAACTACGTTTTCGGCTAAAGATTATGCAAATTGCTTATTAAGGAAGTAGTCCAGCTTCAAGAAGGTGGTTCACCTCTATGATGCCCCTGGATTTATGACATTTGACAAGAGTACTCAGTTCATAGTTAATTTGAAAAGTTGTTTCTAAAAGGATTATTGGCACTCCGGTTAACCCCACCTTTAGATAGATACAAATTGAGCATATGACTCAGATGCTCGATGGCATCTTACAAACTTGCACGATGGATTATACAGAAAGTTGGGATGACCACCTATCTCGTAGTGAGTAGCTTGCCATAACGACTATCGTGTTAAGCATCCGACTGACACCATATGAAGCTTTAAATGAGTATAGATGTAGAACTCCTATCATATAGTTAAAGGTAAGTAAAACAGAGTTAGTGAGATTTGAATTAAAGTATCAAGTCATAGAATAAGTAAAGTCCCTTGGCAGAGGATGTTGACCACTCAAAATCATCGGTAAGACGTATTCAGATAAATAGCAACAAGACTTATAGTTCTTAATAGTATCGCCAATGAAGGCGTGGGGGAAATAAAAAAGAGGGACAAGTTTAGCCTTAAGTACATTGAACTCGTATAATGATAATCAAGAAGTTGGCCAAATGGCCTATAGTGGCGATTACCCCAGACGACCTTCAAAAGTACAACAGAAATCCCTCATGTATTGTATAGACGGTGTTCAGATTATTGAGGATTGAGATTCCAAGTGCCACCTTAGATTGTCAGATCCACAAGTTGTGGACCAAAGAAATAGCCTCTATTAAAGTGCTATGGAAACAATAATGTAGAAGAAATGACATGGAAGGCTAAGAAGGATATAAAGTCTAGATACCCTCATTTGTTTTAGTCTACAGCTTTATATCGACACTCGTGCGATACGATTTTCTTATTTATATCTTACCTACCAAGCTTATCATGTATATCTTGAAGAGGTAATGTTGTTGATACAGACATGACGGATGCAATCCAAATTTTAGCATTTGACAATTGAGGTGTGTTATGGCTATCCCTTTTTAGATTTTTGAATGGATAGACGGTCGTACAGGGCCGATATTATTATGTTATATTGTTATTTATCTCTGTGTGGCATTGGATATATTTATAGCTACTTGAGAGGCTTTGGGATAGTCCTTTATATAGAGGAGACTGTTGAAATACTAGAAAATCTTTAAGAACTAAGATTCTAAAGTATGTGTTACCCCAACATTCGAGGATAAATGTTCTTAAGGGGGGAAGGATGTTACACCTCGTAGTTTTATGTCAATTCGTGTCATCAATTAACTTAAGTATTCCGAGAAATTATGAGACCTTATGAAAGGGTAATGATGACTTAGAACCTATGTATAAAAGTGTCGGGAAGTTTAGGAGTTAAACGAATAGAAGAGAATATATTTCGATAAATTTTCACATGCTCCATGCCATGTATGGACCGTACTTTTGAGGTACGGACCACACAAGATGTCTGAGAGACCATATAAAACTTTAGAGAATTGATAGAAGAATTTGGACAATGTAAGGTGCAAGGTATGGACCGTACATTTCCACCGTACATTGAGGCGGTGGCCTACCTTTGTGTGTTTTAAATTCATCTTAAGGCTCTTTTGGGTTCATTTTCGACCTAAACATATCCCTAACATCCCTAAATCCTCCCTAGACACTCTCTAAAGGTTCAAGAGTGATTTCCAAATAAATCCATCATGTTTCCACATCAAAACTTAGCCTATGTGAAGGATAACACTTCTATACAATTGTGAAGTCATTAAGGGTGGTCATTAGTAGAGCAAAGCTTGAATTTCAAGTCATCTCTACTTGTTGAGGTAAGTATAATGTCTTCTTAGTTGTACTTAAGCTTAACTAGGTGTTGATTGAGTTATTGGATGATGAATCTATAAGATCGTACTCTAAATAGCAAAGGGTGTTGTTGTCTTGTTCTTGGACTATTTTGAGGTGGAATATATAACTTGTTGTGGCTGAAAATTATAGACATTAACTTGATTATGTTGTAATGTTATTGTTATGTTGATCTTGATAATAGTGTTTCAAGCTAGAAGGAGAAAGGGCTAGGAACCATGTAAAGGTTGTTCTTGTTTTTATAAACTTGTGTTGAGTTATTTGCTTGAAAGTAAGTTTGGTATTGAGTTGTAGAATCTTGTAAATAGTCGATGAATGAGAAAATGAGTTAGAAGGGACCAAAGGTGTTGTATAATCGTTGGATTGATATTGATAGAGAACATGAAGGTTTATGCTCTTCAAGTGTTTGACAAATTGACTAAATGAAACAATTGGTGGTTGATTGGCCCAATTATGACTCGATTCATTCATATAATGTAGATAATCATTCATAGAGCGGAAGGAACCCTTGAGAGATATTGTTAGGCAAAAAACGAAGGTATGTAAGACTTACCCCTTTATTTTATTTTGACATGATCGTAATAAAACGACAAGTACGAAATGTCCCTCAAATAAATGTTCTACTCTTTACTATTAAGATGTGCATATCCTTCGTTCTACTGATTGGATTATTGAATCTTATATGTCCTTTTTCGAGAGTATTTTCCGTACTTTTATGATATCTCTTGATCTGTCCCTTTTCGGGAGTACTTATCGCACTTTAAGATTTTCCTTGCTATATGATTGGTTTCGAGATCCTTGTTGGATTGTAACGATTATTGTACATAGTTCCATAATGATAGGCGGGGGTTAACGACCTTATGTCACCTCGCCTTGCTCATGTTAGGTATTCTGAGGTCATTCATGTATATATATATATATATATATATATATATATATATACACCGAGCTGCGCTATAGTCGGCCGGGTACGACACCTATTGTGCACACCATTGCAGTTGGGTACGATATTACTGAGTCCTATTATAGCCGGATATGATGATACCGAGTCTTTTTATGGTCGGGTACGATATGATGATGGTATTTCCCCACAATGTGGCCTATATATATATATATGTGTGTGTGTGTTTTTAAAAGGAAAGCATGCATATCATACGTCGTCCGTGGCATTCAGAGTTACAGGTTATTTCTTCTCTATCCTTATTTACATTTTTGTATCTATTTACATTTCATGCCTTACAAAATAAATGAATAAAGAAAATAGATATATAGTGTAATGGATGACTAGAAACAACGTTGTAATTTTCTCTTGAACTATCCACACACGTCTATTATTGGGTACAACATGAATTCATGTGTGTTAACGTTCGAAGAAACTTTCACTAAACATCATTATCACTTGTTGAAAAGCTTTCTAATTAAGATAGATTAACATTTTTAATTCAGAGATAATGGAGTTTAGGGAGAGTTGGACGGCCTAATTAAATTGACTAATCATGCCGAATGAGACAAATTTAAATGGTCAAAACTTTAATAAAGAAAATCATTTCCTCTATAAGATTATAAATTTCATTATTATAAGGCATAATGCATTCAGATCACACATATTCACTACTAAATTAAACTCTGTAGACCTAATAAGATAACAAATTAATAATCAGCAAATACTACTGTTATGTTAAGACGTGATTAGAGTTAACTTTTTCTTTAAAATAATTTTAAGTGAACGCCTGAGTACACGAGTAAGGGGAAAAACTAAAAGGAAGTCCTTCCATAGCACCAAAAATTATAGTCTAGGATTAATGAAGCGGATGAAAATTATGATAAATAAACTTTAAAATCTAAGCAAACAAAAAATGTGAGATATTTTTTCTATTTGCTTTAACTTTGGATGTAAAGTTATCATAATTGCTATCACTACTAAAAATAAAGGTTCTTTCCACCGACATTTAGTGAGAAATTCATGCTATAAAACATGATTTTCTCACCGTATTCTCATTAAGCTAGCTCACAAGAAAAACACATGGTGAAAACAGGTTACCATTAAAACGCTGGAAAAACTCTTAATTTTTTCGTGTGAAAACACTACTATTTAGATTTTTCCCACTGACATTCTGTGAAAATAACCATTGGACATATATTTTTCAGTGAGAAATTCAATTGGGAAATAGACATTTTTTAGTAGTGTATTTTGATAGAAGGAAATAGATATCCGATAAAGTAATTGAGATGTAAGAAAATTATCATTATAAAAAATAATCAAAGTTGTTCTGTGAGATTTAAGTGTTTTGTAGCTAGTAGGTGGTTGAACTCCAATTTCTAATTAGGGTTAAGCTAGAATTATGCTTATCTCGTTTTACTATTTTTAAAAAATAAAATAAAAATTTGTCAAGGTTATCCGTAATGCGTACAAAATGTTGATGAAAGTGGTATTGTAGGCTACAACGATAAGTTGGAAACATTTATTTTGCTTTTACGGTTTTCCTTTGTCATGAAAATGACATTTGAGAAAAGGTTGTTTAGTGATCAATTTCATGCTTTCTGAACGATAGAATAATTTTCCTTAGGGATTCTTTTCATTATTCACAATATATATAGATGTACAAGGTTGATTCCTAATAAGGTACGAATCCTAACTTACCTTACAAAGGTTGATTCCTAATACAATTAGAATCCTAAGTTACCTTAAATATACATCTATCATAATTACAAAATATATGGAGAATATTCGCTAATACTCCCCCTCAGACGGAGCGGGAGGAGGCCGAATGCTAAGGCTGGATCGGAAGTCGGTGAAGAGCTATCGCGGTAGTCCCTTTGTGAAAATGTCTGCATACTGATAAGAGGAAGGCACGTGTAAAATTTTGACCTGACCACGGTCAACCTTCTCTCGCACAAAGTGGATATCCATCTCAATATACTTAGTCCGCTGATGTTGGACTGGATTATGAGACATATAGATAGAAGATATGTTGTCAAAATAGACTATAGGCGCCTTGCATAATGGACACTGGAGCTCCAAAAGAAGGTTTCGGAGCCAACAGATCTCAGCGACGACATTAGCAACTCCGTGATATTCTGCTTCAGCACTCGAACGGGATAGCGTGGCCTGCCGCTTGGCGGACCATGAGATAAGATTATCCCCAAGAAATAAACAGTACCCTGAGGTGGAGCGACAAGTGTCGGGGCATCCTGCCCAATCTTCATCCGTGTAGGCTAGCAACTTGGTTGGGGCAGAGGGGTATAGATGTAATCCAAAGTCTAGTGTGCCCTTAACGTATCTGATAATATGTTTGAGGACAGCAAAGTGGGACTCTCGGGGGTCGTGCATAAATAGACAGACCTGCTGAATGGCATATGCAATATCAGGCCTAGTGAATGTAAGTTACTGAAGAGCACCTGCAAGACTCCGATATAGAGTGGGATCAGAAACTGGCGCACCGTCAGTGGCACTAAGCTTGGATTTTGAGTCCACCGGGGTTGGCATAATTTTACAATTTGCCATCTTGGCCTTGTACTATCTCTTCTGCATACTTACGCTGACACATGAACATAGTGGCTGCAGATCTGGTCACCGATATACCCAAAAAGTAACTCAGCTTGCCCAAGTCACTCATAGCAAATTCAGTTTTGAGTAGAGCAATGATTTCAGTCTTCAAACCGTCAGACGATGCAGTAAGAACGATGTCATCGACATATAGTAGCAAATATGCAGTGTTGCTACCTCGGTGAAAAGTGAAGAGAGAGTTATCACACCTGCTACATAGAAAACCAATCTGCAAAAGATACCTGGCAAAACGATCATACCAAGCGCGGGGTGTCTGTTTCAATCCATACAATGATTTCCTGAGACTACATACAAACTGCGGAACTGCCGGATGAACAAATCCAGGGGGTTGATGCATGTACACAGTTTCTTTCAAATTCCCATGAAGAAATGCATTCTTGACATCTAGCTGATGAATCGGCCAATGCATGCCCATATCAATACTGAGAACTGTCTGAATAGTTGTCGGTTTAACAACCGGACTGAATGTCTCACCACAATTAATACCTTCCTGCTGATTAGTGCCATTGTCAACCAGTCTTGCCTTATACTTCTCTAAGTCACCACTGTCTCTGAACTTGTGATGAGATAGCCACATACACCTGATAACATTCACACCAACTGGTCTACGTACCAAATCCAAGTGTTCTGCTTGGTTAAAGCGTTAAACTCCTCGCACATGGCCGCATTCCAATTAGGGTCCAATTTTGCTAGTTTTGGATTTTTTGGAATGGGTGATAATGTTTGTGTGGAGAGGTTGAAGTGAACCTTGGATTTGAAGATCCCGTGTTGTGCACGAGTCTCCATGCGGTGAGAGGGCAGCAGTGGGGGGTCGGGACTAGGGGTTGCAGGGCTGCTGTGTCGGGATTGGGAGGCAGTAGTGCTGCCAGATTTGGAGACTGCATGGTCACTGTTTCAGGGCTGATAGGCAGCAGTGCTGCCGGACTGGGTGGCTGTAGGTTTACAGCTGTTGGAAGCAGTGATGTTGTGGTTGCAGGAGACACGGCAGGAGGCAGTGAGGGTGTTGGTGAGGTACTGGACAGTGGCGGGGACAAGACATGGTGGTCTGTCGGAACAGTGGGCTGCTGTTGGTATAGATTTTGGATGACCGGGGACAGACTTGGTTCATCGAGAATGAAGTAATCGGTGGTCTAAAATTTTCGGAGATTAGAAAAAGAAAAGGTTGTCTCATCAAAGGTGATGTGACGGGAGACGATGATTTTGCGAGTAGCAATGTCAAAGCACAAGTAGCCCCGATGATTAGGAGATAGACCAAGGAAGACATATGGCAGAGTGCGAGGGGCAAGTTTCTAAGGTGCAGTGGAGGCCATGTTGGGGTAGCATAAGCATCCAAAAATACGTAGGTGATCATATGATGGTAGCCTACGGTATAAGATTTCGGTAGGGGTCTTGTTTTGGAGTGTGCTAGTTGGTAAAATATTAAGAAGGGATTCTACCATTTTGACAGCATAGACCTAGAAAGGCGGTGGTAGACAGGCATGAAACAGAAGTGTGCGAACCATGCTATTGATGGTACGTATAATTCGTTCAGCCTTTCTGTTTTGGGAAGAAGTATAGGGACAAGAAAAATGGAAAACCATGCCTTGTTTAGAACAGAAACTGTGAAATGCTGAGTTATTAAATTCACATCCATTATCACATTGGAATGATTTGATAGATTTTTCAAATTGTGTTTTAATGAATTTTTCAAACTCGAGGAATTTTGCAAAACCTTCAGATTTGAATTTCAGTGGGTAAATCCAGACAAAGTGTGAAAAATCATCCAAGAATACTAGATAGAATTTATGACCCAAAGAGCTAACAATCGGAGATGTCCAAAAATCAACATGAACAATATCAAAGGGAGAAAAAGTAACACTGTTTGATGACATAAATGGAAGACGAGTATGTTTGCCTAGTGGACAAGAAAAACAGTGTTGGACAATTTTCCCATTATTACATTGAATACGCTTAGAAGTCCTAAGAAAAGTAAAAATTGGGTCTCCGGGGTGTCCGAGTCTGTTGTGCCAAGTTGAGGAGAGATCGCCGCAAGGGATAGAGGTGCTTGCGGTCTGACAGCGGAAGATTGAGTGAATGGGTAGAGATCTCCCACACTATTGCAGCGTGTAAGAATTTTCCCCGTATTGAGTTCCTTCACAGAAAAACCAAAAGGGTCAAATTCGACAGACACTGAATTATTGCTAGTGAATTTTCTAACGGAGATTAAGTTTTTAATGATGTTAGGTGTGTGTGTTACCGTAACCTTCAATTGGAATGCGATGACCATTGCCGACAGTAATAAACTGAGGACATTTTAACCGACGTAGTTGAGATAGGTTACCTGACAACTGGGTGAGGTGAGATGTGGCTCCGGTGTCCATGTACCAATTGTCGTCAGTGTTGAAGGTTCACGGTGGTGTAGGCCCGGCCCAAATCGGTCGGGGCCGGGCCAGGCCGGGCCGGGCCGCTCGTCGCCGCCGGACCGCAACCAGGTGGGCTCTGCTCGCTCATCGGCCGGGGCTCGCTGGGTGGCCGGGCGGGGCCCAAGAGGCCAATCGACCACGGATGCTTGGGCCCGGGCCCCTACGGTCGGCACGGGCATGCGGCGAGGCCCGGTCTGCTGGTTGGGCCACCGCTCTTCTGGTTGGTTGGACCACTGCTGCTGCTGGTTCCAGTTCTATTGTCCAGTGTTTTGGCCTGGCTGTTGTCCAGCCCACTGGTTGCGTTGGCCCTTTCTGCGGCCCTTGCCTTTATTGTTGCGACCTCTGCCGCCACTGGCCTCCTGCTGCTGGACTTGCAGTGGTGGCTGGTTGCTGCTGGCCACAGGTGTTGCCATCCCGTCAACGGCTAACGCCTTTTGATTATGTTCCTCTTGTTTAGCACGTCTAGTTTTTTCTAACAATAGTTATGAACATGCCTTGTTGAAACTTGGGAGAGGGTCGGCTTGTTGAATCATTGTTGTGAGTGTGTCATATTCACCTTTCGGTAAACCCGCAACAAGTTGAAGCACCATCTTAGTTTCTGAAACAGAAGTCCCGACGTTGGATAGTTGATCGGTTATGAGTTTCAGTTGCTTACGTTATTCGGACATGTTGTTAAAATTCTTGAGGCGGGTATTGCTGAAATGCTCTTCCAAATATATGGCCCGAGTATTTTTATTGTCCTGAAAGATTTCTTCTACCCGGACCTAAAGTTCACGTGCCATAGCACCTGTTTTCATGATAGTGCACAACAGGTCTTTGGAGATGGTGCCGTAGATCCATTTTTTGACGATGGCGTCAAGACGACGCCAGGTTGAGTCTGTAACATTCGTGGGATGAGGGACAGATTCGTCAATATGATCGAGCACGTTGTATGCACATGCATGAATGTAGAATAGTTCCATCCACATGGAATATGTCCCTACTTTTGCATAGATACTCTGGTGGTTTAGAAAGAGTTTTGTTGCTACCCATTTCTTTTTTTGTAATCTAGTAGTTTGCTTTCGAACTACCCATGACCATATAATAGTAATACTAATACCATCCAAATTCTCCACATTTAATCAAATGTTTTGATTCTGAAAATGAAAAGTCTTGTCAGGGAGCTCATTATTTCACTTTAATAAGCTTCAATTTACCCGATTCAAATCAGGATTAATCGGGGCACAAAAATTAATACGAACACATGAGGAAAAAATAAAAAATAGTAATACTACTAAAAAATTGATTTGTATAACTAAAAATAACCTATTTTAAACGAAGATGTTCTTCTTTCTTCTTTATATAGAAGTCGGTTGAGAGTTTGTAAAGGTGTAAAATTTGAATATTAGTGATCATTTTGATGCTTTCAACTTATGGTTCCTCCAGGCTCTACTTCCATTTTTTATTGCTTTCAACTAGGGCTGTCCAATAGGGTGGGGCAGGTCCCGGCGGGACGAGGAAGGGTCAGGATCGGGTATTTGGCGGAATTGGCGGGCCGGGCTTAGCGGGACAGGCGGATGTCCCGTCCCGTCCCACATCACGCCGGAAATGGAGTCGGGTTGGGTCGTGGCGGGTTCGGGATTTGTTTTATTGACACTTGGTTTACAAAAATCATATATATAAACACTTCAATAATTGAACAAGATAGTGTAATAAAAACATCCCAGTGTTGTTTTTGTGCCTTTTATATTATTTAATAGAAATATGATTTTTTGGTAATACAATTTCAAAAGTTGCAAATTACATAGTAAAATTGCTATTAAAAAATTATATAGTTAACCATACTTTTTTGAATTTCCTCACAATGTCTTGAGGATAGTCGGTTGGAATTGGAATTTGTTAATCAAATTGTTTGATGTCGCTTCCTATTCCCTCGGACAAGATTTCGTTGTAGTTATAGTCTTCTTCTTCGTTGATCTCAGGTTGACCTCACCTTCTACGCTCCGCTCGAATCCAATCTCTGAAAAGAACTGCAATCTCCAATGTGTCTCCCGCCAATGAATGTTTGTGCTCTCCTATTTGAAATCTTCCAACAGAAAAAGCGCTTTCAGACGTTGTTGATGACGCTTGAATGTTCAACACATCTCGGGCCATCTTTGCTAGTGTCAAAAATGTCTTCTCATTCTGCCTCCAGAATTTCAGCAAGTCTTCATGTCCTTCATCATTGAAAATTAATTCGTATGGTACAACACCCTGCAAAACATAAACATCAAATTCGTTAACTTGTGAAAAAGTTGAACCACTAAACATTTTATTTCTATGGCCTTGAATACTAGCAGCAGAAACCACAATATTTTTATAAGGTTGCATCGAAGTAGTAGAAGATGGTACAGAAGCCGGTTGATTATTTGCACTTTGTTGTTGGTAATACATATATACTTGTTTGCATTGAGTGTGTATGCTAGACGTAACTTCTTATTTAGTTGGTTTGTGAGTTGGTTCTTCAGTTGGGTCTATTGGAAATACTTCTATACAATCATAAATCATTTCTATTAATGTTTTACAACTGTCTACTTTAATAGTCGGATTTAATACCGCACCAACAATATAAATAGTGGGAATAGGAAAAAAGTATTTTTAATATTTTTTCAATAGATGTCTTATAAGTTGGTTTTTGCATATATTCATTAAGTAACAAAAATATCAGAGCTATATAAAATAACATATTTAAAATAGTAGGATAATAAATACCAGAAAATTCTTTAGTAGCTTGAAAAATTTTCTCTAGAAATTCATTAAATTCTAAAAAAAATTATCAATCATTATCTACAAGCATATCCCTTGGATTTTTATTATGGACGTTAAATAATAAAGTTATATGTTGTCTAAAATCGTAAGCAACAAGTAGTTGCTCATATAGAGAATTCCACCTAGTCGAAACTTCTTATGGATTTTTCTATAAGGTAATCCACAATAATGACAAGTTTTTTTATACTTTTTGCGTCTTTGTATTTTATTACCTTTAAAAATAAAATTTATAACAAATTATAGTTTATCAAGAATGCTTTCAAAAAGCTTTAGGCCATCTTTTACAACTAAGTTATAAATATGACACGCATATCTTATATGAAAATGATTAGAAAAACATGGAGTTAATCCAACTTTTAAAAGTCTTATAGCATAATCATTAGAAGTAGCATTATCTAATGTAATAGTCATAATTTTATCATTTATTCCATAATAATCACAAATTTCATTAATATTTTGTGCAATAAAACTTCCAGTGTGCCTATCATCAATATATCTATATGCTAAAATACGTTTTTGCATAGACCAATTTTGATCTATCCAATGACATGTTACTGCTAAATAATCATTACTGTTAGTACTACGGCCTATGTCAGAAGTGATAACCACTTTGCCATTAAAATGATACAATGTATAACGTAAATATTGTTGATATTCACTTGCAAATTTAAAAATATCCCTTCTAACAGTTGATCTAGGAAAACCATTAAAAGCATGATTATATGTTTCTCGAATGTAATGAATAAAATAAGGAGAGGCAGGAAATGAAAAAGGCAAACCCTCTCAGATGGCATTGGCAGACCCAATTTTTTAGCCTGGTGTTGATTCCACCTATTTGTGTGCTCGCCTTGTACACGTCTCAATAAACCTCCCGTCCACTTTGACCTTTTTCGATTTTAAATTTGTAAACATATTTACAAATTTTACATCTAGCTAGTTGATTCTCTTGGTCCCTATAAAAAAAATCCCATGCAGCTAATTTTAATTTTCATTATGTGGGGCCTCGACTCATACTAGGGGGAATATGAGTTATTCTAGTTTCAGTTTGAGAATCAGTCTGAGCCCGAGGTTGAGGTGCACTAGTGGGTGTGTCATCTAGATTATCGTCTAAATTAAAGTTTGGTTCATCTACCTCATCATCTAATGGTATATTATTAAAAAAAACAGTTTCATCTATATGAGTGAAATCAATGAAATCATCGAGGACTAGGAATAGCATTACTAGAAGAAGTACCTTTGTCCTTGTTACCCCTACTAGAAGAAGCACCATTACACTTAGCCTTACCCTTAAACATACTTCTTAATCCTTCAATTTCAATTATGCAAATAAATAATTAAATAATGAAATTAAAGTGCGATAATTAAAATAAAGTAACAATAATAATTTGAACAAGAAATGAAGGTACCCAACGCCGACGTGTAATCGAGGTTGAAAATCGAAACTTTGCTCGATGGATGATCGTCAAGCTAGTTGCCAACTTCACTCCCAATTTTTTAATTTTGATATAAATGAGCACAAAAATATAATATTTAATAGACAATGTCGAATTGTAGAGAGATAAATTGAGAGATTAGAGAGATTGCAGGAAGATTTGTGTGAAAAATGAGGTATTTATAGTTGAGAAACAAGGTTAAAATGTAAATATATTAACTTAGGGATTAAAAATAAATATTAAGGGGGTATGAGGGTTTATGGGGTGGGGGGCCTAAAATGGTCATTATAGTCGTTGCACAACGACCAAAATCAAAATTTGGTCGTTGTTGCAACGATTATTTTTGCAAAGAGGGAGGGGGCTGGTGTGACGGGGTCAGGATAGGGTGGGTCGGGATCGGGATGGGCGGGACCATCCCAAGCCCCGTCCCGAGTTCGAACCCTGACACTGACAATTTTTTTTATGGGGGATCGGGGCGGGGCGGGTAGCGGGACAGGTTAGGATCAAGTCGACCCGGCCCACTGGACAACCCTACTTTCAACTGCTAAAATCTATCTTTTCATTATATTTTTCGCTCAAAAGTACTCAGTGGCTATTTCTCACTGAATGTCGATGAGAAAAATTTAAATAGTAGTGTTTTCACATGAAAAAATTTAAAAAATTTCCAACATTTCAATGGAAACTTGTTTCCCACCGTGAATTATTCCAGTGAACTGGTTCGAAGAAAATAAGGTGGGAAAATCATATTTTATAACATAATTTTTCGCTGAATTTCAGTAGAAAAAACCTAGTGTTTCACTTAGTGTTGGAACTATCCATGAATCAACAATTATAATAGTACTATCATTTAGGACATGATTGATGAATAAAATCATTCACTTTTTAATCCGCTATTTCAATTTCGAGACTCAAACATAAAAAAAATCTTGATAGAAATCATTTTTCTCTTTAATGTATTGTACTGAGAGAAAATTAAAATTAGTAGGGGCCCACAGATGTGAAAATCGAGTGGAAAATAAAATATAATAATAATAATAAACAAAACAGATTTATATAACCTAGAAATAACCTATTTTAAACGAAGATATATATATATTTTTTGAGATAGTAGTCTCGGTCCCTCAGCACTACTACCAGTAAATTGCGGGATGTGCCTGAATGATCAGAGCTTGAGAACATAATAACTGATATCACCTATAAGGTCCTACCCCAGAAGAGAGCAAATTACTCCCACCAAGATTCGAACACACTCGAGCTGAATTTTAAGTTAAGATATTATTCTTTCTTCCGTATATAGAAGTCGGCTGACAGTCTGTAGAGGTGTAAAATTTGAATATCAGCCAACTTTAGACTCTGAACAACCTTGAATAAGTATTTCCAAATTAGACAAAAATGATTACGTGGCTGTAATTATTTTATAGTTCGTTAACGTAATCAACTAGTCACTTGTATAGAAAGATTAAATAAATTCATGAGATCAAAGGTTCACAATCAATTATTATATAGAGAATATTCACTATGTTTATCTTTTAAATATATCATGTGTTAATTTAATATACGGAGTAGTACTTTATCGTTAATTAATTTAAAGTCTATGTCATGGTCATCACTATGTTGCTGCGGAAGTGACCGATTTGCCCTTAATACTTAAAGTTTATTCCATTAGTTATCCTTGTAAAAAAAGTACAAACCGGTAAATATTGTCAACTTTGGGGACCTTTAAATACCCTCAAAAGCTGACCATGTCAGCTGTACGTGTATGGCTCTGAAATCTCTTTTTGCAACTTTATACAATAGAAATACTGTTGCATTTCCGTATATTTATCAAATGATGGAGCCTCTTTTCAATGCCTGAAATTCCTATGTGGCAGCTTCACCCTTTTTGGCACATGTGCTCTTCAATTGTTTCCCCAAAAAATATGAACTACTTCAAATTTAAAATTTCTGAAGTAATATCACTTTTAAAGCCTACTTTAAATATGACTAGGGAAAAACAATATTAAAGACAATGGCTCTTTGTTTATTGATTTTTCACGGTAAGTTGGGCTCAATTTTACTCTATTATCCAATAACAGGTTCAACCATTTACGTCAATAATACCATGTTCTAACCAAAAATATAAATAAAAAATTTAAGCACCATGCCAATAACAAATACTATCATTAACTTCATCATAATATGCTTTGGTAAAAAAACCTGCCCCTTTAGACATAGAAGGTATTATTATTAATGTATGTGGAATAGAATGTAAGGTGTTTATTATGTATTACGTTTAATATATTAGCATGTAACTATCTTTAAAAAATTATATAAATTAACAAATTTTCAAAGAAGAAACAAGTAAAGTTTATAACTTTTGCCAAAATCGAATGTAAGGAAGGTAATTGTATTACTTAATCCTAAGTTAATGACAAGATATATATATATACTACTTTTCTAACGAGAAAATATCTACTTTAAATCTCAAGGTTGAGGGATATATTTGCACATTTGCATTTATTTGAATCTTAAGTGGTTACTTAACACTAATTTATACTGAGTTAATCATAAGAAACAATTCCCAACTTTTCCTGATAACTTTCAATGTTTTATATTAATTTTGAATTTGATTATTTGTATACCCTTTTCACACGAATTAACACAACATGATCATGAAGTATTATTTTCGGATCATAATGGGGACCAACATATTTTCTTTTCTTGTAATCTTATTCATCTCTTTCCTTCAAATCACGTGTCTTTCCCGGTTTGTCAAATTATCCATGGAGTTTCTCTCTTCTTCTACCATGTAAAGACTCTAACCCTCCTTCCCTCTTTCTCTATCTTTTGGGTTCTATTGTTTCCATGGTCTCTAGCCTCTAGGTAAAGTGGATTTCGTTATTTTTAATTTCAAGCAATAAGGACGGTGAGAACTTAGTTGATTTAGTATATCTACATGTTTGTTATTCGTAACAAAATTTCCTAGTCTAATATTACTTTGTTTCAGCGAATTTGTACATTTTCATACACATAAATCTAGGCTGTTCCACTTCCAATCGTGCAATAAATGTGGTGAAAAACTGAAAATTATGATGGATGAATTAACATATCCAACTTGAAAGGAATTTTAATGCCCAGCAAAAATTGCTATGCGTAAACGTGCTCTACGGAGAGTATTCTTATAGCATTCGGCATTGAAGAAGTAATTTAATGAGTTTGAAGATGATGGTGAGACAGAATCATGAAAAACTAAAATTTAGGTAACTAACTTGTTAAGAAAATAATTTTGGTTACCTCTACTAAAAAATAATTTTATATATAGAAAAGGTAAAAATATGTAGTTCACAAAACTTAAACTCTACCTGATTCTAAGTAAACTTTACTAGATAAAGGAGTCTGCCATATGTCTCATCTTATATCACTTTGCCTTTCTTTCTTCATTATTATACTTATGGGTTGTTTGATAGATAGCCAAGTTAGTCATGTATTATATCATACATAATTAATATTAAGTTCGGTAGCCGGTCAGGAGGTAAGTTATTTATGTAAAATTAATATAGTGTTTGATTTGCAATGTAAAATTCGCATAACTAATACATGTATAAATTATGAGGAGATTTATGTATTATTTTATACAAGATAGAAGATAAAATAACTAATGCATGAATAACTAACACATGAACAACAAAATCCTGCATAACTAATTTCTTCATAAAATAATACATTAATTTTCTCGTAATTGATCCATGCATTAATAATACATGCACAACTCTAATCAATTATAAAAAATTAGAGGTGGTTATTTGGATTGTAAAATGTATTTTTAACATACGAATCAGCATAAATATATACCATGTTCACTCGAAAAGTCGGTTTGCTTACTTTTCCTGGAAATTCCTAAATTACATGTGTCTTTGTCTGCTTGTTTGTGACTTGCAGGGATGGGTGTCACAGTTCTCAAGGCGATCGGGTACGTTTCAAACCCATTTTAGTAGGTTTGAGAAATTTCAAGTTAAGAGAATAGAAGAGTTTGAACCATAGTTGATTTTTGGATAAACACGCTCCGTTCATAGTTTCGTCAGTTCCATTAGTTACGGAACACCATTTATGACTTAGTCGAGCCTTTGGTTCGGGTACCGAGGTAGCCCAGTGTGTTTTGGGGGTTGAGTTGAGAAATTGGGAAATTAGAACTTAAGAGTTGACATTAGTCAAATCCGAACATTAGAGACCTTTTCCAGGAAATCTGAGTGCACGAGCAGGTCTGGAATGTATTTTCTGATAGGATTACATGTTTGGTTTGTATCTGGGAGGTCCCGGGAGTGTTTCAGGTTGTTGACAAAGGTTTTGATATTCTTGGACTGTTGCTGGTTATTGGTTTCCGCGCCTGTGACCATGCGTCCGCCTCTGCGGAGGCCAGGTTCGCTAAAGAAAAACTGGACTTAGCAATGATAGTCGTCTTTTGCGGATGGATTCCTCGTCGGGGCGCGTGCACCTCAGCGAAGCTTGCTTCTGCCCCAGCGAGATGCGGGTTTTTAAGTGGATTCGCCCCAGCGGATAGGGATTCCGCCGAGGCATGTTCTCTCCAGCAGAATCGACCCCGCCGGAGCGGAAGTACTATTCAGAATATAAGAGTTATGACCTAGAATTATTTCTTATTCCCTAAATATTCTCCTTAGGATTGGAGCTCAACCAGTAGGGAATTCTTGAGGATTTCAAGAGAAAGTTCATTATTAGAGGTATAATCTCTCCTTTCCCCCTTTAATTATTGTGTACTAGCTAAGTTTCCATCCTAAGTATGTTTCTTATATGAGGGAAATGGTAGAAATGCCTTATTGAGACTAATAGAGTTGTCTTTCAGGATTGGGGATTGGATTTTGGTTTGTTGTTGTCAATATTGTAAACTAGTGATGCATTAGAATAGTAGGTGGTGGTTACTTGACCAATTTCCTGATTAAAACCTTTTTGAAAATTGGGAGAAATTCTAGGGTTAGAAATTGGAGATTTTGCCCATTTCATAAAAGTAAGGATCCAATTGGACTTTGTTGTTAAATTAACTTGAGATTAGGGGAATGACTACCTGTAATAAAGCACAGGCTAATACGAGCCGACCAGAAGAAGCAAGTTAGTTGGGGGCGAGTTCAAAATCCAATTGTTCCATTTTCCTTCTATCTAGCTTGTATTAGAACTATTTAAGTAGAAAAGTTCATATGCTGATAATGTGGGCCCAGGTTCTTTTTAAATTTAGCGTGAGGATTATGAGTACCATTATACCGTAATCTCATATAATTGATATGATCGATCAGAGTCGGCTCGTGAGAAGGCTCGGCAAAAGGGTAAAGTTATTGCGTGAGTTTTTCGGCTTTGATTCAGGCAAGTTGAGACTTTCTAGACTCTAAAGTAGCGTTTATGCGTTGGTATGCTATGTTGTTATTATGTTGTTTGCATGGTGTACACATATCCATATCATCCATACATATTATAATTGGCATTGAATTGTTGCAATATTGCTAAAAGAAGCTTGGGAAGCTATTGGATATGGTACATAATATGAGAGTGATGATTGATGATGACATTTTATCCATAGAGCTGGTATCCGATGTGATCAGATAGGTATACTGACCTCATGATTTCCCTAAGGGTCACGTGATAGCTATTGCAGCAACGTGTGTATACCAGGTACATATGATCATTACATATATCTATATCATCTGCATTGCATTCATTCATATTCTGATATGTATTTGGTGCTATGTGTGCTTGGTGCTGATCTTTGATATACTTAAACTCTTTTGGTTTGATAGAAGAAATACTGTTAGTTTACTCTTATATCGCAATGATACTTGAGTATAGTATCTTCATGGGTCTAGACGCCCTATATAGAATTAGGCTGAACCTTGTTATAAACTTGAGAATGTGAGAGTACTTATAAAATATCGAATTGTCGACTTATTGATAGGTTGGTTAACTAATTACTTATTATGTTTAATAACTAACTAGCAGAGAGGTATCAAAAAGTACCAACCCTCGCCACTGTTATAGCTAGGGTTGGTCGATGTTGCTGCAGAGTACATGTATAACCCGAACTCACTCTACACTTGCTACACTCTATGTGCAGGTACTGAGCAGCTGACAGTGCATAGTTCATTGGGGATCTTTTGGAGAGTCAAGGGTGAGCCACTGATGCATTCTCGACACTAGAACTCTTTTTATCTATCTTTATGATTCCTGTCTTTGTCATACCCAGACAAATTATGTATTTTATATTCAGACTTATATTTATATATTTAGGGCTTGTACTCATGACTACCGGATCTATATAGGATTTTTCTTTTTCAGACTATATATTTATTAATAAGACTTGTTAGACTTCTCTTTATTTCTGCATTTAGTTCCACATTATCATATGTTGTATATTGGGTTCGCCTACGGGTTATGGTAGGTGCCCTCACGGCACAATGAGAATTTGGATTGTGATAAATTGGTATCAAAACACTAGGTTAATAGTCTCATGAGTACACACACGATCTCTAGTAGAGTCTTGCGGATCGGTACGAAGAGCTGCATACCTATCCTCGAGAGGCTATAAGACATTTAGAAAATTTTAATTCTTTCATTCTTTCGTGTGATTCAATTATGATTGAATTCTAAATCTCTTCATTTCACTCTTTCTCATATATGGTGAGGACTAGATCAGCTGCAGGAGGAGATTAAGACCCTACACCGGCACCAACACCCATTGTTAGAGGTGGTGCGTGGGGCAGGGGGTGAGGTAGAGGCAGACCTCGAGTTACTGCTCGACGTCGAGCACTTATAGTTTCTCAGGCTCATGACTGAGTAGATTCTCCGGAGCCTGAGGCTATTCTGGAGGATGATGAGGTTTAGATTGATGAGGATGAGTATGTTTAGGCTAACGGGATAGGGACAAGACCAAATCAGGCATCCTCTAGTTTCATTGCCACACCGGTGCTTCAGGATACCTTGGTTCGTAGGATGAGCTTTCTGGAGTCTATAGCTCATGGTATTCAGCTGGTTACTTCTAATGGATCTCATACTAGGGTCGGAGGACATACCCCTTACCATGCTGTTATGTCCGTATTTCAAACACCAGGGGTTCATCTAGCACCTGTTAGGGTTTATCACTTCTTAGGTGTGACTATACCTGGTCTTGCTACACCTCTAACTGCACATCCGGCTATGTCTATCGAGGAGTAAAAGATGTTCGAGAGGTTCAGGAAGTTGGATCTTCCCAGATATGATAGGGATCCCGAGGATGATGTGTATGAGTACTTGATTAGCTGTCATGAGAGGTTGCATAACCTCGAGTTAGTAAAATCATGTGGTGTTGATTATACTGTGGTTGGACTTGTCAAGAAGTGGTGGAGGTCTTATCTTGAGTCCAGACCAATAGGGTCCCGTCCTATGACTTGGATTTTATTTACCTAGATTTTCTTGGAGAAGTTCATACCTCACAGTGTCAGAGAGAAGAGACGTGCTCAGTTTAAGGGGTTACGCTAGGGGCGTATGTCTGTGACAGAGTAAGAGGTGTGTTTCCATGCATTGTCTCTCCATGCTTTGACGATTTTGCCTAATGAGGTTGAAAGGGTAAAGAGGTTCACCAATGGGTTGATATGTCTTCTTCGTTTGGTTCCGGCATAGAAGTTTCCACAAGTTCCTCCTTCCAATAGATTTTTGATGCAGTGAGAGAGGCTGAGTTTATTAGGCGTGAGGATTATGAGGAGAGAGTGGTCAAGAGGCCTCATTTTAGCACTCATGTGGTTGCCTCGTCTAGAGGTAGGGGTCATCATGGTGGAGGTCATCACCATTTGAGTGACAAGCCCATCGTTGCTGTTATGTCTACATATGAGAGAGGCTAGTCCTCACGTACTTCTCATGGTTTAGCGCAATTGACCCCGAGTTCTTATCGACCATCTGGCTGTGGTGTCATTCTGGTGCGAGTTCTTCTTCTCAACAATCGGCAGCTCCTAAAAGGTGTTTTGATTGTGGTGCTCTTGAAAATTTCAAGAGGGATTATCCCAGGCTTAAGCGTGGTGGTCAATCTCAGGGTTTTAGATCAAGTAGCAGCGCAACCGGCTAGAGGCGAGTCCCAGGGTACTAGTGTGGTTCTTAGGGCATCAGGAGTGGCCCTCAGATAGGTCAAGGTGGTGTTCAGTCTGGACGAAGTGGTGGACGTTGGGGGTGCCTAAGCTTCAGCTGATCGTGGTCATTTCTATGCGTTTCTAGGCAGACCCGAGGCAGAGGCCTCTGATGCTGTGATCACATGTACTCTTTCAGTTTTCCATTGACTTGCTACATTTTTGTTTGATTCAGGGTCTACCTATTCTTATTAGTCTACCTACTTTTCTTTGAGTTTGGATCTGATGTATGAGTCTGTAGCCATGCCTATTCATGTTTCTACACTTGTTGGGGATTATGTATTGGTAGATCGGGTATACTTTGATTATGTAGTTACCTTGATGGAGTATGATACAAAAGTAGACTTAAAAGTTTTGAGTATGGTAGATTTTGATACTATTTTGGGTATGGATTGGTTAGCTCCGTATCATGCTATCTTGAATTGTTATGCCAACACCGTTATCTTAGCCCTGTCGGGTATTCCTCAATTATTTTGGAAGGGTACTCTTAGCTAGTGTCCGAAGAAAATGATTTCATTCCTTAAAGCTCAAAAGATGGTAGATAAGGGTTGTCTTTCTTATTTGGAGTATGTTCATGATATGCGTGTAGAAACTCCTCTATTAGAGTCAATTATAAAAGTTCGGGAGTATCCAGAGGTATTTCCCACTGACCTTTTCGGTGTTCCGCTAGAGCGTGATATTGATTCTGTATTGACTTAGAGCCGGGCACTCAGTCTATTTCAGTTACGCCATATCGGATGGCGTCGGCAGAGTTGAGAGAGTTGAGGGAGCAATTGCAAGATCTTTTGCGTAAGGGTTTTATTTGACCCATTGTGTTGCCTTGGGGTGCTCATGTGTTGTTCGTGAAGGAGAAGGATGAGTCTATATGCATGTGTATCAACTATCAGCAGCTGAATAGGGTGACTATCAAGAACAAGGACCCAATACCTCGCATTGATGACTTATCTGATTAGTTATAGGGTGCTTCGGTCTTTTTCAAGATTAACTTGAGGTCCGGTTACCATCAGTTAAGGATTAAGGCCGAGGATGTTCCTAAGACGACCTTTTGGACTCGATTGGGTATTATGAGTTTTTGGTGATGTCTTTTGGGTTGACGAATGCACCTGCAGCCTTTATGGAGTTGATGACTAGGGTGTTCCAAACTTACTTGGATTCATTTATGGTGGTATTCATTGATGATATCTTGATCTATTCTCGGAGCGAGTGGGAGCACGAGCAGCATTTGAGGATCATGTTTGGTATCTGAAGGAAAACCAACTCTATACAAAATTTTCAAAGTGTGCATTCTGGCTTAGTTCGGTAGCCTTCTTGGGGCATGTGGTAACCAAATATGGTATTATGGTAAATCCCAAGAAGATTAAGGCAGTCAGGGATTAGGTTCGAGCTGCTTCATTCACTGATGTTCGAAGTTTTATAGGCCTTGCAGGGTATTATAGGCGATTCATGGAGGTATTTTCATCTATTACAGCTTCATTGACTAGATTGACCCAAAAGGATGTAGCTTTTCAGTGGTCTGAGAAGTGTGAGACGAGCTTCCAAAAGCACAAGGCCTTATTGGCTATCGCTCCAATTTTAACCTTGGCGGTTGAGAGAGAGCGATTTACCTTGTATTGTGATACTTCTGAAGTAGGTCTTGGGTATGTGTTGATGTCGAAGGGGAAAGTGATAGCATATGGTTCGAGGCAATTGAAGGTTCATGAAAAGAATTATCCCACCCATGACTTAGAGTTAGCGGCGATCATGTTTGCATTGAAAATTTAGAGGCACTATCTCTATGGTGTGCATTGTGAGGTGCATACCGACCATCGTAGTCTTCAGTACTTGTTCAACTAGAAAGATCTTAATTTGAGGCAGCATTGGTGGTTGGAGATTCTGAAGGACCATGACATGACTATCTTATCACCCGGGAAAAATGAATGTCGTAGGGGATGCCTTGAGTAGCAATGCGGTGAGCATAGAGTAGTTTGGCTATGTTGCATGTGAAAGAGCGTCTTATGGCTATGGATGTTCAGTCTTTGGTAATCGGTTTGTTAGGCTTAATATTTCGGAGCCTGGTATGGTGTTAGCTTGTGTGGAGGCGCGGTCTTCCCTATTGGAGCAGATAAGATCCCAGCAGTTTGATGATGCGCAGTTGTGTAGAATCTATGACAAGGTGTTGCATGGAGAGGCAAAAGAGGTTGTGATTAATAGTGATGGTGTTTTGAGGATCAAGGGTCGAATTTGTGTTCTTAAGGTGAGTGACTTGACTAGATTGATCTTGGAGGAGGCCCACAGTTTGATGTACTCCATTCACCTAGGGGCTACGAAGATGTACCGTGACTTGAGACACTATTATTGGTGGTGCTGGATGAAGAGGGACATAGTAGAGTTTGTGTCCCGGTGTTTGAATTGTCAGCAGGTGAAATATGACCACCAGAGGCTTGGTGGTGTGCTTCAGAGGATGCTCATTCCCGAGTCGAAGTGGGAGCGGATTGCTATGAATTTTGTGGTAGGATTGACCTGTACTTTAGGCAAGTTTGATGCTAGATGGGTCATTGTGGACAGGCTGACCAAATCTGCCTATTTTATTTCAGTTCAGACGACTTCTAATTCAGAGAAGTTGGCTAATATCTACATGCGAGAGATAGTCCGATTGTATGGGGTGCCCATTTCTATCATTTTTTACCGGGTTACATAGTTCACTTCTCACTTTTGGCGGTCTATGCAGAAAGAGTTGGGGACTACATTTGAGCTTAGTACAACCTTTCACCTTCAGATCGATGGCCTGTTTGAGCAGAATAATCGGGTTCTCGAGAACATGTTGTGATCTTGTGAGATTGACTTTGGTGGCTATTGGGTCAGTTTCTACCCTTGGCGGGGTTCGCTTACAACAACAGTTATCATTTGAGTATTGAGATAACACTATTTGAGGCCTTGTATGGTAGTAGGTGTCGCTCACCGGTCAAGTTGTTTAATGCTTTTGAGGTTCGACCTTGGGGTACCGATCTTTTGAGGGATTCATTGGATAAGGTTAAGTTGATCCAGGACTGACTTCTTACAGCCCAGAGTAGACAAAACAGTTATGCAGATCGGAGAGTTTGCCCTTTAGAGTTTATGGTTGGAGAGCGAGTTTGCTAAAGGTTTCACCCATGAAAGGTGTGATGAGGTTTGGGAAGAAAGAGAAGTTTAGTCTGAGGTTTATTGGTCCTTTTGAGATCATGGACAAAGTTGGTGAGGTGGCCTATGAGATTCATATGAGAAAACATAAGTAAACGGGCCTCTACTTGAGTCTCCAAGGATAAAGGTACATGAACAACCACGCAGTTTCAGCAGTTCTTCCACTTCCAGGACAAATTCGCCTGTTTGTGCCTCATAATAACCACTTGGCTTTACCTCCTGGATTATCTAGTGTGCACCCTGTGTTTCATGTGTTGATGTTGAAGAAGTATATGGCTAATGATTATTATGTGATTAGATGAGACTCGGTGACCCTGAACCAAAACCTAGCTTAAGAGGAGGACCCTGTAGCTATTTTGGACAGGCAGGTTCAGAAGTTAAGGTCCAAGAAGATAGCTTTCATGAAAGTTTACTAGTGGAATCGTCTAATGGAGGAAGCTACATGGGAGACCGAGTCCAATATGTGGTCTAACTAACCCGAGCTATTTGAGTGTCCAAGTATTTCTTTTTCTTTACCGTCCTAGGCAGAATATTATTTTTAGTTGTATATGATGTAACGACTCGAAAAGTTGTTTTACTTACTTTTCCTGAAAACCACTAAATTACCCTTCTCGAGTCTTTGTCTGCTTGTTTGTGACTTGTAGGGATGGGTGGCACCATTCCCGAGGCAATCTGGTAGGTTTTAGACCCATTTTAGTAGGTTTGAGAAAACAAAAGTTAAGAGAATAGAAGAGTTTGACCCATAGTTGACATTTAGGTAAACTCGCTCCATTCATAGTTTCATCGATTTCATTAGCTCCAGAACGCCGTTTATGACTTAGTCGAGCCTTTCGTTCGAGTCCCGAGGCATCCCGGTGTGTTTTGGGGTTTAGTTGAGAAATTATGGAATTAGAACTTAAGAGTTGACTTTAGTCAATCCCGAACCTTAGAGACCTTTTCCGGGAATTCTGAGTGCTCGAGCAGGTCCGAAATATATTTTCTGATAGGATTACATGTTTGGTTTGGGTCCAGGAGATTCCGAGAGTGTTTCGGGTAATTGACAGAGGTTTTGGTATGTTTGGACTAGTACTGGTTACTGGTGTCCGCCCCAGCGACCATCTGTCCCTCATGGGTCACGTGACAGCTACTGCAGCAACATGTGTATACCATGTACATATGTCCATTGTATACATACATATCATCCCTATTGTATTCATTAATATTTTGATATGTATTTGGTGTTATGTGTGCTCGGTGCGATCTTTGATATACTTAAACTCTTTTGTTTGATGGAAGAAATACTGTTAGTTTACACTTATATCACTATGAGACTTGAGTGGAGTATCTTGATGGGTCTAGACGCCCTGAATGGGGTTAGATTGAACCTTGTTATAAACTTGAGAATATGAGAGTACTTGTAAAATATCGAACTGTCGACTTACTGATAGGTTGGTTAACTGATTACTTATTATGTTTAACTAACTAATTAGTAAAGAGGTACCAGAAAGTACCAACCCTCACCACTATTACAGCTAGGGTCGATCGACGATGCTGCTAAGTACACATATTTTCCGTAATCACTCTACGCTTGCGGCACTCTATGTGTAGGTACTGAGCCGGAGGATGGAGCAGCTGACACAGCATAGTTTACACTTATATCACTATGAGACTTGAGTGGAGTATCTTGATGGGTCTAGACGCCCTGAATGGGGTTAGATTGAACCTTGTTATAAACCTGAGAATATGAGAGTACTTGTAAAATATCGAACTGTCGACTTACTGATAGGTTGGTTAACTGATTACTTATTATGTTTAACTAACTAATTAGTAGAGAGGTACCAGAAAGTACTAACCCTCACCACTATTACAGCTAGGGTCGATCGACGATGCTGCTAAGTACACATATTTTCCGTAATCACTCTACGCTTGCGGCACTCTATGTGTAGGTATTGAGCCGGAGGATGGAGCAGCTGACAGAGCATAGTTTACACTTATATCATTATGAGACTTGAGTGGAGTATCTTGATAGGTCTAGACGCCCTGAATGGGGTTAGATTGAACCTTGTTATAAACTTGAGAATATGAGAGTACTTGTAAAATATCGAACTGTCGACTTACTGATAGGTTGGTTAACTGATTACTCATTATGTTTAACTAACTAATTAGTAGAGAGGTACTAGCAAGTACCAACCCTCGCCACCTTACAGCTAGGGTCGATCGACGATCCTGCTAAGTACACATATTTTTCGTACTCACTCTACGCTTGCGACACTCTATGTGTAGGTACTGAGCCGAATGATGGAGCAGCTGACAGAGCATAGTTCGTTGGCGATCTTTTGGAGAGTCCAGGGTGAGCCGTTGATGCATTCCCGGCACTGAAACTCTTTTTATCTATCTTTATAGTTCCTGTCTTAGTTGTACCCATATATATTATGTATTTTCTATTCTGACTTGTATTCATATATTTAGAGCTTGTACTCATGACTACCAGATCCATTTGAGATTTTTCTTTTTCAGACTATGTATTTATTATTAAGACTTGTTAGACTTTTCTTTATTTCCGTATTTAATTCCGTATTATCGTATGTTGTATATTGGGTTCGCCTACAGGTTAGGTAGGTGTCCTCACGGCACAATGTGAATTTGGATCGTGACATATATATATATATATATATATATATATATATATATATATATATATATATATATATATATAAGTTATACGAGAATCTATATATTATTTTCTGAGTAATAAAATATGGAAGAATGACACATACTTTATAAATGAATTAGATTTTACAATTACCAAACTAACCCAAATAATAGTAAGATAATTTTATTTTGTTTAAAAAGATAATTTCACTTATGACTGGAAAAAATTTCTCCATTCAATATTATTTGTCTTTTATTCTTTAATTTCAGAAATTTATTAATAATTCCTAAATATGTGAGTATTTATCTAAATTATCATGTATATTTCCTTAAGTGTCTTATTTAATTAATACTTCGTTAATTGAATTCCATCCCCCCTCCCCCCCCAAAAAATAAAATAAAATGTCACATATATAGAAACAAATTAAATCTATCAAAAGGACTTAGCGTGTTTGGCCAAACGTTTGAGAGGTCAAAAGTGTTTATTTTTTTTCAAAATATTATTCTTTTTTTTTTTATAAAAAAAGAGATGTTTGGCCAAGCTTTTAGAAGAAAATAAGTACTTTTAGGGAGTAGCAAAGTTATTTTTCAGAAGTTAAAAAAATAATTTTCTCCCGAAAAACACATTTTAAAAGAACGTTTGAGCGAAGATGGAGGTTTGGAGACAAACTCTAGAGTTTAAAGGTTTAACGTTGAGCATGACTAAGACATAATACCTAGAATGCAAGTTCAGTTACATGACCCATGAAGCGAACGAGGATGTGAGGCTTGATATACAAGTCATCCATAAGAAAGGAAGTTTCAAGTACCTAAGGTCAGTATCCAAGGTAATGGGAGATTGACGATGATGTCACACACCTTATTGGAGCGGAATAGATGAAGTGGAGGCTTGCATTCGGTGTTTTTGTCTTATCAGAGTATGTCGTTTAAGACTTCAAGATACATTCTAAAGAGTGGTGGTTAGAATTTGGGGCCATGCCACGCCGCACACATGTAGAATAATGACCTTCCATATTGTGTTTAGTTTATATGAGGATTTTCATGACTTTGTCATTACCTTACTTTTTGAGTGAATTGGGATCAATTGGTAAAGTAATGAAGTGGAATGGAAGCTAAGGAGATTTGTTAATTTCTCTCGTTGAATCATCAAAAACAGATAACAATGAGTTGTTGGAAAGCAAAGACTTTGAAAGCGATAATGAACAATCCAAACTATTTCTTGACAGATGGTTGATGCATACATCATTTTCTCCCACTACCCTAAATATATTTCCATGTGGTCATCTCACAAGATTACTTATAACACACATTATTTTGTGGGGTTTGCAGAGTGCACTATAAAAAACCACACATTACAACTAAGGAGACTACTCAAATTCTTAGGTTAACATCTAGGGCAACATGATTATTATGCTTTTACTTTTTCAAGATTTAGAACCTTAAATTCCTATTCATCCCACAATTAACTCAAGTACCCAACATGTACAATTTAGTGGATACACTTTTTCCTCATTGGATGGACCAAGAGGTGAGAGGTTGATATAAATAATATAAGTCTAGTGGGAATCCATTACACTCATAGAACAGTTAAACCTTTTTCTATTTGGAAGCATTCCTAACTTTTTCTATATTGAAATATTGATAGGACATAAAGATATATGCCAACTGATCTATGTGGGATACAACAATTGCAGGGAATGGGAAGTAAGTAAATATTACAATTACTAGAAAGGATAAACTAAAGATTACAATAAAAACTGAAAATCAAGAATGAAACAAACTCCTTGTGTGATTTGCTGAGTCGAGTGATGACACTCTGTCTTTAAGACAAGACTGCCCCGTATATCTCCTTTTACGTTGTCGGGCAATAGTCTCCCAAGATACAACAACAACTTAACAATTGAGCAAAGGAAACTCAAGTGTTACTCTTGAAGAACTTTGAGTATAGTAAACTTGCTAGAGAGGAAGAAGACGAATTCATAAATTCTGTAGTATTTTTCTAAGTGTTGTTCACAATTGAGCCAAAGGCCTCAATTTATAGTGTAATGAGATGACCCTTCAACTAGCCAACTAATGACCTTCAATAGCCATGTAATGGCACTTGATGGAGGGGTTACATTAAGCCAAATAATGGCTGAATTCATGTGCCAAGTAATGGAGATTCAATGCTCCAAAACCAGCCTAAAGGTCAGAACTTTCCAACTTCCCATCGTAGCATTCTGCCTCCGAAGTGCTGCGACTCTAGTGGCTGAAGACCCAATTAGTGCTGCGGTGCCTCGGCTCCGCCGCGGCTCCGCGGCTACTTCCGACTCATTTCATCTTACACTTCGTACACTTATTCCTTCATTTACCAACGTTGAATACTTTGTCATTTGGCCAATAACAGTCCATCATTCTATGTCTCAAACGTATTACATACGTACCAATATCTCTTTTACTAATGAAATTTGCGATACTTGGCACAACGTGTGCACGTGTGTGGAAATGACATTTCTGATGTACGGGGCCCCAATTGTTTGAGTCATAAATAATGGGATATACTTAATTTCATATTAGTAAATTTCCAACAATCCCCTCTTGAAAGAGATTTTGGCGCACTCACATGGTGCATTTTCCAGCAATCTTTCAGCAGACCGATGTTGCATCTGGATAGGTAGCTTCTGCTTTGAACCTTCCATAGTTGAATACCATCGGACTTACTTACTGCGCGGTGAACGTGATGTCTTGAACCGTCAGTTTTTAGTGTAAGCCAAGTCTACAGTACCAACACAACAACTTCCCTTACTCTGTTCTTCGTAATATTTTGTCCGTTGTGGCTGTGGACACTTCTTGGATTCTTAAGTGCGTTCATTTGAGGCGGCTTGTCCTCGCACTTAAATAGGTGGTCTCCTACAAGGTATCCTGCTATACCCCACTTTACAAGTGTTAGGAACCATTAAAAGTTTCTCCAAGCCTAACCTCAATCGGTGAGGATCATTAAACGTTTTGGAAACTTAACATTTACCCACACTGCAGATAGCACTTAACGTCTATCGCAAGAACGAATTTGGATTGATGTTCCTTTACAGAAATCACCATCCGAAGTGCTCATGCTTCCACTGAAGCGCTCAACTGAACCTTTATAGCTTAGTTTTCCCATTGAATCTAATTCCTGGGATCTCCAGTCAGTAAGGTTGGGGTACCACCGTATTGGTCTTTATAGTTTGGGTTTTAAGCCCATTCCCCTAGACAGGCAAAACATCTGATCTTTGGGTAAGCCCTTTGTCAGTGTGTCCGCTATGTTATCCTTTGATTTTATGTAATCAATTGATATTATACCTGTGGTGATCAGCTGCCTAACGGTCTTATGTCTCCGTCAAATGTGATGAAACTTACTGTTGTACATAGAACTCCGTGCCCTTCCTAAAGCCGACTGACTGTCGCAGTGGATCATTACAGAAGGTACGGGTTTGTCCCAACAAGGAACATCTTCTAAGAAGTCGTGAAGCCACTCAGGTTCTTCTCCTGCTTTGTCTAAAACAATAAACTCTGATTCCATCGTGGATCGGGCGATGAAAGTTTACTTAGAGGATTTCCAAGACACAACTCCACAACCAATTGTAAATACATACCCACTGGTGGACTTGGTGTTCTTTATATCAGATATCCAGTTTGCATCACTGTACCCCTCTAGTACAGCTGGATATCTCGAATAATGCAACCCGTAAGTTAGCGTGTATTTTAGGTATCGTAGTACACGATTCAACGCCTTCCAATGATCATTACTCAGATTACGGGTAAACCTAGCCAACTTGTTGACTACATAAGTAATATCAGGTCGAGTGCAGTTTATTATGTCTATGAAACTCCCAATCACATGTGCATATTGTTCCTGGCATACGGGTGCACCATGATTTTTATCAAGTTTTTGATTTCTATCCATTGGTGACTTCATAAGCGAACTGTCAAACATCTCAAACTTTTTCAACACATCCTCGATGTAGTGAGACTGAGATAAGACCAGTCTATTAGACGTCTTAGAGATCTTTATCCCTAAGATGACATTTGTGATACCCATATCCTTCATGTCGAAGCATTGTTTAAACATGTTCTTAGTCTCTAGAATCAATCTAGGACTGTTCCCTGTGATCAACATGTCATCTACGTATAGGCATATCATGACGAACAAGTCAGAGTTACCTTTCATGTAGACACATTTGTCATACTCATTAATGGCGAAACCCTTCTATAGTAGAGTACTATCAATTTTTTTGTGCTGTTGCTTCGGGGCTTATTTCAGCCTGTACAGAGATTTGACAAGCTGACATACTTCTTCTCTTCGCCTGGAACCACATACCCCTCGGGTTGTTCCATATAAATTTCTTCTTCCAAATCACCATTTAGGAAGGTTGTCTTGACATCTATTTGATGTATCTCAAGGTCATGCAACGCTGCGATCGCAATGAATACTCATATGTACGTCATCCTAGACACCGGGGAGTACGTGTCAAAATAGTCAAGGCCTTCCTTCTGTTGATAGCCCTTGACTACTAACCCGGCCTTGTACTTATCTATAGACCCATCTGCTTTATACTTCTATTTGAGTATCCACTTACAACCCAATGGTTTATTTCCTGGAGGAAGATCAACCAACTCCCAAGTATGGTTATGCAGGATGGAGTCTATTTCACTCTCAATAGCTTCTTTCCAGAGTGGTGCCTCTAGAGTTGACAAAGCTTCAGCAGTTGTCCTTGGTTCGTCATCAACCATATAAGCTACAAAGTCAGGACTGAAGGATTTATCCTTCCTGGCCCTTTTACTTCGCCTTGGTTCCATCTCTGGAGTCTCCAAGTTCTGAGAATCTGGAATACTAGATTCTGGATATTCAGCCTCTTTGAAGTCCACTAGATCTGAATCATCTAAATCCGGGCAGTCAACAACTCCCGGTTCCTGAGAGCTTTGTTCATAACTTCGTTTGCGAGAGGTTATGTCTTTTTCCTTTCTAGGGAAAATATTTTCAAAGAATTGAGCATTCCTTGATTCCATGATTGTACCCCCGAGGATATCTGGAATATCTGACTTATGCACTAAGAAGCGATAAGCACTACTGTTATTTGCATATCCGATGAAAATGCAATCTATAGTCTTAGGTCCAATCTTGACCTGCTTTGGCTTGGGTACTTCGACCTTTGCCAAACAACCCCACACCTTTAAATATTTATAGGTGGGTTTCTTTCCCTTCCATGATTCATATGGAGTTTTGTCCTTAACCTTATGTGGGACTCTGTTAAGAATCGTATTAGCGGTAAGGACGACTTCTCCCCACATGATTTGGGGAAGACTGAAATTGATGAGCAAGACATTCATCATTTCCTTCAATGTGCGGTTCTTACGTTCTACCACACCGTTCGACTAAGGTGAGTATGGAGCCGTCGTTTGATGAACAATGCCTAATTGGGCACAATATTCCTCAAATGGCGCTACATATTCTCCCTCTCTATCTCTACAAATGGATTTAATTTGCATGCTTAGTTGGTTCTCAACTTCTGCTTTCTAACGTCGGAACGCTTCAAACGCTTCATCTTTACTTTTCTATAAGTAAAGGTAACAATACCTTATTTTATTATCAATGAATGTCACAAAATACTTGTTCCCCCTAGTTTGTGCAAACTTCAAATCACATATATCTGTGTGAATAAGTTCTAGAGGAGCGGTATTCCTTTCGACGTATCGAAAAGAAATCTTTGTGAGTTCTACCTCTACGCACACCTCACACTTATGTTGAGGGTTTACGTCGATAGATGGCAACAACTCCAACTTTACCAACCTTTGGATGGACTTGTAGTTAACATGTCCTAATCTATGATGCAATAAATTAGAAGACTGAATCAAGTAAGAAGAAACTTCAATATTATAGCTTGCACGTAATACAAACATGACGTTACCTTTGAAGAGGCCTTCATAGACGAAGCCCCTTCCCACAAACGTTCCATTCTTGGTGATTACAAATTTATTGGACTCAAACACTAGCCTAAAACCAACATTAATCAATAAATGACCTGAAATTAAATTTCTCCTAATCTCAGGAACATGCATCACCTTCTTCAGAGTGAGCTCCTTTCCAGAAGTCATCTTTAGGACTACCTTTCCTACCCCCAGCACGTCAGAGGAAGCGTTGTTACCCATGGACAATTCCTCAATCATGTCATCCAGAAGCCTGCCTTTGATGACGTTAACCTGTGCCTTACCCTTAGCCTTGGCCTTCTCTTGTTGCTCAGTCTTGAGCTTGCGGCAGTCCTTGATCATGTGACCACGTTTCCCACAATGGTGACAGTTTTCTTTGAACTTCTCCGCTACTTGGGTCTTGCCGTCTTTCTGGAACTTGCGCTTCTTGCTTGGGTTCCCTTTGGCCTCAGCCTGATTTGTCTTTGCCTCTGTAGGTTGTTTACCCCTAGGCAAGACCTTCTTATTATCTTCATGAATCTGGAGTTTGATAATAAGTTCTTCAAAGGTCATCTCCTTTGTCTTGAGTTTTAAGTAACTCATAAACTCATTCCACGAAAGAGGTAACCTTTCAATCAGTGATGTAACCAAAAACTACTCATTTGGTTTCATACCTTCCAAATTCAGGTGATGTAGAATCATTTGGATATCCTGGACTTGGGACATCACTGTTTTACTATCCACCATTTAAAATTTCAAAAATTTCCCAACGATGAAGTTCTTAGTACCTGCATCTTGTGCGTTGTACTTCTTTTGCAATTTTCCCACAGCTCTTTGGCAGTGCCTACGGTGCAATACACCGTGTAGAGAGGGTCTGACAAGCAGTTCAAAATATAGTTCTTACACATGAAATTACTATGACTCAATGCATAAAAAAAAATCTTCATGCCATTAATGACATGGATACCGTGGTCCCCTTCAACCGTTTCAGTAGGCGAATGGTCCATTTAATCTCCAGCTTGTGGAGGATCTTCTGTTAGGAAACGAGCCATTTCCATAACAGTCAGATAGAATAACATCTTCTATTGCCATCTCTTGAAGTTGGAACCCATGAACTTTTCTGGGCGTTCATGGTGGAATCCAGCGGGTGGAGGAACGACAACGTTCCCTTGAGCAACAGAAAAGGCATTTGATGAGCCTTGAGCAACTGGAAAGGCATTTGGTGTGCCTTGAGCAATGAGGAAGACAGAGGTGTTTCCTTGAGTAGCAGCAACAACAGAATCAGAAGCGAGTTGTTCTCTTCCAGTCATCTTTCTAAGCACTTACAGCAAATCTTGTCTTAAATTTGTGGGATACAACAATTGCAGGGAACGGGAAGTAAGTAAATATTACAATTGCTAGAAAGGATAAACTAAAGATTACAACAAAAACTGGAAATCAAGAATGAAACAAACTCCTTGTATGATTTTCTGAGTCTAGTGGTGGCACTCTGTCTTTAAGACAAGATTTCCCCGTATATCTCCTTTTATGTTGTCGGACAATAGTCTCCCAAGATACAACAATAACTTAACAATTGAGCAAAGGAAACTCAAGTGTTACTCTTGAAGAACTTTGAGTATAGTAAACTTGCTAGAGAGGAAGAAGATGAATTCAAAATTCTGTAGTATTTTTCTAAGTATTGTTCACAATTGAGTCAAAGACCTCAATTTATAATGTAATGAGATGATCCTTCAACTAGCCAACTAATGGCCTTCAATAGCCATGTAATGACACTTGATGGAGGGGTTACATTCAGCCAAATAATGGCTGAATTCATGTGCCAAGTAATGGAGATTCAATGCTCTAAAACCAGCCCAAAGGTCAGAACTTTCCAACTTTCCGTCGCAGCATTCTGCCTCCGAAGCGCCGCAGCTCTGCGAATTAGCGCCGCGGCTCCAGTGCTTGAAGACCCACTTAGCGCCGAGGTGCCTCGGCTCCAATGTGGCTCCGCCGCGACTCTTCGCGGCTCCACGGCGACTTCCGACTCGAGTATTCTTACACTTCGTACACTTCTTCCTTCATTTACCAACGTGGAATACTTTGTCATTTGGCCAATAACCTTTCATCATTCTATGTCTCAAACGTATTGCATACACGTCAATATCTCTTTCACTAATGAAATTTGTGATACTTGGCACAACGTGTTGTGTGGAAACGACGTTTCCGACGTGCGGAGCCCCAATTATTTGAGTCATAAATAATGGGATATACTTAATTCCATATTAGTAAATTTCCAACAATATACTTTTCATCAAACACTTGAGAATTCATGGTTTCACTTCTCTCCTTCATTGAAACAACATAAGATTTGAAAAAAAAAAAGGCTTGAAAGTGACCAACCTAATGATACTCATCAACTTCTTTATTACTATTTTTAAATTCTACATAATCAATCTTACCATTTCTACTAATTATCTTTCACTTTTAACCTTGCACTTTCACTTAAAGAGTAATTGTAGCCATTTTGACCAAAAATTGATGTGAAAATTAAATGCTTGAGTGCGAAAAATTACCGGTAGCTTCAATAAGCAAAGGTTACGGGAACAATTTAACACATGATAAATGTGAAAATCCACTCAATAGCTCTAAATCTAATGGACTTAGTCTCAATTACTGTCATCTTCTTGTCTGACCTACATAAGTGGCACTGCTTAAAAAAAACTATTTTTTCACTGAAATTTGTCATAGAAAATGTTCTGTTACTATTCCCACTAAAGGTTGATGAGAACCTAAATAGTAGTGTTTTCGCACAGAATAATTACAAAAAATTTCAGCGTTTTAATGGAAACCTGTTTCACACCATGTGTTTTCCCAATGAGCTACTTCGGTGAAAATTAGGTGAGAAAATCATGTTTTATAACATAATTTCTCACTGAATGTCGGTAAGAAAAACCTCTATTTTTTATAATGTGGAAAAGAATTAAATTATTCAAGTCAAATAATTAAAAGTGTAGTAGCGAACGTGTTGCATCTTCAACAACCATATAGTTGAAAAAATTGTGACAAAAGCTAAACTTGAATTCATTGAATGGAAAAGAAAAAGACGACCTTGCATATCTTGGTTCTCTTGATTATTTTAGGAAAGAAAATCTGCATAACAAATTTTAAATATTAGTTTCTATTTGAGACTTTGAATTACTTGGTCCAAATTCTCATTTTTAATAGGAAAAGTATATCATGTAAAAGTTTTCACAATCATTAATAGAGTGGAACGAAGTTAAATCAGAGCCTCTAGTAGTATGGCTCTTTCTAACTCAAGATCATTCGGACTCCCTACTAATAATGTAGCACTAGTTAAAATGGAATTAACCCACTCAAAATATTTTTCAAGTTTTCATTTATATATGGATCCGAGAACAAAAAAAGCAACTCAGAAAAGGAGACCAAATAGAAAAAACTTTCATCACAAACTTTGAATGTAGCAAGCATCACGTCAATTTGTAGTTAGGGTAATATAAGGTAGTATCATGTTTCTAACGAAGAGCTTTTACTTAACCGATACTATTGCAATTTAATTGTTTTGCTCGATTTAGATCTGAAAAAAAAGTTAGGGGAAGCAAGAGTTACTACTTGAAACATGGGCTGTTGAAATCCCACAGACAGATATGCTTGGACTGGACATTTCATTTGTAATGACTTCTGGCGTGGACCAACATAACTACTCTTTGGGAGCTAAAATAGGTGATTTATGATATATTAAAATAAAGTCATATTTACAATAACTCACAATACTATTTCATTTTAAAATTATTAGCGAATATTCTCAGAATATTCTCCGTATATTTTGTAATAATGGTAGATGTATAATTAAGGTAACTTAGGATTCTAACTGTATTATACCGTATATTTTGTAATAATGGTAGAATCCCTTCTAAATATTTTACCAACTAGCACACTCCAAAACAAAACTCCTACAGAAATCTTATACCGTAGGCAGCCATCATATGATCACCTACGTATTTTTGGATGCTTATGCTACCCCAACATAGCCTCCACTGCACCCCACAAACTTGCCCCTCGCACTCTTCCATGTGTCTTCCTTGGTCTATCTCCTAATCATCGGGGCTACTTGTGCTATGACATTGCTACTCGCAAAATCATCGTCTCCCGTCACGTCACCTTTGACGAGACAACCTTTCCTTTTTCAAATCTCCAGAAATTTCAGACCACCGATTACATCTTTCTCGATGAACCAAGTCTGTCCCCGGTCATCCAAAATCTATACCAACAGCAGCCCACTGTTCCAACAGTCCCACTGTTCCGACAGTCCCACTGTCCGGCACCACCCCACCAGCTCCTTGCTCACCCCTACGGCCCCCAGTCGAGTCACCTGCGCCACCAGCGACACTGCTGCCCACTGGTCCAGAACCAGTAGACCAGCAACCTCACAGCCCCGACCCACCACCACTGCCCTCACATAGCATGGAGACTCGTGCACAACACGGGATCTTCAAACCCAAGGTTCAATTCAATCTCTCCACACAAACCTTATCACCCATTCCAAAAAATCCAAAACTAGCAAAACTGGACCCAAATTGGAATGCGGCCATGTGCGAGGAATTTAACGCTTTAACCAAGCAGAACACTTGGGATTTGGTACCTAGACCAGTTGGTGTGAATGTTATCCGGTGTATGTGGCTATTTCGTCACAAGTTCAGAGACAGTGGTGACTTAAAGAGGTATAAGGCAAGACTAGTTGCCAATGGCACTAATCAGCAGGAGGGTATTGATTGTGGTGAGACATTCAGTCCGGTTGTTAAACCGGCCACTATTCGGACTATTCTCAGTATTGCTATGGGCATGCATTGGCCGATTCATCAGCTTGATGTCAAGAATGCGTTTCTTCATGGGGATTTGAAAGAGACTGTGTACATGCATCAGCCTCCTGGCTTTGTTCATCCGGTAGCTCCGCAGTTTGTGTGTCGTCTCAGGAAATCATTGTATGGATTGAAACAGGCACCCCGCGCTTGGTATGATCGGTTCGCCAGGTATCTTCTGCAGATTGGTTTTGTATGTAGCAGGTGTGATACATCTCTCTTCACGCTTCACCGAGGTAGCAGCACTGCATATTTGCTATTATATGTCGATAACATTGTTCTTACTGCCTCATCTGACGGGTTGAAGAATGAAATCATTGCTCTACTCAAAACTGAATTTATTATGACTGACTTGGGCAAGCTAAGTTATTTTTTGGGTATATCGGTGACAAGATCTGCAGCCACTATGTTCCTGTGTCAGCGTAAGTATGCAGAAGAGATAGTGTACAGGGCCAAGATGGCAAATTGTAAAATTATGCCAACTCCGGTGGACTCAAAATCCAAGCTTAGTGCTAATGACGGTGCGCCGGTTTCTGATCCCACTCTATATCGGAGTCTAGCAGGTGCTCTTCAGTATCTTACATTCACTAGGCCTGATATTGCATATGCCGTTCAGCAGGTGTGTCTGTTCATGCACGACCCCCGAGAGTCCCATTTTGTCGCCCTCAAACGTATTATCAGATATGTTAAGGGCACACTAGACTTTGGTTTACATCTATACACCTCTGCCCCAACCAAGTTGCTAGCCTACACGGATGCGGATTGGGCGGGATGCCCCGACACACGTCGCTCCACCTCGTGTACTTGTGTATTTCTAGGGGATAATCTTATCTCATGGTCCGCCAAGCGGCAGGCCACGCTATCCCGTTCGAGTGCTGAAGCAGAATATCGCGTAGTTGCTAATGTTGTCGCTGAGATCTGTTGGCTCCGAAATCTTCTTTTGGAGCTCCAGTGTCCATTGCGCAAGGCGTCTATAGTCTATTGTGACAACATATCTTCTATCTATATGTCTCATAATCCAGTCCAACATCAGCGGACTAAGCATATTGAGATGGATATCCACTTTGTGCGAGAGAAGGTTGCCCGTGGTCAGGTCAAAATTTTACACGTGCCTTCCTCTTATCAGTATGCAGACATTTTCACAAAGGGACTACCGCGACAGCTCTTCACCGACTTCCGATCCAGCCTTAGCATTCGGCCTCCTCCCGCTCCGTCTGAGGGGGAGTATTAGCGAATATTCTCAGAATATTCTCCGTATATTTTGTAATAATGGTAGATGTATAATTAAGGTAACTTAGGATTCTAACTGTATTAGGAATCAACCTTTGTAAGGTAAGTTAGGATTCGTACCATATTAGGAATCAACCTTGTACAGCTATATATATTGTGAATAATGAAAGGAATCCCTAAGGGAAATTATTCCATCTTTCAAAAATCATACAACAATAACATAACATAACATAACATATACATCCAGTAAATTCCAAAACCTAGATATTTTGGAGATTTTCTCTATCTTCTTATCTTCTCTTTTACACAAACTGTAGCCGTCGACGTCCCCATCCCTGATGAGTCTCTTATCAAGCAAGTCTCGTATATATTCTTCCAACTCCCTCAGCTACACTGGATCTATAAGATATACATGAGAATAGAAATGGCTTGACTCCCCAGTAGAGTATCTATGCAAAAACTTTATTTCCCCCATATGAAGTAATCATAGTAATTAGTCCCCTGGGACGTTCACATCTGTCTATGAACGTGTGAGGACCCAATGAAGTAGTAAAGACACCAAAATCTAGAGGAGTAAACTTCAAGAAAGACTTAAGCTCTAATGTGTAACCTGACCCCGAGCTTGAGGCCTAATCTACACCAACTAGATGAACTAGAAGTTTTGGTGTCGCTACTACTCGTTGTGTAGCTATCCTTGGTGTTGGTGGTGGTGTCTGAAAAGTCGTGGCAGCATGTTACACATGCGTATGTACAGTGGGGGTCTGCCTACCCGCTGGAGGAACTGAAAATCCATAGAAATATAGAATAATAGCCTCACATATTGATATCATCCTCACTAACAGCTCTGATGGTACTGTAATTAAAACTCCATTAACTAGAGTTGTTGGTAGTATCTGTTAAGGCGTTTTGTGGGGATATTCTATACACATTGAGGGTTATGTTGGTCGTTGGTGTGTGGAGGTTTGGCGGTGGTAAGATGGAGTAAACTGATCGAGACAGTAGATTGACGGTTTAGGGACTCGACCAGGACGGCGAGGAAAATGGTTGGGGTGTTCGGGTGGTTTTGAGGTGATTCGGTTAATAACCTTTTGTGTGTGGGTTGGGGAAATATTATAGTTGATGGTGGTGAAAAGGATGAAGTAATTTGGACAAGGATTGGACACGACGTTGCTATGGACAAGCTCAGGTTCAAACCAAGTGAGGTGGACCGAATTGGGACAGTGATTGAACACGAGGTTGCTAAGGACAAGCTCGGGTACAAACCAAGTGAGGTTGGATGAAAGGCCGGATAGAACCTTGACTTGGGTGTAGTTAGATCACAAAAGTTCTAACTAAACTTACACCGAGGGATTGACCCACAAAATGATCGAGGTTCGGACCACAAAAGGACCAACTAAATTAACCAACACAAAAGTTGAATAACTTAGCAAAGTTGAGTAAAACTCAAATATATTTCATATAACTTCAATGTTATTTACATCAACTACATGTCCTATTTATACTAGTCCTTAGACCCTTCTAGAAGACAACTAGATAGACACAATACATGAACCATTCGGCCACAATGGGAAAGGGGGAAGGGAGAAGGGTCTCGGCCGATTTAGGTCAAAGGAATAGGACAACCCTTCATGTTCTCTAGGCCACCCTTTTGTGTCACCCATGTAGATAAGTGTATAAACTAGCTAGTTCATGAACTATCTCCTTGGGGCATGTTTGGAAGCTTCCATTTCTAGATTGTCTTCGGCCTAGTCACCTTATCCCATTACATGGATTGCTTAGTCACCCTATCTTATTACAAGGCCTATTAATTGTGTCTTAAGGAGAGCTAGTAGTTAAGCAAGGAATTAAAAATAAGGTAAAAGAAAATGGTCTCGGCCAAGACGTACATAAAGGCCAAAAATGTTATCTTTTTGAGTTTTCAAGTTTTGTCCTCAACTACACTCCATATTCCATTCTGCACTAGTCATGTCACCATAGGATGGTTGGAAATTTTTGGCACCCCTAGTAAATTGCCTCGCGGCTCTTGATGGAAGCTTAAGTTCATGGACTTTTTTTCATGAATCTCCCCTTCTTTAACAGAATCTGCCCTCAAATTCTCGTCACTTAAGTATGGTGATAAGTCTCCAACATTAAATGTTGAACTAACACCTCCATATTCATCTGGGAGTACGATCTTGTAGGCGCTTTCTCCGAACCTGGCCAATATCTTGAAGGGACCATCCGCTCTCGGCATTAGCTTGTTCTTTCTCATGTTGGGAAATCTTTCCTTCCTTAGGTGTAGCCAAACCAAATCTCCGGGTTGGAATTGTGGTTGAGTCCTTGATTTGTTTGCATCGATTTTGTACTTGTTATTGGCTTTTTGAATTTGTGCTCGGATTTGATCATGTAATTTCTTGAAGGCCTCAATTCGATCTTTAGCCGTAAAGTTTAGGATTTACTTCTTTGGGATTGGAACTAGATCAATAGGTAAAAATGGGTTAGTGCCATAAACACTTTCAAATGGAGCTTCATCCGTTGTACCAGATTGACTCCGATTATGAGCAAATTCTGCATATGCCAACTTGATGTCCCAATCCATGGTGGTCTTGCTTACCAATCCTTTCAATAGCGTGCCAAGATTTCTATTAGTTACTTCCATTTGGCCATCCGTTTGAGGATGATGGGAGGTACTAAATAACAACTTGGTACCAAGAAGTCTCCATAATTTTTTCTAGAAATATCTTAGGAACTTCACATCCCTATCAGACACAATAGTTTTAGGAACGCCATGCAATCTTACCACTTTCTTCAAATACAAGTCTGCAATATGTGTTGCATCATCGGTCTTTTGACAAGAAATGAAGTGAAACATCTTTGAGAATCTATCCACAACTACCATGATAGAGTCCTTGCCCCATTGTGTTCTTGGTAAGCCGAGGATGAAATCCAAGCTCACACCTTCCCATGGCCGCTCCCGAACCAATAAAAGAGTATACAATCCTTTGCGGAAGAAACTTTTAGCCTTTTGGCAAGTGGAACACCTACTTACCACTCCATTTACATCTTTATCCATATATGGCCAGTGAAAGTGTTCTTGTAGAATCTCCAAAGTCTTCATTACCCTAAAATATCCGGCTAGTCCACCCGAATGTACTTCATGGATAAGCAATTCTCTCATGGAACATTTGGGTGCACACAATTTGTTCCCTTTGAAAAGAAAATCCTCTTCGACGGAATAAGAGCCATGAACTCCATTATTACATTATATCATTATGTCTTTGAACTCGGAATCTTGTTTGTAGAACTCCTTAAGCACTTCAAATCCCATAAGTTTTTGTTCAAGTACGATCAACATCACATGCCTTCGGGAAAGTGCATCCGCCACTATGTTGGACTTGCCATCTTTATGCCTTGTAGAGAATGTGAAAGTTTGCAAGTAGGCTACCCACTTAGCATGCCTTGGATTCAACTTTCTTTGCCCGTATAAGTACTTCAAGGATTCATGATCCGAATATAAGACAAAATATTTTGGCCTCAAATAATGTCATTGGACCAAGGACCTCACAATAGCATAAAACTCCCTGTCATAAGTGGAATAATTGAGTCGTGCACTGCCCAATTTTTCACTAAAGAAAGCAATAGTTCGTTTGTCTGGAATCAAGACGGCACCAACACCAACTCCACTAGCATCACATTCAACCTCAAAAAGTTTATCAAAGTTCGGAATAGCTAGAACTGATGCTTCACAGAACCTTCCCTTCAAGGTTTCAAAACCCCTTTGTGCTCCTTGGGACCATTTAAACTCACCCCTTTTCATTAGTTCCATGATAGGGGTAGCAATGGTACTAAAATCCCGAATGAAGCGACGATAAAAAGAAGTTAAACCATGGAAACTTCTTACTTTACTTACATTCGTAGGCTCGGGCCAACTTCGGATAGCTTCCACCTTGGATGGGTCCATATGAATGCCCTCAGATTATACTATGTATCCTAAGAATGGGACACTAGTGATCATAAAGGCACACTTCTCCAACTTTCCATATAACTTTACTTCTCTTAACTTTTCAAATAAAGCTTCTAAATGTGACAAGTGAGATTTCCTATCTTGACTGTAAATCAAGATGTCGTCCAAGTAAACCACAACAAATTTACCCATGGATACTTGTCATATTTTATTGGGTCAGCCATGGAAATTTAAGCAACAAACTATTTTTTAATTAGATAGAGCCACGAGGTGAATTTCTAGGAGTGCCAAAAAGTGCCAACTATCCTATGGTGATATGCATAATATGGAATGGAATATGGAGTGGAGTTGAAGATTAGACGTGAAGATCCAAAAAGGAACATGTATATTTTCGGCTTTTATGTAGGTCTTGGCCGAGACCGCTTCCTTTTAGCTTATTTTAATTCTTAGCTTAACTACTAGCTCTCCTTAGGACATAATTAGTATGTCGTGTAATAAATACTAGCTCTCCTTAGGACATAGTTAATATGTCGTGTAATATAGTAAGGTGACAAGGCCAAGAACCATCTAGAAGAATAAGATTCCAAGGAGGTAATTCATGAACTAACTAGTTCATGCACTTATCTACATGTATGAGACAAAAGGTTGGTCTAGAGAACATGAAGGGTTAGCCGAGCATTTCCCCTTTTCATTCGGCCAAGATACATACTAAGAGGAGAAGCTTCCAACGTTTCCTAAGGAGATGATTCATGAAATAACTAGTTTATGCAGTTATCTACATGGGTGACACAAACGGGTGGCCTAGAGTACATGAAGAGTTGGTCGATCCCTTCCCCAATTTGGCCAAACCACTTCTCCCTTTCCCATTGTGGCCGAATGGTTCATGTATTGTGTCTATATAGTTCTCTTCTAGAAGGGTCTAAGTACTACTACAAATGGGACATGTAGTTGATGTAAATAACATTGAAGATTTATGAAATATACTTGAGTTTTACTCAACTTTGCTAAGTTACTCAACTTTTGTGTTGGTTAATTTAGTTGGTCCTTTCATGGGTCATCGGTCCTTTTGTGGTCCGAACCTCAATCCTTTTTTAGGTCAAACCCTTGGTGCAAGTCTAGTTAGAAATTTTGTGAACTAACTAAACGGAAGCTAAGGTTTCCTTCGGTGTAAGTTTAGTTACAACTTTTGTGATATAACTACGCCAAACCCAAGGTTCTATCCGGCCTTTAGGTCTACCTCAATTGGTTTGCACCCGAGCTTGTCCTTAGAAACCTCATGTCCAATCCTTGTCCAAATTGCTTCATTCTTTCCACCACAACATCCCACAATAATTCCCTAATTCACACCCTAAAGGCCTTAAACAGAAACATCATAATCACCCAAACACCCCAACCATTTCCCTCACCATCCCGGTCGAGTCCATATACCATCAACCTACTGTACCGATCAGTTTCCGCCATCTTACCACCATCCAACCACTAAACCCCAACCACCAATATAACCCTCAACGTGTCTAGAACATCCCCACAAAACATATTAACCCTTTTCCACCCTAAACTACCCACGCAAGCCCCATAACACCACATTGTCTGGTGAATTCGAGAACTCGACATCCCACCTTTTGAGTCAATTTTCGTGTCAACCCGTCTCCTACCCGATATCGACCAACCTACCCTCACAAACCCCTCCTTATATTCATCAGTTTTGTATCAGAGCAACTGGTTTTTTCCCACGCCTTGACGCTATGGCTAACATAAACGAAGAGCTTCGGCGAACCATAAGTGACATTATTGCGGAACAAATGCAACGCTTGAGAAGAGAGTTTGCGGAGCGTGTCATGGTTAATGATGCTGAGTCCAGGGAAGAGGTTTCACAAAACAACCCAAGGCATATAAGGCAAGATGGCCGAAGCCTACGACTTGAACTTCCAACCTTTGAAGGCAATAAAGAGTTTCTTGAATGGCTAAGGGCCATTGAGAGGCTTTTCGTATACGAGCAATATGATGATCACAAATGTTTTAAGTTTGCTACAGTGAAGTTGAAGGAATTCTCTTCCGTGTGGTATGACAACCTCAAAACAAGCCAGAGAAGAAATGGGAAAACCAAGATTGATTCTTAGGACAACTCTGGTTGTCCAACGGGGCAGGACGGGTCCGTGCGGGACGGGGGGAGGGTCAGGATGCGGGCTCCGGTGGGCCAGGTGGGCTGGGACAGGCAGGACGGGAAGAGGTCCCATCCCATCCCACATCCCGCTAGAAGAAAGGCCGGGATTTGGTGGGACGGGTCGGGTCGGGATTGGGATTTGTAGGTTTTTTTTGCCACTTAATTTTAAAAAATAATATATATAAACACTTTAATAATTAAACAAGATAGTGTAATAAAAAATCAAGGTTGTTTTTGTGCCTCTTATATTATTTAATAGAAATATAATTTTTTTGTAATACAATTTCAAAATTGCAACTTTGTGGTGTTGTTCAAAAGTTGCAAATCACATAGTAAAATTGCAATTAAAAAATTACATAGTTAAACATACTTTCTCTAATTTCCTCGCAATGCCTTGAGGATCTTCGGTTGGAATTGGAATTTGTAGGTCAAATTATTCGACGTCACTTCTTGTTCCCTCGGACAAGATTTTGTTTTAGTTGTTGTCTTTTTCTTCGTTGATCTGCGGTTGACCGCACCTTCTACGCTCCGCTCGAATCCAATCTCTGAATAGAACTGCAATCTTCAATGTGTCTCCCGCCAATGAATGTCTATGCTCTCCTATTTGAAATCTTCCAGCAGAAAAAGCGCTTTTAGACGTTGTTGATGACGCTAGAATGTTCAACACATCTTGGGCCATCTTTGCTAGTGTCGAAAATGTCTTCTCATTCTGTATTTCAGCAAGTCTCCATGTTCTTCATCATTGACAATTAATTCATACGGTACAACACCCTGCAAAACATAAACATCAAATTCGCTAACTTGTGAAAAAGTTGAACCACTAAACATTTTATTTCTAAGGCCTTGAATACTAGCAGCAAAAACCGCATTTTTATAAGGTTGCAGCAAAGTAGTAGAAGATGGTACGGAAGTCGGTTGATTATTTACACTTTATTGTTGGTAATACATATATACTTGTTTGCATTCAGTGTGTATGCTAGACATAACTTCTTCTTTAGTTGGTTTGTGACTTGGTTCTTCAGTTGGGTCTGTTGGAAGTACTTCTATACAATCATAAATCGTTTCTATTAGTATTTTACAACCGTCTACTTTAATAGTCGGATTTAATACAACACCAATAATATCGATAGTGGGAATAGGAAAAAGTATTTTTAAATTTTTAAAACATTTTTCAATATATTCATTAAGTAACAAAAATATTAAAGCTATATAAAATAATATATTTGAAATAGTAGGATAATAAATATCGAAAAATTATTTAGTAGCCTGAAAAAAATTCTCTAGAAATCCATACAGAGAATTCCACCTAGTCGAAACTTCTTCTGAAATTTTTCTATAAGGTAATCCACAATCATGACAAGTTTTTTTATACTCTTTGCGTCTTTGTATTTTATTACCTTCAAAAATAAAATTTGTAGCAAATTGTATTTTATCAAGAATGCTTTGAAAAAGTTTTAGATCATCCTTTACAACTAAGTTATAAATATAGCACGCACATCTTATTCCATAATAATCACAAATTTCATCAATATTTTGTGCAATAAAACTCCAGTGTGCCTATCATCAGTATATCTATATGTTAAAATACGTTTTTGCATAGACCAATTTTGATCTATCCAATGACATGTTATCATTAAATAATCATTACCATTAGTACTACGGCCTATGTCAGAAGTGATAGCTACTTTTCCATTAAAATGATACAATGCATAACGTAAATAATGTTGATATTCACTTGCAAATTTAAAAACATTCCTTCTAACAGTTGATCTAGAAAAACCATTAAAAGCAGGATTATATGTTTCTCGAATGTAATGAATAAAACTAGGAGAGGAAGGAAATAAAAAAGGCAAACCCTCCACCGCAACTAATTTTGCCATATTTTCCATATCTTTGTTTTGATCATATTTAGGACCAAAAATTCCCCCCGTCGTCAGGTTAATTTGACCCTGTACTTGGTCGGGGACACTATGTGCACCTTGTCCCGACTCAGCTGGCACACCCGATATTTTAGCCTGGTATTGGTTCCACCTAGCCGTGTGCTCGCCTTGTACATGTCTCAATAAACCTTCCGTCCCACCTTGACCTTTTCCGATTTTAAATTTGTAAACATATTTACAAATTTTACATCTAGCTAGTTGATTCTCTTGGTCCCTATAAAAATTCCTATGCAACTAATTTAATTTTCCTTGTGTAGGGCCTTGACTCATACTAGGGGGAATAAGAGGCATTCCAGTTTCAGTTTGAGACTCAGTCTAAGCCTGAGGTTGAGGTGCACTAGTGGGTATGTCATCTAGATTATCGTCTAAATTAAAGTTTGGTTCATCTACCTCATCATCTAATGGTATATCATTAAAAAATATAGTTTCATCTATATGAGTGAAATAAATGAAATCATCGGTACTAGGAATATGATTAATAAAAGAAGTACCCCTGCCCTTGTTACCCCATACTAGAAGAAGCACCCTTACCCTTACCCTTAAACATACCTCTTAATCCTTCCATTTTAATTATGCAAATAAATAATTAAAGATAATAAAATTAAGTGCGATAAATAAAATAAAGTAACAATAATAATTTAAAGAAGGAAAGAAGGTACCAAACGCCGACGTAATGTCAACGTGTAATCGAGGATAAAAATTGAAACTTTGTTCGATGGATGATCCTCAAGCTAGTTGCCAACTTCACTCCCTACTTTTTAACTTTGACATAAATGAGCAAAAAAAATATAATATTTAGTAGGCAATGTAGAATTGTAGAGAGGTAAATTGAGAGATTAGAGATATTGTAGGAAACTTTGTGAGAAAAATGAAGAGGAGAATGAGGTATTTATAATTGAGAAATAGGGTTAAAGTATAAATATATTAATTTAGGGGTTAAAAATAAATATTAAGGGGGTAGGGAGGTTTATGGGGTGGGGGGCCAAAAATGGCCGTTATAGCAGTTGCACAACGACGAAAATTGAAATTTGGCAGTTGTTGCAACTGCTATTTTTTCAAAGGGGGAGGGGGCTAGCAGGGCGGGATGGGGTCGGGTCGAGATCGGGACGGGCGGGACGATCCCTGGCCCCGTCCCGAGTTTGAACCTCGACACTGACAATTTGTTTTATGGGGATTAGGGCGGGCCGGGTCGAGATCGGGCTGACCCTCCCCATTAGACAGCCCTAGGACAAACTGAAGAAAAAGTTCTTGCCAAGAGAGTATCAACAGGATCTATACCTCAAGCTCACCAAACTTCGTCAAGGAGTTCTTAGGGTTGAGGAATACATCCGAGAATTCGAGAAACTCACCATGCTTTGTGACTTAGAAGAAAATGAGACTCAAAAGATTTCCCAATTCATTGGGGGCTTGAACATGGCGATTCAAGAGAAGGTTGAAGTTGCAACATACAACACCTTTGAAGACGTATGTCATTTAGCACTCTAAAATCCTATGTAAAGCCCATTAGTGTTAAAGAAAAGGGTAGTACCTCTTTTTCTAACTCATTGTATAGCCAAGAAAGTGTAGAGAAAGATAAAGGGAATAAAGTAGAGGTTACAAAGAGGGTAGATAGAAGTATGAAGAGGTGTTTTATATGTCAAGGATTAGGAAGCTTTGCAAATAAATGTCCTAACCCTCGGGTAATGACTATTGAAGAGTATCAAGAGTGGGGAGATTCCTTTTCTATTGAGGAACCCGAAGTCGATGAAGACCTAGAGGAAGATATTGATCTTGCGGAGGTGGGTGAAAGTTTAATGCTCCGACGTATGTTGAATGTTCAAATTGAAGAACAAAAGGAGACACAAAGAGAGCAACTATTTTACACTCGATGCAAGGTGAATGATAAAGTGTATAACGTGATCATTGATGGAGGAAGTTGTACCAATGCGGCTTCCATAGAGATGGTGGACAAATTGAACTTGCCTACCAGCGGCCATCCTAAACCATATTCTCTCTAATAGCTAAACAAAGACAAAGGGCTAAAGGTAATGAAACAAACTCTTGTTAATTTTTGGATTGGAAGGTATGAAGATGAGATATGGTGTGACGTCCTACCTATGGATGCTTGTAATATCTTGTTGGGGCGACCATGTCAATTTGATACGAAAGCACAATATGATGGAGAAAACAATGTGTATTATTGTCAAAAGAATGATAAGAAGATCCGGTTAATACCATTGTCACCTACTGAGGTTAAGGAAATGAAGATCCAAAATGACAAGAAACGCAAGGGAAAATCTAAGGCCCTCTTGCTTAATGCACCAGAGATAGAAGAAGAGTCGAAGAAGGGGAGTTCTATAGATGCATTGGTGTGCAAGGAGAAGGAGAGTCCTATGGGAGATGCGGTCGAAAGTGCCAACTAGAAGGAACTTGAAGGAACTATTGATAGAAGGAACTCTTCGGTCAAAGGTAACGATTCTTGGGTGTTCATGAAGGGAGTATGAGAGGTTTGATGTAGTGATGTATGATGGTAGTTGTATTCGCTGGTAACGCGACAAGGATCAGATATGCCACCCCAACATTCGAGGATGAATGTTTCTAAGGGGGGAAAGATGTAACATCCCGTTATTTTGGACAATGATTTGAGCACCTAAGAGTAATAAGTAGACTCAGGCCTCGGGGATTTGATGTGATATCACGTATGCTAATAAAGAGACTAGAATATAAAAGGGATTAAACCCCGAAATAATGTTGGACGTAACAAGTATGACGACGGGGATCAGAAATAATAATGGTTGTATATCCCTAACTAGGTTATGGACTAGTGTCATATTAGAAAATTATGACATTGAGTATATGAAGGTCTTATAAGTTATCAAGGTTTAAGTGAAGTGGGATCTAGAATTGATTGTGTGTGTAATTGACTAATTATGGGGTGATTAATTATTTTTAATAGAGGAGATGAAACTTAGTGGGGACAAAAACGTGTAATCCTTAAAAGGATTCCTAAAGTGACTAAGCCTAGCTAACATGGTGTCATGATTAGCAATTAGGTGGATAGACATTTCCTACCTAAGACTACATGTAAGATGGCAGATTAGCTACATTTCATTTCCTTTGTATTCAGGCTTTAGCACTTCCAATCATTTAAAAAGTCCTTTCTTTATTCTTCTCCTTTTTATTTAGACTCTAGCTTTCTTTTACATTTCATCTATAATTTCATTTAAGTAACAATGACCAAATAAACATACAAAACTTACCATTTCGTTCCAGTGAAGTCTTTGTCATTTCAAAGACATACCAAAGTCGCTTTATTTTTCATTCCAGTACAGGAAATCTTTTCCATTGCAAAGAAATACCAACGTTCTTCTCGTTCTCATGCTCTTTCTAAATATCGAAGTATGTTAAGACAAATTATTTCTTTCTTTTGGCATGTTCCATGTAACGAAACGTAACCGTGATATTGCTCCATAAATTTTTCTACTCTTAGAAGTGAAGAATATTCATGTTATTGATTCCTATGTTAAAAACATGTCTAATTAAGTTCCTAAGTCCTTATTGAGGCATACGAAAAAGATTTTGATATTTACAACATTAGCAAAAGGTACAAGGATACTGTATCACCCAGGATGTGCTATTGTTATTCATGCATTTTCATTTGCATTGCATTCATGTTTTACCCGAGATCGTATATTGGGGACGGGAAATGGGATACGCAGACCACTTGATCAGCTGGGATATAATAATGATAAAGCCTGTGTGGCTAGCATGTATGGCTTAATGACGGAAGATGCCTGATTAAGGGCCAATATATATATATATATATATATATATATATATATATATATGATTGGGAGGAAGATGCCCTTGTGTGGCCAATATATATGTATTTATCGCATTATGCATGACATTTAGACATATTATGCCCACAGAGAGCGACATGAAATGATGTCCACAGAGGCTGTTATGGTAAGGAAAATGCCCAATGGGGCTGATGTATATGTATACCGCATTGTGCATGACATTTAGGCATATGTGTTAGGGCCCTCAGAGGCATTTACTGTTGGTCAGTTATTACGGTTTCAATTATTGATATATCCTTGTTATGCTATTATTCATGCCTGACATACTCAGTACATCAGTCGTACGGACGTCTATTTTGTCTGGGGACGCTGCATTTCATGCTCGCAGGTTCAGTTAAAGAAGGTGACACTTCACGCTAGTAGGTTGCTAGTTCAGCTAATATTGGAGCACTCTACCTGTTTCAGAGTTGGAGTCTGGTCATGCTATGTTATTTTGTATATGCACTTGGGTATGGCAGGACCCTGTCCCGCCCTTGTGATGTCATGTATTCTTTAGAGGCTTCTAGACAGGTGTCCTGTGGTTAGTTGTCATGTGTGGCCTTGTCGACCATAGTATTTGTATGTATGTATGAAAATTGGATTTCTGGTTAAGATTTTCTATAATTTTTTTCGGCTTAGTCTGTAATCAATTGTGATTAGAAGTTGGTTGAACGATTAGCGGTACCCGGTGGGTGGGGTCCGGGTGCCCGTCGCGGCCCTCCGGTTTGGATCATGACAAACTTGGTATCATAGCATGTCTGTCCTAGGGAGTCTACAAGCCGTGTCTAGTAGAGTCTTATTTATGAGTATCTTGTGCACCATACTTATAAGCAGGAGGCTGCCTGACATTTAGGGATGGTTTCTATTATTTCATCTCATAAATCATGCAGTAGATTTGAGTCTTAGGAATTTGAGTTTGATTCGCGCCTTATACCATTTCAGTAATGCCGGCTACCAAAAAAACATTGGTTAGTTTGTACTCGTAACCAGTAAATGAGCGATTTCTACCAAGACAGTTGATACACCAGAAGGACAGTATTATTGTTAAAATTTGAAATAATGAGAAGTTGTCTCATTCATATACGGATGATGGAAGAGATAATGCAAGCCTGGAAAGAAAAATATTTAGTAAGGTAAAGGAAGTCCTAAGCATCGGAACACAGGAGATTGTAAGATTTTTTTTCTTTGTAGACCTTATCATATTTACGATTACAGATGTACCTTTTTCCAGAAGGATTATGATTAGCAGGGATATTGAAGTTGGATTGAGTGTAATACGAGTGTTATGCTGACCATTGAGGATGAGAAGTATGGCACAATCAAAGGATGGTGGTATGGAATATGAAAACAGTTAATGGAATGATATGATTAAGTATCAAGGTAGAAATGTTTTCCCCTTAGTGACGAATAGAATGAAGAATTACAACAAGAAGGATAAAGGTGAATGAGATTATGGTTAAGCAGGTCTCACAAAGGTATGATTATTCTAGAACGGCGTAAGGATCAATGGTGGAGGAGGGACAGAAGGAACTCTTCGGTCAAAGGTGACGATTCTTGGGTGTTCATGAAGGGAGTATGAGAGGTTTGATGTAGTGATGTATGATGGTAGTTGTATTCGCTGGTAACGCGACAAGGATCAGATATGTCACCCCAACATTCGAGGACGAAAGTTTCCAAGGGGGGAAAGATGTAACATCCCGGAATTTTGGACAATGATTTGAGCACCTAAGCATAATAAGTAGACTCGGGCCTCGGGGATTTTATGTGATAACACGTATGCTAATAAAGAGACTAGAATATAAAAGGGATTAAACCCCGAAATAATGTTGGACGTAACAAGTATGATGACGGGGATCAGAAATAATAATGGTTGTAAATCCCTAACTAGGTTATGGACTAGTATCATATTAGAAAATTATGACATTGAGTATGTGAATGTCTTATAAGTTATCAAGGTTTAAGTGAAGTGGGATCTAGAATTAATTGTGTGTGTAATTGATTAATTATGGGGTGATTAATTATTTTTAATGGAGGAGACGAAACTTAGTGGGGACAAAAACGTGTAATCCTTAAAGGGATTCCTAAAGTGACTAAGCCTAGCTAACATGGTGTCATGATTAGCAATTAGGTGGATAGACATTTCCTACCTAAGACTATACGTAAGTTGGTAGATTAGCTACATTTCATTTCCTTTGTATTCAGGCTTTAGCACTTCCAATCATTTAAAAGGTCCTTTCTTTATTCTTCTCCTTTTTATTTAGACTCTAGCTTTCTTTTACATTTCATCTATAATTTCATTTAAGTAACAAAGACCAAATAAACATTCCAATCTTACCATTTCATTCCAGTGAAGTCTTTGTCATTTCAAAGACATACCAAAGTCGCTTTATTTTTCATTCCAGTACAGGAAATCTTTTCCATTGCAAAGATATACCAACGTTCTTCTCGTTCTCCTGCTCTTTCAAAATATCGAAGTATGTTAAGACAAATTATTTCTTTCTTTTGGCATGTTCCATGTAACGAAACGTAACCGTGATAATGCTCCATAAATTGTTCTACTCTTAGAAGTGAAGAATATTCATGTTATTGATTCTATGTTAAAAACATGTCTAATTATGTTCCGAAGTCCTTATTGAGGCATACGGAAAAGATTTTGATATTTACAACGTTAGCCAAAGGTACAAGGATAATGTATCACCCAGGATGTGCTATTGTTATTCATGCATTTTTATTTGCATTGCATTCATGTTTTACCCGAGATCGTATATTGGGGATGGGAAATGGGATACGCAGACCACCTGATCAGTTGGGATATGATAATAATAAAGCCTGTGTGGCTAGCCTGTATGGCTTAATGAAGGAAGATGCCTGATTAAGGGTCAATATATATATATATATATATGATTGGGAGGAAGATTCCCTTGTGTGGCCAGTATATATGTATTTATTGCATTATGCATGACATTTAGACATATTATGCCCACAGAGAGCGACATGAAATGATGTTCACAGAGGCTGTTATGGTAAGGAAATGCCCAATGGGGCCGATGTATATGTATACCGCATTGTGCATGGCATCTAGGCATATGTGTTAGGGCCCTCAGAGGCATTTACTGTTGGTCAGTTATTATGATTTCAATTATTGGTATATCGTTGTTATGCTATTATTCATACCTGACATACTCAGTACATCAGTCGTACTGATGTCTATTTTGTCTGGGGACGCTGCGTTTCATGCCCGCAGGTTCAGTTAAAGAAGGTGACACTTCACGCTAGTAGGTTGCTTGTTCAGCTAATATTAGAGCACTCTACTTGTTTCAGAGTTGTAGTCTGGTCGTGGTATGTTATTTTGTATATGCACTTGGGTGTGGCAGGACCCTGTCCCGCCCTTGTGATGTCATGTATTCTTTAGAGGCTTCTAGACAGGTGTCCTATGGTTAGTTGTCATGTGTGGCCTTGTCGACCTTAGTATGGGTATGTATATATGAAAATTGGATTTCTGGTTAAGATTTTCTATAAATTTTTTTGGCTTAGTCTGTAATCAATTGTGATTAGAAGTTGGTTGTACGATTAGCGGTACCCGGCGAGTGGGGTTCGGTGCCCGTCGCAGCCCTTCGGTTTGGGTCGTGACAAACTTGGTATCAGAGCATGTCTGTCCCAGGGAGTCTACAAGTTGTGTCTAGTAGAGTCTTGTTTATGGGTATGTTGTGCACCATACTTATAAGCAGGAGGCTGCCTGACATTTAGGGATGGTTTCTATTCTTTCATCTCATAAATCGTGCAGTAGATTTGAGTCTTAGGAATTCGAGTTTGATTTGCGCCTTATACCATTTCAGTAATGCCGGCTACCAAAAAGACTTCGGTTAGTTTGTATTCGTAGCCAGTAAATGAGCAATTTCTACCAAGACGGTTGATACACCAGAAGGGCAGTATTATTGTTAAAATTTGAAATAATGAGAAGCTGTCTCATTCATATACATAAGGTACAAGGATATTGTGTCACCCAGGATATATGCTATTGTTATTCATGTATTTTCATTTGCATTGCATTAATGTTTTACCCGAGATCGTATATTGGGGACGGGAAACGGGATACGCAGACCGCCTGATCAGTTGGGATATGATAATGATAAAGTATGTGTGGCTAGCCTGTGTGGTTTAATGAAGGAAAATGCCTGATTAAGGGCCAATATATATATATATATATATATATATATATAGGATTGGGAGGAAGATGCCCTTGTGTGGCCAGTATATATGTATTTACCGCATTATGCATGACATTTAGACAATATGCCCACAGAGAGTGACATGAAATGATGTCCACAGAGGCTGTTATGGTAAGGAAGATGCCCAATTTATACCGCATTATGCATGACATTTAGGCATATGTGTTAGGGCCCTCAGAAGCATTTACTGTTGGTCAGTTGTTTCTATTTCAGTTATTGGTATATCCCTGTTATGCTATTATTCATGCCTGACATATTTAGTACATCAGTCGTACTGACATCTCTTTTGCCGGGGGACGCTGCGTTTCATGCCCGCAGGTTCAGTGAAAGAAGGTAACGCTTCACGCTAGTAGGTTGCTGGTTCAACTAATATTGGAGCACTCTACTTGTTTCAGAGTTGCTGTCTGGTCGTGGTATGTTTTTTGTATATGCACTTGGGTATGGCAGGACCCTGTCCCGCCCTTGTGATGTCATGTATTCTTTAGAGGCTTCTAGACAGGTGTCCTGTGGTTAGTTGTCATGTGTGTCCTTGTTGGCCTTAGTATGGATATGTGTATGAAAATTGGATTTCTGGTTAAGATTTTCTATAATATTTTTGGCTTAGTCCGTAATCAATTGTGATTAGAAGTTGGTTGTACGATTAGCGGTACCCTGAGAGGTGGTCCGGGTGCCCGTCGCGGCCCTCCGGTTTGCGTCGTGACAGTGTCTCTGGATGATCTTACACCCGGATTACTGCCAATAGAAGTCTATAGAGGCAATCCAAAAAAAGCGAAGGAGTTACTAGGCGAAGGCATTGTCCAAGAGGACTTTAGTCCATGTGCGGCACCCGCCTTATTGGTGCCAAAGAAAAATGAGATTTGGCACATGTGTATTGGTAGCTGGGCGGCCAATAATATCATCGTGGAGTGCAAGATTCATATGCCGAGATTCAAATATCTCTTCGATGAATTGAGTGGGGCCAAGTTGTTCTCTAAGATAGATTTGATGAGTGGTTACCATCAAGTGAAGATCCGAGAGAAAGGTGAATGGAAGATGGCTTTCAAGGCCAAGTATGGTTTGTATGAATGACTCATGTTGCCATTTGGATTGTGTAATACTCCAAGCTCTTTCATGATATTCATGAACAAGGTACTACAACCATTCATGGGATACATAACATCATCTGAGGACATTCATGTGAATCCATCCAAGGTGGAAACTATCTGGAGTTGGTCCGCACCTACAAATGTAAGTGAGGTAAAAGGTTTCCATGATTTGGCTACTTGTTATCGTCGTTTCATTCGAGATGTTTGTACCCTTGCTGCCCATATTCTGAGCTTTGAAGATATACTTAAAGTTAAAAGTGATACTAGTGGAATTGGTGTTGGTGCCATCCTTATTCAAGGCAAGAGATCCATTGCTTTCTCTAGTGGAAAATTGGGTAGTGCACGGCTCGATTATTCTACTTACGGAAAGGACTTTGATATGGTGAGATCCTTGGTTCATTGTGAACATTGTTTGAAGCTGAAACCTCTTGTTTTGTATTCGGATCCTTATTTGGATAGTTTCGGGGAAAGTGTCTACAAGATAGAATCTCCGAACGAATACGGGAGTATTAGTTCAACGTTTCATGTTGGAAACTTATCACCCTACATAGATGGCGAGAATTTGAGGACAAATTCTTTTAAATATGGGGAGATTGATGAAAGAAAGGCCGTGGAAGTGCCAATTATCCTATGGTGATATACGTAATATGGAATGGAATATGGAGTGGAGTTGAAGATTGGACGTGAAGATCCAACAAGGAATATGTTTATTTTTGGCTTTTATGTAGGTCTTGGCTGAGACCGCTTCCTTTTAGCTTATTTTATTTCCTATCTTAACTACTAGATGTCCTTAGGACATAATTAGTATGCTGTGTAATAACTACTAGCTCTCCTTAGGACATAGTTAATATGTCGTGTAATAGAGTAGGGTGAAGAGGCCAAGAACTATCTAGAATAAGAAGACTCCAAGGAGGTAATTCATGAACTAACTAGTTCATGCACTTATCTACATGGATGACATAAAAGGTTGGTCTAGAGAACATGAAGAGTTGGTCGATCCCTTCCCCAATTCGGCCGAACCACTTTCCCTTTCCCATTATGGCCGAATGGTTCATGTATTGTGTTTATCTAGTTGTCTTCTAGAAGGGTCTAAGTACTAGTATAAATAGGACATGTAGTTGATGTAAATAACATTGAAGATTTATGAAATATACTTGAGTTTTACTCAACTTTGCTAAGTTATTCAACTTTTGTGTTGGTTAATTTAGTTGGTCCTTTTGTGGGTCATCAGTCCTTTTGTGGTCGGAACCTCAATCCTTTTTTGGGTCAAACCCTTGGTGCAAGTCTAGTTAGAACTTTTGTGATCTATCTAAACCCAAGCTAAGGTTTCTTCCGTGTAAGTTTAGTTAAAACTTTTGTGATCTAACTACGCCCAAGCCAAGGTTCTATCCGGCCTTTCGGCCTACCTCACTTGGTTTTCACACGAGCTTCTACTTAGCAACCTTGTGTCCAATACTTGTCCAAATTGCTTCATTCTTTCCACCACAACATCCCACAACACTTCCCCAATTCACACCCCAAAGGCCTTAAACTGAAACATCACAAAACCACCCGAACACCTCAACCATTTCCCTTACCATCCCGGTCGAGTCCCTATACCATTAACCTACTATCCCGATCAGTTTCCGTTACCTTACCACCATCCAACCACTAAACCCCAACCACCAATATAATCATCAACGTGTCTAGAACATCCCCACAAAATGTCTTAACTCATTTTCACCCTAAACTACCCATGCAAGCCCCACAACACACACTGTCTGGTGAATCAGAGAACCCGACACCCCACCTTTTGAGTCCATTTTCGTGTCAACCCGTGTCCAACCCAACTTCAACCAACCTACCCTCACAAACCCCTTTTTATATACATCAGGTCCCTAAACAAATTCTCTGGTAGATTGGCAGGCAACGTAAATAACAAGAAATGTAACAGAGAATGAGATGGAAAATATATTTCAATTATCAATTCGCAATATGCCAATTACAAGCCATGATTCCCCTATTTATACGAAGAATCTATCTAATTACAAAGTAGTTTGTTGCTCATGTGCAAGTCACATGCTACTTTTTTGGCTAATAACAAGTCACCCATCCTAAAATCATCCTTGTACTCAAGGATGAATTGTGGAAATTGAATTTTTATTCCACTTGGATCAAATAGGAAATATGAACAAGCAACAATTGAAGGAGCTTGATAAGGCACGGAAGTAAGATAAATAATCTGATGCAACAACTACTTTGGAATCTGATTTGATTCATAATCTCTTCAGACAACTTGTCCTTTTGTTTTTCTAGAAAAAGCATTTTTATTTATAAGAAACAAACTTACAAAGTACATATACATTACAGTACATGCAAAGGGTGGAACACCCCGACTTTATTTGAGGCTAAAGTTCTAATATAGTAAAGAAAGGTGGGGATACATAAGACCTAATGGCTAGTGCCTTATTCTTTGCAATTTGTTTTCCATACTTTTCCATAACAACTGATACACCATTTGCTTTCCTACGTTTGTAGCAGAGATGTACTCCTCCCATCTTATCCAATAGGGTCCTGCAAGAATTAAGAACAATTTGATATTTGTGAAAGTATATTTATGTCCAAGAGACAATCTGTATTAGGATAAATCTACTTTATACACATTCGTATTATTATTGATGAAGATTAATATTTTGGCATTTGCAAATTATTAAATTATTAATTGATTGTTTGTAATATTCTATAATATGCATCCCTGGAGGTTACGCTGTTATTAATAGTGTGAGTTATTAATATTATAACACAACTCTTAAAATAGACTCGACTAATGATCATCGAGAATGGGATATCAATGATATGTGATAAGTCGACATGTGGTCTGCATCACATCTTTAGAGGATGTAGTATGTCTCACTTGCTACGAGTAATGGCTACTCGTGATGGACACATGGATACTTTGGAAGTATTGGTATACCATGCTGATATACTGTTTGTTATACTTTAAGTATGATCAGTGTGTAGGAGATAGAAGTCCTTAGACTTGAGGTCAATACGCGCCTTGTCTACAAAGTAATGTACTTTGATCCCGTCCTAAGATCAAATGACTTATAGGTTGAGATACAGCTTGTATTGGGTACATTATGATGTGGATTAAAGGTGGTAGTTGAGCCAAGATTAGGATTCATTCCTCGAATGTATATTCAAGAGAACACTCCGATTCTCAGTGATATTAGGTTGACTAAGTCGTTGGCCAATGCAATAGACGTATTTAGAATATGGTCTAATTGTCAACTAATATAGATGAGATACAATGATTAAGCCATTTGGATAGACACTTGAAAAATCACAAGCTTGATCGGGTGTGTCGTGAATGAAAGGATTTTATCTTACCACATAAAGGTTAAGTTTACTGGATTCGCGTAAACATACTACACATATTAAGTTCGTCTTTCGAACCCGTCTAGGAATTCCGCGTAGACCCTAAATTTGATTAATGTTGATATGAGAAGGCTTGTAGGGTCACACTATGTCGATTGTCCTTTCGATCTAAGTATGTATTGAGAGAGTAATTAAATGGTCGATTTAGAATCGAAATATTTAAATGAATAATGATTATTTTAATTAAGTCAAAATTGGATTTTGGATTTAATTAAGAATACGCGGAAAATAAATCAAGACAGTGCAGGAGCACGTCGAGCGCCGCTGCGCCCATACCCTAGGGCCGCGGCACCTCTGCCTCGATTTTGGGCCAGGCCCTAGGTCAAACCCTAGTCCGGTTTGACCTAATTTTCACCTATAAATAGTGGCATTCTCTTCATTATTCAACACACCAATTTCAGATTATCATTCTAAGCCTTAGAGACTTAGAATTAAAACTTTCTCGAACCTCTGCCGGATTTCCTAGCTTTCCGAAAGAGAAGTACATTGAAGCTTGGAGTTTGCAATTTAAAGGGAAACCGCGTGTCCACCTTATAGTAGATAAAGACTCCAGATTTTCTAACCTATAAGTTATGCTTTATGTTACATGTTTGATTGTTGTATAACCATACCAGAAATGTTGTTGTGGTAAGTAAGAAACAAAAAATTTTAAACTTCCGTTGTGCCTTACTTATGTGTTTTGAACCCAACAAAATCCTTCAGTGGTATCAAAGCCCAGACTGGTTCGATAGTTATTTAACAATTGAATAAAGTAATAATATGGGTTAAACATAAAATTGGATTAAAACGAGGTTTCTAGAATCCTACATGTCTTGAACGAATGCTTACCTTTTGATATCATCCTAAATTATCTCCTATGCTAACTCGAGGAAGTCATTCCGCTCTAACTCGAACTAAAACAAAAGTGCGTTGTCCGGCTCATTGCACGTTGCACGGCTAAGAACGGGTAAGAACGGATGATGGTCGATATGGGCGTTATTGATAATGGTGGGTGATGATAAATGACGTGTGAATTGATCCCTAAATTGGATTTAGGGATTGAACGATTTTGAAAAATCGATACAGAAATGTTTGTCAGGACATTGGCGCTGCGGCCCTATGGTAGAGCGCCGTGGCGCAAGCTAGGGTTTCAAGGCGGCGGCGTGGCTCCAAGGTGGAGCACCGCGGCGCTAATGCTTCGTTTCAAAACTTGGACTCACTGGACTATAGACGATGTGGCTCCATGGTAGAGCGTCGCGGCGCTAATGCATTTGCAGAAGCAGAAATGTTTCTGCCTCTACAGCGCTACGACTCCATGGTGGAGCGCCGCGACGCTAATGCAAATACAGAAGCAGAAAATTTCTCCCCTTGCAGCGCCGCGACGCTAATGCATTTTTGCAGAAGCCGAAAGGCTTCTGCCTTAGTGGCGTCGCAGCCCTAATGATTAGCGCCGCGGTCCGACCTGTCCAAAAACAAAAAAAATCAGAGTTCAGAATGTTTAACCCAAGATTATTATTATACAGTATAATTGATAAGTATATTGTTTATGTGCTAAATGTTAAAATGTTTGTCATTTACAGTTCTAGAATAGCGTCTGCTATAACTGTCTGGGCAGGCGGCGCCAGTATTTGATTAAACCATCTTATATCATGCATATTGGGTTGACAGTTCCCAACTATATATGTCATTAGTTATGCATGATGTTAAGATATCATATTGGATATGGCGTAAAAGTGTTGATCTAGGTTAAAACCCTGAATTAAAATGTTCCCCAAAATTTTAAACAAGTCTAAAGTAAAAACGCGTCGTCCATTATAATTGTTAGAGTGCAAAATCCTTTTCAGCGATACGTGTATTTATGCCAAAGCATTTGCTCTAAGTCTACGAGGACCCAGACTTTTTCATAGATGTGTTTTAATGTAAAGGTAAACGATAAACTTTTGTGGGTATTTACACCAAAGTATTGGCTTACAAAGGCCAAATTTGCTTAGATACATAAATGCAGTCGTGTAATGGGGTTGACTTGCTTAGACAAATCTTGGCGCCAAAGTGTCGAACTAATCTAAGGAAGCAAGATTAAATATAATATTTGATCAACCAAGAGTTGCAAATAAGCTTTGCAATTGGTTTAGAACCTACCAAGATGTGTTATTGAAGTTATCAACCAAAACAAACGCGGAGATAGCATAGGCTTGGATCTTAGTCCATTATGACCTCAATGAATATAGGTTTGTATTCTACCATGGGGTCGTAGAAGTATGTTAAAATAGTGGGAGCTAATTAAACAAAAGGCCATGTTGATTAACCTAAACGAATGTGTGTAATAGGAAATAAAATTTGAGTTTGATTTCCAGTCTATCTATTTCTTTAGATTACCAAAGATGTCGAACTTATCATTGAAAATGTTGATTGAGATGAACAAACTTACTGGACCTAAGTACCTTGATTGGCTAAGAAATTTGTGAATAGTACTGAGATAAGAGAAAATAGAATACGTGTTGGACACGGTATTCCCAACAGTCCATGCGACAGACTCTGTTGAATATGCCTCTTTTGATAAGGATGCTTACCAAAAACATCTAGATGATGCCACTTCAGCGCAGTGCGTGATGTTGTCTTCCATGTCTATAGAACTTCAGAGACAACATGAGAACATGGGGCCCAATGAGATGCTTGAACACTTGAAGAGTCTCTATGACTCACAATCACAGACTATGGAATATGAGTTACTAATAGAACTCTTTAAGTGTAAGCTCAATGAAGGGGGCCAGGTCTCGCGGCATGTGTTGAAGATGATAGGGCTAATAGAGAGGCTTGCTTCAATTGGAACGAAGCTTGAAAAGAATGTCGCTACCACCCTTATCTTGAACTCTCTCCCTTATTCTTTTGATAACTTCATAGTGAATTTCAATATGAATGGAACGAAGGACACTCTGCCGGAGCTGCACAACATGCTCAAAACCTTTGAGTCTTCCACTTCCAAAGGCAAAGTTGTGCTCATGGTGAGCTCTTCTAGCCGACCCAAGCCAAAAAGCAAGGAATGGCATAAGAAGAAGAGCAAAGCAGTCGTTGCGCCCTCAGCTATGAAGCCTAAGAGAGGTGTGAAGAAGAAGGTAAATCCGGCTAAGGATGAATGCCTCAACTGCCACAAGAAGGGGCATTGGAAGAAGGACTGCATGACACCATGAGGAGGAAAAGTACTAGGTGCTCCTGCTTTTGGTGGACAAGGTATGTACATCATTGAAATAAATATGTCTATGAATAACTCTCATTCCTGGGTATTGGATACCGCTTGTGGCTCACACATTTGTACAAATGTGCAGGGGCTAACTGATAATAGGAAGGTTGGACCAAGGGAGGTAAACCTACGCGTTGGAAACGGAGCACGAGTAGATGCTGAGCGCATATGGACTTATAGATTAAAATTACCTTCTGTGTATTGTTTAGTGTTGAATGATTGCTTCTATGTACCCTCGTTAACGAGGAATATCATTTCTATCCCAGTTTTGGACATGAAGGGTTTTTCCTCGTATATTTATAATGTTAGTCAAGTACTGTCTTTTGATAATATTATATATGGAACTGCTCCTCTTGTGGATGGATTATATACACTAAATTGTAGTTGAGAGATATTCAATGTACAAAATAAAAGAGCCAAGATAAGTAATAGAAACTCTACCTACCTATGGCACTGTAGACTTGGTCATATCAACGAATCAAGGATAGCAAGGTTGAGGAAGTTAGACTACCTCGAACCATTTGACTTGGAGTCTTATGGTAACTGCGAATCTTTCTTGAGAGGAAAGATGACCAATAAACCACTTTCTAGGAAAGGTGTATGAGCCAAGAAGGTGCTTGAGTTTGTCCATACTGATGTATGTGGGCCATTCTCGACTCAAGCTAAATGAGGCTTCCCATACATCATCACTTTTACTGATGACTTCACAAGGTATGGATATGTGTATCTTATGAGACACAAATTCGAGGCTTTTGAGAAGTTCAAAGAGTACAAGTCGAAAGTAGAGAAGCAACTTGCAACAAGTATCAAGACCCTTCGATCGGATCGAGGAGGTGAATACTTGAGCAAGGATTTTCTAGATTACTTAAAGCTACATGGAGTCCAATCAGAGTGGACACCTCCTGGAACACCACAGATGAATGGTGTTGCCAAAAGGAGAAACCGAACCTTATTGGATATGGTTCGATCCATGATGAGCTCCTCATCTCTACTGACATACCTTCGGGGACATGCAATAAAAACCTCTATATATGTTCTGAACATGGTTCCTTCTAAGTCAGTAGAAAAGACACCCTATGAGATATGGTATGGCAAGAAGCCAGCTCGTAAACATATGAGACCCTGGGGGTGCCCTGCATATGTTAAGAAGATGCTCATTGACAAGTTGGAATCAAAAAGTGAGGAATGTTACTTCGTGGGGTATCCAAAGAAAACTAAGGGATACTACTTCTATCTTCCTGGAGAACATAAGGCCATTGTTTCCAGGAACACAACTTTCCTTGAAGATGAATATGTCTACAAGAAACATAGTTGCACACAGATAGAACTTGAAGAAATTCAAGAACCACAAGATAACACAGAAATTAAACCATTGTCGAGTGACCTAAATAAGGATTCAGTAGGAGTATCTGGTGAAGATTGGGTACTTAGAGTATGTCCTTCAGCCAGTAGGAGTGTAGTGAGAGATAGTGCAGAAATGCAAGGCTCTCATACACAACCAATGGAAGGTTATCACAATGGTTGTACATTATTCCATTCAGGAAATACATAAGAATGACATTCCTGAAAGCTCTCAAGGTGATAGATTGTTCAGCACACAAAGACCTTCTCACAATCAGAATGCAACAAACACTGAAATGCAGAATAATCAACTCCGTAGGACCACTAGGACTCATCGTCCGCCTGAAAGACTTAATCTCCTTATTGAAACACATAATGAGATAGATATTCCTAATGATGATGAACCTACAACCTACAGCTAAGCTATGTTAGATATTGATTCACAGAGATGGCAAGAAGCCATGAAATCTGAGATGGACTCGATGTACATAAATCAAGTTTGGAACTTGGTTGATTTGCCAATAGGGGTTAGACCCATAAGATGCAAATAGTTCTTCAAGAAGAAGATTGATGCATATGACAAGGTACAGACTTATAAGGCAAGATTGGTGGCTAAAGGTTATAATCAACGGCCTAGGGTCGATTATGATGAAACCTTTTCACTTGTTGCTAAGATTAAGTCCATTTGGATTTTGCTTGTAATAACTGCATATTATGACTATGACATTTTGCAGATGGACGTCAAAACTGCTTTCCTCAATGCTAATCTAGTTGAAGAGGTGTATATGAAACAACCTGAGGGTTTTTCACTTGAGTCCAAACCAAATATTGTATGCAAGCTACAAAAGTCCATTTATGGGCTTAAGCAAGCCTCGAAGAGTTGGAACATTTACTTTGACAAGGCTATCAAGTCATTTGATTTCGTCAGAAGCAAAGATGATCCATGTGTTTATAGTAAACTCAAGGATGGGAGTATTGCCTTCATTATCATATATGTAGATGACATATTAATAATGGGAGACAATAAGACTCTCCTGCAGTCAGTCAAGGAGTGGTTGTCCAGTACCTTCATGATGAAGGATTTAGGTGAAGCCTACTACATTCTGGGGATTAGGATCTATAGAGATAGACCTAACGGATTGTTGGGGTTGTCACAGTCAGTCTACATAGACAAAGTGCTTAGACGTTTTTCTATGAAAAATTCTAAGAAATGTGGTCTACCTATGGGACAAGGCATTAAGTTATCTAAGAAGGATAGTCCTTCTAATACTATAGAACTTGAACGCATGAAGAGGATCCCATATGCTTCGGCTATAGGATCGATCATAGATGCCATGACCTGTACTAGGCCAGATGTGGCCTTTGCACTTAGTATGACTTGCAAATTCCAGCAGAATCCTGGGGAAGAACACTGGAAGGCAGTCAAGAGTATTCTTAAGTATCTTAGACGAACTAAAGATTACTTCTTAGTCAATGGTGGGGAAGAAAAACTAGATGCTACTGGGTACACTGATGCTAGCTTCCAGACGGATGTTGATGACTACAAATCTCAATCTGGGTACACGTTCATTTTCAATGGTGGATCAGTAAGCTAGAAAAGTTTCAAACAAGCTACAACTGCTGATTCGACAACAAAAGCTGAGTACATTGCTGGATCGGAAGCTGGTAAAGAAGTTGTCATGATATCTGAGTTTCTGAAGGAACTAGGGGTTGTTCCAAGTGTCACTTATCCAATAACAGTTTATTGTGACCACACTGGTGCGATTGCGCAAGCTAAGGAACCAAGATCAACCAACAGAAACAAACATGTACTAAGGACGTACCACATACTCAGGGAGATGGTGGAGACTGAAGAGATTAGATTAGACTATGTCCCCATAGACGATAATCTAGCTGACCCATTCACTAAACCAGTAAGCTTAGTCAATCATAATGGTCATTTTGAGAATATGGGTATTAGATATGTTGGATATTGGCTCTAGGCCAATTGGGAGATTGAAAGTATATTTATGTCCTAGAGACAATTTGTATTAGGACAAATGTACTTTATACACATTTGTATTATTATTAATGGAGATTAATATTTTGGCATTTGCAAATTATTGAATTATTAATTGATTATATGCATCCCTGGAGGTTACGTTGTTATTAATAGTGTGAGATATTAATATTATAACATAACTCTTAAAATAACCTCGACTAATGATCATCGAGAATGGGATATCGATGATATGTGATAAGTCGACATGTGGTCTGCATCACATCCTTAGAGGATGTAGTATGTCTCACTTGCTACGAGTAATGGCTACTCGTGATGGATACTTTGGAAGTATTGGTATACCATGCTGATATACTGTTTGTTATACTTTAAGTATGATCAGTGTGTGGGAGATAGAAGTCCTTAGACTTGAGGTCAATACGTGCCTTTTCTACAAAGTAATGTACTTTGATCCCGTCCTAAGCTCAAATGACTTATAGGTTGAGATACGGCTTGTATTGGGTACATTACGATGTGGATTAAAGGTGGTAGTTGAGCCAAGATTAGGATTCATTCCTCGAATGTATATTCAAGAGAACACTCCGATTCTCAGTGATATTAGGTTGACTAAGTCGTTGGCCAATGCAATAGACGTATTTAGAATATGGTCTAGTTGTCAACTAATATAGATGAGATACAATGATTAAGCCATTTGGATAGACACTTGAAAAATCATAAGCTTGATCAGGTGTGTCGTGAATGAAAGGATTTTATCTTACCACATAAAGGTTAAGTTTACTGGATTCACGTAAACGTACTTCACATATTGAGTTCGTCTTCCGGCACCGTCTAGGAGTTTCGCGTAGACCCTAAATTTGATTAATGTCGATATGAGAAGGCCTGTAGGGACACACTATATCGAATGTCCTTTCGATCTAAGGATGTATTGAGAGAGTAATTAAATGTTCGATTTAGAATCGAGATATTTAAATGAATAATGATTATTTTAATTAAGTCAAAATTTGATTTTGAATTTAATTAAGAATGCGCAGAAAATAAATCCAGACAGTGTAGGAGCACGTCGAGCGCCGCGACACCTCTGCCTCGATTTTTGGGCCAGGCCCAAGGTCAAATCCTAATCCGGTTTGACCTAATTTTCACCTATAAATAGTGGCATTCTCTTCATTATTCAACACACCAATTTCAAATTATCATTCTAAGCCTTAGAGACTTAGAATTAAAACTCTCTCGAACCTCTACCAGATTTCCTAGCTTTCCGAAAGAGAAGTACATTGAAGCTTGGAGCTTGCAATTGAAAGGGCAACCACGTGTCCACCTTATAGTAGATAAAGACTCCAGATATTCTAACCTGTAAGTTTATGCTTTATGTTACAGGTTTGATTGTTGTATAACCATACCAGAAATGTTGTTGTGGTAAGTAAGAAACAAAAAATTTAAAACTTCCGTTGTGCCTTACTTATGTGTTGTGAACCCAAGAAAATCCTTCAATTTGGGGTTGGGTTACTTAGGAGATGAAGTAATACCTGAGAATCAGTTTCAATAGTAATAAGAGGAAGCAGGTTCTTCTCCAAGTGTGAATCGTAGTCCATGATAAAGAGCCATCATTTCAGCGTAGATTACCTCTGCAAACTGGAGAAGTTTGATATAACCAAATGCACATTGGGCTGTAGCAGTACGAAAGACCCTTCTGTACCTCCAGAATTAGTTGTGGGAAATAAAGCACAATTGATGTTTAACTGATAAATAATATAACATGATATACGTCGGTGATATACATGGTAGGTATATCACGGTTTGGAGACTATTTTTATACCATATTATTTGTAATTAATTAGCATTGTACACTTATCATAATTTTAGAAGTCTTGTACAAATAGAATAGGGTTTTGGGAGTAGAATAGGAATAGTATTTTCTATATTATGAAAATTGTAAATTGTATATATGCTCATTCATTAATTATAATAATCAAGGGATTATTTCCATAATATGGATGAGTATATTATATTCATTAATGAATGAGTATATATACAATTTACAATTTTCATAATATGGAAAATTCTATTCCTATTCTACCCCAAAATCCTATTATATTTGTACAAGACTTCTACAATTATGGTAAGTGTACAATGTTAATTAATTACAAATAATATGGTACAAAAATAGTCTCAAAACCGTGATATACTTACCATGTATATCACGGAGGTATATCACGCTTATTTCTTTCATTAACTTAAAGAAACCAGGAGGGATGGGGTTTCCAAGTGGCAGCAGATGAAGAGGAAAGAGGAGTAGAGGTAGAGGGGAGGGGGGGGGGGGGCTAGAGATAGTGGTATTCCGCCACCTGAAAATAGTGTTACTAAATGAAACATAATGGCAGTTGTCAAAAACATTATAATTGCGGGTGGACCAAAATTTTCAAATAGGTGTAAGGGACAAGGGTTGCTAAAGGGACAGTGAGATAGGAGTTCAAAGTTGTGGTAGCGTTACGGAAGCAAGATTGGCATAACCAATGGAAACGGTGTGCTGAGGGGGTGGAGCTATTGAAGTGACGCCAAATGGCTTTTGCGGGAAAGCAGTATAAAAAAGACATGAATAATGTCTTCTTCAGCTGTTTGGCAAACTGGGTAAGTAGACTGTGGTATGATGTTCCGACTATAGAGCAAGGAGTTCATAGGGAGGCGAAGGTTGACGAGTAACCAAAGAAAATATTTAAGTTTATTTATGATAGGGAGAAACCAAGCCAGTCAGAAGGCGATAGAGGGGGAAAATGAACCTGTTGCTGTCCATAAAGGGAATAAGCAGAAGCAGTGGAAAGACATCGGTGGGGTGGGATGCCAATAAGGTTGATCGGAAGAACAATGTGAGTGTATCATGGTATTGTTACTTAAAAGGAGTATGTCATCAAAAAGTTCAAAGGAGATGTGTTGGAGTTTCCGTTCATAGTTAGCAACAAAAGTGCTAATTCGTTGGTGAAATTCATGGGATAGAAGGGGACCTAAAATGAGTTGCCGAAGTGAAAGAGCTGGGAAAATCCCATTATCCTGCCAAATAAGGATATGGTTGTCATTTGCAATATTCTAAGCAGTGTCGCTAAGCCGTAAGGAAGAGGTTTTGATAAGACGCTTCCATATATAAGAATTATAAGGCTTGAGCTAGAAGGGTAAAAAGTAGTTGGAGTTAGAGGAGGGAGTGAGGGAGTAGACATCGTATTTGCCTAACAAAACAATGAGCCCATAAAGAAGAGGAATGGAGATAATCTCCTATTGAGATTAGTAAGTAAGGAGCAATTTCTAGTAGTCAAGAGAGGCACGCCAAGACCTCCTTTTTGCTTAGGAGTTATCACGCCCCAAACCTGGGAGGCGTTGCCAGCAATCGGTCCCTTACTTGTCCCTGAGCGTACCATCTGTAGCTTGTGAGCTCTGGAGACACAAACAAGCAATCTGGGCCGGCAAGGCCGATCTGTAAACTAATCATAATGTCTTAGGCCGACAAGGCCATCCTCTGAACAATTTGTAAATGACAACTGTCTTAACTTGGTACGGAATCAGACTAAAAGATTTATATATACAAGTATACCTATGCGGGGCGACAAGTCCACCATGCTAACGTACTATACACACAGGACATGTCTACAAGCTTCAAAAGAGAATATAATTATACCATGGCCGGGACAGGGCCCAGCCTACCCATCATATCTGTATATAGTCAAATGAATCTCAAGTCTAGACCTGGTAACTCCTGATGAGACGGAGCTTACCAATCAGGCTGATGCTCGGCGCACTCTACTGTGGAGGTCTCTCTATTTGTCTGTCAGGACCTTTAGGCATAAAATACAGCGCTCTCAGCAAAAGGGACATCAGTAAATATTGTACCGAGTATGTAACAACTGAATAACTACAACTGATATATATGAAGATAACTGAGAATCAAAGATACTCTGGAATGCACTTACCTGCTCTAACTCCATTCTTACAACAACATACCCAATAAGATCCCATAACGTGGGGTCTGGGCAGAGTAGAGTATACGCAGACCTTACCTCTACCTTATTAAGTATAGATGTTGTTTCTGAAAGACCCTCGGCTCAAGAAAAATCATAAGCACAAGCAAAAGCAAGAGAAAACGATAAGACCCGGACAAGAAATTTAAAGCAGTATGAAAATGAGAGTAACCAAAGCGAATAAGCCATGATAAAGCATTCTGAAAAAAGAAGCAGTAACTAACGCAGGTAAATAAGACAAAGTACACGAAAGAACATATAGCAGCAGAGATCAAAAGACAGGAAAACTCCATTCTTACATAATACAATAATATAGCTAGCCGATCAGATATAGAGCTCTATGTATGTCTCACTAGCCATAAAGCTGGGATATATCTATATATCTCTGTCCATCCGTATAAGGCTTGGTATAGCTCTCACCGGTCATAAGGCCGGGACATATCTCACCAGCCATAAGGCCAGGATATCTCTCACAGCCATAAGGCTGGGATACCTCTCACCGGTCATAAGGATGGGATATTTCTGTATATAATGGTAGTATTGTAAATATATATATATATATATATACACACACACTCTTTACTCTTTCTGTTAACGTAAAACAAGTATGAAATGAACGTAAATTCCCGACAAGGGATGGCTAAGACATAAGGACAATAATGACAATCTGGACTCGAGAGTTCTATGACATACTCTTTTCTTATGCACTCGTTCGAATCTTTCTGGATATAGATTCATGCCAACGAAAGAAAGGGGATAGCCTTTACATACCTTTCGTTGTCTAACCGACACCGTTCGTAGCATACTCAAAGTATATAGTACTTCAATCTATAATAAATTAACAATTGAGCCATCGTTAACTAACAGAAAACTAAAACATGATAAATCGAGCGACAAGCTTATCCCATAACACTAACCAACCTTCCTCTAACACTTCCCTTTTCTTACAATATCTCTAGTACAACATAACCACTATATTTAACTGTTCTTCATGCTTTCCAGTCATAAGGTAGCTTAAGACAGTCCCAAACAGTCCAACATAAAACAACATCACAACTACGCTTTCCGACCCTTACTTCACAGGCTATTGGTCGTACAAGCTACCTACGACTTTTACAAGCTCAAATACATGAAGGAGAGGACAAATATTACCTCAAACAACAAGAATGACCTCTAGTTTGATGTTACTTCACTACAAGGAAACCTCCAATTCAACCACACAAGTTGAAGAACTCGATTCTACTACATTTATAGGATTCCCGGCACTTGATTCATGTTGTTAATCTTTGCTTTTGCTCTTGGAACATATGTGAACCTTAGGAGAGAACTTTAGGGTGTTTTAGATTTGGAAAGGGTGAAAATGAGGCTCAAGGTTGAGCCACCGCCTTAAATAGGATTAAGAATCTTCCACCGCCTCAATTAGGCTCGCTGAGCAAAGTTCAAAGTAGGAAACACCCTCAATTTGGATCTCCCTAGGCAAGCTCCTTCACTACCTGGCCGATAGCCTGCGCAGTCTGGCGAAAATGTGAATATCTTTCTACTCTAACGTCGTACCGATGAACCATTTAATATGCTGGAAACTAGATCCGTAGACCTTTAATTACGTGGGTGGATCATCCGTAAATCCTAGTAGATTTGGAGAAAAATTGTGTGAAACCCAAATATCAGCGAGCTTATGAATGTAACTTGAGATGACCTTTGCCAATTTTTATTTTATAACTTGCTTACCTCACGACTATAGTACGATTCAAATACCTCATAACAAGACCTTAACATATTAAGCACTCCTAGTCTTACCCCAAAAGTATGGGCTACTACAATTTCGACGAACTTATTTTCTTTAATTTGTTTAGCCTCGAAATCTTATGATACTTACTTAACACTCGTTTAAAACCATTTCTATCCATATAAGGGTTCTCAACCTTTCAGGGTTTACGTCACTTTACTTACCATGCATACTAGCGTGAAAATACAGGGCATAACAAGAGTGATAATAGCTTTCCAATTAATAAGGTGGATGCGTTTTTTTAGGGGCAGTGCCCGAGAGAAAGTTTTGCTGTAAACGTTCTGTGTTGTGAAGTATTTTGGGAGGTAAAAGATTTAGCAGCATAGCATAAGTTGGAATAGCAGCAAAAGTGGATTTGATTAGAGTAGTACGTCCAACAAGAGTAAGAAATTTGATTTCCATCCTTGTAGCGGATAAGTGATGCGGTCCATAATGTACCAATAGTCAGAGGATTTAGGATGTAAATTAGGCGTGATAAAGCCGAGGTATTTTCTAAAGTGTTGGGAAGTAGAAATGTTTAAAGTCCGGTATATTTGGTCTTAAAGGATGGGAGGAACATTTACAAAGAATAATAGCTAAGACTTAGCAAAATTGATACGTTGGCTAGAAATGTCCTTAAGTTTAACGGGATGTCACTGTTTAGCAACAATAGCATGTTCAATTAGTCGTGAAAGAGATTCCATGCAAATAATGAATAAATAGGGAGAGGGTGGATAGCTTGCCGAATCCCTCGTGACGGTTGGAAAAAATTAGTAGGCTTACCATTGACTAAAACAGAGATGAAGAGGTAGTAATGCATGACATGATACGGTTGACAAGGGAAATGGGGAAATTCAAACTAAGTAAGAAAGCACGTATGAAGGATCATTCAAGAGGATCAAGGGCTTTTCCCAAATCAATTTTTAAGAGCATATTCCCATGTTTGCCTGTTTTGTTACGAAAAGAATGAAACGCTTCTTGCATGATGATAGTGTTGTCAGCTGCTCTTTGACCTGGTTAAAAACTGCATTGTGTAGGATTGATTAACTTGTCAAGGAAAGGTCATATACAGTACTAGAAGTGAAAGCTTCATGGAAAAGTTGAATTATGGCAGATTGAGTAGTATCCCATTTTTTAAAAAAAAAAATAGGGTGTAATCCATCAGGACCGGGTGTTTTTAAAGGCTGAAAAGGGTTTACAGCTTGTAAAATTTCATTGTTACTAAGTGGGAGGGTAAGGAGGGTTTGTTGGCAGCAGTCTAGACAGTTAGGTGCTAAGAAAGTGCTATTGTTTGAGCAATAGAGGAGTTGAGTCGTATAGAGGTCAAGATAGTGCTGAAAATAGTGTCATGTATAACATGCGGATCAAAGAACCAATTTCCTACCGAATAGTGTCCGAGATGAAAGAACCTAGTATTCGTATTACCAACTAATTGCCACTGGATACGTGATTTCAGGTTCCAATAGTCTTCTTCATATTTTAACAAATCATTTAATGTTAAGAGTCTCACGTCGGAAATGAAATGAGAACATGGACAATCCTCACCCTAAAAGCTATTTTTTGGAGTTGAGTTAGGCCCAAGATCCATGGGAACATGAACTTCTTATATGGACTTGGACAATCTTCACCCTACAAGCTAGTTTTTGGAGTTGAGTTAGGCCCAAGTTCCATTCTTTATATGATATCAGAGCCAGATTCATTCAAATTCTTTGTTCATCGATGTTGGGCCTCCAAATTATAATATTCACGCTCCAGTTAACGAGGTCTGGGCGTGCGAGGAGTGTTAAGAGTCCCACATCAGAAATGAAATGGGAACATGAACTTCTTATATGGACTTGGACAATCCTCACCCTACAAGTTACCTTGTGGGGTTGAGTTAGATCCAAGATTCATTCTTTACATTTAATTCAAAAAATAAGCTCATTCTCCATATTGTAGTGAAAACTATTTTTGAAATAGGGATTCATTTTCTGAAGACCATGTAATCTACCAAGAAGGAATTTTTTTATAAAATATATTTCCAAAAGTATCATGATTCCAAGCAGTGACATGATCCATAAAAGTGTGTAAAGCCTATTGGAAGTTAAAATTATTTTTCACAGAAGCACTCACTACATGAGGAAACTGAGGATGACGTAGCCACATCATTTCGAATTTTAAAATTTTAGAAAGCTTAGCAATAGTCTTAGTTAGGTTTAATAACAAGGGACAATGGTCAGAATGTGTACGCGGCAAATGCAAAACTGAAGTCTTTAAATTTACGAAGCCAGGCAGGATTAGCAAAAAATTATTCTAATCCGTCAAGAATTAATTTATCTTTTTCTTTCTTTGTTAGTCCAAGTAAAACGACTACCAGCATATCCTACGTCCAACATGTCTAAGTTGTTTAAGCAGTTATTAAAGTGGTAGGACCTATTCATGTTAATGAGCAGTCCTTCAAATTTATCAGAAGCAGTGGATACTTCATTAAAATCACCACATAAAAGCCACTCATAGTTATGTTAAGGAAGAATTATTTACCTGGATAGTTCATGGATTTCATGAGTCGTGACTATGACGGAATCAACCTTAAGCTCATTTCCTCTCCACAACATGGCCATACCTCCAGAGTATCCCACTGCAGATGCCTGTATGAGATCTGTGAAATTAAATTCATCAAGGAGGGAGCCATGGTTCTCCACTTTAGTTTCTATCAAACAAAACATAGTAGGGTGATAGTTTGCCCGACCTACTGTCTATCCTAAGCAGTACCCTATTTTCATCTATAGGATAGAACATGTTATTCTACTTGTTCCACGGATAACGTTTGCGTAATAATAAAGAATAGTTAAGTAAAAAATATGATATTTTTACATGGAAACCACCCGGCTCACAAGAACAGTAAAAATCACGACCTACACCTCTATAGAATTTATCCACAAACTCCACTACAACGGTGAGCCTCTACAAATTTTAAGTTACAACCTCTATAACCTAGGAACTACACTTTAATTCCTATCTTACTAATCAACCTCTGACTAGCAAAAAGAAAAAAAGCCTTTGACTAGCAAGCAAACTTCAAGTTAAACTCTAACTTGAAGTTGAATTTACAATATTTTGTACCTAATCGTATGCTTCTAATAAAGTGAATAAAGATACAACTCGATGAACAACCTAATACAAATATCTAGACTCAAGAACTGCAAACATAGACTCTGTAACGCAGCATCTTCAATCTTGCTTCGATGAATCAAGGCATCACTTTTTGAATCAAAACTCTCGATATATTATAGAAATATCTCTCAAGATATTCTGATTTCTCTCTGTGAGTGCTCGACTGTAACACTCCGTACTTTCGGGCGATGCGTTAAGCATCTAGACGTATGCAAATAGACCTGAGCTTTGGAGAATTTATTTCATATGCACGTATGCAAATAAAGAAGCTTAGTATACAAAAGGATGCAGTCCCGAAATAATATTTTATATGTATCAAAAGAGTTTATGGACTAGAGTTATATCCCGTGCGCATGATAATGAGAATATGAAGCGTGTTAAGAAAAATGATCAAAATATAGGTGAATTGGAACAAGGAATTAATTGAAAAGTGGTAAGTAACACCACCTTGTCCACGTGGCAGCATGTAAATAAGTGTCCACATTCTTATAAACAGATAAGGATGCTAGGTGATTCACAAGTGTAAAAGTAGAGCTCACATATGTATATTTCTTTACATTGTTATATGTCATAGACATTTTTCTTTTGTACAAAAAAATAACTTCCTCTAGTTTTTCAACATTTGTTTTTACGTTGCTGATGTTGTATATGTATATACCAATTCATTTCTTATGTATAGATGCAGAACTAATTCCACAAAATCACCTCCTTGAGATTTCACAAAAGGAAAATGGATGCAGTACATTGTTCTTAGTAAACAAGCAACCTACTTTCCGATTTCTTCCTTTCTTGATCTTAATTTGAGGATTATTTTTCTTTCACTTATAAAACATAGAAGCAATGTTATTTTATTTAAGAAAGTCAGAGATTTCTTGGTACTAAAGTAAGGCGGACGGAGAGCAAGTTCTTGAAATTCGGAAGTACGGGTATGTTAAGGCAAATCATTTCTTCGTTTGGCATGTTCTATGTACGAAACGTAACCGGAATATTATTCCATAAATTGTTCTACTTTTAGTAGTTAAGGATGTTCCTGTTAATGATTCCTATGTTAAAAAGCATGTCTAAATATGTTCCTAAATCCTTATTGAGGAATATGAGAAAGATGTTAATATTCTCAATGTTAGCCAAAGGTACAAGGATGTTATGTCATCCGATAAGTTCAGAATGTTTTATGTTCATTCATGCATTTGCATTATATTCATGCATTTGCATTATATTCATGCATTTCCCTGGACCCACATAAGTTATATACACTACTATATAATACACATTATATATATGTAGGATGGGAAAATGGAATGACGTTATATACGCAAATACCACCTGCAGCTGGTACATATATCACGAAAAAGGAAAATGCCCACATAGGCCAATATGATATGATGCCCATAGAGGCTGATATGATATGATGCCCATGGAGGCTATTATGGGAAGAAAAATGCTCGATGAGGCTAATATATATATATATGTATACCGCATTTCCATTGTGCATGACATTTTGGCATATTATGGCCCTCAGAGGCATTCACTACTGGTCAATTGTTTCTATCGACTGTTTTCTGTCGGCTGTTGCTATCGGCTATCTTTGTCGACTATTTTTGTTTCTTATTATTATGTATCTCTGTTATGATGTTTCTTATGACTGACTGACTCGGTACATCAGTCGTATTGATGTCCTTTTTGTCGGGGGACACTGCGTTTCATGCCCGCAGGTTCACGGAGACAGGGCAATGATCCACGTTAGTAGGTTGCTGACTTAGTGGATTTTGGAGCACTCTCCTTATTTCGGAGTGCCGGTCTAATCTCGGTACGGTATTTTTGCATGTATATATATATGGGCATAGTGGGGTCCTGTCTTGACCTTTTGATATCACATACTCTTTAGAGGCTTGTAGACAGGCGTCCTGTGTGTAATAGTCATCTATAGCCTTATCGGCCTTGGTTTGTATATATATATATATATAAGCTGGGCTTTCTGATTAAGATATTACATAGTTATTTTCCAGTATATAGTTTTTATGTATCAGCAGGGTACTGGGTGACGACCCTTGTGGCCGTGATTAATTATGATTAAATGGTGATTGTATGATTAGTGGTACACGACAGGTATGGTCCGGGTGCCCGTCATGACCCTCCGGTTTGGGTTGTGACAAAACTTGGTATCAGAACATGTTTGTCCTAGGGAGTCTACAAGTTGTGTCTAGTAGAGTCTTGTTTATGGGTATGTTGTGCACCATAGTTATAAGAAGGAGGCTACGTGACATTTAGGGATGGTTTCTACTCTTTCATCTCATAGATCGTGCAGTAGAGCTGGATTATAAGCATTTCACTTCTAATTTGTCTCGTGTTTACGATTCCAGCAATGCCTACAGCAAGGAAGAAGTTTAAGAGTATGAGGGCGTTGGATACGGCTGCAGGCGAATGTACTAGTTGATTTCACCTGTTAGCGAAGGCCAGAGTGAGACCCACAATGTGACTCCTTTATATGATTCACTCAGTCCACCACCTCCAGAGGAGATTGGTGGGGCTGCAGCACCCCCAGTTCCTCCACTTGATACTCCAGATGTGGATCTTGATATGCGTAGTGTTGTACAGTTATTAACACGATTGGTGGCCGCTTAGGCCCAATGTCAGATTCCCAGTCCTTCTGATAGAGCTACTAGCGCGAAAGCTCGGGATTTCATCAACCTAGACCCTCCGATATTCACAGGATCGGACCTGAACGCGGACTCGCAGAATTTTCTGGATCAGATACAGCGTACCTTATGGGTAATGGATGCTATCGATAATGAGTCGGTAAAGTTTGCTTCTTATAGACTGCTGATGTCGCAGTGACCTAGTATGAGACATGGGAGTAATCTAGGAGACCTTGTGCTCCACCAGCTGGATGAGGAGAATTTTCAAAGGCCTTCTTACAACATTTTCTGCCGGTCGAGCTTCGACGGGCCAGGTAGGATTGATTTCTACGTCTTGAGCATGGCAATATGAGTGTTCAAGAATATAGCTTGTTGTTTAATTCATTGGCCAGATATGCTCTTATGATTATAGCTGAGATAAGTGACCGAGTACATAGGTTTGTTACTGGCTTGGGGCCGCACTTGGTCAATGAGTGTACTACGACTTCCCTGAATCCGAATATGGATATTGCTCGCATTCAGACTTATGTACAGAATTTGGAGGATCATAAGAGACAGCAGTTGGTTGATCAAGAACGTGATAAGGGTCAGCATAAGAGAGCTCGATCCGTAGGTGACGTAAGAGAGTTCAGAGATGGGCCCAGGCCATAACTTTATAGACGCCTATCCTATCCGATGGCTAGCGCATCATTACCATTTTCAAGGTCGAGGGTTGATCGGTTTGTTCAATTGGGACCAGGTTAGAGTTCACAAGCGTCAGGGTCTTATTATAGAGGTGATTCTATTCAGATGAGGCCACCGTTGGCTCGCTGAAAGCAGTGTGGTAAGACCCATATAGGGTCGTGCCGACAAGGATCAAATATGTGTTATTCTTGTGGTGAACCTGGTTATATTAGGCGAGAATACCCGATAGGAGGCGAAGGTATTAGGGCCCAACCGATCGGATCTGCAGCAGCTTCATCACATTCGGTACGCCCGTCAGGGCAGAGTCATCAGACATCATACGATCGAGGCAGAGGTAGGGGCCAAAACTGCATCGATGCATTGATGGGACGACAAGATCATGAGTCCTCACCTGATGTTATTACAGTTATATTATCAGTCTTTTCACATAATGTGTATGCATTGTTAGATCCAGGCTCAAATCTATCATATATCATCCCTTTCATTGCTTGTAAGTTTGGTATGGAACCTGAGTTGATAAGAGATCCATTTGTGGTATCTACACCAGTTGGTGAGTCAGTAGTTGATAAACGGGTCTACCGGAATTGTGCAGTATTAGAATGTAGCCACCAAACCTTAGCAGATTTGGTAGAATTAGAATGGTTGATTTTGATGTTATTATGGGCATAGATTGGCTGGCATCATGCTACGCTAATGTTGATTGCCGAACAAAGATTTTTAGATTTCAGTTTCCAGGCAAGCCAGACTTTAAATGAAAGGGTAATACGACAACACCAAAAGGTAGATTTATTTCATACCTTAAGGCAAGAAATATAATCTCCAAAGGTTGTATATACCATCTTGTTCGGGCTAGGGATATCGATGCTGAACCACCTACTTCTCAATCAATTCTGGTGGTTAATGAGTTTCTTCATGTATTTCCAGGTGAACTTCCACGTCTTCCTCCCGAGAAGGAGATTGAATTAGGTATAGATGTGTTGCCAAACACTCAACCGATATCTATTCCTCCTTATAGAATGGCTCCAACTGAATTGAAAGAATTAAAGAAGCAATTAAAATATTTTCTTGAGAAAGGCTTTATTAGGCCCAGCATATCCCCTTAGGGTGCGCCGATATTGTTCGTACGAAAGAAAGATGGCTCGTTACGGATGTGTATCGACTATCGGCAGCTGAACAAAGTCACTATCAAGAACAAGTACCCTCTTCCCAGAATTGATGATTTGTTTGACCAGTTACAAGGTGCAAGATATTTTTCAAAGATCGACCTAAGGTCGGGGTACCATCAGCTAAGGTTTAAAGGAAAGGATATTCCGAAAACAGCTTTCAGAACAAGGTATGGGCACTTCAAGTTCTTAGTGATGTCATTCGGGCTTACAAATGCGCCTGCGATATTTATGGATCTAATGAACAGAGTGTTTTGCCCATTTATGGATGTATTTGTGATAGTATTTATAGATGATATTCTGATTTACTCTCTCGGAAGCAGAGCATGTGGATCATTTGCGGATAGTACAACAGACGCTCCGGGATCATAAGTTGTATGCTAAACTCTCCAAGTGTGAGTTTTGATTAAATTCAGTGGCTTTCCTTGGTCATATAGTGTCAGACGAGGGTATAAGAGTTGACACTCAGAAAATTAAAGCGGTGAAGAATTGGCCGAGGCCTATGACTCCATCAGAGGTTCGCAACTTTCTGGGCTTAACCGACTATTATAGGAGGTTTGTAGAAGGGTTTTATACCATATCAGCACCATTAAAAAAGTTGACACAAACGGACATAAAATTACAGTGGTCCGATGCTTGTGAGTGAAGTTTTCAAGAATTAAAGGATAGACTAACATCGGCACAAGTCCTTACTCTCCCAGAGGGTCCAGAAGGCTATGTTGTGTATTGTGATGCCTCAGAAGCAGGTTTAGGATGTGTGCTAATGCAGCATGGTAAAGTGATTGCCTATGCTTCAAGGCAATTGAGAAAACATGAGAAAAACTATCCGACACACGATTTAGAGTTGGCCGTAATAGTCTATGCATTAAAGATTTGGCGACACTACTTGTATGGTGTTCATGTAGACATTTTCACGGATCATAAAAGTCTGCTATACATATTTAAACAGAAAGAATTGAATCTGAGACAAAGGAGGGGCTGGAATTATTGAAGGATTATGATGTGGACATTTTATACCATCCCGGTAAAGCTAATGTTGTAGCAAACGAGCTTAGTCGTAAGTCGATGGTCAGGTCGATTCCGGTATAGGTCAAAAGGAAGGAATTAGTAAGGGATCTCTATCAGTTAGCTAGTTTGGGAGTCCGACTAATGGATTCGAAGAATGGTGGTTTTATGATTCAAAATGTGTCAGAATCGTCTCTCATATCGGAAGTTAAAGGACGTCAATGGGAAGACCCCAGTTTTGAGAAATATAATAGAGGGCATTCAACAGAAGAAGACCACAACTTTTGACATGGACGAACATGGGGTTCTCAAGCACTAGGGCCGTTTATGTGTTCCAAATGTAGCGGGATTACGAGATAGAATTTTGACAGAGGTCCATTGCTCACGATATTCCATTCACCCTATATCTAATAAAATGTATCATGATCTCAAGTGTGTATATTGGTGTGTATATTGGTGGAATGATATGCAGAGAAGCATTGCGGATTTGGTAGCTCAGTGTCCTAATTGTCAGCAAATAAAAATAGAGCACCAAAAGCTCAATGGCTTAACTCAGAACATTGAGATTCCGATGTGAAAATAGGAAATGATTATTATGGATTTCATTACGGGTTTACCTCGCTCTTATCGTAAGTTTGATTCTATTTGGGTAATCATTGACAGACTGACCAAATTAGCTCATTTCATGTCGGTCAAAACTACCTACACAGCTGAGGACTATGCGAAGTTGTATGTTAAGGATATTGTTCACCTTCATGGTGTGTCTATTTCTATTATATCTGAATGAGGTGCACAGTTCACAGCTAACTTCTTAAAATAATTTCAAAAAGGTTTAGGCACCCAAGTTAATCTTAGCAAAGCATTCCACCCTTAGACAGACAGGCAGGCCGAGCATACTATTCAGACGCTCGAGGACATGCTACAAGGTTGTGTATTGGATTTTAAGGGAAGTTGGGATGATCATTTATCCCTTATTGAGTTCGCGTACAATAACAGTTATCATGCTAGTATTAAAATGGCTCTATACGAAGCTTTGTATGGATGGATATGTAGATCCCCTATCGGGTGGTTCGAGGTAGGCGAATCAGTTATTTGGGCCTGACTTAGTACACCAAGCCATAGAGAATGTAAAGCTGATCCAAGAATGGCTGTTAACCGCACAGAGTCGTCAGAACTCGTATTTAGATATGTGACGGCGGGACTTAGAGTTCCAAGTAGATAATTGGGTCTTTTTGAAGATTTCGCTTATTAAGGGGGTAATGAGGTTCGGGAAGAAGGGAAAGCTCAGCCCAAGGTATATTGGGCCATATCGCATAATTTGACTAATCGACCTAGTAGCTTACGAATTAGACTTCCCTTCGGAGTTTGAGTTTGTCCATCCAATTTTCCATGTTTCCATATTGAGAGCGTGTGTTGGAGATCCTTCCCGGATTGTACCGATTGATGATGTGAATATTACAGAGGAATTATCATATGAAGAAGTTCCTATTGTTATCTTAGATCGACAAGTCCGCAAGTTGAGGACTAAAGAAGTAGCCTCCGTAAAAGTTCTTTGGTGGAATAAAAAAGTAGAAGAAATAACATGGGAGGCGGAAGAGGAGATGCACAAATATCCATACCTGTTCTAGACCAACGCAGAGGTTCCAAGAGAACCATAAGGTGAGTTATATTTTTATAGTATTATAATTAATGCTTAAGGACCATGAGAAGTCTGATGTTGATGTAATGATATATGTTACATTATATGGCTCGTGAAAAGGTAGTTGTATTTTCTAGCTACGTGACGGGGATTAGATATGTCACCCCAAAATTCGAGGATGAATGTTTCTAAGGGGGAAAGGATGTAACACCCCATACTTTTGGGCGATGGGTTAAGCATCTAGACGTATGCAAGCAGACTCGAGCTTTGGAGAATTTATGTCATATGCACGTATGCAAATAAAGAAGTTTAGTATATAAAAGGATGTAGTCCCGAAATAATATTTTGTATGTACCAAAAGAGTTTATGGACTAGAGTTATATCACGTGCGCATAATAATGAGAATATGAAGCGTGTTAAGAAAAATGATCAAAATATAGGTGAATTGGAACAAGGAATTAATTGAAAAGTAGTAAGTAACACCACCTTGTCCACGTGGTTGCATGTAAATAAGTGTCAATATTCTTATAAACAGATAAGGATGCTAGGTGATTCACACGTGTAAAAGGAGAGCTCACATATGTATATCTCTTTACATTATTATATGTCATAGACATTTTTCTATTGTACAAAAAAATAACTTCCTCTAGTTTTTCAACATTTGTTTTCACATTGCTGATGTTGTATATGTATATACCAATTCATTTCTTATGTATAAATGCAGAACTAATTCCACAAAATCACCTCCTTGAGATTTCACAAAAGGAAAATGGATGTAGTACCTTGTTCTTAGTAAACAAGAAACCTATTTTCCGATTTCTTCCTTTCTTGATCTTACTTTGAGGATTATTTTTCTTTCACTTATAAAATATATAAGCAATGTTATTCTATTTAAGAAAGTCGGATATTTCTTGGTAGTAAAGTAAGGTGGACGGAGGGCTAGTTTTTGAAATTCGGAAGTACATGTATGTTAAGGCAAATAATTTCTTCATTTGCCATGTTCTATGTACGAAACGTAATCGTACTATTGTTCCATAAATTGTTCTACTCTTAGTAGTTAAGGATGTTCCTGTTATTGATCCTATGTTAAAAAGTATGTCTAAATATGTTCCTAAATCCTTATTTAGGAATATGGGAAAGATGTTAATATTCTCAATGTTAGCCGAAGGTACAAGGATGTTATGTCATCTGATAAGTTCAGAATGTTTTATGGTCATTCATGCATTCACATTATATTCATGTATTACCCTGGACCCACGTGTGTTATATACACTACTATATGGTACGCATTATATATATGTAGGGGATGCGAAAAGGGAATGGCGTTATATACGAAACACGACCTGCAGCTGGTACAGATATCACGAAAAATGAAGATGCCCACAGAGGCCAATATGATATGATGCCCATATAGGCCGATATGATATGATGCCCACAAAGGTTGTTATGGGAAGGAAGATGTCTGATGAGGCCAATATATATATGTATACCGCATTTGCATTGTGCATGACATTTTGGCATATTATTTCATTCAGAGGCATTCACTACTAGTCAGCTGTTTTTATCGACTGTTTCTGTCGGTTGTTGCTATCGGCTATCTTTGTCGACTGTTTCTGTTTCAGATTATTATTTATCTCTGTTATGATGTTTCTTATTCCTGACATACTCGGTACATCAGTCGTAATGACGTCCCTTTTATTGGGGGACGTTGTGTTTCATGCCCGCCCTAGGTTCATGTAGATAGGGTGATGATCCACGTTAGTAGGTTGCTGACTTAGCGGATTTTGGAGCACTCCCCTGGTTTTGGAGTGCCGGTCTAATCTCGGTAAGGTATTTTTGCATGTATATATATATGGGCATGGCAGGGTCCTGTCCCAACCTTTTGATATCACATACTCTTTAGAGGCTTATAGACAGGTGCCATGTGTGCAATAGTCATGTATGGCCTTATCGGCCTTGGTATGTATATATATATAAGCTGGGATTTTTGGTTAAGATATTACATAGTTATTTTCCAGTATATAGTTTCTATGTGTCAGCAGGGTACTGGGTGACGTCCCTTGTGGCCGTGATTATTAAATGTTGATTGTATGATTAGTGGTACTCGATAGGTAAGGTCCGGGTGTCCGTCATGACTCTCCAATTTGGGTCATGACATCGACGTTCTTCATGTTAGGACTTGGTATATTAGCAACTGGACATCATCACTGCTGCTACCTAAACCATGTTTGATATGATTTATCAAGGTAGAATAGGGTTTGAGGTTGATTGAGATTCTTACACCTTCTTGCATATTTAGTTTCCTTGTAGGACTCTGAAATATCTTGATAAGTATTGTGCGCAATCCAGATAAGTATGATACTTTCTAGGACAAGTCTTTATCATAAAGATATACAAATTATAGTCGTTGAAGGATTTGTTTAAAACATGTTGATGAACCTGGTTCAACCACCTTGTACTCCAACCTCTGAATCTTCTGACTTTCTCAGTTGGAACATGTTCAAATAATTGATGTATCGATCTCCTTTGGAACACACAATATCTAACTCTAACCTGCTTTTGAGATATTTGATGGAACATGTTGATAGACATGTTTCATTCATCATATGTTGCTCAGTGTCTGTTTCTCTTCAACTGATCTTCTTATTTTTGTTTCTGTGATGGAATAATTTCATGGACCTGGTTCATTCGCCTTGTGCAATGTCTTATCAATCATTAAAACTAACATGAGTCATTCTTGATAATGTCAATAAATTCCCCATTTTGATGATGATAAACCCATTCATGCCACTATATAGTAGAACCTTGTTCTGAAAAACAAAAAGCAAAACACTACTAGAATTAACCAGGTTAGCAAGGAGTATAAATATCACAATTACATTTACATATATATCATCTCCCTTTTGGCATTAACAAATAGTTATATCATGACATGTTTTAAAAGAATACATGTAATATTAAGCTCATGGCCACTGGGTCGTCACATACACATAATAGAACAACTTGCTTGATAAATCTTTGCTGAGAATTGTAAGCACAATATGAACACACAGATGTAAGAAAGAAATAAGTTACCATTATGTTTAAGCAGTACTACCAATGACAAAACAAAACATACAGACCAGGGCAGAGGGGAAAAAGGACGGAGACTTAAGGGATTCTAAGAGGCATGTTTAGAAGAGGAGAGTGCATCTTTTGTAAGGGCCTCAACCAGACTTTGGATAGTCTTGGTGTTATCCTCTTTTTCCTTCTCAAGTGTAGTTTATAAGCTCAAAATCTTTGCATTGAGAACAACCTGCTCCTCATTGTACTTTTCATGGAGTAAGTTTAACATATTCTCATGTTTCGCTTGCATCCTCGCAATTTCTGCTTTCTTTACTGCAAGTTGTTCTTTTAGAATTCGTACCTCATTATTAGTACGCCCTGCTGGAGTGGACTGTCTAACCTATCCCAACTACCCAATAACATCTTTGGTCATCTGGTATTGCCAAATTTTAACTGGTACCTTAAAATGCTCAAACACCTCAGCCAACTAGAATTCATATGCTAAATTATAACCTTTGTATTCCTGTAGTGAGATCTTGTGCATATGTTGAATCATAAGACTAGGTAGATTTATTTGGATATCAGAGTCAAGAAGCTTCATGAGCGTCATGTCCAGGAAGGTATCCGTGGATCTTCCCTCCTTCATAGGCACAATTATACGATGAACCACCATAAAGTACATTTTATAGAGTTTGGGCATCTCCTTCTGTAGTGCCATTTTGTGATGTGTGGCTGATGGATTGTTCGTGACTTTCTGAGTGATATCTGGGGCACTAGTCATACCTTGGAGTGAAGGCCAATCATTCTTAGCATATTCTTCCCAACCCTCGGAGGGTACTTGCAGAATCTCTCCAACTTCTAAGAATTCAGATTAATTTCTACCCCCAAGACAGAGCTGGTAATCTTGCCTTTCTTGAAGGTTGCATTAATATAGAATTCGGTTACCTGCTCATTGCATAGTTTTCTCTTTTCCTCTCTTGACAGGAACGAGTAACTCCATCATTGGTGGAATTACGGTTTTCAACACTAGCAATAGGTACCGAGCTGTGAAAAATGTGTTAGATACGAAAGCTTATCATCATCCAAAAAATCATAGTTATGAGTCCCGGTGGCATCTATCTTAGCAAATGGAAAAATTATTTCATCAAAGATTACATGACGACTTATAAATATTCTCTTGAAAGAAATGTCGTAACATTGATAACCGCGATGATGAGTAGGATATCCCAAGAAAACACATGGGGTAGACCGGGCTTGGTGTTTTGTGATTGTGGTGGATGGAAAGAGGGGGTAGCAAAGACAACAAAACACTCTTAAGTGATGATATGTGGGCTCTCGTAAATAAAACATTTTAGAGAAGCTTGGTATGATAGGTTTTTATGAGGAAGGACATTCAATAGGTAAGTGGCCATTTGGAGTGCATGATGCCAAAATACAAGGGGAAGTGAAGCATGAGAAAGAGATGTTCTAACAATATTGTTTATGGTTCTAATTTTGCGTTCCACCTTCCCATTTTGTGATGAAGTATGAGGACAAGACAGATGAAATGGAAGACCATTTGTTTTGAAAAAAATCCCAAAACTGTTTATTGTCAAACTCCCCCCCATTGTCACATTGAATGTTTTTTATATCATGTTCAAATTGAGTTCGGATGAATGCTATAAAAGTGAGAAAAGTTGAAAATACTTGTGATTTTTTTGACAAAGGGAATGTCCACAAATAATTAGAGTAGTCATCAAGTATAAGCAAATAATATCTATGACCAGAAGAACTCAAAACAGGTGATGTCCAAATATCACAATTTAAAATATCAAATGGCAAAAGGGTGCATGAAGTAGAGGAAAAAATGGCAACTTAAAATGTTTACCAAGTGTGCAAGAATGACACTTATTTAGAGTCCGTGTTTGGGTACAAGAAATAAAATTATTTTGTATAAGAGAAGCCAAAACAACCTCTTCCGGATGTCCCAAACGTTGGTGCCATAAAGATGGTGCCAAGACTGTAAAAACATAAGGAAACTTGGATTGTTGTGTTGACAGATTTATTGGATAGAGCTTCCCCTTGCTATCACATCTCATGAGAATCTTTCCCATTTGAAAATCATGCACGGAAAAGCCAAAGGGGTCAAAACGGACAGATACCCAATTATCAGTTGTAAACTTTCTAACAGAAACCAAGTTTTTGATTAATTTGGGAGCATGAAGGACATTCTTTAAAATTAGGGGTGGGTTTGGTAGTGACAATTTGCTAGAACCATAATCTTATATTGGAATTGAATGGATATTTCCGATAATTATTCCATTATCATTGCTCAAATTAAAATACGACGAGAGATTACCTTGGAAGGACGTCATATGGGACGTCACTCCGAACTCCATATACCAATTTGAATCCAGTGGATTAAGTCCAAGAGTGTGCATGGCGGACTCAATTTTCGTGGGGTGGACCCCTGTTGAATGGGCCTCATGCCACTGGGTCGGCAGAGGCCACTGCTACTATCTGTGTTAATAGACCCAGCGAAATGGGCCTGCTGGGCATGTTGCTGCTGCTGCCAAATTGGTGGAAAGTACCTACTGTTTTGCTGAGGCTGACTAGTGGGCCTTTGGGGCTGCCTGGCCTAATTGCCTGTTGGGGCTGGGCTGGGTGGTATAGCCCAAGGCCTCTGCCAGCCGTTGGGCTGCTGCCACTATCCGTCACCCCTGCCGCCGTGCTACTGCCACTGTCCGCCACCCCTGCCGCCGTACTGCTACCACTGTTCGCCACCCCTGCCGCCGTGCTGCTGCCACTGTCCACCACCAGAGTTGGTATTGCCGCCACTACCGCCGCCACCGGAATTTCGGTGGCCTCCACCTTTGTTATTTCCACGATTTCCACCCTTGTTTTTATTGTTATGACTGCCTTTTTGTCCCTTATTTTGTTGACAAGGGTCAAAAAAATTACCATCATTTGAAGGAGTGGCAAGCATGGAAGAATTTGAAGTAGTTGAGGCCTTTTTCACCAAGCCCTACTCTTCAAGTACAAGCATGTACCTTGCTTGATAAAATTGTGGTAAAGAATTACTTTGACAGATTAGAGTTCCCACGCCGCTATACGCGTCGGTGAGACCGGCGACCAATTGCAAGACTAACTGGTTATTAGTAACCGGTGAACCACTGTTTCTTAATTGATCGGCCAATACTTTGAGTCGTTGACAATATGTAGAAACATTAGGGAAGTCTGTCATGTCAATGGTTGAGAACTCCTATTCCAATGTAATAGCGTGAGAGTTTTGGTTATCTTGAAAAATATCTCGCAAACGTTCCCACGCCGCCATGGCTGTTGAATCCGATTCCATTATCGTATGCAACAAGTCAGTGGAGATTGTTGCATAAATCCAACCAAGGACTGTGGCATCAAGTGTATCCCACAATTCCTTGTCTGCATCGTTTGTTATGTCTTTCCCTTTACCATCTTTTGGAGGAATTATATGATGAAGAACTTTGTGAGCACGACAACATATTTTGAATAATTTCGCCCAAGTCGCATAATGAACGGTTTCCATTTCTAGTTTGATGGAAACATGTGTTTTGATGTTTGAGACAGCAAGGGAAGGGTAAAAGGATGATTTGGTTTCAGACATAATTGGTTGTGATGAAGGATAATCAATAATGGAGTAAGAGAGAAAAAAAATGAAGAAATTTTCGGCCAACTAGGGTTCTAGGGAGGAAGATGACCAAAAATTTGGAAGAAAATAAACTAATTTTGGATTTTTCCTTAAGCTCTTGATACCATGTAAAACATTGAAAGTATTTTCCTCAATGTATTCATCCTTAAAGGGCACAATATATACACCATATACATGTAATTAGGAAGAGTCAATCATGCCTAATCTTCCTAATCAATCCCTAATAATCTTCTACCTAATTAACATAATATTTCTAATTAACATTTTACTACCTACCATATATAAAATGATACTACATTAATACATAATAATAATATGATTTACATAATATTCTAACATGAAGGAGTTAAAAATTCTCCCAACTTGTTTGATCAAAGGCATGCGAGTGAAATCTTTTGTAACTACTGAAGATTCCCCCTTCTTGGACTTATTATTCCAGTATGGTCAATTTCTGTTTCTCCCTTATTCATATCCTAGAGGTCCTGGTAATTTTATTGATTTTAATAAACCAAGAACAATATATGAAGTTGGAAGGTTTGTAAATGATGGCTAATATGTCAGGACCACGTCAAGAACTGAGTTGTTATATAGTTCAAATGAGACTCCCCAGCTTCTTGTGGATATTAGGATGGAGTTTAATGATTTTCATGTCACATACGATAGGAAGACACATCAAAGAGTACTGGATTTGGAGGCCAAAACCGTGAAAACCAAATATTTCACAGATGTAGACTTTACAACTATTCTATCGGCTTGTATTCAATTGACGGTGCTAGATATTAAGAAAAATGTTTTGCATATGTAATGAGAACAGAGTTAGGTTGTATTGTGTATATAGCTAGCCCATGGGTGGATAGTAATGTTGAAAAATTACTAATGTGGGATTGAGTTTATCCCATCTTTAATGACTTAAATACACGGGCCTCGCATGTCGGAAACATCGTTTCTTCGCATATGCCTAATCTACTAAGTGAGTAGATGATGTTAGTGCCAAGTATCGTCAAATTTCGTTAAGAAATGAGAGAGATATTGGTACACAAAGCAAGGTGTTTGAAACATGAAAAGATTGAGTGTTATTGGCAAAAACTGATTAATCTCCCTCATTGGTAGAAGATTGAGAGTTTATGCAATATATAAACTCTAAGTTTGAGTAAGGGTTTGTGACTCCAAGGGGTAACCTCATGTGTTTAGAAGGGAGAGGATCGTGTCACGGGTTCCGGGTTGTGAGTTGTCTTCTGAATATTTTTTTTGGTCCATGAAGTGTTTCCTATTTACACTTTGGTCCTTGAAGATTTTCGAAACGTTGCAACGATTTGGAAAATTTCAGAAACGTTGCAATGGTCCTCCCCTTCAAATATAAATTGAACGGTAATGTTAAGGGGAAAAAACGCACAACAAAAACACCTTTCTTCTGTTTTATCAACAAGAATATACAGAAATAAAACCTTTTTCTTTTCTTCTGCTCTGTTCAAAATATACAAAACAGAAAACCTCTTCTGTTTCGATGTACAGTTAACACAAAGACAAACGAAAAACTTATGTTTCGATAATCAGAGAAACAGAAACGATCATCTGTTTTGTTCTAAACACAGAAGAAGAATCAACAATCTATTCTATATTTATTTCTTCGATAGAATCATTTATATTTGTTTTGTATAGTTGATTGTTGCTGTTGTATCTTATGAGATTATTGTCCATCACCGTAAAAACATCTATACGGAGCAATTTTATCTTAAAAACAGAGAATCATCTCTCGACTCAGCAAATCATTTGTTTTGTTTAACCTTTCGAATACACCAATTTTTACCTACAAGTAATTCTTTATTGAATAAGCAATCCGTTAAAACTTTGCTGATGCATCTTCAAATTCTCATGACTGCTAGTTGTTCACTAGTCTTATTTGATCCTGGTGGAGCCAAATCTTCCGTTCTACATCTCATCCTTGAGGACAAGCATTCCCGCTCAAAGATAGTATCTTACGGCTACTCATCTTAATGTTTTGAACTAGAACCATACCATTTCTTTACTGCAAAATATTAAACAAATTTATTATAATCCATGGAGTAAGGTTATTTTTAAGTGGAGCCAAATCTTCCTTTCTACATCCCATCCTTGAGGACAAACATTCCAGCTCAAAGATAGTATTTTATGACTACCCGTCTTTATGTGTTGAACTAGACCCATGCAATTTCTTTACTGCAAGATATAAAGAAATTTATGATGAATCATGGAGCAAGGTTATTTTTAACCAAGAACTTCCTCCTATTTCCAAGAGTATAAAGGACAAGTTGTATTCTTGGACACAACTCCACTGCCTTCTCTCCAGAAAAATAGAGCAAGAAAGTTCACTTTTATTCAAATTCAATGTCCCAAATGCCCTAAACTGACATGACAGATCGGAAAACAGATCTCCTACATCGTAGCATCACTCGACCTAAAGATTCCAATACCTCTGACACCACTGCAACACCAGTTAGTTATCGTGACAAAGTACAAGCCTCTCCGACCACAGTCAACACGACCTTTCACATAACTTCCTTACCAAACTCAATTTTGATGACGAAAAAGACAATCCTTCCAACCACTCCCACCCCACCCACCCAACGTTCCCATGGCCCGCCGCTGCTTTGTGGCATACAGTGACATACTCTAAGGGAGCAAAGAAAAAACCTAATTCACCGAATGGTCTCAACCTAATGCCTCCTTTCCCCGGTCGACCTAGAGCCTATTGCCAAATCATCCTCTCACCCAAATCCATTTGCACCTTTGGACCCTCCTGTCACCCCTACTCAGCATATTAAACTTTTCCCTCATCCCAATATTAGTCCCGCCCATGAGGATCAGTCTAGCTTCTTGTTTGCTTCCGAACCATTTGAGCCCAGGACCACTTGTACCCAGAAGCCCAACCACGATTCTGAACCCATTTCTCAAGCTCCCTCCGCCGCCTTTCCATGTCAAGGTCCAACTTTTACCAGAAAAAATGATTACATTCCCTCTGTCTCTGATTTATTCTTTTCAAATTCCAATTTCCAACAAACATTTTCCCCTGATCGTGTCTCTACTACTTCTACGCACCCCACCAATGCCACTTCATGAAAAATCAATTTCATGCAAAATTTCCCTTTGCTAACTATGAACTCTACGACCTACGATCTGCAGCCTATTCCCCAGCCTCCTATTCCTTCACATCAGCCTACGACAGACACTATGCTGCATCCTTCAGACACTTTTTTCCCAAACTAAAAACCCTATTAACTCTCCTGATACTTGCTCTATAAATATCAAAAACTACAAGCAACCTTCTCCATCACTTAACAACTTATTTACGTAATAGTAGTTCAACCGTTAAAAGCAAACATGTTTCGCAATCACTTCAACAACAACCGCAATGTGCGACCACATAGCCAAGTGAACTCTGCTTCCAGTCATGTCCAAATCAATGACCACTTTCACCATCCTCTGCCACCCATATTTCCTCCATCCCCAGTCCCTTTCTCGGGGGGAGTTCCTCTTCCCTCACCGCATGTTTTACTTTCCCACGAGCTCAACCACTCCACCAAGAGTTCGTCCGTCAATGGAAAGATGCTCGAAAACCAGCAGCACGTTCATATCATGCTACAACAAGCAAACATGCTGTAATATCCCGTATTTTCATGTAGCGGTTGAACTCATAAACGTAGGTAAGTGGACCAGGCTCCGGGAAAGTTTATGTTGTACTTTGTAGGCTAATAAGAAATTAGTTTATAAAAGGACGTGATCCCGAAATAATTTTGGATTTAATAAGTGTGACGACGGGGTCTAATAATAATAATTGTCCCCGAAGAGATTATAGACTAGTATTATATTACCGGAATATTGACATTGGGTATAAGAGAATTTTATAAGTCGCCGGATTTTAAATGATTTGAGATAGAGAATTTAATTGTGTATATAATTAATTAATTGTGAGATTAATTATAATTGGGGAGATATTTATAGTGGGATTTTAATACGTGTACGCTTATAACCGATTTGGGGGTGACTAAGCCTCAAATCAGTCGACCGATTCACTTTCTCAATACTTCAACCGATCCCTTCTCTTTCAAAAACTCACCACCAGCTCTTCAAAGCTCCCCCAAATCCCTAACGCTCCTAAAGGAATTCTTCCATAAGGAATTAATGGTCACTTTTCTAGCAGAAGGAGTAAGCTTGGTTGGTGGGTGCTCTGGAATTCTCGGGTGATTTTGGGGATTTTCGTGAGCTTTCATATAACCAAAGCGAAAGAGAAATTCAAGGTGTTCTGGGCTTTGATTCCAGTAGAATCGAAGCCAAAAACAAGCCTAGAAACTCAGAAGCTAAACAAGAAACCTTGAATGGAAAGGATTCTGACGTGAATTGATTTTTGGTTCTGTTTCTGCTTGTCGGAAGTTGTTTCGAGCAAAAGATTTTCCAACAATTCTCGTCGCTGTATTAAGATAGGTAATCTTCCTTATTCCTAAATTTGTACAAGTTCTAAATTCGATTCTTGCCACTAGTTCTAGGACGATTGTCGAAAAATGCTAAATTTGGATTGGGCGTTGTTGGGACAGGCCGCGATTGTAAGTTACGGGGATTGCATGTGAAATCGTTGTACTATTTTGTTTGGGATTGTAACAGTAAAAAATAAGGATTAAGAGGGTTGGGTGTTTCGCTTTATGTTTAGATTTCGATATAGAAGGAATATAGGTTCTACGCGTTCAAGGTGTTCGCTAGAATGTCCCAATGAATCTGTTTTTAGTATGTTGAGTCGATTGTGATTTAAATCATCCGTATAATGTAGATAAGCATTCATAGGGCCTTACAAGGACCCGCGTAACTTAGATAAATTCGACAACAAGGTATGCAAGGCGCTTTCATTCTTTTGTTATAATTCTACGTGCGAAACGTAACCATCATGTTGCTACATAAACTACTCTACTCTTAGTAGTTGAGGATGATCATGTTATTGATTCTTGTGTTAAAAGCCTATTTAAAAATGTTTCAAAGTCCTTGTTAAGGCATACATAAAAGAGATTGATATTCACAATGTTAGCCTAAGATTCAAGGATATTGGGCCAGTATGTGTTGTTGTCATTCATGCATTCTCATTTGCATTGCATTCATATATTACCCTGGACCACTGGTGTTATGCACCCTACTATAAGGTAAATATTATATATATATATATATATATATATATATATATATATATGTAAGGGATATGGGAAAAGAGGAAAATGCGTTATATACGCACACCACCTGTCGCTGGTACAGACTATCACCAAAGAGCCCTAAGAGGCCAATATGATGTGATGATGTGATGTGATGTGATGTTATGATGCCTATATGGCTTATTGGGACGGGTTGCACGATCCGCAACACTAACATTGGGACGGGTTGCACAATCCGCAATACTAACATATACATGATATATATACCGCATGTGCATCATGCATATATTCGTTTACCAATATCTGGTATGATGCCCACAGAGGCTGTTATGGTAAGGAAGATGCCCGAAGAGGCTAATGTATATGCATACTGCATTGAGTATAACATTTAGGCATGTGTATTAGGGCCCTCAGAGACATTTACTGATGTCCAGTTGTTTGTTTCAAACTATGATATGTTATTTCTTATGCCTGACATACTCAGTACATCAGTCATACTGACGTTCCTTTTGCCGGGGGACACTGCGTTTTATGCCTGCAGGTTCATATTGGGAGACTGATGATTCGCTCTAGTAGGTTGCTGGTTCAGCTGGTGTCCAGAGCACTCTATTTGTTTCGGAGTCACAATTTGGTCGTGGTATGTTCTTCGCTATAGAGGCTTGTAGATAGGAGTCCTGTGGTGAGTTGTCATGTATGGCTTTATCGGCCCGGGAATATAAATGTGTAAGCTGGGCTTTTGGGTTAAAACCCTATTTAATCTATCACGGCTCGGTCCGTGTTGAATATGTTTAAGGGTGGAGTGTTATTGTGGTGCCCGACGGGTAGGGTCCGGGTGCCCGTCGCGGCCTTCCGATTTGGGGCCGTGACAAACTTGGTATCAGAGCATGTCTGTCCTAGGGAGTCTACAAGTTGTGTCTAGTAGAGTCTTGGTTATGGATGTGTTGCGCACCACACTTATAAGCAGGAGGCTACAGGGCATTTAGAATTGTTTCTATTCTTTCATATCATAGATTGTGCAGTAGAGCCGAGTCTTAAGAATTCAAGTTTAACTCGTATCTGTTACCGTTTCGGTAATGTCAATTTCCAAAAAGACTCCGGTTGATTTATATTCGTATCCAGTAAGTGAGTGACTTCTACTAGACGAATACGCCAGAAGGGCAGTATGATGTAAAACGTTTCGAGATTATGAGAAATGGTCTCGCTCATATATGGAAGAGATAAGGTAAGCCGGGAAAGCGTAATGTTTACTATGGTTATATGTTTGGATTAATCAAAGGAATATGTGGATTTTATATGTTGATTGATAAGGTTGTTGTATAGTTTGGTGTAATTTTAGTTGAATCATGAAATGGATTTTGAACTGTTTGTATGCATAAGTTAAGCAATAATAACCTTGTTTGGATTGATCTTGGAGTAATTAATGTTGTTAGAGACAATTTCGACTTGATATGAATCTAACTTAAAGTTAGGAGTAACATATAACTTATGTGTTATACTAAAAAGACTGGTGTGGCTCCTATTACCTTTTTCATATAATTACAATAGTAACGTTTGTTTAGGATAAGCCTAGAAAGTATGTTGTCTTACTGTTTTTCGTCTTTCCATGTGGTTTTCCAATGACATGTTTAGCTCAAATGTGACTACATGATGTCATGTCCTTGCTATTAATATCTTCTTACTTCTATGGATCTATGGATACCTAGAAAAGAATTATTTCTGCATCCATTCATGTATCCATGTTATCATTGCCTATATGTATACCAATCCACCTAGTTTAAAAGTGCATGTGTAAGTTAGGAATAAAAGCTTAGGACCACTATGCTAGTTGCCATATGTTCCCAACAAGTTAAAATGATAGGCTTAGGCTAATTTCAGCATGTTAGTCTTGAAAAGATGATTCAGAAAGTTCCCCTGGATCCTGTAATTTTTGCTTCTGCGGACTGTTGGTACGCAGCCTCTTAATGCATCTGTTTTGACCCCACGATATACAGACTGTTTATGCTTAAAGTAGTGGTAATATGACAGTTTGGGAGCCTGTTTAATTAGATAAAACTGATCTAAGTTGATATATGTGGATGAAGGTGTTGTGATAGTTTAAAGTTAACATGTGCAGTTAAAACAAAGCATGATGTGCTAATTTCAGACTTGTACACATGCAGTGTCAGTTAACTTCATGCCTAAAATGTTGTTAAACTCAGCATGGTTAAGCCATATTTCTGCATACCTAACCAAAGTAGGTTGCATTTAGTTACTTATTTTTATGTTGCCTAAGGACCAGCTTGCATATGAAATGTCTAGCATGTTTAGACTGGTGGCCAGGAAACCAGTCAGGATAATAAGACATTTAGCTACCATACTTGTTGTTGCTTTGTTTAGTCTTTTATTTTAGTTCTTTGTTTAGCCGCTTTGTTTAGTTCTTTGTTTAGCCGCTTTTGTTATTCTTGCTACTACTGTCCCTGTGGCACTTTAGACATATAATGTTGCCTCAGTTGTGACAGATATTGCTGCTCTTTTTCAGTCTCAAATGTCTAATTTTCAAACATGTTGTGCTCTCTTAGTTATCTTATCCTTTGTTAAGACTTGTGTGACTCTTAAAGTATTGCATTGTGAGTTATAATTGCTGCCTGGTTACTATTTGTTGTTACCTGTTGTCTTGATGCCCTGGACTGCAGTAAATTGGGTAAGGCTGTTGTTGCCTTTAAGATAAATTCTGGTTATGAGTTACTGTTATTTTGCTGCATATATAGCCTTGGGGGACTGCCTATGGTGCTGAAAAGGCTACTAATCTACTATGCTTTAGTGCAAACAATTGCTGCATTTCTACCTCCTTTATGGTTGCTGATTAAGGATGGTTAGTTATGCTTTAAGTCTATGTGGTTGTTGTTCCAAAAGGGGGAGTGGCTACAGCTGGTAAGGGAGGTTGGTTCATTGTTGTCTGTGATTCCATTTTCTGATTACTGATGCCTGTTTTCCATTAGTTTCTACATTGGTTATTGACACTATTATATTTGAGTTGGTTGCTGTGTATAATTGTTATTTTCTGATGTACTTAGCTATATGTTTATGTTGTTGTTTGGTTGTTGTTCTGGCTGCTGTTTTGGTTGATGTTCTGGCTAATGTTCTGGCTGTTGTTTAAGCTCACTTGCTGTTGTTAGTTGGCTACTATTTGACTGCTATTTGGATGCTGTTGGATGTTGTTTTGTTGTTATTTACTACTGTTATCACTGCTGCATTTTGGTAAACATTGTGCCATGCTCAAACCCATGTTGCTGCGTTTATTTTGAGGCAGCTATTGCTGTAAATTCTAGAAAGGGGTAGAGGGAAAATAAGCAACTGTGGTTGCTACACTCTAGCCCAAACCAGTACAAAAAAATGATCAACTGAACTAGTTTAAATACTAGTAGGGTCTGAATTGGCCATGTAATGATAAAACAGTTGAGGCATGACTAATTGCACTGATGTGTGGACTGTTTTAAATAACTATGTTGCGTATAGGACTCTAAATTAGATATTAGGACCCTCTACTTTCTTTACCTATTGTTTGAATTTAAAAAATATATAAAGACCTAGGCAAGAGTCCATCACCCTATTAACTTCCTATATAGGCAATTAGCTAGATAAAGATTGCTTCACACAAGGTTACTAAAGTTGGAAGGTGTCACTGTGTGTTTATTTTAGTTTGCATAAGAAACTTGAGTCTATTCTTTAGAAGTAGTTATGGATGGATATGTATCTTCTCACGGTTTAAATAATAATCGGAATTAATCCCTGAATGTCGTATCCCTTGTTTTTGATGAATTGGAATAACAATTTGTATATTCTTTTTTTTATGGAGTCAAATGTTAGATATGTCATACCAACATTCGAGGACGAATGTTTCTAAGGGGGAGAGGATGTAACATCGCGTATTTTCGGGTAGCGGTAGAACTCATAAATGTAGGTAAGTGGACCGAGCTTCGGGAAAGTTTATGTTGTACTTCGTAGGCTAATAAGAAATTAGTTTATAAAAGGACGTGATCCCAAAATAATTTTGGATTTAATAAGTGTTACGACGGGGACTAATAATAATAATTGTATCCCCGAAGAGATTAGAGACTAGTATTGTATTATCGGAATATTGACATTGGGTATAAGAGAATTTTATAAGTCATCGTGTTTTAAATGATATGAGATCGAGAATTTAATTATGTGTATACTTAATTAATTGTGGGATTAATTATAATTGGGGAGATATTTATAGTGGGATTTTAGTATGTGTATGCTTATAACCGATTTGGGGGTGACTAAGCCCCAAATCAGTCGACCGATTCTCTTTCTCAATACTTCAACCGATCCCTTCTCTTTCAAAAAATCACCACCAGCTCTTCAAAGCTCCCTCAAATCCCTAACGCTACTAAAGGAATTCTTCCATAAGGAATTAATGGTCACTTTTCTAGCAGAAGGAGTAAGCTCGGTTGGTGGGTGCTCTGGAATTCTCGGGTGATTTTGGGGATTTCCGTGAGCTTTCATATAACCAAAGCGAAAGAGAAATTCAAGGTGTTCTGGGCTTTGATTCCAGTAGAATCGAAGCCAAAAACAAGCCTAGAAACTCATAAGCTAAACAAGAAACCTTGAATGGAAAGGATTCTGACGTGAATTGATTTTGGGTTCTGTTTCTGCTTGTCGGAAGTTGTTTCGAGCAAAAGATTTTCCAACAATTCTCGTCGCTGTATTAAGATAGGTAATCTTCCTTATTCCTAAATTTGTACAAGTTCTGAATTCGATTCTTGCCACTAGTTCTAGGACGATTGTCGAAAAATGCTAAATTTGGATTGGGTGTTGTTGGGACAGGCCGCGATTGTAAGTTACGGGGATTGCATGTGAAATCGTTGTACTATTTTGTTTGGGATTGTAATAGTAAAAAATAAGGATTAAGAGGGTTGGGTGTTTCGCTTTATGTTTAGATTTCGATATAGAAGGAATATAGGTTCTACGCGTTCAAGGTGTTCGCTAGAATGTCCCAATGAATCTGTTTTTAGTATGTTGAGTCGATTGTGATTTAAATCATCCGTATGATGTAGATAAGCATTCATAGGGACTTACAAGGACCCGCGTAACTTAGATAAATTCGACAACAAGGTATGCAAGGCTCTTTCATTCTTTTGGCATAATTCTACGTGCGAAACGTAACCATCATGTTGTTACATAAACTACTCTACTCTTAGTAGTTGAGGATGATCATGTTATTGATTCTTGTGTTAAAAGCCTATTTAAAAATGTTTCAAAGTCCTTGTTAAGGCATACAGAAAAGAGATTGATATTCACAATATTAGCCTAAGGTTCAAGGATATTGGGCCAGGATGTGTTGTTGTCATTCATGCATTCTCATTTGCATTGCATTCATATATTACCCTAGACCACTGGTGTTATGCACCCTACTATAAGGTAAATATTATATATATATATGTAAGGGATATGGGAAAAGAGGGAAAGGCGTTATATACGCACACCACCTGCCGCTGGTACAGACTATCACTAAAGAGCCCTAAGAGGCCAATATGATGTGATGATGTGATGTGATGTGATGTTGTGATGCCTATATGGCTTATTGGGACAGGTTGCACGATCCGCAACACTATCATTGGGACGGGTTGCATGATCCGCAACACTAACATATATATGATATATATATATACCGCATGTGCATCATGCATATATTCGTTTACCAATATCTGGTATGATGCCCACAGAGGCTGTTATGGTAAGGAAGATGCCCGAAGAGGCTGATGTATATGCATACTGCATTGAGCATAACATTTAGGCATGTGTATTAGGGCCCTCAGAGGCATTTACTGATGTCCAGTTGTTTCTGTTTCAAACTATGATATGTCTCTGCTATGTTTTTTCTTATGCCTGACATACTCAGTACATCAGTCGTACTAACGTCCCTTTTGTCGGGGGACACTGCGTTTTATGCCCGCAGGTTCATATTGGGAGAGTGACGATTCTCTCTAGTAGGTTACTGGTTCAGCTGGTGTCCAGAGCACTCTATTTGTTTCGGAGTCGCAATTTGGTCGTGGTATGTTCTTCTCTGTAGAGGCTTATGGATAGATGTCCTGTGGTGAGTTGTTATGTATGGCCTTGTCGGCCCGAGAATATAAATGTGTAAGCTGGGGCTTTTGGGTTAAAACCCTATTTAATCTATCAAGGCTCGGTCCGTGTTGAATATGTTTAAGGGTGGAGTGTTATTGTAGTGCCCGGCAGGTAGGGTCCGGGTGACCGTCGCGGCCCTCCGGTTTGGGGTCGTGACACATGCTGATGGACAATAACCATATGCTGACAACAGTGATCGAATGAGGACTGCACAATCAACTGCAACATGACAATGTCCTTCACCTGCTCAACATTCAAGACGTCACCTTGACGGATCTCTACAATAATCTGGTAGACCTGCAGGATCACCCTTCAGCTTGGAAACCAGTGATAAGCTGGGATACACACCAACATACGAACTCTGGGAACACTTCAAATCTAGAAAATCAGGTGCCCATGCTAAGTAACCCAACTGTAGAAGAGCCGGTTCTACCACCATCGCCATACTATCCGGTGATGGCCCATCCTTCTCATTCCAACCCGCTGGAACTGCTGCCTCTCCTAGATAAGGGTCAACCAAGCATGCAAGAGACTTTCATGGAGACGATGTATTTTACCACTCACTGACGGTCTACCTGCCTGAAAATGTAGACAAAAGGTACTTGGTGAATATTTCGAACAAGTTGGAGAATGCATCACTGAATATTCGCCTGGACGCACTGTCAGTGGACCAAAAAATGTGATAGTGATGATACCGAATTTGAATGACGACCAGGCACTACAGGAACTCCCCAACACTCATTTTCTGATAATGCATCTCCCATTGTCGTTGGCTCTTGGGTCCTTCTTCACCACTACTGATAGACTTATAGTCAAATAAAGATTATGCTCTGGAATTGTAGGGGCGCCCATGGCACTGATTTTCATTGCACTTTACAATTCCTCTTAGATTGGAATTAGCACGATAGACTAGTGTTAGTTTTGATAATTGATAAAAAGATAGCACAAGGCAATGGAACCAAGTCCATGGAATTGTTCCATCACAAAAACAGGAGCAAGGAGATCAGTCGAAAAGAAACAGACACAAAGCAACACATGATGAATAAAAAAGGCCCGTCAATATGTTCCATCCAACATCACAGAACAAGTCAGAGTTAGATATTGTCTGTACGATAGGAGATCGATGGAGCAAGTATTTGAACATGTTCTAACTCAGAACAACAGAGGCTGGAGTACCCGGTGGTTAAACTAGGTCCAACAACATATTTCATACAAATCCTGAAGCGACTGGGATTTGTATATCTTTATGGTAAAGACTTGGCGTGCAAGGCGGCAGGGTTCAGTATGATGCTTAGCAGGGAAGGTGTAAGAATCCCAATAAACCTCAAACCCTATTCTACCTTGATGGGCTGTATCAAGTAGGATTTAAGTCAGCGTCAGTGATGATCTCCGTTGCTATATATACCAAGTCTTAACAGGAAGAACGTCAAGCACTCATAGAGAGATATTAGAATATAAAGGGCATCCCGGTGCAGTAAGAGATATTAGAATATATTGAGAGAAAACTTTCTATGACATATCGAGAGTTTCGATTCAAGAAGTGCTGCCCTAATACATCGAAGCAAGATTGAAGAAGTTGTTTTACAAAGTTCATATTTACAGTTCTTGAGTCTAGATATTTGTATTAGGTTGTTCATCGAGTTGTACCTTTATCTGCTTTATTAGAAGCATACAGTTAGGTACAAAACATTGCAAATTTAACTTTAAGTTAGAGTTTAACTTGAAGGTTTCTTGCTAGTCATAGGTTGATTTGTAAGATAGGAATTAGAGTGTAGTTCCTAGGTTACAGAGGTTATAACTTAAATTTGCATAGGATAACCATTGTAGTGGAGTTTGTTTCTTACAGAGGTGTAGGTCGTGGTTTTTACTGCTCTTGTGAGCCGGGTGGTTTTCACTTAAAAATATTGTGTTCTTTACTTTACTGTTCTTTATTATTCCGCAAATGTTATCCGTGAAATAGAGTAACGCATTCTATCCTTTGGCGAAAATAGGGTCCTGCTTAGGATAGACAGTAGGTCGGCAAACTATCAATTTGTATTAGAGTAGGTTCTCTTCAAAAAGGTTATCACCTTAAGAGAAAGATCATGATGAATGCTGCACCATCTACAGGACACTCTGAAGGTCAATTAACCAGAAGGCCGTTGTTTTTCAATGGACAATATTATCAATGGTGAAAGCACTCATGGAGGATCACTTGTAAGCTGAGGATTATGAGCATGGGAAAGGGTCATTGAGGGACCTAAATATCCCACAAAGAAGGCAGAAGATGGAATAGAGGTAAAGAAAGAGAAGGCCGAATATGTTGAAAGCGACTACAAGATTCTTGAAAAGCATGAAAAGGCCAAAAACGCTTTAATTTGTGGTCTTGGACCTGATGAATACAATAGAATCTCCGTATGCACAACAACCAAGGAAATCCGGGATGCCTTGAAGACCGCCCATGAAGGAACCAGCCAAGTAAGAAAATTTAGTAAGGCCGTGCTCGCCACTGATCATGAAAACTTTAGGATGAAGCTAAGAAAGACAATTGCTAAGATTTTCACTAGGTACACCTCTATTGTCAATAAATTGACCTCACTTGGTAAAGTCATCTCCATAGAGGATTCAATAGACAAAATCTTGTCGACTCTTCCAAATACCTTTAAAATAAAGTCATTGCAATACGGGAGGCTAAGGACATAAGAAGTATGTCTCTTGATAAATTAGTGGGCAACCTGAAGATATATGAAATGGATATGGAAAACTCTAGAAATTAGGAAACAAACACAGAGAGGTCCTTAACACTCAAAGCATTTGAAGTCAAAGATGAAAATGAGATGGCCTTGATCACTAGAAACTTCAGGAAATTCCTAAAAAGGAAAAAATAATATGGTGGCAGTAGCTCATATGAGAATTGGAAGGAGCCTTGAAAAATCCTCGTCCAGTGGATGCTTTAAGTGTGATAAACTAGATCACACGATTAAGGATTGTCTGTTGTGGAAAATTGAGTTGAAGAAAAACAAAGTAAAAATGAGAAGAAAGACCATACTCATGAAAAGAAGGAGAAAGAGACTGCAAAAGAAATAGTTGTAGCTTGGGAGTCAGATGGAAAATCAGAAGATGATAATGATCATTTTACTCTTAAAGGCTATTGAAGACTATGATTCTGACAATGAGAGAGATCTCAAAGAACCTAAGGAGGACTTTCAGGCAAGAGTCATTGAATTAAAAGACAACTTAGATATTTCTTCAAGGAAAAACTCATATTTTTGTTCACCTTAATTGATGAGTATCAAAATGTGAGCACCAAAAGAGTGGAGTCTCTCAGCGCCATGACTATTCTGAAGGAAGAACAGGTAGAAGTTGAAACAAGAAAGACTATGATTGAACAAGAGAACTACTTTCTAAAGGAACATGTTGCCAACTTGGTTTGTGTCTCTCAGCACTTTAGTCTGAAGTCCTGTACTGACCATAAGAAAGAGGAATGGTAAAGCCAATTGCAGACAACTCAAAGCCAAATATGATCTGAAAAAGGTGAGGAAAGAGTTGAACCTTGAAAAGGGAAAATCCAGGGACATGAGCATAAAACATGATCAAGTTGAATCTGAACTAAAGAGAGTAAATCGAAGGACTCATTCTTGTAAACTACTTTTAAATCTCACCAGTCAGATGCATTATACTACCACAAGTCTAAGATATGACAGAATCGCTGATGAAGGACCAAATGAAGAGAATTTATGCACTATGGATGGAAGAATTGGTCATCTCAAGACTATGTACCAAAATGACCTAAATCAAAAGGAAAAAAGTCTGGGAAAGAGTAATTCAAACACCAAACCTGCAGTTAAGAGAAGAACATGCACCGGGAATAGGTTTACAAGCATGCTACCAGGATGGACAAAGAAAGATGTGATCCATCCAATCATGCAAGGAAAGGGAGCGAAGTTAAGTTGGATTTCCAAAACTAATCTCTGATTCTTTTGCAGGAAAGAGAGACAGAAGCAGGAAACATAATTTGATTAACAATGCCTTCTCATTATAACTAAAACCAGATGAAAACCTATCTATTCCTATCACCTCTAAGAATGCCAATCAAATATGCTATGGCAAATTCATAACACATATTGGGAACATCGAAAATCACATTATTTTCCCTCTACAATTGGTTATAATATGTTCATATCATGCAATGAATGCTTAGAAATAATGTCCTACTCAGTCTTATACATGGTGTTGTATGTCATATATCATCTTAGAACTTTATATGATTGAAATAGTCTAACTAATATTGGATGTCACCATTAGTGGCTTGGATGATAAGAGTTGAAATAAAGTCACCAGGGTGAGGTATTTACACCTCTCTTTTGCAAAAATTAATCAAATATACAGGTCTTGAAATTACCCTTGTTCATCCTACTTATAGTATGTAATCCAAGGATCAGGTTCGACTATTGTTATATTTGAGAATGTCCTTCAAATAGAAACCTTCATTCAAAAGAAGGAGATAATTAATCAGTCCCTTTTTACACTTAAAAGGAACTGAAATCCCTCAAAACAAGAAATCTTCCATATCAAAACTCATTTTCTCTCTCCAATTTAAACCGCTCTCCCTCTTCAAAAAACCACCAAGTGAATCCAAAACCCTTCTTGAAATTCAAAAGCTCTCAAAACCGTCTTTGCTTGCACAAGAAAAGACAATGAATCGCTTTACCTTTCAAACGACTCAAGACCTATCAACTGAAAAACCCACAAATATCACACCCATTGCCCTTACACAACATAACTGGAACCAAAACATTGAGAGAACAAAAGCTAGAGTAGGTAGAAAGGATGAGCCCATATGCTCTGATGACAACGATTTCAACCCAGCCCTAGTCAAAGTTTCTTACCACTCCGATTTCATGGATACCCCAGGGAATTTGTTTGAAGTACAATGTGAAGAAGAAAATAGTTTGTCTTGTAGAATGTCAGAATTACTTGGAACATATTACACAAGGCCGCTTGAATAGGTAACTCTAGTCAAAGTGCCTAAAGTATTAACTGTTGACAAATTAGTAGTGGCTTATGTAGTTAAGTCTATTGAAAACTTTGAAGATAAAACAGAGAAAGTTGATGAGGATGTGATGGGTGAGATTGGGGAAGTTCATGACAAGACGGGGGAATTCCAGAAAAGTCGTTATTGCAGAAGGCAATTCATCTGATGGGTTGAAAGAGACTGTACTAGAGAAAGAACCAACGATGATGGATATATCTATAAAAGAGGAAATTGCAAATACACTGAGTAGCATGGGTGGGGTGACAAGGAATGGTATGAGTTAATTGTTGCGAAAACTCAAAGAGAATCATCTGCTGCAAATACCCAGATTTTGGAGCAACTAGTTGAGATACCAAATTCAATAATATAAGTAGATATTCAAATGGAACATGTCTTTCAACCTGGTCCAAGTGAGATGATTGCTTCAGAAAATGAGACACTCATCACAAAATTCACTATGAGAAAGGTGAGGTCAAATCTTAGAAGGACTTCGGATGAGCCCTCTTTAAGGCCTGAAGGAGAAACTGCTGAAGAAGTGAACCTACAACAAAACCTAGAGCTCCTCACACCAGGGATAAAAAGAGAAGTGTTGAAAATGGCAATGTGGGCTATCAAAAAGCGCACAGTTTCCAGAACTAGCACTACTGAGCATGACTCGAAATCATCGGGAGAATTAGTCGAGAAAAGGACATCAATGGATAATAAACAAAATGGGAAGACCGTGGAAACTTCACAGTCAAGTATAAGAAGTTTAAGGAAATAGGTTGGAAAACATGACTCTTCTAAAATAAAGCGCAGTCTAAATTGTTAGATCATCCAACTGAGAGTGAGAATGAAGAATTATCCTCAGAGTCAGAGGATCAATACCCCAGGGATATTGAGTACTACTTTAATCCAGATGAAGTAACTGATCTGGATAAGGTGAGGGTCTTAATAATCAAGAATCAATATGTGTTGAGAGAAAGGGTAGTCACAAGTATTGAAGGACCTGAGATGATCACATTACTGGAAAAGATATTGGCCCATTGGGCCAACGATCGATGGCCCAACTGACTGACATTTCAATGCAGCAGCTTGAGCCTTCGGTTCCGAGGCTTAGTCCCACTACCGCACAATCTTCCCGATCCAGCGGATTGGGCCAGTCCACCACTACGGGCCCAATTCCAGCTCAAGCAATACAGCCCACTGGACCCTCGGTTTCTCACTCCTCGGTCAGTGGCATCCAATCCACTAGCCCAACAAATTGTCCGGTCACCCGTAGTCAACATGGAATTGTCAAACCCAATACCAAATATAGTCTTCACACCCAGGTCTCGAAATCACATTTGCCTCGTAATCCAGTGTCTACTCTAAAAGACCCGAATTAGAAAATGGCCATGGATGATGAATATCATGCTCTAATTACAAATAGGACATGGGATTTAGTACCTCGTCCATCTAATGCTAATATAATTCGATCTATGTGGATTTTCAGCCATAAAGAAAAATCTGATGGAACTTTTAAGCGGCATAAAGCCCATCTTGTAGGTGCTGGGAAAACACAACAGGTTGGTGTAGATTGCGGAGAAACATTCAGTACAGTGGTCAAACCAGCAACTATCTGAACAGTTCTCAGCCTGTGTCTCTCAAAAGGATGGCCACTTCATCAATTGGATGTCAAAAATGCCTTCCTCCATAGACACCTTAATGAAACTGTATACATGCACCAACCGTTAGGATACAGAGATCCTAAATATCTCAACCATGTGTGTTTGCTCAACAAATCATTATATGGCCTCAAGCAGGCCCCTAGGGCTTGGTATAAGCGGTTTGCAGATTTTGTGTCACATTGGTTTTTCGCAAAGCCGTTCAGATAATTCCCTGTCTATTTATTATCAGGGTAATCATACTGCTTATCTTCTTCTATATGTGGATGATATTATTCTAACAACATCTTCAGACTCTCTTCGCAAGAATATCATGTCACAGCTTAGTTCTGAATTTGCTATGAAAGATCTTGGCCCACTACACTACTTTCTAAGAATTGCTGTGACATGACATACAGGTGGATTATTTCTCTCCCAGAAGAAGTATGCATCAGAAATCGTGGAACGAGCTGGGATGTCTTTCTGCAAACCTTCGGCAACTCCGGTCGACACAAAGTCAAAATTGAGTGCCATCTCTAGCAAACCTTTTGTTGATCCGGCGTTATACCGCAGCCTAGTAGGAGCTTTACAGTATCTCACATTCATCAGGCTAGATATTACCTATGCAGTGCAACAAGTTTGTCTATTCATACATAATCCAATGGAGGAACATATGCATGCTCTAAAATGCATTGTGCGATATATTCAGGGCATTGTAGAGTATGGATTACATCTATACCCGTCCTCTATTTTCAAACTTGTTACTTACACAAATGCAGATTGGGCAGGATGTCTGGATACAAGATGATCCACCTCTGGGTATTGCGTCTTCTTTGGTGACAATTTAATCTCATGGTTCTCAAAAAGGCAGGCCACGGTATCACGCTCAAGTGCTGAAGCAGAATATCGTATTGTGGCCAATGTTGTATCTGACTCATGTTGGATTCAGAACCTGTTACTTGAACTTCATTGTCCTATTCCGACTGCAACAATAGTATACTGTGATAATATTAGTGCAATCTATCTCTCAGGGAATTCTATCCACCATCAACGCACTAAACATATTGAGTTAGATATTCATTTTGTATGCGAGAAGGTGGCTCATGGACAAGTGTGGGTGCTACATGTCCTAACGCGTCATCAAATCACAAATATCTTCACAAAAGGACTTCCGTTGATATTATTTGAAGATTTTAGGGATAGTCTCGGCATTCACCGCCCTCCAGCTTCGACTGCGGTGGAGTGTTAGAATATTATGTAAATCATATTATTATTATGTATTAATGTAGTATCATTTTATATATGGTAGGTAGTAAAATATTAATTAGGAATATTATGTTAATTAGGTAGAAGATTATTAGGGATTGATTAGGAAGATTAGGCATGATTGACTCTTCATAATTACATGTATATGGTGTATTTATTGTGCCCTTTAAGGATGAATACATTGAGAAAAATACTTTCAAAGTTTTACACTTCGTACCTCAAACACTTATCATCACCCCAAATGCTCCCCTCTCTTAATTTGACTCCACCTGGATTAAATGGGAATAATGAATAACTAGCATTCAGAAAAATTTGATGATTCACCAACAATGTTCTAATGACAGATCCTACTTGTGAGATTACACTGGATATGTTGTTAAAAAAAATATTCTCATTGATTTCTCATTCACTAGAGAAGCACTATTAACCTATGAACTAGCTAGCTATACACATCTTGCAATCAAACCCTGTTCTATTTGCATATGTATGGTGTTATTTCCTTATATGTAGTGTCATCAAGTGACCATGTGTAGGCAGAATTACTAGGAAGGAAACTTCCAAAGGCTTGACATTAACAATTAGTATTTGCCTAAATAATTTCAACTCTTCAACAAGAATACTATTTCGCGCATATCCTCCTATCATCGGATTCCATGAAATATTATTTGCGTCTCCGGCAATCAAACTCTTCTTAAAACAGCCGGACAAATTTGATTGGGAAATTTCATCAAACACATGGAGAGTTTCATTTTGTCCATCATCTCTAATTCCAGAAGATTGCACATCAAAGACATAAAGCAATCCACCATTACCTATGGGTTCTAACTCCAATAGTGGTTCTAATAATTGAGAAGTATTTCTTAAGAAAACTTCAACATGTTATTCATTTTAAGGGTCTCTTGTACTTGCTTGCTTTCCGTTAAATCAGATGTAGAATTGAAGTAGAAACTGACCATTGATCCATGTTGCACTTCTTCAGTAGAAGAACCAACACCCAAACCTTCATCGATTTCTTTAATCTTTGAAGTTGTAGTAACAGCCTGAGTGCTTTCAACATTTGAAGTTTCTCCGGTGACCAGTAACTTCCTTTCCTTTAAGGACACAATCATTTTCAACACCTCATCCCAAAATACATTGTTCTTCGCCGCTAATTCCATCAGTGATTATTTAACATCAAGACCTTGTCTTATTTCTTCTGTCACACCCCGAACCATGGCCTAGACGTAACACGACACTGGGTGACTGACTGTTTTTCTCATGGTTTCAATACCACTGTAAGAAGAACAAATCACCTAAATATCTTAACTGTATTAGTATTTTACATAATCCTTTCAGGACATATACCACTAAAGCAGGCAAAGAACAGAAGTCCATTCATCCGCTTGAAACGGTAATTGTAGTCAATAACCATGGCTCCATGGTAGCTCCTTTCAAAGATACACAAGAGGGAAGCGCAAGTGAAATCTCTAATGTCATTCAGCAGAACAATTACACTAATCGTTTCTTACAATCTATTGCAAGACAGACTTCGATGATAGAATGATCTATCTAGAAGGCCAAATGAAGCAGCTATGGATCAGCCAAAAGGGTAGAGAAACCCTTGGTCACTCCATCCCACTCTGCCTTAGAAGGATTTAACAAAGTCAAAAAGGATGATGATTTCATCATTGCCCTTGCAGACAGGCTAACCACTATCAGCAAAGGAAAAGGACAGAAACCATCATCTCGGTGATCACAGAGGAACAAATAGAGGAGATGGAAGAACAATTTACTCTTGATCTAAGGGTAAATAGAATCGAATATGGTAAAAAGTTAAGGCTTACGGCCAATACTAAGAACTACTATCCTAGACCTACTCTTGTAGATATACAGTTTGAAGAAAATGATATGAGCAGTCAGGTCCACTATGACGGAAGGTCCATTATTGAATGGAACATTGACGGCCAAAGCGAATATCAAATATTAAATACTATGCGCCACATACTGATGTTTCCAGCAGCGGCAAGGCTAACGACTACCTTTGATAGAACGGTCGCCATAGCTATTATTTCTGGTTTTATCGGCTAACTCCGTGGTTGGTAGGATTTTAATCTCGCCACGATTGTAAAAAACATATATTAGATATGATCGCAGAAGATAGGTCAGAATATGGAGTAAATACATTGATCTACACTATAATCCTTTATTTTATTGGTACCACTGCCATACATGATGATAAAACTAGGGAATTACTAATCAATCTCAAATATCCTACCCTATCCCATTTCAAGTGGTATAAAGATGTTTTTTATTCTCGTATTTTCACTAGATCTTATTGTAATGAAATCTTTTGGAAAGAAAAGTTTATTTCAGGTCTACCTACTTTGTTCGCAGAAAAAGTCTGCAAGAGACTAGAAAACAAGGAGGGAGGATATCTCAGGTATGAAAAATATACCTACGGTGAATTAACCGCCAAAATTTGCACTGAAGGTTTAGAGATCTGCAACGACATGAGACTTCGAAGCCAGCTAAAATAGCAAAAGGCCGAAGGAAGCCGTGAGCTGGGCGACTTCTGCGAATAGTTTGGTTATCAACCTACCAAAAAGCCAGCTGGAGAGGTCCGCAGAAAGAAGATAAAGAAGTTTCATAAGAGAAGAAGAGACGACCAAGAAGAGTCATCAAAACCAAGGGTCAGATCATTCAGAAAATGGTATCAGAGCCAAGTTGATGCTAGAAACTTTTTGTTTCCATTAATCTTTGCTATTTGCAATTAAATTAAGATACTCTGCGAGAACCTGTCACTCAATTATTGTCCATCGAGCGTAAGGCTCATTGTTGTCATTGTGAGGCGTTAGGGCAGAGGTGGTGAGATAATTGTTTGGAGCCGACAGGTAAAGAAACTCTGATTCAATGACAAGTTTGTTCAGATCTATGAGTAAGAGAAAATCTAGTAACAATGAAGCTTCGACATCTAAGTCTAGCTCACGAATTCTAAGAGTTAATAATACCGAGGAAATGGTAATCTATGATATAGAAAAGGATCTAAAAAATTGGAGTATACCGAAAGTACATGTACAAGATATATATAGAAAATGTACCTTCAAATTTAAATTTGATTATGCTATTAAAATTGTTGAAAATTTTGTATCTCTTACAGATAGCGTAGCAGATTTTACTTTACTATCTCATAGATGTATAATAGATGCTCTGAAAATAACGCACAATTATTAACATTTTGATCTTTGGGATAGAAAATGGTATCAGAGCCAAGTTGTTGATAGAAACTTTTTATTTTCATTGATCTTCGCTATTTGTAATTGAAATTAAGATACTCTGTGAGAACCTGTCATTCAATTATTATCCATCGAGCGTAAGGCCCGTTGTTGCCGTTGTGAGGCGTTAGGGCAGAGGTGGTGGAATAATTGTTCGGAAACGACAGATAGAGAAACTCTGATTCAATGGCAAGTTTGTTCAGATCTATGAGTATGCGAAAATTTAGTAACAGTGAAGCTTCGACATCTAAGTCTAGCTCATGAATTTTAAGAGTTAATAATACCGAGGAAACGGTAATCTATTATATAGAAAAGGATCTAGAAAATTGAAGTATACCGAAAGTACATGTACAAGATATATATAGAAAAGGTACCTTCGAATTTAAATATGATTACGCTATTAAAACTGTTGAAAAAATTATATCCGTGACAGATAGCACAACAGATTTTACTTTACTATCTCATAGATGTATAATAGATGCTTTAAAAAAAGGGCACAATTATTTACATATTGGTCTAGTATAGGTAGATGTAAAACTACTTACACGTACATGTTTGAACATTTTGGTTAGTGTACGTGATAAACATCATAAAAGGTATATGGACTCTATGCTTGGGTTGGCTGAACCTTCCCTTAGTGAAGGGCATGTATACTCAAAGCGCTCACTTTAAGTATTAACACTCAAGGTTACGATATGGATCTTGGATCACAGAACCTTGCGGTTATCTAATGAGTCTGTTGCAAGGTAATGAACACAGTAGCCCCTTGAGCTAAACTAATTGATAAAAATGGGAAAATCACTATTTTCCAAGCTAACCTCAGAAAATCCAACACTATGGTTCCAAAGATGATTTGATGGAATGAAGTTACTTTACCAGAAAAATGGATCGCTGAGGAAGCAACGCCCCGAAAACCACTTTTGAACAGAGAACCAATACAGGTTAAACAATTTGATGATAGATACATACAAATACAATTTTCTAATCAAAGATCAGCCAGGCTAAGTGTCGAGCAACCCCGAAGAAGCATCGACTCATATAGACAGCCCACGTTGGCAAGATCTACTTCTATTAGGACAAAAACATCTTACGAAGAAGTCCATGAAAGAGCAATGCTAGTCAGGTTAAGAAGGACCGTTGAAGATATTCAAGTCCCTTTCTACAAAGAGGAATCATCTCAGAAGCAAGAACGCAGAAATCTACCTCAACCCGAACCAGTTTGGAAAGATGTAAATTACACCATATCTGTATTAACAAAGTTTGAAATTGATATTCATGTCCATAGAAAGACTTTTCGAGTTATAATAATGCAGAAAAGAGAGAATGGTTTCTAGGGAATTATAGTCTGGATCAGGTAAAAATTTTCATATAGAACATTTTAAATATATGACTAAGAATAAAGCAAATATTATGTTTTTCTCATGGTTCAAATACCACTGTAAGAAGAACAAATGACATGAATATCTTAACTGTGTTAGTATTTTAGGTAATCCTTTCCGGACCTATACAACTAAAGCTGGAAAAGAACAGAAGTCTATTCATCCGCCTGAAACGACAATTGTAGTCAATAACCAAGGCACCATGGCAGCTCCTTTCAAATATACACAAGAGGGAAGCGCTAGTGAAATCTCTGTTGTCATTCAACAATACAATTACACTAACCTTTTCTTACAATCTATTGGAAGACAGAGCTCAAGGATAGAACGATCTATCCAAAAGGACGAAGGAAGCAGCTCTGGATCAGCGAAAAAGGTAGAGAAACCCTTGGTCACTCCATCCTACTCTGCCTTAGAAGGCTTCAACAAAGTCAAAAAGAATGATGATTTCATCAGTGCCCTTGCAGACAAGCTAACCACTATCATCAAAGGTAAAAGGACTAAAGCCACCATCTTGGTGATCACAAAGGAACAGATAGAGGAGAGGGAGAACAATTTACTCATGATATAGGGGTAAATAGAATCAAATATGGTAAAAAGGTAGGGCCTACGGCCAATATTAAGAACTACTATCCTATACCTACTCTTGTAGATATACATTTTGAAGAAAATGATATGAGCAGTCAAGTCCACTATGACGGAAGGTCCCTTGTTGAATGGAATATCGACGTCCAAAGACAATATCAGGTATTAAATACTATGCGCCACATGCTGATGTTTGCAGCTGCGGCAAGGCTAACGACCGCCTCTGATAGAATGGTCGCCATAACTATTGTTTCTAGTTTTATTGGCTAACTCCGTGTTTGGTGGGATTTTAATCTCGCCACGATTGTAAAAAAACAGATATTAGATGTGACCGCAAAAGATAGGTCAAAAGATGCAGTAAATACACCAATCTACACTATAATCCTTCATTTTATTGGTACCACTGCCATTCATGACGATAAAACTAGGGAATTACTAATCAATCTCAAATGCCCTACCCTATCCCATTTCAAGTGGTATAAAGATGTTTTTTGTTCTCTTATTTTCACTAGATCTGAGTGTAGGAAAGAAAAGTTTATTTCAGGTCTAGTTACTTTGTTTGCGGAAAAAGTCTGCCAGAGACTAAAAAACAAGGAGGGAGGATATCTCATGTATGAAAACTATACCTACGGTGAATTAACCACCGATCTGCACTGAAGGTTTAGAGCTCTGTAACAACATGAGACTTCGGAGCCACCTAAAAAAACAAAAGGCCGAAGGAATCCACAAGTTGGGCGACTTCTGTGAATATTATGGTTATCAACCTACCCAAAAGCCACATGGAGAGGTCCGCAGAAAGAATATAAAGAAGTTTCATAAGAGATGAAGAGACGACCAAGGAGGGTCATCAAAACCAAGGGTCAGATTATTCAAAAAATGTAAATTTGGAAGAAGCAAGAACTTCCAAAAAGGTAATACTAATATCGTTTGCTTTAAGTGTGGTAAAAACAGACATAAAGTCAACGAGTGCAAGATGAAAGAGAAGATTAATAATCTCTCTATTGACAATGATCTTAAGCAGCAGCTCAAATGATTATTGTTAGAATCCTTAGACTTTGAAGATTCTGATAATAATCTAGCTACCATTGAAAATGACCAGCTATTTGATTTCGACTCTACTGATAGTAGCTCCATCTCTGAAGATGAACATGCTAATTGCAGGTGTTCCAATCTTAACATCTATGTCCTAACTCAGGAGAAAGGTCTGATTCTAGACCTCATTGACAAAATAGAAGATCCTATTGAAAAAGGGACTCAATTAGAAACTTACTTGGTTATGGCCAAAAGTAAAAAGGAAGTTCAAGGCCTAACCAGGAAAGCTCCCCCAGACTTATAGTCTAAAAATAGTGTTTGATCGCATAACTTAAAGCTCAAAAAAGGAACCTACTCTAAGCGATCTTCACACTAAAATCAAGAAAACAAAATCTAAACTCAAAGATCTCAAAAGAAGAGTTCAGGTCCTTGAACTTCAAGTTGAAAAAGGCTAAGCTGATAGCGGTGAAGAATCTGAAAAAGACTTTGATTATATGTTCAATGAATATGCTAATAAGCAGCAAGAAGGTCTCATTGTTACCCCGGAACCAAGGGTTACCGCCTTGCAATTTGTTAATAGTATCGATAAGGTAACATCCCAAAAATGGTTTACTATTGTTACTTTTATTATTAACAAAACTTACAGGTTCACAATGGAAGCTCTGGTTGATTCTGGAGTAGACCTCAATTGTTTCTATGAAGGGGCTATACCTATAAAATACTGCACAAAAACTTCACTAGGACTGAGAGATGCTAGTGACAAGCCAATGAAAATTGGCTATAAGATCTCTGATGCAGCAATCATACAAAACAGAGTGTGTTTCCAAACTCCGTTAGTTATGGTAAAAGGGTTAAGTCATGATATTATTCTAGGAACTCCTTTTATAAATATGCTTTATCCATTCAATGCCGCTAAAAAGGCATTATTACATCTGTTGATGGAATTAATATTTTGTTTAAATTTTTGAAGAAGCCCCAAGAGCAATATATTAACATTATCCATCAAAAGATCACCAACAAAGAAAAGTTCTTATGTTCGGCCTTCTACATTGAAAATGCGGCAGAACTGGAAAGAGAAACTCCAAGGTTAGTAATTAATTACAAACCGTTGAACAAGCCTCTTAGATGGATTCGTAACCCGATTCGACATGAAATCTGGATAATGGCAAATCCAGATCGCTGAAAAGGACAGGTATAGGACTTCCTTCAATGCCCCATTCGGCAATTCGAATAGAATGTTATGCCTTTTGGATTAAAGAATGCTCCCTCGGAGTTTCAAAATATCATGAATGAGATTTTTAATCCATATTCTACTTTCATCATAGTCTACATAGATGATGTTTTAGTCTTCTCTAATTCGTTAGAACAACATTTTAAATATTTAAATATATTCTTGAAAGTAGTTAAAAGTGCAGGTCTTGTTGTATCACCGAGGAAGATGAAACTCTTCCAAACAAAGGTATGTTTCCTTGGCTATAATATTCACCAAGGGCTGATTGTCCCAATAGATTGTGCTATTGTGTTTGCTGATAAATTTCCAGATGAAATCCTGGAAAAGACACAGTTGTAAAGGTTCCATGGAAGCCTGAATTACATAAGCGACTTCTGTAAAGATCTAGCCCACGATAGTAAAACTCTCTATCAAAGGTTAAAGAAGAATCTAGAACCCTGGACCCAAAAACATTCAAATGTAGTAAGAATCTTGAAAAGAAAAGTTAAAGATCTACCTTGCCTGGCTTTGGCTAATCCCGACTATTTCAAAAGTCGAAACTGACGCTTTCAAAGAAGGATACGGAGGGATCCTGAAGCAAAGGAACCCTGATAACAAGGAAATCCTAGTACGATTTACATCTGGAGTATGGAAGCCCGCACAACAAAATTATTCAACGGTTAAAAAAGAAATCTCAGCCATAGTCCATGCGGTTATCAAATTCGAAAGTGACTTGCTAAATCAGCGCTTCTTAGTCAGAGTCAATTGTAAATCTGCAAAAGATATTTTGCAGAAAGATGTTAAAAATCTTACTTCTAAGCAAATATTTTCTAGGTGGCAGGGCATTTTATCAGCTTTCGATTTTGATATTGAATACATTAAAGGAGAAACTAATTCTTTGCCTGATTTTTTAACGCGTGAAGTTTTGCAGGGGAAGGAATAATAACAAAGGAAATGGAAAAATGATGGTTAGCCCTGGGCTTGACAAACATCAAGGAATGTCGTCTTCCTCTTCATCCTCGCAAAAACCCCCTAAACCAATTGATATAGCCCAACCTTTTGATATTTTATCAGCAAAAAGCTATCAATGAAAATCTTTTTTATGGACGAATGAAATTCCTCTTGTAATCATTGAAAATAACGATTGTCTTGAATACGTCGAGATGATAGCAACCAGATATTTGAAAGATCACAAAACACCAAATTTAAAATCGAGATACTGGTATGAGCAAGTACTGAAAGAAACTGGCTCTATCGAAATCATACACTGATTCCGAAGTGATAATCAACATATGATTGCTTTTTCAAAATTGATAATTTAATAAAGATCATCACCGCAAGTGAGTGGGGAAATAGCCGCTCCAAAGAATATACCCTTCAAGATTCCAATTTTAGACCAAAAAAATATTCATTCTTGGATTATCTTGAAGCGTGGAGAAATGTGTTATTATTTCAAAACACAAAAAATTCTCATACTTGGTTTCTCCAATTTAGTCTGAAAGAACTAAAAGAGATATCAAATTGGTTTCTCTTCTGGGGCCCTACAATTTATTATCTATCCCCAAAGGTTGGTTTCTCTTCTGGGGCCCTATAATTAATTATCTATCCCCAAAGGTTACTAAGTCCTATAAGATTTTTCTAAAAGAAAATGCTCATTTCCCTAATAAGGGATGGTGTTCTCTATGGTTCGTGATTTTATACGAACTCTCATGGATCCTGAAATGGTCTTACGAGTATGACAAAAATGAAGATGGAGACTCCCAATGGATTGCCCATCTAACCAGAAATATTTATGTCCGTTGGTGGGATAAGTTCATAACTACTCACTTAGAACCTGATAGGTTTGTTACTAAAATTATTGATCTGGAAATTGGAAGAAAATATGACCAAACTCATATTTCAACAGCTGGTACTTCTTCGTCCAAAAGAGACATATTGAACATGCTTTTAAGTTCGACCGGGTCTACATCCAAAGAAGACCTCAAGAAAAGAGTCCTAGAGCTTTTCAAGAAAGATGAAATGGAATGCTTACAAGAAGGTGGGGAGATACCCAATACGATAATGAAGATGACTGCTTCGGATTTCAAAGAATAGACCTTGTTCAGTGATAGGCAGTCAAATTATTTATTTGCTTTTACTATTTACTTTTATAAAGTTGTTTGATTTTATGTTGGCCTATCAACGTTTGCTTTCACTATTTGCTTTTGTAAAGTTGTTTGTCTACTAGCGTCGGCTAACGTTCATTCCACTGACCACGTCAAAAGGTGAAGATGTCATCCACTTGCACAGGCTGCCTTTTGTCCTACCACTATGGTATTGACACGTTGCTGGTCTGACTGCCTATATAAAGAGGACCTTAGTTAGTTCTCAGGATATTTTTAATAGTCAAGTATAAGTCTATAAGTCTAGTTTCCTTTTCTCTAAGTTTGCAAAGAGTGTGAAGTTTCTTCAAATCTTCAGAAGTGTTGTACTTACATCCCTTCTATCTTTAATGTAAGTTTGTTCAAGTATTTTATATTCTTAGTCCTTATCTTTATATATCTCCATTATCGATTTTCCTTCAGAATTAACATTTTGATCTTTGTCATAGAAAATGGTATCAGAGCCAAGTTGTTCCTAGAAACTTTTTATTTTCATTGATCTTCGCTATTTGCAATTGAATTAAGATACTCTGCGAGAACTTGTCACTCAATTATTGTACATCGCGCGTAAGGCCCGTTGTTGCCATTGTGAGGCATTATGGCAGAGGTGGTGGGATAATTGTCCAGAGCCTACAGGTAGATAAACTCTGATTCAGTGGCAAGTTTGTTCAGATCTATGAGTATGAGAAAATTTAGTTAAAGTGAAGCTTCGACATCTAAGTCTAGCTCGTGAATTTTAAGAGTTAATAATACCGAGGAATAGGTAATCTATGATATAGAAAAGGATATGGAAAATTGGAGTATACCGAAAGTACCTGTACAAGATATATATAGAAAAGGTACCTTCGAATTTAAATCTGGTTAGGCTATTAAAACTGTTGAAAAAATTGTATATGCTACTGATAGCGCAACAGATTTTACTTTACTATCTCATAGATGTATAATAGATGCTCTGAAAAGAGGGCACAATTATTTACATATTGATCTAGTACAGGTTGCGGTAAAACCACTTACATGTACAAGTTTGAATACCTCCATTTTGGTTAGTGTACATGATAAATGTCATAAAAGGTATATGGACTATATGCTTGGGTTGGTTGAATCTTCCTTTAGCGAAGGGCCTGTATATTTTAACTGTTATCCAAATTTCTCTATCTCTCTAACTGATCCAAGTATACTCAAAGCGCTCACTTTAAGTATTAACACTCAAGGTTACGATATGGATCTTGGATCACAGAACCTTGTGGTTATCTACCGAGTTTGTTGCAAGGTAATGAACACAGTAGCCCCTTCACATTTTCTTTAAAATTTATGATGCTCTTCACTGATGCAGTATCCCTATTCCAGGGCCCTTCAATGAAGAGGCCTCATGTGAATAGTAATAGCAAGGATGGACTCAATTTTCTTTGTTCCAGATGTCTGAAGTACACTGCTGGTTGTCCTGCCAATTGGGCTTCTCTTAGCTGATGTCTTTCAGGTAACAATTCATTTCTTATTGAGAATAAACCTTGCACTATAGATAAAGAGAGTTGCATTGTAAATAGTGGTAGTATGTGTAATAGAAATAATGGCAAACTTTCCCATCCCCATGTTTCCACTCCATCTATATATGTCTCCACTTGCAATAGCAATAAAATTAATATGTTTGCCACAAATTCTTGTTTGTCTGTCGAAAATGATGTAAACTTGTTATGGCACAATAAACTCGACCATGTACCCTTTCTTAAGATGAAATGTATGACCACACTCCTAGCTAGATTTTCACCCAAACAACCTTTTCTTTGTTCCATTTGTCCCATGGCAAGACAAGCCATACTTCCATTCAAACAAAGCACCACCTGTAGCACAAGCATTTTTGAATTAGTTCACATAGACTTCTGGGGACCTTACCATGTCAACACACATGACAATTACAAGTATTTTTTTACCCTGTTGGATAATTATAGCAAGTCCACATGGACACATTTACTGAGCACCAAGACCAATGCTCTTCAGGTCCTGAGAGCCTTTGTCATTATGGTAGAAAACCAATTTAACATCTCTATTAAGCAAATCACGTCAGAAAATGACCTTGAATTTACCAGTAATGAGGCCACTCAATTCTTCCAAACCAAAGGAATACTTCATCAGAAAAGTTGTGTCTACACACCACAACAAAATAATGTGGTGGAGAGAAAACATAAATATTTGCTTGAAACTGCAAGAGCATTACTTTTTCAATTAAAATCACCCCCGAAATATTAGGGATAATGTATCTTGACAACCACTCACCTTATAAACTGACTTCCCTCAACTCATCTGAAAAACAAGTGCCCTTATGAATTTTTGTACAAAAGAAAACTAGACTACTCTCACCTTAAATCCTTTAGATGTTTATGTTATCCAACTATGCCTAAAGTACATAGAGATAAATTTGAGCCAAGAACCACACCCCATATTTTTGTGGGATATCCTTTTGGGAGAAAGGGCTACAAGGTGATGAGTCTTACCACAAAAAGAATACATGTTTTCGAAGATGTAGTGTTTCATGAAAATGTGTTTCCTTTCGGTCTTTCTTCTAATCATGCTTATTTCCCTACTGTTCTTAAATATGTAATTCTTGATGACTTTACTTGTATTAATACAAGTCCTTATAATACTTTAACAAATGATACTAGGAATATAGTTGTCACTAATCATGAACTGTCACAAAACACTTCACTTTCAACACCTCCATCACCCGTCACTCATCTACCAGCTCCATCTCCACCTCCCATTTTTTATCCACCTCTAATTACACAAAGAGCATCACAAAGACCAAACAAGACTCCCAGACACCTACAGGACTACATCTACACCATTCCCACCTTGAAACCATCTGAATCTACCTCATACTTTCCTGTTCATTCCAATATTTTTTTGACAGCCTTATTTTCCAAACATCATCATATGACCCCTGATGCATTGACATATGATAGTCAGCTTCTACTTCAATATATTTTTCATGATAATGAGCCTTCATCATATGCAGAGGCAGCTATGAGTCCTGCTTGACATACTGCTATATCACATGAGTTTAAGGCATTATATGCCAACAACACATGGTTAATTCAAGTTTGAGTTACTCTGAGAGAGAAGAATGAAGTTTACTAAACTTGGAGTCTAATATCAAGGATACATATTCTTTTAAGTTTTTAAATTTAAAAAAGTCATATTATGTACGATAATTATTTAAAATATTTATATAAGTCTAATTAGAGCTTCTAAATCATCATGTGAGGTAAAATTTCCATATTAGAATCCCACAGGAATTGTGATGATCCCGATCTTGGATAATTCTGACTACATGAGACACCTTTTGAAATTTAGTTTCACATAAAATTCATTTCTCTATATCTATCATTCAACGAGAATTTGAAATATAAAATTTATTACTTTAGAGGAGGATACTTTATTCTTTCTTGAAGTGAGAATCTACATTTCCTTTTCCATCTTATAAAGTGACGACCATTTTACTAACAACAAATACAATATAATATATATGTTCTTCGATGAATTACGAAGAGTGACTTTTGCACTTCTCAAATAGATATTTCTTAAAACTAATCGTAAATAATCAAACGTCAATTAATATTTCATCAATTCACAATCTTAGCCAAATCAAAAGAGATCCTTGGGATTTGAGCCTTCACGTAAATACAACTCAATAATCATATCCTAATCAAGCAATCAAACATAGCTAGACAATATCAGCCAACTGTGAACAAACAAAGAAGATAAGTAACTGATAGTCAAGTGTGTTTTAACCAAATGATTGGAAATGACAATGTGCTCTTGATGTTACATTCAGATTATTTGTATAGAAGGCTAGTACAATTGATTCAAAATTTAGCTGTCGTGAGTTCTGAATTGAGAGATTGAATTTTAAAAAGTATATCTACTCTTATTTATATGGATTGACCAGGGTCTTATTCGACTAATGAGACCTCGATCTCGAAGTCTTCAAAGTATCTTTTTGTTAGGTGCCTCTGTTTGTAGGGGGAATTCGTTGTTGTAAGCCATATTGAAAATATCATTTAAATTAAATGTACTTAATTAGAGTTAGTTAGTTAGTTAGACAGTGATTAGCAATGTAATTAGTTAGAATCGGTTAGCATAGGAGTTAGTAGATTCTATTTTCTGTTTTAGCTGAGACAGTTGTAAAGTGCACTTGCGCTGATGTATATATCCTTGGGCTAACGGAAGAGAACCTCGAGTTCTCCATTTTTCATTCTCTAGATATTTTTGTTGCCTTTCTCTCTCAGAATTCCTCTTTACTGTAACTACCGTTGATGCAGGTGAAGTTCTCATTCTAAGTTCATTGATTCAATATACTAAGTCTGATATGGTATTAGAGCATTACGATCTATAGATTCCTCAATTGAAGTTTATTATGTCCTTATCTTACTGCAATCTTGTAGTTCTTCGATCGATCCATCAAATTTTTCACTTCTACTGAACAAATTAACAGAGATTGAGTCTGAATCTCGCATTCGTTATAGCTCAAAGTAATTCAATTGATTTGAAACCCTGATTGATCAATTTCACTTCAAAAATGGCGAATGAAACAAGTGTGAACAAAGCGAGCAATTCCACTATAGATGTGAGTAGTCCGCTCTACATGCATCCTTCAGATAGTGCTGGTGTAATGCTAGTACCAGTTCTGTTCGATGGAGTAGGATATAGATCTTGGAGAAGGAGTGTTTTGCGTGCCTTATCGGTGAAGAATACGTTAGGGTTCATAAATAGTGAATGTAGGAAACCTGATGCGACTTTATCTCAACTTCGTCAATGGAAAAGGTGCGATGATATAGTAATATCATGGATTCTGAATTCCTTGCTTAAGGAGATATCGGATAGCATGAATATGTGAATGATTCTATAGAATTGTGGAATGAATTGGAGGATAGATATGACCAGACCAATAGGGAAAGTTGTAACAAATTCAAAAGAAAATCAATGATCTATCGCAAGGAGTTTTGGATATTACTACTTACTATAAAAAAATGAAGAAATTGTGGGAAGAGTTGAATACGTTAAACACTAAGGACTGGTGCAAATGTAATTGTACTTGTGGAGCAAAGGAGAGTCTTCACAAAGCAGAACAGGATCGACGTCTAATTCAGTTCCTCATGTGATTGAATGAGGTATACACTGTGGTGACACAAAGTATTCTTATGATGAAACCTCTCCCATCCATGGCACAAGTGTTTTCCATTTTAATTCAAGAAGAAAAGCAGAGAGAGATTAGACATAATAATCAACTGGAATGGAATCAACTTCATAATGTTGCAGCTATGAACTACAAAAATTCGTCTGGGAAACAACCTTTCAAAACAAATTACTCTAGCAATAGTTATTCAGGAAACAACAACTATTCAATGAACAATAATCCACCCAGAGGAAATTATCACACATGAGCTAGTAGTCAGTTTAGAAAAAATAGAGTGGGCTATTTTGTGACTTTTGTAAGAGACTGGGACACACAAAGGACAAGTTCTATATCAGAACAACTATCAGAGTTACCCACATAACAATGGTGAGAATTCTAGGTTTAACAAAGGGAAAAGAGTTACAGCTAATGTACATGGAGTATTGAATGACATGATGTCAACTTATGGAGGACAACATGTATAAAATGAGTCTCAGAATGGGTATCACTAAAGTCCCAATATACAAAGGACCAGTATGAACAGATCATGAACATGCTACAACAATTCAAATTGGAGAATGTGGCAGAGGATCCAACCAGTTCTAACATCAATGATGGCTCTGTCAATTATGCATGTATTATAGTCTGCACATCTTCCATTGATTTTGACAAACCTTCATGCAATTTTTCTGAATCAAAAGCTGATTTATGGATCATAGACTCGGGGGCATCTAACCACATGACCTTCAATAAAACATCCTTGACCAACATTAGTACATTACCTTATCCTTTATTGGTTTCATTTCCAAATTGTGACAGAATTTGGTGATGTGACAATCACATCTAAAATCATATTGCATAAAGTATTATATGTGCCTTGTTTTAAGTACAACCTCATTTATGTCCACTCCTTGACATTTTCTTTAAAATTTATGATGCTCTTCACTGATGCATTATCTCTATTCCAGGGCCCTTCAATGAAGAGGCCTCGTGTGATTAGTAATAGCAAGGATGGACTCAATTTTCTTTGTTCCAGATATTTGAAGTACACTGCTGGTAATCCTGCCAATTTGGCTTCTCTTTGCTGCTGTCTTTCTAGTAGCAATTCATTTCTTATTGAGAATAAACCTTGCACTATAGATAAAGAGAGTTGCATTATAAATAGTGGTAGTATGTGCAATAGAAATAATGGAAAACTTTCCCATCCCCATGTTTCCACTCCATCTATATATGTCTCCACTTGCAATAGTAATAAAACTAATATGTTTGCCACAAATTCTTGTTTGTCTGTTGAAAATGATGTAAACTTGTTATGGCACAATAAACTCGGCCATGTACCCTTTGTTAAGATGAAAGGTATGACCACACTCCTACACAGATTTTCACCCAAACAACTTTTTCTTTGTTCCATTTGTCCCATGGCAAGACAAACCATACTTCCATTCAAACAAAGCACCACCTGTAGCACAAGCATTTTTGAATTAGTTCACATAGACTTATGGGGACCTTACTGTTACACCTCGTAATTTTAAGACAATAATTAGAGGACGTAATTAAGGAGGTAAGATTCGAATCTTGGATATAGAGTATATTTATATATGCTAATCCGGAAATTAGTATACAAGAGGATGTGATTCCGGAAAGATGTTGGTCACAGTAAGGGTGACGTTGGATACTTATAGCAATAATTGTATATTCCCATTATGGAATAGTATTGTATTATAAAATTATGACATTGAGGATACGAGGCTTATGAAATTCTCGGGAATTAAAAGAAGTGGGTTTGAGATTTATTAATTGAAGAACTTGGGGGCCAAAGTGTAAAAAGGAAAAATTATATTTTTTTTTATAAACCTACACTTACCTCTTCATCTTCTTTCTAAACTTAAATAAAAAAAAACTCTCCTCTCATTCTCTCCTCTAAACTCAGCCGAAAATCACCCTCCACCCATAACCAAATTTAAGGTTTTTATCTCCTCTTCTTAGACTACATTTTCACCAAAAATTGGAAGCCAAAACAACACCAAAAATAGTGGCAAAAACAGTGGCAAAACGACCCTTTCTTTGGCCGAAAATCTGCCCAGAAATTTGAGATTTTTGGGATGAAATTTTGGAAGAAAAACGTGTAGGGATGATGTCTTAACATTGTAGAACACTTGCATGTCAATTGGAGTTGAAAAAGTGAACAAGAAAGGGATTGAAATACGAAAACAGTGGGGATTTTCGGACAAACAGTGGGCAGAAAATTGCGGACTGTTTTGGGACGAATTTGAGGTATAAAATTCTTCTTTCTATGATATAATTGGAATGCATGTTGTTAGAATTAAGGTAATGAATTTGTGTTAAGGAGAAATTGGAATTTAAGCGTTGCATGTGACAATTTTGGGCTAGTTGCCAATTTGGGACAGATTTTGGTGTTATTGGATTCGTTGGTTATTGTTGTTATTATTGTCACTAATTGCATGATGAAATTGAAAGGAAACATTGATATTTAGTTGGAATTAGTTATATGGAAGTATTGAAATACGAAATTGGATTTTAGGAGTTAAGATAAGAGTTATGGAATTATGACATGTTGTGGCCAAGAACTTGCATGAAATTGTTGCACATGTTGTGATGTATATGGACTGTTTTAGGGACTGTTTTGTGGTGTTATAATGCTAAAAATTTAGTTACCATTATGCATGTTTAAGTGTAGTAATTGCTAATGTAAGTCCTAAAGGAATAAGGGTGTAGAAAGGCTTCACATTCTACCCTCGTTGTTGTTGGAACATGGACTGTTTTGTGGGCTGTTTTTAATGTGAATTAAGAGGCTAATTTTACATGAGAAGTGGGTGTGTAAATTCCCTTTATTATTATTTTGGTTGTGCCCTTAATTGGTGCTTGGTTATTGATGTTATTAGCCTCGTTTGGAAGTTGTGGAAACATGTATAAACAGGGGAAGTGCTGCCCGAATTTTTATAGAATAAGAAGTCGTTATTCGATATAAAGTATGCTAGTAATCATAGAATTGACGAACGTATTACCATTATTATAGGTTGAAGTTCTAAAACGAGACGTACTCTAATATTGAGTTGATTAGTTCGTCTACGAGGTATGTGAAACCCTTACTTCTTTCTTTTGGCATGATTTAATGAAAGTACGGCGGACGTACTTGATTCTTATACAGTTTAATTCCTAAAGAGGATTGTTATGAGAAGTGCCTATGATTTTTCAGCAAAGAGTTTATTATGACATTATTTTAATGATTTTATTGAGAGTCAAATGATAATTTTTACTTGAATATGGTTACTCATGATATCTACTCGTGCTAAGTGTTACTACTTCACCTCACCGAGTCCCAGGCCGGGTTATGTTCGTGCACAACCTTGCATTTTTTTCACCGAGACCCTCACTAGAGGGACAGGTTACGTAGGATGGATCCATAGATGAGATAAGACTTTACCGAGTCCCAGCATGGGCCGGGTTATGATATGATTCCACCGAGTCCCGCATTAGTGGGCCGGGTTACGTTACAAGTATATATATGTATATGGACAGGCATTCATGTTTTCTTGACTTGACTCTTATTTTTATAAGGCACAGTTGACTTTTATAGTTTATGGCACAGTTAGATTTGGATCCTGATTTTTATACTAATCTCCTGTTTTCTGTTGGCTACTTATGATCTCTTTTACAGTTTCATGTTTTACATACTCAGTACATTATTTCGTACTGACCCCCTTTCCTCGGGGGGCTGCGTTTCATGCCCGCAGGTACATGTTTTCAGTTTGGTGAACCTCAGGCCTAGGTTCCTACTCTGCAGGTTAGGAAGTTCCTTTGATCCAGAGCTTTGTCATTTTGGTACCGAACCTCTTTTAGACTTATGTTTGTATTTAGGGGCACGACGGGGCCCTGTCCCGTCATATGTCGTTGTCCTTCGTATGAGGTCACGTAGACGAGTTGTGGGTTGTACTTATGTAAGGGTTATAACTCTGTTTTGATCAGTCATGCTATTGTACTCTGTGTTGGGGTGTCCCCGTGTATATATGACATTATCTAGTGGCAGCCTTATCGGCTTGCCTGTTGTATTGTGTTGGCTAGTTGTGACTCCTCAGGAGCCAGGTACATTCGGGGGTAAAGGCGGCCTTGTCGGCTTGCCTACCCCGGCATATGTTGTTATTGCGGCGTTATGCTGCCGGATTTCAGACTCATTAAGTGTTAGTTGGATTATGTGTGACAGGTTAGTATAATGACGTCATTAGGACGGTTAGTCGCGGCCCGTCGGGTCGGGTCATGACACTTACCATGTCAACACACATGACAATTACAAGTATTTTTTTACCCTGTTGGATAATTATAGCAAGTCCACATGGACACATTTACTGAGCACCAAGACCAATGCTCTTCAGGTCCTGAGAGCCTTTGTCATTATGGTAGAAAACCAATTTAACATCTCTATTAAGAAAATCACGTCAGACAATGACCTTGAATTTACCAGTAATGAGGTCACTCAATTCTTTCAAACCAAAGGAATACTTCATCAAAAAAGTTGTCTGTACATACCACAATAAAATAATATGGTGGAGAGAAAACATAAATATTTGCTTGAAACTGCAAGAGCATTACTTTTTCAATTAAAATCACCCCCGAAATATTAGGGAGAATGCATCTTGACAACCACTCACATTATAAACTGACTTCCCTCAACTCATCTGAAAAACAAGTGCCCTTATGAACTTTTGTACAAAAGAAAATAGACTACTCTCACCTTAAATCCTTTAGATGTTTATGTTATCCAATTATGCCTAAAGTACATAGAGATAAACTTGAGCCAAGAACCACACCCCATATTTTTGTGGGATATCCTTTTGGGAGAAAGGGCTACAAGGTGATGAGTCTTGCCACAAAAAGAATACATGTTTTCGAAGATGTAGTGTTTCATGAAAATGTGTTTCCTTTCAGTCTTTCTTCTAATCATGCTTATTTCCCTACTGTTCTTAAATATGTAATTCTTGATGACTTTACTTGTATTAATACAAGTCCTTATAATACTTTAACAAATGATACTAGGAATATAGTTGTCACTAATCATGAACTGTCACAAAACTCTTCACTTTCAACACCTCCATCACCCGTCACTCATCTACCAGCACCATCTCCACTTCCCATTTTTTATCCACCTCTAATTACACAAAGAGCATCACAAAGACCAAACAAGACTCTCATACACCTACAGGACTACATCTACACCATTCCCACCTTGAAACCATCTGAATCTACCTCATACTTTCCTGTTCATTCCAATATTTTTTTGACAGACTTATTTTCCAAACATCATCATATGACCCCTGATGCATTGACATATGATAGTCAGCTTCTACTTCAATCTATTTTTCATGATAATGAGCCTTCATCATATGCAGAGGCAGCTATGAGTCCTGCTTGACATACTGCTATATCACATGAGTTTAAGGTATTATATGCCAACAACACATGGGACCTTGTGCAATTGCCTTTGGGTAATCAAATAATTGGATACAAATGGGTATATAAGGTCAAACATAAAGTAGATGGTAGCATAGAGAGATTCAAAGCAAGATTAGTGGTAAAGGGATACACTCAGCAAGCTGGAATAGATTACACTGAGACATACTCTCCTGTAGTTAAAATGACCACAGTTAGAACCGTGATAGCATGTGTTATTAAGAAAGGTTGGGATATGTTACAACTTGATGTCAATATTGCATTTCTTGATGTTGATCTTCATGAAGAAGTGTACATACAGTTATCTCAAGGATTGGCCGTAACTGACCCTGGTTTAGTATGTAAGCTTAATAAGTCACTATATGGCCTAAAACAAGTAAGTAGGCAATGATATGCCAAGTTGACTGAGGCACTGTCATTTAGAGGTTATCAACACAATCATCAGGACTATTCCTTATTTTACAAGAGAATTGGTCAACTAATGGTCTTTGTAGCTGTTTATGTTGATGATGCTATACTAACATAAACAGACTCAAAAGAAATCAGTAACCTCAAAGCCTACTTGCATGACACATTCAAGATTAAAGATCGGGGAAAACTCCACTGCTTCTTAGGCCTAGAAATTCTTCACAGTGATGATGGGGTTATCATTTATCAAAGGAAGTTTGTCATAGACTTGTTGAAGGAGTATGACAGTGTCAATTTTGGCCCTCTCTCTTCACCTCTTGATCATGCAGTAAAGCTCATGGCCAAAGAGGGGACACCACTACCTGACCCCACATACTACAGGAAACTAATAGAAAAGCTCAATTTCATTATAAATACTAGATTGGACATAACATTCAGTGTCCAACAACTGAGTCAATTCATGCAAGATCCAAGAGAGCCACATTTAAAGGATCCAACTTTGGGTATTTTCATGTCAAATGATCCAGACTGCACAGTAAAGGCATTATGTGACTCTGACTGGGCATCATGCCCAGATTCTAGAAGATTAGTCAGTGGATACTTGGTCCTATTAGGAAACAACCCTGTGAGCTGGAAATCAAATAAACAAGAGATTATTTCCTTGTCCTCAGCAGAGGCTGAATATAGATCACTGAGGAAATTTGTAGGTGAACTGGTGTGGTTACAAAGGTTGTTCACTGAACTCACTATTTGTTGTCCACCCACTATTGCAGTCTATTGTGATAGTCAAGCCCTCCATATAATAGGAAATCTAATTTTTCATGAACATACCAAACACATCGAGATTGATTGTCATTTTGTTAGGGATAAGATACATGAGGAGCTCATTTCTTTGCATCACATTGTTACTGGTGAACAATTGGCAGATATCCTTACCAAGGCACTTACAGGAATAAAGCACACAACCATGTTGGGAAAGTTGGTTGTGAGATCATCACCTCAAACTTGTGGAGGAGTATTGAAGATATCATTTAAATTAAATGTACTTAATTAAAGTTAGTTAGTTAGACAGTGATTAGCAAGGTAATTAGTTAGAATCGGTAAGCATAGAAGTTAGTAGATTCTGTTTTATGTTTTAGCAGAGACAGTTGTAAAGTGCACTTGAACTGATGTATATATCCTTAGCTAACGGAAGAGAACACTCGAGTTCTCCATTTTTCATTCTCCGGATATTTTGTTGCCTTTATCTCTCAAAATTCCTCTTTACTGTAACTGCCATTGATGCAGGTGAAGTTCTCATTCTAAGTTCATTGATTCAGTGTACAAAATTTGATAAGCCAAGCATGGAGAGTGAAAAATAGGTTACATGAATTGAAATCCTATTCCCTGGCACTTCTATTAGCGAAGGTTGCAGGCTAAAAATCAAATCGATCGACAATCTCATCATCTGTTAGGTGGGCCAACCGACCGACCGAGTTAGGTTGGGCGTCCTTATCACAGAACCTTTCTCTAGCCAAGAATCGCATTATTGATTAAATCGGGGCGGATCTAATGTGCACACACATACATATATATATAATTCGAATCTGAATATTGAATTTTGTTGAACCCATGAATCCATAATCGGATCCGCCAGTCTAAGAACCAACAATGCCAGCTTACCAACTTGTTCCAGTGGACATTATGCGTTTGTTACACAACAACCCCTTAGAGGAAGAGCCAACTAGGGGGACAGCGGGTAGGAGAAATGGAGGTTTGGACTCTAGAAAGGTTTGGAGTTGCTCATATTTTACAAGAGATGCTTATTTATAAATCGAATCATATTAGAGCTCGCCAGGAAGTACTTGGTACTACGATCATTGGGGGAACAATACCTAATCCCGAAGATGCTCCAAAATCTTTTTGAATCATCTGATAGATGGTTGATGGATACATCATTTTCTTCCACTAACCCCAAAAATAATTCCATGTGCTCATCTCAGAAGATCTCTTGCAACACATTATCTTGTGGGATTTACAGATTGCACCATAAAAGATGAAACCAAAGGGAATAACTCAAATACTTGTATAGATTTAACGTCTAGGGGGGACATGATCATGCTTTACCTTTTCAAGATCTAAAAACTTAAATTCTTATTCAACCCACAAATAACTCAACTATCCAACATGTACAAGGGTACTCTTTTTCCTCATTATATCGAACGGAGAGACACACACAATTTAGTCACTTCTAATGCAAGTCTCATGGGAATCCATTACCCTCACCAACTTTTTTTCTGTGGAAGTATGCACTGCTACCACTAAATTGTATATAAAGTACTTCACTTTTCTCCTCCTTCGAGACAGCATAAGATTTGGGAAAAGCTAATGGCTTGAAAGTGACCAACATAAAGGATATTCCAAATTTATTAGTACAAAAAAATTCCTTTGTCAAAAATGATATTAACTAGCTCATTTGGATAAAAAGGACCATATAATCAAGGATGTCTTAATTTAAGGATCTTTTGGTAAGTGCCCACCAAAATGAAGAGAGGGAGAACGAGAAGACATTGAATGGTTAAATTTCATTTTTTCGTTAACGTGGAATTCGTCATCAAAACACGACGCCCTTGTGCGATCTGAAGTTGTGGCAACCTTTTTTTCTTATTTGATGTGTTAAGTAAGCTAAGACCACATCAATATTCTGAAATCTAGGATTCCATTTCGTAGTACCATGACCAAAATGAACTCCTGCCTCCATCATCTCTTCCAAATGTGAAAGTTCATCATCAGTCATTTCTAGAGAAAATCAAAATTATGAATCACTAGGAACCAACAAACCTTGGTCAAGTAATCAAGTCAAAGATTGAAAAAGAAAAAAAGAATTAAGTCGAATTCGATCCCTTCCCTTCCCTTCCTCTTCCCTCTTACCCGTTAAAAAGAGAAAAGTAGGAAGTTATGGGACCAACTTATCATTCAGACGATATTTGTGAAAATTCCATCAATTGCTCTCATATCTTTTCGTCTGATTTACTCAAATACATTTCAGAGTTTCAATTGATAAATAGATTATCTGACCCTTGCATTCCGCACACTCCTCTCACTCCATTCTCCATGTTACTCAAATACTGATGATGACAAGCACAAAATGAGGCCGACAGACATCCTTGTATTCCGCAGTAGTTGAAGATGATGCAATTTGAAGCTGAAATTAAAGGAAATTGCAGAAAATAAGCTAAGAAGAAGAAGAAGATTAACTAGGGGTTCTCATTCATAAGCTCAAAACAGCAGCTAATTCAAAACACATACCCTCCCCTCTTCAGAACACGTGAATGAGGAGGAGGACCAAAAGTGAAAAACAGAAACCTCTTCGCATCAAACCTGTAATTAACTAAACTCTTATTTAAAAACACTCAGGAATCTATCCGTCTATTCCCGAAGTTTGTCAAAACTTAGCAACCCTTTCTAATGAAAGAACGAGTTCCACTCTCCAAGCATTTTGTACAAGTCCCGAAAAATCTCCTTGACCAAAAGGAAGGAATGCTGGAAATCGAATTTTACCACTGCCTTGTTCTCCTTTTGTATCATTCCTGTCAAGGACCTTGGCTGGTTGAGGGCATGCAATAGGGACTTGATATGTCCAATACTGGTGGGTGGATAACTTTCTCGGGAACTATCACAACTGCTAGAAACTTTCCAACATCATTTATTATAGTATTTGACATATTCTCCCAATTTCGCTAAGGTGTTGAAGCAAATGTACAGCTGCATTCCCAAGAAATTCAGTCAAAGAACCAAATTGACTAGATAGAATAAATGCTGAAAATGATTGAGCAATTCCTATAAAAACTTGAGCCTAATTCCAAAAATGTTCCTCCCGGTGTGTTTAAAGGCAATATGGAGAAGTTTTCAAAGGAAGAATTGAGCTTTGATTCTGCAGATAACCCATCAATAAAAGCAAGTGCAACATCAACCTGAGCAAACACGGCATATTCACCATCAGATACCTTGCCAGATTCCTTTTCAGTTTCTCCCTCAGTGAAGTGCCTCTCCCATTCTCTTAACATGGCTGACAATGTTTGGACAGAGAATTCAGATTCAGCAAATTTGGATACTTCAATGAACCAAGAGACAAGATTTCTCAGCCGAAAGATCTTCTGGTGTAATCTCTATGCTGGGCGAGATAGTAGAGACCAAAGATAAGGTCAGTTGATAGACAATAAAATTGTCTAACTTCCCAGACTGACCACATCTTCATGAGAATCATTAATATCTTACCAGTAGGAGCCAACGAGTTCAGTCGAACAGCGTAACGAGTCTTAAGGTTACAGAAGCCTTAGCCAACTTCCTCCACATTGGTGTGCACTCCTGAATGTGTTGTTAACTGAACACTCAAATCACTCAGTTGGATGTTTCCAACACAACATTCATGTATTTGACTCTTGACTGCCTTTACCGTCAACCAAACATTCTCATGTTCATAACTCCATACAGCACAGAGAGCATTGAATACCAGACGAAACTTAACTACATAAAAGTGCCTGCAAAAGAGATCTTCTCTTCTCATCCCAAAATTGAATAAGCAGAATACAATGATTTCAATTAATAACATTTGCATGAAATGTACTTTAATGGTCATAAAAGGTCCCCATTAAAGAAAGACTTTCATAAAAAGGAAGCCAACTTTTGAACAACTTCTCTAAAATCTTGCACCAATATGCTCTTTTGAATAAAGTTTATATTCACATCTTCCACCATGCTACTTAGAATTGCACTTATGCATAAATTGCCTTTTCTTATTAATAATTGAACCAAAGAAGATCCAATCCAACCCGAAAATGTTGCAACAACATTGTACTGTGCAAAATCGGAAGCAAACGGGAAGCTTAATCATAATATTTTGCACACTTGTCACTTAATCCTCTAGAGTAAGCACCATAAAATATCAAATAAAAGTGAGCTCAAACACTTAAAATAATACCTATCAGAATATAGCGACCCCTTCGTCCATAAATAAACTATTAATTGTTGTCTGTTGAATCTTTGAACAGAATTGCAAGAAGTCAACCTCCGTTATACCATATATGCTTCCTTAAGAACAAGGAATAGCTCCGTCTCTGAACCTAAAGGCATCAAAGATTCAGTCCACATTTCAAGCAAAGTACTTCACACACAGTCACTACCAAATGGTTGGTTCACTATTAGCTCTGGCAGCAGCTCGACAGCAGAACATTTCTCCACTTTCAGAGGTTAACTTGTTCCAATATCTTTCCCTTCGGCGAAATATCTGGGGTAGCAACAACCTTTGATTTTCGTTTGGTGCCTTCCATTCTTGTGCTCAAACAGTTGTATGTAAAGAGCTGTGCACTGCGATAGAGAGTGAAACATGGAACCTACTAAGATGAAATGACAGTATGACTTGATGACTTTCCTGTTAATATTTTCTGCTATCCTGTTGCAACAGTAATTGGAGTTGAAAGCCTTGTTTAGAGACATGAAATAATCTGACATTCAAAAGACTTTCTTAAATTATTAACTCAAACCAAACACTAACCAAGAAGTTAACAAAGTTCAAGTATTTCCACGTACATTAAAGGCATACCAATCTAAGTATAAATCTGTATGAACAGATAATGCTTGTACATGTGAAGACCTTGCAATAAAGGAATAAATAGCACAAATACACCTGTAAAACATGAAGCCTCGACTATAAAGGAAGAAAGAGCACAAATAATACGTGAAAGAAATATTGGGTTCAATCCAAGAGTAGACATCAAAGTCCAAGAGTTAGCTAAAACGACTCAATACGTGACAAATGTGATAGGTTTAGATTTTTTAGTTCTTTTCTTATTCATTTTGTTTTTTGATTTTGTTTGTGAGTGGGAGGAATAAAAGAGGGGATAATTCCCGGAGCTCTCCAGGTGCAATCATTTAAGAATGTAGAAAGGAGGCCAATAAAGCGTTTGAGGATACATGTTCGAGACTTCAGAATACAAATCCTAGAGACCAGCAGCTTACACAACACGAAGATAAAATTGTAAGCAACAAGTATAGTGCATTCACATGATCTAGTAAAATAGAAATCCTCAACTGTATATGTTCCTCATTTGAGAAAACCAGCCTAATCAAACTGACATCCTGACAGAAAATAGTAGGATGTTCAATTGAAAGTAATAGCAAGTTTTTCACAACAAAACATATAAGCTAATATCAAAACTTTTGTGACATACACAAATTCAATGAATGGTTTCAAAAAACACAGAGAGCTTCGTCATACTCAGTAATCTATCACAAAATTCTTACCAGCAAACTGTCTTCTCATCTTCAGGGCTGGTGAAATGAAGCATTAGCATTGTTTGAGTTGGTCCAGCACAACCAAGGGACTATATATACATATTCATCTGTCCAGTCTGCAACAGGAATATAATATAAGTGAAAGCTCTATTTCCTGAATTTATTTCTTTATTATGCACATTTCTTAGGCAACAACAACATACCCAGTTTAATCCCACAAAGTGGGGTATAGGTAGTGTTGGATGTACCCAGTTTGTGGGGCAGAGAGAGGTTGTTTCTGAAAGACCCTCGGCTCATAAAGAATGTAGTGAATGCAGGATTGCAAGAAAAACAAGACAGCAAGATATCAAGATAAAGAATAAATGGAGCAAATACACACATAGGAATAATGCTCTATGTGACACCTAAATACTACTAAGAAAAGGAGAAGAGGAGATGGAGATTCTAGCCCCCCCCCCCCCTCTCTCACACACATCACGACAAAACCAACTGCCTACTAACCTTCTATCCTAACCTTCGACCTCCAAATCTTCCTATCTACGGTCATGTCCTCAGTCAGCTGAAGTTGTACATTTCTTAGGCAGACAAATCAAAAAGGTAATCGACAAATTATCTAATAATTTGCAGTTGGAAAAAATGAGCATATCTCAGCCACACAGCAGACAAGCATATCAATTAATTTTAGTCAAGTTAGGTTTACTTAGAAGAATGTCTGGCAAGACCGTAAAACTAACAAATAGATATACTCTTCTTTCCAAAAGAAAGTTTGTTACGGTGATTTAAAAGAGTCTAAATTTCTAATTTTACTTGCATCAAATGACAGTGATGTAACTACAACACCAGAGAAGTAAATATGCAAAAGAACGAAATTGATTACCTTCATAAAAATCTCTGTTCCATTCCAGAGTGAGAGGATTTATAATTCACAGAACAGTTCAGCAGCTTGAAAAGAACAAATTACATTTCTTGCAGCAGTTACACCATAATTTCTCTGCAGAACTATGGACGCATGTTACCAGTAATCCCCACATGAACAAACACCATTCTTGAAGTGATGAAAGCGATTGGAGTCCCTTACAATAATCTCTCTTTCTGTTATTTTTGAAATAAGTTTAGTCACATTGTGGCAGTCGCCACAAACCCGCAAGTTTTTATAGATCCGTAAAGGACTTTTAGGAGGAGTGTTAAGAATTCCATAAGCAATAGCCAATCTCTCACTATGACTGGTTAGGATTTGTTCCTTTTCGTCATCCTCAACATCTTGTAATACAAAAGTGTTGTCTGGTGTATAACCTAAGGTCTTCATCTTAGCAGTTAAAATACCCAATTCCTCGAATATCTCATCGCATTGTGGATGAGACTGATTTCCAGTATAAAAGACTTCGACCTTATTGTTTAGTTCAATTGAGCTCCATCCAGGAATCTTCTTCAACCCCCTGTCTCTAGCCAATGATCTCACTTCATTCACCCCCTCCCATTTCCCACGATTAGCATAGATGTTAGACAGCACAACATAGTACCCAACATTCTCTGGATCGACTTCAAACAAATTATCTGAAGCCAATCTACCCAGCTCAACATTTCCATGTACTCTACATGCACCAAGAAGAGCACCCCAAACTGAAGCATCAGGCTGCAAAGGCATGCTCTTTATAAAATGGTATGCCGTTTGTAAGCGCCCAGCCCTAGCAAACAGATCAACAATGCAGCTATAGTGCTTTAGAACAGGTTTAATGCCAAACTCTTGCTCCATCATATAAAAGTATTTTTTACCTTCATCAACTAATCCTGAATGGCTACAAGCCGCCAATAGAGATAAAATTGTTACATGATCTGGTTTAACACCTTCATCCAGCATATCATTGAATAGCTTCAGAGAAACCCTACCATTTCCATGAATACCATGACATGATATTATGGCATTCCAAGGGACTGAACTCATCTTAGGGACCTCATGAAACAAAGACATGGCATCATCCAGTCTTCCACATTTTCCATAAAGGTCGATGAGGGAGGTACCAACAAAGACGTCCAAATTAAGAGCTACTTTGAAAACATGCCCATGAGTCCTTGTTCCTTCTTGCAATGCTCCTAGATGAGCATATGCTGGTAAAATGCTCACCCAAGTTCCTTGGTTTGGTGCTATGTCACCACACTCTTTCATCATGTTGTAAATTTCAATAGCCTCAGTTGCAAGTCCATTTTGAGCATAACCTGTGATCATTGAGTTCCATGACACTACATCCTTAATAGGGATCTCGTCAAAAACCTTACGACTACAATGAATAAGACCCAACTTTGCATACATATCCACAACAGCATTACCCATAATAACATCTTTCGGAATCCAATATCTCCTCAATATAAATCCATGAACCGATCCGCAACAACGAAAACTTTTGGTCTGAGCTATACTAGAAGCTAAGCTCACCAACGTCAACAAGTCTGGCTGAATCCCATTTATCATCATCTCTTGAAAGTACTTCAGTGCTTCTTCGGGAACATTATTTTGCTCGTATGCAGCAATTAAAGAGTTCCATGATACTATATCTCTTACTACCATCATATCATCAAATATTTTTTGTGCATGTCTTAACTCACCAAATCTAGCATACATGTTTATTAAGGCATTCGATACAAAGACATCTAATTCTAGGCCATGCTTTATAACATACAAGTGAATTAACAGCCCATGAACAATATCACCAAGCTGTGCACATATAGGAAGTACTGTTGCAATAGTCACTGAATCCATTTTTATACCCTCTAATCTCATCTCATCCAACAGGCTCATTGCCTCCATAGCATTTCCATTCTGACAGAACCCAGATATCATAGCATTCCAACAACCCATATCCCGATAAGGCATGTCCTTAAAAATTCTAAAGGCAACACTAGAAGATTGGAAACGGCAATACATATGCACCAAGGAAGCAGCTACAAACACATCCCACTCTACCCCAAGTTTTGAAGCCCAACAGTGTATCTTTACACCATCAGTTATATTATCACAAGCTTTCAACACTGGAGGAAAAGTGTAAAAGTCAGGCTTAACATCAGTTGTGGACAACATTTCATTCAAACAATTCAGAGATTCACAGAAGTGGCCATTACGAACATAAGATGATATCATTGAATTCCAGGTATAAGCATCTTTACTCTCTATCATGCAGAAAGTCTTCTGTGACAAAGAAACGTCACCCAAGTGAGCATAAAGATTCACAAGTCTAGTGCCAATAAAGATACTCTTAGCATTCCCTGACACAACGAGAAGGGCGTGAAGGCACTTCAAAATGTAGATTTTGGTACAGGAGTGGAATAAACGCTCAAAATCGAACTCTTTAACCTTGCTTGCAACACCAACTGATAATACCTCATTGCAACTTCTACTTGAGTATAACTTGCAACAGAAAGAGGAGAATGACATAGATCTTGTGGAACGCCAACCTTTGAAGGCCAATAATATTCTGCATAGACACAACCGAAAATGAAATCAATATGCAGACAAAAGATTACATGTTAGAATCCTTCCTCTTACTGGCTATATAGTAGTATATCAGAGAGTTCTGACTACCCTCCTTTAAAAGCTGGACCTATTAGGCCAAGTACTACAACCAGGTATGCGAACAAATTATCTAGATTAATCAAACTTGAGATGGTACAATTCTTCTTACGTATAAATGATACATGTAAATTAGGTCGTTGGCATTTGAATGATTAAATATTTGCTATCAAAAGCATTAGAATATCCTTCTATGATCCCTACTTTATCCTAAAGGATACGTACACCTTAAATTGTTTTCAAGAGGGACTCATAGGATGGGCATATTTTCTCGACATTCCTATCAACCTTCCCACTTTACAAATTTTGGGCATGGATTTTTTTTCTTTTCAGATATCACATCTTTCACAACTTAAATGAAGAGGTGAACAATCTCAGACTCTCTTTGGCTTCTTGAGTCGGATGAGCATTCCCAACTAATTCATCACTTGCATCCTTATGTCATAACTTGTTCATTCACAACCCTTGAAAGTTAAGACATTCAAGTGATTCTTTTGTTCACGGTAGACCGAACAGTCATCCACTCCAACAGTTGAGAAGGTCTTGTAATTTATCAAGTTCCAATTGTTCTTATATGTGCAAGAATACCGATGACATTCAACCTGCCTGTTCTTTTGGAGTATGTGACAGTTCCAGAATTGGTTTCGGTGCGGAAACGGAAAAGGAATGGACAGACTTTATAAAGAGGTGCATTGCAAGATATATACAATTCTTTCAGTCAATCATGTGCGAGATAGAAGGATGTCATAGTTTTTTTTAAATCCCCTGGACATTTCATTAAGGAGATTACAAGTCTCTGTTTTGCTAATGTTATGTTTTGTATTTAATTATTGACTTAATTCTCCTCTTCTTTGCATTCTTATTTCTACTTTCAATGAATAGATTTGATGAAGCCCATAAAAGAAGTATAATCACAGTTTCTTGTTTGATTTTATTTAACTTTTAGTTTAAATTAGGTCTTATCTATCATAGAGACCTACTGTTTCACAAGTTATATATAACCTATAGAGCTGCCTATTCTATAGATATGGCCGCTATATTTTTTTAGGACAGATAACTTGGCAAATTGAACTGATTTTTTAGCAATCACCCTCTCGGCCTTCTCTCCTATATTTCTTCCTCTTTCGCCTTCGTTTACCCTTTATTTCTTTCTCTCTTCCTCGCACCTCCACTCTCCTATTTTTCTATCTCATTCTCTCCCTCTCTTTATATATCTCTCTTCTTCCTCAGTTATTCATCTATTTTCTCCCCTTTCTCTTTTCTTCTCCATTTTACTACTACAATAATATTCATTTCGTCTAGCTCATCAAAAGTGAGTCTATCATAAAGAAAAGTTTGACATTGTTAACACAAACTGGTATCACAAACTGGCGTAGCAGCTTATGTACTTGGCTAGTTGGGTGTGAGCGTCAATCCGAGTTACTTTTTATAAAAAAAACAAAATTGCGTAAATTTATGTTAATATAAAATGCTAAGCTTTAATGAAGCACATTGGTGCTTGTGCTTGCAGCAGCTTGAGGGTAGGTCCATTACCTTCATCTAGAGGGCGCATAGGGTAGCTTTTTTAAAGTTAGTTAAATAATCTAGGATGACCTACTACCATAACATTGAGAAGCTAGCAAATATTAAATCTCAAAATTGGTTGAGGTTTCATCACCATGGGATACAAGATTTTTAGTAATTGGTATCACTACCTATGGATGAAGCATGTTGTATCACAGGAGTGAAGTTTATGCTTCTTTAGATCGATATATGACCATGTGATTTGAGCTTAAATAGTTCCTTCAAACCAAGGGAACTACAGGTTGACAATACTTGTGATCTTACTTCATTTGAATTTGTCCTATCAATTGTATTCCATACAGCAGTTGTTTTTTGTGATATTAGTTCAAGTAATCCACCTATTTCACTTGGAACTAAACATGCCTATTTGCTTGGGAAAAAAACTTAATCAGCACGCAAAAATGCTTTTTCTTAACTGTTTACAGTTCTTTATTACCTACTTCTAAGAAAATATACTTCTTTATCACCTAGACACTAAAGGAAAAGAGTTACTAACAATCAAAACAACCATCGATTTGCATTTTCAATTGTACTTTGTATGCCTTAGAAATGCAAATCAATGTCGGCAAATAAAATCTAAACAATGTTAAATAGAAGTTTGCCACACATCTTCAATCAAGCAAGGACGATTTCGACAAGTGCTTGCAGTACTATGATATAGATCCAGCAGAGAAAAGTTACACCGCGTTTTTCTTACCTACCTCCATGACATGGCAATATTGACCTCAGCACTGACATGGCACTATCGATCCTGACAAGATATTGACAATCTCCTTACCGTCCTGTTTGCGCAACCAAAAAGCAGCAACAGCTGTTCTAACAGAATTTAGATTCTCCAAGTGACAGCGTGTCCATTCCTATGTAGTGAGTGAAGAAGGTTCAGAAGGTTGCATCACATTTTACAAACAACATTACAATCACTAATTTTCTAGAATGGTAAGGATAACCACATTACAATCACTATACGATCAGTCAAACGTCAACAGTTGGGACCAATTCTCTGCCTATTACTTAACAAAGAAAGGGCAGCCTGGTGCACATTAAGCTCCCGCTATGTGTGGGATCCGGGGAAAGGCCGGACCACAAGGGTCTATTGTACGCAGCCTTACCCTGCAGTTACTCCAAGGCTCTCTTCTTACTTAACAAAGAACCCAATATTAAAACATAAAACACGCAAAATGCTAAAGAAACCATTTCTAAAACAATTAACAGCAAAATGAAGTTCATATTAAACATTTACATTAAGTTTCCACTTATCGGCACAATGAAGCTAGTGACTTAAAATATCGAATCAATATCAAGATGAGACCTTTAGACAATAGAGCAGGTATATATTCATAGTTCCAGTAAATGAGTAGTGGGTGCAGTATTATTACTATCATCAAAACGAGACCTAAAAATGAGAGCGAGCATGTGGCATATTTATTCATAGTTCCAAAAAAGTAGACGAAAATAATTGTACCTGAACTGTGTTATTGGTACAATTATTGTTTAGAAATCTGGGGTTTTGTTTTCTGTAGTGTTGTTTTGATGCTAATTCATGTATATATTTGAGTCAATTTTGGCTTTTCTTGCTTACCATCAAAGTGATGAACACAGAGTGGAGAAAGAGGAGACGAGACAAACTTTTTCTGGCATTATTTTCTGTTAAGTTGAACAGGTAACCATTAAATTTTAGGGTTTATGACCAAAACGATCACATATTGCATACATGGAGGCTGAAGAAAGGGGTTTTATTCTAAAGGATATTTATGAAATTATAAAATATTATTAGGGATATGATAATAAAATACTTGATCAAATATAGATTAAGTAAAAAAGTAATCCCAACTTATAATTTTTTACTCTGCCGTCGTCAATCTGCATGAAACACAAGTGCTTTTAAGTTTATCAAACACTAAAATAAGGAATTTTTGCAATTTTCATCTTTGACGTGTGCATCATTTTGTAATTTATACCATATTTTCTCGAGGGTCGTTTGGTATAAGGTGGATATCATAGGATAAATTTATATTTTTTATCAAATAGAGTATAAAATGAAGTCCAAACTTAATCTTGGAATATCCCACCTTGTCCCATCAAACTTGAGATAATTTTATTCCACCTCCCAAATGAAATAAATTAGTCCCCGGACTATAATCTCATGATTATAACCCCAGAATAATTTAGATCGTTCCAAACGGCCCCTTATTATTAGCAATTTACCACTTAATTTATTTACATTTTAGAAAAATCTTGAAGGTGTTCATTTTATAAGGGGCAAAGTAGAAATTAAAATAAAAGGAGGTGAAGATTTTGAACCAAAATGACAGTGATATTGACAAAATCACAAGATAACAATACACAAATCGTCCAAAAAGATTTTAAAAGTTTGGAAGAATTTGAACCAAAATGAGAGTTTAATTGAGTGGCACCCTGACTTAGGAGCTCGACAAAATACACCAACTGGCTATCCAAGTCTTATTTCAATATACTGATGTGTCTTACCTGGTTGGAAATGACAACCTGGAGCTACCTTGTCCCTTCAGAATTATCGCTTGATTTTTTCTTCAGTGTTTCTTGCTTGGAACAGTAAATATTGAAGCAGAGTCACTCTGAGCTTACTGGGACATGGCTATAGATGCCATCGTCAGAGCAAAGAAAACTTGACAGGTTGCAAGTTGGACAAACTAGCCTTCCTGTCAAAAGCACCATTTAGAGAAGAGATTATATATTCTCTCCTTCCTAACAATTTGGAGCATTTGCAAGTTCAAGTTGCATTCATGTATAGAATGAACCAATAATTACCAAGTCAAAAATAAGCATTCAGTAGAACACTGAAAAGGAATGAAGGGTACAACAATAATAAATTGTTGGCAATACTTATGAAACAAAATAATCTATTGACTTCTTTATACAAAAAAATAGATCAGCAAAAAATAATTAAATATTTAACTGGAAAAACACAAAACAACATATATTAACACTATCTTAAAATTCTCAAATAAAAACAGTTGGCGAGAAACACACAACCGATATAATCACAGTTTCAATATAAAATTAATTTTTTTGAAGTGAGTGATAAGATGGAGAAAAGAAGGTCGGCCAACACCCAATTTCTTGATAATTTAGCCTTTTGGAGAAGCAACCAGACCATAAAACATCACAGGAATCGAGCCCTAAATCCAATTTAGGGATCAAATCACAGATCTTTTATCCTCATCCACCATTATCAATAACGTACATATCGACCATCATCCATTCATACTCGTTCTTCGCCGTGCACCATGTTCGCAATGAACCGGTTATCTGCACTTGGCTTAGTATGAGTTAGAATGGAATGACTTCCTCGATTTAGCGTAGGTGATAATTTAGGGTGATATCAAAATGTTAACATTCGGTCACGATATATAGGATTTCAAGAAGCCTTGTTTTAATCCAATTTTATGTATAACCCATATTATTATGTTATTCAACTGTTATATAACTATTGAACCAACATGGGCTCTAATACCACTGTAGAGTTTTTATTGGGTTCAAAACATATAAGTAGGCACAGCGAAAGTTTAAAATTTTGTTCTACTTACCCCAACAATTTCTTCTGATATGGTTATATGACAATCAAATCATGTAACATAAAACTAGAACACTTACAGGTTGTATTATCTGGAGTCTTTACTTAGGGAGTACACGCGACTATATCTTCGACTGCAAGCACTATGCTACGGTGTATTCCTCTGTCAACAAAGCCAGGAAATCTTGGTAGAAGTTTGAGAGAGTTTCGTCCTAGACTCTAAGTCTAGAAAGTTTATAGAATTGGTGTGTTTAACTTATGGGGCTTAGTGTTGTTTATATAGGGAGGATTAGGTCAACATCAGATTAGGGTTGGGCTCTAAGACTGGCCTAAAAACCGAGGTGCAGTGGGCCAGTCTGATTAGGCCCACTGCCGAGTCGGCACCGCGGCGCAGCCTAGCAGGCGCCGCTGCGCCTTACGTAAAATTCCTTTTCCCGTTTTAATTTAATATATATATATTCAGCACATTAATATCCAAAATCCAATTTTTATTTAATTAAATAATTTTCATCAAATAAAAATTATCCCATAGTTATTATCATTTTAAATATCTCGATTCCAAATCGAATATTTAATATTCTCTCAATACACCCTTAGACCGAAAAGACAATCGACATAATGTGACCCTATAGGCCTTCACATATCGACACTAATCCAATTAAGGTCCATACGGAACTCCTAGACTACGCCGTATGACGAACTCAATATGTGAAGTACGTTTACATGAATTCAGTAAAACATAACATTTATGTGAGATGATAAATTTCTTTCATTCGCGACACACTCGATCAAGCTTAGGATTTGCCATGTGTCTATCCAAATGGCTTAATCACTTTATCTCATCTATATTAGTCGACAACATATTCTAAATATGTCTCTTGCATTGGCCAATGACTTGGTCGACCTAATATCACTGAGAAGTTGAGTGCTCTCTCGAATATCCAATCGAGGAATGAATCTTATTCTTGGCTCAATTACCACCTTAATTTACATCATAATGTACCCAACACAAGTCGTGTCTTATCCTATAAGGAGTTTACGCTTAGGACAGGGTCAAAGTACATTACTCTGTAAACAAGGTGTGTATTGACCTCAAGTCAAAGGACCTTCATATCCCACACACTGATAATACTCTAGACATGTCTAACAAATAGTTTATCAGCAGAGTATACCAATACTTTCCAAAAGTATCCATGTGTCCATCACTAGTAACCATTACTAGCAGCAGGTGAGACATACTACAGTCTCTAAGAATGTAATTCAGACCACATGTCGACTTATAACATATCATCGATATCCCATTCTTGATGATCATTAGTCGAGGCTATTTTAGAGTTACGCTCTATCATCAATATCTCACTCTATTAATGACAACGTAAGCTCAAGGGATGCACATTAATGAATAATTACAAACAATCAAATAATAATTCAATAATCACAAATGTTATAAATATTAATCTTATTAATAATATGAATGTGTTCAAGTACATTTGTCCCTAATAATGATTGTCTCTAGGACATACATACTTTCAATCTCCCACTTGGCCTAGAGTCAATCTCCGATGTATCTAATATCCATGTTTTCAAAATGACCATTATGCTTAACTAAGCTTAATGGTTTAGTAAACGGGTCAGCTAGATTATCATCTGTGGGAACATAGTCTAATCTTATTTCTTCAGTTTTCACCATCTCTGTGGTATTTCCTTGGTACATGCTTGTTTCTGTTTATTGATCTTGGTTCCTTAGCTTGCGCAATCGCACCAGTGTTGTCACAATAAATCGTTATTGGACAAGTAGCACTTGGAACAACCCCTAGTTCCTTCAGGAACTCAAATATCGCGACAACTTATTTATCAGCTTCCGATCCAGCAATGTATTCGGCTTCAGTTGTTGAATCAGCAGTTGTAGCTTGCTTGGAACTTTTCCAAGTCACTATTCCACCATTGAAAATGAAGGCATATCCAGATTGACATTTGAAGTCATCAAGATCTGTCTGAAAACTAACATCAGTGTACCCAGTACACACTAGCTTCTCTTGTCCACCATAGACTAAGAAATATTCTTTAGTTCATCTAAAATACTTAAGAATACTCTTGACTGCTTTCCAGTGTTCTTCCCCGGGATTCTGCTGGAATGTACAAGTCATACTAAGTGCATAGGCCACATCTGGCCTCGTAGACGTCATGGCATACATGATAGATCCTATAGCTGAAGCATATGGGATTCATTTCATGCGTTCAAGTTCTGCAACAGTAGAAGGACTATCATTCTTTGTAAACTTGATGCCTTGACACATAGGAAGACTTTCCTTCTTGGAGTTTTCCATAGAGAATTGTCTTAGCACTTTGTCTATGCATATGGATTGTGACAGCCCCAACAATCTATTAGGTCTATCTCTATAGATCCTAATTCCAAGAATGTAGTAGGCTTTACCCAAGTCCTTCATCATGAAGGTGCTGGATAACCATTCCTTGACTGATTGCATGAAAGTCTTATTATCTCCCATTATTAATATGTCATCTACATATATAACAATGAAGACAATACTCCCTTCATTGCTCTTACTATAAGTGCAGGGATCTTCTTTGCTTATAACAAAGTCAAACGATTTGACTGCTTTGTCAAAGCAAATATTCCAACTCCTTGAGGCTTGCTTAAGTGCATAAATGGACTTCTGTAGCTTGCATACTGCTTTGGGCTTAGTCTTGGATGTAAAACCCTTAGGTTGTATCATATACACCTCCTCAATTATGTTATCATTGAGGAAAGCAGTTTTAACATCCATTTGTCAAATCTCATAATCATAGTATGCGGCTATTGCAAGCAAAATTCGAATGGACTTAATTTTTGCAATAGGTGAAAATGTTTCATCATAATCGACCCTAGGTCGTTGATTATAACATTTAGCCACCAATCTTGCCTTATAAGTATGTACCTTGCCATATGCATCAATCTTCTTTTTGAAGACCCATTTGCATCATATGGGTCTAACCCTTGTTGACAAATCAACCAAGTTCCAAACTTAATTGATGTACATCGAGTCCATCTCAGATTTCATGGCTTCTTGCTATCTCTGTGAATCAATGTCTAACATAGCTTCATTGTAGGTTGTAGGTTCATCGTCATCAGGAATATCTATCTCATTGTGTGTTTCAATAAGGAGATTAAGTCTTTCAGGCGGACGATGAGTCCTAGTGGTCCTACGGAGTTGATTATTCTGCGATTCAGTATTTATTGCATTCTGATTGTGAGAAGGTCTTTGTATGCTGGACAATCCATCACCTTGAGAGCTTTCAGGAATGTCATTTTTATGTATTTCCTAAATGGAATTATGTATAACCATTATATCATCTTCCATTAGTTGTGTATGAGAGCCTTGCATTTCTGCACTATCTCTCACATCACTCCCACTGGCTGAAGGGCGTACTCTAAGTACCCAATCTTCACCAAATACTCCCACTGAATCCTTTTCTAGGTCTTTTGACAAGGGTTCAACTTTTGTGTTATCTTGTGGTTCTTGAATTTCTTCAAATTCTATCTTATTGCAGCATTGTTCCTTGTAGACATAGTCTTCTTCAAGGAAAGTTTCATTTCTGGAAACAATGACCTTATGTTCTCCAGGAAGATAGAAATAGTATCCCTTAGTTTCCTTTGGGTACCCCACAAAATAATATTTCTCACTTTTAGATTCCAACTTATCAGCAAACATCTTCTTTACATATGCAGGGCACCCCCATGGTCGCATGTGTTTAAGTGCTGGCTTCTTGCCATTCCATATCTCATATGGAGTTTTCTCTACTGACTTTGAAGAAACCCTGTTCAGAATATAAATTGAGCTTTGCAATGCATAGCCCCAAAGGTATGTTGGTAGAGCTGAGAAACTCATCATGGATCTAACCATATCTAATAGGGTTCGATTTCTCCTTTCAGCAACACCATTCATCTGTGGCGTTCCAGGAGGTGTCCATTGTGATTGGACTCCATGAAGCTTCAAGTAATCCAGAAATTCTTTACTTAAGTATTCACCTCCTCGATCTGATCGAAGGGTCTTGATACTTGTTTCAAGTTGCTTCTCTACCTCTGACTTGTACTCCTTGAATTTCTCAAAGGCTTCGGACTTGTGTTCCATAAGTTACACATGCCCAAACCTTGTGAAATCGTCTGTAAAAATGATGAAGTAAGGGAAGCCTCTCATAGCTTGAGTTGAAAATAGCCCACATACATCAGTATGGACCAACTCAAGTACCTCTTTGGCTCGCACCCCTTTCCCAGAAAGTGGCTTGTTGGTCATATTTCCTCTCAAGCAAGATTCACAGTTGTCATAGGACTCTAAGTCAAATGGTTCCAGGTAGTCTAACTTTCTTAATCTTGCTATCCATGATTCATTGATGTGACCAAGTCTACAGTGCCATAAGTAGGTGGGATTTCTTTGATTACTTATCTTAGCTCATTTATTTTGCACATTGAAAATTTCACGACTACAGTTTAGAACATACAAACCATCCACAAGCGGAGCATATCCACAAACAAAACCATTAAAAGACAGTACATAACTGCCATTGGCAATAAATGAGGAAAACCCCTCAATGTCTAACACTGAGATAGAAATAATATTCCTCGTCAATGAGGGAACAAAATAACAATTATTTAGTTCTAAACAAAAGCCTGAAGGTAAATCTAGTCTATAAGTTCTCACGCGTTCAGCATCCACTCGTACTCCATTTTCAACGCGCAGGTCTACCTCCCAAGGTCCAACCTTTCTGCTGTCAATCAGACCCTGTACATTATTACAAATGTGTGAGCCACAAGCAGTATCTAATACCCAGCAGTGAGAGTTATTTATAGACATGTTTATTTAACTGAGAAACATACATTATCCAGTAGAGCCAGGAGCACCTAGTGCTTTGCCTCCTCCTGGAGCTGTGCAGTCCTTCTTCCAGTGCCCCTTCTTCTTGCAGTTGAGGCACACATCCGAAGCTACCTTTGCCTTCTTCTGAACACCTCCTCTAGGTTTCATAACTGTAGGTGCAACAGCTGTCTTACCTTTCTTCTTCTGCATGTTCTTACCCTTGGGTTTGAACTCGCTAGAAGAGCCCACCATGAGCACGGCTTTACCTTTAGAGGTAGACGATTCAAATGTCTTTAACATGTTGTGAAGCTCTGGAAGACTTGTCTTGGTCCCATTCATATTGAAGTTCACAATGAAATTCTCAAATGAACCAGGGAGTGAATTCAGGATCAGGTTGACAGAGACATTTACAGGCAGCTTCGTTCCAATCGAAGTCAACCTTTCTATTAGCCCAATCTTCTTTAGAACATGTGCTGACACTTGACCCCCATCGTTCAGCTTACACTTGAAAAGGTCACTCAACAGTTCATTCTCCATTGTCTGATGCTGTGAGTAATAGAGACTCTTCAAGTATTCTAGCATTTCGTTGGGGCCCGTGTTTTCATGTTACCTCTGTAACTCCAAGGTCATGGAGTACAACATTACACATTGTGCCGAGGTAGCATCGTCTAGATGTTTCTGATAAGCCACCTTGTCAAACAGGGCATACTCAGCAGAATCTTCAGTAGGGACTGTGAGGAACACTGTGTCTAACACATACTCAATTATTTCTAGTCTTAACACCAATCATAGATTTCTTAACCAGTCAGGGTAAGTTGATCCAGTCAACTTGTTTGTCTCGACCAGCATTTTCAGTGATAGATTCGACATTTTATACGACTGAAGAAACAAATAGACTTGAAATTAAACTCTAATATAATTTCTATTGAACACATTCGTTAACTAATTAACATGGCCTTTAGTTTAATTAGCTCTCACTATTTTAACATACTCTTCGACCCCATGGAAGAATACAGACTCATATCAAATATGGTCATAGTGGGCCATGATCCAGGTTCATGCTATCTCTGCGTTTGTTGTGGCTGATAAATTCAATAGTACAACCTGGTAGGTCACTAAACCAATTACAAACAATTTGTAACTCATGTTTGACCGAATGTTCTAAACAATCGATCTACGTCCCTCGGCTTGTCCAACACTGTGGCGCCAAGACAGCCTAGCAAGTCAACCCCGTTATACGACTACAATTATGTATCTAAATGAGTTTTGCCTTATAGAGCAAACACTGTGGTGTAAATACTCATGAAGATTTATCACCCACTTCTACATTTAACATGCATCTATGAAAGAGTCTAAGTCCTTGTAGACTTAAAGCAAATGTTGTGGAATAAATACTCTTCTCGCCGAAAAGGATTTTGCACTACAATCAATTATAACGGATGACGCGTTCATTTTAAATGAGTCTTATATTAAATTTTGGGGAACATTTTAATTTAGGGTTTTAACCAAGATCAACTCTAGCATGCTATGTCCAACAAAGCATTTTAATTATCATGCAAATGACTAAGCATGTATTGGGTACCGCCTACCCAAACATGATATTAAGCGGTTTAACAAATATTGGGCGTCGCCTACCCAGACAATTATTTGCGGACACTATTCTAGTAATCTAAATGACAATCATTTAGCACATAAATAGTATACTTATAAATATACTGTATAATAATAATAATCATGAGTTAAACATTCTGAACAAATAATTTTTTTCCGGACCGATGGGGCCTCGGCGCTAATCATTAGAGTCGCGGCACCAGTGAGGCAGCAGCAGAAATTCTGCTTCTGCAATGCATTAGCGCCGCGGCGCTCCACCATGGAGCCGCGACGTATGCAAGGAAGAAACCTTCAGCTTGAATTAGGGTCGCGGCACTCCACCATGGGGCCGCGGCGCCTAATGTCCAGAAAGTCCGAAATTAAAAAAAATACAGCATTAGGGCCGCAGCGAAACCCTAACACACACCGCGGTGCCCCATAGGGTCGCGGCGCCGACGTCCTGACAAAACATTTCTGTGTTGATTATCTAAAATCATTCGAGCCCTAAATCCAATTTAGGGATCAAATCACACATCCTTTATCCTCACCCACCATTATCAGTAACACACATATCGACCATCATCTATTCATACTCGTTCTTCGTCGTGCACCATGTTCGCAATGAACTGGTTATCTGCACTTGGCCGAGTTAGAACAAAATGACTTCCTCGATTTAGCGTAGGTGATAATTTAGGGTGATATCAAAATGTTAACATTCGGTCACGATATATAGGATTTCAAGAAGCCTTGTTTTAATCCAATTTTATGTATAACCCATATTATTATGTTATTCAACTGTTATATAACTATTGAACCAACATGGGCTCTGATACCACTGTAGGGTTTTTATTGGGCTCAAAACATATAAGTAGGCACAACGAAAGTTTAAAATTTTGTTCTACTTACCCCAACAATTTCTTCTGATATGGTTATATGACTATCAAAACATGTAACATAAAACTAGAACACTTACAAGTTGTATTATCTTGAGTCTTTACTTAGGGAGTACACGCGATTATCTCTTCGACTGCAAGCACTATGCTACGGTGTATTCCTCTATCAAGAAAGCCAGAAAATCTTGAAAGAGGTTTGAGAGAGTTTTGTCCTAGATAAGTCTAGAAAGTTTATAGAATTGGTGTGTTTAACTTATGAGGTTTAGTGTTGTTTATATAGGGAGGATTAGGTCAATATCAAATTAAGGTTGGGCTCTAAGCCTGGCCCAAAAACTGAGGTGCAGTGGGCCAGTTAGACTGGCCCACTGCCGGGTCGGCGTCGCGGCGCTTACGAAAAAATCCTTTTCCCATTTTTATTTAATATATATATTCAGCACATTAATATCCAAAATACAATTTTGATTTAATTAAATAATTTCCATCAAATAGAAATTATCCCATAGTTATTAGCATTTTAAATATCTCGATTCCAAATCGAATATTTAATATTCTCTCAATACACCCTTAGATTGAAAAGACAATCGATATAGTATGACTCTATAGGCCTTCACATATCGACACTAATCCAATTAAGGTCCATACGGAACTCCTAGACTGCGTCGTATGACGAACTCAATATGTGAAGTACGTTTACATAAATCCAGCAAAGATAACCTTTATGTGAGATGATAGATTCTTTCCATTCGCGACACACTCGATCAAGCTTAGGATTTTCCTTGTGTCTATCCAAATGGCTTGATCACTTTATCTCATCTATATTACCCGACAACTAGACCATACTCTAAATTTATTTCTTGCATTGTCCAATGACTTGGTCGACCTAATATCACTGAGAAGTTGAGTGATCTCTCGAATATCCAATCGAGGAATGAATCCTATTCTTGGCTCAATTACCACCTTAATTTACATCATAATATACCCAACACAAGTCGTGTCTTATCCTATAAGGAGTTTAAGCTTAGGACAAGGTCAAAGTACATTACTCTGTAAACAAGGTGCGTATTGACCTCAAGTCAAAGGACATTCATATCCCACACACTGATAATACTCTAGACATGTCAAACAAATAGTTTATCAGCAGGGTATACCAATATTTTCCAAAAGTATCCATTTGTTCATCACTAGTAACCATTACTAGCAGCATGTGAGACATACTACATTCTCTAAGAATGTGATGCAAACCACATGTCGACTTATAACATATCATTGATATCTCATTCTTGATGATCATTAGTCGAGGCTATTTTAGAGTTACGCTCTATCATCAATCTCACTCTATTAATGACAACGTAAGCTCAAGGGATGCACATTAATGAATAATTACAAACAATCAAATAATAATTCAATAATCGCAAATGTCATAAATATTAATCTTATTAATAATACGAATGTGTTCAAGTACATTTGTCCCTAATTATAATTGTCTCTAGGACATACATACTTTCAAAAACATCACAGGAATTGACGGATTCGGCGATGAAGGAAAGAATGCTAAGCAAAAAGGAAAAGAAATAGAGACCAAACAGGAAAAAAGATGAAGCTACACTGAATTAAAAGGGGAAAATGGATAGGGAAAACCTGAAAATTATAGATTGTAACGTCTATTTTTGATGAAAGTGAAGATAATTGGAAAAAGGATCCAAAGTAAATAGACGAAGAACTCTCTACACACAACTACGCGGTGGTAACTTCCTCACAGATTGAAGACTTTTATTATAAACAAATGACATGTAAGTAAAGCTATGTGGGCCAATGGGTAATGACTAAGATGTCCCTGATTTCTATTTTATTGACTTGTCGAAATCGAAACTTAAGTGTTTCTAAATAATAGAAAATTTTCCATTTAGTTCTTTTTTCTTTCATATTTACAAGATTTCAATTTAAAAGATAGATGACACAAGCTTTAAAATTAGGAAATTAAAGAACATTACTCAATAATTCACTTAATGTCAGAATAAAAATAATGATAATTACATTCTTGTCAGTTGTCGCAAAAGACGCAAGTTATTATCCATATGAAAATGATAAATAGCACTTTATAATTGAAATATAGATTTTCATTTTTGTCTTCACAAAATGTCATAACTCAAAAATCAATATAGTCGTGAGGAAACTTATCATAACCTATAGGTGAACCCTAATCAATTTATAAGCCTTTTAAATCATTATTAAGTGAAAAAAATAAGAACAACGCATGAGTCAATAAAACACCTCATAACTCAAATATGCGGAACTAAGTCATACACCTCCCAAAATATAAAGTGATAAGTACAAAAACTATTAATATAGAGTATAAATTTGAAAGTCTACAAACTATCCGAAAAGTAAAGACAGAAAAAAGATAGAGATGGAGTTAGGTACTGCGAAACAGCTAACAACCAACCCTAATAACTCCAATAGCAACTCCTTAACAGTCAATGATAACTCAAAGACTACTAGAGCTCGGAATAGAACCCGCACACAAAGGGTGCAACAAGTATAGAGTAAATACGGGAAACACATATACTCAGCAACATCGTCGACTGAACCTAAACTAAAGCGATAGCGAGAATTGGTCTTTACAATGCTTACCTACACACTTTATTAGTAAACATTTCACATAGATTATGAGTTATTTCAAACAATTACCGAATAACCGAGTTAACAAATCAAGGTTTCATGAATTACCAATTAAGTGAACAAGTTTGGTTCTTTCCAAGAATCAACAAGGCAAATCATGAGAATAAAATCAAACAGGGATGAAATGCAATGCAAATGCAATGGTCAGAATGCACCAGTATACACACGCTCTTGCAGTAACCTATGAGGGTCTAGCAAGGTCATATACTCATCCGGAATACTAGATCCCCAATCACATCGGGTATCTAGCAAATATTAGCTATAACATCATCACTCCATCCAATACCATATCCAACAGGACATTTTCATATGTCTCATCAAATAAATTATGCCAGAGATATCATATGAAATAAGAAATGAATATGCATCTAACAGGTAATAACTCTATATGCGTAAAAATGTCATAAATAACTCATTTTCATCAATTAGGCGAGATGTGAAATGATGTATGCAAAGATAGTCAATGTAACGTAGATACATCAAGTTTGAATACAAGCCCAACTACATTGAGACAATTAAGTCAATAGATTAATTAAGAATCTACCAGTTAATATCTACATGTTTTGACATTCTCGACTACAACAACAATTGTATATTTATTAGTTGACACATAACATTACACCGGTACCCGCACAAGTGCTCATCACATGACAAGTACAGGACCCACATTCCCCATTTTCCCTCTTAATTAGTAAATACCAACACTAACACTTCATAAAGAATCTAGTAAGTCTCAACTTGCCTTAGTTCTGAAGATCAACGATCACTCCACAACCTTGCCCTTCCTCCAAGCTTCCGAACGAGTCCAATATGTTCAACTATTGAATCTATGTTAGCATATGAGTCCATAGACACCCATATTGCTAATTTACTATTTCGAACCCAAAAAAGTCATATCCAAAAATCAATTTCGAGCCTCAAAAGTCAAAACTATAATTTTATCACAAAATCAGCTTACCAATAGCTTATAGGTCATGAATCTCTAAAATCATCAAAATTCGATCTCGAATAGATATCCAAATCAAAATCTCATTCAAATCCCAATTCCAAAAAAGCCCCCAATTTCAATGACAAATTCATGGATGGAATAGCTAAATAATAGATGAAATTATTGGAAAATAAAAGGATTAAGATTAGAAACTTACTCCCGATCCAAGAGTGAAGGGTTCCCTTGAAATCACTCAAAATTGAGCTTCATAGCTCCCAAAATTGTGTTATGAACAATGAAATTAAAAATGGAGGTTTATAATTCTGCCCAGGCCTGCTTCATCGCGATCGCGGAACCCAGAAAACTCAACATGTGTGATCGTGGCACCAAGCATCGCGATTGTGATTCATGGAAAACCATTAACTCTTTGCAATCACGGCCAGTACCATGGGACCGCAATGACCAGTTTCCCCTCGGCCCATTCGCAATTGTGGAGCTCCCCCACGCGACCGTGATGAACAACTGATGGCACCAAAAACCAGTAAAAATCTAGTATTCCAAATTTTTTTATCTAACACTTGAAACTCACTCGGAACCTCGCGGACACAAACCAATATGCATTTCAATCATAAAACACACTATGAATATGCTCACGCACTCAAAATTTGGATTCGGGGATGTCTTAATTCGATGTTGACCGTGGTCAACTACAAATCCTTAACTTAGCTAGTTTCTCATTCAACGGTCCAAATCACACCAGAATCACTCAAAATTCATACTAACTACCGGACTAAGTCATAAATCACGTTCTGAACCTCATGGAATCAATGAAACTTTAATTTGGGTTCATTAACTTTCGATGTTGAATTTTGTCAAATTTATTCATTTCCTTAACTTAAGAACTTCCAAATTTATCATTTCTTTGATACTCACTCAATTATCTCGGGAACCACCCTACAAGTTACAAATATTATTTTAAAGCTACAGGAAGAAATAGTTGAGGAAAAAGAGTCTAAAAGCTCAAAATGACCTATCAGGTCGTTACATCATCTACCATTTAAATAAACATTCCTCCTTGAACAGTAAAGAAAAGGAAAGTACATGAACTCTCGAGAAGCTGGGGATATCTAATCCGTATGTCTGCCTCGGTTTCCCAAGTAGCTTTTTAAACTAGACGATGCCTCAATTGAACCTTTACTGAAACAATTTCTTTTTATCTCAGCTTTCAGATCTACCTATCCAAAATGGTCACCGGCTATTCCTCAAATGCTAGATTTTGATCAAGTAACATCGAATCCCACTAAACCGCATGAGAATCATCTGAATGATATTTTTCAGCATCGAGATATGAATTACTGGGTGAACACCTGATAAGACAAGAAAGCACACTCATAGGTTACCTATCAAATAAGTTAAACAATTGTCATGACCCAAATCATGAGTATCATCGTGGTACCTACACAATCCCCTCGGTAGGCGAACTAATTCCCAAAACACTCTTAGAGAAGGTTAAATAAATATGCGGAAGCACACAAGTTACAATCTTTGAAGAAATTCATTTAATCATAGTAATAACAGATTCGTACATCAACCTTCCATTCCCAAAACCCTGGTCTAACTTATACAAGGACTCTACGATACAATGACTGAATGCGGAATGTAACAATACTGTGCGAATGAAGGGTACAATTTACATAAGATAGAAACCAAGTCCACTAAATAAAGTAGTCTGCCTCAGCTTCCCGTGCTCCAAACTACAACATGATAGACCAAATACCTACATCTAAAAAAGATGCAGCAAGCGTAGCATGAGTACATAATGTACCCCTATAGACATCATAGACCGACAACGACGGAAAGCTACACAATTAGAGATAAATACCAAGTTGACACCACATAAACATGTGACTAGAAATTCACAATCCGACTAAGTTATGTTGTTACACAATGGTTCGTATAATCATCAAGCCAACCTATTCACATAAAGATCCACGAAACACTAGACTTCACAACACTCAAGACTACACTTCCCTATTGACATGCAATCATACCAAGTTATATAAGTCACAAGCTACCAACACAAGCAAGTCATGAAACACTCAATCACATATAAGTTCGTAGGTTTCAAGAACCCCCTAAACTTACACGTAGACCCTAAAATACTAGAACACGATAGACCCCGCCATTACGTTGATAACACAAGCAAGGTAGGCACACAATTCATTACCCACCACTTTATACTTTCCACAATTTAGACCTTAGAATGAAAGTCATCTTGTTCACCCTTATTACTACCAGTCTCCACCAAATAATAGCCCATGCCAATTACAAGCACCATATTTTAGTACGTTAGACTAAGGCTGGCCAGTGGGTCGGGTTAGCTCGGTGCCAGCCCGGTCCCGCCCCAACACCGCCCCGGTCCCGCCCCGAACCCTACTATTTAAAAAAAATCTCGATAATGGGACTCGAACCGGGACGGGACATGGTCTCGTCCTGACCCGGCCCGGCCCGGCCCGCTTGTCCCGATCCCGATCCCGCCCGATCCCGCCCGATCCTGCCTGAAATCCGCCCTTTTGCAAAAATAATAATTGCAATAACGACCATTTTACATTTTGGCCATTGTGCAACGACCATTTTTGGCCTCCCCCCTCCCCAACCCTCCTACCCCCTTAATATTTATTTTTAACCCATAAGTTATTATATTTATACTTTAACCCAATTTTCAACTATAAATACCTCATTTTCTCTTCATCTTTCTCACAAATCTTCCTACAATCTCTCAATACTCAATCAATTTCTCTCTCTACAAGTCTACATTGTCTACTTAATATTTAATTTTATTTATTCATTTGGGAGTGAAGTTGGCAACTAGCTTGAGGATCTTCCATCGAGCAAAGTTTCAGTTTTCAACCTCTCGATTTCACGTCGACGTTACGTCAGTGTTTGGTACATTCATTCCTTCATTAAATTATTATTTTCTCTTTATTTTATTTAGCGCACTTAATTTCATTTACTTTAATTATTTATTAGTATAATTATAAATTTATAATGGAAGGATTTAAACATATGCTTACGGGTAGGGGTCATGTTTCTTCTAGTAGGGGCAACAAGGGCAAGGGTCCTATTTCTAGACAGAATCATATTCCTACACATGATGATTTTGTTGATACTGAACATTTTCCTACAATACCATTAGATTTAGACGAGGAGCTATTTTCTGGAACTCAAGAAGACTTTAATTTAGACGATGATACACCCACTAATGTAGATGACAACACACCCACTAGTGCACCTTCACCTGAAATGCCTTTTATTCCTCCTAGTATGAGATGAGGTCCAACAAAATGACCATTAATACCAGATGCATGGACATTTTTTGATAGGGACGTAGAGAATCAAGTAGCTAGATGTAAAATTTGTAAAGATGTTTTAAAATTTAAAACTGGAAAAGGTCACGATGGGACGGGGGGGTTTACCGAGACACGTAGCAAGGGCTCATCCAGCTAGGTATGCCCAATACTAGGATTCAAAACCGGGTGCGCAAACGTCCGCTCCATCGGGACAAGGTTCACATACTGATACTGTCCCGGACCAAGTATAGGGTCAAATTAACCCTATGACGGGGGGAATTGTAGGCCCTAAATACAATAAACATAGAGATATGGAAGTAATAGCAAAATTAGTTGTTGTGGAGGGTTTGCCTTTTTCATTTCCTTCATCTCCCGATTTTATTCATTACTTAGAGATATGTATAATCCTGCTTTTAACGGTTTTCCTAGATCTACTGTTAAGAGAGATGTATTTAAATTCGCATATGAATATCAACAGTATTTACGTTATTCATTATATCATTTTAATGGCAAAGTGGCTATCACTTCTGATATAGGCCGTAATACCAACGGTCGTGATTATTTAATAGTAACTTGTCATTGGATAGATTATAAATAGTCTATGCAAAAATGTATCTTAGCGTATAGATATATAGATGATAGGCACACTGATACTTTTATTGCAGAAAATATTTATCAAGTGTGCGATTATTATGGAATAACTGATAAAATTATGACTATTACATTAGATAACACTTCTTCTAACAATTACGTTATTACAATTTTAAAAAATAGTTTAACTCCATCTTTTCCAGATCATTTTCATATAAAATGTGTGTGTCATATATATAATTTAATTGTAAATGATGGTCTATCACTTTTTGAAAACATTCTTAGTAAAATACAATTTGCTATAAACTTTATTTTGAAAAATAATAGAATAGAACGAAGAAAAGAATATAAAAAAACTTGTCACGATTGCCAACTACCTTATAGAAAAATCCAGAAGAAGTACCCACTAGGTGAAATTCTTTATATGAGCAACTACTTGTTGCTTATGACTATAGAAAACCTATAACTTTATTTTTTAACTCTCATAATCAAAATTCAGCTGATATTGTTGTAGATAGTGATTGGGTAAAAATTTCCAAACTGATTGTATTTTTAGAGAATTTTTTTCAAGCAACAAAAGAATTTTCCAGTATATATTATCCTATTATTTCAACTATGTTGTTTTATATAGCTCTAATATTTTTATTACTTAGTGAATATATGAAAAAAAACAGCTTATATGACAACTATTAAAAAATATTTATCAAAATTAAAAAATATTTTATTCCTATTCCCACTATTTATATTATTGGTGTTGTATTATATCCGACTATTAAAATAGATGGTACTAAATCACTTATTGAAACTATTTACGATTGTATAGAAGTACTACCACCTCCAAGTCCCAAAAATCCAAATCACCCACCACCTATTGAACGAACTAAAGAAGAAGTGTTGTCTAGCGTAGAAGACCAATGCAAAAAAGTATGTAGGTTTTACCAACAAGAAAGTGCTAGTAACCTACCGGCCTCCATACCATCTTCTTCTTCTTCAACACAACCTCACAAAAGACATGTTTCTGCGGCTAGTATTGAAAGCCTCAGAAATAGAATGTGCGGCTATACCGCTACTAACCAAATTAGCGAGTTCGATATTTTTGTTTTGCAGGGTTCTGTACCGTACCAAGCAGTTCTCAATGAAAAAGGACGTGAAGACTTGCTGAAATACTGGAGGGGGAATGAGAAGACCTTTCCGACACTTTCAATGATGGCCCAAGATGTTTTGAACATTCAAGCGTCATCAACGGCGTCTGAAAGTGCTTTTCTGCCGGCAGATATCACCCAAGAACCACAGGAAATTATCAAGACACTAGACCAGGTTTTTTTCAGAATGTAATTTTTTTAATTGTAATTTTACTATATAGTTTCCAACTTTTGAACAATACCACAAAGTTGCAATTTTGACAATTGTATTGGTATTACAACAAAAATCATATGTCTATTAAATAATATAAGAGGCACAAAAATAGCCTTGGGATGTTTTTATTACACTATCTTGTCTTGTTTAATTATTGAGTTTTTTTATATATATGTTATTTTTTAAATTAAGTACAAAAAAAAAATCGCTCGGGATCCCGATCCTGATCCCGACCTGAACCGATTCCGACGGGATCGGGGCGGGACTTCGGCAAATCCCGCCTATCCCGATCCTGCCTAACCCGACCTGATCCCGCCCTTTCCCCCCATCCCGCCCCGACCCGATCCCGCCAAACCCGAGCTCAGCCCACTAGCCACCCATACGTTAGACTATTTATCATTTATGCTAAGTAGTATTCTATTCATTACCCCTACTAACCAAACATACATTATCCTCTAAGACAATCATCAAGTAAAACCACACCACAATGACTCAACAGTTATACTCACGAAACATGCTAGACTCTTTATCAACTAACACGATTACCACTTAAGCAATACAAACTATTAAGTTTACTAACATAGATAAGGCCAACTACGAGTACCCAACTCAATAGAATATATCCACACAACAAATCCACAAGGAGTAACCGTCCAGGAACACCATACAGATGCACATAATCAATTCAATCAATGATCAAGTCACTAAGTCAAGTCACATTATCACACAACATGATATCAATGTATGGGATGAATGCATGAATGAAGATGTTGTGCATATACAAGGTACCTTTCTTAACCTGGTATACAGTACATCAAGGTTTTATTATGATCCGTACACCCATGGGGACCCGTGAAGTCCATATACTGCTCCTAGCCAGACAAAATTCCACACATGAATCTAACTAGAGCTCAAGACTCATTAGTTGAGCCTTATCATGTTGCTGGCGTGCAACTCCGCTCCCGTAACAGTATCATCTCAATATGCCATAATCTCATAGTATTCTTACATTTCGGGCCTTTTTGACCCACAACATATCCATACCACACACATCAATATTATAGAACCATAAGTGTATGAATGCAAATGACAATATAAGGTAAGACATCACTATATATTGAGATGCATTCAAGTATAGAGATGATATATCACATGCTTTTAAGAATTCAATAATTCATATGCAATCCAAGTTAAAATAAGGATATCATATCGAAAGCATGTGTGATGAGTAAACAAATAAAAAATATGGCGACAAGTCCACATAAGGCTACAAGCCCAAATAAACACAATCGGAACCAACACAAGGCTGATTCTCCAAATCACCCATCAACACAGTTCAACACTGATATCCACTTAAATGTTCATCACAACTGGCTGAGTGGGACCCCAAACATACCTAATACCCCTCAATATTTATAACTAATTATGCACTTCTATCAAAGTCTAAAAAAACTAAACCATAGCCCACCTCAATGCCGAGCAGGAACCACGAACGGTTGATCCTTAATGTGCGATTCCAACTCTTCGGGTTTCTTTTAGAGAATGTAGTCTAACACATAATTTCTACATCCCTAATCAATCATAAAACACCTAACCTTCATCCCGGACCCACAGTGTCAAAATTCATTCTTTATTACTACAAAAGCTTCTAAATGTGATTATTAGACATAACCCAAAGTTAATTTGAAAACAACTATTATTTAGACCGTCAATAACATAAATTCATGCAAACCCCAATTTACAAACCCTAGGTTCTTCCGCAATTAAGAAAAGACATCTATAATCAAATTAAACTTTACAAAATGGACCATTTTATCAACACAATAGATTACTTAGAAGAAGTCAGTCTTACCCATTCCTTTTACATCATAAACCTTTGATTCTATCAATTTAAACTATCAAAGAATCTTGAATTTATTTTCCCATTACATGTTTTACCTAAAACACTAGTAACACAGAAAACTATCATTAAGGGAGGATGGTTGACCTTCCATGAAGGCAACCTAGGCCAAAAATGCAGGAAAAACTCTTTAGAGCAGCCCCCAACTCGAGATACACCATTTGGGAAAGTGGGCTATTTTTAGGCATTTATTTCACTGGATTGTCAACGCTTCCGCCGCGGTGGACATGATTCCGCTGGCACGGATGCGCTCCGTAGAGGATGGGCCGTTGAGGCGGAGGTACTTGACACCTCGCCTCAGCATTGGGTAGAATAATGCTCTCCGGAGCGGACTTTTCTCGTTCATCTCACGATCGATTTCGGAAATGGCTCTTTCAGCCACACTTTACTTTGATCAATCTTCTTTCCAAAATGTAGGAGTTACTTGACTCATAATTCCCACGAGTAACATCTTCGGTGAATGCCCGGAGGAGAGATATAGTAGGAAATTAGGCGAAAGTTTATAATGATCGAATGGATCGTTACATCAAATACTAATTAAACAAATATTCATCCTCGAACGGGGACAATGGAAAGTGATATGCACGATAAACAAGACTCGAGACCCGATCCTACGAGGGGTTCTTATCGATTTCACACAACAAGGATAGAAACAATATCACACAACATAACTAGGACTTTCACCAACTCTGGTTTATAGTATAGATCTTTTATATCGTCAATTTGGAATGGTCGATGGAAACCACTTGTTTTAACCATTTTATAGGAAAAGGAAATTTTCACAAAAATTAAGGATTCAAGGATTTGCGGTATAACATCATACAATCGGTCACACTATCACACATCATAATTCGTCATTATAATCGGTACTACTGGTTTCATAATATCATCTACCACATAGGCTCATTTAATTACCCCGTACAAAGAATACATGCATAAAATGATAGTTTTGACACTTTGTAAGAGTTATATAAGGTCCGAAAAGGAGATATCCATACAACCATATGGGACCAATACTCGCCAAGAGAAACATCATGCATGCGAATAATATCATGTACGTAGTTAACTTAAATTAGGGGACCTCGCTATGGTAGAAGATTCGTGCACCGGAGTGCTTCCGCACCCGCAAAACCAGTACTGCCAAAACAAATAACTAGGAAGAGGTAGACCTCGTTTGAGCGGCACAATCACCCGCCCTTGCAAGGGACGCGCTATAGCGAAAAAGCATTTGTCAAGGCAAAACATACATAATTCGAAAAAAAAAAATCCCCAAAACTTATCAGTCCCCCCACTTCTTCCACTCTTCCTCAACTCTCAAACTTCCAAACATTCCAAATCTTCCCCTTCCCAACTACTCTAAAAAACTTCTCACAAACCTTACCCACCCATAAATCATTCTCTCTCTCTCACGCACAACTCTCATATACCCTACCCCCCCCCTCATTTCACCATATTAGTCAATCCACGATAGCATGACACAACAAGGCACCCAAAACTCTCACAATATATAACCACTCAAGTTCGCCTCTTGGTAAGTTCTAATACTCCGTATTACATACTATTGCTTCATAAAATAGGGTAGAACTATGGTAGTGGGTTGACAAATCTCAAAATTTTGGGGTGGTGCTTGTTATGAGGGTAGATTCACAAATCAGGTAAAAATATGGGCGTAAAAAGGTTCTACACTTCACGTATACTCGCACCCAAACCAATGGGAGGGATTTTCCAGCCAAATTGTGTGAATTTTCTAAATTTTCTGGCTGGATTATATGAGAATTTGCTAAATTTTCATGTATACACGGATCCGCTGAAGTTCAAAAGACTTCACCGAAGTGAAAAGTCAGGGACACAAGGTTTTCATAGGAGCGGACACTTTTCTCACTGGGGCGAATTCCCTCCAACGACCTTCTAGTAACAAATCTGACGTTCCGTACGTTCAGGCGCTGATGATATCTTGCATACTTTATGATGTCCTAGTGAATGTGGGCCATCACATTATTCGAGAGTGGATAGACTACCTGATTAAGGAAGCGCCGAGTCTGATGTTTCTTTCCTTGATTACTGAGATGTGTCATAGGGCGGGTGTGTCGGACAAACATGGTGATGATTAGATAGATCCTGAGGGGGTATTTCACCCTCTGAAGGTGTCAAGAGCGGACAAATATGGTGATGCTGATGATGGGTCTCAGTCGCAGCCGTAGAGGCCACTTGGTGCCATGGGTTCTCAGTTGCAGGAGATTAGAGACTTGGTTGCTGGACTTCTTAGGCCCTCTATCAAGGCTAGTTCTTCGGGTGTCTTCATCGACTACTTCTCCCGAGAGAAGATGAAATAATATTTTGAGGTGCAGATGACTCTTCAGACCTCGGTTGGTACTTTGGAGATGGTGTGCAAGGGTTTGGCCAAGGATCATGGTGATATCTGCACGAACTTTAAGAAGGAGAAGAAAAGGAACAAGTCCAAGGGCAAACTTCTCGTAAAGATGTGGAGAGGTATCAAGGGCTTGTTCAAGCATTTGGATTACACAGATCCCCTTCCCGTGGAGGACGTGCATGATGATGAGGACTACTCTTTCCTATACAAGGTGGATGACAATAATAGCAGCATTGAGGAAGGTGGCAAGGCGCCAAGTTTGAGAAGGCAAGATTGATCCCATGCTTGGTATCGGTGGTTAGCCTTTATTGGGCTTTATTTCAAAACAATTTTAATTTTCAGGTGCTTGTTGGATGTTTGGATAATTTGTTTTGGTTTGCTTGCTTTATTTCCTATTTTGCTTTGATTGGTGAATGATTTCGGGTTACTTGTAGCTAGTTTCTCATTTCTTTTTTGGTATTATCGGATATTTGGGTATTTGACTATCTCAATTCTTATTGTTGGTTTTGCTATGATTTTATTGGCCATGGTATATTTTTATCAATGCACAAGTGAAGAATTATAAAATAGAGGCAGAACTCACTGGTTTCTGCTCAGTGATTTTGCTGGCGCGAAAGAGATATCTGTTGGGGCGGATTCGCCTCTGCGGAAGAATTTTTGCAAGGGCAGAATGCAAGGCAGACTCAAAATTTGGATGCGGCGGAAGATACTTCGCTAGCACGATATCGCCACGGCGGACAATATTTTGCTGAAGCAGCTCAGTAATGCAACAGGGTACTCACTCCTGCGGCACACCATTCGCTGGTGCAGATTCGTAGGCGCGGAAACATGTTCGCTAGGGTAGAACTCCTGAACCAGAACAACAATCAGACGGTTTCCAACTTCGCGACGCCCTTCAAACATAGTTTCAACATACGACCCACCCCGAAGGAGAGTTAGGACCAGATACCAAATTGAATCGATTAGATACCAATTTGAGTCAACTAAGTACATAATTAAAATATGGAAACATGATAGGAGTGAAAGAAGGGAATAGGTCCTAAAAATGCTTCATAGCCTCTCGATGATGGAAACGGACGTCTTCGTACCATTTCGCGAGACTCTACTAAACACTATCCTTGTATTCGTGAGACCGGTGAACCTAGAGCTCTGAAACCAAAGTTGTCATGACCTAAGTCCTAGACGTCATGGTGGAACTTACACAATCCCCCGATAGGCGAACCAATTCCCAAAACAGTCTTAGAGTTGATAACACAAGCAAGGTAGGCACACAATTCATTACCCACCACTTTATAATTTCCACAATTTAGCCCTTAGATTGAAAGTCATCTTGTTCACCCTTATTACTACTAGTCTCCATCCAATAATAACCCATGCCAATTACAAGCAACACATTTTAGTACGTTAGACTATTTATCATTTATACTAAGTAGTATTTTATTCATTACCCCTACCGACCAAACATACATTACCGTCCAAGACAACTGTCAAGTAAAACTACACCACAATGACTCAACAATTATACTCACGAAACATGCTAGACTCTTTATCACCTAACACGATTACCACTTAAGCAATATAACTATTAAGTTTACTAACATAGATAAGGCTAAGTACGAGTACCCAACTCAATAGAATATATCCACACATCACATCCATAAGGAGTAAACATACAAGAACACCATATAGATCCACATAATTAATTCAATCAATGATCAAGCCACCAAGTCAAGTCAAATTATCACACAATATGATATCAAGGTATGGGATGAATGCATGAATGAATATGCATTGCATATGCAAGATACCTTTCTCAACCTGGTATATAGTACGTCAAGGTTTCATTATGATCCATACATTCATGAGGGACCCGCGAGTCCATATACCGCTCCTGGCCAGCCAGAATTCCACACATGAATCTGACTAGAGCCCAAGACTCATTTATCGAGCCTTATTACATTACAAGCATGCAACTCTGCTCCTTGCGTATCAATATCATCTCAATATGCCATAATCTCATAGTATTCTTACCTTTCTGTCCTTTTGAACCCATATCATATCCATACCACTCTCCTACCAGTATCATAGAATCACGAGTGTATGAATGCAAATGATAATATAAGATAAGATATCATGATATAATGGGATGCAGTCAAGTATAGAGATGACATATCACATGCTTTCAGAATTCCATAGCACATATACAATCCAAGTCAAAATCAAGATATCATAGCTAAAACATGTGTGATGAGTAAACAAATAATGGAAAATATGGCGACAAGCCCAAATAAGTTGTTGTCGGAACCAACACAAGGATGATTTCCCAAATTACCCATCATCACAGTAGAACACCGGTACCCACTCAAACGTTCATCACAACTGGCTGAGTGGAACCCCCAAACATGCCCAATACCCCTCAATATTTATAACTAATTACGCACTTCTATCGAAGTCTCAAAAAACTAAATCGTAACCTACCTAAATATTGCGTAGGATCCATGAACGGTTGATGCTTAATGCGCGGTTCCAGCTCTTCGGGTTTCTTGTAGTGAACATAGTCTAACACGTAAGTTCTATATATTAATATCAATCGCAAACACGTACAAGGATTAAATCCCTAATCAATCATAAATCACCTAACCTTTATCCCGGGCCCACGGTGTCAAAATTTATTCTTTATTACTACAAAAGCTTCTATACGTGATTATTAGATATAACCCAAAGTTAATTTGAAAAACAATTTTATTTAGACCTTCAATAGCATAATTCCATGAAAACCCTAATTTACAAGCCCTGGGTTCTTCTCCAATTAAGAAAAGGCTTCTATAATCGAATTAAACTTTATAAAATGGCCATTTTATCAACATAATAGCTTACTTAGAAAAAACAGTCTTACCTATTCCTTTTACCTCATAAACCCTTGGTTCTATCAATTTCAACTATAAAAAAAATCATTGATGTATATGAGGGGTGAGTTAGTCAAAGTTTGGCAAGGAACAAGTTGATGCGAAAATGGACTTGAAATGGTGTTCTCGGGTGGGGCATTTCTACCTAGCAGTGTGGTGTTGTGGAGTTATTTCGGGTAGATTTATGTGGAGTTGGGTTAATGAGTTTTACATGGGTGTTATAGGTATGTTGTGGGTGGTGTTGATGATCAGGGTTTGGTGGTTTGGTGGTGTTGATAATTGGGGTTTGGTGGTGACAAGGTGGCGGAAGTTGGCTGAAATAGTGAGGTCTCGGTAAGGTTTATTTTGTGGTTGTCGGGTTTGGACGGGAAGTTAAGGGTGGTTTCGGTTAATGGCTTTTAGTGAGGCTGTTTGTGAAGTATTGCAGGATGTGGTGGTGGAAGAAATAAGGTGGTTGACATAAGGAATGAACATGAGTTGCGAGGTACAATCCCGAGTACAATCCAAGTGTTGGACGGTCGATATAAACAAGGGTAATGCCACGAGGGTTTTAATGCTCGAGTCGACATTAAGTAGAGTTGGCCAATTGGATAAGGACTTAACTGGGGTTGCTAAGTACAAGCCCGAGAACAAACCAAGTGAGGGTGGCCGGTAACCTTAAGATAGACCATTGGCCTAGGGTTGGTTCACACAAGAATCGAAGGCCCACACAAGGACCAACTAAGGTAGACAACACACAAGTTGAATACTTTAGTGTTTGAGTAAAACTCAAACTAATTTTCACAACATCCTAAGGGTCCTATTTATAGTAGTACATGAACCTTTCTAGACAACAAATTAAAAGACACAAACTACCTTGAACCTTTCGACCAAGTGGGGACAAATGGGGAAGGGTTCGGGTTTTCTTGATGACCAAGAGTATTCTCGACCTATGTGAATAAATGGGAAAGGTCTTGGCTTTACTTGGGGACAAAGGATGAACCCAATCTTTTCACACCCCTTTGTGGATCCCATGAAGAAGAATGTGTGAACTTGGCTCCTCATAAATCTCATCTTCTTGGAATATGTTTGGAAGCTTCCATTATTTGTATGTCCTTGGCCGAATGTAGATGGAAGAACATTTCGACCACCCCTTCATATTCTTGGTGTCTTCCATGTTGTCAAATACATGAATTGTATTCTTGGAAGCCTTCTTCTAGATCATTCTTGTCCTTCACACCTTGTCTCCTTACCCTCGGCCTAGTCACCTTCTTGGAAGGCTTTTCGGCCTAGTCACCTTATTACATGGCTTAGTCGTCCCTTCCTATTACATGGCTTATTAATGATGTCCTAATAAGAACTACAAGCTAAGCTAAGAAATAAAGACAAGCTAAAAAGAAACAAGAAGGTCGAATAAAATATGACATCTTCTCAAATCTTTTAGTCCAATCTTCAATCCCACTCCATATTCCATGTCATTTAAGCATATTATCATCAGATGATTAACCATCTTTCAAACTCCAAGCTTATCACTTGGAGGATCAAATTGGAACTTTGAGCTCACGGTTCTTTTTTACATCAATCTTCAATTTATTTTTCCCATTACATGTTTTACCCAAAACACTAGTAGCATAGAAAACTATCATAAAGGGATGAGGGTTTACTTTCCACGAAGGGACCTAGGCCAAGAATGCAAGGAAGAACTCTTTAGGGCAACCCCCAACTCGAGATACACCATTTGAAAAATAGGCTATTTTTAGGGTATTTATTTCACTGGACTGTCAGCGTTTATTTCATGGCGGACACGATTCCATTGGCGCGAATGTGCTGTGGCGGAGGATGGGGCCTCTAAGACGGAGGTACTTGACACCTTGCCTCAGTGTCGAGGCGGAACAATGCTTTACTGGAGCGGACTTCCCTCGTCCGATGGGGCGGACACGATTTTGCCATGGCGTAATGGCTCTTTTCAGCAACACTTTACTTTGATAAATCTTCTTTCCAATCCGCATGAGTTACTTGACTTATGATTCCCACAAGTAATGTCATTAGTGAATGCCCGGAGGAGAGTTAAAATAACAAATTGGGCGAAAAGTTCATAACGACCAAATGGGTCGTTACACCTCATCTCACCCTTTATGGATAAAACCTTCAATTTAATCCGCTCTATAATCATGAACTCCAAATCAAAAACATTTTGAACCTCATAACTCGTCTGCCTTCTCTGAGTCATGAGAGCCTCTCCTGAATGAACTTAACCTTGTCCACAAAATTCCTCACAAATCTGTACCCCACAGCTTGAACTCAAAGGCATAAAACCAACCAACTGAAGAATGACATCTCCTACCATATAATTCATCAAATGATGCCATCTTAATACTTAAATGGTAACTATTATTGTATGCAAACTCTACTAAAGGCAAGAATTGGTCCCAATGACCATTGAAATCAATCATACAAGCTTTAAATATCCTCCAGCACATGAATAATCCATTCAAATTAATCATTAGTCTAGGGGTGAAATGTTGTGATAAGCTCCACCCGAGTACCCAACTCCTTCTGCATGGATCCCCAAAAATAGGATGTGAACTACATACCTCGATCTGAGATGATATAGATGTGCACCCCATGCAAATGAAATAACTCCTGGATGTAGAATCTAGCTAACTTTTCTGAATTGTAAGTAGTTTGAAATGGGAAAACTTGGTCAATCTATCCACAATGGCCCAAATAGCATTAAATTTCCCCAAAATTTGTGGAAACCTACCACAAAGTCCATAACAATTTGCTCCCACTTTCACTTAGGTGTGGGTATCCTCTTAGTCACAACATCAGGTTTCTAATGCTCATATTTCATTGTTCAAACACTTAGACACAAACTCCACTATGCCCCTCTACATCCAACACCACCAATAATGTTGCTTCAAGTCATGATAGATCTTCATAGCCCTCAGATGAATATAATACCTCAAACTGTGGGCTCCTCTATGATCAATCTACTCAAGTCACTTGTCCGAGGAACACATATACACCCTTTGATCCTCAAAATACCCTCATCATCCAGAATAGGCTCATTGGTCTCTCCCTACAACATCTTATCCTGAGTCTCACACAATTTCTTATCATCAAACTATTTAGACTTAATCTACTCCAATAAGGAAGACTTTGTCTCTAGACAATCTAGAACCTTACCAGGTTTCGAAATGTTAAGTCTCACAAAGCTATTGGCAAAGGACTAAATATCCATATCCAAAGGACGTTCACCCACCTATAACAATGACTACCTATACTCACCGCCTTCCAACTCAAGTCATCAACCACTATATTGGTCTTGCTTGAGTGATAAAGGATAGTCATGTCATAATCTTTGAGCAACTCCAACCATCTCTGTTGCCTCGAGTTGAGATCTCTCTAGTTGAATATGTACTAAAGACTACAATGATCCATGAACAACTCACAATGCACACCATAGAGAAAGTGCCTCCAAATCTTCAATGCAAACACCATCTGTACCACCCCGTACTTTCAAGTTGTGACCCGCTCAATGTATGTAAGTAGACCTGAGCCCCAGAAATTTTGAATATATTCAAGTATGAAAATCAAGAGCTTAGTGTATAAAATTATGAAGTCCCGAAATGATTTAAGACTTAAAAAGTATGGCGCCGGTGATTGGAAATATTATCTTATGTGTACCAAAAGAGGTTATGTGCTAATGCTATATCACATAATCATGATATGAAGTATGTTAAAATAATTAACATTTGAGTGAATTGAGATTAATAATTAATTACGAGTGTATTTGGTTAATGTGGAGTGCAGTGGAGATAAGAAGTTAATTATTACAAACAGTGGATAAATGTTAATTAAGCACTTCCACGTGAGACCTTGTAGGAAAGTCAATTAGTGACTGTTCATAATAATATGGGTGGTAACATCTTTACAATTAACTACTTAAAGTGTTAAAGAGGTATGTGGACCCCATGGTCCACTAAGTAACTATAACATCTAAGACTTCATTTTGCTCACTAAGTAATTACAACATAGGAGGTTTCATTTTGCTCATAATTTCTCTCGACAACGTGACCAGCAAAGAGTTTCTTTTGGTTTAGCAAATTTCTTAAGAACTTGTGTCATAACAATAGCCTTGGTAATTCATTTTCAATAAAGCAAAATAACATTCCAGCCATACTTTGGAAGAGCAACGTTCCAGTAACTTGGAATAGGTTATTATTGAAAAAGCAGGTTGATTCCATCATTATTTAAAATTAACTTATAAAGGAGGTTGATTTCATCATTATCATGAAGGGTTGTATCAAAGGTTCAGGTTGACAGTCCTCTATAGTAGGCTATCCCTAGAGTTCAGCGGTTGATCGGTGAGATTCACTTCTTCTTGGAGTTAGCCAAGTCAAGTAGGTATGGTTATGTACATATTATATGAGTAGGTCGGGCCCTGCCCCAACCATATGTTACATGTTGTACTCTTAGAGGCATGTAGACATATGTCCTATGTATAGTTGTTGTTGTGGCCTTGTCGGTCTTGTTGTTGATGGCATGATACATTTGTTGGCCTCGTCGATCCATGTTTATATATATAAATTTTGGGTTGTCTATCCATCAATAAGTCATATTTATCTTACCCTCGGGTTATTATACGATGGCTCGTCAGCTATATTGATTTTGTATGTTGGAAATGTAGGTAACGTAATTTGGCACTCGGTTAAGTAAGGCTCTGGGTGCCGGTCACACCTCCTCAGGTTGGGATGTGATACCATCATTGCTAAATCCAAATCATGAGCGGTGTAGTTCTTCTCGTGCACCTTCAACTGCCTCGAAACATATGTCATCACCTTTCCCTTCTGCATCAACACACAACTAAGTTCAACTCATGAAGCATCACAGTACACAATAAAGTTATCTCCCTCCACGGGTAGGGTCAAGATCGGAGTGATAATCAACAAAGTCTTTAGCTTTTGAAAGCTCAACTCATACTTAATAGACCACTAGAAATCAACCTTATTCTGAGTCAATCTAGTTAATGGGGATGAAATGCATGAGAACCCCTCCATGAAATGCAAATAGTAATTTGCGAGGCCTATTAAGCTCTGAATCTCGATGACTGAAGTAGGTCTAAACCAATCTCAAAATATCTCAATCTTCTTGGGATCTACTATAATACCATCATTGGACACTACATTTCCCAAAAATATCAACAAACTAAGCCAAAACTCACACTCCAAAAACTTGGCATAAAGTGATTTTTCCTTTAGAATTCCAAGAATAATCCTCAAATGCCACTCATTCTCCTCTCTACTATGAGAGTATATCAAAGGAATTCAAGTATGCTCTATACACTTCATTCATTAAGTCCATAAAAGTGCCTGAGGCATTGGTCACTCCAAAAGACATCATCAAAAAATCATAATGACAATAACGCATCCTGAAGGTTGTCTTTGGGATATTCTCTTCCCCAATCTCCAGCTAATGATAACTGAACCTCAAATCAATCTTGGAGAAAACTGAAGCACCCTGAATCTTAACAAACAAATCACCAAAGAGTAACACTAGATATAATGAATTTCTTACTCAACAAATCATGTAGTTGCTCCTTCAACTCAGCCTGTGCCATCCGATTTGGTGGAATAGAAATAAGTTGAGTGCTTGACTCTAAGTTGATGCATAAATCGATATCGCGATCTGGTAGAATACCTAGAAGGTTTGTCAGAAACACCACTAGGAACTCTCTCACTAATAGGAACAACTCTAATATGGGAGCCTCTACACAAGTATCTCGAATGTAATCTAAGTAGGTGAGACACTTCTTCTCAACCATCTGCTTAGCCTTAAGAAAAATATAACTTTTTTCGGATAGTGACTAAGAGTGCCATTCCATTCTATTATAGGAATACTCAATATGGCTAAGGTTATTGTGATGTATATAAGGAGGGGATTGTATGGTTAGGTGGGTCGGAGTTGGATTGGGACTAGGTGGATACCAAAATGGGGGTCAAATGAAGGTTGGCGAGTTTCTGGGCAATGTGTTCCGTGGGGAGTGTGCGGGTGAATTTGGAGGGTGTTGGGCTAAGGCTTTTGAAGAGAATGAACTAGACACGTAGTAAGTTATGTTGGTGGTTGGGTAGTGGTAAGGTGGCAGAAACTGGTCGGGACAATAAGGTTGGCGGAATAAGGGTGCGATCGATATAGTGGGAAATTAGTTGGGGGTTTCAGGTGTTTATGGGAGGAGTCGGTTGACGACCTTTTAGGTGTGAGTTGGGGAAGTGTTGAAGTGTATTGGGGTGCAAGGAATTAGGCAGTTTGGACATGGATGGGGCATAAAATTGATAAACAAATTCGTGTGCAGGTAAGGTAATATAGGCCGAGAAGACCTTCAATGTGTTTGTAACAAGTAACCGAATAGAACCTTGGCTTGGGTTTAGTTAGATCACAAAAGTTCTAAGTAGACTTACACCAAGGGTTTATACCACAAAAGGACCAAGGGGTGGCCCATAAAATGACCGGGGTTTGGACCACAAAAGGACCAAGGGGACCACAAAAGATCCAACTAAGATAACAACACAAAAGTTGAAAACTTAACAAGTTTGAGTAAACTCAAATATATTTCATTAAACTTCAATGTCCCCTTACATCAATTACATCTCCTATTTATACTAGTTCTAGACCTTCTATAAGAAGAAATAAGAAAGACACAAGTATGTATCTTGGCCGAATGGGGGAGATGTCCGGCCAACCCTTCATATTCTCTAGGCCACCCTTTTGTGTCATCCATGTATCTCGGCCGAATGGGGGAGATGCTTGACCAACCCTTCATGTTCTCTAGGCCACCCTTTTGTATCATCCATGTATCTCGGCTGAATGAGGGAGATGCTCTACCAACCCTTCATGTTCTCTAGGCCAACCTTTTGTGTCATCCATGTAGATAAGTGCATGAACTAGCTAGTTCTTGAATTACCTCTTTGGGAGACGTTGGAAGCTTCTATTTCTAGATGGTTCTTGGCTTAGTCATCCTATTTTATTACAAGGCTAGTAATTAAGCTAAAAGTGAAACTAGTAATTAAGCTAGAAATTAAAAGCAAGCTAAAAGATGGTCTCGGCCAAGACCTACATAAAAGCCAAAAATTAATGGCACTTCTTGGATCTTCAAGTCTTTTCTTCAACTCCACTCCACACTCCATTCCACATTAAGCATATCACCATATGATGATTGACAATCTTCGACACTCCTAGTAAATCACCTCATGGCTCATGTTGGACACTTAAGCTCATGTCCTTTTTTACATCATATTGTCTTGGCGTGACAATATAATATCGGATGATAAAGAGGTAACCAATCCATCTCAATAATAACATCAAAGTCTAATATATCTAAAACCTTTTAATCTACCTGGGCATCATACCCCATCAAGGTAATTATAAAATACTGATAAACTCAATCTACCACTACTGAATCCCCATTATAGAAATATATACATGCAAAACAAGTGAATCACACATCATATTCATACTCGAAGCAAAGTAAGTAGAAACATCAAAATAGTTATAGGGACTGGATCAAATAATATCATATCTAAATGATAGAAAACTAGAACAATACCTGTAATGACTACATCGGAGGACTTTGCCTCTGATCTTTCCAAAAAATCATAACAATGAGCATGATCATCCTCAACCTGGGTACCTCCTCATCCACTACCTCTCCCGGACTAAGAGCCACTCTTACCAGAATAGTAACCACCTCTACCACCCTGAGAACTGCCTCTGGCCGGCTATGCATTTGCTCTAGGTATGGGCGTCCGAGAACCCTGATGTTGTCTGTTGACATCCAATTTTTGTCCTCCAAAAAATTTATTTAATTAATCAAACTTCTTCAGTTACAAACAAAGTAAAATATGTACTTTTCAGAGTTAAAAGAATTTTACAAAATTACTTCGGTGACATTTTGCCATTTCATTTGGCAAAATATCATCAAGTAAATCGCTTGCATATTCTTACTAATTATTATAATTTTTAAGCATATTTATCAGAATTTAAAGTCAAAATAGTGAAATGAATTATTTAATCAATTGTTTAAACTAAATAGAAATTAAATGATAAAATATTTTACTCAGTTAAATTAAGAAGTTAATTAATTAAATAGATTATTAATTACATCTCAACTTTTTACATCAACTACTCTCAAATTGGTTATGTTTAAAATGTTTAAAATTGAAATGAAAAGGGTCATCTTTTGAATACTCAATTTGGACATTTTAACTCTCCAAAATAGGCCCATATTTTATTTTTTGGATCAATAAGGCCCAATTCGCCTAAATGATCATCAAGCCAGCTGGCCCAATACCAAATACCCCGACCCGGATGAGTTTTAATTCCCAAGACACTCTAATCCCTCATTTTCCTCTCCCTTTCAGCGAACACAAACGAATCTTAAGCAAACTCAGCGACCTTGTAGCTGGCAAGTGCCATTTTCGGTTATATTCCAATTGGTCTAAGCTTTCTCAGTTGTGGTTTCACCATTTCGAGCAAAGAATTTAACGATTCTTGTCTCTTCCTCACAAAGTTGAACGGTAATATTTTGCTCTCCCTTTATCTTTTCGATTTCTTTTGTTTTCCAGTACGAATGGAGGCATCTTTACAGCTGTTCATCTTTGAAATTCAAATTTCAAAAGGATTTTTAGTTGAGTAGAAGTCCCACATCATTTTAGGAGAAAAACCTAGCCATCTGGTATTCTATATAAACATCCCTCCTCTCTTCACTTTGAACATTGTTTTTTCACAACCACAAGGGTCTTTACACAAACCTCAGAGCTTGAACACTCAGAAACCAAGTAAAACCTTGAGTTTTGAGGAAGTTCTCGCTCATAGTTAAATTTTTGGGTCTCCTTCCGCTCGTCGGAAGTCTGTGTGGGTGAAAGGGTGTTCGTCGTCTCTCGTCGCCCCCGTTGCTGCACGCGAAAAAGGTAATCCTTGAACCCCTCTTTTAATTTCTGTTATTAAGTTTTTGCTATTTTTATATAGGCGTAACATGATGATGTGATTGTATGTTATAGTTAATTCAGTCATGTAGTTTAACCTGTACTAGTTTGATCATGAGGACTAATTCTACTTTTAAGATTGAATTTTGGTTGAGATTAGATATTAGTTGAACACCAGCTCTAATTTTGTTGAGTCTGATTAAATGTTATGTAGAGTTATGTTAAGATCAATATATATTCTTTATTTCCAGTTCAAAAGACTGTTAAAGGGATCCTTGCTAAACTTGTGACTATCATCTCTCTGTTAAGCCCAAATAAATGAGATTGGTTTGTGTCGAACTCAAATCTATTGTGAAGAAACCATCTAGTTAGTGGAAAATTAGACCACTCCCTTAGCCTGTTCTGTCTTCTGAATATATGTGTTTCAACCTTTACTATGATTGAGTTTCTCAACAATTATGTGTCTGAATGGAGACTACTAGGCTGATCTGATAGTTTAATTAGAACAAGTATAGCAGCATGCCCTTAACTTTTGGTTTGAACATGAAGAGCTGTTTCATTACTTTCAATGCCTGTTATGCCTTGCCTGTTTCCATTTTTGGCTAATGGTTTGAATGATCAAGTAAAATTTTAAACCATGTCTTATCCTTAATGCGTTGTATGTTCTACAGAACCTGTCTTCAAGTTCTTTGTCCTTTTGAACTTAGCTAATCCTTAAAGAATATTATAACTACTTTTGTTTAGACTCTGTTCCTACTTGAGGAATAACTACATGATTTAATGAAGGTCTAAAGAGATGTTCATTATCTTCACTTAATTTGAATTTTCCTTTATTTAACTCCCTTTGTCTTGCTAAACCATTATGTGTATTACTTGAGTTTGGACAAAGATCTTTGAAATAATTTGGTTTTAAGCCATGAGTGGAGCTGCTCCACTTGCTGGTTTTACTAAAAGCTCTAAATGATAACCTAAGGCTATATTATGTTAAGTGTGCTGTTGTATGTTGAGCATAAGGTGCTGAAGATCTAAAAATTAGCTCCTTGTTTATATAATAGCTCTCTGCCTATCATTACTTAGTTGGATTTGTTCTGTTGTGAAATGTTGTTGTTCAAATGGTCTTTACCTGCATAAGTGCTCTTTCTTGACAAATTGGGATCCATCAGTTGAGAACCAAGACAATATTTGGGTTTGGTTTAGCCTCCCCAATAGCCTGCCATGCCTAAGGTTCTAGAAATTTTTTGATCTTGTTGCGGCATCGGAGCATGGACAGTGGTAGCCCCCTTTGTTGCCTTGTCTTTCAAGTTTGAGGTTGTGGTGTTCCCTTTTAAGTTATGATATGTTCTGTTGATACTCTGCTTTTCTGGAAACTACACCAAGTCATCACCAAATGTTCCTTCAAATAGGTAGGTTTCAGGTTCTAATGTTTGGGATTAATATCTGTCTTCCTTAGTTTATGATATCTGAGTAGTCTAGGTCACTTCATGAACCTGCTTGAGATTTGATTCTCTTACCATCTCAACATATTTTGAAATTCAAGCTTAAGTTGTGTTAATTATTGAACAAAAGAAGTACCTTTTAATGCGATCTTGTCAAAATTCTTTCTGTTATGAATACTCATCCTTTTCTCCCCATTTCTTTGCATAACTTGGGAGAATTTCCAAATCCCAAATGCTCTTGAGCTGATGCCTGAGCTTGTGAAGTTCTCAAAGAGCTATTGCTTTGATTATTAAGCTGGTACAAATGAGGTGTTGCCTTGCTGTTGTTCTGCTGCACTGTAAGCCTAATTGTCTTTGCCTTTGGGAAGGTAAACTGCTGCTATACTGTTATTGTTTACTGCACATATTGCACTTGTTGAGCTGCCTGTAGTTGTGGTATCTTGCTGCAACTTCGAGCATTTTGGTTACTGCATCTTTGCTATTCTGCTGCTCTGTTGTTCTGAGAAAAAGGATGGCTACTGCACTTTGATACTTGGTTCTTAGATGCTGCATTTTGGAGGCCAAATATATATTGAGACAAGCAGTATCTCAAGTCAAGTGTTGTCTGTGTTTTAAGGCAAGAAAATAATGCATTCTGAGCCGAATAGCTGTAGCATTTCAAGGCAAACGGATGCAACATTTTGAGCCAAAGTAATCCTGCACTTTGAGCTATGTTTTTGCCACACTTTGAGCATGATTAGTGCAACATTTTGTGCTATGTCTTTGGCACAATTTTGAGCTGAATTACCCCTGTTTGAACTTGGGAAAATTGGTGCTCTTATGAGGAAGGTGATTGTTGATCTTAAGGGCAAGGGCGGCTATACCTTGCCGAAATCACTGTTGCATTCTTTGAGCTAAATGATATGCTCAACTACTGCACTTGGATGACTTGTTTTGCTTCACTTTCTGGCTCATTATGGTTGCCTATAAGGCTGATTTGGCTTTACTTTAGAGGCTACCTTGTTGCCTTCTTGGGATAAGGTGGTTGTTGTATTGCTGCAACTTATTACTACTAAATGGCTGCTCTACTGCACTTGAAACACTTTGGTGCTCCACTCCATTTTGTTCTCAAAATGCTGTACTTTGAGAAAATTTGAGGTAAGTTGTGGCTACTTGTCGCTGTCCTGTTGAATGAATTTGCTGCACTTGATTTGCTGGTGCATGTTGATGTCCACTACTCCTATGTTTCTGGTAAATGGTTACTACAGTTTAAAGGAACATGCACTACTCTTGATTGAAAAATAGCTGCTGCTATATGTTTTGGGGTGTGCTACCTGATTGCTACACTTGTGATAATTACTGATTTGAACACGATACTACACTTGGGCCGATGAAAATGATTTTGAGGCTATGTTCCTTTTGAAAGGTTGTCCCTCGATTTGGACACAAGACCGAAAAGATACAATTTCTCTCCTTTTATTGCATTTGTTTACACTTACTTTGTATGAATATATTATAAAATGCTTGTGATTATTGGAACCCTTTAGAATTGTAGTTGAAATCTAGAGGTGGATATCTCTAGAATAAATAAGAAATATGATTTCAAATAACTTTGTTTAAATCATCTTTAAGAAACAAAAGGTTTGGGCCTAGACCACCAAAATTGAGTTAAAAAAGAGTAAGGGGTTCGTGTTTAGTTCGCAGAAATTGACCTCTTTTACCTAAACCAAAAGTGGGAAAAACCTTTTTCTTAAAAGTGTTATTAAAGACTTTTAAAGAGAATTTTTCTTGTTAAACAGTTTGAAATAAATTGCAAGTGTTTCTTTCCCAAATGTCATGAATAAATGAGACTATACATATCTTATAAAACACATATTTTAAGCAAATAAATCATTTAGCCACATTTTTGAAACCCAAAGATCAACCGCATTCTGCAGATCCTTAATACCGGGGTACTTAACACCTTCCCTGGGGAATCACATGAACCCTTACCTCGAACTTTGGTTTTCTAAGGATTTTTCTTTTGAAATTGAAAAAATCCTTTTCTACTTGGTTTTTAGAATTTCCCTTATAAATTAGGCGGTGATTCTTAAAATAAATAAAATTTAAGAGTCCACAAGTTATTCAATAGCTTTTATGGCTCGCTTAAAAAGTGAACCGTAACACTGCCTACTATGCTTGGGTCACCACACTAAAAAGAGCCATAGATTGCTGAGATGGCCCAGCTTGGCTCAAATGTCCACCATGGCCTCAAGTTCTATACGAAGAACCTTGGGACACTTGTTCAAAATTGTAAGAACTAGGCCTAGACTGACTTTTTGGATACTTGTATGACTACATGAACGGGTTTGCTGAATTGACGGTGGTGACTCTTCCTAGAATACCCCTATCTCCAGACGAGGTACCTCTATAACTATTGAAACAGGGCTTCATTCCCAACCACTCCCGTAGTCCTGATGCCTAATGAACTCAAGCTCTCTGACCGTATCTACCACTTTCTAGAAAGAAGCTCTTGTGGAAGCCATCTGAGTCACAACCAAACGAAGAGAACAAATCAACCCATTAGTGAACCTTCTCACCCTCTCAGTCTCATCGAGAAGGATCATCAAAGCATGGTGAGACAAGGCACAAAATCTCGTCTCATATTCAATCACCGACATGCCATCTTATCGTAGTTTCTCAAACTGATCCCTCTTTTGCTCCCTCACACTACGGGGAACAAACTTCTCCAGAAATGTATAAGTGAACAAAGCCTATGTAAGAGGGTGACCCTACCGGTCTAGTCTCAACATAAGCTCTCCACACTGCTTGGCGCGGGTCCGATCATCTGAAAAGTAGTGTTGTCTATCCCATGGGACTCGAATAACTCGAGTTGTGCAACATCTCATGACAGCTAATAAGAAACTCATAAACATCATCATTTGGGTTGCCATCATACTGAGGAGGACCCATCATCTTAAATCTTTCAAACGTCTTCAGTTTCTCCATTGTCATTGTGCGATAAGCAACTGGGGGTAGAGTAATGCCAAGCAACTACACACCTATAAATCGGGGAGCTACAGTGGCAGTTGGCTAAGCCTAGAGTCTGAATTCCTGGAATAGTCATATGGTCAGGAGTTTGTCCTCCAACCCTTGTTTGTGAGCCATCATGAGTGACATGTAAGATACCTGCTTGGGCCATACTCTCAAGAAATCCCAACATAGAAACCAAATTATCCTGGAGCACATGTGTAGCAATGAAACTAGGTGGTGCCTCTGCCACTCTAAACTCATTAGCATACATTAACTTATCCTCAAGAATAACATCTGGCTTAGGCTCCTGCTCTAGCATGACCTTGTACAACTACATGTGTCCGACCCTTAGTTGGTGCTGCAACTCGGGCTCTACCTCTACCCCGCCCTATGCCCCTGCCTCATGCAATGCCCTAGCAGTGGGTTCGGGTGCAGGTATGGGCTTATAATCTCTAGCCGCGATTGAATGAATCCTCACAATCAGTGAGAGAGTGAAATAAAGAGATTTAGAACTTAATAAAGTCAAGAAGGCAAGATAAGAATGAAAGAACAGAAATTTTCTAAATGTCCTATAGCCTCTCGAACATAGGTATGGACGTCATTGTAACGATCCGCAAGACTCTACAAGATATTACTTTTGCACCCACTATATCAGTGAACCTAGTGCTCTGATACCAAATTGTCAAGACCCAAAAATAAAGATAGGTGTGAGGGCACTTACCCTAACTCGTAGGCAAACCCAAATAAATTTATAAGCCTTTTGAACAACTATTAAGAGAAAATAAAATAAGAACAAGGCATAAGTCAATAAGACGTTTCATAACTCAAATATGTAAACTAAGTCATACACCTCCCAAAGCCTTGAGTCATAGGTAAAAGAGCTACTAATACAGAGTACAAGTCTGAAAGTCTACAAACTGTTCGAAAAGAAAAGATAGAAAATAATATAGAGATATAGTCCGGTGCCGCGGAACAACTAGCAACTTACCCTGATAACTCCAAAGCAACTCCTTGATGATCGGTGATAACTCGGCCACTACTAAAGCTCAAAATAGAACTTGCACACAAAAGGTGCAGCAAGTGTAGAGTGAGTACGGTAAACGCGTGTACTCGGCAACATTGTTGATCGATCCTAAACTAAAGCAATATTGAGGGTTGGTCTTTTCAATGCTTACTTCTACACTTTATTAGTAACCAGTTCACATAGATTATAAGTTATTTCAAACACTACCGAATAAAAGAGTTCACAAATCAAGTAGGGTTTCATGAATCATCAAGTAAATAAGTTTGGTTCTTCTAAGAACCTAGGAACAAGTCAAATTATGAGAATGAAATCAAATGGGAATGAAATTCAATGCAAATGCAATGGCCAAAATTCACCAGTATATACACGATTCTGTAGTAGGTTTCACGTAACATACAAGGGACTTGCTAGGTCCATATACTCACCCATAATACTAGAACACCCATATCATATCAGGTATCCAGCCAATGTTGGTTAGCTACAAAATCATAACTCTGTCTAGTATCATATCTAGTTGGGCCTCATCGAGCCATTTTCATATGTCTCATCAAATAAAGTATGCTATCGATATCATATGAAACATGAAATGAATATACATCCAACAAGTAATAACTCTATACGAAAGAAATGCCATAAATAATTGATTTTCATCATTTAAACGAGATGCGTAATGATGTATGCACATATAGTCAATGTCACGTAGATTCACCAAGTTTGGTTACAAGACCAAATACATTGAGACAATCAAGTGAATTAGATCAATTAAGAATCTACAAGCTAATTCTCACATATTTTGGCATTCTCAACTACAATAACAATTGTGTATTTATTATTTTACCCGTAACATGACATCTGTACCCGCACAAATGCTCATCACCTCACAAGTACGAGACCCTCATTTCCCATTTTACTTCTTAATTAATTAATACCGACACAAACACTTCATAAAGATTCTAGTAAGTTTGAATTTGCCTTAATTCCGAAGCTCAACTATCACTCCACAACCTTGCCCTTCCTCCAAGCCTTCTAACAAGCCCAATCTGTTCAAATATGGAATCTACATAAGCGTACGAGTCCGTAGACACCCATATTGCTATATTACTATTTCGAACCAAAAAAACCAACCCAAAAAAATAATTCCGAGCCTCGAAGGTCAAAACTGTAATTTCATCATGAAATCAGCTTACCATAGATTATATATCATGAATTTAAAAAATTATCAAAATTCAATCTCGAATCGATATCCAAATCAACCTTTACTCAAATCCTCGATTCCATAGAAAAACCTAATTTCTATGATAAATTAATGTATGTAATTGCTAAATAATTGACGAAATCATTGGGAAATATAAGGATTAAGGTTAGAAACTTACCCCTCCAAGTGAAGACATGAAGGTTTCCCTTTAAATTACCGAAAACTGTGTTTCCTAGCTTCCAAAATCGTATTATAAATAATGAAATTTGAATGGAGGGATTTTAATTATGCCCAAGCCTCCTTCATCACGATCCCAAGTTTGTAATGACCATTTGAGCCTTCATGACCTCAAATTTCTCCATATATTTATCCATTGTTCCTGTTTGTCTGAGTCTATTTAAACTCTCCACCATATCTTTTAAATGTTCTTCCCCAAATCTATCACAAATCGCATGTTTGAATATCCCACAATGATTAAATCTTGTGGGTTACAACAATTGCAGGAAACGTGAAGTAAGTAAATATTACAAATTGCTAGAAAGGATAAACTAAAGATTACAACAAACTGAAATCAAGAACGATACAAACTCCTTGTGATTTGCTGAGTCGAGTGATAACACTCTGTCTTTAAGACAAGATTGCCCCGTATATATCCTTTTACGTTGTCTGGAAATAGTCTCCTAAGATACAACAACAACTTAACAAATGAGCAAAGGAAACTCAAGTGTTACTCTTGAAGAACTTTGAATATAGAAAACTTGCTAGAGAGGAAGAAGAAGATTTCAGAAAATTTCTAAATGTCTTCACAATTGAGCCAAATGCCTCAATTTATAGTGTAAAGAGATGACCCCTCAACTAGCTAACTAATGACCTTCAATAGCCATGTAATGACACTTATTGAGGGGTTACATTCAGCCAAATAATGGCTGAATTCATGTGCCAAATAATGGAGATTCAATGCTCCAAAACTAGCCCAAAAGTCAGAACTTTCCATCTTCCCGTCACGGCATTCTGCCTCCGAAGCGCCGCGACTCTGCGAATTAGCGCTGCGGCTCCAATAGCCCAACCACCATTTAGCGCCGCGACCCTTCGTGGCTCCGCGACGATTTTCGACTCGTTTTATCTTACACTTCGTACACTTCTTCCTTCGTTTACCAACGTGGATTACTTGTCATTTAGCCAATAACCATCCATTATTCTATGTCTCAAACGTATTACGTATGTACAAATATCTCTTTTACTAATGAAATTTACAATACTTGGCACTACGTGTACACGTGTGTGGAAACGACGTTTCCGACGTGCGGGGCCCAAATTATTCAAGTCAAGAGTAATGGGATAAACTTAATTCCACATTAGTAAATTTCCAACAATCCCCTCTTGAAAGAGATTTTGGCGCACTCACAAGGTGCCTATTTCCAGTAATCTTTCAGCGGACAGATGTTGCATCTGGATAGGTAGCTTCCGCCTTGAACCTTCCATAGTTGAATACCATCAGACTTACTGCGCGGTGAACGTAATGTATTGAACCGTCAGTGTTTAGTGTAAGCCAAGTCAACGGTACCAACACAACAACTTCCCTTACTCTGTTCTTTGTAATGTTTCGTCCGTTGTGGCCGTGGACACTTCTTGGATTCTTAAGTGCGTTTATTTAAGGAGGGCTTTCCTCGCACTTAAATAGGTGGTCTCCTACAAAGTATTCTGCTATTCCCCACTTTACAAGTGTTAGGAACCATTAAAAGTTTCCCCAAACCTAACCTCAACCGTTGAGGATCATTAAAGGTTTTGGAAACTTAACCTTTACCCACACTACAGATAGCACTTAATGTCTATCGCGGGAATGACTTTGGATTGATGTTTCTTTACAGAAATCACTATCTGAAGTGCTCATGCTTCCACCGAACCGCTCAACTGAACCTTTACAAATTAGTTTTTCCATTGGACCTAATTCCTGGGATCTCCAGTCAGTAAGGTTGGGTTACCACCGTATTGGTCCTTATAGCTTAGGTTTTAAGCCTATTTCCCTAGACAGGCAGAACATCTGATCTTTGGGTAAGCCCTTTGTTAGTGGGTCCGCTATGTTATCCTTTGATTTTATGTAATCAATAGATATTATATCTGTGGTGATCAGCTGCCTAATGGTCTTATATCTCCGTCGAATATGACGAGACTTGCCGTTGTACATAGAACTCCGTGCCCTTTCTAGAGCCGACTGACTGTCGCAGTGGATCATTACAGAAGGTACGGGTTTGTCCCAAAAAAGGACATCCTCTAAGAAGTCATGAAGCCACTCAGTTTCTTCTCCTGCTTTGTCTAAAGCGATAAACTCCGATTCCATCATGGATCGGGAGATGCAAGTTTGCTTAGAGGATTTTCAAGACACAACCCCACCACTAATTGTAAATATATACTAACTGGTGGACTTGGTGTTCTCTATATCAGATATCCAGTTTGCATCACTGTACCCCTCTAGTACAACTGGATATCTCGAATAATGCAACCCGTAAGTTAACGTGTATTTCAGGTATCATAGTGCCCGATTCAACGCCTTCCAATGATCATTACTCGGATTACGGGTAAACCTAGCCAACTTGTTGACTGCATAAGCAATATCAGGTCAGGTGCAGTTTGTTATGTACATCAAACTCTCAATCACCTGTGCATATTGCTCCTGGCATACGGGTGCACCACGATTTTTATCAAGCTTTTGATTTCTATCCAGTGGTGACTTCATAGTCGAACTGTCAAACATCTCAAACTTTCTCAACACATCCTCGATGTAGTGAGACTGATATAAGACCAGTCCGTCAGACGTCTTAGAGATTATCCCTAAGATGACATCTGTGATACCCATATCCTTCATGTCGAAGCATTGTTTCAACATGTTCTTAGTCTCTAGGATCAAGCTAGGACTGCTCCCTGTGATCAACATGTCATCTACGCACATGCATATCATGACGAACGAGTCAGAGTTACCTTTCGTGTAGACACATTTGTCACACTCATTAATGGATAAACATTTCAATAGTAAAGTATTATCAAATTTTTTGTGCCATTGTTTCGAGGCTTGTTTCAGCCCGTGCAGAGATTTGACAAGTCGACAGACTTTCTTCTCTTTCCCTGGAACGACATACCCCTCGGATTGTTCCATATAAATTTCTTCTTCCAAATCACCATTTAGGAAGGCTGTCTTGACATCCATTTGATGTATCTCAAGGTCACGCAACGCTGCGATCACAATGAATACTCATATGGACGTCATCCTAGATACCGGGGAGTACGTGTCAAAATAGTCAAGGCCTTCCTTTTGCCGATATTTCTTGACTACCAGCCTGTCCTTGTACTTATCTATAGACCCATCTGCTTTATACTTTCGTTTGAGTATCCATTTACAACCCAACGGTTTATTTTCCGGAGGAAGATCAACCAATTCCCACGTATGGTTGTACATGATGGAGTCTATTTCACTCTCAATAGATTCTTTCTAGAGCGGTGCCTCTGGAGTTAACAATGCTTCAACAATTGTCATTGGTTCGTCATCAACCATATAAGCTACAAAGTCAGGACCGAAAGATTTATCCTTTCTGGCCCTTTTACTATGCCTCGGTTCCATATCTGGAGTCTCCAAGTTCTGAGAATCTGGAACATTAGATTCCGGATATTTAGCCACTTCGAAGTCCACTAGATCTGAACCATCTAGATCCGGGCAGTCAACAACTCCTAGTTCTTGAGAGCTTTGTTCATAACTTCGTTTGCGAGAGGTTATGTCTTTTTCCTTTCTAGGAAAAGTATCCTCAAAGAATTAAGCATTCCTTGATTTCATGATTGTACCCCCGTGGATATCTGGAATATCTGGCTTATACACTAAGAAGCAATACGCACTACTGTTATTTGCATATTCGATGAAAATGCAATCTACAATCTTAGGCCCAATCTTGACCTGCTTTGGCTTGGGCATTTCGACATTTGCCAAACAACCCCACACCTTTAAATATTTATAGGTGGGTTTCTTTCCCTTGCATAATTCATATGGAGTTTTGTCCTTACCCTTATGTGGGACTCTATTAAGAATCGTATTAGCGGTAAGGACGACTTCTCCCCACAAATTTTAGGGAAGATCGGAATTGATGAGTAAGGCATTCATCATTTTCTTCAACGTGCGGTTATTGCGTTCAACAACGTCGTTCGACTGAGGTGAGTATGGAGCCATCGTTTGATGAACAATGCCTGATTCGACACAATATTCCTCAAATGACGCTACATATTCTTCCCCTCTCGCTTCGAATGGATTTAATCCGCATTCTTAGTTGGTTTTCAACTTCTGCTTTATAACGTCGGAACGCTCCAAAGGCTTCATCTTTACTTTTCAACAAGTAAAGGTAACAATACCTTGTGCTATCATCAATGAATGTCACAAAGTACTTGTTCCCCCTAGTTTGTGCAAACTTCAAATCACATATATCTGTGTGAATAAGTTCTAGAGGAGTGGTATTCCTTTCGACGGATCGAAAAGGAATCTTTGTGAGTTTTGCCTCTACGCACACCTCACACTTATGTTGAGGGTTTACATCGATAGACGGCAACAACTCCAACTTCACCAACCTTTGGATGAACTTGTTAACATGTCTTAATCTATGATGCCATAAATTAGAAGACTCAAGCAAGTAAAAAGAAGCTTCAATATTATTGCTTGTACGCATTACATATATGGCGTTAACTTTGAAGAGGCCTTCACAGACGACGCCTCTTTTCACAAAAGTTTCATTCTTGGTGATTACAAATTTATTGGACTCAAATACTAGCCTAAAACCCAGCATTAACCAATAAATGACCTGAAATTAAATTCCTCCTAATCTCAGGGACATGCATCACCTCCTTCAGAGTGAGCTCCTTTCCAGAAGTCATCTTCAGGACTACCTTTCCTACCCCTAGCATGTCAGAGGAAACGTTGTTACCCATGAACAACTTCTTGTCTGTAACTGGTGTATATGTGGAGAAGGCATCTCTGTTGGAACATATGTGTCTGGTAGTACCCGTGTCCATCCGCCATTGCATGGGATTCTCAACAAGGTTTGCTTCAAGCACTACCGCCGAAAACTCCTCAATCATGTCGTCAAGAAGCGTGTCTTTGATGACGTTAGCCTGTGTCCCTTTCCTTTGGCAAGGCCTTCTCTTGTTGCTCAGTCTTGAGCTTGCGGCAGTCCTTGATCATGTGACCAGGTTTTCCACAATGGTGACAATTCCCTTTTAGCCTCGGCCAGATTTGCCTTTGCCTCAGCGGGTTGCTTTCCCCTAGGCAAGGCCTTCTTATTATCTTCCTGAATTTGGAGTTTGATAATAAGTTCATCAAAGGTCATTTCATTTGTCTTGAGTTTTAAGTAACTCATAAACTCATTCCACGAGGGAGGTAACTTCTCAATCAGTGATGCAACAAAAAACTACTCATTTGGTTTCATACCTTCCAAATTCAGGTGATGTAGAATCATTTGAAATTCTTGGACTTGGGACATCACAATTTTGCTATCCACCATTTGAAATTTCAGGAATTTCCCAACGATGAATTTCTTCGTACCAGCATTTTGTGCGTTGTACTTTTTCTGCAGCTTTCCCCATAATTCTTTGGCGGTGCCTACGGCGCAATACACCTAGTAGAGTGGGTCTGACAGACAATTCAGAATATAGTTCTTACACATGAAGTCACTATGACTCCAAGCATCAAGAACCATCTTCATGCCATTGACGACATGAATACCTTGGCCCCTCCAGACGTTTCATTAGGCTGATGGTCCACTTCATCTCCAGCTTGTGGAGAATTTTCTGTTAGGAAACGAGCCTTCCCATAACAGTCAGATAAAACAACATCTTCTGCTGCCATCTCTTGAAGTTAGAGCCCATAAACCTTCTCTGGGCGTTCATTGTGGAAACCGGAGGGTGGAGGAACAATAACGTTCCCTTGAGCAACCGGAAAGGCATTGGGTGTGCCTTGAGCAACAAGAATGGCATTTGGGTTGCCTTGAGCAGTGGGGAAGGCAGAGGGGTTGCCTTGAGTAGCAGCAACATCAGAATCAGAAGAGAGTTGTTCTCTTTCAGTCATCTTTCTAAGTACTTATAACAATCTTGTCTTAAAATTGTGGGTTACAACAATTGCAGGAAACGGGAAGTAAGTAAATATTACAAATTGCTAGAAAGGATAAACTAAAGATTACAACAAACTGGAATCAAGAATGATACAAACTCCTTGTGATTTGCTGAGTCGAGTGATGAGACTCTGTCTTTAAAACAAGATTGCCCCGTATATATCCTTTTACGTTATCGGGCAATAGTCTCCTAAGATACAACATCAACTTAGCAAATGAGCAAATGAAACTCATGTGTTACTCTTGAAGAACTTTGAATATAGAAAACTTGCTAGAGAGGAAGAAGAAAATTTCAGAAAATTTCTAAGTGTCTTCACAATTGAGCCAACGGCTTCAATTTATAGTGTAAGGAGATGACCCCTCAACTAGCCAACTAATGACCTTCAATAGCGATGTAATGACACTTATTGAGGGGTTACATTAAGCCAAATAATGACTGAATTCATGTGCCAAATAATGGAGATTCAATGCTCCAAAATCAGCCCAAAAGTCAGAACTTTCCATCTTCCCGTTGCGGCATTCTGCCTCCGAAGCGTCGCGGCTCTGCGAATTAGCGCCGCGACGCCTCAGCTCTACAAATTAGCGCCACGGCGCCTCAGCGCCTCGGCTCCAGTATCCCAACCACCATTTAGCGCCGCGGCGCTGCCATGGGGGCGCCGCGGCTCCGACGGTGTTGCGCCGCGGCCCTTCGCGGCTCCGCGGCGATTTCCGACTCGTTTCATCTTACACTTCGTACACTTCTTCCTTCGTTTACCAACGTGGATTACTTGTCATTTGACCAATAACCGTCCATCATTCTATGTTTCAAATGTATTACGTATGTACCAATATCTCTTTCACTAATGTAATTTACGATACTTGGCACTACGTGTGTGGAAATGACGTTTCCGACGTGTGGGGCCCCAATTGTTCGAGTCAAGAGTAATGGGATAAACTTAATTCCACATTAGTAAATTTCCAACAAATCTTCCTCTGGATAAGAAGATTGATACCAGGACTCAGCAGTCCTAATCAAGTGGACTGCTGCTATTTCTATCTTATGATCCTTACTGATGTGAAACAGATGAAAGAATTTTTCACACCCTCTCACCCATTACTTAGGATCAGTACCATCAAAGAAAGGAAACTCCAGTTTAAGAATAGGAAATTACCAACGCATCTAACAATGGATACGACCATCTGGAGCTGGTACAAGTTGTTGATCATCTTGTCTACATTGTCTATTGGTTCCACCTCCTACCACCGGAGCAGGTAATAGCCTATCTCCCAGATCCACTCGCCTTTGTTCTCTTTGCTATTGATCGATAGCAACTAGTCATGTTGAGATTTGTCTCAATGTTTGCTTAACTCCGGTGTGTTCTCGAGCCGAGACATGAGAAACAACTATTTCACCTATTTAGGAGTCCAGTTGATTCAATAGTTCCCCATGCCGTGAGCTGTTCATTCTTTGTCGTCCTTTCATCTAATACCCTCAAACGAGTTCCTACATTGACAGTCATGTTCACCTGGTCGCAGGATTGAAGCTCTGATATAAATTATAACAATCTAATTGCAAATAGAATAATTGGGACAATTTTCGGGTTTTCACTTATTCAACTGAAAAGAAATCACGAATAAGGAAATAACTGAATTAAGGACACACGAACAACATGAAATAGACCATCATAGTTGCTTGATTCTCCTACATACGAAGAAGGAAGAAGAAGAAGTTAGAAGGGTTGAGCAGAGAAAGAGACGAGAGAAGAGAGGAGTTGTTGAAGGAGAGAGAAGAGAATACCGAAAGTTATTTAGGTACTGCACCGTCTGCCGAGTTGGTTATAAGCCCCACTTCCAATTAATCCTTGCCGTTCAGCTTCGTCAATAGAACAAATTTGGGCCTTACCCATATATGTAATAAATTTATAGGTGCTCTTTATTTCTCCTCTTTTACTCAGCTCATTACAATTATGTATTTCCTCTCTCAAGCCATGGAACCCGTGAAAAATTGGGTATCACCATATTCTATACAACTTTTGATGGCTTAAATCTGTCTCAATTTACAAACAGCAGGCTAACTATAATTTGTTTAGATTTATGATGTGTTCTTTTTTTAGATAGCTATGTAATCTCAAAGGAAAAACAATTAAAGAAAAACAGAAAGAGAAGGGCAACTTCTATATTATTTGGATAAAACAGTAAACAATACAATAATAGAAAAAATACAAGTTGAGGGAATTGAAATTAAGTGAAGTGTGAATCGAAAAGAAAAAAAAAAGGAAAGAAAAAGAAATAAGAAAATGAGTAATAGGAACCTGACTACAACAACATACCAAGTGTAATCCCACGAGTAGGGAGTAACAGGAACCTAACTAAGAATTGAAATGTGCCTAAAGATGAGATGATTGGCCAGCAATATCAATGACAAAACGGTACTTAACATCATTCTTTACTAGCCTATCAAGTCCTTCATTGATTTGATCAGTACTGATAATCTCTATGTCACTCAGGATGTTATGTTTTCCACACAAATCCATCATTTCTTGTGTCTCTTGTATGCTTCCTATCATGCTTCCTTTCACAGTTCTCTTCCCTGCAAAAGTGAATTAAAGTTAGTTTATCATATTAAATTGATATTTAATGGAGTACTAATAGACAAGTCTATGTATCATGTTTTTTTGATAAATCAAGTAGAGAGTGAGAATGTAACATTACCAAAAATCATAGGGAAAGCAGGCAAATCAATAGGCTTATCTGGTGCTCCAACAATCACTAGAGTTCCATTTACTTTCAGCAGCTCTAAGTAACTCCCAAGTGAGTGTTTGGCTGATACTGTATCCAAAATGAAGTCTAGCGTCCTTTTCCTTTCCTGGAATTGAACACAATGAATGTAAAACACCATTTATAAATTATACTCCAGCTTTTTTTCTCTAACAGAAATTATGATAGTGAGAATTGAACTATGACGTATATTCAGTGAAAAAGTGCGATACAAATTGAGACGGAGTATATTGATAATGTAAAATTATTTTACACTGTCCTTGTGAATAAGTTAAATTAATTGAAGTGGAGAAGTGTAGGAAGGAGAGCACAAACCTGCATTTGTTTGGGATCAGTGCTTAAAACAAAAACATCAGCACCTAAGTTGTGTTTGGCTTCTTGTTCTTTGGATGGAGAAGTGCTAATAACCGTAACATGATGTCCAAATGCTTTCCCAAATTTCACAGCCACATGCCCAAGTCCACCAAGACCTATGATTCCTATTCTTTTACCTTTTGTATCCACCAAGTTATTGTCTTTCAAAGGAGTATAAACTGTTATTCCTGCACATAATAGTGGAGCTGCTCTATCCATTGCCATCTTATCTGGTATACGTACCACGTACCTTCATGTGAACAAAGAGTACTATATATGTTTAGATTTTTTTTACAATGCTCTAAATTCATTTGACCATCATCAATATCTCCCAGATTCTGTGACTATTTTAAGAATTTTTATAAATTCAACAAATGCAGTTGGTAAGTTTCATTAGAATGGTTGCGACCTTCCAAATCCATATTATATGATGTTTTTAATTTAGGCACACCACTTAAAAATAGAGATGTATTAACTAAATTACCCTTAATTAAATAGTACCTACCTAATATGTTGTTTTGGTTATGTAAAAATTCATTTATCAAAATAAGGGTAAATTTGAAAGAAAAAATTAGTACCTTCTTTATTATGGAAAAAATGTTTATTCTGAAGCAAGTAAAAGTCAAAAACACCACTCCATATTGAAAGTATATTTATGTCATAGAGACAATCTGTATTAGGACAAATGTACTTTATACACATTCATATTATTAGTAATGGAGATTAATATTTTGGCATTTGCAATTATTGAATTATTATTTGTTGTTTGTAATTATTCATTAATGTGCATCCCTTGAGCTTACGTTGTCATTAATAGAGTGAGATATTTTATGATAGAGCGTAACTCTTAAAGTAGCCTCGACTAATGATCATTGAGAATGAGATATCGATGATATGTGATAAGTCGACATGTGATCTGCATCACATCCTTAGAGGATGTAGTATGTCTCACCTACTACGAGTAATGGTTACTCGTGATGGACACATGAATACTTTGGAAGTATTGGTATACCCTGTTGATATACTATTTGTTATACTTGTCTAAAGTATGATCAGCGTGTGGGAGATAGAAGTCCTTGGACTTGAGGTCAATACGCACCTTGTCCACAAAGTAATGTACTTTGATCCCGTCCTAAGCTCAAATGCCTTATAGGTTGAGACACGGCTTGTATTGGGTACATTACGATGTGGATTGAAGGTGGTAGTTGAGCCAAGATTAGGATTCATTCCTCGGATGTATATTCGAGAGAACACTCGGATTCTCAGTGATATTAGGTTGACTAAGTCATTGGCCAATGCAGTAGACATATTTAGAATATGGTCTAGTTGTCAACTAATATAGATGAGATATAATGATTAAGCCGTTTGGATAGACACTTGACAAATTCTAAGCTTGATCGGGTGTGTCGTGAATGAAAGGATTTTATCTTACCACATAAATGTTAAGTTTACTGGATTCGCGTAAACGTACTTCACTTATTGAGTTCTTCTTCCGGAGCTGTCTAGGAGTTCCGCGTAGACCTTAATTTGATTAATGTCAATATGAGAAGGCCTGTAAGGTCACACTATATCGATTGTCCGTTTCGATCTAAGGATGTATTGAGAGAGTAATTAAAATGTTCGATTTGGAATCGAGACATTTAAATGAATAATGATTACATTAATTAAGTCAAAATTGGATTTTAGATTTAATTAAGAATGCACGGAAATTAAATCGAGACAGTGCAAGTGCACGTCGAGCGCCGCGGCGCCCATACCCTAGGGCCACGGCGCAGTGCATAAAATTCATCAAGCGCCGCGGCGCCCATACCCTAGGGCCGCGTCGCCTCTGCGTCGATTTTGGGCCAGGCCCAAGGTCAAACCCTAATCCATTTTTTGACCTAATTTTCAACTATAAATAGAGGCATTCATTTTCATTATTCTATACCTTTTTCTGAAAACATTCTAAGCTTTAGAGACTTAGAATCAAATACTCTCGAACATCTGCCGTATTTTCTAGCTTTCCGAAGGAGGAGTACATTGAAACTTGGAGCTTGCAATTGGAAGGGCAATCGCGTGTGCGCTTACAGTAGACAAAGACTCCAGATTTTACAACTTGTAAGTAAATATTTTTATGTTACAAGTTCCATTGTTGTATAACCATATCAGAAAACTTGTTCGGGTAAGTAAGAAACAAACTTTTAAACTTTCGTTGTGCCTTACTTATGTGCTTTGTACCAAACAAAAACCTACACATATAACATGAACGACCGAGAATAATAGATATGAGGTGTGTAGTGTTCAAATATCACCAAAAGTTTTTCTCTTTTCTTGATTCTTCTTTCCTATTTACGGGCCCAAAATTTAGAATTTTGAAAGTTTTCATAAAAGAAACAAATGTGTTTATTTTCTCCATAAAAGATAGTAGAAAATGTTTGTCGCATGGTAACAATCCAAATTTACAAATTTTTAAATAGATGTAAATTTAGTATTCATATATTTTAAAGAGATCGGTAACTTTATATGTACGGTTTTGGTAGGTTTGGAAAGCTATGTTGGTACATTAATTACGATTTTTTAATAGATACAAATTTTTTACACATATTTTAGAAAGATCTTTATAAAATTTGTATCTATTAAAAAATTAATAATGAGTGTACCATCGTAGTATTTCAAACTAGGGCTGGCCAGTGGGCCGGGACGGCCCGACCCCGTCCCGAGCCCGCCACGACCCCGCTTAAAAAAATAAAAAAATAACGGGGGCGGGACTCGAACTCGGGACGGGACGATGTCTCGTCCCGCCAGACCCGACCCCGCCCCGAGCCCGTCCCGACCCCGACCCCGCCCTTTTCCCCCCTTTGCAAAAATGGTCGTTGCACCAACGGCCATTTTAGGCCCCCCCTCCCCCAACCCCCCTACCCTTTAATATTTATTTTTAACTCATAAGTTATTATATTTACACTTTAACCCAATTTTTCAACTATAAATAACTCATTTTCTCTTCATCTTTCTCACAAATCTTCCTACAATCTCTCTAATTTCTCAATATATCTCTCTACAAGTCTACATTGTTTGCTAAATATTCAATTTTATTAATTCATTTGGGAATTGGGAGTGAAGTTGGCAACTAGCTTGAGGATCTTCCATCGAGCAAAGTTTCAATTTTCAACCTCTCGATTACACGTCGACGTTATGTCGGCGTTTGGTACATTCGTTCCTTCATTAAATTATTATTGTCTGTTTATTTTATTTAGTGCACTTAATTTTATTGTCTTTAATTATTTATTATCATAATTAAAATGGAAGGATTAAAAGGTATGTTTAAGGGTAAGGGTGCTTCTTCTAGTAGGGGCAACCAGGGCAATGGTACTTCTTCTAGTCATCTTATTCCTACACAGGATGATTTTGTTGATACTCAACATTTTCCTACAATACCATTAGATTTAGACCAGAAGCTATTTTCTGGAATTCAAGAAGACTTTAATTTAGACGATGATCTAGATGATATACCCACTAATGTTGATGACAACACACCCACTAGTGCACCTTCAACTGAAATACCTCCTATTCCCCCTAGTATGAGACGAGGTCCAAGAAAACGACCATTAAAATCGATGCATGGACATTTTTTGATAGGGACGTAGAGAATCAAGTAGCCATATGTAAAATTTGTAAAAATATTTTAAAATTTAAAACTGGAAAAGGTCACGGTGGGACGGGGGTTTAATTAGACACGTAGTAAGTGCTCATCCAAATAGGTATGCCCAATACCAGGCTTCAAAATCGGGTGCGCAAACGCCCGCTCTATCGGGACAAGGTTCACATACTGATATTGTCTCGGACCAAGTACAGGGTCAAATTAACCCTATGACGGGGGGAATTGTAGGCTCTAAATACAATAAACATAGAGATAGGGAAGCAATATCAAAATTAGTTGTTGTAGAGGGTTTGCCTTTTTCATTTCCTTCATCTCCCAGTTTTATTCATTACATTAGAGATATATATAATTCTGCTTTTAACGGTTTTTCTAGATCGACTGTTAAGAGAGATGTATTTAAATTTGCGCATGAATATCAACAATATTTACGTTTTTCATTATATCATTTTAATGGCAAAGTATCTATCACGTCTGATATAGGTCGTAGTACTAACAACCATGATTATTTAACTGTAACTTGTCATTGGATAGATAAAATTATGACTATTACATTAGATAACGCTTCTAATAACAATTACGCAATTACAATGTTAAAAAATAGTTTAACTCCATCTTTTCCAGACTATTTTCATATAAAATGCGCGTGCCATATATATAACTTAATTGTAAAGGATGGTCTATCACTTTTTGAAGACATTCTTAGTAAAATACAATTTGCTATAAACTTTATTTTTAAAAGTAATAAAGTACAACGTAGAAAAGAATATAAAAAAATTTGTCACGATTGTGGACTACCTTATAGAAGAATTCCACAAGAAGTATCCACTAGGTGGAATTCTTTATACGAGCATCTACTTGTTGCTTATGACTATAAATTACCTATAACTTTATTTTTTAACTCTCATAATAAAAAGCCAGCTGATATGATTTTAGATAGTGATTGGGTAAAAATTTCCGAACTTATTGTATTTTTAGAGAAATTTTTCAAGCAACAAAAGAATTTTCCGGTATATATTATCCTACTATTTCAACTATGTTATTTTATATAACTCTAATATTTTTATTACTTAGTGAATATATGGAAAAACCAAATTTTATAAGACAAATATTAAAAAATGTTTGTCAAAATAAAAAAATATTTTATTCCTATTCCCTCTATTTATATTATTGGTTCTCAGTATTAAATCCTACTATTAAAATAGACGGTACTAAATCACTAATTGAAACTATTTACGATTGTATAGAAGTACTACCACCTCCAAGTCCCAAAAATCTAAATCACCCACCACCTATTGAACAAACTAAAGAAGAAGCGGTGTCTAGCGTAGAACATCAATGCAAATATATATATAGATTTTATCAACAAGAAAATGCTAGTAACTTACCGCTTCCATACCATCTTCTTCATCTTCAACACAACCTCACAAAAGACATGCTGTTTCTGCGGCTAGTATTGAAAGCCTCAAAAATAGAATGTGCGGCCGTACCTCTACTACTAACCAAATTAGCGAGTTGGATATTTTTGTTTTGCAGGGTTCTGTACCGTATCAAGAAGTTATCAATGAAGATGGACAAGAAGACTTGCTGAAATACTGGGGGGGGGGGGAATGAGAAGACCTTTCCGACACTTTCATTGATGGCTCGAGATGTTTTGAACATTCAAGCGTCATCAATCAAGGTCTGAAAGCGCTTTTTCTACGAGCGGATATCAAATAGGAGACCACGTACACTCATTGGCGGAGACGACTTGGAAATTGCGATTATTCGAGAGATTGGATACGAGCGGAGCGGAGAAGGTGCGGTCAACCGGAGATCAACGAAGAAGATGATGAAAACTACAACGAAATCTTAACCGAAGGTAGTGGATCAATTTGACCAACAAATACCAATTCCAACCGAAGAACCACATGAAATCATCAAGCAATTAGAACAGGTTTTTTTGAGAATGTAATTTTTTTAATTGCAATTTTATTATGTAATTTGCAACGTTTGGACAACACCACAAAGTTGCAATTTAGATTTTAGACAATTGTATTTGTATTACAAAAAAATCATGTCTATTAAATAATATAAGAGGCACAAAAACAGCCTTGGGATGTTTTTATTACACTATCTTGTTTTGTTTATTGAGTTTTTTTTATACATATGTTATTTAAAAAAAAAAAAAAAAAAAAAAAAACCCGACCGTATCCCGCCCCGAGCCCGAGCCCGCCCCGACCCCGCCCCGCCCCGATACCGACGGGATCGGGATCGGGACGGGACTGGAGCAGGTCCCGCCAGACCCGACCCCCTGGCTCGCCCCGACCCCGACCCCATCCCCGCCAGACCCGGCCCGCCAAACCCGAGCCCGGCTCACTGGCCACCCTTATTTCAAACCAACCAACCCTTCCACTGGTTTTAATTTTGTGGGTTTGAACTTTGAAGACCTTTTTTGCTCACCATCAGCAAAGTTGGCTGGGCCCTCCCAATAAAGTACTCTCTCAGTCTCAATTAATATAACAATCTTTCACCATCAGCAAAGTTGGCTGGGCCCTCCCAATAAAGTAATCTCTCAGTCTCACTCTCAATTAATACAAGTCTTTCACCATCAGCAAAGTTGGCTCGGCCCTCCCAATAAAGTACTCTCTCAGTCTCAATTAATATAACAAGTATTTTCATTTTAATCAGTTCTAAAAGAAAGTTTCAAACATAATGATACATTTTTATATTAGTAACAATTTAAATTTAAATTTATCTTTATATTTTTAATAAAATGATTTCTAGACATATTAATTTCTATTGGTTGTTTTAAACCGCAAGTTTAATTTTTTTTTTATTTCTTAAACTTTATATTAACTCAAAAATCTTCGTATAATTATTCACGTGTGAGTATTTTTATAGATAAAAAAAAGAGAATATTAGTACCTATGATCAGCAACAAGCATTTTGGAGTAGCCACCATAAGTGATGCTGCCATCCCAAAAGATGCCATTATAAGTGAATTGGACTTGGTCACAATAGTTTTCTTGGGAGTCCTCGCAATACTCGCACTTCAAACATGTAGCTGCCAAGCATCCTACTCCTACTCTGTCCCCTATCTTGAATTTCCCCACATTGCTTCCCACCTTTGTTATTATCCCAGTAATTTCATGCCTTCAACATGAAAAAATTGCATTTTTATTTAATGGGATAAAACACCAATGCTCATTTCAATGGATGCAATTTTTTTTGCATGATATGTTGTGTGATCATAACAATGATTATAATACTCTCTTCGTTTTATTTTATGTGATTTACTTTAACTGGATACTAGATGTGTTTGTTATGAAGAAAAATATTTTTTTTTGAAAATAAGTATCTTGTTTATTTTCTTGTATTTGGTACATAAATAAAAAATATTATTCCAAAACTATTTGTACGTAAACTAGACAAATATTATGAGTGGGGGAGATAGGGGGTAAGGGTGGTGCGGATGGGGAGGTATCGGGGTGTGGTAAGGATGGAGTGAGTTGTAAGGCGTGAGGATCTGATGAGACAATCAATGTGAAATGCTACTTGTGAAACTTGTTTTTGTCATTTTTACTAGGGAAGTCATTTTCTTCATTTTTAGTAGCTTGTTTTCTTAGAGTTCAAAGTTTAAAAACATAAAAGAAAATTTTTGAATCATGTGATCTTATAAAATTAAAAATATGTATTGTGGGATATTGAAATTAAAGAATTACTAAATATATAAAATAATCTTCTTTTTCAAACATTATTAAAAAGGAAAGTATGACTTATAAAGTGAAACAATGGAAGTTTAATTTAGATCGCAGAATCTCAGAAAAATAGTCATATACAGAACATGTAAAATCTTCGAAAGTTTTGCCTTGATGCCTCATTTTCCCTTTATAACATGCATAAAGATAATTATATATCTAGAGAAAAAAGTTAAATAAGCTACATACCCAGGCACAACAGGGTACATTGTAATGCCCCAGTCGTCCTTGACATGATGAATATCCGTATGACACATTCCACAATACAAGATCTCAATGGTCACATCATTCTCACCATTTTCTCTAGTATATATATTTCAACCAAAACAAAAAAAAGAAGGAAGAAGATTAGTACTAGTAACTTATAGATTCTAACAATTTATATAAAGCATAAAAAATGGATAGAAGTACTAGTTAATATCATCTACCTTCTCTTGAAGCTAAAAGGTGTGATTTTGCCAGAAGAATCATGAGCTGCCCAACCAGAAACAGTTTGTGTGTGATTAGGTGTGGTTTGAGCCATCGATCTATAAATGTTTGGCCTTTTTCGGGAGTTGGGAGAATATAATGGAGTTTGAAGATGAGTGAGTATGGGAACAAGTGACAATGCTCCCCTTTATGTAGAAATACAAAGCAGATGAAGCATTATTAAAAGTCATCTGGTTGGCAGTGGGTAGCTTGATATTTAATACAAACGTGAAACGGGTCTACCTAGTATACATTAGGGGTGGTCAGTGGGCTGGGCTCGGGACCGGTGGGCCGGATTTGGCGGGATTGGGTCGGGGCGTGACGGGGAAAAGGCCGGGATTGGGATAGGCGGGATTTGCCGAAGTCCCGCCCCGATCCCGTCGGAATCGGGTCGGGTCGGGTCGGGATCCCGGATGTTTTTTTTTGTTTTAATTTAAAAAATAATATATTTATAAAAAATTCAATAATTAAACAAGATAGTGTAATAAAAATATCTCAATGTTGTTTTTGTGCCTCTTATATTATTTAATAGACATATGATTTTTTTGTAATACAAATATAATTGTCAAAATTGCAACTTTGTAGTGTTGTTCAAAAGTTGCAAATTACATAGTAAAATTACAATTAAAAAAATTACATTCTGAAAAAAACCTGTTCTATTTTCTTGATAATTTCCTGTGGTTCTTCGGTTGGAATTGGAATTTGTTGGTCAAATTGATCTACATCGCTTCCACCACCTTCGGATAAGATTTCGTTGTAGTTTTCGTCTTCTTTTTCGTTGATCTCCGGTTGATCGCACCTTCTCCGCTCCGCTCGTATCCAATCTCTGAATAATACTACAATTTCCAAGCTGTCTCCGGCTAATGAGTGTCTGTGCTCTCCTATTTGATATCTGCCGGCGGAAAAAGCGCTTTCAGACGGAATTGATGACGCTTGAATGTTCAAAACATCTCGGGCCATCATTGAAAGTGTCAGAAAAGTCTTCTCATTCCCCCTCTAGTATTTCAACAAGTCTTCACGTCCTTCTTCATTGAGAACTGCTTGGTACGGTACAGAACCCTGCAAAACAAAAATATTAAACTCACTAATTTGGTTAGTAGTGGTACGGCCGCACATTCTATTTCTGAGGCTTTCAATACTAGCCGCAGAAACAACATGTCTTTTGTGAGGTTGTGTTGAAGAAGACGCTGGTATGGAAGCCGGTAGGTTACTAGCACTTTCTTGTTGGTAAAACCTATATACTTTTTTGCATTGGTCTTCTACGCTAGACAACACCTTCTTTAGTTTGTTCAATAGGTGGTGGGTGATTTGGATTTTTGGGACTTGGAGGTGGTAGTACTTCTATACAATCATAAATAGTTTCAATAAGTGATTTAATACCGTCTATTTTAATTGTCGGATTTAATACATCACCAATAATATAAATAGTGGGAATAGGAATAAAATATTTTTTTATTTTGATAAATATTTTTTTAATAGCTGCCATATAAGATGGGTTTTCATATATTCACTAAGTAATAAAAATATTAGAGCTATATAAAACAACATAGTTGAAATAATAGGATAATATATACGGGAAAATTCTTTTATTGCTTGAAAAAATTTCTCTAAAAATACAATAAGTTCGGAAATTTTTACCCAATCGCTATCGACAACCATATCAGCTGGATTTTGATTATGAGAGTTAAAAAATAAAGTTATAGGTTTTCTATAGTCATAAGCAACAAGTAGTTGCTCGTATAAAGAATTCCACCTAGTGAGTACTTCTTCTGGAATTTTTCTATAATGTAGTTGACAATCGTGACAAGTTTTTTTATATTCTTTTCTTCGTTGTATTCTATTATTTTTAAAAATAAAGTTTATAGCAAATTATATTTTACTAAGAATGTCTTCAAAAAGTGATAGACCCTCATTTACAATTAAGTTATATATATGGCACGCACATTTTATATGAAAATGATCTAGAAAAGATGGAGTTAAACTATTTTTTAAAATTGTAATAGCGTAATTGTTAGAAGAAGCGTTATCTAATGTAATAGTCATAATTTTATCAGTTATTCCGTAATAATCGCACACTTGATAAATATTTTCTGCAATAAAAGTACCAGTGTGCCTATCATCTATATATCTATACGCTAAGATACGTTTTTGCATAGACCATTTATCATCTATCCAATGACAAGTTACCGTTAAATAATCATGGCCGTTAGTACTACGGCCTATATCAGAAGTGATAACCACTTTACCATTAAAATGATATAATGAATAACGTAAATACCGTTGATATTCATGTGCGAATTTAAATACATATCTCTTAACAGTTGATCTAGGAAAATCGTTAAAAGCAGGATTATACATATCTCTAATGTAATGAATAAAATCGGGAGATGAAGAAAATGAAAAAGGCAAACCCTCCACAACAACTAATTTTGCTATTACTTCCCTATCTCTATATTTATTGTATTTAGGGCCTACAATTCCCCCCGTTATAGGGTTAATTTGACCCTGTACTTGGTTTGAGACAATATCAGTATGTGAACCTTGTCCCGATGGAGCGGGCGTTTGCGCACCCGGTTTTGAAGCCTCGTATTGTGCATACCTAGCTGGATGAGCCCTTGCTATGTGTCTCATTAAACCCCCGTCCCACCGCGACCTTTTCCAATTTTAAATTTTAAAACATCTTTACAAATTTTACATCTAGCTACTTGATTCTCTACGTCCCTATCAAAAAATGTCCATGCATCTGATTTTAATGGTCGTTTTGCTGGACATCGTCTCATACTAGGGAGAATAGGAGGCATTTCAGTTGAAGGTGCACTAGTGTGTGTGTTGTCATCTACATTAGTGGGTGTATCATATAGATCACCGTCTAAATTAAAGTCTTCTTGAGTTCCAGAAAATAGCTCCTCATCTAAATCTAATGGTATTGTAGGAAAATGTTCAGTATCAACAAAATCATCCCGTGTAGGAATATGATTCTGTCTAGAAATAAGACCCTTGCCCTTGTTGCCCCTACTAGAAGAAGCATGACCCCTACCCGTGATCATACGTTTAAATCCTTCCATTATAAATTTATAATTATACTAATAAATAATTAAAGTAAATGAAATTAAGTGCGCTAAATAAAATAAACAGACAATAATAATTTAATGAAGGAACCAATGTACCAAACGCCGACGTAACGTCGACGTGTAATCGAGAGGTTGAAAATTGAAACTTTGCTCGATGGAAGATCATCAAGCTAGTTTCCAACTTCACTCCCAATTCCCAAATGAATAAATAAAATTGAATATTTAGTAGACAATGTAGAGATAGATTGAGTATTGAGAGATTAGAGAGATTGTAGGAAGATTTGTGAGAAAGATGAAGAGAAAATGAGGTATTTATAGTTGAAAAATTGGGTTAAAGTGTAAATATAATAACTTATGGGTTAAAAAGAAATATTAAGGGGGTAGAGGGGATTGGGGGAGGCCAAAAATGGCCGTTGCACAACGACCAAAATGTAAAATGACAATTGGTGCAACGGTTATTTTTGCCAAAGGGGAGTTTCGGGCGGGATCGGGGTGGGATTGGGTCGGGACTGGCAGGCCGGGATGGGTCGGGACGAGACCTTGTCCCGTCCCGGTTCGAGTCTCGATACCGCAATTTTTTTTTAAATACTCTGGTTCGGGGCGGGACCGGGCTGACCCGGCCCACTGGCCAGCCATAGTATACATAAATAAGCACTTTTATCTATTTATATATAATTAAGTTACACAGATTAATAATGTAAAAATTTCAATTCGATAATGTATTGGACGGAATTCGTAGGTTATAAGTGGATGTGTTAAATGATATCACATGACAGTAATTAAACGGAGGACTCTGGAGATACTTTTATGTCCCCGGAAGAGTAATGTGGCTTTCCGTCTCTGGAAGACACAAATTGGAGAAGCTTCGTGGAAGAGCATTACATTGCACCCGTCATATGAAGGCCAACGATTGCCCGTTACGAAGAGACCCCGAGTCTTCCTCAAGTCTTTAAATGAACATTATTTCCTTTTTTATTACTCATTATAGCCTTATCATTAATACTCGACATTAAATGAGGGCGTGATTCATGGAATGAGTGCCCTGTAGTTCATGTAGAAATAGGTACTTTCATCTCAATGTAGGGACATCAGAAACTTCATAGAAAAACAACATAATTACTTTATTCTTTGCATTCCTTTGTTTGAGTTTAAGCTCTCAAGGCTTTATCAATTAAACTTGTCTGAAGACTCTAGCTCAGAGCTTCATCAAGGCTAAGGCTATTCACTTTGATTTTTATTAACTTTCATTTTAATTATCTTGTTATCCTGGTCATATTGATCCACATATCCTTGACCACATATACAAATTCAATTGTACCGATTGACGGGTAAATAGTTTGGCGCCCACCATGGGGCTTGGACAATTGTGGTATCGTGACCCTATCTATTATACTAACTCTTTTTAGTTCACCTTGTCAGAATATCCTATTCCAAATATGGAAAACACTGGAGATGACTCGACTCATATTGCTGCTAGAAGCATCGGAAATAAAGAATAACTAGGTCCCGATGGTCTTCCTCTTCGGGACCCTACGACTGGTGATGAGATAGCACAGTACATAGACATAGTTGCTACACTAGGAAACAATCAAAATCAACAGGGTAAGGAGGAAGACATTCCTACTCCTCAAGGAAGCTATACAGATAATGAGAGTTCAACAACAGTCACTGATGGAAGATCTGCAGTGCATGAGGAAAACTTTTTCGGCACTCTCTGACAATCCAAACGCCTAGATCTGAATGCCCGGAGGACACCCCCGACACCAACAATTAGAAATAACACATTCATAGTGGAGCCAATGGAAGGCAAATCTGGTGAGAATGAAGATGCATCCAGGAGTGAATCCGCTCCAGGTATCCCTTTTTGGGCACAGTTCTTGCAGTTCATGAAAGACATCAATGATAGGATGGGTAAAAATGCTAAGGAAACATAAAAGAATTTAAAGGAATTTCATGACCGGATGGACCAGTTCCCGGGGGCTCCACTAATTATCAAAGGTCCGGATGTGAAAAAGTACATTCAGTTGGCCTGCAAGCACGAGGCCGCGCAAGAATTAATCCCAAAAAGATTCAAGATGCCAAATATTCCCAAGTAAGATAGGACAACAGATTTGTAGGAACATATAAAGACATACACCATGGCGGTCAAATGGAATAAATTAAAAGAGAATACGATCGAATCTGTCTTAATCAAGTAATTTAGTGAAACGCTGGCTAAGAGGGCCTTAACCTGGTATTCGCTTTTGCTTGAACATTCAATTGGCTCATTTTCTATGCTCGCACATATATTTATTAAGGCCCATGCTGGAGCTCGGAAGGTGAAAACAAGAAACGCGGATATCTTCCACATATCACAAGGAGAAACTGAATTACTTAAGGAATTCATCACCCGATTCTAGAAAGAACGAATGTTGCTACCAGTGATATAAGATGAATGGACTGCAGAGGCTTTCACCAAGGGTTTAAATCCTCGGAGTTCAATGCTTCACGAAAGTATTAAAAATCTGTTGGAATTCCAAGCAACAACATGGGCAAATGTACACAATAGGTCGAGTCAAGAATCCTGGTGGAAGACGATTTACTGGGGACTGACACTGGGAGATCACGTCATCAAGAGAAGGAAAGTAAAGGTACCAGGTCGGATCATAGCTAATCAAAAAGCCGCTTCCAACATTATACTCTGTCAGAGAGGTCCGATGACAATCGAGGATATCAGTCTTTCGAAAGGACAAGTTCTGATAGAAAGGGAGACCGTGGTAGAAGCAATCGGGGTCTACAAAGTAGAGATAGAGGACAATCTCCCAAATCTTCTTCAAGAGGTATGGAGTATCCAAAGCTCTCCGAATACAACTTCAATATCGATTAAGTGCAAGTGGTGGCCATGTTAAGGACTATAGTTGTTGCAAATTTCCCTAAACTTCTCAGGTCAGACCCGAATTCAAGAGGCCCGACCATATGATGTGATTTTCACAGCGCACACGAGCATAGAATAATGGATTGCAGTCATCTCCCAGAGGAAGTGGATGATTTGCTAAAAAGTGGAACCTAATGGAGTTCTTAAGCGAAAAGGAAAAAGGTAATTATGAAAGAAGCAGGGGGCAGATGAGAAGGTCACACCGGCTACCCGCATCATATTATAAATATGATTATTGGAGGTGCCGAAGTCAGTGGCCAAGAAAATAAAGGTGTCCATAGCTCGAGAGAAGAGGTTTCAAGAATTTCTGGACGAGGATACAATCACCTTCAGCGATAATGACGCTAATGGCATCATGTTACATCATAATGATGCGCTGGTAGTCACCGTAACCATCGACTATTTTCAAATTAAGTGTGTGTTAATTGATCCAGAAACTCCACTAATATAATTCATTGAAAAGTTGTTGAAAAAGTAGTGCCGGTAGCAAGGGTGCTCTTAAGATTCAATATGGCGAGTGAAATGACAAAAGGGAAATCTTGTTGCCCCTGAACACCGGGGTGTTATTTTTCATGACCTACTGTCTATCTTAAGAAGTACCTAGTTTTCGTCTAAGGATAGAATACGTTACTCTACTTTTTCCAAGCTAGTGCTTTGTAGAATAAAAATACCAAACAATAAAGTATGCACACAATATATTTATGTAGAAACCATCCGACTCACAAAGACAGTAAAACCATGACCTACACCTCTATAGGATTTATCCCCAACTCCATTACAATGATGAGCCTCTGCATATTCAAGCTACAACGTTGTAACCTAGGAACTACCCTCTAACTCCTATATCACTAATCAACCTCTGACTAGGGAGCATCCTTCAAGTTAAACTCTAACTTGAAGTTGAATTCATAATGTTTTTGTATCTAACTGCATGCTTCTAATAAAGTGAATAAGGATACAACTCGATAAAAACCTAATACATAAATCTAGACTTAAGAACTGTAAACATAAATTCTGTAACACAGGTTCTTGAATCTTGCTTTGATGTATTAGGGTGACACTTTTTGAATCAGAAATTTCTTTGTAGCATAGAAAGCTTTCTCTCAATATATTATGATTTCTCTATTTGAGTGCACAAAGTTCTTCATGGTATGACTTGCTATTTATAGCTTTAGGACTTCTTCTATGTGGCTGACCTAAACCTGGTTGATATAACTCATCAAGGTAGTGTAGGGTTTCAGGTTCATTGGAATTCTTACACCTCCTCGCATATTTACTTTCATTGTAGGACTCTGAAATATCTTGATAAGTATATCACAGAATCCTAATAAGTATCGAATAGAGTCCTATTGCCTTGGATACCAAGTCTTTTTCATAAAGACACACAAATCCTAGTCATTGCAAGATTTTTTCAGAACATGTTGTTGGACCTGGTTCAACCACCTGGTACTCCAGTAACTAAGTCTTCTGACTGTTCAGAGCTAGAACATGTTCAACTACTTGCTCCATCGATCTCCTCTCTTATACGCAACATCTAACTTTGACCTGCTTATGAGATGTTGGATGAAACATGTTTATAGACCTATTTCATTTATCATGTGTAGCTCCGTGTCTGTTTCTTCTGAGCGTGATTCATTCATTCAGCTCCGTATTCCTGATGATCTCCCTTCATCCATGTAGCACATTCAACCACTGCATCTGCTTACTCTTTGGGATAGGGCGATAGAACATTATTCATGCTTGTTCTATTCAACATTGATCTACCTTGTAGTTGAATCGTCTCTCTTCATTCAACTCGTTTACCTTTACTCCTGTGATGGAATACGTTCATAGGCCCGATTGATTTAACCACACCATCTTTTCACTCATAAGTCATACATTCCCTGCACCTGACCTGGTTTTACATTGACACACATTTTTATAATCAATGTTCATGTGTCTGCATTTGTCTCTTTGAATGTTTACATCCGGCTCATGAAATATCAAGTCTGTGGACCTGATTCATTTACTTTATCACTGGTTCTGCATTTTACCAAACTGGATCCTACAACCCTTTATTGTGAGAGAACATGTCTTTAGACTTGTTCTATTTACCTTGTGCGTTATTACTCTCTATGTTCTAGATTATTTCACCTATCACATAGCTAAGCTTGGTTTATGCATCTTGCATGTTTACTTTGTCAATCATCAAAACTACTTGGCACATTTCAGATGTGTTAATATAACAAATTCTCCATTTTTGATGATGACAAACTCCATGTTCTTCACATCATACGACCTATTCCATACACTAAAGGCGTCGAGTTTGAACTAAGTTTAAACCATGTTAGTACATGAGTCGTAAAACAAGTAAGCACAATGATCAATCTTCCCCCTTTTTGCATCATTAAAAATTAACTCAGATTGTAGCTTGTAATTAATGATAAATATTAAACTCACGGCTGCTGAGGCTATTGCATATACGCAAACCAGAAATCAGTCACTCAGTTAGAAAAAACATTCGTATCACACAAATAAGGCACTAATTTTAGATATATACAATAGTTATTTTCATTAACTTCAATCAATATAATTCAAATCCCTGATTACAACCATATACAACAAATCATTTCGACAGACTTAGAACTAGACTCTAGGAAGTATACATGGATAAAATTAGAGAGAGCCTAGTCACTTTGCTAGTGAATGTGACCGATGTGGAGGTTACATGCTAGGTCTAATTTATGGGAAGTTTTGACTAGGGTGAGTGGATTGGCTATTATTGGAGAAGGGATGATATCTCTTTGTCGTGTATTTCCCTGTAATCACCTTCTGGGTCAGCCCCTTCTTTGGGATAGATCTCTACCTTGTACACTTTTTACCTCAAGAAGATCCACCATCACTTTCCACCGGTTTTGCCCACGAGGACCAAGATCCAGACTATTATTCTTTCTTGATGGTAGAGGATTATTCCATGATTCAACCTTCCATACTTCTCCATGAACTCTTACGTCTTCATAGCTCCTATTTTGTAATAACCATAGTGCATCATTTTGAAATGAGATAACGATGTCAAAGAGCTTATTTTCTTGGGGAGTTGTTGTACCACTGATTTCCTCCATACTTCCCCCACCTTTGAAGCTTTTGACATATTCTCCATTTTTATGAGCCCCACCTGATTTCCTTTCTTCTTTCGCCTTTTCAATTGGTATACACATCCGTATAATGAGAAAATGTAGGATTGTGAGAGTAAGATGGAGGACATGGCTTGATTCTATGAAATCAAAGGAGTGTGTAGAAGTAGTGACAGGTTTATGTAGTCAAAAGAGGGATAGATGAAGAGCCCCTTTTTGGGAAGAGAGTGATTTGATTGTGGTGTCTTTTCAGGATTGCCATCATGACTCACTTTTTCTCTTCTAGATGGAGGTTGGATATGACTAGGATTAGGAGGACATATTTTCCAAGTTGTTCCATGATCTAAGTATATAATTGACTGTAGGGAAAATAATACATACCTGAATCATTGGCTAATCATATGCAATCCTTGATTTAAGGCCTGTTTATGTGACAATCATCATGTTAGACTTATAAGAGATCATGAACATGTTTGGTAGAGGATATACAATTAAATGTACAAGATTGAGTATAATATCTTAAATTACTTGAAATACACAGTTTGAGACAACATTCCTAGTCAATTTTAAAGAACATAAGTGCCGCTTTAATCATCCCTAAAGCTACCACAGTTCTTTCTCCTGTACGCCATTTTGGAGAGCCCATACTAGACTCCTTAGTCTTACCCGTAACATAAGCTAGGCATAGAACAAAAACATGACCATATTTTCCCTCTTTTATTGAGAATGCCTCATTTGGGTCTTGCATATTCTATGATCCGGAATCCCAGCCCTTATTCTTTGGAGTAGACCTCATTGATTATATTTTTTCACTGGAAGGAACGGGTTTCTGAACTCGATTCATAGGAGCAAGAGCGTCGTTAATATTGTTATATTATGAGAAAATAGTGTCAAAAGTTCCCCTATCTTTGTGTCGAGCATCTTCTCCAAAACATGACTTCTAGTGATGAACCAGGTTCATCTACATGTGTTACCCAAGGTCCCCCTGTCTGATTTACTTCTTTTTGAGCATATTTCTTTTACAACATTTGTCTTTTCTTTCTTCTAAGAGTGAGTAACATTTATAGTAACTCTCTTCATGACATGTGGAAGCCCTATTCAAAAATCATTATAGCTTTGTTTCTTCTTCTCTTACCGCAAGACAATCAAGGGTTAGTTTTGGACACCCAGGCAAGTTTGGGTCCCTTTTCTTTGATTATCAGATAGATCAGGTGTTTCTTTGTCCATTCAGACAGGGTCCAAGTGAACATGTTTTGAATAGTCATTACTCTCTTCCTGATTGGCTTGGGATCTCTGTTTCTCAGATCCTTTGAACATTTAATTTGAAAAGACCAATCCTCCGGTATAGTGTGCACAAGTATCCCTCATTAGATCTTCCTTAGCTGTCATATCATACCCTAGACTAGTGGTTCATCTCTCTAGATGTCTTTCTCTCGAAATACAACTCTCTCATTGCTCTGTTTAGATCATCTTTGGCTTTGAGTTGTTCACTGCTGGCCTCACCATTCTTCTTTATCAGTGATGAAATTTTAGATAGAAATATTGTCATTTGTGAACCAAGTTAATTGTCTTGTTCCTTCAGAAGGGTATTTTCTTGTTCTGCCTTAGCTCTTTTGGTGTTAGCCTCCATCAGTTCTTCCCTTAGGATTGCTAGGGCACTACATGATTGTACTCTTTGGTGCTCATATCCCGGTGCTCCTCAATTAGGGTGAATATCAATGACATGTCTTTTCCTTGAGAAAAGCTCCAGCTTATCCTATGATTCAATGGCACTCACTTGCAGGTCCTTCTCAAATTTCTCCTTTTTACAATATGAGTTTCAGTCTTCAAAGGCCACTAGTGTAGATGATCGTTGTCATCATCCGATTCATCATCTGATCCCTACACAACCACCATGGCTTTTTAGGTCTCATTTTCCTTCTTTTCATTAGCCTGCTTTTTTTTTTCTTTTTTCTATTCCATTTTTCTTCCACTCAATTTCTGACAATGGACAGTATTTAATTATGTGATCCATTTTATTACATTTAAAGCATCCACCGAACCGAGACCTATAAGAGCTTCTTCCCTTCTCAGAGTTTTCCCTTTTGAGGAATTTTCTAAAGTTTCTGGTGATCAACGACATCTCCTCTTCATCATCGACTTCAGACGCTTTGAGTGCGAGGGATATCCCAGTAGTAGCTTCTTGATTCTTAGAGTTATCCATATCAATCTTCATATATTTTCAAGTTTCCTACCAATTCGTTAATGGACATACTTTCTATGTCCTTAGCTTACCATATTGCGGTGACCTTCATCTTGAAGGTTCTTGGATGAGTTCTCCGAATTTGATCCATGGAGTCCTCAGTGGTAATGACCTTACCAAGATATATAAGTTCGTTCACAATAGAGGTATACCTGGTTACCATCTCAACAATTGTTTCTCCAGGCTTCATCCTGAAGTTATCATAGTTAGTAGCTAGCATAGCTTTCCTGAACTTTCTCACTTGACTGGTGCCTTCATGATCATTCTCTAGAGCATCCCTGAATTGCTTGGTTGTTGTGCATCCGGAGATCCTATTGTATTCATCAGGTCCAAGGCTACAAATTAAAGTGTTTTTGGCCTTTGCATTATTTTCAAGAATCTTGTAGTCGATGTCAACATACTCGCCCTTTCCTTTCTTCACCTTGGTTCTGTCTTCTGCCTCATTTGTAGGATATTTGGGTCTTTCTATTACCCTTTCCCATAACTCATAATCCTCTACTTACAATTGGTAGCCTCTTGGTAGATTGTCCTATAGGTGGTGTTGCATTCATCATGATCCTTACCTTAAGATGTTAACCTTGTTGAAGAGAACCTGGGTCTGATACCAATTGTTATTTTCCATGACCTACTATCTATCTTAAGCAGTACTCGATTTTGTCCAAGGATAGAACACATTACTCTACCTGTTCCAAGCTAGCACTTTGCCAAATAAAAATAGAGAATAGTAAAGTAAGGATTAGTATTTTTACGTGGAAACCACCCAGCTCACAAAGACAGTAAAAACCACGACCTACACCTCTGTAGGATTCATCCCTAACTCCACTACAATGACGAGCCTTTGTAAATTCAAGTTACAACTCTGTAACCTAGGAACTACACTCTAATTCCTATCTCACTAACCAACCTCAGACTAGAGAGCAACCTTCAAGTTAAACTCTAACTTGAAGTTGATTTTACAATGTTTTTGTCTCTAACTATATGCTTCTAATAAAGCGAATAAAGATACAATTCGATAAACAACCTAATACATAAATCTAGACTTATGAACTGTAAATATAAACTCTATAACACAACTTCTTCAATCTTTCTTCGATGTATGAGGGCACAACTTCTTCAATCTTTCTTCGATGTATGAGGGCACAACTTCTTGAATTATAACTTTCTTTGTAGCATAGAAATCTTTCTATCAATATATTCTGATTTCTCTATTTGATTGCTCAAAGTTCTTCAAGCTATGACTTCGTATTTATAGCTTTAGGTTTTTTTCTCTACGACTAATCTAAACCCTTCTTGGTATGACCAATCAAGGTAGTGTAGGGTATGAGGTTGATTGAGATTCTTACACCTCACATATTTAATTTTCTTGTAGAACTCTAAAATATCTTGATAAGTATGGTGCGGAATCCTGATAAGTATCGCATAGAATCCTGCCGCCTTGGACACCAAGTCTTTTTCATAAAGACACACAAATCCCAATTACTGCATAATTACTTTTGAACATGTTGTTGGACATGGTTCAACCACCTGGTACTCCAATCTCTGAGTCTTCTGACTGTTATGAGATCCAACTACTTACTTCACCGATCTCCTCTCTTACATGCAACATGTAACTCTGACCTGCTTCTGAGATGTTAAATGGAACATATTGATAGACCTATTTCATTTATCATGTATAATTGTGTGTTGGTTTCTTCTGAGCGTGATTCAATCATTCAACTTTGTCCTCCTAATGACCTATTTCTACCATGTGACACATTCAACCATTGCATCTGCTGACTCTTTGGGATAGGACAATAGAACATTATTCATGTTTGTTCTATTCAACATTGATTTACCCTTTAGTTGAATCATCTCTTCCTCTTTCAACCCGTTTACCTTTGCTCCTATAATGGAATAAGTTCATAGGACTGATTATTTAACCACTCCACCTTTTCACTCTTGATTTATACATTTCCTGCACCTGATGACCTAGTTTTGCATTGATACACATATTTGTAATATGTGTTCATGTGTATGCATTTGTCTCTATGAATGTCTGCACATGTGTCACGATATATCAAGTTTGTGGACCTGATTCATTTACTTTATCACTGGTTCTGCATTTTACCAAATTGGGTCCTGCAACCCTTTCTTGCGAGAGAACATGTCTTTGGACTTGTTATATTTACCTTGTGTGTTCTTTCTCTTTGTGTTCTAGCTTAGTTCACCTATCACATAACTAAGCTTGATTTATGCATCTTGCATGTTTACTTTGTCAATCATCAAAACTACTTGACACATTTCAAATGTGTTAATGACAACGCGGGGGGGGGGGGATGGTCAAAGAAACTAAACTCTATGTCAACGAGGTGACACAAAGTACAATGCAATCTTCGAAAGGCCGTGGGTCCACGATATTAGGGCGGTGCCTTCAACGCTTCATTTGATGGCAAATTTTTTAACTCCAGAAGGTATCAAACAAATTCATATTGCCTATTTAACAAGGAAATTTTTGACTTTTTAACTTGACTAGTACCTTCATGAGTAGTTTGTAATGTATCCCATTTTTTGCAGTTATACAAAAAGAGATTCGACTATACTCATAAGATACAATGTCACAAATAAGGATCTTCTCAACCTTGACATTCTTTAGCACTGCCTTGATGTCTTCATCATTGTATTCATCCCTTGTCTTGGGAACAACTTATTTTCCCTTATCATTTTCGGTCATGGAAACTCTTTAGACCTTCCTGGATAATATCTCAAAGTTTCATATCCTTTCCGACGATGAAATCTTGTACTCTATCCTTTCACCATTCATAGTATTTTTTTATATTAAAGGATGGTAGTCTTGTGGTTGATTGTCCTTCTTGAACTTCATGTGGTGCAGCCATTTTAGATATTTTCAAAGTGTTAACCTTACTTGAAAGAACCTACTTTGATACCAATTATTAAATTATATTGTCCCCCTAATATACCGAAGAATCAAATTCTTCAGCCTAAACAAGAGGTAAAGTGCGGAATGTAAATTACAAGGAATTTTATCGTGAAAAATCTTGGTTAAGGGATTAAAAAACCATGATCTTCCTCAGTAGGATTTCCCCAAAATCTTCACTAAAACTCAAGCAATTTTAAGGTTACAACTCTATAACCCAAGAAACTATTAACTTAGTACCTTTCCCCGATAATTCTTTCTAATTATAGCTACCCCTTTCAAGACTCTTCCTAGTCTTGAAAATCTTTACAACTCAAGCACCAAACACCTAATACAAACTTCCAGTAAAGTAAATAGGTTACAATTAAATAACCTAATAACTTGAGAACTTACCGACAACTTCCTTAGGAACCGGTTCTTTCGCTGCAATTTGACTCTCATAGTGTACTCCTCACAACAACTATTTGCAAGGAATAATTTTGAATCTGTGTGAGTAGTTTGAAAAACAAATAGCATCAATGTGGTGCTTTGGTATGCCGAGTTTTCCTTGAATACTAGCTCCAAATCCCATAGGAATTTAGTTAGGAATCCAATCCTATTTAAAATTTGTTTTCTTATTTGCTTTGACCTCCACACGTTTTCTCTTATTTCCAACATATTTTCCATACATTCAAGTGTATTCATACTTTCTTGTTTGAACACATTTTCTCGATCACACATTTATGCCATAAATTAAATCCTCAAGGAATCCTTGTTACACTTGGGATATACTTCATACCATTGATCACAATCGTGTCCTGTTGTTTGTGAAGGACCTGGTTCTTCGAATGTCTGCATGGCATTTCTTCAACCTTGTGAACTTATCCGGTTCCTTTAAGAGACGTATTAAGGATCTGGTTCTTGTGTATTGTTTATTAATGTAATAATCAAAACATGAATTCAACAATTAGCTCAACTGTTAAAATACACATCGATTTGTCCAATGAAAACTATAACTCTATATTTCACATGTGAAACACTATTTATGCATGTAAATATATGAATATCACGATTCAATTTAAAAGACCATGATCGCACCTAACAAGCCTTTAATGCCTCTAAGAAAACTTCCATTCATAGCAATATGTTTAATTCATATAGAATATGGAAATTCAATAAGATAGAATACACCAGATCATAGCCTTGAAAAATATAAACAATGTAAAATAATTGGATTGTACAGTATTCATAACACGTAGCGGATGACAAAAACAAGTGTGAACAGATCTTTTTGTATTGAAAATTTATTTACATTTCAAAGATGGGTTCCAAGGAAAAACTGGTAAGAGTCCTAAATCAAACTTTCTTCGATAATGTGAAGATTTTATGTGTATCCATATCGAGATCAATCTTTACTATCAACTACTTATCAACAGTACCTACAAGCAAATTGGATTAAGAATATTATGTTGAAATTTCTCCTCAAAAATTTTGTCACACTCCAAACCTGGGTATGGCCGGACCCGGTGCCTTACTTGACCCAGAGCGTACCATCTGTAACTCGTGAACTTTGGAGCTTTACAAGCAATCTGTACACTAATCTCAATATTTTGGGTCGACGAAGCCATCATAGATGTCTACAATAGTAAACCCAAAACATATATACAAGGGCCGACAAGGCCATCATGCTACTGTACAATACACACATGACACGTTTACAAGCCTCTAAAGAGAATACACCTGTATTTTGGTCAGGACAGGTCCCCGACCTACGCATCATCTATGTATACATATCAACTCTAGATCTGGCATCTCCGAACGGCATTGAGCTTACTAATCAAGCTAAGCTCGGTAACGCCTATGAGTAGACATGTCTATATGTCTCTCAATACCTTTACGCATGAAATGAAACACCCCCGACAAAGGGATGTCAATATGAATAGATGTACTGAATAAGGAAATTGAATAACTGAAAGCTGAATTGAAACTGCAAGCATAATAGCTAAACATGTCGTAGCGTTAGAAGGGAAATCTGAGGATGTACCTAAATGTTCCCTGCTCGCATTATATAGTAGTATCAACAACGTACCAGGCCCTATTGGGGGTCTGTGGATAAGTATAATGTACCAGTCCTTGACGAGGCTCTGTGGAAAAGTATAACGTACCAGTCCTTGACGAGGCTATGTGGGAAAGTATAACGTACCAGGACTTGACGAGGCTATGTGGGAAAGTATAACGTACCAGGACTTTCTATACTTCTTTTATACTTTTTTTATTGAGTACCATTTTAGGTAAGGAATCATTCTATAGAAAGAAGGGATAGACATTACATACCTGAGCCGATTCGCTTGACAATCCATCCAACACGGCCCGTATAATATTTCAATCTACAATACTCACAATCAAACTTTTATTAGGCTAGTATATCACATATATAGAGCGACAAAATAATGAATCAAAAATTATCTTCTCTATTTATTCTACTTCCCCCAAGTTCAAACAACCAAAAGCATACTAAATCCACAAAATTTCAGCCACAACACAACTTTGAAGATCACCAAACAGTCAATACAACAACAAGAACATCAAAATATGATTTCCCACTATTAATTCTGTATTTCTCATCTCATAATTTAGATATGACATGGACGAACTTTGATATACCTACGAGAGGAGAATTCTTGCCTTATATCCGAAGAACTACTCTTCTTCCATCTTGTTTTACTTCAAAGAAAGCCCGCATTCAACAACATGATAAAATGGAACAACGAGATCAAAGAGGTGCGCAAAACCTGTATGTTGTTCTTCAGAAGAATTACACTTTACTTCCTTAAAATTGCAAGTGATGTTGCTGTTAATATAACTTCACGTTGTTCCTCATTGCTTGCTGCTATATATATATATATATATATATATATATATATATATATATATATATATATATATATATATATATATATATATATGTCATTGATATTAATCTAATCCAATTAGAATGTTTACTTTATCGTTGTACATAAGAAAAGTATTAAAAATCGTATTTACTCTTTCTATTTCTAACCATCGGGAAGATTCATCCTATATTATTCCTAGATTATTCTAGAAAATAGCAGAATCGTGGCTAGGGAATTATACTAGCGCGCTACCTAATTTATTTTAGAAATTTTCGCGATTAATGATTGGACCATGCAAACTAGAAATATTTTTTATTGGATAAAGAAATAGATTAGTCGATCTATTTTTGTATCACTCATTATAAATATATATATATATATATCTTAACTCGGACATCCATTTCAAGTGCATATTTCATTTTTGCACAACAGAGTTATGAAAATCCATGAAAAGCGACTAAGCGTATTGTATGTGTCAATTGCCATTTAGCTAATAAGCCAATGGAGATTGAGATTCCACAATGTTGTTGTCCCTTATTAAGAACAAAGACGTCAAAATTTATGCTAACAACCCTTTTATTCTTTGAGAGCAAAGTTAAGAAAAATGGTCTTCACACTTTGTCATATTTTAGTGGCTGTCCACCAACACCAATTTCTCCCCCTATTTGACAACTAATCCTCCACTAACCTACCACCTTACATGTTGAGATGATTAATCACTAGGTACTACTCCTATTATGATACATGGAAGAGGTGTTAGCACTTGTCAACACTTATCCACTACTCTAATAATTAATTGTTTTATCTCCACTACAATTCAACATTTAATCAATTACACATATAATTTTTTTTAATTTCAATACACTTAAATAATAATCATTTTTGACACACCTCATTATTATTATGGTCATGTGATATAACCTACTCTGTAGCCCCATTTGACACCTACAAAATATTATTTTCACTCACCGTCATTACACTTGTTAAGTCCTAAATTATTTCGAGACTTCATCCATTTATACACCGAACCAATACATGCACAATTAAATATGACCAAAATATCTTGTGGCTCAAGTCTATTTACATACATCGAGTGGTTCAAACCATAGTCTAAAAGTATGGGCTATTAAAATCCACTTTCCTTCGGTGAACTTCGTCGAAAATAATTTTCTTTGATTCGTTCAATCTCTAATCCTCACGACACTTCCTTAAAATTATTACTAAACCATCATTGTCCTTGTAAAAGACTTTAATCCTCCGAGTTCATATTTAGTTACTTACGACACATTCCTACGTAAAAGTACGAGGTATTACATCCTTTACTTCTTAGGAACATTTGTCCTCGAATGTATATGTAATACGTCAAGGAAACTAACTATTAAGAAGGTCCAGAAATTTTTAAAGTCTCCTATGTAAACAGGACTACCCAAGACCTGTCAAAAAGTCAGAAAATATAATACATACCTCACAGGGCCACATAACACAATATATCATCATATAGAGCCTCACATGGCTATCCCATATCATATATAGACATTACAGATCATTGCTTACCTCATATTGTAGGCTCAATGGTATCCTCTCGACTTCTATAATACTATACTGAATTTTATCTGTCATTGCTTCTGTCTGAAATATTTTCTGAGGATTTCGATTGTTCACCTGTGAAACCTGAAACTTCATACACTTGTATTCCCTATGTCATTCTGTATAATCTAATGAATTGTTTTGATATCTGGTCTAGCCATAACTAGGATCTTCGTAAATCAACTACTAACTATCAATCAATCCATTCTCATATCTACATTCTGAGTAATCCCTCTATGGCTGTCTTTTGTCTTAATTTACCTCTCATACCAGCTCCCTATATATCAAGTGTCCGATTGCATTTACCATCAATTGGTACGTCTTGTCAAGAAGTCTTTACTGTCTCTTCTCTGTCGTTTGTACTTACGTATCGTTCTGGAGTCACGATGCATCTGTAAGGTCTGAGGGAACACAATCTCATTCTTTTTCAATGTTTGTCATATTCCCTTTTACCACTCTATCATTAATCAAAATACATGATTCTATCTCAGTACCTTACGATACTATCTCCCCCCAACTAACACCTTATGCTCTAAAATTCCACTGTAACAGTCAAATGGTTACCTTTTTACCCACTGCAATTCTTTACACTTCCAGTGACTTATAACCCGCCTTGGGGTTATGTTTCTGTACAAGACTAACTGCATCTATTATATGCATAGAGTGAGATATTTTATAACTGGCATGCTTGATCCAAATGAACTTTTTTTGTTTCTAATACTTGTCATAAGGGGACATCCTTCCTACTGACCCTTGAACGTTATCCTTCCATTATATATTCTCTTGTTGTACAATCACTCATCTTGGAAAACATCGTAATGTCAATTTATTATAGAAATCTTTTGAGTTTCCAACTTGTCTCTAGTTCATCCTATGCTGTTACCCAATATTGGTATCCTTTAATCTTGAGGGCTACATCAGTCTCTACCAATCCGTTTCTCATAATAAAGGCGTAGTCCCACGACCTATACCCCTTTTTAATCTCTCAAACTTGCTTCCACTTGCCTTTTCTTTTACTTGACTACGAATTTGTTCATCTGTCATACTTTAACTTATCGTCTTTGCTCATATTTCGTATTACTTATTTCACTTCACTTATTTTTCTACCCATTCTCCTGATAATGTTTCCATCTTTTATCTTATTTTGGAAAGTTCCAATGAGGCATTCCTTTGCCTCATCTAGCTTTATCCTTCGAGTCATCTAATATTCCTTCTTTACTGTAAATAAGAACCATACTAAGGTGAATACTTATCCTTTCTAGGATTCAAATACCTAACCTCTGAATTTTTCTAAACACTCAAGTTGTCATATCTTGATGTACTATCCTAGGATACACCACCTGGGCGTCTCATAAGGGAAACTATTAGCATGCTCACAATACCTTCCAGTAATGTCATCTAGTGCTAACAATCTGTCAATTGCCTTGGATTATTCTAACCCTGGCTGGATCCTAAGATTCCATTCCTCTCCTAGGCTCTGTTTGTTGATACTTAGAAGTTGTAGCTGGAATGATGCTTCTAATGTACCTCTATCCCTAAGGGAAATGGAAATCTGACACTTGCGTTCCTCTATCTGAACTTCAACCAGTGGTAAAGCCAAGATTTTAACATCATGGGTACTCGATGGGAAGAGTTCCAAAAGAAGAAGGAAAATGAGTTTAGCTGTAAGTGCTCGCTCGATGCTTATCTAAATCTTTTAAGAATTTACTATGTAAAACTATTAAATCTGGTGATAGGCAATGGGTGGTTGAGCACCCACAAGGCTCCATGTAGGTCTACCAGGACTCCAACTACTTTACAGTCTTCTCTACTCCGGTACCTCGTATCTTTTTCAACTTGCCTCTTTTACCCTTCAGTTCTTGTTCTTCAACTTTCTAATTCTCTCATGGCCTTCTACCCGTATAGGTGGATGAGATATTCATGCCTTGGAATTCTCAACATAAAATTATCACTTCTGATGGACGCATGCCTGATATGGCCTCAAACCGGGCCACGTCAAATGAAGCTCTTTACTTGTACCCTCACTTGCTGCTATATTAGCCCTATGACTAGCTTTCTGATAATAAATCTCTGTATACTAAAAGCAAACGTAAGTCTTGACTCAACTCTACAACATGATTTGGATGTAAAAGAAGGGTAACCTACTCTTAAATGCCCTTTACTTTCCTGTTTATATAATGTGGTGCACAAACACTTATAAACAAGACTCTATTATACACGACTTGTATACTCCTTAGGATACAATCTGCCTTTAATACTAATTTCATCACACCCCAAACCTGGGGGTATGGCCGGACCCGGTGCCGTACTTGACCCTGAGCGTACCATCTGTAACTCGTGAACTCTGGAGCTTTACAAATAGTCTGTACACTAATCTCAACATTTTAGGCTGACGAGGCCATCATAGATGTCTACAATAGTAAACCCAAAACATATATATACAAGGGTCGACAAGGCCATCATGCTATTGTACAATACACATATGACACGTTTACAAGCCTCTAAAGAGAATACACCTATACTTTGGTCAGGACAGGTCCCCAGCCTACCCATCATCTATGTATACATATCAATACTCTAGATCTGGCATCTCCGAACGACATGGAGCTTACTAATCAAGCTGAGCTAGGTAACGCCTATGAGTATACATGTCTATATGTCTCTCAAGACCTGTACGCATGAAATGCAGCACCCCCGACAAAGGGACGTCAATATGAATAGATGTACTGAATATGTAAGGAAATTGAATAACAGAAAGCTGAACTGAAACTGCAAGCATAATAGCTAAACATGTCGTAACGATAGAAGGGAAATCTGAGGATGTACCTACCTATTACATGCTCGCATTATGTAATAATATCAACAACAAACCAGGCCCTATCGAGGCTCTGAAGATACGTATAACGTATCATGCCTTGACGAGGCTCTGTAGAAAAGTATAACGTTCCAGGCCTTAACGAGGCTCTGTGGGAATATCATAAATCACATGGGGCCACTGGGGGCATATGTGATGTACGCAATGTACCAAGATGTAGCGAGGCTCAGTGGAATAAATATAACGTATCAGGCCATAACGAGGCTACTGTGGAATAAACATATGACGTACCAGACCTTCTATAGGCTCTGTTGAATAAGCAACAAGGTGCCAAACAATCAAACATAGCTCAAAGTAGTAAACAACTGTCGTTAACCAAGGACTAATTCTGTAAGATCTATATATAATCAACTAATGAGGAGAATAAGCTCTAAGGCAGAAAGTACTCCCGAGAAGGGACAAACAATAGTATCCCAAGGATGTTTGAATAATCGGCACAAGCTCATTTCTGAATACTTCTTTATACTTTTCTATCGAGTACTATTTTAAGTACAAAATCATGCTATAGAAAGAAAGGATAGTCATTACATACTTGAGCTGATTCATTTGACAACCTATCCAACACAACCGGTATAGTACTTCAATCTATAATAATGACAATCACACTTTTGTTATGCTAGTATATCACGTATATCGAGCGACAAACTCGTTCTATAATGAATCAGACAACATCTTCTCTATTTCTTCTACTTTCCCCAAGTTTAAACAATCAAAACCATACTAAATCCACCAAATTCTAGCCACAACACAACTTAGACCATACAACAACAAGAACATTATAGTATAATTTTTCGCTATTAATTCTGTATTTCTCATCTCTAGCTATGACCTGGACGAACTTAGGTATACCTAGGAGAGGAGAATTTTCACCTTATATGCCAATAACTACTCTTCTTCCACCTTACGTTACTTCTAAGAAATCCCAAATTCTACAACGCGACAAAATAGAATAACGAGATCAAAGCAGTGCGCAAAACCCGTATGTTGTTATTGTTGAGAAGAATTACAACTTTGCTTCCTCGAAATTGCAAGTGACGTTGCTGCTAATGTAACTTCAGGTTGTTGCTCATTGCTTGCTGCTATATATATAATGTTGCTGTCCCTTATTACAAACAAAGACGTTAACATTTGTGCTAACCACCCTTTTATTCTTTGAGAGCAAAGTTAAGAAAAATGATCTCCACACTTTGTCATATTTTAGTGGTTGTCCACCAATACCAATTTGTCCCCCTTTTTGACAATTACCTCCACTATCCTGCCACCTCAATGTTGAGATGATTAATCACTAGGTACTCCTCCTATTAAGATACATGGAAGAGGTGTTAACACTTGTCAACACTTATCCACTATCTTAATAATTAATTACTTTATTTTCACTATAATTTAACATTTAATCAATTACACACATAATTTAATTTTTTATCTCAATCCAGTTAAATAATAATTATTTTCGACACATCGCATATACTCATTATCATGGTCATGTGATATAACACTTCTCTCTAGCCCCCTTTGACACTTACAAAATATTATTTTTACTCACCGTCGTTACACTTCTTAAGTCCTAAATTATTTTAGGACTTCATCCTTTAATACACTGAGCCAAGACATGCACAAATAAATATGATCAAAATTTCCTGTCTTAAGTCTACTTACATACGTCAATCGGTTCAAACCATAGTCTAAAAGTATCAAACCATAGTCTAAAAGTACGAGCTATTAAAATTCACTTTCCTTTGGTGAGCTTCATCGAAAATAATTTTATTTGATTCGTTTTACCTCTAATCCTCTGGACACTTCCTTAACATTATTTTTGAACCATTATTGTCCTTGTAAAAGACTTTAATCCTCCGAGTTTATATTTATTTACTTACTACGCATTCCTATGTAAAAGTATGGGATATTACAAATTTCAACTCAAAATAGACGGAACTTCTCGATCTACACTTACACATATGATAAGAAAGTAGACAAAGGAATGTTTTAATTTCGAAATATATTGAAAGAGTTATTTTAAATAATTAATATTGTTCAGATTTTGAGAGGGAAATACTATTTTGCTATCAAAATGTCAAATATATCGAATTTGAAAAAAAAAAATGGAAAATGTAGATGGACGGTGGTTATGGTGGTAGGCAAGTGTAGGGCAGGGGTTGTGAATAGTTTTTTTCTTATTTAAATTTTCACATGTCACCTCTTGATTCATCTTTTTTTTTTTCTTCATATAATAGCAGCTGAAAGTCACATATTTTGTTTTTCTGGAAAATTATCTGTGAAGTATTTAATGGGTATGCTTTGCTTTGGATTCAAATGTTGAATAGATACAACTAAGGTAGCCAACGGGGCGGGGCGTGCCCTTGCGGGACGGGGGTAGTGCGGGACTGGCGGGATCCGCCGATGGCCGGTCCCGTTCCCGGTCCAGTCGGAAAAGGGGACTGGTATAATCGGGTCGGGGCGGGACGGGGTCGGTTTTTCCGATTTTTTTTTGCACTTAATTTAAAAAATAACATATATATAAACACCTCAATAATTGAACAAGATAGTGTAATAAAAACATCCCAATGCTGTTTTTGTGCCTCTTATATTATTTAATAGAAATTTAATTTTTTTGTAATACAATTGTCAAAATTGCAACTTTGTGGTGTTGAAAGTTGCAAATAACATAGTAAAATTGTAATTTAAAATTACATATTTAAAAACACCTTTTCTAGTTTCTTTATAATTTCTTGTGGTTCTTCGGTTGGAATTGATATTTGTTGGTCAAATTGCTCGATGTCGCTTCCACCTCAGTCTGATAAGATTTCATTATAGTTTTCGTCTTCTTCTTCGTTGATCTCTGGTTGACCGCACCTTCTCCGCTCCGCTCGTATCCAATCTCTAAATAATACTGCAATCTCCAAGCTGTCTCCCTCTAATGATTGTCTGTGCTCTCCTATTTGAAATCTACCGGCAGAAAAGCGCTTTCAGACGCTGTTGATATCGCTTGAATGTTCAACACATCTCGGGCCATATTTGACAGTGTCGGAAATATCTTCTCATTCTTCCTCTAATAGTTCAGCAAGTCTTTACGTCCTTCTTCATTTAGAACTGCTTTGTACGGTACAACACCCTGCAAAACAAAAACATCAAACTCGCTAACTTGGTTAGTAGTGTTACCACTATACATTCTATGTCTAAGACTTTCAATACTAGCCGCAGAAACGGCATGTCTTTTTTGAGGTTGTGTTGAAGAAGAGGAAAATGGTGTGGAAGCCGGTTGGTTGCTAGCACTTTCTTGTTGGTAATGCCTATATACTTTTTTGCATTCATCTTGTATGATAGACAACACTTCTTCTTTAGTTTGTTCAATAGGTGGTGGGTCATTTGTATTTTTTGGAGTTGGAGGTAGAAGTACTACTATACAATTATAAATAGTTTCAATTAGTGCTTTACAACCGTCTATTTTAGTAGTCAGATTTAATACAACACCAATAATATAAATAGTGGAAATAGGAATAAAATGTTTTTTAAATTTGATAAACATTTTTTTAATAGGTGCCTTATAAGCTGATTTTTCCATATATTCACTAAGTAATAAAAATATTAGAGCTATATAAAACAACATAGTTGAAATAGTAGGATAATATATATCAGAAAATTCTTTTGTTGCTTGAAAAAATTTCTCTAGAAATACAATAAGTTCTGAAATTTTTTCCCAATCGTTATCTACAATCATATCAGTTGGATTTCGATTATGGGCGTTAAAAAATAAAGTTATAGGTTTTCTATAATCATAAGCAACAAGTAGTTGTTCGTATAAAAAATTCCACCTAATCGCTACTTCTTCGGGAATTTTTCTATAAGCTAGTCCACAATGACAAGTTCTTTTATATTCTTTTTTTCATTGTATTCTATTACTTCTAAAAATAAAGTTTATAACAAATTGTATTTTATTAAGAATGTCTTCAAAAAGTGATAGACCATCCTTTACAACTAAGTTATAAATATGACACGCACATTTTATATGAAAATGATTTGAAAAAGATGGAGTTAAAAGATCTTTTAAAATTCTAATAGCATAATTATTAGAAGAAACATTATCTAATGTAATAGTCATAATTTTATCAGTTATGCCATAATAATCGCAAACTGAATAAATATTTTCTACAATAAAAGTACTAGTGTGCTTATCATCTATATATCTATACGCTAAAATACGTTTTTGCATAGACCATTTATAATCTGTCCAATGACATGTTACCGTTAAATAATCATGACCGTTAGTACTACGGCCTATATCAGACGTGATAGATACTTTACCAGGAAAATGATATAAGGGAATAACGTAAATACTGTTGATATTCATGTGCAAATTTAAATACATCTCTCCTAACAGTTGATCTAAGAAAACCGTTAAAGCAAGGATTATACATATCTCTAATGTAATGAATAAAACCAGGAGAGGAAGAAAATGAAAAAGGCAAACTCTCCACCGCAACTAATTTTGCTATTGCTTCCCTATCTCTATTTTATCATATTTAGGGCCTACAATCCCCGGACCGTCATAGGGTTTTGACCCTGTACTTGGTCCGTGACAGTATGTGAACCTTGTCCCGACTGAGAGAGCATTGGCGCACCCGATTTTTCAGCCAGGTATTGGTCTCACCTAGCTTTGTGAAAGTTTTGTACGTGTCTCGGTAAACCTTCCGTCCCACCCTGACCTTTTCCCATTTTAAATTTATAAACATTTTTACAAATTTGACATCTAACTTTTTGATTATCTTCGTCCCTATCAAAAAAAAATTCATGCATCTGATTTTAATTTTAATTTTATTGGGCCTCATCTCATAGAGGGAATAGGAGGCGTTCCAGTTGGAGGTGCACTAGTGGGTGTGTCATCTAGATAAGTGGGTGTGTCATCTAGATTATCATCTAAATTAAAGTCTGGTTGAGTTGCAGAAAATATCTCGTCGTCTAAATCTAATGATATTTCAGGAAAAAAATTAGTTTCATGATCTATATGTGTGTAATCAACCAAATCATCATGTCTAGGAATAGGATGACTAGAAGAAGTACCCCTGCCCTTGTTACCCCTACTAGAAGAAGCACCCTTACCCTTAAACATACCTCTTAATTCTTCCAATTTAATTATACTAATAATTAGTTAAAGATAATGAAATTAAGTGCGCTAATTAAAATAAAGTAACAATAATAATTTAAAGAAGGAACGAATGTACCAAACGCCGACGTGTAATCGAGGTTGAAAATTGAAAATTCTCTCGATGGATGATCCTCAAGCTAGTTGCCAACTTCACTCCCAATTTTTGAACTTTGATACAATTATACAAATGAATAAATAAAATATAATATTTAGTAGGTAATGTAGACTTGTAGAGAGGCAGATTGAGAGATTGTAGGAAGATTTGTGAGAAAGATGAAGATAAAATGAAGTATTTATAGTTGAAAAATTGAGTTAAAGTGTAAATATATTAACTTAGGGGTTAAAAATAAATATTAAAGGGGTAGGGGGGTTGGGGGGAGGGGGGAAATGACCGTTGCACAATGGCTAAAATATAAAATGACCATTGTGCAACGGTCATTTTTGCAAAGGGGAGGGATCAGGCGGGCCTGGGGCGAGATAGGGCGGGTCGGGCGTAGCGGTACTGGGGCGGGACGAGCCCACGTCTCGTCCTGGTTTGACTCCCGTTACCGATTTTTTTTTAATTTTTTATAGCGGAGTAGGGGCGAGGTCGGGTCGGGACCGGGCCGCCCCACCCCGTTGGCCAGCCTTAGATACAACCCCTTATTGAGATATCTGAATAAAAAATCAAACAAATGTAAAGGGTCTCGTCTATGTATTCATCCTTTAAAGTTTCTTCTGGGGTAGGACCTTGTAGGTGATATCAGTTGCTCTGTTCTTAAACCCTGGTCATTCAGGCATATCCCGCGATTTACTGGTAGCAGTGCTGGGACTACTATCTCCAGGAATAGTCTGGCGTAAGCCGGGAAGCTGGATATCAACAAAAGAAGAAGAAGAAGAATTAGTGCATAAGATAAAACAAACAACAAATATTGGTCTTATGTAGCACGTTCTGAGTAGGGGTACTAACTTACTGTTGTGTATCTTTTTAACGTTATGTTTACCTCACGCCTCTTTTATTGTGAAAATATTAAAAATTTGACTATTGAATATTTCTCTACTAAATTTTGAAATGTGATTGAGTAGGAGCTAAATTTGTCCTTGTGCACGATCAAGGTACATTCCCTTGACCTCGTTGTTTATAGGGAAAAGATCATTTTATATACAATTTTAAAAATATCTTTACTAACAAAACTAAAATCTAAAAATTATTATAATGCAATTCTTTCTACCCACTTCCCTTCCTACTTTGTGTATATTTGTTTGGGTGTTTTTGCTATTCACTTTTTCCGTCCACTACAATTAACAAACTTCAAGTTCGTTCTACCGTTTGTGTGTTTTGGGTTATCTGTCTAATCATCGTTATTATAAATATTTTGATTTATCCTCTAATAAAATCATAATTAATTGCCATGCCATTTTTGATGAAACCCAATTTTCGTTTGCTAAATTGTATAATTCTGTGTCTAGTTTTTATAATTTTTTGGATGATGACTCTTACCGTATTTATCCACCAGTGGGCCCAACACTCCCGTGACCCAAATCGCCAGCAGGCCCACTGCCTGCTGGCCCAAATGCACACTGCCCAGATACTGTTTCTCGGCTAGAAGGCCCACTGCCTGTTGGCCCACTGCCTGTTGGCCCACTGCTTGTCGGCCCACTGCATGTCGGCCCACTAAATTTTCCCCCCGGTCTAGTCTCTCGGCCAGCAGGCCCACTGCCTACTGGCCAGTCCCGAGATGACCCGACACTATCCCATGTCCAATTCACTTCTATTCCAAGTCAAGGGCCCATTACTCGTATCCAATGGGATATTTTTAAACTGAAACGATATTTTAATCTCAATTCTAATGTCACTAAATCACCCCTACCACGTAACCTAGTGTCTGCCTTTCATGACCCGAATTGGAAAATGGCCATGGATGATGAATATAATGCTCTTATTGAAAATAAGACGTGGGATTTGGTGCCCCATCCACCCGGTGCCAATGTTATTCGTTCTATGTAGATTTTTACTCATAAGGAAAAATCTGACGGTTGTTTTGAGAGGCATAAGACCCGTCTTGTAGATGATGGAAAAACTCAATAGGTTGGCGTGGATTGTGGAGAGACATTTAGTATGGTGGTCAGACCAGCAACCATTCACACTGTTCTCAGTCTGGATATCTCAAAAGCATGGCCCATTCATCAGCTGGATGTCAAAAATGCTTTCTTACATGATGATCTCAAGGAGACAATATACATGCATCAGGGACCCCGATCATCCTAACCATGTCTTTTTGTTGAAGAAGTCCTTATATGTGCTTAAACAGGCCCCTCAGACTTGGTATAAAATGTTTGCAGATTATGTGTCGACTATTGGGTTTTTTCACAGCAGGTCTGATCATTCTATGTTCATCTATCGTCGTAGTACTTCTCTGGCATACATTATATTATATGTGGATGATATTATATTGACTGCATCTTCGGATAAACTGTGCAAGTCTATCATATCTTTTCTCAGTTCAGAATTTGCTATGAAAGACTCGGGGCCTTTGAGTTATTTTTTGGGTATAGCTATGACACGTCATGCAAGTGGTCTATTTTTATCACAGATGATATATGCGGCTGAGGTTATTGAGAGAGCTGACATGTCATCCCGTAAGTCCTCTCCTACTCCGGTTGATACAAAACCAAAGCTCAGTGTTAATTATAGCACACCTTACGAGGATCCCTCCCAGTATCGCAATCTTACATGGCTCTTTAGTATCTTACTTTCACGAGGCCCAATATTACTTATGCAGTGCGGTATGTGTGTTTATTTATGCATGATCCGAGGGACGAGCACATGCATGCTCCTAAACGCATTGTGTGTTACATTCAGGGCACTCTTGATTATGGTCTGCACTTATATCCATCCTTCGTATCTACTATCATATCTTATACTGATGTTGATTGGGGTGGATGTCTAGATACCTGACGTTCGACATCTGGTTATTGTATGTTTCTTGGTGATAACTTGGTCTCTTGGTCGGCTAAACACCAGGCTACTTTATCACGATCCAGTGCGGAGGCCGAGTATCGGAGGGTAGCTAATGTGGTGTTCAAGTCATGTTGGCTGTGTAATCTCCTATTAGAACTTCACTTTCCTATTCAGAAAGCTACTTTGGTCTACTAGGATAATGTTAGTGCGGTCTATCTCTATGGGAATCCGGTCCAACATTAGCGCACTAAATATATCAAGATGGATATTCACTTTGTTCGTGAAAAGGTAGCTCGTGGACAAGTACGTGTCTTGCATGTCCCTTCACGGTACCAAATTACTGGCATATTTACTAAGGGTCTTTCCTTGGTTTTATTTGAAGATTTTAGATACAGTCTTAGCATACGACTGCCGCCCGCTATGACTGCGGGGGTGTGATAGAATATACCGTGTATATTGGACTCAATATACATGGTTTCCCCTACTATGTATATCGTTTATATATTTCCAATATATACACTGATGTAAGTACGGAAGGGTGAGTGAGGGTAAGTGGGGATGAGTTCGACAGGGAACTAGTTGACGTGACAATGGATGTGAAATAGGGGTTATCAGGTTAGGTGTTACTGCCGGGTAGGTGGTGATGTGGGGTTGTTTTGGGTATTTACACAAGGAATTTTATGGGGATGTTCTAGACAGGTTGAGGGTGATCTTGATGATTAGGGTTTGATAGTTGGATGGTGGTAAGGCAACAGAACTGAACTAAAATAGTAAGGTTCCAGTAAAGTGTGTGATGCGGACAATTTGTTATTGTCAGGTTTGGACGGGCTTTTGGGGATGGTTTCAAGGGTTGGCCTTTGGGGTGGATGTTTGTAAGGTACCGTGGGATGTGGTGGTGGAAAGAATTAAGTGGTTTTCATGCGAATTGAACACGGAAAGGGAGTTGCAATCCGCGCACACACCAAGTGTTGGTTGGTATGGTTTTAGGTTAAGTGTTTGGTTGTTGTGGTTATAGTGAAGTGCGGTCGATGAGCCCAAGAATAGTGACACGGAATTTTACTACCCGAGTCAACACCAAGGAGATGTTGACCAATTCCATAAGGTCACGACCGAGGTTGCTAAGTACCAGCCTGCGAACTAGCCAACTGAGGGTGGTCGGAAGCCCTTTTAGTAATCCGAAGCTTAGGCTAGGTTAGTCCACACAGTTCTAACATTTGCTTACCACAAAGGGGTTCCTCAAGCTTGGGTTTAGTTAAGTCACAAAGTTTTAACCAAACTTACACCAAAGGGACACCTTAGCTTGAGTTTAACTAGGTCACACAGTCCTAGCTTTAACTTACACTAAGGGTTTGGTTCACACAAGATCCAAAGACCCTCCCGGAGGATCAACTAAGAACTTACAATCCCGGATTGAAAGACTTAGCTTTGTGAGTAAAACTCAAATTTTTACTATCAACAAACTCTCTGCATTTTACAATGCATAAGGCCTCTATTTATAGTACAAAATGGTCTATTCTAGAAGAAGACAAAAAGACATAAATTGCTTAGGAGTTCGGCCTAGTGTGAACGAATTTGGAGTGACTTGGAGACCAAGGTGTGTCGGCCACCTCTTCCTCTTCTATAGGCTGAGATTGAGGTTTCCCATGTAACCATATTCATGAATTTGTTAGCTCATAAATTCTTCTAACAACCTCATCTTCTTGGAACGTGTTGGAAGCTTCTAGTCTTGGTATTTGTTTGGATGATCAATTCGACCAACACTTTCACTTCCCCTTGGACGATTTTGAGCTCTTCAATGTATCCAACTTCATGAACTTGTTAGTTCATAAAGTCTCTCATTGAAATCCCCAACTTATAGAGCCTCTTGTCCTTGCCACCTTGTCATTCTCGGCTTTGTCACCTCATTACATGGCCTAGTTGTCCTTTCCTCTAGCATATTAAGTGTGTTCTAATGAGAGCTAGGATTTATTTACATGTTACACTATGTCCTAAGATAAGATAATAAATCAAGACAAGCTAAAAGAAAACATGGTCTTCGGCTAAGACCTACATACAAAGACCGAACAAAACTTGCTTCCTAGATCTTCACGTGACAACTCCAACGCCATTCCATTTTCCATGCTATGTTTGACATCTAAGTGTGGAAGGACGTGCCATTGTTATCACTCTTGGTAAAGCCCTTCTCGGCTTTGGTTGAGAGTTTAAGTCCGCGGGCTGATTTACATCAATCTCCCATTCTTTGGAAGAATTTGTCCTCAAATTATCGGGGATCAAGTAAGAGGACACCTCATGATCATAACACTTTATACCAATGCTTTTTTCTGGATCTTGTTTCCTGCTTGAGCCTTCATGAAGGTTGGCTAACCATATGAAGGGACCATCTACTGAGTAATCTTCCCACTCCATCCAGGCGTCATAAGTCTGTGGTTTATGGTGCGTGCCTACCAACCTTTCATCACAAGGAATCACGGCTCGGGGTTCTCTTGTTAGGTTGGCACTGAGCTTTTGTTCAATTCGCACCATCATAACCATGGTAGGAGTAGCACAAGGATTACCACTTTGGATGTCATAACTCCCGAATGATACCACAAGACACCCGCATTTACTATGTAGGCCATTGAAGACCTTTCCTTGCTTCAGTTCCTTTCGGTTCTTCATTGATTGAGAGTTTGCTTTTAAGCTGATCTTTGGTGGCATTTTAGCTCCACAAAAATTGTAGAGATGAACACTCAATATTGGCCACGGAGACTTGTACCTTATACTGAGATTGTAGGCCAATTGGTTGTTGATGTACACCTTCCAATATTCATCATGCCTCGGTGCCAATAAGATATATATATCATGTCGGAGCTAAGGTACCCTTGGTCACCCCTTCTCCTAACACATCTTGCCTTCCACATCCGTAGGCTTGGGGTGTAGATAACGAACCTCTTGAAAATAAATCAAGAGTGAGTTCATTATCTTCCTTTGGTAATATCTCAGATGTGTCATTCTTTAAGAATTCCATGTCGATTGTTTCTTTCATCCTTGTTTGCTCATATAAGGGGTTGATAAAGAAGGTATCACCCACTTCTTCAACTTGGTACAAGGGATTGGTAAAGAAGGTCCACCATTGTGTTGCTGCTTCATGATCACGACTAAGGGCTTGACATGGAACAAGGTCCTCTTGAACATTTGGCTTGGTTTTTGTCGTCGGATCATCATATTGAGGTAGGGTCTTCCGAGAGCTACCTTACAAATAGTATCAATATCATTGCTAGGTGGTAGCTCGGTTGTTGGTCCATGTGACTTGGCCATTTCTAAAACTTCTAAGGTTTCCTTCAGACCATTTTATTCTCTACATAACAAAACATTTATGGCACTCCCCTTCTTAGATTCTCCCTTTATCCTTTGTGAATTAAGTAAGAGAGTCTCGGCTTCGCGCTTCTTGGCGCATCAGATTTTCATGTCATTCACCTCACTAGGTGACATCTGCACCAATCAGATCTTCTTATTATCCTTTTGAAAGGAATAATTATTCCTTCATAATGTTGTGTCTTCGTGTCAAGTTTCCACGGTTGTCCCAACAATATATGACATGCATCTATGGGGAGGATGTCACACCATATTTTATCTTCATATGTTCCAATCAAAAATCTAACAAGAGTTTCTTTTTCTACTCTTAGCCTTTCGTCTTGGTTTAACCGTTGGAGACCATATGGCTTCAGATGGTTCCGGGTGGGTTGTTTTAACTTGTCCACCATTTCCACGGAGGCCAAGTTGACTCTACTTCTGTCCATAATCATGTTACACATTCTATCTTTTACCTTACACCGTGTGTAAAAGAGTCGATCATTTTGAGTCTCTGTAAGTGTTTCAAGTTGATCCTCCAACACATATTAGAGTACTAAGTCTTCATGCCTTGGAATGTTTTTCACAACCCTGGATTCAACATTATTATTCTATGGCATATTCCGCAAGTTCCTTTCTTATGGCTTGCACACGGTTGTACAAAACATCACTTGCGATCCGCTAAAAATCCTTTTTTGTATAAGACATCGAGTCAAGGCGTGGGACGGGAGCGCCTTGCTCTGATACCAATTTGATGTAAGTACATAGGGGTGAGTGAGGGTAAGTGGGGCTGAGTTCGGCAGGGAACTAGTTGACGTGACAATGGATGTGAAATAGGGGTTCTCGGGTTACGTGTTACTGCTAGGTAAGTGATGATGTGGGGGCTGTTTTGGGTATTTATATAAGGAATTGGGTCAAGGATTTTTTTGGGGCTATTCTAGGTAGGTTGAGGGTGATCTTGATGATCGGAGTTTGATGATTGGATGGTAGTAAGGCGACAGATCAGAACTAAAACTGTAATGTTCTTGTAAAGTGTGTTATGTAGATAGTTTGTTGTTGTCAGGTTTGTACGGGCAGTTGGGGATGGTTTCGGGGGTTGGACTTTGGGGTGGATGCTTGTAAGGTACTGTGGGATGTGGTGGTGGAAATAACGAAGTGGTTTGGATGAGGAATGAACACAAAAAGCGAGTTGCAATCCGGACACACACCAAGTATTAGTTGGTACGATTTTGGGTTCAGTGTTTGGTTGTTGTGGTTGTAGTGAAGTGCGGATGATAAATTTGACCAACACTTGCACTTCCCCTTGGCCGATTTTGAGCTCTTCAATGTAGCCAACTTCATGAACTTGTTAGTTCATAAAGTCTCTCCTTGAAATCCCCAATTTCTAGATGCCCCTTGTCCTTGCCACCTTGACATTCTCGGCTTTGTCACCATATTACATGGCCTAGTTATCCTTTCCTATAGCATATTAATTGTGTTCTAATGAGAGCTAGGAGTTATTTACATATTACACTATGTCCTAAGCTAAGCTAAGAAATCAAGACGAGGTAAAAGAAAACATGGTCTTCGGCTAAGACCTACATACATAGACCGAATAGAACTTGCTTCCTAGATCTTCACGTGACAACTCCAACGCCATACCATTTTCCATGCCATGTTAGGCATCTAAGTGTGAAACGACGTGCCATTGTTGGAACTCTTGATAAATTCCTTCTCGGCTTTGGTTGAGAGTTTAAGTCTGCGGGTTGATTTACATCATATACGGTTTCCCCTCTTACCATATTTGTAGAATTCTTGTACATGTGTAATTATGGTAGTAGTATTGTATTAGGAAAAGGTATTAGTCTTGTATTAGGAAAATGTAGATTTAATTTCCATAATTAAATATTATATATCATGTATATATACCTTTGACATTAATGAAAAATAATCAAGGGATTATTCTCTTTCACAACAAGCCATGGAAATGCGTCTCTGATTTACAGCTTTTACAATGTAAATATATATTTCACTCACTTTTTTTTTACAAAAACTGAAAGAGATAAAGGTTGTCAATAACACACTTGAAGTATCATTTTATTGTAAGTTTTCTACCTGAGCTATCAGGTGTTTGGGTTTTCTACTTGAATTATCATCAATTGTTTATTAAAACACATCTTGAAATTGACTAGACCAAGTATTTGAATACAATCTCCAAAAAGGCGCGTGGAAACTTATTGCCCCTAAAATTTTGTCTACATGGCAGTTGACTCATTAATTTCAAGGTGTGTTGTGCTAAATATTTTGTGATAGTTCAGGTAGTAAACGCAAATATCTGATAGTTCAGATAGAAAACTCGTAAAAAGTGATACTTCAGGTGTGTTTTGACCATTATCTCTTAATTATTTTTAATTCTCCAGTTAGTTCCTTTAATTATCCGCGTGTAGTGCCATTTGGCACCATTTTTAAGCAAACAAAAGAAAAAAAGAGAGTATACACCATGCACCATCAATTAATAATTAGTTGGTGATAGTTCATGTAGGAAACATAAATACTTAATAGTTCAGGTAGGAAACTCGCAAAAAAGAAATATTTCAGGTGTGTTTTTAACCATTTTGTCAAAATTAAGAGAGCTAGTTTTGAAGAGGCAACACAAACATAGATGAAACCGGTTGCCCGTCAAAGTTCACAAATTTCACTAAGATAAAACCTTATTGATCTTTGAAATTCGAATAGCCAAATGTCTGGTGTTGAAAGTTGGAATAAGTTTGAAATGTTAGCCTCAATTTCTTTTACTTATTATTAAGTCCTGCGTTTATCAAATGTTATTTTAGACTATAATTTTTTAAAAGAATAAATAAAACTTCTTTATAAAGGACAAACCTATTTGCACATATATTCGCGGTTAACGGAAATATTTTGAATATAGATTTGTACCATATCTTATTACTTCCAATTGTTATCGTCAAGGTATATAAGAAATAGAACTACAAATTTAGTATATACTGTTCAAGAAAGTAAGAGAAATTTTATCTAAGATTGCTAAGGAGAATCATTAATTGATTACTAATCTGAAGGAAATATCAAATATGAAGAAGGAACTTAGGACATATATTTGAAAAAAAAAAAAAAAAAGGATTTCGAACGTTTAATTGGAAGATGGAAATATCATTGAGAAAAAGTGAGATGTGGTTCTGCATGAATCTCATTAATTATATATTCATGAAACCTTTAGTTACTGTGCAAATTGAATAATTTGGGTTGTAGGGGCAATAGTACTTGTTTGAATTTATGTATCAAAAATTGAGTAATAACCATCACGTGTTGGAAGGTGTATACCATGAAGGTGGTGGGTCCTTTGTCTCATGTCATGCACAAGCACTTGCCTCCATTCATTTCTAGTTAGGGTTGGTGCGGTGCAGTTTGGTTGCGGGAAATTTAGCGTAAATTCACGAACACTTTAACCCGCCTCACCTTGTATGGTATAAAATGTTGTTTTCAACTTGCCCAACACCGCGTAAACCCGCCTTCCTCGACCCCGCGACTTAAATTTCTTAAATGTTTCTTTTCTTTTTTGGAATGAATTGAAAGTAAAATGTTATATTCATAAAAGAAAATCATTTCCTGCTAAGTAGTACATTAATAATTTAATTGTTATTATGATATTTTTTTTTAATCAAAAAAGGTACTTTTTCTCTCGAACTAAGTTGAGAGGATTTGGCAAAGAGGTCACTCCCAAATTTTAATTTAAAGAATGACCACTAATTTTTTTAAATTTATTTTTCGGATTTGGATTTAGGAAAGTGGACACGGGGTACAATTCATAATGTTAAAAATTTGGAGATTTTACAATAATACACATAAGTCTCTTTCTTTTGTGTTAAAATATACAAAAAACCTCTCTCTCTCTTCAATCCCTTTCACTTCCCCGATTTGAACTATCTCAAGCTTCCAGCCGAGTTCCCTCTCCCCAAGCTCTGATACTCATCAGTCGTCGTTTCCAGGGATTTTCTTTGGTTTAACAACTTTGTCGGAGCATTTTGAGCTCCATATTACCCTGAAAATTTTGAATTTTTTTGATTTGATAAAATCCTAGTGTTCATAAAGTTATGTTTTTTTTTTAAAACCTTTGAAGTATAGCCTATTTTTTGTCGAAATATGTGTTATTTTGTATTATTTTGCTTGTTTCGATCTTTTCTTTTATGTTTTTGCTTTTTGCAAATACATAATGATCTATTACTAGACTTTTGGTTAATTATTCTTGTATTCAACGTCACTCCATTATTTTTATATAGATCATAAAAAATGCATAGGTGTAGAGAAAAAGGAGAAAAAATAATTTTCCGTTCAGATCAAGTGGTTCAAACCCGTTCTAAAGATAAAAAAAGAAAATATGAAGAAGTTAGATGAGATGAAAAAAGAAAAAGAACTGTAGAAGCTGATAATGAGGCATACTTAGACCTTATGGAGCAGAATGATGAGTGTAGCATGGAGGTCTATGATTCTAACAATGGTTCAAATGAGTCTTGTGCTGAAGATGTTGATCCCTTGTCATTGCCATATTGTGCAAATATAATTAATGTGGAGACGTATGATATTATTAATTGACTGGATAATTCTGATGCTTTTCCAGCAAAGGTTTCTGTTAGAAGTAGGACAACTATATTAGCAGAATTTTAAAAAGTGTTGACAGATCAAAAACTCCAAAAAAATTTCAAGCGTTCCTGTTTTGGTCACTTTTAAAAAATACCAGATCACTTCTTCAAATTCAATGGACTGATGGTCCACTTTTGCTTCTTCGTCATATGGTTAAAAAAAAGAAGCGTGAGATGTTCCTCGTGAATGACAAGATTTGTGTTTTGGGTTGAAGGAGTTTGCTTTGATCACCGATTTAAATTGTGGATCCTATCCCAGCCCATCTAGAAAGGAATGGGTTCTTAGGAAAGGGGCAACATTCTGCTCATTGGTTACTTGCAATGAGAAGATTTCACCAGAGAGGCTGTTGGGGATGATTAGAGGAAGTAAGCTAAATAAATAAAAAGCTTAAATGTTGTCTTGTGTGATTTCTTCATGTATTCTTACTTGCCAAAGATGTGGCCAAGGGTGTAGATCATGATATGATCAAAATGGCTCACAATTTGGAATTCTTCCAGAGCTATCCTCGAGGAAAATAATCTTTGAAATTCTTGAAGCTCGAGGTAGACATTTCTAAGCACTAATAAATGCACACTGATAAGAAGATTGCATCATATTCTCTCTATGGCTTTCTCTAGACATTCATTTAAAATACCATAAATCATTGGTCTAGTATAATATAGACTGTGTGTTATTTACTTTTACACTCAACGATTATTTGTGTTATTAAGGTCTGGGCATATGAAGCTTTCCCCCCACTTAGATTAAATGCAGGTAAATCAGATGAGGTTCCCTTTCCTATTCCCAGGATACTTTGGTGGCACATCATAAAAATGGAGCGATTTACTAAAGGAGATCCATTTAGAACTCGAGCGAGAGTTGTAGAGGTATAAATTTGGAGTCTATTATCAACAAATTTGCAAAAAATATAAACTAAATATTAATGTTTTACTTATTTGTAGATTGTGTACCTTTGCATCACCCCCCACAGTTCGTGAGTTGGAGCAGGACTACATGAAGACCTTTTTGGAATATGATAATGAGATTAATGATCCCGTCATAGATACCTTGAAGCGTGAATTGAAAGATGTGACTGTATTTGTGACATCAAAGAATGCCCCAAATGGTTGGAAAGGGATCCCAAAGAGCTTTCTGATGAGGACGACATTCAACATGCCTCGAAGGCTCCTAGTAAATTTGAAGAGGAGGATACTCATTCAAATTTTTTTGGTGGCATTGGAACCTCTAGGAGGGGACCTTCATTGCAGGTGAAGTTGGAGGGACTGTAGCAGCATGTGGAGAAGATGAGAAGTCCTTGATGGCTCTTGTCGCTTATATGGAGAAAATTAATGAGGTTCAAGAAGTCCAAGAAGAAGCGGAAGGCTCTCAAAGAGAAATGTTAATATTTTAAATTTCTTTTTGTTGTGCTATGTTTGGATACTTCAAAGTCTATACACCAGCTGTTAAATTTGAATTTTTTTGTTGTGTTACATTTGCCATCATCAAAGGCTCTCAAGCACCTACGCAAAAATTCGGCATCATAAAATCCCCTACACCAGCTGCTGAGATTGAGAAGGTTGATGTCCTTAGACCAGAAACGGATGTCCCTATGCCAACTGAAAAATTTGAGAAGCCAACAGATGTCTCTGTGTCAACTGTTGAAGTTGATGAGGCCAAAGATGTCCCTACTCAAGTTGATGAGAATGTTGTGCCAACTGGTGAAGTTGAGAGGGCTAAAGATGAGCCTACTAATGTTGTTGAGAATGCTAGTGAGTCGAGTCGAGTCAAGCCAATGTTGAGTTTGACTCTGAAAAAGCTGTGATGGGTGTTGTCTCCTAGATTAATGATTCTGCAAACAACTAATTGGTTATTTGGGTTGTAACAAACAAGCGATTTTTGGTAGATGTGTGTGGTGGAAGATGACAAATAATATTAATAGTAACGTTTCATATTTTAAAAAATAATTAATTTAATTATTTTTATATGTTTAATTATTGTAACTTTTCTATAAGTGTGTTGTTGCCATGTGAATTTGAACGTGCTTAAATATTTTGGTTGTGTTCAAAGATGACTATTTTTATAAGTAGTGTTCGCTTCTTAATGTGTTATTGCTTTGTAGCTGCTGCTATAATGATGTCAGGGTTGGATCATTGCAGCTTTTGTATCTTACTGTGTTGTTGCTTTATATCTGCTACAATAATGGTTAATGTTTATTATCATTAACTATGAATAGTAGTTTATAGGTAAACTCAATAGAGATGTTATAATGCTTGAGAACAAACACATATGCTTTTCATATAAATAAAATTCATTTCATATTGTTCATAATACTTCATACACCCAAACTGAAAGAATTAATCCCACTACAGCCCTATTATACATTTTCAAATAGCAATTACTGCTACTAAATCATACAACAACATTCTTAGTCTATTTGCCTTTTGTTTAGCCACCATCAATCTCTGTTTTAGTTGATCCCTCTCTATTTCGGGTTCTCTCAACATATCTTTCAAGTGATCTCTCTTTGCTTCAAATTCTTTAAACAATGACTGAAGAAATTCCCTGTCCTCTTCATATTCTCTAAGCCTGTTTAGCATTTCAAACTTGGGTATGCTTTTTGATGTTGGTGTCTCAGGTCCTCCTGGGCTCCTTCTAGGTCCTAAACTCATTCTTTGCCACATTTGCTTCTATATCAGAGGTGTGGCACCTTAAATATGAAATAGTCATAGGCACCATATTTCTAAATAAAACACCAATCATTTAGTGATTTTTATACTGAAACCACATGAAAAACGCATACCTTACGAATTAGAAACTCACAGTTTCAACAGTACAACTAAAGAATCTGCGACCTGAATTCTCTTAGGTGTGTGATGTCTTCAAGATAGTATATTCACTGCAGAAATGAATGCCGAGATCTTGTGCTTGAGATGTTTTGGATAATTCAGACATTTTAAAGATTTTGATTAGAAAGAGATTATGGAGGAATTTGATTAAGAATAGAGACAATGTAGGATTTTGGATTTTGGGTCGGTTTTATATAAGGAAGGTTGTATTGTTACCGTTTTAAATTTAATAATCTTTTATTTTATTATCATTGTAAAAAACTCTGTGGTCTGATTGTCGAAATAAAGCTAAGTATATTTTCACAATTATAAACCACACCTATAATAAACCATATTAATCTATAATAGCTCATAGAACTGAGCTATTATAGACCAACAAGGTCGATGATAAATCAAATGAATAAAGGCGATTGTTGGAATGAGAAGCCTACTGAATTTGCAAAAGGCGACTGTTGGAATGAGAAGCTTGCTAAATTTGCACAAGTCCAATGGACCAAAAAAAAGAGTGAACCTCAAACCCCAAACATTACAAATCTAATGGACTGTGGATATATACAAACATAAACTGGTTGTTGTCAATAGACAATTGTTATCGGTTATTATCAATTTTATGCATAGTCAATAATACATGTATTGTATAGAACGAAGCTAATATTTATCTAAAAAGGTCATAAATAAATAAAATAAAATAAATAAAAGGAGATGATACTCATTAAATATTATAATTACACTTTAATACATCATATGAGAGTCCTTATCCATTAGTGACATGATCCAAATAGTTTAAGGACAAGTAATTGTACTTAAATCACTAATATTTGTTTAAAAATCTATAAATAAATAAAATAAAATAAATAAAAGGACATGACACTCATTAAATATTATAATTACCCTTTAATACATCACACGAGAGTCCACATCCATTAGTGACATGATCCAAAGAGTTTAAGGACAAGTGATTGTACTTAAATCACTAATATTTATCTAAAAAGTAATAAATAAATAAATAAAATAAATAAAAGGATTTGACACTCATTAAACATTATAATTAAATTTTAATACATCATATGAGTGTCCACATCCATTAGTGATAGATCCAAAGAGTTTAGGCACAAGTAATGATTGTCCTTAAACAAGGTTGCGCTTTGAGAATGGTACTTCTTTTCAGACTAATTAGATAGTAGTTCTATGATTTCCTTAAACTCTTTGGATCATGTCACTAACGAATGGGAACTCTAGTATGTGTATTAAAAGGGTAATTATAATGTTTTATAAGTGTCAAGTTCTTTTATTTATTTATGACTTTTTAAACAAATATTAGTGATTTAAGTACAATTACTTGTCCTTAAACTCTTTGGATCATGTCACTAATGGATGGGGACTCTCATATGATGTATTAAACTGTAATTATAATATTTAATGAGTGTCATCTAATTTTATTTATTTTATTTTATCTATTTATGACTTTTTAGATAAATATTATTGTTTGGGGTATGGGGATCACTTTTCTTTTGTGGGTCCATTGGACTTGTGCAAATTCAGCAGGCTTCTCATTCCAACAGTCGCCTTTATTCATATGATTTATCATTGATCATGATGGTCTATAAGAGTTCACTACTCTGAGGTATTATAGATTAATATGGTTTATTATAGGTGTGGTTTATTATTGTCCAAACAGAAGTGGAACACAACATAAGAAGTATGTATAGCAATAATATTTTCATTTCGTTTCTTTGCAACCCCAAATATAGAAAAAATAGCAAAAGTATTCAAAAGGCTTTCATTGATGAAAATTCAAAAACTTCCATTTAAAACTTTTACAAATGAAAGATTTGCAAAAACATCTTACAATGAAATGAAAATACAAACAAAAAATAAAATTAAAATACTAAACTAGAGGGTTGTGGGGGATGATAAGTGAATCACGATCAACTCCGTCCATTTCCAAGAGGACACACAGAAATCAGATGATCCTGTGGAAAGACCTCTCAGCCTCTCATGGCCCCTAAAGAGCCTTTCAAAATCATTGCGGAGTTAGAGAACGTCGGGTTATGAATTTTGGAACCTTTGGCGCCTTGCTGCGCGGAATCAGATTCTTCTAGGCATTTTAGAGATGAAGTTTTTGAATTTCTATTGGGTTTGAATTTATTTTAAAAGTACTAAGTATGAAGTAAGATATATAGACTGGTTGCATCGGTTGAGTGGACCATCGGCCAATGGATGATAGATACGTGACATTGAGCATGGAGGTGGCATTTACTTTTGTAGTTGATCGGTCTGATTAGACGTGAAACCTACAACGTTATGAAACTTACTCATTACGGTCGTTAGTTCCGCCTGTATAAGGGTTTTACTTGCGGACTATAAATTAATATTCAGACAGTGGTATATTATAGAACATATATGTGGTATATTATAAAACAAGTATTGATATATTATAGAACATCTATGTGGTATAACACAAATGTTGGTATATTATAGACTAAAACAAGGTTGATTAATAATAAGCTGGCAATCATTTTTCAAAATTAATACATAAACAGAGGATAAAAATTCAAAATACAACAAAAAATATATTAAAATGGAAAACAATGAAGTGGGATGCTCTCTCAGATATCGACATGTTGTTTTCTTGTGGCCACTTTCCTTGCAATTGTGCACTTGTTTCTCATCCATTTTCTACTTCCCTTGTCCTTGAAAGATTCCGCAATGCTTGGTAATACTTGACTCTATTTCTTTCAAGTTTGGGCTGGTAAGGTGGTTGAAGAATGTACATGTTTGCAAACTTCTCCGGCACATCCCATTCTGACTCTAGTGGGACTACATAAATAGTTTCAGCAAATGCAAGAATGTAAGATTGAACTTTATACATAGGTGAGGAATACTCATAGATGCTTGAACCATATCCAGCTCCGTACTTCAATCTCAAGGCTGTCATCGTGTGAGCGCACATTAATCTCACAAGAACATGTTCTGTTCATGCATAGATACCCGAAAATCGATTTTCCCAAAAAATTCGAAATGATATGACCAGATATTGCATCAAGAGCTTCTATTGCATCAACTTTTATCACTATACAATTTTGAAAAAGTTCAGTAGATTGACTTTGGCAGTTAGGCCACTGCCGACTACGGTGAACTCGTTGGCATCCCCATTTATATTATTAACAAATAAAGAGTCGCCCTCATTCATATTTTTCTTATCGTCTTTTCTGTCGAAGGCATAAATAAATTAATTGAACCACCGATATCTGCACGCCTTTACCTAAAAATTTCAGTAAACCTCATAGAATTGGAATTTAATATGACAATCACAGGGTACCTTCTTTCATCCCGCAACATTGAGTTTAGCGACTCAAAATGTTTGTGGTCAACACATGGTACCTATTTGTTGGAAAATATGCCATGATTCACTTGTCAAATCCAATATCAAACTCGAGGCAATTAGCTTCTTCTGGGCATTTATCCCTTAATTGCTAAAAATGCTGACCGAACTCTTGGTAGCCATATGCCTTTGCTGTATCATAGTAATAATGAAGAGAGTCTCCATATTAGTAATTTTTTCGAAGGTTATCACAAAAATGCTTCATGCATAGTCCATGATGAGCATGCTTAAAAATTATGAAAACAACGTTGGCAATGCTGTTGTGCCTATCATAGATGATGCACAATTCTGGTTCATCAAGGACTATATGCTTCGGCTGCTCGAAGAAGTAGGTCCAAGATTCATGGCACTTCTTGTCCAACACGCAAAATGCAATTGGATATGATATGATTCTCAGTGTCTAATGCTACGACAGACAACAACACATCTTGGTACTTGTCGTATAAATGTGTGCCGTCAACGACAATAACCTTTCACATGTGGGTATATCCTCGAATGCAAGTTGCGTAAGCTATGAAGTAATATTTAAACATGTTCGCATCATCAAGCCTAATGCAAATTCTGGAACCTGGATTTAGATTTTCAACCATGTAAGAATAAGCCGGTAAGCAAGTATACCCGTTCTCCGGTGCCCCCCCTAATCATGTTCTTAGACATTACACATGCTTTCCCACAATTCCAGTATCTTGGTTTATAAATATAGAGTTATTTCATTGAAATACTTTAAACATAAAAATTGTCACGGCCCATATCACAGGCATCGTGATGAAACCTACATTGTTCCCCCGGTAGGAGAACCATTTTGAAAACCTTTTACAAATATCATTATAAAACTTTGCGAAAGTAAAGAGGAAGTACATAATATAGAAAATATCTCAAATATAATAAAAATACTATTAAAACCATTACAAAACATTCTCCTAAAACCTGGTCTAACTTGTACAAGGACACTAAGATACAAGGAAATGAAGAATAAACAACAATGCCCTGAATGAACAAGGGCAGTCTGACTAGATAAAGACCAAGACTGCCAAGAATGAGTGGCCCGCCTTAAACCTTCACGCGCTTCAAGCTGCAACCTGAACCGACCGAATACCTGCATCCACGTATAAAATGCAGCAAGCGTAGCATGAGTACACAACATATTTTCGTAGGTATCATAGGCTGAAAATGATGGAAGATACATAATTGAAATAAACATCAAGTTGACTCTCACATAGTCCTACTCTACACCATTCAATGAGCCACATAAGTCACCTTGTTCATATAAGAGCTTAATTCTACAGTTAAGTACAAACCAATTCGTATTACACACAGAGATCTTACAAGTAATACCCCCGATCTTTAACCTCTGCCCAACTCTTATTATTTTGTCTCAACCTACCCAAGTTAACACATCCAAATAAGACTAGTTGACACTTAATACACAACATCATTTAAGAATCCTTCTCAAGGAGCATTACAATTAGTATGACCATAGCAGTATTATTTCTTATTATCTCTAAGTCTTAGACTTGATTACGTTTTTGTACATTTATTGGCATGGCACATATTATTTCGTTTAATATCTTCACTATGCTTAAGTAAGAATCTATGTCGTAAACCCTTTAAATAAAGAAAGAAATTATCACATGCATGGCATACATGTCGGTAATTTCAGCAACAACAACACCTCAACATATTCCTTGCTAGACACTCTACCAGATAACGCTACCAATAACCAAGCAATACAAAAGCACACATACTTTCCCTTGATTTTGATGATAATTCCGACGACTAGACACCTCTGACCACAAAAGCAGTTCAACATCAATAACTCTGACTTATCAAGATACAACCAACATAACAAAATTCACAGAGAATAAACCAAGTCATGACAACCAATCCAGTTCAATTTAGTCAATTCAATTCACTCAAATCCATCCAATCATATTGCAGCTTAACAAAATCAATGTATGTAATGTATGATATGAATACAAATGCAATTCCAGATACCTTTACACAAACTGGTATACACACATTCAAATTCTATGAATCGTGACCCATGAGGGACCCACACCGTCCTTATACTACTCCTAGCCACCCGGAATTCAACACACGTATCTGGCTAGAGCCCAGGACTAGTTTTGAGCCATATCAATCATTTCCATTATCTTAGTATTTCAGCCATCTCATAAGGACATCCTTACTTTTAAAGCCTCATTAGACCAACAACATCTCCATACTACTCCACTTTCAATATCATCAGAATAACATGAGTGTGAATGCAACAATAGCAAGCCAATTAATTAGGATTTATGAGATGCACTCAACATAGGAGATGAATATCACATGCTTCAAAAATATCAATAACACGTAATTTTCAAGAAAATTAGTTTTTCATATCAGAAGCAATGTGATGAATAAACACAATAATTATCAATAATGGAGACAAGACCAAATAATAGCAGTCAGAATAAACCTAAGGCTGATTCCCCAAATAACCCATCAACACAGTTCAATACCGGTACCCACCCAAGCGTTCATCACAACTGCTAAGGTGTGACCTCTAAATACACCCAATACCCCTCAATGTTTATAATGACTACGTACTTCTATCGGAGTTTATAAACATAAACTGTAACCTACCTTATTGCCGAGAAGGTGTCATGAACTCCTAATCCATAAGGTCATCCCGAACGAATATCAGATGGTCATAACTCAATCAAGCGCATAGATTTCCTGTATTACCACACATACAATCAACACATAAGGACCATATCTATAGGGGTAATCGCTACCCGGCCCTAGGCCCACAAGGGTAGAAAGGGAATTTTAATTAAGAAATCGTTCTCAAAGTCTAAGTGGTAACCAATTTACAAGCTTAGCAATTTTATCTACCATGACCTTTAGTTTGATATGTCATTTGAATGTTTTACTAGGTGGAAACTCATTATCAAGTCACAGGCATCAATAAAGTTTCCATCTTGATAAGTTATTACATAAGAACCCATATTGAAATATTTAACAAACCCTAGTCATGCTCCTACCCTATGAACCAATTAAATAGCATGGATATAATAATATTAATCAATTAGTAATCATCAATGATGGGTTTAGAGATTACCCAATAGTATAGGAGGAATGATCCACTCAAAAGGACGTACCCAGCCAGATTTTAGCTCCTATAGCTCACTTTCCAAATGGGGGCTTTGAAATGGGGAAATGGGTTTTAAATAAATTTGATTACTGTTATCGTCGCCACAACGAACCATCCTCCACCTCGGCGGAAAGGATGTCTGCCAGAGTGGCCTCACTAAACCCTATGATGAGTCATAGAAGTGAAGGAGCGGCTGCAGGTACGACTCTGTTAGCACATGAAAACATCTACCGAAGCGGACCTCCTTAATTTCATATACCATCGTATCTGTGGACTAATCTCACCTGGGGCGGCTCCGCAGGTTTAGGTAATAACTCACCCAGACGGTTTCACCCAGTTCTGAAATGAGCACTCCCACTTACCTTGACATATATTCTACGAATTTCCCATGGACATTCTATCTAGCTGGGTCCAAGCGAATCCCCACAATTCTTGACATAACAATTTTTTGACTCACTAAACCATAATATTACCAATTAGCACCTAATTACAGTTACTGAATAGCTAGAAGGTGAAGGGAAGTGGAAGGTCTGGCTGATAATACATAACACTAGGCTTCCACGAAAGTAGAGGAATAGTCAGAATGTATCATCTATCTTAACTGGGGATTGCGGCGCTAGACGGATATCATAAAAGACCGGGCATTACAGCCCACCCAAAAGTGTGTCCCAATATTTGTAAAGTAAACCATCCAATACCCTGATGAAATTTATGTAACTCTACACTGAGCTAACTTATTTGAAAGGCCAGGATGGCTCACACTATCTCAGAAAATGTTTGCATAAAGATGCGACACCAATTCTACTTTACGCATAAATACAATTTTAAATTCTAAGTTGCCACAAATAAGAACATCGTATCTGCGAACTAACTTCGTAGGTTGCATTTTGTTAAACATCATGAGTAGCTAAACTCATTCTACTGTCCTAGAGCGGTATTGCCCTAAGGTTATTTGATATTCTGTCTGTTTCTCTTCCCATTCGTACTTTGTTGTTTCCCTCTACTTAAACACTACTCATAGTCTACAGTAAAAGGTAGTTGTTCTGTATCCATTAGTTTGAGGTATCCGATTAATTCCCGGATCAGACGTTGACGAGCCTGAAACTTCCGTTGGAATAGCTTGAAAGCATAGGTGCTAGAGCTGGACCCAGATTTGGTGTCATGTCGCCAATTACTTAGGATAAGAACACCCACCTAATACTTGAGACTAAGAATAGTAGATAGTAAGTATAGGATACCTGCTAAAGTCAGATTATGAAGACGAACTGTAAGAAAATCTTCTAATCTATAGGATAATAGCTCTAAGGATAGTAGTCTCCTCCATTAAAACAACTCTTTAACATAGTACTATCTAATGAAAACACATCCTTCATTTGAAACAATTAGAGACGCTAATTTTATGAAAATAAATAGTGTAACAGAAAAGAATAAACTTATAAAACAAAAAAAATCAAGTTTTAAAAGAATTAAACTATTACAAAACTCTAGTACCCTCTGAGTCGCTAGACCCTTAATGTCGAACAATAGTTAGGCAAGTAATCATAAATAAAATGGTAAGTCTATACAAGAAAAATCTAAATATTGGATATTTACTATCTAGTCAAGAGACTTTAATCGATAATTCAGACTATGTACTAAGTTTGTTTACAACCCAGTTTTAAATGAACAAGTCAGAAAACCAAAACATGTTAAATAGTGAGAACCTCTACACCTCAACTTCAAAGACAGCTAAGGTAGAAAGAGACTTACAGAACTGGAACATGCCAAAAGAATCTTTCAAATCTGTATATGAAATTGGAAGGTTTGATTTTATAAAAAACTATAATATTAAGACTTACGAATCCACAGTAGCTATAAATAACTCTGAAGAAATTATTAAGCTATTAGCAGCTCAAGATATAAAAAGGATTACAACTTCCTACACATAGGACTTGTACAAGTTAAGGTCAAACCTTTATATCGCCTAGGTTTAGACACGCCCATCTGTCTCTTGTTAAGGGACGCCAGACTTTTAAACTTCGATGACTCCCTATTAGGAGTCTTACAAAGCAATTTAGCTAGAGGCCCAATATATTTTAATTGCTATCCAAATTTCTTAGTTGATATTAATGATCAGAATGTTATGGATACCCTAACATTAAATATCAAAACAAAAAACATGAATAGCAAAATAAATACCAGAGAAATAGCTGTGATATACAGAGTATACTACAGACTAATGAAAACAACTTTAGCCCCAAAAGCTAAATTAATGAGTAACAAAGGAGCTGCGATGCTTATGGAAGCAAACCAAGAGCATAGTAATGTCTTTGTTCCTCGAATGCTAAAATGGAATGAAATTTTAGCAAAAGATAAATGGTACTTCGAGGCCATCACCCAACCAAGAATAGAACCAGAAAGTTCTAAAATTGAACAAATAATACAGTATCCCAAAGGATCTATTGACTTAAAATTTTTAAGGTTAAATTCTAAGTCCTCCTCAAGATACTCCTTCGCAGCATCTTCTTCCAAACCCCGGGAGGATGAGTGCTACTCCGAAGAAAATTCAGCAAATTCTGCTCCTGAAGGAGAACAAAAGATAAGAGGAGTAGATTATACTTCGGCCTTACCTAAAGTCCAATATGAACCTATTTTAAGAACCAGTAGTCCTACTGAAAGTAAAATGCAAGGCCCTCTACCATCTAGAGAAGGAGGAACCCTTGGCATGATCAAATCAGAAAATAATTTCAAAATAGACTTTAAACTCTTAGGAAAATTATGGACAAGCCAAGAGCATGCCCTTAAGAGAAAATAGTATGTAGAAACCTATGAAGAAAACATAAGGCTATCTTTTAGAAAACAAAGGATTAAAGATATGAAAAGAGTTAACTGCAATATTGAGTTCTTTAAGTGGTTTGAAATCAAAGGACAGTTAAAGAATAAAAAAAGAATCTCTTAACACCCTTGTTAATAAATGGTATACCAATAGCAAAACCATAGAATCTGAGGTCCCACCATTAGAACAAATCAAAATTCCTGTAGAAGGTGAGATCATAATAGCCTCCCCTTTAAGAGAGAATTGAATGATGCAGGTAGCAGCAAGTTGGTAGAAAAGGGAGACATTAATAAAGTCATCCAACATAATAACTACACCAATCAACTACTATACGTAGTCTCAAACCAACTTAACCAAGCTAATAACAAATCAACCCTAAAAGATAAACCAGAGTCCTCAAAAAATAGTAAAACTAAGGAATCCAATCCTCTTTTTAAGATACCTCAATTTTCAGCCAGTAATTACTCAACCCTGAATGAAAAGGTTGAGATAAGTGATAAAATGCTAGAAAAACTAAATAAGAGAATGAAAGATCTTAACATCGAAGCAAATGGTAAAGGGATTAAAACCATTACCAGTGAGAGCCATGATGTTAATACACTATCAAAACATGCTGGGGGAAAAGTTACTATAGTAAGCCAACTTTCCCAGACATGCAGTTTGAAGAAGACTAATACCAGACCCACTCGTCATTTTCAGGAACGGAAATATCAGAGTGGAATATAGATGGCCTAGAAGAGGGCCAGATTTATTCCAAATTACACGAAATGGGTATAGCCATAACGACTCATAGAATAAAAGAAAATAGTGACAAAAAGACCGCTACAATATTAACTTCGGGGTTCACCGGGATGTTAAAAAATTGGTGGGATAACTACCTCACGGAAGAAATTAGGAAAGGCATATTAAATGCCACTGTTATAATACAGATCGTAAATCCAGACAGAACTATAGGACAGGAGGTCCGTGAAGATGCTACCTCTACCCTACTGTACTGTATAGCCAAACATTTCATAGGAGAACCTAAGCTCTTCTAAGAAAAAAACTTAGAAATTCTCAATAATTTAACCTTCCCTAAACTTCATGATTTTAGATGGTATAAAGATATCTTCCTTAACAAAGTTATGATAAGAGAAGACTGTAACCATGATTATTGGAAAGAAAGGTTTATAAGCGGTCTGCCTGCTTTATTTGCAGAGAAGGTTAGATCTACCATTAGAAATAAATATGGTGGAGAAACCCCTTACAGTCTGATGACTTATGGAGATATATTAAGTTTTATTAATCTTACTGGATTAGAGTTTTGTAACAACTTAAAACTAACGAACCAATTAAAAAGGGAACGAAAAACTTCGAGAAATGAATTAGGAAGTTTTTGTGAAGATTTCGGCTATGTTAAGCTAACAGCTCCCTCTAGAGAGGCCACAAAAGGCTATAAAAACGAAATAAAAATATTACTCCCAAAACCAGATACAAAAATTACAAGAAAAGATCTAAAGCTAAAAGATCATCAGACCATAAATAAACTACAAGGCATCCCCAAAGAAGGGAAAATGCTGGAATTGTGGAAAGTCTGGCCACATGGCCAATGACTGTAAAAAACTTAATAAAAAGAAAGAAAAAATAAATTTATTAGAATTGAACATATCGAGGACGAAGACCTTAAAAAACAGTACCTTGTTGAATTAAAAAAGCTTATTATAAATCATAAAAACAAGAAAAAGGATGTTGAACCTTTTAATATGAAACAAGTTTTACATAAATTTAAGGTAGCTAAAACTGATACCACTCTGCAAGATTTGCAAGGAGAAGTATCTCAGCTTAAACAAGAAATTAACGACGTTAAAGAAACACTCAGTTCAATAGAAACAGAGTCCTTTGTCAATAGATTAATCAAAGATTTAAATCCTCTAGGAGATATATTCGCACCTGAAACTTCGAAAGAATTAGCAACAGTTATTTCAGACGAAGAAGAAAGAGACGAAGATACCTCTAATCCCGAAAAATCTGGTCATAAAACCATCTCAAGAGTAAAAGCTTTAAGATATCATATCTCAGTCAACCTTGTAATAAACAAGAATTTTACGCTCAATAAAATAGCCCTTTTAGATACAGGAGTAGATCAAAATTGCATCTCAGAAGGATAAATGCCAACAAAATACTTAGAAAAAAGTACCTCTAAACTATACTCCACCACATGAGAAAGGTTAAAAATAAATTATAAACTTTCAAAAGCTCATATTTGCAACAATGGAGTCTACTTTATAAACGACTTTGTTGCTACCAGAAATATTACTAAAGAAGTAATATTAGGTATCCCATTTTTAACCCAGATAAAGCCTTATACGGAAAAATTAGATGGAATTTATACTACGTCCTTAGGGAAAGAAATCACATTTCCCTATCTAAATCCTCTTTTGACAAACGAAAGTAAATTTTTTTAAACAAATTTTTTTTTAGAATTCACATTTTAACCAATCAAATAAATTATCTCAAAGAAGATATTAATATTAAAAGGATAGAATCCACTATAAAAAACCCCAAAGGTAGTCAGCAAAATAAGATTGTAGGATTCTATAGAAATAGAAATCTGCTCAGAATTACCCAACGCCTTTTGGGAAAGAAAGAAGCATGTGGTAACATTACCATACATAGATAAATTTAATGAAAATATTATTCCCACCAAAGCTAGACCAATTCAGATGAGCCACGAGCTCATGGAATACTGTAAAAAGGAAACTAATGACTTACTTCAAAAGAAGATTATTCGGCCCTCAAAATACCAATGGAGTTGTTCAACATTCTATGTTAATAACAGTGTTGAAAAGGAAATAGGAGCCCCTAGGCTTGTAATTAATTATAAGCCCCTTAATCAAGTATTAAAATGGATTAGGTATCCAATACCCAATAAACGAGATTTGTTAAAAAGAACTTATAAGGCTAATGTCTATTGTAAATTCGATATGAAGTCAGGATTTTGGCAGATTCAAATCGAAGAAAAAGATAAGTATAAAACAACATTCAACGTCCCCTTTGGACAATATGAATGGAATGTTATGCCATTTGGGCTAAAAAATGCCCCATCAGAATTCCAGAATATTATGAATAATATATTCAACCCGTATAGTCAATTCTCTAGAGTTTATATAGATGATGTTCTTGTATTCTCAGAGAGTATAGATCAACACTTCAAGCATCTTAATACTTTCGTTAAAACAATTAAACAGAATGGTTTAGCAGTAAGTGCTAAAAATATAAAACTTTTTCAAACATCAATTAGGTTCTTAGGGCATGACCTCTATCATGGAACCTACAAACTAATTTGTAGAGCCATAGAGTTCTCAACCAAGTTTCCCGATGAATTAACTGATAAAACCCAGCTTCAAAGGTTCTTAGGAAGCCTAAACTATGTAGCAGATTTTATCCCTAAAGCCCGACAAGTCTGTGAACCTCTCTATAAGAGGCTTAAGAAAAATCCAATCCCTTGGTTAGAAGATCAAACTAGAGCAGTCAAATAAGTCAAAGAAATAGTACAAAAGCTCCCTTTTCTAGGAATCCCAAATCCTGAAGCTTTTATGATCGTTGAAACAAACTCCTCCGATATTGGATACAGTGGCATTCTTAAACAAAAATTATCTCCTGAATCCACCGAACAGTTGGTTAGGTTCACCTCTGGAGTCTGGAACTCAGCTCAAAATAATTACAGTACCATTAAAAAGGAAATCTTTTCTATAGTGCTATGTATCACAAAATTTCAAGACGAGCCGATTAACAAATAATTTTTACTAAGAGTTGATTGTAAAGCAGCCAAAGACGTTTTACAAAAGGATGTTAAAAATCTTGTTTCTAAACAAATTTTTCCCAGATGGCAAGCACTATTATCAAGCTTTGACTTTAAAATTAATTTCATAAAAGGTGAAGAAAATTCTTTACCAGATTTTTAACAAGAGAATTCTTGCAGGGCAACCATGAGACCAAGCTTTCCGGGCTCTCGCCCTATGAGACCTCCCTTCTAGCTTAAACCCGAAGAAAAAATGAAACAACCATTTAAACCATAAATTACAGCTAAACCCCTTCATAAAACCAGTTACGAAGGAAGATTCTCCGTACTAGCGGAGTTTCCCAAACTACCAGCAGGAAATAAAATCTCGGCCCCTTCAAAGGATCTAATAACATGTAAGACGCAGGTACTACCATTCAAGGCGTCCTCAGCAGAAATTCAGACCAGGGATAATTACAAAATGCAATCCCCAGAATCCTACTCAGAGGCAGTAAAACCAGTAACTCCTCTTAAGAAGGAAATGACATCAGCAAGCAGCAACACCCATCTTCCAAAATGGGAATTTATTGTATCATAGGCTCTGCCAATAATGGCACTAGATAAACAATATGAAAATTTTAGGGTACAAGACCTACTAAAACCATGCTATACCAACTACCAGTACGTAGATACCCAAGATCCTATCAAAACTAGGAAGTATTACGAATTTATTCTCATAGATACCGATTTAATAGAAGTCGAACACAACTACTTCAAACATAACCCAGAAGCAATTGAATATTCCAAATTCAGCATAAAAAAGATACTAAGCCCATTTAATTGGTATGTAGATCACCTATACACCCCAATACCTTTATCCAGAAGTCATAAACCCCAGACGTATAATTGCTATGATTATAAAGATGCCTGGTTTAATTTCCTAAATGTCCGCCCTAATACCCATACATGGTTTGTTAAGTATTCGGAAGGACTAAAGGAAAAAGTTATCCCTAGATGGTTCTACGAATGGTGGAACATATTTGGAGGAAATTTACAGGTAATAGAACCAAGCTTCCAGAATCGATATACAAGTTTCCTAGAGGAACAACAAATTTCAACCCTACCAGAACACATTAAATTATGCAAGTTCTTCATACATAAACGGATATCGTATATATTGAATTGGTCCTTTGACATTCAAGAAATGAATAGAATTCATTATCTCATTAAGACAATCAAAATTAAAGGATGGAGTCCCAAAGTTAAGGAAGAAACCAAAAGAGAAAAGAAGAGTTCATCTTCGTCCAGAGAAACATCAGTCTCCAAAGAAGAGGTAAAGAAAAGGCTCCTAGAAGCCTTGTCCAAATTAGAAGATAATGAAGACCCCGGTTAAATAATGGAATTAATTGACACAGCTTCTTCCAGTACAAGTGAACCAGACAATGGAGATATGTTGGCCCCAAGAGGAATCTCTCAGTCATACTTTTTATCTTAAAGCAAAAGGTTAAAACAGAAAAGACATATAGTAGAAGATTCTTTAGAAAAGTAGGTGACCCTTTAGAAAAGCAAAAGACAAGGGCCCCATGTAAATCGGAAAAGGCAAATGACCCTTCGGAAAAGCAGAAGACAAATGACCCTTCAGAAAAGAAAAAGACATTCTGAAAAGCCATTTGATCTTAGTCGTCCATCTGTAATTAGATTATACTTCTTAGAGGCCTATATAAGGCTCTCATGTTGTAACACGTAAGGCATCCGAAAATTATCCCCCCTCAAATATTTCTCTTGCCTGATCTCTCTTGTAAACTATGCTTTCAACTTCCATGAAACAAATTTGTAAGTTTTAAATACTTTACTCTTTCTTACTGATTTATTACTTAATTTTAACATAAATGCCATAAATGTGGATCAAAGTATTATAATGTTAAAATAAGTAATAAAGCAGTAAGAAAAAGTAAAGTATTTAGAACTTACAAATTTATTTCATGGAAATTGAAAGCATAGTTTACAAGAGAGATAAGCAAGAGAAATATTTGAGGGGGAATAATTTTCGGATGCCTTAAGTGTTAAAACTTGAGAGCCTTATATAGGCCTCGGAGAAGAATAATCTAATTACAGATGGACGACTAAGATCAAATGGCTTTTCAGAATGTCTTTTGCTTTTCTGAAGGGTCATTTGCCTTCTGCTTTTCCGAAGGGTTATTTGCCTTTTCCTATTTACGTGGGGCCCTTGCCTTTTGCTTTTCTGAAGGGTCACCTGCTTTTCTAAAGAATCTTCTACTCTATGTCTTTTCTGTTTTAACCTTTTGCTTTAAGATAAAAAGTATGACTGAGAGATTCCTCTTGGGGCCAGCATATCTCCATTGTCTGGTTCACTAGTACTGGAAGAAGCTGTGTCAATTAATTCTATTATTTAACCGGGGTCTTCATTATCTTCTAATTTGGACAAGGCTTCTAGGAGCCTTTTCTTTACCTCTTCTTTGGAGACTGATGTTTCTCTGGACGAAGATGAACTCTTCTTTTCTCTTTTGGTTTCTTCCTTAACTTTGGGACTCCATCCTTTAATTTTGATTGTCTTAATGAGATAATGAATTCTATTCATTTCTTGAATGTCAAAGGACCAATTCAATATATACGATATCCGTTTATGTATGAAGAACTTGCATAATTTAATGTGTTCTGGTAGGGTTGAAATTTGTTGTTCCTCTAGGAAACCTGTATATCGATTCTGGAAGCTTGGTTCTATTACCTGTAAATTTCCTCCAAATATGTTCCACCATTCGTAGAACCATCGAGGGATAACTTTTTCCTTTAGTCCTTCCGAATACTTAACAAACCATGTATGGGTATTAGGGCGGACATTTAGGAAATTAAACCAGGCGTCTTTATAATCATAGCAATTATACGTCTGGGGTTTATGACTTCTGGATAAAGGTATTGGGGTGTATAGGTGATCTACATACCAATTAAATGGGCTTAGTATCTTTTTTATGCTGAATTTGGAATATTCAATTGCTTCTGGGTTATGTTTGAAGTAGTTGTGTTCGACTTCTATTAAATCGGTATCTATGAGAATAAATTCATAATACTTCCTAGTTTTGATAGGATCTTGGGTATCTACGTACTGGTAGTTGGTATAGCATGGTTTTAGTAGGTCTTGTACCCTAAAATTTTCATATTGTTTATCTAGTGCCATTATTGGCAGAGCCTATGATACAATAAATTCCCATTTTGGAAGATGGGTGCTGCTGCTTGCTGATGTCATTTACATCTTAAGATGAGTTACTGGTTTTACTGCCTCTGAGTAGGATTCTGGGGATTGCATTTTGTAATTATCCCTGGTCCGAATTTCTGCTGAGGACGCCTTGAATGGTAGTACCTGCGTCTTACATGTTATTAGATCCTTTGAAGGGGCCGAGATTTTATTTCCTGCTGGTAGTTTGGGAAACTCCGCTTGTACGGAGAATCTTCCTTCGTAACTGGTTTTATGAAGGGGTTTAGCTGTAATTTATGGTTTAAATGGTTGTTTCATTTTTTCTTCGGGTTTAAGATGGAAGGGAGGTCTCATCGGGCGAGAGCCTGGAAAGCTTGGTCTCATGGTTGCCCTGCAAGAATTCTCTTATTAAAAAATCTGGTAAAGAATTTTCTTCACCTTTTATGAAATTAATTTTAAAGTCAGAGCTTGATAATAGTGCTTGCCATCTGGGAAAAATTTGTTTAGAAACAAGATTTTTAACATCCTTTTGTAAAACGTCTTTGGCTGCTTTACAATCAACTCTTAGTAAACACTATTTGTTAATCGGCTCGTCTTGAAATTTTGAGACTAGATTTCCTTTTTAATGGTACCGTAATTCTTTTGAGCTGAGTTCCAGACTCTAGAGGTGAACCTAACTAACTGTTCAGTGGAATCAGGAGATAATTTTTGTTTAAGAATGCCACCGTAACCAATATCGGAGGCGTCTGTTTCAACGATCATAAAAGCTCTAGGATTTGGGATTCCTAGACCAGGGAGCTTTTGTACTATTTCTTTGACTTGTTTCACTGCTCTAGTTTGATCGAATGACCAAGGGATTGGATTTTTCTTAAGCCTCTTAGAGAGAGGTTCACAGACTTGTCGGACTTTAGGGATAAAATCTGCTACATAGTTTAGGCTTCCTACGAACCTTTGAAGCTGGGTTTTATCAGTTAATTCATCTGGAAACTTGGTTGAGAACTCTATGGCTCTACAGATTGGTTTGTAGGTTCCTTGATAGAGGTCATGACCTAAGAACCTAATTGATGTTTGAAAAAGTTTTATATTTTTAGCACTTACTGCTAAACCATTCTGTTTAATTGTTTTAACGAAAGTATTAAGATGCTTGAAGTGTTGATCTATACTCTCTGAGAATACAAGAACATCATCTATATAAACTCTAGAGAATTGACTATACGAGTTGAATATATTATTCATAATATTCTGGAATTCTGATGGGGCATTTTTTTAGCCCAAATGGCATAACATTCCATTCATATTGTCCAAAGGGGACGTTGAATGTTGTTTTATACTTATCTTTTTCTTCAATTTGAATATGCCAAAATCCTGACTTCATATCGAATTTACTATAGACATTAGCCTTATAAGTTCTTTTTAACAAATCTCGTTTATTGGGTATTGGATACCTAATCCATTTTAATACTTGATTAAGGGGCTTATATTTAATTACAAGCCTGGGGGCTCCTCTTTCCTTTTCAATGCTGTTATTAACATAGAATGCTGAACAACTCCATTGGGATTTTGAGGGCCGAATAATCTTCTTTTGAAGTAAGTCATTAGTTTCCTTTTTACAGTATTCCATGAGCTCGTGGCTCATCTGAATTGGTCTAGCGTTGGTGGGAATAATATTTTCATTAAAGTTATCTATGTATGGTAATGTTACCACATGCTTCTTTCTTTCCCAAAAGGCGTTGGGTAATTCTGAGCAGATTTATATTTCTATAGAATCCTACAATCTTTTTATTTTGTTGACTACCTTAGGGGTTTTTATAGTGGATTCCATCCTTTTATTATTAATATCTTCTTTGAGATAATTTATTTGATTGGTTAAAATGTGAATTCTAAAAATTGTTTTTTGTTTAAAATTTTTTTCTTTCGTTTGTCAAAATAGGATTTAGATAGGGAAATGTGATTTCTTTCCCTAAGGACGTAGTATAAATTCCATCTAATTTTGCCGTATAAGGCTTTATCTGGGTTAAAAATGGGATACCTAATATTACTTCTTTAGTAATATTTCTGGTAACAACAAAGTCGTTTATAAAGTAGACTCCATTGTTGCAAATATGAGCTTTTGAAAGTTTATAATTTATTTTTAACCTTTCTCATGTGGCGGAGTATAGTTTAGAGGTACTTTTTTCTAAGTATTTTGTTGGCATTTTTCCTTTTGAGATGCAGTTTTGATCTACTCCTGTATCTAAAAGGGCTATTTTATTGAGCGTAAAATTCTTGTTTATTATAAGGTTGACTGGGATATGATAGCTTAAAGCTTTTACTCTTGAGATGGTTTTAAGACCAGACTATTCGGGATTATAGGTTTCTTCGTCTGAAATAACTGTTGCTAATTCTTTAGAAGTTTCAGGTGCGAATATATCTCCTGGAGGAATAAATCTTTGATTAATCTATTGGCAAAGGACTCTGTTTCTATTGAACTGAGTCTTTCTTTAACCTCGTTAATTTCTTGTTTAAGATGATATACTTCTCCTTGCAAATCTTGCAGAGTGGTATCAGTTTTAGCTGCCTTAAATTTATGTAAAACTTGTTTCATATTAAAAGGTTCAACATCCTTTTTCTTGTTTTTATTATTAATAATATGCTTTTTTAATTCAACAAGGTACTATTTTTTAAGGTCTTCGTCCTCGATATGTTCTATCATATCAAAGAAGAATTCTTGACTACTACTGGAGATGACATTAATAGATTGGCTATTGCAGGTACAGTATGTTCCTGTACAATTGCAGTCATTACTGGAGTTGGAGCTATCCGAGCTATAATCAATGTCCAATAATTCTTCATCACTGTAATCTTCAGAAGAGTCACTGGAGTATTCTTCTAGAATTGTATAAAGTTTATCTTTTACGTCAGAATTCAATTCTAATAAATTTATCTTTTCTTTCTTTTTATTAGGTTTTTTACCGTCATTGGCCATGTGGCCAGAATTCCACAATTCCACAATTCCAGCATTTTCCCTTCTTTGGGGATGCCTTGTAGTTTATTTTATGGTCGGATGATCTTTTAGGTTTAGATCTTTTCTTGTAATTTTTGTACCTGGTTTTGGGAGTAATATTTTTATTTCGATTTTTATAGCCTTTTGTGGCCTCTCTAGAGGGAGCTGTTAGCTTAACATAGCCGAATTCTTCACAAAAACTTCCTAATTCATTTCTCAAAGTTTTTCGTTCCCTTTTTAATTGGTTCGTTAGTTTTAAGTTGTTACACAACTCTAAACCAGTAAGAGTTATAAAACTTATTATATCTCCATAAGTCATCAGATTGTAAGGGGTTTCTCCACCATATTTATTTCTAATGGAAGTTCTAACCTTCTCTGCAAATAAAGCAGGCAGGCCGCTTATAAATCTTTCTTTCCAATAATCATGGTTACAGTCTTCTCTTGTCATAACTTTGTTAAGGAAGATATCTGTATACCATCTAAAATCATGAAGTTTAGGGCAGGTTAAATTATTGAGAATTTCTAATCTTTTTTCTTGGAAGAGCTTAGGTTCTCCAATGAAATGTTTGGCTATACAGTACAGTAGGGTAGGGGTAGAATCTTCACGGACCTCCTGTCCTATAGTTCTGTCTGGATTTACGATCTGTATTATAGTAGCGGCATTTAATATGCCTTCCCTATTTTCTTCTGTGAGGTAGTTATCCCACCAATTTTTTAACATCCTGGTGAACCCCGAAGTTAATATTGTAGCGGTCTTTTTGTCGCTGTTTTCTTTTATTCTATGAGCCGTTATGGCTATACCCATTTCGTGTAATTTAGAATAAATCTGGCCCTCTTCTAGTCCATCTATATTCCTCTCTGAGATTTCCGTTTCTGAAAATGACGAGTGGGTCTGGTATTGGTCTTCTTCAAACTGCATGTCTGGGAAAGTTGTCTTACTATAGTAATTTTCCCCCAGCATGTTTTGATAGTTTATCAACATCATGTCCCTCACTGGTAATGGTTTTAGTCCCTTTAGCATTTGCTTCGATGTTAAGATCTTTCATTCTCTTATTTAATTTTTCTAGCATTTTATCACTTATCTCAACCTTTTCATTTACGGTTGGGTAATTTCTGGCTGAAAATTGAGGTATCTTAAAAAGAGGATTGGATTCCTTGATTTTACTATTTTTTGAGGACTCTCTTTTAGGGTTGATTTGTTATTAACTTGGTTAAGCTGGTTTGAGACTACGTATAGTAGTTGATTGGTGTAGTTATTCTGTTGGATGACTTTATTAATGTCTCCATTTTCTACCAACTTGCTGCTACCTGTATCATTGAATTCTCTCTTGAAGGGGGAGGCTATTATGATCTCACCTTCTACAAGAATTTTGATTTGTTATAATGGTGGGACCTCAGATTCTATGGTTTTGGTACTGTTATACCATTTATTAACAAGGGTGCTAAGAGATTCTTTTTTATTCTTTAACTGTCCTGTGATTTCAAACCGCTTGAAGAACTCAATATTGCAGTTAACTCTCTTCATATCTTTAATCCATTGTTTTCTAAAAGATAGCCTTATGTTTTCTTCATAGGTTTCTACATACCATTTTCTCTTAAGGGCATGCTCCGGGCTTGTCCATAATTTTCCTAAGAGTTTAAAGTCTATTTTGAAATTATTTTCTGATTTGATCATGCCAAGCGTTCCTCCTTCTCTAGATGGTAGAGGACCTTGCATTTCACTTTCAGTAGGACTACTGGTTCTTACAATCTGTTCGTAGTGGACTTTAGGTATGGCCGAAGTATAATTTACTCCTCTTATCTTTTGTTCTCCTTCAGTAGCAGAATTTGTTGAATTTTCTTTAGAGTAGCACTCATCCACCCGGGGTTTGGAAGAAGATGCTGCGAAGGAGTATCTTGAGGAGGACTTAGAAATTGACCTTAAAAATTTTAAGTCAATAGATCCATTGGGATACTGTATTATTTGTTCAATTTTAGAACTTTCTGGTTCTATTCTTGGATGGGTGATGGCCTCGAAGTGCCATTCATCTTTTGCTAAAATTTCATTCCATTTTAGCATTCGAGGAACAAAGACATTACTATGCTCTTGGGTTGCTTCCATAAGCATCGTAGCTCCTTTGTTACTCATTAATTTAGCTTTTGGGGCTAAAGTTGTTTTCTTTAGTCTGTAGTATACTCTGTATATCACAGCTATTTCTCTGGTATTTATTTTTCTATTCATGTTTTTTGTTTTGATATTTAATGTTAGGGTATCCATAACATTCTGATCATTAATATCAACTGAGAAATTTGGATAGCAATTAAAATATAATGGGCCTCTAGCTAAATTGCTTTGTAAGACTCCTAATACGGAGTCATCGAAGTTTAAAAGTCTGGTGTCCCTTAACAAGAGACAGATTGGCGTATCTAAACCTAGGTGATATAGAGGTTTGACCGCAACTTGTACAAGTCCTATGTGTAGGAAGTTGTAATCCTTTTTATATCTGTTTATATCTTGAGCTGCTAATAGCTTAATAATTTCTTTAGAATTATTTATAGCTACTGTGGATTCACAAGTCTTAATATTATAGTTTTTTTATAAAATCAAACCATCCAGTTTCATATACAGATTTGAAAGATTCTTTTGGAATGTTCCAGTTTTGTAAGTCTCTTTCTACCTTAGCTATATTTGAAGTTGAGGTGGAGAGGTTCTCACTATTTAACATGTTTTGGTTTTCTAACTTGTTCATTTAAAACTGGGTTGTAAACAAACTTAGTACATAGTCTGAATTATCGATTAAAGTCTCTTGACTAGATAGTAAATATCCAATATGTGGATTTTTGTTGTATAGACTTACCATTTTATTTACGATTACTTGCCTAACTATTGTTCGACATTAAGGGTCTAGCGACTCAGAGGGTACTAGAGTTTTGTAATAGTTTAATTCTTTTAAAACTTGATTTTTTTGTTTTATAAGTTTATTCTTTTCTGTTACACTATTTATTTTCATAAAATTAGCGTCTCTAATTGTTTCAAATGAAGGATGTGTTTTCATTAGATAGTACTATGTTAAAGAGTTATTTTAATGGAGGAGACTACTATCCTTAGAGCTATTATCCTATAGATTAGAAGATTTTCTTACAGTTCGTCTTCCTATTCCGACTTTAGCAGGTAACCTATACTTACTATCTACTATTCTTAGTCTCAAGTATTAGGTGGGTGTTCTTATCCTAAGTACTTGGCGACATGACACCAAATTCGAGTCCGGCTATAGCACCTAAGCTTTCAAGCTACTCCAATGAAAGTTTCAGGCTAGTCAACGTCTGATTCGGGAATTAATCGGATACCTCAAACTAATGGATACAGAACAACTACCTTTTACTGTAGACTATGAGTATAGTTTAAGTAGAGGGAAACAACAAAGTACAAATGGGAAGAGAAATAGACAAAATATCAAATAACCTTAGGACAATACTGCTCTAGGACAGTAGAATGAGTTTAGCTACTCATGATGTTTAACAACATGCAACTTGGCTCTGATACCATAAATGGTTTGTTAAGTATTCGGAAGGACTCTGATACCATAGATGCGGATTGAAGTATTATAATGTTAAAATAAGTAATAAAGTAGTAAGAAAGAGTAAAGTATTTAAAACTTACAAATTTATTTCATGGAAATTGAAAGCATAGTTTACAAGAGAGATCATGCAAGAGAAATATTTGAGGGGGGATAATTTTTGGATGCCTTAAGGGTTACAACTTGAGAGCCTTATATAGGCCTCGGAGAAGTATAATCTAATTACAGATGGACGACTAAGATCAAATGGCTTTTCAGAATGTCTTTTACTTTTCTGGAGGGTCGTTTGCCTTCTGCTTTTCCGAAGGGTCTTTCGCCTTTCCTGTTTACGTGGGGCCCTTGCCTTTTGCTTTTCTGAAGGGTCACCTGCTTTTCTAAAGAATCTTCTGCTTTATGTTTTTTTTGTTTTAACATTTTGCTTTAAGATAAAAAGTATGACTGGGAGATTCCTCTTGGGGCCGGCATATCTCCATTGTCTGGTTCACTGGTACTGGAAGAAGCTGTGTCAATTAATTCCATTATTTGACCGGGGTCTTCATTATCTTCTAATTTGGACAAGGCTTCTAGGTGCCTTTTCTTTACCTCTGCTTTGGAGTCTGATGTTTCTCCGGAGGAAGATGAACTCTTCTTTTCTCTTTTGGTTTCTTCCTTAACTTTGGGACTCCATCATTTAATTTTGATGGTCTTACTGAGATAACGAATTCTATTCATTTCTTGAATGTCAAAGGACCAGTTCTATATATACGATATCCGTTTATGTATGAAGAACTTGCATAATTTAATGTGTTCTAGTAGGGTTGAAATTTGTTGTTCCTCTAGGAAACCTGTATATCGATTCTGGAAGCTTGGTGATATTACCTGTAAATTTCCTTCAAATATGTTCCACCATTCGTAGAACCATCGAGGGATAACTTTTTCCTTTAGTCCTTCCGAATACTTAACAAACCATGTATGGGTATTAGGGCGGACATTTAGGAAATTAAACCAGGCGTCTTTATAATCATAGCAATTATACGTCTGGGGTTTATGACTTCTGGATAAAGGTATTGGGGTGTATAGGTGATCTACATACCAATTAAATGGGCTTAGTATCTTTTTTATGCTGAATTTGGAATATTCAATTGCTTCTGGGTTATGTTTGAAGCAGTTGTGTTCGACTTCTATTAAATCGGTATCTATGAGAATAAATTCATAATACTTCCTAGTTTTGATAGGATCTTGGGTATCTACGTACTGGTAGTTGGTATAGCATGGTTTTAGTAGGTCTTGTACCCTAAAATTTTCATATTGTTTATCTAGTGCCATTATTGGCAGAGCCTATGATACAATAAATTCCCATTTTGGAAGATGGGTGCTGCTGCTTGCTGATGTCATTTACTTCTTAAGATGAGTTACTGGTTTTACTGCCTCTGAGTAGGATTCTGGGGATTGCATTTTGTAATTATCCCTGGTCTGAATTTCTGCTGAGGACGCCTTGAATGGTAGTACCTGCGTCTTACATGTTATTAGATCCTTTGAAGGGGCCGAGATTTTATTTCCTGCTGGTAGTTTGGGAAACTCCGCTTGTACGGAGAATCTTCCTTCGTAACTGGTTTTATGAAGGGGTTTAGCTGTAATTTATGGTTTAAATGGTTGTTTCATTTTTTCTTCGGGTTTAAGATGGAAGGGAGGTCTCATCGGGCGAGAGCCTGGAAAGCTTGGTCTCATGGTTGCCCTGCAAGAATTCTCTTATTAAAAAATCTGGTAAAGAATTTTCTTCACCTTTTATGAAATTAATTTTAAAGTCAGAGCTTGATAATAGTGCTTGCCATCTGGGAAAAATTTGTTTAGAAACAAGATTTTTAACATCCTTTTGTAAAACGTCTTTGGCTGCTTTACAGTCAACTCTTAGTAAAAATTCTTTGTTAATCAGGTCGTCTTGAAATTTTGTGATACATAGCACTATAGACAAGATTTCCTTTTTAATGGTACTGTAATTCTTTTGAGCTGAGTTCCACACTCCAGAGGTGAACCTAACCAACTGTTCGGTGGATTCAAGAGATAGTTTTTGTTTAAGAATGCCACCTTAACCAATATCGGAGGCATCTGTTTCAACGATCATAAAAACTTCAGGATTTGGGATTCCTAGACAAGGGAGCTTTTGTACTATTTCTTTGACTTGTTTCACTACTCTAGTTTGATTGAATGACCAAGGGATTGGATTTTTCTTAAGCCTCTTATAGAGAGGGAAACAGACTTATCGGACTTTAGGGATAACATCTGCTACATAGTTTAGGCTTCCTAAGAACCTTTGAAGCTGGGTTTTATCAGTTAATTCATCTGGAAACTTGGTTGAGAACTCTATGGCTTTATAGATTGGTTTGTAGGTTCCTTGATAGAGGTCATGACCTAAGAACCTAATTGATGTTTGAAAAAGTTTTATCTTTTTAGCACTTACTGCTAAACCATTATGTTTAATTGTTTTAATGAAAGTATTATGATGCTTGAAGAGCTGATCTATACTTTATGAGAATACAAGAACATCGTCTATATAAACTATAGAGAATTGACTATACGGGTTGAATATATTATTCATAATATTCTGGAATTCTGATGGGGCATTTTTGAGCCCAAATGGCATAACATTCCATTCATATTGTCCAAAGGGGACGTTGAATGCTGTTTTATACTTATCTTTTTCTTCGATTTGAATCTGCCAAAATCCTGACTTCATAACGAATTTACTATAGACATTAGCCTTATAAGTTCTTTTTAACAAATTTCATTTATTGTGTATTTGATGCCTAATCTATTTTAATACTTGATTAAGGGGCTTATAATTAATTACAAGCATGAGGGCTCCTCTTTCCTTTTCAGCAATGTTATTAACATAGAATGCTGAACAACTCCATTAGGATTTTGAGGGCCGAATAATCTTCTTTTGAAGTAAGTCATTAGTTTCCTTTTTACAGTATTCCATGAGCTCGTGGTTCATCTGCATTGGTGGGAATAATATTTTCATTAAAGTTATCTATGTATGGTAATGTTATCACATGCTTCTTTCTTTCCCAATAGGCGTTGGGTAATTCTGAGCAGATTTCTATTTCTATAGAATCCTGCAATATTTTTAATTTGCTGACTACCTCCGGGGTTTTTAAAGTGGATTCTATCCTTTTAATATTAATATCTTCTTTGAGATAATTTATTTGATTGGTTAAAAGGTGAATTCTAAAAATTGTTTTTTGTTTAACAAATTTAATAAGCTTTTTAAATTCAACAAGGTACTAATTTTTAAGGTCTTCATCCTCGATATGTTCTGTCATATCAAAGAAAAATTCTTGACTACTACTGGAGATAACATTAATAGATTGGCTATTGCAGGTACAATATGTTCCTCTACAATTTCAGTCATTACTGGAGTTGGAGCTATCCGAGCTATAATCAATGTCCAATAATTCTTCATCATTGTAATCTTCAGAAGAGTCACTGGAGTATTCTTCTAGAATTGTATAAAGTTTATCTTTTACGTCAGAATTCAATTCTAATAAATTTATCTTTTCTTTTTTTGTATTAGGTTTTTTACAGTCATTGGCCATGTGGCCAGACTTTCAACAATTCCAGCATTTTCCCTTCTTTGGGGATGCCTTGTAGTTTATTTTATGGTCTGATGATCTTTTAGCTTTAGATTTTTTCTTGTAATTTTTGTACCTGGTTTTGGGAGTAATATTTTTATTTCGTTTTTTATAGCCTTTTGTGGCCTCTCTAGAGGGAGTTGTTAGCTTAACATAGCTGAAATCTTCACAAAAACTTCCTAATTCATTTCTCAAAGTTTTTCGTTCCCTTTTTAATTGGTTCGTTAGTTTTAAGTTGTTACACAACTCTAATCCAGTAAGATTAATAAAACATATTATATCTCTATAAGTCATCAGACTGTAAGGGGTTTCTCCACCATATTTATTTCTAATGGTAGTTCTAACCTTCTCTGCAAATAAAGTAGGAAGGCCTCTTATAAACCTTTCTTTCCAATAATCATGGTTACAGTCTTCTCTTATCATAACTTTGTTAAGAAAGATATCTTTATACCATCTAAAATCATGAAGTTTAGGGCAGGTTAAATTATTGAGAATTTCTAAGCTTTTTCTTGGAAGAGCTTAGGTTCTCCCATGAAATGTTTGGCTATACAGTACAGTAGGGTAGGGGTAGCATCTTCACGGACCTCCTGTCCTATAGTTCTGTCTGGATTTATGATCTGTATTAGAGCAGTGGCATTTAATATGCCTTCCCTATTTTCTTCGGTGAGGTAGTTATCCCATCAATTTTTTAACATCCCGGTGAACCCCGAAGTTAATATTGTAGCGGTCTTTTTGTCGCTGTTTTCTTTTATTCTATGAGCCGTTATGGCTATACCCATTTCGTGTAATTTAGAATAAATCTGGCCCTCTGCTAGGCCATCTATATTCCTCTCTGAGATTTCCGTTCCTGAAAATGACGAGTGGGTCTGGTATTGGTCTTCTTCAAACTGCATGTCTGGGAAAGTTGTCTTACTATAGTAATTTTCCCCCCTGCATGTTTTGATAGTTTATCAACATCATGGCTCTCACTGGTAATGGTTTTAATCCCTTTACCATTTTCTTCGTTGTTAAGATCTTTCATTCTCTTATTTAATTTTCTAGCATTTTATCACTTATCTCAATCTTTTCATTCAGGGTTGGGTAATTACTGGCTGGAAATTGAGGTATCTTAAAAAGAGGATTGGATTCTTTGATTTTACTATTTTTTGAGGACTCTGATTTATCTTTTAGGGTTGATTTGTTATTAGCTTGGTTAAGCTGGTTTGAGACTATGTATAGTAGTTGATTGGTGTAGTTATTATGTTGGATGACTTTATTAATGTCTCCCTTTTCTACCAACTTGCTGCTACCTGCATCATTGAAGTCTCTCTTGAAGGGGGAGGCTATTATGATCTCACCTTCTACAAGAATTTTGATTTGTTATAACGGTGGGACCTCAGATTCTATGGTTTTGGTACTGGTATACCATTTATTAACAAGGGTGCTAAGAGATTTTTATTTATTCTTTAACTGTCCTATGATTTCAAACCACTTGAAGAACTCAATATTGCAGTTAACTCAATATTATGTTTTCTTCATAGGTTTCTACATACCATTTTATCTAAGATTGCTAAGCAGAATCATTAATTGATTACTAATCTGAAGGAAATATCAAATATGAAGAAGAAGGAACTTAGGACATATATTTGAAAGAAAGAAAAAAAAAGGATTTCGAAAGTTTAATTGGAAGATGGAAATATAATTGAGAAAAAGTGAGATGTGGTTCAGCTGCATGAATCTCATTAATTATATATTCATGAAACCTTTAGTTACTGTGCAAATTGAATAATTTGGGTTGTAGGGGCAATAGTACTTGTTTGAATTTATGTATCAAAAATGAAGTAATAACCATCACGTGTTGGAAGGTGTATACCATGAAGGTGGTGGGTCCTTTGTCTCATGTCATGCACTAGCACTTGCCTCCATTCATTTTATTTTTTTTATAATCCAGGTTTCTAGGCTTGCGCCTGACTACTTCACTGGTATTACCCAGCCGTCCTGGAGATGATGGGACCGGTCCTTCAGCACCCCACCACCAGGTAAATCGCGGGATGTGCACATGGTCAGTGTCTGCTTGCGTCCAACGGATCAATGCTACAAGGTTGACCCCCCCACAGGCCCCATCCACAAGGCTTGGCGGAGACCGAACCCACACTGTAACATGCCCGCACGCCTTTTAGCGCCCAGGATTTACCACATGTATGTGCCCCGGAGGACGATATCCGGAGGGGAGAATCGAACTTGCGACCCTAAGGCCGCAAAGTTGACTCCCTGCCAGCAAGCTGACCCCTCTAGGGTTGGTGCGGTGCAGTTTGGTTGGGGGAAATTTAGCATAAATTCACGTAACACTTTAACCCGCCTCGCCTTGTATGGTATAAAATGTTGTTTTCAACTTGCCCAACACCGCGTAAACCCACCTGCCTCGACCTCGCGACTTAAATTTCTTAAATATTTCTTTTCTTTTTTGGAATGAATTGAAAGTAAAATGTTATATTCATAAAAGAAAATCATTTCCTGCTAAGTAGTACATTAATAATTTAATTGTTATTATGATTTTTTTTTTATCAAAAAAGGTACTTTTTCTCTCGAACTAAGTTGAGAGGATTTGGCAAAGAGGTCACTCCCAAATTTTAATTTAAAGAATGACCACTAATTTTTTTTAATTTATTTTCCGGATTTGGATTTAGGAAAGTGGACGCGGGGTACAATTCATAATTTTAAAAACTTTGGAGATTTTACAATAATACACATAAGTCTCTTTCTTTGGTGTTAAAATATACAAAAACCTCTCTCTCTCTTCAATCCCTTTCACGACCCCGATTTGAACTATCTCAAGCTTCCAGCCGAGTTCCCTCTTCCCCAAGCTCTGATACTCTTCAGTCGTCATTTCCAGGGATTTTCTTTGGTTTAACAACTTTGTCGGAGCATTTTGAGCTCCATATAACCCTGAAAATTTTGAATTTTTTTGATTTGATAAAACCCTAGTGTTCATAAAGTTCTGCTTTTTTTTTAAAAAAAACCTTTGAAGTATAGCCTATTTTTTGTCGAAATATGTGTTATTTTGTATTATTTTGCTTGTTTCGATCTTTTCTTTTATGTTTTTGCTTTTTGCAAATACATAATGATCTATTACTAGACTTTTGGTTAATTATTCTTGTATTCAACATCACTCCATTATTTTTATATAGATCATAAAAAATGCCTAGGTGTAGAGAAAAAGGAGAAAAAATAATTTTCCGTTCAGATCAAGTGGTTCAAACCCATTCTAAAGATAAAAATGAAAAGATGAAGAAGTTAGATAAGATGAAAAAAGAAAAAGAACTGTAGAAGCTGATAATGAGGCATACTCAGACCTCATGGAGCAGAATGATGAGTGTAGCATGGAGGTCTATGATTCTAACAATGGTTCAAATGAGTCTGGTGCTGAAGATGTTGATCCCTTGTCTTTGCCATATTGTGCAAAGATAATTAATTTATCACCGATTTAAATTGTGGATCCTATCACAGCCCATCTAGAAAGGAATGGGTTCTTAGGAAAGAGGCAACATTCTGCTCATTGGTTACTTGCAATGAGAAGATTTCACCAGAGAGGTTGTTGGGGATGATTAGAGGAAGTAAGCTAAATAAATAAAAAGCTTAAATGTTGTCTTGTGTGATTTCTTCATGTATTCTTACTTGCCAAAGATGTGGCCAAGGGTGTAGATCATGATATGATTAAAATGGCTCACAATTTGGAATTCTTCCAGAGCTATCCTTGAGGAAAATAATCTTTGAAATTCTTGAAGCTCGAGGTAGACATTTCTAAGCACTAACAAATGCACACTGATAAGAAGATTGCATCATATTCTCTCTATGGCTTTCTCTAGACATTCATTTAAAATACCATAAATCATTGGTGTAGTATAATATAAGCTGTGTGTTATTTACTTTTACACTCAACGATTATTTTTGTTATTAAGGTCTTGGCATATGAAGATTTCCCCCCACTTAGATTAAATGCAGGTAAATCAGATGAGGTTCCCTTTCCTATTCCCAGGATACTTTGGTGGCACATCATAAAAATGGAGCGATTTACTAAAGGTGATCCATTTAGAACTCGAGCGAGAGTTGTAGAGGTATAAATTTGGAGTCTATTATCAACGAATTTGCAAAAAATATAAACTAAATATTAATGTTTTACTTATTTGTAGATTGTGCACCTTTGCATCATCCCCCACAGTTCGTGAGTTGGAGCAGGACTACATGAAGACCTTTTTGGAATATGATAATGAGATAAATGATCCCGTCATAGATACCTTGAAGCGTGAATTGAAAGATGTGACTGTATTGGCGACATCAAAGAATGCCCCAAATGGTTGGAAAAGGATCCCAAAGAGCTTTCTGATGAGGACGACATTCAACATGCCTCGAAGGCTCCTAGTAAATTTGAAGAGGAGGATACTCATTCAAAAAAATTTGGTGGCATTGGAACCTCTAGGAGGGACCATCATTGCAGGTGAAGTAGGAGGGACTGTAGCATCGTGTGGAGAAGATGAGGAGTCCTTGATGGCTCTTGTCGCTTATGTGGAGAAAATTAAGGAGGTTCAAGAAGTCCAAGAAGAAGCGGGAGGCTCTCAAAGAGAAATGTTAATATTTTAAATTTCTTTTTGTTGTGCTATGTTTGGATACTTCAAACTCTATACACCAGCTGTTAAATTTGAATTTTTTTGTTGTGTTAAATTTTCCATCATCAAAGGCTCTCAAGCACCTACGCAAAAATTCAGCATCATAAAATCCCCTACACCAGCTGCTGAGATTGAGAAGGTTGATGTCCTTAGACCAGCAGCGGATGTCCCTATGCCATCTGAACAATTTGAGAAGCCAACAGATGTCTCTGTGTCAACTGTTGAAGTTGATGAGGCCAAAGATGTCCCTACTCAAGTTGATGAGAATGTTGTGCCAACTGGTGAAGTTGAGAAGGCCAAAGATGAGCCTTCTAATGTTGTTGAGAATGCTAGTGAGTCGAGTCAAGCCGATGTTGAGTTTGACTCGGAAAAAGCTGTTATGGGCGTTGTCTCCTACATTAATGATTCTGCAAACACCTAATTGGTTATTTGGGTTGTAACAAACAAGCGATTTTTGGTAGATGTGTGTGGTGGAAGATGACAAATAATATTAATAGTAACGTTTCATGTTTTAAAAAATAAATAATTTAATTATTGTAACTTTTCTATAAGTGTGTTGTTGCCATGTGAATTTGAAATTGCTTAAATATTTTGGTTGTGTTCAAATATGACTATTTTTATAAGTAGTGTTCGCTTCTTAATGTGTTATTTCTTTGTAGCTGCTGCTATAATGATGTCAGGGTTGGATCATTGCAACTTTTGTATCTTACTGTGTTGTTGCTTTATATCTGCTACAATAATGGTTAATGTTTATTATCATTAACTATGAATAGTAGTTTATTATCATCGACTATGAATTGTAGTTTATAGGTAAACTCAATAGAGATGTTATAATGCTTGAGAACAAACACATATGCTTTTCATATAAATAAAATTCATTTCATATTGTTCATAATACTTCATACACCCAAACTGAAAGAATTAATCCCACTACAGCCTTATTATACATTTTCAAATAGCAATTACCGCTACTAAATCATACAACAACATTCTTAGTCTATCTGCCTTTTGTTTAGCCACCATCAATCTCTGTTTTAGTTGATCCCTCTCTATTTCGGTTTCTCTCAACATATCTTTCAAGTGATCTCTCTTTGCTTCAAATTCTTTAAACAATGACTGAAGAAATTTCCTGTCCTATTCAGATTCTCTAAGCCTGTTTAGCATTTCAAACTTGGGTATGCTTTTTGATGTTGGTGTCTCAGGTCCTCCTGGGCACCTTCTAGGTCCTAAACTCATTCTTTGCCACATTTGCTGCTATATCAGGGGTGTGGCTCCTTAAATATGAAATAGTCATAGCCACCATATTAACCAATCATTTAGTGATTTTTATATTGAAACCACATGAAAAACGCATACCTTACGAATTAGAAACTCACAGTTTCAACAGTACAACTAAAGAATCTGCGACCTGAATTCTCTTAGGTGTGTGATGTCTTCAAGATAGTATATTCATTGCAGAAATGAATGTCGAGATCTTGTGCTTGAGATGTTTTGGATAATTCAGACATTTTTAAGATTTTGATTAGAAAGAGATTATGGAGGAATTTGATTATGAATAGAGACAATGTTGGAGTTTGGATTTTGGGTCGGTTTTATATAAGGAAGGTTGTATTGTTACCGTTTTAAATTTAATAATATTTTATTTTATTATCATTGTAAAAAACTCTGTGGTCTGATTATCGAAATAAAGCTAAGTATATTTTCACAATTATAAACCACACCTATAATAAACCATATTAATCTATAATACCTCATAGAACTGAGCTATTATAGACCAACAAGGTCGATGATTAATCAAATGAATAAAGGCGATTGTTGGAATGAGAAGCCTGCCGAATTTGCAAAAGGCGACTGTTGGAATGAGAAGCTTGCTAAATTTGCACAAGTCCAATGGACCAAAAAAAGAGTGAACCTCAAACCCCAAACATAACAAATCTAAAGGACTGTGGATATATACAAACATAAACTGGTTGTTTTCAATAGACAATTGTTATCGGTTTTTATCAATTTTATGCATAGTCAATAATACATGTATTGTATAGAACGAAGCTAATATTTATCTAAAATGGTCATAAATAAATAAAATAAAATAAATAAAAGGAGATGATACTCATTAAATATTATAATTACACTTTAATACATCATATGAGAGTCCTTATCCATTAGTGACATGATCCAAAGAGTTTAAGGACAAGTAATTGTACTTAAATCACTAATATTTTTTTAAAAATCTATAAATAAATAAAAGGACATTACACTCATTAAATATTATAATTACACTTTAATACATCATACGAGAGTCCACATCCATTAGTGACATGATCCAAAGAGTTTAAGGACAAGTGATTGTACTTAAATCACTAATATTTATCTAAAAAGTAATAAATAAATAAAATAAATAAAAGGATTTGACACTCATTAAACATAATAATTAAATTTTAATACATCATATGAGTGTCCACATCCATTAGTGATATGATCCAAAGAGTTTAGGCACAAGTAATGATTGTCCTTAAACAAGGTTGCGCTTTGAGAATGGTACTTCTTTTCAGACTAATTAGATAGTAGTGCTATGATTTCCTTCAACTCTTTGGATCATGTCACTAACGGATGGGGACTCTAGTATGATGTATTAAAAGGGTAATTATAATGTTTTATAAGTGTCAAGTTCTTTTATTTATTTATGACTTTTTAAACAAATATTAGTGATTTAAGTACAATTACTTGTCCTTAAACTCTTTGGATCATGTCACTAATGGATGGGGACTCTCATATGATGTATTAAACTATAATTATAATATTTAATGAGTGTCATCTCCTTTTATTTATTTTATTTTATTTATTTATGCATTTTTAGATAAATATTATTGTTTGGGGTATGGGGATGACTTTTCTTTTGTGGGTCCATTGGACTTGTGCAAATTCAGCAGGCGTCTCATTCCAACAGTCGCCTTTATTCATATGATTTATCATTGACCATGATGGTCTATAAGAGTTCACTACTCTGAGGTATTATAGATTAATATGGTTTATTATAGGTGTGGTTTATTATTGTCCAAACAGAAGTGGAACACAACATAAGAAGTATGTATAGCAATAATATTTTCATTTCATTTCTTTGCAACCCCAAATATAGCAAAAATAGCAAAAGTATTCAAAGGCTTTCATTGATGAAAATTCAAAAACTTCCATTTAAAACTTTTACAAATGAAAGATTTGCAAAAATATCTTACAATGAAATGAAAATACAAATAAAAAATAAAATTAAAATACTAAACTAGAGGGTTGTGGGGGATGATGAGTGAATCACGATCAACTCCGTCCATCTCCAAAAGGACACACAGAAATCGGATGATCCTGTGGAAAGACCTCTCAGCCTCTCATGGCCCCTAAAGAGCCTTTCAAAATCATTGCGGAGTTAGAGAACGTCGGGTTATGAATTTTGGAACCTTTCGCGCTTTGTTGCACGGAATCAGATTCTTCTAGGCATTTTAGAGATGAAGTTTTTGAATTTCTATTGGGTTTGAATTTATTTTAAAAGGACTAAGTATGAAGTAAGATATATAGACTGGTTGCATTGGTTGAGTGGACCATCGGCCAATGGATGAGAGACACTAGACATTGAGCATGGAGGTGGCATTTACTTTTGTAGTTCATCGGTCTTATTAGACGTGAAACCTACAGCGTTTTGAAACTTACTCATTACGATCGTTAGTTCCGCCCGTATAAGGGTTTTACTTGGGGACTATAAATTAATAGTCGGACAGTGGTATATTATAGAACATATTTGTGGTATATTATAAAAAAAGTATTGATATATTATAGAACATTTATGTGGTATAACACAAATGTTGGTATATTATAGACTAAAACAAGGTTGATTAATAATAAGCGGGCAATCATTTTTCAAAATTAATACATAAACAGAGGATAAAAATTCAAAATACAACAAAAAATATATTATAATGGAAAACAATGAAGTGGGATGCTCTCTCAGATATCAACATGTTGTTTTCTTGTGGCCACTTTCCTTGCAATCGTGCACTTGTTTCTCATCCATTTTCTACTTCTCTTGTCCTTGAAAGATTCCGCAATGCTTGGTATACACTTCACTCTATTTCTTTCAAGTTTGGGATGGTAAGGTAGTTGAAGAATGTACATGTTTGCAAACTTCTCCGGCACATCCCATTCTGACTCTGGTGGGACTACATAAATAGTTTCAGCAAATGCAAGAATGTAAGATTGAACTTTATACATAGATGAGGAATACTCATAGATTCTTGAACCATATCCAGCTCTGTACTTCAATCTCAAGGCTGCCATCGTGTGAGCGCACATTAATTTCACCAAGTCATACTCTCACAAGACCATGTTCGGTTCATGCCTAGATACCCGAAAATCGATTTTCCCAAAAAAGTCGAAACGATATGACAAAATATTGCATCAAGAGCTTCTATTGCATCAACTTTTATTGAACACTATACAATTTTGAAAAAGTTCAGTAGATTGACTTTGGCAGTTAGGCCACTACCAACTACGGTGAACTCGTTGGCATCCCCGTTTATATTATTAACAAATAAAGAGTCGCCCTCATTCATCTTTTCCCTTGCCTCCTTTCCGTCGAAGGCATAAATAAATTAATTGTACCACCGATATCTGCATGCCTTCACTTGAAAATTTCAGTAAACCTCATAGAATTGGAATTTAATATGACAGTCACAGGGTACCTTGCGACTCAAAATGTTTGTGGTCAACACATGGTACCTATTTGTTGGAAAATATGCCATGATTCACTTGTCAAATCCAATATCAAACTCGAGGCAATTAGCTTCTTCTGGGCATTTATCCCTTAATTGCTAAAAATGCTGACCGAACTCTTGGTAGCCATATGCCTTTGCTGCATCATAGTAATAATGAAGAGAGTCTCCATATTAGTAATTTTTTCGAAGGTTGTCACAAAAATGATTCATGCATAGTCCATGATGAGCATGCTTAAAATTATGAAAACAACGTTGGCTATGCTCTTGTGCCTATCATAGATGATGCACAATTCTGGTTCATCGAGGACTATATGCTTCGGCTGCTCGAAGAAGTAGGTCCAAGATTCATGGCACTTCTTGTCCAACATGCAAAATGCAATTGGATATGATATGATTCTCAGTGTCTAATGCTACGACAGACAACAACACATCTTGGTACTTGTCGTATAAATGTGTGCCGTCAATGGCAATAACCTTTCGCATGTGGGTATATCCTCGAATGCAAGTTTCGTAAGATATGAAGTAATATTTAAACATGTTCGCATCATCAAGCCTAATGCAAATTCTGGAACCTGGATTTAGATTTTCAACCATGTAAGAATAAGCCGGTAAGCAAGTATACCCGTTCTCCGGTGCCCCCCTAATCATGTTCTTAGACATTACACATGCTTTCCCACAATTCCAGTATCTTGGTTTGTAAATATAGAATTATTTCATTGAAATACGTTAAACATAAAAATTGTCACGACCCATATCACAGGCATCGTGATGAAACCTACATTGTTCCCCCGGTAGGAGAACCATTTTGAAAACCTTTTACAAATATCATTATAAAACTTTGCGAAAGTAAATAGGAAGTACATAATATAGAAAATATCTCAAATATAATAAAAATACTATTAAAACCCTTACAAAACATTCTCCTAAAACCTGGTCTGACTTGTATAAGGACACTAAGATACAAGGAAATGAAGAATAAACAACAATGCCCTGAATGAACAAGGGCAGTCTGACTAGATAAAGACCAAGACTGCCAAGAATGAGTGGCCCGCCTTAAACCTTCACGCGCTTCAAGCTGCAACCTGAACCGACCGAATACCTGCATCCACGTAAAAAATGCAGCAAGCATAGCATGAGTACACAACATATTTCCGTAGGTATCATAGGCTGAAAATGACGAAAGATACATAATTGAAATAAACATCAAGTTGACTCCCACATAGTCCTACTCTACACCATTCAATGAGCCACATAAGTCACCTTGTTCATATAAGAGCTTAATTCTACAGTTAAGTATAAACCAATTCGTATTACACACAGAGATCTTACAAGTAATACCCCCGATCTTTAACCTCTGCCCAACTCTTATTCTTTTGTCTCCACCTACCCAAGTTAACACATCCAAATAAGACTAGTTTACACTTAATACACAACATCATTTAAGAATTTTTCTCAAGGAGCATTACAATTAGTCTGACCATAGCAATATTATTTCTTATTATCTCTAACTCTTAGACCTGATTATGTATTTTTACATTTAAGGGCATGGAAAATATTATTTCATTTAAGATCTTCACTATGCTTAAGTAAGAGTCTACGTTGTAAACCCTTTAAATAAAGAAAGAAATTATCACATGCATGACATACAAGTCGGTAATTTCAATAACAACACCTCAACAGATTCCTTGCTAGACACTTTACCAGATAACGCTACCAATAACCAAGCAATACAAAAGCACACATAATTTCCTTGATTTTGATGATAATTTCGACGACTAGACACCTCTGACCACAAAAGTAGTTCAACATCAATAACTCCGACTTATCAAGATACAACCAACATAACAAAATTCACAGAGAATAAACCAAGTCATGACAACCAATGCAGTTCAATTTAGTCAATTCAATTCACTCAAATCCATCCAATCATATTGCAGCTTAACAAAATCAATGTATGTAATGTATGATATGAATGCAAATGCAATTCCAGGTACCTTTACACAAACTAGTATGCACACATTCAAATTCTATGAATCGTGACCCATGGGGGACCCGCGCCGTCCTTATACTACTCCTAGCCACCCGGAATTCAACACACGTATCTGGCTAGAGCCCAGGACTAGTTTTGAGCCATATCAATCATTTCCATTATCTTAGTATTTCAGCCATCTCATAAGGACATCCTTACTTTTAAAGCCTCATTAGACCAACAACATCTCCATACTACTCCACTTTCAATATCATCATAATAACATGAGTGTGAATGCAACAATAACAAGCCAATTAATCAGGATTTATGAGATGCACTCAACATAGGAGATGAATATCACATGCTTCAAAAATATCAATAACACGTAATTTTCAAGAAAATCAGTTTTTCATATCAGAAGCAATGTGATGAATAAACACAATAATTATCAATAATGGAGACAAGACCAAATAATAGCAGTCAGAATCAACCTAAGGCTGATTCCCCAAATAACCCATCAACACAGTTCAATACCGGTACCTACCCAAGCGTTCATCACAACTGCTAAGGTGTGACCACTAAATACACCCAATACCCCTCAATGTTTATAATGACTACGTACTTCTATCGGAGTTTATAAACATAAACTGTAACCTACCTTATTGCCGAGAAGGTGTCATGAACTCCTAATCCATAAGGTCATCCCGAACGAATATCAGATGGTCGTAACTTAATCAAGCGTATAGATTTCCTATATTACCACATATATAATCAACATATAAGGACCATATCTATAGGGGTAATCGCTACCCGGCCCTAGGCCCACAATGGTAGAAAGGGAATTTTAATTAAGAAATTGTTCCCAAAGTCTAAGTGGTAACCAATTTACAAGCTTAACAATTTTATCTACCATGACCTTTAGTTTGATATGTCATTTGAAAAGGGCTTTTTTCCCATAAAACTCTTAATTTCTTCAATCGATGGGTAGCATTATATTAGAGATTTCCTTAAAAAAAATAGTCTTTTACTAGGTATAAACTCATTATCAAGTCACAGGCATCAATAAAGTTTCCATCGATAAGTTATTACATAAGAACCCATATTGAAATATTTAACAAATCCTAGTCATGCTCCTACCCCATGAACAAATTAAATAGCATGAATATATTAATATTAATCAATTAGTAATCATCAATGATGGGTTTAGAGATTACCCAATAGTGTAGGAGGAATGATCCACTCAAAAGGACCTACCCAGCCAGATTTTATCTCCCATAGCTCACTTGCCAAATGGGGGCTTTGAAATGGGGAAATGGGTTTTAAAAAAATTTGATTACTGTCATCGTCGCCACAACCAACCATCCTCCGCCGAAGCGGCCTGCCTCGGCTGAAAGGATGTCTGCTAGAGTGGCCTCACTAAACCCTATGATGAGTCATAGAAGTGAAGGAACGGCCGAAGGTACGACTCTACTAGCACATGAAAACATCCACCGAAGCGGACCTACTTAATTTCATATACCATCGTATCTGTGGACTAATCTCACCGGGGGCGGCTCCGCAGGTTTAGGTAATAACTCACCAAGACGGTTTCACCCAGTTCTGAAATGAGCACTCCCACTTACCTTGACATATATTCTACGAATTTCCTATGGACATTCTATCTAGCTGGGTCCAAGCATATCCCCACAACTCTTGACATAACAATTTTTTGACTCACTGAACCATAATATTACCAATTAGCACCTAATTACAGTTACTGAATGGCTAGAAGGTGAAGGGAAGTGAAAGGTCTGGTTGATAATACATAACACTAGGCTTCCACGAAAGCAGAGGAATAGTCAGAAGGTATCATCTATCTCGACTGGGGATTGCGGCGCTAGACGGATATTGTAAAAGACCGGGCATTACAGCCCACCCAAAAATGTGTCCCAATATTTGTGAAGTATACCATCCAATACCCTGATGAAATTTATGTAACTCTACGCTGAGCTAACTTATTTGAAAGGTCAGGATGGCTCACACTATCTCATAAAATGTTTGCATAAAGATGCGACACCAATTCTACTTTACGCATAAATATAATTTTAAATTCTAAGTTGCCACAAATAAGAACATCGTATCTGTGAACTAACTTCGCAGGTGCTCGATCGCCAAATGACACAGTTAATAGTATATAAGGTTTTTATGCAAAACAATCATCCGTCGCAAAAGCGGAGGAACCTTCCGCCGAGGTAGCCACGGTCCCAAGACTAGCAGCCCCGCAGAGGTTCCAAAATTTCTCGCTAAAGAGGGAGCGCATAAGCGGACAAACTTTGCAGAGGTGAAATCGGCGTATCGATTCAAAATAATAAAAGGCAGAATTTTAAACACTTCAACTACTCTCCGAAAACTCCCTCCCCCACGATTTACAAACCCTCTCAACCCCCTCACAAATCCCAAAACCTCAGACCACTCCTCAACTCAGAGTTAATACTCTCCCCCACACCTGCTACTCATTTAAAGATGACAAAGGCACCAAAGACCTCTTTCACAGTTAACAAATCGGTAAGCACTTTCACTAACTTTTAGATTCTTGCAATATTGGGGTGGCAATGGTGTTGTTTGTTATTAGATACGGAATAGGGACATATTTTCAGCTTTGAAACTTGCTTAGGCTCAATATTAGTCTGGGTTGGGGTTTAGGGACCTAGGTTAGTTGATGAAAGATTTCTATAGAATAAATCACAATACACACTCATACAAGTTTCAGAGGAAAAATAAAAGGGTTTGCATAAGATTCCAGCCTAAAATTTTAACACTGGTGGAATTCCAATAGGTTTTGGGGTCTCGAATGATGAAACGATTCTCCACACCTGCGAAGAAGTCCCACAGGAGTGGTTTTGCAGCTGCATGAATTAAGGTGCAGTTGCGTAACCCTCAAAGGTTTCAGATCTTCATAGAGGCAGAAATATATCTGCAGAGGCGACCTCGCCTCTGCGATAATGCATCCACAGTGGCAGAACCTGTAGAAATTCCAGCGACCCAGTAGCTTCGCAACTGGTCCTTTACGTATTCATTTTTTTGATGTTTTTCTTCTCTGATAGCTGAGTAATGATCTGTATAACGGGAATAATGCTAGAAATAAATCCTTCTTCATTCCCTTTTCAGGTATTTCAATAATCCATGGATCATCATGAGGACGAGATTGTGGAACAAAACCAATGAGTTGGGGACGATTTATCAGATGAGGACTATGACCACCATAAGTTCATGTTTGTGGATTATGAGCATCGATACTACCAGGATTTGGTAAACAAGAAGCTTCTCCCCGAAAGGGGTGTTGATTTGAGGAAGGTGGCTGAGTTACTTCCAAGTATCTATGAGCGGCTAGAGTCCACCCAATGGATTTGTTTTGCTTTCACTCCATTCCAAGAAAATGAACAATGGGTCTACAAATTTTATGCAAATCTAAAGCGGGCTGATTTCAACAACCCAGAACTGAGAATTAGGGGTAGACTGGTAAGATTCGGAGCTGAGCAAATAAATAATCTCTATGGTTTGTAGAATCATCCTGCGGAGCTGATGCAGGATAAAAATACATGCTCTAGTGATTGGTTGGTGGCTCAGGTGTGTCATTAGGGCAAAAAGGTTCATTGGAATAACAAAACAAGGGGCACAATCGACTAACTTTATGGTTGAGGTCAAAATATGGCAGTACATCATTAACTCTCGGGTGTCCCCCTCTAGCAACAGGACTGACTGCACACACCAACGCGCACTGATGGTTGCTTTTTTGATGGTAGATGTTCCGGTGAATATTGGCTATCATGTTTTAGGGAACTGCAGGAGTATATAGCACAGGACAACTAAATTCCATGGTTACTGAACAGTGTAGGCGGGCTGGAGTGTAGGAGGACCCTACTGATCACATGGTTGATCTTATCATACATGTTCATCCTCTGAGAGTTACCAGAGTTGGCAGTGATACGAAGTATAAGAAGAGGAATATATATACAATTATAGGGGAGTCTTCTTCATGGCAGGAGGGGACTTGGGGTGCTATGGGTTCATAGTTGCAGACTATCCAGGAGTTGGTGTCCCAACTTTCTAGGGGCCTTGAGGATGTTAGTGGTTTGGTTAGGCTTTCCAAGGATGAGGTGGCCAAGCATATGGAGGACCAGACAAAGTTATTCCAAACTAACAAGAAGTTTGCCAAGTCCGTGGGTACTTTAGAGGAGTCCTACTGCGATATGGCGAAGGCCCATGCTGAGCTTCGAGTGAAATTTGAGAAAGAGTAGAAAAAGAACAAGTCGAATCACAAACTCTTGGTAAAGGTCTGGACAGGAGTCAAGGACATTTTCAGTTGGGGCAATTCGAGGAATAAAATTCTTATTAGGGCTTCGGATGACAAGGAGAGGTACTCCTTCCTGTCTGATGGTGATGATGTTGATTCGGACGACTCTAGTAATGAGGATGAGGCGTAGAGTTCATCCCATATTTGATCTTCGTTTGCTCCTTTGGTGTTTAAGATAATTTAATTTCTTTGCTTCATGGGTTGTAATAATTGGATGATGCTACTCATTCCTTTCTTTGCTTATCTTGGATATTTGGTTTTAATGCCCTTGACGGGCTTGTTATGCTAGAATTGTGCCATAATTGGGTTTTGTGTTTATGCAAGATTGATATTTGAACAGGTTGTGTAGAATTGAAAAAGGGATAATAGGTGAAAACCTGTCATTGGTTCTGTCTAGTTGCTCCACAGAGGCCGTCCACCTTTCGCAGATGCGACTCCGCTTATGCGCTATTCAGCTCGCACATGTGAGCTTTACTCTAGGAACATATATCCGCTACTACAGAGGACTAACCGAAGGCACGGTTTTGCATTGGCAACCCATAACCACTAAGGTGGTCTTAGAATAGTTAAATCGGTTACGCATCTGTGGCCCACCTTTCGTAGGTGCAGCTCCGCAGATGCAGCAAAACTCATGCAGAGGCAAAATGCCTGGATTCAGAACAGTAAGAATCTCAAGACTTATGCAATACTTGTATTTCACTAGATACCCTTCGGGCAAGATTTCAATACACAATCCACTCTAATAGAGTGCCAAGATTAGATATTAATTGAATCGACTAGCTATCAATTTGAATGAAGTAGCACGAAAGAAGGGAAAATTTCCTAAATGCCTTAAGCCTCTCGAGGATGGGTATGTACATCTATGTACCTATCCCCGAGACTCTACTAAACACTATCCTTGTACTCATGAGACTGATGAACCTAGAGCTCTGATAGCAACTTTGTCAAAACCCAAATCACAAGCGTTGTGATGACACCTACACTATCCCCCCGGTAGGCGAACTATTCCGAAACCTTTTACAAACATCATTATAAAACTTTGCGAAAGTAAAGAGGGAATAGATAATATAGCAAATCTCTCAAATATGATCAAAATATTGTTAAAACTCTTACAACACGTTCTCCCAAAACCTGGTTTGACTTGTACAATGACACTAAGATACAATGAAATGAAGAATAAACAACACCACCCTGAATGAATAAGGGCAGTTTGACTTGATGAAGACCAAGGCAGCCAAGAATGAGAGGCCCGCCTTAACCTTCTCGTGCTCCAAGCTGCAACCTGAACTGATCGAATACCTGCATTCATGTAAAAGAAGCAGCAAGCGTAGCATGAGTACATAATGTACCCCCATAGGCATCATAGGCCGACAACGACGGAAGATACGTAATTGAAATAAACATCAAGTTGACTCTCACATAGTCCTACTCTACACCATTCAATGAGCCACATAAGTCATCTTGTTCACATAAGAGCTTAATATACAGTTAAGTACAAACAATTTCGTATTACACACAGGGATCTTACAAGTAATACCCCCGATCATTAACATCTGCCTAAATCATATTCTTTTGTCTCCACCTACCCAAGTTAACACATCCAAATAAGACTAGTTGACACTTAATACACAACATCATTTAAGAATCCTTCTCAAGGAGCATTACAATTAGTATGACCATAGCAGTATTATTTCTTATTATCTCTAAGTCTTAGACTTGATTACATTTTTGTACATTTAATGGCATGTCACATATTATTTCGTTTAATATCTTCACTATGCTTAAGTAAGAATCTATGTCATAAACCCTTTAAATAAAGAAAGAAATTATCACATGCATGGCATACATGTCGGTAATTTCAGCAACAACAACACCTCAACATATTCCTTGCTAGACACTCTACCAGATAACGCTATCAATAACCAAGCAATACAAAAGCACATATAATTTCCCTTGAGTTTAATGATAGTTCCAACGACTAGACACCTCTGACCACAAAAGAAGTTCAACATCAATAACTCTAACTTATCAAGATACAACCAACATAACCCAATTCACAGAGAATAAACCAAGTCATGACAACCAATCCAATTCAATTTAGCCAATTCAATTCACTCAAATTGATCCAATCATATTTCAACTTAACAAACTCAATGTATGATATGAATACAAATGCAATGCAAGGTACCTTTCCACAAACCGGTATACACACGTTCAAATTCTATAAATCGTGACCCATGGAGGACCCACGCCATCCATATACCGCTCCTAGCCAGTTAGAATTCAACACATGGATCTGGATAGAGCCTAGGACTCGTTTTGAGCCATATAAATCATTTCTATCATCTAAGTGTTTCAGCCATCTCATAAGGACATCCTTACCTTAAAGGCCTTATTGGACCAACACCATCTCCATACAAGTCCACTTTCAATATCATCAGAATAACATGAGTGTATGAATGCAAAATTAACAAGGTAAGTAATTAGGGTGTATGAGATGAACTCAATATAGGAGATGAATATCACATGCTTCAGAAATATCAATAACACATAATTTCCAAGAAAATCAGTCTTTCATATCAGAAGCAATGTGATGAATAAACACAACAATTCTCAACAATGGTGACAAGCCCAAACAACAACAGTTGGAATCAACCTAAGGTTGATTCCCCAAATAATCCATCAACACAGTTCAACATCGGTACCCACCTAAGCGATCATCACAACCGCTAAGGTGGGACCCCCAAACACACCTAATATCCCTCAATGTTTATAACAACTACATACTTCTATCAGAGTCTATAAAGATAAATTGTAGCCTACCTCATTGCCGATCGGGTGCCACAAAAACCTAATCAATGAGGTTTTCCTGAACGAATATCAGACGGTAATAACTAAATTAAGCGCATAGATTTTCTATGTTACCACACATACAATCAACACATAAGGGCCATTTTTATAAGGGTAATCATTACCTGACCTCGGACCCATAAGGGTAAAAAGAGAATCTTAATTAAGAAATTGTTCCCAAAGTCTAAGTAGTAACCAATTTACAAGCCTAGCAATTTTATCTACTATGACCTCTAGTTTGATAAGTCATTTAAAATGGGCTTCTTTTTCCATGAAACTCTTAATTTCTTCCATCAATGGGTAGTATTATATTAGAGATTTCATCCTCCAAAAATGTAGTCTTTTACTAGATATAAACTCTTTATAAGGTCACATGCATCAATAAAGATTCCATCTTGATAAGTTATTACATAAGAACCCATATTGAAACATTTAACAAACCCAAGTCCTGCTACTATCCCATGAACAAATTAAGTAGCATGGATATAATTGTATTAATCAATTAATAATCATCAATAATGGGTCTAGAGATTACCTAATAGTGTATGAGGAGTGATCCACTTAAAAGGAGGTCACCAGCTAGTTCTTAGCTCCCATAACTCACTTGCCAATTAGGGGCTTCGAAATGGGGAAGATGAGTTTTAAAAAAATCTGACTACTATCATCGCCGCCACTGCGGACAACACTCTGTGGAAGCGGCCCGCCTCGACGGAAAGGATGTCTTCCAGAGTGGTCTCACTAAACCCTATAATGAGTCATAGAAGCAAAGGAGTGGCCGCAGGTGCAAATCAGCTAGCGCATAAAACATTCGCCAAAGCGGACCTACTCAATTTCATGTACTATCGCATTTGCGGATCAATCTCACCGGGGAGGCTCCACAAATTTATGTAATAACTCACCAGACGGTTTCGTCCAGTCCTAAAACGAGCACTCCCATTGACCTTGACATATATTCTATGAATTTCCCGCGGACATTCTATATGGTTGGATCCCTACATATCCCCGCAATTCTTGACATAACAATCTTATGACTCGCTGAACCATAATAATACCAATTAACACCTAATTATAGTTAAGGACTCGTCCTATCCAATAGTCATAGAAATGAAATGAGAATCACGGTGCGATACTAGGAAGTTTTGTTCGCCCATAAAATTCCCGATGCTGGATTCAAAGTTGATAACAAATAGAAATTTATCGGGACAAGGCGGGAAGACAAAACGACCGAGCGAGTCATTAAAAAAATATCCCAAATATTACATCTCCTAAAACCTGGTCTAACTTGTACAAGAGCAACTAAAATAGAACAACTTAAGGAATTACCATGAATAATTGTCTTGGAATAATAAGAACAATGCAATATATAGAGGGAGATCAGTGTTTCTAATAGGATTTGTAGCTCATCCTAAGCCTCCAAGATCGCCGGAAGTCGGAAACTGGGTCCATAGGCTGAATCTGCATCTAAATAGAGATGCAGCAAGTGTAGTATGAATATACAACATACCCCTATAAGCATTATAGGCCGATAATGACATAAACACGTAAAATTTATAAAGATCGAGTTTACTCCACCCTAATTATCGGACTAACCTAATCCTCGTCTATTCACATAACACATTAAGAATAGGAAGATTGAGAAAATATACATTCAAGGAAGCCAAATTCAGCAAAGTTTAATCACAGAAAATTCACACAACAAGATCATACTTCCTTCGTAATCCCTTCCTTAAGTCCACTTGACTCTAATTTACCCTTTAAAACTCAACTTTATCAATTAGCATACAACTATCATGTCATCACGCATATGTGACCCCTTACTAATCATTTTTCACTCAATTAAGCTAATTTTCCACACATGGCATCCATTTAGGCACATAAATTTACACAACCCCAACTTTCACACCATCTAAGATAATGTTTCAGTAATGGTCTCGACTTTCCTATTATTTAGAACAAACATTCATGTAAAGTTTTGAGCTTTCATCCTTTAAGTAAGAATCTGTTAAGGAACCTATTTTACGTTCTTTATATACCGGGGGCATTAACAAACTCCAACTTATAATATCTAAGCACACGCAACATGTAACATATCAACAAACATATATAGTATGCGGTGAAAATGGAATGAATACAATGGTGTGGGATGTGATATAATGCAATCCAACTGACCATCTTCCAAACCTGGTATACACATGCTACTGTATGTCTCCATATAGCTATGACCCGTGAGGAACTCCGCGAGTCCATATATCGCTCATACCAATCGAAATGATCCATCGGACTGGTAGATCCTCAATCATGGACTCATTTATCGAGTTATTTCATATAATATCATCTCACTATCCAAATCATCTTATAGAAATTACCTTTACCTTTATTTCCGGTGTCATCGGACCAAACAACATTCCATAACCAATACACCTTAGTATCCGTGATAATATGAGTGTATGAATGCAATGATAAATAGGACAATTAATCATGTAATATGAGATGAAAATCATATTTCAAGAGATGAGTAAACACGTGACCCAATATGATCAATAACACACAATTTCAGATAATCAGTCTTTCCATATTATAAGGCATAATGTGATGAGGTAATTCCAGTCAACAATCACAAGTTAGAGCATATATGTTGACAAGCCCACATAACAGCTGATAGAACTAACCTAAATTTGATCACCCAACACAATACACTTGTACCCACCCGAGTGCTCATCACATTCACTAAGGTGATACCCCAATCACGTCCAATACCCCTCAATAATTATAAATATTACATGAATCTATCAGAGTCTAAGAAAGTAAACTGTAGCCTACTTTACAACTGAGTAGGTGCCATGAACTCAATCTCACACCAATGCCTTGCCTTTTCATAGTGCCTCTGAACGATCGTAGACTAAGATCATATATTCTACGTTAAAACATAATTCTGAACACAACCATAAAGATAAGATCTTTCAAAGAATTCGAAAACCCGACCCTCAAAGCGACTCTGGGCCCACAAAGGAAAATCGGAACTTTAATTTTTAAAATACACTTCTCATGGTATAAATAGTCATATCCTTAAGTCTAATAAGAAACTAGTCACATTTAGGCCTTCAATTGCCCAAATTATTAAAAATCCCCAAATTGGAAGAATGCTAAAATTTTATTTAGGAATCATGGAATTTAAATAGGAATTCAAGCTTAATTAGAATTAGATTCCCCAATCATTAAAAAGCCTAAATCTGAGATATCAATCATTAAATACTAAATCGTGGCATCTAATTACATCAGTTTAGCCCTCTTAACATAGAAAGTAGATACTAAATTTTCCACCTTCAAATCAGGGCACAAACCATAAATTAATGATGGAAACATTGGTAATATTTGGAAAGATGGTGAGAATCTTACCCCAGAAATGGAATGATTGAAACCCCCTTGAATTCTCCCCAAACCGAGCTTGGATTTGAAAGAAGTGAGAAAATGAATAATTATTTCGGACTTGGGGTCTTTTCATTATTTCAGAACCAGCGATCCCGCACTGGTTGAATTTTCTTTGCAGGAGAGGCCTCGCTTCTGCGAAAATACGCCAGCGAAAGCGGCCCCAACATAATGTGACACAATGCTCATAGGATGATTAATATCTGCAGGTGCGGTCATACACCTGCGTAGTGTTTTCGTCGAAGCAACCTAGTCTAGTCCCTCCAGACACGCACGCGCATCTACAGACCAACCTCTACGAAAATGGCCCTGTAGGTGCGGTGATATTTTGGTGGGGGTGATTACGTCCAGACCTAAAAATGCTATGTTCGAGAAGATTTTGACCCGATATCTAAAATTCATCTGTGACCTCCCGTATACAAACCCAAATATGCTACCTGAGTATAAATGACTCTCCGAACTTACTCACAAACTCGAGATTCAAATCAGACATTATTACGATGCATTTTACCCATAATTGTCCCTAAATTATCCCAAAATACCCATGTGGAAAAAACAAGGACACAACCCTTATCCAATAGTCTCTGAAAGCGCAAGAAAATTTGACTACATCATAAACGGACACTCCGGACTTATGATTAATGATGGGATACCGAACCATACAAGATTGACCAAAAGTTAATTCTTCCCACTTCACAACTTAATAGATTTCAAACCTTGCGATTTTCCTCTACGAAATCCAAATGAATTTACCATGAAATGCGTGACAACCATCCTTTTAAGTCACGATATCAATAAAAGCCATAGAAAAATGGTGGTCTGGTCAAAACATGGTGAGAAGTTTAAAATGACTAAATGAATCATTACATCATATACCAATTGAACAAATATTCGTCCTCGAATGGGAAGAAAGATGGAGAAGTGAAAGCCCGATTAAATCATATGACACCGAGTTTCAATGAAAGATGTAGGATCTACCAGAAAGGGTATTCCTTTGCTAAAGAGATATTACACTGACCGAACACTTGGAAAACCCGGTAGCCCCTCCCACTCCTTTAACCCAAAAAAATCTCACACACCCACACATAAGAGTTCATCCCGGGGGAAGAACCCAAGATTTTGTCCTATCTCTCAAGATCTACTGCCAATAAAGTAAGCTTTCTCTATTTTTGGTTTGTTTATTGCTTGATTTGTGTGATATCGTGTGGTATCATGTGTATCATTATAAAAGATTGGGAATTCGGACTTAGATATGAAGTTTAGGACACACAAGTGGGTTTGGGTGGGATTTTGAGAATTTGGGGTGTTGTTGGTCATGATGATATGACTAGTCGAATTTGATAACTATGTATGTTAATTCCCTAGGGAGATTTAGGAGTTTTAAGCAAGAAATTGACCACAAATTAAGCAACAATGGAGGGATGTTCGACTGGGTGAAGAATATGGAAAATTCTGTACTTGCGAGAAAAGAATCGCTGGTGTGTTTTTGTATCTACGCAAATACTTGCACATGTGCGATTGCGGAAGCAAAAGTTTTTCCGCAGACTAGTAGTTTCTTAACTGGTACATACTACACTTGTTTTGCTGGTTTTTCTACTCTAATTGATGCGTATTAAATTTCTTGAGATGGTTACATTTCCAGACTAACTTTGTTTTGATATTTTTAGATGCTTGAACTTCAAAAATGGTATGTGGTGCAAGGTTAGGAACCCGAGGAAAGAGCAGCGGAAGAACTGTATGATACGACTAAGTTTATGTCCCGCGATTGACATTGCCTATACTATAGCAATTTACTCAACAAGAAACTTCTACCTGAAAGAGCGATAGTCATAGAAAGAGTGCCAAAGCTCTTACCTAAGTTTTATGGTCGCCTAGAGGCCACCAGTTGGACTTGCTTTATTGCTTTCCCGTGCAAAGCCAATGAGCAGTGGGTGAGAGAGTTTTAGACGAATCTAAAGCGTACAATCTTTGAAAATCCAGAATTTACTATTAGAGGTCAAACTGTGAGGTTTGGGCCCGAACAGATCAATGTTTTCTACAACCTTCCTAATCATCCCCAAAGTTGTTGCAAGCAAAGGATACATGTTTCGATGATTGGTTGGTGTCGAAAGTGTGCCCTGTGGGCAAGAAAATTCCTTGGTCCAACAAGAAGAAGGGTATCAAGTCTGCAAATTTTAGGGACGAGGAAAAAATGTAGATGTATATCATAATTACCCAAGTATCTCCTTCTAGCAATGTGATTTACTGCATGTATAGTCGTGCTCTGATGATTGCTTTTTTACTAGATGACATTACAGTGAACGTTGGTTACCATGTCGTTCAGGAATTGAAGGAGTATTTGATCCAGGTTAGTACAAGTTTGATATTCCCTTGCCTAATCATTGAGCTGTGAAGACGTGCTGGTGTTTTCGATCGCCCTACAGATAACTGGGTGGATCCTAGGAAGACTTTCCATCCATAGAAGATTATCGGAGTGGGTAGTGCTGTGCAGAGTAAGAAGTGGAAGGTAGAGATGAGCGTAAAAGGTAAGTTCTCTTCTCAGTAGGAGGAACCTTTTGGTGCTCTGGGTTCTCACATGCAGTCCATTTGGGACTTGGTGTCTCAGCTTCCCAGTGGCCCTTTCGAGAAGATTCTGACCCCGATATCCAAAATTCATCCGAGACCTCCCGGATATAAACCCAAATTTGCTACATGAGTATAAAGGACTCTCTGAACTTACTCACAAACTCGAGATTTAAATCTGGCATTGTTAGGACGTGTTTTACCCATTAATTATCCCCAAATTATCCAAAAATATACATGTGGTAAAACACAAGTAATCAACCCTTATCCAATATCCTCAGAAAGAACAACAAAATTTAACTATGTCCTAAAATAATACTCCATACTTACTATTTATGACGAGTCACCGAACTATACAAGCTTGACCGAAAGTTAATTCTTTTCATTTCACAACTTAATAGATTTCTAAACTTATGATTCTCCTTTCCAAAATCCAAATGAATTTACTACGAAACACGTGCCACCATCCTTGCGAGTCACGACATCGATAAAAGGCATGGAAAATGGTGGTTCGGTCAAAACATGGTGAGAAGTCTAAAATGACTGAACGGGCGTTACAATACCTCTGTACTCTTTGTTCAAATTTTTCTTTAGCTTGTAAATCTATTTGACTCTAATGATGCTTTTCCTTTTAGAAGTGTGACCAACTCTCATGTATCATTCTTCTTGATTGTCTTGATTTCTTCATCCATTGCATTTCTCCATTTCAAATTTTGGGTAGAATCTTAAAAACTTAGATGCTCATTGTCCATTAATAAACAAAAGTGAGTTAAATCACTTAAATTTTTTTGCTGCTTCTTCCATTGCTTCAAATATTCACGAAGACTTCTAGTCTTTCGAGGTATGTTGCTTGAACTTGATTCCCCAACCTCTTGAACTTGCAGTAGAGGTATGCAAGTGGTGTAGTAGGCTGATCCATAACTTTTTCATCATCACAGAATGGACTAAAATAGTAATTTTACTCTTTAGATTTTCGTTCTCAAGCACAGTCTTCATCAATTTCAAAATCTCTGCTTATGATAACCTTGTCATTTCTTGGGCGATATAACTTATAACCTTTAGATCTTTGATCATAACCAATGAATACATAGCTCTCACTTTTTTCATCAAGCTTATATCTCTTCTCATCCGGCACATGTTCATATGCAATGCTTTCCAACACTCGTAAGTAAGCAACTTTTGATTTGAAATCACTCCAAGCCTCTTGCGGTGTTTTTCCGCGAACACTTATGTTGTGATTCCAATATGATAAATACACCGCACAAGCAACTACTTCACCTCAAAACTCCTTCGACATATTTTTTCTCTTCAACATACTTCTTTCGATGTAGAGAATAGTCTGATTCCTCCTTTCCACCGCACCATTTTGTTAAGGCATCTTGGAACGTAAAAAAAATGATGCATTCCAGTTTTGCACAAAAGCCTTGAATTCATTTAAAGTGAATTTTGCACCATTATCAGACCGAAGAGACTTAATTCAATTTCCACGTTACTCTCCACCATGCTCTTAAACTTTTTGGAGTTTTCAAAATCTCAGATTTTCGCCCAAAAATTAAACTCAAGTTTTCCTTGAATAATCATCAATAAAGAGAAGGAAATAATTACTTTTACCAAGTGAGGATGGCATGATAGGCCGGCATACATTGGAGAGCGAAAAACATAATATAATTTAAGTGCTTCTCTAGTCAAATATAGTATAGTATATAGATCATCTCCATAGGGATTGGTACAAACAATTACTCAAACAAAACCTACTTAATACTATTCAGGTGATCAAAACTTGAGTTAGTTGTGGTTATAAATCATGAGTATTGACTACAATGTAATTAAATACAATTGACAATGAAAGAAAAAGATACTAATAATATGAGAAGTAAGGGTAGTAGACAAGATAGATGCAAGACTTTAACAACTAGATCCGATTCATTTTATCATTCTCCTTAACTATTTATTGAGTCTTTCGAATTCAATAATTAATTAGTTTTACTCAAGAATCTATTAAACATCTTCTAATTATTTGTTCAGATTCCACAAATTAAACTAATGCAAGCTCTAAGAATATTCAAGAACTATGGATAGAAATAGATCTACGGATGACTTCTCACGAATGCCGTCAACTAATAACTAAAGATACATAATTGAAGAGTTTCTTCTGATTACTCAACATAATTACTCAATCAAGAATCAAGAGATAAATCATATTTATATTAAGACAATTCACATAACACTTCTTCTTGCGATAGAAGCATCCAAAAATATCTTAACAATAAAGTAAAACTACTATCCATGAGTTCAAGACTAATGAAAAGTCATGTGAATGCAAGAAAACATTAAGGGTATAGTCTAAAGGAAAACGTCTCTCGAATATTTTTCTCTCTTGGTTCAACCAATAATTGAAGACGATCTTTTGATTACTTAAAAGAATCACCAATTAAAATCAAACAAAATAATGCAAAGATATTTACCAAACTATTCCTCTTTCGATTAAGTAAAATAGTAAATAACTCTGTAATTCAATTCAAAACTTCATTACCGAATTCAAGTAATAAAAAAAGAATTAAATCTAAAAACATCAATAAATACATCAATAAATACATCATGGCTTGTCAAAACCCTATAAGAAAACTACTCCATAATAGAAGAAAAGAACATAGAAGGAATAGAACTAAAAAATATTAGAACCGACGATCGATCCAAACTTTTGTATTGAATTGAATCATGATGGATAGTAACGAATTCAAGCATCTAAACTCTTCTATGCGCCTCCAATGCTCTCTAGGTCATAAGTCCCCTTACAAACATAGTTTTCATGTATTTATAACATACCCCGAAATGGATTGCAGCGTCATCGTCAAATATCTCCTTCTAAGGTATGTAAGGGCTATCTTTCTTTCTTTTCGATATGAATCCATAGATATATCCTTTTTACTAGAAGCCGAAGGGGGCTAGTTCGCCCCTATGTTTCTTAATGACGGATTGAGACTGTCTTAAGTGTTAGGGAATTGACTTACGTAGAGTTCTCGTGTAAGTCCCAAGAAGTAGAGTTAGTAGTGCCTCCAAGATATTCGTAAGGTATCTACATGTAAGCTAAGAGTTCCAAATAGAGAGAGATCCGAAGAAACGAGCTAAGACGTTAGTAGTAGAACATAAGTAAAAAGAGGATGAGGTTATACTAGCTAGAAGATAAGATCGTAACAGCCTAGCAAGATGAGCGTGTACGTATATTTGAGGAGGACTAAGAGACTCCCTAAGGCCAAGAGAGATAGGGTACAAGGTACGACATAATGATTCACTTAAAAGGATATAGACAAGTATATAAGGTACCTCTCAGACTGAAGAAAGGTAGAGATATGCGAGTTATAAAAAAAAAGAATTGAGTAGCGTAATGAGATAGTCTGACGAGAGCTAAGAGAGTACCAGACTCCCTAAAGCTAACAGAGTAGCTCACGAGACAAGTATGGATTGTAGGTTACAGAATATGCTAGACGAACTATGAGTTATGTACGCGGGTACTTAGTTTACATATGATTGCTTGTTATGTATGCATGCATTTGCCTTCGGGGTTATGATGTTTCCTTTGGGGCTATTGACACTACCTTCGGGGCTACGATACAGATTGCCTTCGGGGCTACAATATAGATATGTGCATTGCCTGCGGGGCTAAACTGATACAGATTGCCTTTGGGGCTATACAATACTCGGGGCTATACAATACTCGGGGCTATACAGATATAGATTGCCTTCAGGGCTATTCAGATACACTTGTCTTCAGGAATATGCACTTACACTCGGATCAGTTGTAAGGATGGAATATTTTGTTAGATTGTATGATAAATAGTAACGTAATAAAGAGCAGAAATAAAACTTTGTAGAGGTAGTACATAGAATCGAGATAGAATAGATGAAATAGAGCGGCTAAACGGCCCAAGCAACAACAACTAGATGAGTTGACTGATAGGTTGTGGTAATTCCACTAGCGTCCCTTCCTTTCAATAGAGACCTCCCATTTATTTACTCATGTTCTTCAGCTTTAGAGTATATATATATTCCGATTATTTTCTGCCTTACATAGTTGGTACATTTATTTGTACTAACGTCTAATTGCTGGGATGCTGTATTTCATGACTGCAGATGTAGATAATCAGTTCGATGAGTTTGCCTAGCAGAGCAGATTGGGATTCAGGGAAGGATCGGTAAGACTCTATCTCTTCTGGAGTGCAGCCGAGTCTAGAGGCCAGGTAGTAGATGTTTTATACAAACTACAAGTAGGCTGGGGCCCTGTCCCGACTACGTATGATATCAGTTATCCTTAGAGTCTTTGTAGACACAGGTTCAGTATGTCAGTGGCCTTGTTGGCCCTCATTTCATATTTTATTGAGTTTTTCCAGTATTAGTACTTACAGAGGCTTTCACTGCCCACAGTAGCATATAGTAAAGATAAATTCGGCCTAGTCAGCCCATGTGTGTCTTAGTTATGCACAATAGCCTTGAGTTACAAAGTGGTTCTCTCGGGCCTTAAGGACACCGGGTGCAAGCCACGCCCTACCTAGGTTAGGGTGTGACAAAGTGGTATCAGAGCAGTTCAGTCCTTGGAATTCTACAATGTCGTATCTAGTAGAGTCTTATTTATGGATATATTGTGTACCACATTTATAAATAGGAGGCTACAGGACATTTAGGATTGGTTACCCTTTTTTCTGATCTAGATCGTGCTATATAAAGCTGAGTCATAAGGAGCTTGTGTCGAACTCCTATTCGATAAGTATTGTGAAGATATGTTCGTAGCCCGAATGATTATCGCCATCTAGAGATCCAATGCAGCAGCTAGTCAGAACATTAGTAGAGAAACTTTTGGACGATGTTGGGTTGTGAGAATATCAGATGACAAAAGTAGGAGTTCTAATAGATGAAAGGAGTAAGGTAAGGAGAGTACGAAATATCCAGTTATTAAAAAGCCATCATATAGTAGCACATTTTAGAAGAGATGAGAATACGACTAGAGGAGTTGATTATGTTAAGTTAGGGATCAAGGGCACATGAAGGACAAGATCAAGAGAGCGATGAACAGATGATGACTTTCAGCAAGAGACTTCGCATTGAGGGTGAAGAGAGGGATCGACTTATAGGTATTAAGTGAAATTAGAATAAATTACCTAGGCTTGAATTACAAATGGATGAGACATCAAGCTAGAAGTGATAGTCGTACATGGGTGATGACCATAGGTAAGAGACCTTGGTGTGAGAACAATCATAAATATGAGCTAGCTTGGCATGTAAAGCCCAACATTCGAGGATGAATGTTACTAAGAGGGGAAGGATGTTACACCCTGGAGTTTGGTACGCGAATGAGAGCCTAATTAGATAGCATGAGCCGGTGGTTCGAGGTCCTTTTTGAGGGGACCTTATGATGTAGATTGATCTTGTAAGGGTATACCGAAGGTTGGGAGTCATTGGGGTTGGATGAATCATCCCTCAACAAAGTTTGATAAAGTAAGAGTGATATGCTAAGCGTTTCGCATTGCGGATTGGATTTTCCTCCCAGATGGGTCCACATATCAGAAGCCAAAAGTTGAGGAATTTTTTAGAAGAGGATGCGGTCACATATAGGCCATATGTGATGCAGAAGGGTGATCATTTCTCAGGCAGTGACCAACTTTCTTTGCCTATTTAAGCGGTGGAAGCCTCATTTCTCATTATATTTCGACCAAGATAAGTCTGTTCACTCCCTAAGAGGTACCCTAACATATTTTGAAGATCCAAGATCTATTCCAAAGTAAATCAATCCATGTTTAGCATGAAGATGTTGGAAATCACAAGAAGAAGCTTGTGTGATGTTCATATGAAGTTAAGGATTGTTGTGAGCTAGGTTGATATTGGAGTTCAAGGCAAACCTGTTGGATAAGATGGATAATGAGGAGACGAATTGCAGCGTCATCGTCAAAGATCTCCATCTAAGGTATGTAAGGGCTATCTTTCTTTCTTTCCAGAATTAATCCGTAGATATATCTTTTTTACTAGAAGCCGAAGGGGGCTAGTTCACCCCTATGTTTCTTAGTGATGGATTGAGACCATCTAAGAGTTAAGGAATTGACTTGTGTAGAGTTAGTAGTGCCTCTAGGATATTTGTAAGCTATCTACATATAAACTAAGAGTTCCGAATAGAGAGAGATCTGAAGAAACGAGCTAAGGTGTTAGTAGTAGAACATAAGTAAAAAGAGGATAAGGTTATACTAGCTAGAAGATGAGATCATAACAGCCTAGCAAGATGAGAGTGTATGTATATTCGAGGAGGAGTAAGAGACTCCCTAAGGCTAAGAGAAATAGGGTACAAGGTACAACAGAATGAGTCACTTAAAAGGATATATAACACGAGTATATGAGGTACCTCTCAGACTGAAGAATGGTAAAGATATGTGAGTTATAAAAGAAATGAATTGAGTAGAGTAATGAGATAGTCGTACGAGAGCTAAGAGAGTACAAGACTCCCTAAAGCTAATAGAGTAGCTCACGAGACAAGTATGAATTGTAGGTTACAAAAAGTGTTAAACGAGCTATGAGTCATGTACGCAGGTACTTAGGTTATAGATGATTACTTGTTGTGTATGCATGCACTTGCCTTAGGGGATATTGACACTGCCTTTGGGGCTATGATACAGATTGCCTTCGGGGCTAAACCGATACAGATTTCCTTCGTGGATATACAGTGCTTGCCGTCGGGGCTTTACAAATATAGATTTCCTTCGGGTCAATTCAGATACACTTGCCTTCAGGGCTATGCACTTACACCTGGATCCCTTGGAAGGCCGGAATATTGTGTTAGGTCGTATGATAGATAGTAATGTAATAAAATTAGAAATAAAAATTTGCCAAGGTAGTACATAGAATCGAGACATAATAGATTGTATTGATAAACCGAGGGTCCAAGTGGTCCAAGTGACAGCAACTAAGTGAGTTGACCGAGAGGTTGTGGTTAGTCCACTCCATTCCCTTCCTTTCAATAGAGACCTCTAACATATTTACTCATGTTCTTCATCTTCAGAGTATGTATGTATGTATGTATATATATATATATATATATATATTCAAATTATTTTTTTCCTTACATACTTGGTACATTTCTTTGTACTGACATCCCATTGTTGGGGCTCTGCATTTCATGCCTGAAAATGCAGATAATTAGTTTGATGAGTTCGTCCAGTGCAAATTGGGATTCGGTGAAGGATCGGTAAGACTCCATCTCTTCTTGAATGCAGCCAAGTCTAGAGGTCAGGTAGTAGATGTGTTGTACAAACTACGCGTAGGATGGGACCTTTTCCTGACTACGTTTGATTTCAATTATCTTTAGAGGCTTTGTAGACATAGGTATAGTATGTTCAGTACGTCAGTGGCTTTGTTAGACCTCATTTAATGTTTGAGTATTTCCGGTATTAGTACTTACAGAGGCTTTCACGGCCCACGGTAGCATATAGTAAAGATAAGTTCAGCCCAGTCGGCCCATGTGTGTCTTAGTTAAGCCCATCAGCCTTGAATTACATAGTGTTTCTCTTAGCCCTTAACGGCATCGGGTGCTAGCCACGCCCCACCTAGGTTGGGGTGTGATAGCTGAACACCAAAGGTTTGGCTCAGAATATTAAGGTTCACAAATAGAAGTGGTAGATGATTAATATGGACTTTGTCATGCATTTTCCAAGTATAAAGGGCAAGTTTTTATCTATTTGGGTGGACGCCGATAGACTCACCAAGTCGGCTCATTTCATTCCAGTGAAGAAGACAGATATTGCGGCACACTACGCCAAGATATATTTAAAAGTAATCATGAGATTATATGGGATTCCGACATCCATCACATCTGACAGAGGTACATAACTCACTACTCAATTTTGGAAATCATGCCAAGAAGCTTTGGGAACTCGTGTCAATTTGAGTACTGTCGTCCATCCTTAGACAGACGGGCATGTTGAGAGGACTATCCAAAATCATGAAGAAATGTTGTGATCATGCGCTATTGATTTTGGAGGAACTTGGGATGAGCATCTACCTCTTGTAGAGCTTGCTTAGAATAACTCTTATCAGGAAAGTATAAAAATGACTCCCTATAAGGATCTTTACAGGAGGCATTGTAGATCTCCAATTGGGTGGTTTGAATCCACCAAAGTAGAACTATTAGGTCCTGACTCAGTTCACGAAGCAATCAACAAGGTGATTCTCATTGTGCAATGACTCAAGACATCTCAAAGCTGACAGAAGTCTTATATGGATATGAGGCATCGCGAGCTTGAGTTTCCTGTGGGAGATAATGTATTCTTGAAATTGTCATCGATGAAGGATGTAATGCAGTTTGGTAGGAAGGGTAAGCTTAGTCCTCGTTTAATTGGCACTTATGAAATTGTCCGAAGAATCGGAAAGGTGGCTTACAAATTGAAATTACCATCAGAGATGACTATGGTGCACTTGTGTTTCACATTTCGATGTTGAGGTTGTATAAACATTATCCTTCTCATATTTTTACTCATGAAGATATTGAAATCAATGAGTGGTTGTCTTATGAAGAATAACATTTACAAATGCTAGATCATCAAGTTAGGAGGTTGAGAATGAAAGATGTAACTTCAGTTAAAGTCTTGTGGCGAAATCATAATACTGAAAAGGTCACTTGGGAAGTGGAGGAGGACATGAAGAAGAGATACCCTCACTTATTCCCTATTACATGTATGTGTTGGACTTTCTAGTTATCAATTTTGTGCGATAATATGGACTGAACATGAGAATCCCTCAATTCATATTTAGCCTTGTTTGGTGTAGTCGTGGAAGTTCCAGGGAGGACCATATGGTTATTATTAGGGTGATAATAGAGTGTTATTATGTAATAACTCTCAATACAGCAGAATTCTAGCAAAAAATCTGAAAACTTGAGGTTTAGAGAAAATCTTAGGCCATAACTCTCATTCGAGGATGAATTATCCTGAGAGGGGGATAATGTAACACTCCGTAAATCCAGATTAGGTGTAAATGTGTTACATGAATATTAATATGACATTTTACGTAAATTAATTCCTACTAAGATGAGTTTGGATGGAAATAGTTGAGTTAAGACCAAGGCGAATAGTGATGTACGTAAGATTCGATAGAATCGACTAAGTTTATGGTAGGTTTGGCTTCCAGTCATCTTACATGAACATACTTTGAGCATTTGAGAAACCGTAAAATACAAAAATTGTAGCCCTTTGAAATACCTTTTCACCCTTATATGGTGCAACTCAAATGAATAACTGTACATAAAGTAATGACCGTTTTACTAAAGGGACGCAGAGTAGTCTGCTGGACCGATATGCCTCACAGATGGCATTATGCGGCCGCAAATGCGACACATTTTTGGATGCATTTGGACCCAAATTTTTTTAGGCATTCTATTTTGATATTCATTTGGAAATTCTCTAGCATATGGTGATATGTGATGCAAATCTAGGGTGGAACGGCTCCGCCTATAAAAACCCAGAACGTGAAATTTTATTAAATCTTTCATCCCACTTTGTTTTAGACAAACTTTTGAGAGAAAACAATCCTAAATCTTTTCCACCACACCTAAGGTAAGTTCTTGATCAATTCTCATCATTACTACATCAATTTAACACCAAATTAATATTAGTTCATCCTTCACAACCCTAGATTCTTAAAAATCGAAGCAAGAGAAATTGAAGGAGACTTTGGGGAACCTATTAAAGGTATGTTATTTGATATTTACTGATATTATTTAGAGGATTTAGACACGTTTAGGTATTAGAAATAATAAGAATCCATGTGTGGTTCATGGGGGATTCAAGAACACGTTTTGGGCACGAAAAAGCCCTAGCATTTCCATAAGGGTAGAAGCTCTTAGAAATTGGTTAAAGTTCTAATCTTTATCATTAATAATCATTGTAGAACAATTATTTAACTTGAAGGAATACGTTGAGTGGGAATTAATGTATGTCTAGATTTTGAAAATCTTCTTTGAAGCATGTCTACATCTTTTTAAAACATTGAAATACATCAATACTTTGAAAACATCATTTGAAACATGTATAATTTTAAGAATATGTTGAAACATGATTGGATTGATAATCTTTATTTTGGTTGTTTATACATATTGAAATACTAGCTTGGTGGTTGGTCATCGTTGAACTTATTTTTGAACTAAAGATGATATTGAGAAGGTCATGCGTGTGTAGGGTCAAGCCCGCATTAAACCTTAGATGAATTACTGTTGTGTTGTACATATTTTGCCCATTATGGGATAATTGAACTTATTTTCTAAAGACTGAAATATTGCACATGTTTTGTTGGTTAAATGGATTTCCTTGAACTTGAAGTTGAACACTTAAATTGTATACATTCATTTGAAATACCTCTTTTGTGAGAAGATGCCTTGAGAAGTGAATTAGACCATAAGCCATGATTGATGATTCGGTTAATATGCCATGCCTTATATGTATTTCTGTTTGGGCATGTATGGGCAAGTTGTGCTAGTCCAGAGGACGATTAGCCATTATGGATCCTAACGTATCACTGTTAAGCATTTTTGTGTCAGTCCAAAGAATGATTGACCTCCATGGGAAATTAACCCTGGTGTATTTATTGTTGTACTAGTCCAGAGGACGATTAGCCTCTGAGGGATGGTAACCCCAGTGCATCGAATGATTGTTCGCCCATGAGCTAGCATGTGTTGATTCTTTGGTTGCCCATAAGTTGGCGTGTTGATAATTTCAGGTTTGCAAGTGAAAGACTTAAGATGGTAAATGAGTTAATCTTGATATGGTCTCTGTTATTGGTTTCACTTTGATAATTGTTGCTAAGCTTAATATCGTACTTTATCTCTTAGTTTCAAACTATTTTTCTATTGAGACCGTTTTACTGATTTTTCCTCTCTTATATTGATTTTGTTAACTATTTCCTCTTAGATACTCACTGAGTACCCAGTACTCAGACATACCATTGTTATTTTGTATGATGTGTCAATTAACATAGAAGAGCAAGTTCATGATACGCACACCGGATAAGAGAACTTGCTGCTTTCTGGACTATTTGGTGATTCCATATGGTTGCTCGTGCGACACCATTCTATTTTTATTTGTATATTAAATGCAGTTCTGGGATACGTCTTGAAGTTAGATACTCATTTGTTTATTTTAGAAGCTCCATAGATAGTTGTCAGATTTTGGGTAGATGTTGAAAGTCTCGTACGACTTATTGAGTCTTTGCCACATTTTACAATTTTGTATCTACATTAGACTTCCGTTGATTTTGTTAAGTTGATAATGTTAATGTTTAAACCATATATGACTTTTTATAAATAGATAAAAAGGCAACTCGATACACTAAGCTCCCGCTATATGCGAGGAAAAAGGCAATTCGATACACTAAGCTCCCGCTATATGCGAGGTCTAGGGAAGGGCTGGACCATAAGGGTCTATTGTATGTTGCCTTACCTCACATTTCTGCAAGAGGCTGTTTCCACGGCTCGAACTCATGACCTCCTGGTCACATGGCAACTATTTTACCACTTACTCCAAAATAAATGTTTAATGCTTTTATAAGGTACTTCAGGTATTGTTCATAACATCATATGACGGTTACATCCAGGGTCGCGTTTGGGGCGTGACACGATGTCGACAGGGCTCAGATGTATGTTATATTGGTGTGGATGTCCTAGTAATGTTATGTGATTCTATTCGAGCTGAGGTAGAAGAATTATTTCATAGCCAACCGTATGGATAATAGCTTTTTATTCAAGTATGCGTCCTCTATGTAGTGGCCCAACAAGCCTCGTAGGTTGAGGTAGGGGTAGAGGAGAAACATCCATATTAGGCGGTGGTCAAAATCGCATTTATGCTCTAGACAGCCGAAAGGATTTGGAATCATCACCAGACATCGTCACATGTATATTATTTGTTTTCACTTATGATGTAGATGTGTTGATAAACCTTGGCTCCACTTTGTCGTATGTTACCTCATCTGTTTCTAGTAAGTGTAGGACTGAGCCAGAATTGTTGCATAAAGTGTTTGAGGTATCTATGTCAGTTAGAGAATCGATTATGATTAGATAAGGGAACTTAGATGAGTTACTAGACCATATAATACCATGAATAAGATCTAAACATCCAAAGTTTCGGTTCCACAACGTGCTAGTTGTGACTCTCAGAAGGTATTCTAGATAGGAGCCAGTGTAGGTAAATCCTAAAATAAGCATGTGAGGGATGGAAAAAGGGGGTTGATGTATATAAGGAGGGGTGTAAGTGGGTAAGTGGGTTAGAGTTTTCTTGTAAACGGTTTAAGCCAAAAATGGCCTTGAAAGTGGGGTTCTGGGATTCTGCCGGTAGTGTGGTGTTTGGTGGCTATTTTGGGTAGTTTCAGAGAGAGTTGGGTTTAGGTGTTTTATGGAGTTATTGTAGACACATTGAGGGTTGTTCTAGTGATCGGTCTTTTTTAGTTTAGTGTTGGAGGATGTCGGAAGTTTACTGAAATAGTGAGGTTCTTGGTTAGGCTGTGTAGTGGGCTATTTAGTGTTGTCAGGATGACGCGGCTGAATGTGGGTGGTTTCCGTTGGTGGCTTTGAGTGTGGGTATTTGGGAAGTCTTGTGGGATGTGGTGGTGGAAAGGAGATAGTGGTTTGATCAAGGAATGAACACCAGATGCTAGGTGCAAACCCGAGTACAAGCCAAGTATAGGACAACTAATATAGCATGAATAATGACATGGGAGTTTTAACGCTTGAGTCGACACAAAGTAGAGTTTGGCCAATTGGACAAGGACTAGACTGAGGTTGGTAAGTACAAGATCGAGTACTAACCAAGTGAGGGTGTCCGGTAACCTTATGATAGACCCTAGGCTTGGGTTTGGTTGGATCACACAAGTTCTAACGTCCACTTGCACCAAGGGGGTTCCTTAAGTTTGGGCTTAGCTAGGTCACACAAATCCTAACCAAACTTACACCGAAGGGACCTTAGATTGGGTTTAACTAGGTCACACAAGTCCTAGCTTCAACTTACACTAAGGGGTTGGTTCACCCAAGAACTGATGGCCCACACAAGGACCAACTAAGGTAGACAACACAGAAGTTGAATAACTTAGCAATTGAGTAAAATTGATGTTTTTATATTCATCAACTCTGATTTTTACAACATCCTAAGGGGCCTATGTATAGTAGTACATCGACTATTCTAGAAGGATAACAAAAGGACACAAACTACTTTGCAATCTCGGCCAAGTGGGAACAAATGGGAAGGGGTTCGGGTTAACTTGGGGAACAAGGAGTAGACCAACTGTTCAAGTTCTCTAGACCACTATTTTATGTCTTCCATGTAAAACAATGCATTAACTAGTTAGTTCATCAATCATTTCTTGGAGCACGTGTGGAAGTTTTTTTTCCTTGAAGTACCTTGGCCGAAATGGGAAGGGGGGGCGGATGAATCCCAATCTTCCATGTATTCTAGATCCTTCCTTGGTACCCTTCATATATGAACTAGTTATCTCATCAATTGTATTCTTGGGTAGTGTTGACAATCATTCCCTCTTGGCATGAACCTTGGGCCGAATGACCATGTGAATTACTCAGCCAATTCCTCAACTTCCGGGTTGACTTCTTGGTGTCTTCAAGTGCATAAATAAGATAATCTCTTGGGTTTTCCAAGCCATTCTGTTGTATCTTGTATGCATGAACTTAGGATCCTTATGAATCATCTTCTTGGAATATGTTTGGAAGCTTCCATTCTTGAATATGTGCCTTGGTGAGTTGTTTTCGGTCAACTCTTCTTCTCACCAAGGCCGATCTTGATGTATCATATGTAGTCAAATACATGAACTAGTTAGTTCATGAATTCTCCTCTTGGAAGCCTCATCTTCTAGATGATTCTTGGAAGATACTCTCAGCTTAGTCACCTTCCCATTACACGGTTTAGTCACCCTATTACATGACACATTAATTGTGTCCTAATGGGAGCTAGGAGTTATTTACACATTACATCATGTCCTAAGGAGAACTACAAGGTAAGCTAAGAATTAAAGATAAGCTACAAGAAATAAAATGGTCTTCGGCCAAGACCTACATACAAAGTCGAAATAAACATGCTTCTCGGATCTTCACGTGACAACTCCAACTCTACTCCATTTTTCATACCACATTAGGCATGTTAGTATAGATTGTCGGGCCATCGTTGGCACTCTTAGAAAAACACCTCCCGACTTACATTGAGAGTTTAGGTCTGCGAGCTTTCTTACATCAGGTGCCATTGGGCCTGGGGTAGAAGACAAATGTTTAGAAGTTATGTTTCAAAGCAATATATTATCAAAACAAAGGTGATGTAAAGAGAAATTAATCATGATTGTAGACAATTCAAAACCATCTAAGGTTCAATGGAGTACGAAATGTAAAGAACTTGCCGTTTAATATGAACTAGGAAATCTTTTCTAAGTACGATTAATGGAAGACGTTAGCCAAGAAATAAGGGAATAGGTTTTGGTCAAGATACAATAACTAGAATTAGATATAAAAGAATAATGTCTTATAACATCAAGATTCTTCAGAATTTGTATATATCCAATAAGGGAATAAGTTAATGGTTCATCATCTATCGTGTATATTGATATGAAGAGCTGGAATAAAGGGTACTGTCGAATATATATATGCCAGAAGCTTCAGAGTGAACGAGTAATGCGGTAAATTAGTATATGAATAGTGCAAGTGTCTGAATGAGCAAGGAAATGAAATTAACGATTAATGGTAGCAAAGAACTACGAGAAAGACTATTTGACTCGTGAATTGGCGATAACCGCAGTGGTGTAAGACTTCAGGTACAACAACTTAATCTATAGGGTATTCATCTTAAGACTTTACGGACTATAAGAGCTCTAGTACACCTATAAGCAGCAGGAGTTAAGTTGGTGACTAATACAATGGCTTGAGTTATTTAAAGATTACAATGTGAACTTACTATGTCATCCAGGTCAGGGCAAGGTTGTAACCGACGCCCTCAACCACAGACCCATGGGTAGTTTAGCATACTTAGAAGCCGAGAAGAGAGGGTTAGCCAAGAGCTACATCAGTTAGCTAGTTGCGGGACCGATTATTAGACGCAGATGACAATGAAAATACCATTCAGAAAATAGCAATATCATATTTGGTAGTAAGGTAAAATAGCGGCGGTACAAGAATCCTAACGTATTACAGCTTAAGGAGAGAGCTAGCAGAATAAGGTGACAACAACCTTCGAGTAGTAAAAAATCAGATTTTGAGGTATTGAGACCGATTATGTGTTTCAAATGTAGCAGGACTATGGCACTAGATTATGGTAGGGATACATTCTTCGCGCTACTCTATTCATCCAGGATCAACTAAGATGTACCATGAGATTAAAGAGATCTATTGATGGAATGATATGAATTGGAAATATTGTCGAGTTCGTTGCTAAATGCCTTAATTTTCAGCAAGTAAAGATAGTCTCAGAATCCTAGAGGGCTAGTAAAAATTACAGAGATCCCGACTTTGAGATGGGAAAGCATTAACATGGTTTTCATTGTGGGTTTATCCCATTCTTATCAGGGATATAACTCCATATGGGTAACACTCGAGTTAAGGAGTTACAGTGTTGCTAGAGTTGTTGTTGATATCTTATAGCCCTGTATTGTATATATATATTGTATTCTCTTACTGTGTGACAAATTAGATATAGTCCAGTATACAGAGGAGACTCTGTCAAACTTTTGTAAAGTCCTTAAAGTTTCTCTCATGTGCGCCTCTACATTTGAGGATAAATATTTCTAAGGGGGGAAGGATGTTACATTCCGTATTTTTGTGCTAGTATGCATTGTGGGTAAAGTAACATAAACTTAGAGAGTTTAAGATCCCTTATATGAATAATGATGATTTAAAATAAGTATTAAAGAAGTGTCGTAAGAATTAGGGGTCAACAAATCGAAGAGAATAAGTCCGTCCATATAATATCCCGTACTCGCGGGCTATGGTTTGAATCGCTTGATGTATGTGTGTAAACCCTATCTCCGAAGAATTTTGGTCATATTCAAGTATGCAAATAAAGAGCTCGATTTATAAAAAAAAAAGATGAAGCTTCGAAATGATTTCAGACATAAAAGTGTGACGACAATGACAGGAAAATATATTTTGTATGTGCCAAAAGACGCCTATGTACCAGTGTTATATGAAATGATCATAATAATAAGTGTATGAAGTATGTTTAAAAAAATAATTTATATTTAAGTGATTTGAGATTAAGAAAATAATTATATGTGTAATTGATTAAATATTGGAGTGTAGTGGAGATAAAGAAATTAAATAAATTTAATTAATAAAGTGATAAGTGGCATCATTTCCTTCCACGTGTCATCATTTCCTTCCACATGTCATTATTTCCTTCCACGTGGCAGCATAGGAAAAGGATGTTAGTGACTATGCTCTACTACTAAGAATGGTTGGTGACATGTTTAGTGGATAATAATTAGTAAAAGGTGATGGCCGTGTGTGGACCCCATGTGTAAATAAAGATAGAGACATATATAAATGTATCTTTTGTATCATTTTCATTATGAACTGATTTGGGGAGAAAAATAAACATGAACAACACCTACTTTGAAGAGCAACGTTATTTCCTATTTTCGGACTAATAACGACGTTCTTTCCAATTTATGGAAGACAAATAAGATCAACGTTTATTTAGTCACTTGGGACTTGTGGTACTATCGTTAATCCAGAAATAGTTCGAGGTATGTAAAGCTTCCCTACCTTTGTCTATAAGACCTAAGAGTATTCTACATATATTCTACGAATAGAACTCATGGGACGGTGATCGGAAGCAATGGGTTCTAGTTGTAATAGTTGTATAGTGAATTTAAGACGGTTGTTTCGTATTGTATGGAGATGGGAGGGGCTTGGTAGCTCGTGGTAAACTTGTATATTGTTAAAAAGAGGTCGGATATGGAGTACACCATTGTATTATAGACTTGGGATCTCGTTGTTCTTTGATTGCGTAACGATATTGTTTGTATAGATGTATTATATTGTGGGGTGTCGTTGAACCATTGGTTATGTTGATATTAGCACATCTTTAACAGGTTAAGCAAATTATCAAAAGGATTGACTCGTCGTAGTCATTCAAAGAATTATTCTTCGAATCAAGGTATATAAAGGCTATCCCTTTCCTTTTTTTGGCGTGAATCCAACAGAAACGAAACGTAAATAAATGTCCCACCAATATAACTCGATTCTTCCTAAGTTAGAGATGTTCATGTCTTTCATTCTATGGAATTGTTCTTGAATCTTGTTTGTCCCTTGTCGGCATGTTGTAAAGTTATCTCTTGTATGATATTTCTGTTGGCTGATGTTTCAAGTCTTTATTGAATTATTGTTCCGTTTCAAAGAGGAAGAGTCGTTCCAAAGAAAAAATAGTAAAATTGATATATGAACTCTCGAGTCTAGAGTACTATGAGTGTATGTATATATATATATATATATATATATATATATATATATATATATATATATATATATATATATATATATATAGACACAATCAAGCTATAATAAGTGGGTGATGACCCTTATGTGGCGAATTCACACTTATGACATGATGACTACTACCGGTTGGGCGATGTTATGTATACACACCACCGAGCTGTAATCGGTTGGGCGACGTTATACTTTTATACACATCACCGAGCTATTATCGGTTGGGTGATGGATATATGCATAGTATTTATATGTGTGTTATGGATGTTGTGGCCATTCATAACTATATATGGTTCGCCTTGAGAGGCATTCAGGTCATAGACTGATTCTTATACAATGTTCACTGTTGTTGTCTTTCAGTTATTGTTCATGCTTTACATACCAGTACATTTCATTCGTACTGATGTCTCTTTGCTGGGGGCGCTGCGTTTCATGTCCACAGGTTCAGGTAGACAGATTGACGGACCTCCCCAGTAGGCTTCCCTGTTCAGCGGTTGGTTGACGCATTGAATTTCTCTCGAAGTTTCTATAAAGAGTGTTGGTATGCTATGAAAATTATGTATATATGCATTTTGAGTATGGTGGGGCGTTTCCCGACCTTATTACGTTTATGACTCCTTTAAAGGCTTATAGACATATGTAATATGTATAGAGACTTTGTATGGCCTTGTCGGTCTATGTTTTGTTGAATAGTCTTCCATGGTGGCCTTGTCGGACCTTATATCTATATATGTATATGCATGTCTCGTCAGAATTTCCAGTTGTATAGAGTTCCTTGATTTTATTCAGATTATCCCATGGCAACCTTGACGGCCCAGACCTTCTACATGTTCAGGTTATGGTTTAGACGTGGTACGCTCGGACCAGTAGGGCATCGAGTGCCGGCCACACCCCCCCAAGGTTGGGGTGTGACATTTATCTTTCTATCAATGTCACATCAAGTCCCAAAAGTGCGTGTACCATGTGAACTTGAGCTATGTCTTATAAAGCTCTTCACTTTCCTTTCCCATTCTGATATGGGATTCGCCTAATGTGTCATGTGCACCTCATCTTCAGAATTTTGCTATCCTAAAAACTTATCAGTCCTGCTTGACCTGCCCTTATCAGTCCGCACTAACCTCATCCTAAATTTCTTTTGTCAAATGCTAAGAATAACTTTTTAACATGTAAACAGAAAAGTGCATGTATATCAGATTTTGACGTCCCTATTTAGTTTATGTTCGATTTTTGTAAACAGATATTCAGATATAACCACTTCATACATACAATGTCTAAAGTCATTCTTCACAAAGTCTACCTTTAGACACAATGTCTGAAGTTTCATATGGCTAAAGTTTATGCACATATGGCTGAGTTTTAGCCATTTTGTCTGAACTTCTAAAATGCCCCGAGTTTTCGCATTAGATTACGTCATAACAAGTTAGGATGGATCCGATATGTTTAAGAACTTGTATAAGGTTAGTAATGACTTAAAACAAATGTTAAGGTAATGTCATAGAAGTTAGAGGCCAACCGAATCAAAGAAAATGAGATTCGCCGAAATTTGGCAAGTTTTAGGTATTCCACGGACCATAATTATTCATCATAACCCCTAATCAAATCCCTCTCAAAATGTCCCTCCATCCTCAAGGTAAAGACTAAGGAGATTTGGATGTAGTTTTCCCTTCAACAATCATGTGATGCTAGCGTAGCTTTTCCTCTTCCGTTAGTTGTTGTTAGAACCCGTACTTTGGATAAGAATAGAAGTGCTAATCATGTGAAGTAGGTCGTTTCGTGAGGCATTTGGAGTGTATAATAGTCGTACGATAAGTTTCGAAGTCAAGTAAATTATAAAGCAAAAATCAGCAAAGGATGTCTCAACTTAAGTTCACGTGTTCTTCAATAAATAGGTCAGTTTTAATAAGTATTTGGATTAATAGTTTATAACATAAACTAATGATGAAAGAGCCACACAAAGAAAACAACAAAAGGGTAAATCACATAAAACATGTGATAAATTTTGAGTGCGTAAAAAAGTTCTCATTATGCCTAGAAAATAAGAGAGGATATTTGGCACCGACGACAAGCAGACACAGCTTGAAATGCTTAGATTCAACATTACATCAATAGTGATGTCTTGTCCAATGGGTTAAGTTGTTCTTCGATGTTTCTTGTCCGTCATCTTTTCTCTCTTTGGAGCCTCTCTTAATTTTGAACAGAAAAAATGAACAACACAATTAATTATATGCATTTAATCATGTAAAATAAATTATACGTTATTGGTATAGTTTAATTCATATGGCATGTTAGTTACTTTATTTATTCTAGTTTATGTGACAATAATTTCTTATTCATATTTTATATTGGAAATACTTTAATTTAAACTTTTTATTTTATTTTAGTTAAAAGTTTTTATAACCATAAGATATTATGACATGTTTAAGACTATAAATTTCAAAAGTATTACAGTCACACAAATATTTTGGCATATTTAAATTCACAAATTTCAAAAATATTTATTTCTTTCTCAAAAATTCATGTCGAGTCAAACTATGTTACAAAAATCAGAACAAAGTCGGAGTATAATTTATAACATATTACTCTTCTTGACAATATGTGCGGATCCAGAATAAACAATTGTTTTAAAATAAAGTTAAATTCCTCTTGTCACTCTCCTATTGTTCAGGAGCTATGAGAAGTCATTACTATTTAGTGACGATGTATAAAAAAATTCAATAGCTACGAGCAGTTTAGCGAGGGATCGATTAGCGACGAAATTTATAGCTAATTTTATTTTTCTATATTGTACTTTGTTCTTATGACTCTCCTACTGTTAGAGAGCTATGAGAAGTCATCCCCTCGATCGCAGCTTACGTACAAAATCATGTTTGTGACAACCACTTGTGAAAGATGACAGCATCGAGGCAAATGGCACCAAAATGCGTACCTAACAAGACGCCTCTTTAATTAGCCAAGAAATAGCTAACATAAGCCAAAACAACCCCCATCAAACATTCAAATGAATTAATTTGAAAACGATGTGTGTGAACAATATTAGCTAGCTAGAAGAGAATAATATAAAACTTCCAAAATTAGAATCAAAGAATAAAGCTTTGGCACGTCATAGATGAATTTGGATATCATATGGCTAAATTAAAGCAAAATCATTTGGCATATTTGAAATTTCCTTTTTTCCTTTCATCTTTCACATGAAAACAAAGAAAGCGGCTGTTATCAAGACACAGATGCTAAATTTTCTACATAATTAATTATATGGCTCAAGAATATACCGAATTTTAAGTATATATCTAGCATTTGTACATTTCAAAGTTACTCATATATAAATGTTTAGGTAACTTTTCTTTATTTCATTAGAGGGCAATCCATTTGTTCATGAGAAAATCAAACATAGACAGTGATAGACTTGATAATTTGACGAAAGTATCAACTATTCTAAAACAAGAAGAATTGTTTATAATTCAGTCCTAAATTGCAAAACGATGGCTTTCTTCTATATATCAATTATGATTCTTGTAGCTGGGGTAGAATAAAGAATTAAAATTCGCTTGAATTTTGCAATATATATGTCTTGACCTGCTTTGTTATTGCTTTATTCTGAGTCGAGGGTCTATTGTAAATAACCTCTCTACCTCCCAAGATAGGGGTAAGGTCTGGTTACACTTACCCTCCTCATATCCCACTTGTGGGATTACATTAGATATGTTGTTGTAGTTGTTGTTTTGCAATATATGTCAAATCAAGAATATAGATACTATGTTTAATTATTCCTAGGTCTTAGCCAGAGCCGTCCCTGGGGCGGTTGAGGCGCCTCCGCCGCACAGGGCCCTGGTCGGCGAGGCCTCCGCCCCAGAATTTTCATTTTTCTTTTATTGGTTTCAAATACTAAGATATGTATTAAAAATGCCCCCAGTCTTATTAGTGAGAGATGTAGTCTAGCAGTTGAGGGCTCGCTTCAAAAGTCCTTCCTAGTGAGAGGCCGTGTGTTTGAATATAATGAGCAGCGAAATACTTTTTTTTTAAACACAAAATCAGATTTGGCACTTGACAAAACATTTTTTTTTTGTCGCAAGTTGTTTAAAAATGGTCCTCAACCAATTTAATTTTTTATGTGAATAAAAAAGGGCATCTTTTTATTTCACGCACCGGACCCTTAAAAGTATAGTAACGGTTCTGGTCTTAGCTTTCATATTCAATACAACATGTGTGAACGTACTCTTTGATTAATGTTAGGAATATTGAGCATCAACAACAGTAAATCTTGTCGAAACCTCAATTACTAAGCGCGCTTACAATATTCTAGATGAAAAGGAAGGGAAATATAAAACGTTAAAAAAAACGAAAAGTAAACATTAATCCAAGTTTTGCTTTCTTAAAGCTCATGTCAACCTGATAATTCTTTATTAAATGTATCAGTTTTCAATGTTTTTGACATGTACGAAAGAGAAGACTCGTATTATAGGACACTTTCAACATATATATCCTAAATTTGACAAAACCATTTTATTTTTGAACATGACTAAAGTTTCTAACAATTTTGAAATTTAAATTGATTTGTGATTACAAGATTACCGGAAAGAATTTTTCAGTAATCTTGTAATCACAAATCAATTTAAATTTCAAAATTGTTAGAAACAAAAATAATATACTTTTATTGTCAAAAATAATATACTGTTATAAATAGAAGTACGCAAACAATATTTTTATGTACTTTTTATGTTATAAACAAAAATAATATACTCATTAATTTTAAAATCTCATAAATTAAAATTTGAAAAGACTAGTAAGTTCCATAACTAGTTGTACCATATTGATAAAGAATTAAAATCTAAGCAACATATGCATTTAAGATTAATTGAGAATTTAAATATTTCAAGTTTGACGTCAAAATTCTATAATTGTAGGTTGTTTAATAAATTTCAATCTCTTAGTGAAAATATAACGCTTGAATTGACGAAGAATTTTGCCCAAATAAAATGGAATTCAATAGCTTTTCCTTAAAGACTGTATAAGAGTTTAACCGTTGACTCTTCTATCTCACCCCAAGTAGCCGTAGGTTGAGGCTCTTCATCAACACTTTCATCGTCACCTCCTGCATACACTGTTTCTTATAAAATATTACAAAAAGTGCACCGCTATAATGAATGTCACTACTGTTATAGGTAAATTATTGTTATAGAGAAGTAAAATAATCCGGCCATTATTGTGAAATGATGTTATAACGAATGACAATTATAGAGGTTTGACTGTATTATTTTTTAACAAATTAAAGTTGCAAATCCGTTACATCTAATAACCAAATTGAAGTTTCTTTGCCTTCAAAATTGCTGACTCCTTTTGTAATGCAGTGCCTTTTGCCCGAAGGAATGAGAAATTACATCCTCGTCGAATGCAAGTAAACGATATCTCCTTTTTTGCCCCTAAATAATGCATGTCTCGCGCAAAATACAAGAACAAATAACTCTAAGATCTTCGTAAGTTGAGTTTATAACAGCTTCTCTTTGCAGAATAAGGCTGTCAAACAAGCACAAATCTTACTGATGTCTTAAAAATATATCGGATTAACATCAAATAAGATGGTCAGACCTGAGATGCATCTACTTGAGTAAGCGCAAATTATACTTAAAAGAACTTCAATACAAGTTCTATTCTTTACAAAAAGAGATTCGGACTGCTAAAAAGAAAGGACAACATATAATATGAAACTTCGACCTATGTAGAAAGAGAAGGAGAAAAAAGGGGATCCTTCTTGCACCAACATATGCAAAATTTCAGTATTCCATACTAATACATACACAATATAACATTGTATCTTTTTAAATATATTTGTATCAGATGCATCAATTCCAATACACCAATGAACTTTCTGGTACAAAATGTAGCATTAGAACACAAAAAGATGTTCACTTTCCACAATTGAACCCATGACAAACTGATAGAACTATGATGAGGATCAAAGCAATCAGAATACCCAATACTATGAGTTTGACCTTCATGTTTTGCAGCCACATTTTTCTTCTGATTTGTGTCCCTGTATTCCGGAAATCCTGTGCCTGTTTCCACAACAAAGAAGTTCCTGGATTAGTAACTGTTGTAACTATATAGATAACCCAAACTTAGCTTCAAGGAAAAGAAGAGATGACTTGATGAAGAATCAGTCAAGCTCCAGTCCTGTGCCTCTGGCTTAAAAACTTAGACAAAAGTCAGAGAGAAATCAAAGCAACTTGGTCCCAAAATGTTGGTAATTGTAAGAACAAAGGATATGAGAAAACAGAGAAGTATATCAGTAGAAGAACACTGTTTTATTGACTGCTACAGGTTACATATATAAAACCTGAAATAAAACAAAAGCAGTAAAAACACACGACCCTAGCAGATTCACAGAATCACTGATTTTATGAACTAACTCCTAAGTAATAGGAATAGATAGCTAACAACTAATTGACTAGGTCTTATTCAAAACTAAAGCAGTAAAAACAAATTTACTGCAGTTCTAAAGCAAATTCCTAACAGTCCTTGCTTTGGAAACTGCAAACTCCGAGAAGCTCAAATTTGCCGACGGGTAAAGGCTTAGTGAATATATCAGCCAATTGTTCTTCCGTCTTGCAGTAGACAAGAGTTATATCTCCATCTTTTTGCACTTCTCTCAAGAAGAAAAACTTGATATTGAAGTGCTTAGTTTTCCCATGAAACACGGGATTGTGAGAAATAGCTATTGCTGCTTGGTTGTCCACAAAAAATTCAACGCTTCCTGTCAGTTCCATATGCAGATCAACCAAGATTTTCTTAAGCCACAATGCTTGATTTACTGCTGTTGTAGCTGCCATAAACGCAGCTTCAGCAGTAAAATGAGCCACAATTTCCTGTGTCTTACAACTCCATGAGAATATTCCTGAACCAAGATTAAAACAGTACCCTGAAGTACTCTTCAAATCATCCACGGAACCACCCCAATCGCTGTCAGAATACCCAAGAAGCTTAACAAGTTGACTCTTCTGGACCATAGGTGATGGTTCCTTTGATGTACCGCACAATTCTTTTGGCTGCCTTCAAATGTACTTCACTAGGACAATGCATGAACCTTGATAGAACACTTACAACATACAATATATCGGGTCTGGTTGCTGTAAGATACATCAAACGCCCAATGAGACTTCTGAAGTATGTTTCCTCCCCCTTTTCAGCTCCATCATCTTTGCTTAGTTTCTCTTTTTGGTTCGTGGGAGTATTCATCTCTTTGCAACTCTCCATTTTGAATTTCTTGATAATTTCCTTTGCGTATTTTTTCTGGCAAATGAAAAACTCATCTTTTCCTTGTGTAATCTCCATTCCAAGGAAATACGTCATCAGTCCAAGATCAGACATTTTAAAAGCTTGCATCATTTCTAGTTTGAACTCATCAATAAGCTTTGCGCTGCTCCCTGTGATTAAAAGGTCATCCACATAAAGAGAAACAACAAGAATCTCACTGTTATTGTGTTTAACATACAGTGTGAATTCTGAAAGACTCTTTTCAAAACCGAGGCAAAGCAAATAATCATCTATTCGACTATACGAAGTTTTGGTGCCTGTTTTAGGCCATAAAGAGCTTTATGTAGTCGATAGACTTTCGCTTCTTTTCCTTCTACAACAAAGACTTCAGATTGCTCGACATAAATTTCTTCTTCAAGAATTCCATTAAGAAATGTTAATTTGACATCCATCTGATGCACTTTCCAGCCACGTTGTGCAGAAATAGTAAGAAGCAATATGATCGTGTCGAGCCTAGCAACAGGAGCAAAAGTGTCAGAATAATCAACACCAAAAATCTGCGCATAACCCTTAACTACAAGCCTTGCTTTATGCTTGTTGATTGAACCATCAGCATTTAGCTTGGTTCTAAATGCCCATTTTACCCCAATTACCTTCCTACCTTGAGGTTTGTCAACAAGTTGCTACGTTTTATTTTTCTCGATCATAAACGCCATTGCATTTTTCTACTTGGGGTCTTTGAGAGCATCTGCAGGGTTAGCAGGTTCACATATCGCAACATTGCATCTCTGATATATGTCAGAGAGCAATCGAGTTCCCCTAACTGATGGATCATCCTCCCTTTCGTTTAACCAAGAGCTTATTTTCTAAACGGAATTCTTTGAGTCTTCCCAATCCCATTCTTCATTTTCGATGAAGTGGGCATCTCTGCTGATAACTATCTACTCAACTTCTGGTTGAAAGATTTTGTACGCCTTTGAAACAGTATTGTACCCAATTAAAATGCCCTGGCCAGCCTTTTTGTCTAGTTTATCTCATTTAACCTGAGGAACATAGGTAAAACAAAGACAACCAAACACTTCAAGAAAATGCAGCAGATGTTTGTACCCATTCCATACTTCAAAAGGAGTTTGATCTTTCACAGCCTTTGAGGGAAGTCTATTATGAAGTAATAGAGTTCTATTTGTTGCCTCTGCCCAAAACTTCTTCGGCAGATTTTTCTCGTGCAACATACATCTTGCCATCTCCATTATAAACATATTTCTTCTTTCACTAACTCCATTTTGTTCTGAAGTATAAGGTGTTGTAAGTTGACGTTCAATCCCAGTTTCCTCACAAAATAGATCGAACTGATGAGAAGTATATTCCTTGCCATTGTCAGATCATAAAATCTGAATTTTACAGCAACTTTCATTTTCCACTTTCGCTTTGAACTTCCAGAAAATGCTCGACCTCTGATTTGTATGTACTTTAGAAAATAAATCCAGCCCATTTGGGTCAGATCATCAATAAAACCAATGTAGAAAAGACTACCTTTAAGTGAAGGAGTCCTTTGGGGTCCTCCAATATTGGTGTGAACCGGCTACAACTTTGTTGTCTCTCTAAGTTGCCTTTAAGAAAGGAAGTCTACTTTGTTTTCCAATTTGACAAGCACAACAATCTGTAGAATTCACTCCCAAGTTAGGTAGGTTCTCCACCATCTTCAATGTTTGCATTTTGAGAAGCCTTTGATAATGATAGTATCCGAGTCTCTTATGCCATAGCTCAGCAACATCTTCTTTTGCGGAATACACCATCTGCTCTTCCTCGAATGGATCTAATGAGAAACTCCTGCCTCTCATTTCAACTTTAAACAAGTCTTGTCCCGAGGGATCCTTGATCAAGCAATATTTATTTTTGAAACAAAGTTTGAAACCTTTTTCTAACAATTGAACAAGACTTAACAAGGTCCGGTCTAAGTCAGGTACACAAAAAGCATCAGATATTGTTTTAGTAGCTGATTGTGTCTCAACTGCAATGGTTACTACTCATTTTGCTGGAATGTGACCACCATGGCCTATTCTAACCTTTGCAACTCGAGTAGGATTCAATTCTTTGAAGAGTTCTTTATCATAAGTCATGTGATTTGTGCACCCGTTATCGATCAGAGCCGATTCACTTGAAACATTGCTTGCCAAACATGATGCAACAAAGAGTTGATCCTCCTCCTGTTCATAAACAACTCAAACATCCGCATCCTGCTGTTGAGTTTTATTCTTGCAAATGATTGCTTCGTGCCTTAACTGATTGCACTTACTACACTTAGCATCAGGCCTTTTCCAGCACTTGAAAGGTGTGTGTCCGTTCTTGCCACAATGCTTACAAGGAGGGTAGTTTCCTTTGGAGCTACCTGCTTTGCTTTTGTTGTTGTTGCAAGCTGCTGCTTCTCCATTTGTTGGCTGGTTCTTCTTATAGTTTTTCTTTATGTATCTTCCACTATCTTCATGCTTGGCTGGCAAAGCTCCCTTTCTAATTCCATCTTCTCTCATAGCCCTTCTTTGTTCCTGTGCCATCAAGGAATCCAATAATTCTGCCAAAGTAATTCTGGACAGATCCTTGGTGTTTTCCAAAGTGGTTATGGTGGCTTCAAATCTTTCGGGTACAGTAACCAGAATTTTTCAACAATACGAGTCTGTAAACTCAGAACCAAGTAATCTTACTCTGTTTTCTATGTTCATAAGCCTGTCAGAGTACTCCTTGATGGTTTCCGACTCTTTCATCTTTTGCAACTAAGTCTCTAATGAGATTCAGCACCTGCATGCCTTTGATACGATCATCTCCTTCATATTCTGCCTTGAGATAATCCCAGATGGCTTTTGCTGGTTTTAGAGACATAATACGAGTAAATATTGTTGATGAGACTGCTGAAAAGAGACGCCTTTGCCTTAGACTTTGTTTTTTGAGCCATTGTTGGGTTGCCACGTAGAGGAGGGAACTTCATAGTCTTCCTCAACTACCACCCAAAAATCTAAAGCTTCTAGATAAGCTTCCATCCGCACCGCCCACGTGTGAGGATTTTCACCATTGAAGACTGGAGGTGCCATTGCCGAGAAAGTTGAGCTTTCTTCCATGTTTGAAGTTTTGGTGTTTCTGGTTGTGGTTCTCGACTCACTTGAAACACTCACTCACAGAGAATACTCACAGATCCACAAGAAAAAGGGCTCTAGATACCAATTGTTGGTAATTTTAAGAACACAAGGATATGACAAAACAGAGAAGTATGTCAGTAGAAGAACACTGTTTTATTGACTGCTACAGGTTAGATATATAAAACCTGAAATAAAACAAAAACAGTAAAAAAAACACGATCCTCGCAGATTTACAGAATCCCTGATTTTATGAACTAACTCCTAAATAATAGGAATAGATGGCTAACAACTAATTGACTAGGTCTTGTTCAAAACTAAAGCAGTAAAAATAAATTTTCTGCTGTTCTAAAGCAAATTCCCAACACAAAATGACTAGTGAAATTAAAAATTCAATCCTAATAATGAATGTTACACCCAAGTAGATCAAATTTACCTCCATGTCTATCCATATAAGTGTTGCCAAACACAAATATGCATGATAGCAAATAGGTAGCATTTGGATTATACCACTACAATGCACAATTAGAGCAGATATAAACTCGCGGATGCAAAGAAACGTTGTAGTGCAAGGCCCCATCCATTGAGGGGCTGCAGAGCGGAGCATCAGATTTGAATTATGGATAACCATTGATCAAGCAGTGAATGATAACACTTAAATCACCTCAACCTAGGAATTAAGTACGGTGGCATAGAGGTATAGAGCAAATGTTGAGAAGCTCTACAAAACTTAAATGAGCACCCAATCCTAGAGTAACTCTAAAAACCTCATAAATTCGGATATTGGTACTAGTCGTAGCCACTAGCAACCAAATAAGAGCAGTTTTAGCTCAGAAACAGTCTCAAATACAAAGCATCTAACAGAATTTAACGAAGTTTCAAATTGGTTCCACTGAAAGGAAAATGGTTCTTTTGACTATTGAATCCAATTTATTTTTGTACTGCTGCCTGCAAACTTAATAAAAGTACACTGGCATCTCCAAACATGGAAATGTTAAACCCCAGCCTGATCCCAAAGAAGAACAAGAAAATGATAACATAGAAACAAATGTAAATACATCATAGCAAAGGACAAAAGAATGAAACATGAACACAAGGAGATTGAGAAACCTGATGATGAAGGTTCTCTGTCTTGTCAACAAGCAGCTCTATCTTTTCTCCACGATCAAGAACCTGTAATTTTTTAACATAACAACACAGCAAATCAGCTGTAGTGAACATCCTTGAACAGTGAGAACATCATACCACATGGAACAACCATTGAGGACAGAGGGAATAAACTCGTGAATAACTTTGAGCAGAGAGAATGGAATAAATACCACATAAAGGAAAACCAAAATTGAGAATAGAGGAAAAGAATAACAGTTGAGATTGGTCAATCTTAACATGATATATATTAAAAAAAAAAGGGGGCAGCCCGGTGCACTAAGCTCCCGCAATGCGCGGGGTCCGGGGAAGGGCCGGACCACAAGGGTCTATTGTACGCAGTCTTACCTCACATTTCTACAAAAGGCTGTTTCCACGGCTTGAACCCATGACCTTTTGGTCACATGGCAGCAATCTTAACATGATATATATTAAATCATGAATTATATTCTTCAACCTACAATTCCTCTTATCCATTTCACCTATCCTATTTAGAGTAATATCATTAGATGACGGCAAATATTGATCCTCGAATAGACATAACATTCATATCTTCCTTTTGTTTTCGGTACATTGGACACATCTTTAACTCAAATATAAAGGCCCTCTTAAACTCATGCTTTCTATTATCCTCATCATCAGTTAGAACAATGTAGATAATTCCAGGGGAGCAACAAGTAATCCTCCATCCCACTTTTTTAAATCCAATCCAACTAAATAAGAAATGATAATGGGTTAGTATATCAGGTTAGCATGATATAAGCAAAATAATGGAGAAATGTGTGAAAAAATAGTTCCAGTGGACAATATCAAGGAAAGATCATAGAATATGAGTTAAATTTTTGTAATTATGAAACTTGGAAATGATAAAGATTGCTCCTGTGTACAACCTTTTTTGGGAGGAAAAAAAAGGGAACAAAATAATATTCACTTGAGGGATGGGGAACAGAAGTATAAAAGACGAATCCATTTGTGTAAATTACATTGGCCACATATGATTGAACTCCTGATTGATCATTAGGCTTTAAGTTTCAAGTGAACTACTCTTAAGAACATTCACCATCAACCATCAAAATGTTGGGTTAAGTCGGCCCAAATACACGCTTAATATGGTGTGATACTATCAACTTTAAGCCACGCTCGCACGGTTTTTCACAAAAAGCCTTTACGAGTATTCCTGCACTTTACATATAACTTCTTCTTTATTACCAACTTCCATCATCAAACTTTATCCGACAAACCCAACAATCTCTCCGTCGAACTAAGTACCACATTGTCCATCACTAAGATTCATTACGTATCACCCACACAATCTGAGTGTACTTATGTCCACTAAAACCCGCATACTTCTTCTTATGTGTGTCTCCAAACTATGGACTAAGGCAAACAACAGTCAATCGACGGATGGAGTAAATTGACTCATTCCATGCCATTACACTGTTGGCTTCTTTCTTAACTCTTCATGGGCAACATAAGAACTGCCCGCCGCCATCTATCAGTGACTCTCATACTAGCGTATTGGAAAGAGAAAACGTCAAAATAATGCAAGACAAGAGCGCAACAAAATAAACATCAAAGAGAAGCAAGCACAATTCAAGCATAAACTGGTTGGGTAGCAAGTATAAAGCCGAACTCATAGATGGCCACTTGAACTTGTTAGATACGTTCATTTTTAACACTTAAACTCAGGACTAATACCTATTGAACACTTGAATTCAAGAAAAACTGTGTCAATCAGACACTATCTGACTAGGTGGCATAGTGCATGTATTACACTTTCTTTTAGGGGTTAGAGCGTGAGATCATTTTTTTCGTTTTTTCCTCTTTCCTTTTCCTTCACCATCATGCACCTTCTCCCTCTCCTGCTATCAATGCCGGAAAAATGAAGTTTGCCGGAAACTATGTTAAGCACAGAGATCTGATTCTCCTCCCTTCTCTCCTCTAATTATTGTTTATTTTCTTCTTTCTTTTCAGCATCTTTTTAAATTGCATAAAACACCAAGTACTATCAGTAGTCAGTGATAAATCAGAAAACACAAAAGCTGAATAATTATTTAAAAACTAGTAGCTTTTATAAACTCCACGCGAATGTTTCAGTTTGATCCAACAGTGAACAAATTAGGAAACCCACTTACAAGCTAGTTGATTGCATAAAATTCTGCAGCAACTGTAGAACTAAGTTCGTCCTCTCTTTTGTTTCTAAACTACTCTTCTTAAATCTCTCTTGAGATCAAACCTAAAATTAGGTCTACTAACAGTGATTTAAAACATTAGTATACTATAATAAAGATGGATTTGATCCAAAATGAACATTTTAGTCCACATAGGAAGGGTTAAGCCCAAAAAACACCAACCCCCCCCCCCCCAAAAAAAAAGAACTATGTGATGGAGACCGCCTTTTTGGCAATTAAACTACATACCTCAAACTTTGCTCTTGCCAGAGACATGGTCAACATGCCAGAGCCTTTGTCATTTGTATAAATCCTCTGAAGTTCAAGCAACTTAGAATCCAACACAATCTCTAATCCAATGATATCTCACACTAATATATTTATTAGACATAATATGAAGTGTAGAGTTCTTGTCAATAAGAATTGCACTTCGATTGTCACAACAGAGTATATATCTCCCTTGGGCAAATCTCAACTCCCCAAAAAGTCTCTCCAGAGTATCTCGTAAGCCTCGACGGCATCAACTACTTCTGCATTATATAACAACATATTTATGCAACTTGGCTCCATTACCAATTCGTTGGGCTAAGCCAGCCCAAAGATACTTTTAACATAATGAATTTTTAAATTTTTCCGTTCTTATGGGGATAAAAAAGTTCTCTCGGGGAAAGCCCATCATTTTTACAGTTCACTTATGTGTAAATTACTTATAAGAAAACGTAACTTCAGGTCCAATCTTAAAAGACGCACTAGAAAAGAAGAGCAGCCATTTTTAGGTGAAAATGTGGCAGAAGTTAGATTTCCCTTTTTTGCAATATTTCTAAGCAAGTCAGCCTAAAAATTGTGTTTTTCCTAATTTGTTCACTGTTGGATCAAGACGAAATATTTACTGGGAGTTTCTAACATCGTGTAGTTTAATTTTCATAGTGGAGATTATATTTGAACGTTTGCAGTAACAGATTTTGAGCCAACGAACAATATCTCATTTTTAGGTGATCCTCTCTCATTCTTCACTTGCTTTGTTGTTGCTCTTGGTGCTATTGTTTACCTTGTGAGACATTGGTACAAACTTGAATGATTGACTCAAAGTCCTGTCATTTTTACTCTTAGCATGGAAAAAGTTTTTCATGTAATTCTTTCTCTTACGATTGATCATTTTTCCTTTCCCTATATATTTTGTCGTTAATTATACTTGGTCCTCATATCAATTTAAGCTGAGTTTGCTTGCTCTTCTTGGTATAGATTAGTAGATATTTGTTTGTGTTTATTCCGCAGCAATCTTGTCTTACATCGTTTTGGATTTTATCTTCATACTAGAGAGGTATCAAAAGCCGATGGTTCAACGAGACAAAAATAAAGATGGAGGAGAGTATCTCTCTTGTTGTTTCTTCGAAAGAGCTTAGCAACAAGCCCAACAGAGTGATGGCATGGAACGGGTGGATTTACTGCCTTTGCCCATCTTGCAAACCAGTTTATTGTCTTTGCCTGTAGTTTTGAGACATACAAGGAGAGGTAGGTAGATGTTTGTCGCCATAAATATATTTGAATAATGTGAGTAACACATAATGAATGTCCAATAGCCCGTAAATCTTGGTAATTAGACAAGTGGTACTCCTTATCAAAAAAAAATTAGACAAGTGTTAGTTTGAGGGAGAGATCATTGGGTGTGCAAACAAAGTTCACATTGGAAGTTGACCATTTCTCAGTTAAACAATTAACACATCTCTTTAGTCTCTAAGCAAAATGTGCCAATGTCAGTTCCCTTCATACATCATCATTACCCATCTTCAATACTCAAAAAATCATTTAGTACATAAGATGAAAAGAGATTCCCTCTCGGCATGACATGGTATCAAGAACCAACATCCACCACCCTACTAGTCTACGATTTACGATCTTTTCTTCACATACAAAAAAAAAAGATTAGGTTAAACAAAATAGCAACACGATTTTCATTGTTGACATCTTCTTGTTTCATCTTGTTTTAGCCTGAAAAAACACTTTTTGATATACCTTCTCTTACCACAACAATCATATGTAAGATTCTTGTACTTGAACCTCGACATGCCTATACTTTTATCTCTATCTATTGACTTTTGAATTTGTTTATCCCCCCGGTCTTCAGTAACCAAAACGTCTAACAGTAAAGGTAAAAAAGATGAGGCTTGAGATTTTCTTCTCATGTCCTTATCCAGAACAACACTCTTCACATGTTACATGGTCATCATCACTCAACTAGGAGTTGAATTCATTCATCAAAGAAACACAGGAACTTTCCCAAAACTCTAGTCATCAAACATAACATTCATTCCGAATAGTTGATCGAAGAAACCCTAAAACTCATCCAAATGATCAGAAATAGGCTTTTCCTCTTTATATCTCAAGTTCATCAATTATTTTAGCAAGAATTTGCTATTGCTTGTCGTTGAAGAATAAGGTGTCTCGAGCTTCTACCACAAAGTTCTAGACTAAGTTGTTCAGACTCTTCACTTTCGGTGTCGCATCCGTACCCGACATGGGTGTGGGATCTGTACCGGATACTGTCAACCGATTTTTGGGCACTTTGACCAAAATCAAAACAAAAGCTAAGGTGAAATTCAAGAAAATTAAATACCTTGTATATAAAAATTTATATATCTGTCCTTTTCCTTATAACTGGGACTCCTCTTGATCAAAGTTTTCTCCAAGGAATACTTGTAAGTTTTCCTCATAGAGGGTGTTTGGATTGGCTTTTTAGAGTAGCTTATAAGCTAAAAGCTACAAGTCATAAGTTGGGAATACCCAACTTTTGGCTTATTTTTGTACTTTTTGGCTAAAAGTAAGTGCTTAAAAGCACTTTTTATCTTTTTCAAACACCATAAAAAGGTAGAAAAGAACTTAAAAGCCAAAAACACTTAAAATAAGTCAATACAAACACCCTCATAATGTCTCATAATTTAGACACATAATATTATTTTTAGATATTTGAATTATTTTTAGAGGAATCCCGTACCCGTATCCGTACCTGGATCCATACCCCGAAATCTTAATATTTAGATCATGAGGGATTCGGCCTCTAGATCCGAGACACCCGCAACCTAGTCCAACAACTTAGGTTCTAGCATGTCTTGTTAACAATGTGATTAAGAACATTGTCTTCTACCAATTTCCCTATATAGCCACAAACTTGTTGGTGCTCAAAATCCCAATCCTCATTAAGACATGGGATCGAATTTATGACTTGCGAACACAGGCAAATGAGATCTTCACAAACAAGAAATGATTTATCATGCTCTTCCACTTATGGTAATTAAAACCAGTCAAAACACACCATTTTACTCATATTAGCCTTCGACGTTCAAATATAAAATAAATGATGTATATGCAATGCGCCTTGTACTACTTACTTAGAGTATCCTACACCTTATATGTAAATTCTTTTTCTTTTCAACTTTCAATGAAACTTTGTTCAAACACCAAGTACAAATAATAAATGAACAGTGTTTAAAGGCATCATTAAGATCATGACCATCACGACTCCCTTAGTTCTCGCAAAAGAAAGGAGATCTATAAATTGGACGGAAAAAAAACTTCCAAATGTACACCGACTTAACTCACCATACCCCATACATTGAGTTGTGCGAAACTCGAGGAAAAATGAAAAGGAAGATGTTAAACCTTATTTTCAATATCTTTTCCTTTATTACTTTTTTCTATATTCCTGTAACCTCTTCATTTCTTTTTTTTCAGGTCGACATAAAAATGTGCAATTTAAAAGCTTCAGGTCCAGCATGCTTAAAATATTGAATTTTCATGCTGATCCAGTTATAAACAAAAAAATTAGGTTTCTTACTCCAACGTTGAACCATATACCTTACAGGAACCTCAGCTTTCAATGTCCCACTAAATGGACGGATAGTTTATTTGTGTTAGAAGAAAAACAAAAACAAAAAATAATCAGCAGTTAATGTCAGACTTCCATTTCAGTCAATATTTGTGTTAGGCCACCAATGGAATGGAGAAAAAACTTGCTAGAAGAAACTTGTACCTTCTCAATGTTTTCCATCATGACACCTTTAACTTCTGAAACCTGGGCTTTCACCTTGGCAAGTTTACTTATCTCTTCAGGATGGTCAGCGCAATAGTGCATATGCTCCTTCAATTTAGGTCTGCAACCAAAAAAAATTACCTAACTGAAAGTCTGAAACTGCCACTGTATATCACTAAAGTGAAAAAATTAAAATCAAATACCCAAATTCCTTGTTAAGGCTATTAGGAGTAGCAGTTGCAGCCTTCCCACCACCATATTTTGACACAAAATCATCCTTAACACGCTCCAGAAAGGCTATTGGAACTTGTCTTCCAACTGATTCTTCAGCAACCACACAATATGCTGTAAGATGAAACATAAACTTAGCAGAGATAAGCACACTAATCAACAAGCTATGGACAAAGGGTATGCTCGGAAAGTGAAAGAGAAGAGAATAATAATAAGCACTCTAAAGAATAATACTCAGATTCTCTTTGCAATATATATTCGACTTCCAAACAGAAAATACCAAGATGTCGTAGCTAAATCACATTCAATCAGCAGAGATGTCGGAAAGGAAAAAATAGATGTAGTAGCTCTTGAAACTGATGTTACATTTTTTGGTTATATAGTTAAAAAAGACAATTGAAACAACTAATGTACACATGCCACATTCAATCGGCAGTCAATAGCAGGTGAAAGTCATGCTTCTCCTGCCTTATTCATTCAAAATGTTACAACAACAACATACCAGTTAAATCCCACAACGTGGGGTCTGGGGAGGGTAGAGTGTAAGCAGACCTTACCTCTACCTTGGTAGGTAGAACGGTTATTTCCGAAAGACCCTCGGCTAAAGACAAAGCATAAGCACAAGCAAAGCAAGAGAAACGGTCAGACCCGAACAAGAAATTTAAAGCAGTATGAAAATGATGGTAACAAAAGTGAATAAGCCATGATAGAGCATTATGAAAAAAGAAACAGTAACTAACGCATAGGTAAATAAGGTAAACAAAGTACACTAAAGAACACATAGCAGCAGAAATCAAAAGACAGGGGACTATAAAACAATACTGCGCCTACTAGTATGATAGGTAAGCAGGCCTACAATAATAACACTACAACTACTAGTATGTAAGCGTAAGTAGGACTACACTCAACTACCTACTACCCTTCTACCCTAATCCGTGTCCTCCACAACCCCCTATCTAAGGTCATGTCTTCAATAAGTTGCACCTGCGCCATATCCCGTCTAATCATCTCTCCCCAATACTTCTTCAACCTACCTCTACCCCTCCTGAACCCGTCCATAGCCAACCTCTCACACCTCCGCACTGGAGCATTTGTGCCTCTCCTCTGCACATGCTCGAACCATCTCAACCTCGCTTCCCGCATCTTATCCTCCACCGAGACTACTCTCACTATCTCCTGGATCATTTCTAATCCTATCCCTCCTTATATGCCCACACATCCATCTCAGCATCCTCATCTCCGCAACTTTCATCTTTTGGATGTGCGAAGTCTTGACTGGCCAACACTCCGCCCCATACAACATAGTCGGTCTAACTACCACCTTATAGAAGTTGCCTTTAAATTTCGGTGGCACCTTTTTATCCCACAAGACTCCAGATTCGAGCCTGCATTTCATCCACCCTGCCCCAATACGATGTGTGACATCGTCATCAATCTCTCTATTCTCTTGGATAATAGACCCGATGTACTTGAAGCTTCCTTTCTTTGGAATGACCTGAGTACCAAGCCTCACCTCCACGCCTGTCTCATGGTCGCTTCCGTTACTGAACTTGCACTCCAAGTATTCTGTCTTGATCCTACTCAGTCTGAACCCTTTAAACCTCAGAGTCTGTCTCCAAACCTCCAGCTTATCGTTCACTCCGTTGCGAGTCTCATCAATCAGGACTATGTCGTCTGCCAATAACACACACCATGGCACTTCCCCTTGGATTTGTCGTGTCAGTTCATCCATCACCCAGGCAAATAAGAATGGGCTAAGAGTTGATCCCTGGTGCAGCCCCATCATCACTAGAAAGTGCTCTGAGTCTCCTCCTATTGTCCGTACCCTAGTCTTGACTCCATATGTAACCTTGATCGCCCTATTGTACGCCACAGATACACCTCTAACCTCCAAACATCTCCATAGGACCTCCCTAGGGACTTTGTCGTATGCCTTCTCGAGATCGATGAAAACTATATGTAAGTCTCTTTTCTTCTACCTATACTGCTCCACCAACCTCCTAATAAGATGAATGTCTTCTGTAGTCAAATGCACTGGCATGAATCAAAACTGATTCTCGGAAATAGACACGCCTCTTCTCACCCTCATCTCCACGACCCTTTCCCAAACTTTCATAGTGTGGCTTAACAGCTTGATACCCTTATAGTTGTCGCAACTCTGGATGTCACATTTGTTCTTGTACAAAGGAATAATTGTACTCCACCTCCATTCTTCATCAGGCATTCTCGTCGTCTTTAAAATGACATTAAACAATTCAGTCAGCTACTCCAAACCTGCCATGCCTATACTCTTCCAAAATTCAATTGGAATCTCATCAGGCCCGGTCGCTCGTCCCCTGCGCATCCTGCGAACAACACTCTTAACCTCCACAACCTTAATGCTTCTACAATATCCAAAATCCTGATATCTTCCGGATTGCTCCATATCTCCCAGCACAATGTCTTTATCTTCTTTTTCATTCAAAAGTTTATGGAAGTACGACTACCACCTCCGTTTAATATGTGCGTCTTCCATCAGTACTTTGTTGTCCTCGTCCTTGATGCACTTCATGTGATCCAAGTCACGGGCCCTCCTCTCCCTCGCCTTGGCTAGTCTGTACAACTACATATCCCCATATTTTTCCTCTAATTCCACATACAGGCATTCAAAAGACATCGTTTTCGCCGCCGTAATTGCTAGTTTTGCCTCTTTCCTCGTCATCTTATACAATTACCTATTCGTCCACTTCTCCACCTCATCCTTGCTTTCTACCAATTTCGCATACACCGCTTTCTTTACTTTCACCTTCTCTTGAACTTTATCATTCAAGCAGCAGTCCCCTCTATGCCCACCACGGCTACCCCGCGAAACCCCTAGCACTATTCTAGCTACCTCCCGAATGCAACTAGCCGTCCTGTCCCACATTAAAAGGTGAAATTTTTCTTGATGCATCTAGAGACCTTTTCTCAAATGCACATTTACTCTTTTATCTCAAAAGTCCTCCTTTGCATTTGTTCTTCACTAAACACATCCAATATCAAATGAATCTTCAGTACTCCCTCCATCCTAATTTATGTGATGTACTTTCATTTGACACGCAATTTAAGAAACAAAAGAAGAGTTTTGAATCTTATTGTCTAAAATAAGACAAAGATATTTGTGTGATTATAGATCATCTCGTTTTGCGTAAAAGGTAAATTTTAAAGTTAAATTGTTGCCAAATAAGGAAATATGTCACTTTTTTGGGATGGACTAAAAAGGAAAGTGAGATTCTTTTTGGGACAGCGGGAGTAATATTTTTTTTGTGATAACCGTGATGTCCAGGCCAGCTTGCGCACCTCGACTAAATCCACGAGATACCTGCCACCTTTTGAATTTCCAACAGTTATCATCTCAGAGTGGTAGGAAATAGTATGTGGAAGAGAAAATAAAAGAACAAATGATAACACATGGAGCGAATGTATTGGGAGGACAATGGAAAATTAAATAAACTTGACAATCACCAACAACTCTTACTCCACGCAAAAACATAACACGAAAAAATTTGATGGAAACAGATTTAACGGGAAATGGGAAAGGAATCCAATATTTCATTTTCGTTATTTACTAAACCCCAGATGGAGACTCGCATCTGGAGTCTTGTGCGATAAAAATGTGCCACTAAAACGTAAAGGCAAGTTCTATAGGGTGGTGGTTAGACCGACTATGTTGTATGGGACGGAGTATTGGTCATTCAATACTTCGCACATCCAAAAGATAAAGCTGCGGAGATGAGGATGCTGAGATTGATGTGTAGGCATACAAGGAGGGATAAGATTATAAATGATGATATCCGAGACAGTGGGAGTGGTCTCAGTGGAGAATAAAATGCGGTAAGCGAGGTTGAGATAATTCGGGCATGTGCAAAGGAGAGACACAAATGCCCCAGTGCGGAGGTGTGAGAGGTTGGCTATGGACGGGTTCATGAGAGGTAGAGGTAGGTCGAAGAAGTATTGGGGAGAGGTGATTAGACAGGATATGGCGCAAGTGCAACTTACTGAGGACATGACCTTAGATAGGGGGTTATGGAGGACACAAATTAAGGTAGAAGGGTAGTAAGTAGTTGAGCGTAGTCCTACTTACGCTTACAAACTGGTAACTGGTAGTTGTAGTGTTATTATTATAGGCCTATTTAGCTTATCATACTAGTAGGTGCAGTATTACTTTATAGTCCCCCGTCGCTTGATTATGGGTTCTTTAGTTTACTTTGTTTATCTTATTTACCTGCGTTAGTTACTGCTTCCTTTTTCAGAACGTGTTATCATGGCTTATTCGCTTTTGTTACCATCATTTGCATATTGCTTTAAATTTTGTATCCGGGTCTGATCGTTTCTCTTGCTTTGCTTGTGCTTATACTCTGTCTTGAGCCAAGTGTCTTTCGAAAACAGTCACTCTACCTACCAAGGTAGAAGTAAGATTTGCGTATACTCTACCCTCCCCAGACCCACGTTGTGAGATTATTGTTGTTGTTGTACTAAACTCGGATAAAAGAAAAGGAGTGTGGTTAATTGACTGCCAATATTGAAATATTCTAACATGATGAATCAACTGAACATTGAAATTGTTGTAATGTGTCTACCTTGGCACATGCTAAATCACCACCAAGGTGTAGTCTTAAATGAGAAAGGGAGTTCATCATATCATTACATGAATAAGAATGAGTTAAGCAAGGCGTTCTAACACAATATACGTGTAAAATACTTCTTGGATGTGTGTTAGGTAGTCAAAGGTACAATCATTTGACATGTGCGAGTAAGGAAGTTTGCCTTAGAGAGTCAAGTTCAAATAGATATTTTGAACATAAGGTCATTGACCGAAAAGTCAATAGAACTAATAGATAACTTAAAGAGAGAAGGGTTTGATATTGCAAGTACATGGGAGACTAAGCGGATAAGTAAGAAACTAGAGATACTGGCAACATAAGTTATATATTGTGGAATACATAAAACCATGAATGGTCAATACATGTATAACTAGGACTTAAGGTTAAAATTGTGGAGTAGAGAGGACTGATGATAGAATTATCTCGTTAAGACTAGTGGAGGAAGGAGGCCATCAACACCATTAGTTCCTAACTGCCTATACTTCACAATTAGGATCAGATAAGAAAATTTAAAACCAAATTTAGATATGGATACTTTAATCAACAAGGTCCCAAATGACCAACAGGTTCCAAAATGACAAACAGATCTTTATTGGAAAATATGAATAGACATTTGGGCAGATGTAGTGAAGATATCAACCAGTTAAATTGGATCTGGTTACGATAATATACAATTTCGTTTTAGCTAAAACCTGCTTTTGAAAAAGCGATCAGACAATGCAATTCAAGAAGGGATATAACCAACTAAACAAATTCCACTCTGAGCAAAAGATGTGATTGGGCACCAAGGATGGAAAGGTCATACCATGAGAAGACTTAACCTTCCAACATAGACTAGTGGTCCTCAATAAATTCAAGAGATGAAAAGAGAATAGTTACATGCAAATAAGAATTAAGCGGTTTAAACTAAAAGGTAAAACCAAATATAATATACAGCTACGAGAGAATAGGACTTAGAAGATATCAAGTTTCTTTTGGATAAGGTAAAAGTTAAACTTAGAAGCTATCAATCTAATGCGGGAAAATCCTCGGAGGGAAATCATTAATTGCATTAACAAAGTAGCAATTGAAGTTTTAGGTATCTAAGGGTACGTGCGGTATGAAGGAAAATATGTTTTAGAAGATGTTTTCCAATTTTCCCACGTTGGTTGATCAAGAAGTTTTAGAAAATATTTCTTTTAGGAAAACAAGTTCCTTAAAAGTTAGAAAAAATAATATCCTTAACAGAAGTACGGAAAACAAGTTGCACATACCACAAGCGACATTCCTAGTTCATTGTCTCCTCCCCAGTTACCCAACCTCTAACCCCAGCCCTTGATCATCCCACCCCTAGCTAACCCCAAAAATCCCACTACCCACGCCATCCCACCCCATAGTATTTTGCTAAATAACATAGAGATGCTCTTAGGAAATTATTTTCTTGCTTGCTTGGCAAACGCTAGAAAATAAAAATAAATAAGAAAATCACTCTTTTCGGAAAAATCATTTTTCTTCATACCAAACCCACCCTAAAAGCTTAGGACTATACGAATCGTAGCGGTGTGATAAGGAGGGTGCAAAGAACTACTAAAGCAAAAGGAGAATGATAAAAGAAGTTACCAAAAGCGAAGTAACATAAAACTGAAGATCATAAACCCGAATCAACCGCCAAATCTAATATATCCCCGTCACATAAAACTGACATATCAAAAAAAGTTTGAAACAACTAGCAAAGGCTTCTTCAATCCAACTACTGATATATAGAATAAGAGACTCACTGAAGCCATTATCGACGAGGTAATTGAAGGTATGGCCATCACAGTTATAGGTGAACTTATTATTGGAAGCAGGAAGTTTCTGTAAGCACTGAAAAGCTATTGAGTTAAAGTTGCCGCTGAAATCAGTAAATTCAGCCAATATTACGTTCCCACGAGCCACAAATGCGTAGATCAGCGCCTTCTGCTGCCCCATTCCTATTAGATTCGGTGATCTGACTTTCTGGGTTTCTTAGAGTTTTGTTTCTTTAATAGTGGATTTGATTTTTTTGCTTGGCAACTACACAAAGTTGAATTCAAAAGGAACAGTGTAAACTATTAATATATACTTGTGTTTGAAAATAAAAAATGACTATATCCTTTTATATGCAGAGAAGGGAGTGGTTTGAATCTAATTGACAAAGTATGACTAGGTATGGCAGGTGGGTGTAATTTTGCGAATTTCGCATCGCATCCGTCCCAATTGGAGCGGGTATGAGTATAACTTTGGTGGGTAGTAGGCGGGTATGGGTATTGAAAATGTACCCGCGGTGGATTTGCAGTCATATCCGCCCGCCCCAAGCCCAAAATATTAGCAGCGCATAAGTCGTGCCTTCAGCCCGTAAGTCACGACAAGTCTCTCATTCTCCAACAAAACTCAAAACCTTACGCCTCTTCAGTCCTTCACACCTTCACGCCTCCCTCTCTCACGTTCCCCTTCACGCCGTCTCTCATCACTCTCTCATTCTCGACGTCTCTGCCTTTTTCTTTAAAAGAGATGCTGATCGGGAAATATTGGAAAATATTGTTGTCTTTGCTTTGTGCTTTGGGGTTGTCTTGGTGAGGTCAATTTTTGTGCATTTGTTAAGTTTTACCTATTGGATTTGTGAAGTTCAATTGAAAAAGTTGAAAAACTTTAGCTTATATAGCTGAAATAATATCTGGGTTTTGTCTACATTTATAATATATAGCTATTTGGATGGATACTTTTTGGGTTTTCTTGGAAATTTTATTTTCTTGATTCTTTGTTGTGCAAGGGGGAAGAGTGAAAAAAATGGGGAATTCTGATGGTGAAAAAATCCAAAATTCTCCTCCCTCTCTCCCAAAGAAAATGAGACCGTGACAGTATTGATTCTTGCCTCAAATTTTTGGGATATTTTTTGGAATTTGAATTTTTGGGATCATGTTGATCACTAATTGATCACAAATGAATTGATTACAAAATATGGCAGGCGGGTATTGGCAGGTGCCGGATATCCACTTGGATGTTGGAGCGGGTGTGGATTTAGGAATATACCCGCCTAGGCGGGTATGGATGTTGAAAATTGTACCTGCCACCCGGTGGCGGGTATAAAATTTTCTGGCGGGTACGGGTGCGGGGGAGGGGTACCCGCACCCGCCCCGCCCAATTGCCATCCCTAAGTATGACTATGTTACACCTCGTAAGATTAAGACGATAATTAAGAACGTCATTAAGAAAGCAAGATTCGGATATTGAATATAAGGAACGTTTACATATGTTAATACGGGAAATCAGTGTATAAGCGGATGTTATCCCGGAATAATTTTTCTTTAGTGCTATACACGTGACGACGAGAATTAATCCTAGAAGTTGAATTTATTCCAATGGAGTTATGGAATAGTTTTGTATTAAAAAGAATTATGACATTGAGGATACGAGGCTTATGGAATTCTCGGGAATTAAAAGAAGTGGGTTTGAGTTTTACTAATTAAAGAACTTGGGGGCTAAAGTGTAAAAAAAGGAAAAAAAATCAGATTTTTTTTTATATAACCTACACTTACCTCTTCATCTTCTTCCAAACTTAACCAAAAAAAATACTATCCTCTCATTCTCTCCTCTACACTAATCCGAAAATCACCCTCCACCCATAACCAAAATTAAGGTTGTTATCTTCTCTTCCTAGACTACATCTTTCACCAAAAATTAGAAGCAAAACAACACCAAAATCGATGGCGAAAGCGATGGCAAAAAAACACCCTTTGCTTGGACCGAAAACTGCCCGAGAAATTGGGATTTTGGGATGAAATTTTGGTAGAAAAACGTGTAGGGATGATGGCTTAACATGGTAGAACACTTGCATGTCAATTGGAGTTGAAGAAGTGAACAAAAAGGAGGAGAAAAATTACAAAAAAGTGGGAATTTTCGGACAAACAGTGGCAGAAATTTTGCGGAATTTTTTGACGAATTTGAGGTATAAAAATTCTTCTTTCTATGATATAATTGGAATGCATGTTGTTAGAATTAAGGTAATGAATTTGTGTTAAGGAAGAATTGAAATTTAAGCATTGCATGTGACCATTTTTGGCTAGTTGCCAATTTGGGACAGATTTTGGTATTGTTGGATTCGTTGGTTATTGTGGTTATTATTATCACTAATTGCATGATGAAATTGAAAGGAAACATGGAGATTTAGTTGGAATTAGTTATATGGAAGTATTAAAATCCGAAATTTGGATTATAGGAATTAAGATACGAGTTATGGAATTATGACATGTTGTGGCCAAGAACTTGCATGAAATTGTTGGACATGTTGTGATGTATATGGACTGTTTTAGGGACTGTGTTGTGGTGTTATAATTCTGAAAATTTAGTCACCATTATACATGTTTAAGTGTGGTAATTGCTAAGATAAGTCCTAAAGGGATAAGGGTGTAGAAAGGCGTAGAAAGGCTTCACATTCTACCCTCGTTGTTGTTGGAACATAGACTGTTTTTGTGGGCTGTTTTAATGTGGATTAAGAGGCTAAATTTACATGAGAAGTGGGTGTGTAAATCCCCTTTATTGTTGTTTTGGTTGTGCCCTTAATTGGTGCTTGTTTATTGATGTTATTAGCCTCGTTTGGAAGTTGTGGAAACATGTATAAACAGGGGAAGTGCTGCCTAATTTTTTTTTATAAAATAAGAAGTCGTTATTCAATATAAGTATGCTAGCGACCATAGTATTGACGAACGTATTACCATTATTATAGGTTGAAGTTCTAAATCGAGACGTACTCTAATATAGAGTTGATTAGTTCGTCTAAGAGGTATGTGAACTATTCCTTCTTTCTTTGGCATGATTTTTATTTTAATGAAGGTACGGCGGACGTACTTGATTCTTATACAGTTTAATTCCTAAAGAGGATGGTTATGAGAAGTGCTATGATTTTTCAGCAAAGAGTTTATTATGACATTATTATAATGATTTTATTGAGAGTCAAATGATAATTTTTACTTGCATATGGTTACTCATGATATCTGTTCGTGCTAAGTGTTACTACTTCACCTCACCGAGTTCCGGGCCGGGTTACGACTCGTGCACAGCCTTGCATTGTTCACCGAGACCCTCACTAGGGGGCCGGGTTACGTAGGATGGATCCATAGATGAGAGATGACTTTACCGAGTCCCAGCATGGGCCGGGTTGTGATATGATTCCACCGAGTCCCGCACTAGTGGGCTGGGTTACGGTACAAATGTATATATATGTATATGGACAGACACTCATGTTTTCTTGACTTGACTCTCATTTTTATAAGGCAACTGACATTTATTGTTTATGGCACAGTTGGATTTGGATCCTGACTTTTATACTGATCTCATGTTTCTGTTGACTACTTATGATCTCATATGCGATATTTCATGTTTACATACTCGGTACATTATTTCGTGCGACCCCCTTTCCTCGGGGGGCGCGTTCATGCCCGCAGTACGGGTGCTCGCTTGGTGATCCTCCGGTTTAGGTCCCTACTCAGCAGGTTGGGAAGCTCCTTTGATCCAGGGCTTTGTCATTTTGGTACTGAACCTCTTTTAGACTTATGTTTGTATTTAGGGGCACGACGGGACCCTGTCCCGTCATATGTCGTTGTTCTTCTTATAGAGGTCTGTAGACAGTGGTGGGTTGTACTTATGTAAGGGTTATAACTCTGTTTTGGTCAGCCATATCATTATACTCTATGTTGGGGGTGTTCCCGTGTATATGTTATATTATCTGTTGGCAGCCTTGTCGGCTTGCCTGTATATTGTGTTGGCTAGTTGTGACTCCTCAAGAGCCAGGTACATTCGGGGGTAAAGGAAGCCTTGTCGGCTCACCTACCCTGGCATATGTTGATATTGCAGCGTTATGCTGCCGAATTTCAGACTCATTAAGGGTTAGTTGGATTATGTGTGACAGGTTAGTATAATGACGTCATTAGGGCGGTTAGTCGCGGCCTGTCGGGTCGGGTCGTGACAAAAGTGGTATTAGAGCAGTTAGTCCTCGGAATGTCTACAGACCGTGTCTAGTAGAGTCTTCTGTACGGGTATGTTGTGCACCATACTTATACGCAGGAGGCTGCAGGGCATTTAGGATTGGTTTCTATTCTTTCATCTCTTAGATCGTGCAATAGAGCTATGTTATTAGGATGATTCCTTTCTGACGACTTACGATGTTCACAGCTATGCCTTCGAAGAAGAAGACAGCGGCCCAGAAGGGCAAGTCTACAGCGGGGGATACCAGCCAGATTCAGAGAGTTACTAGGTCCCGTACCCAGTCTATGCCGGAGACTATGCCCCAATCGACGAGGTCTGCTTCATTGCCACCACCAGAGGCTCCAGTTCAGGGGGCAACATCACCGTTTCTGAGGCCCCAGCACCTGAGCCTCCAGTTCTTCAGCCGGGGGCAGAGGACAGGGCCATGAGAGATGCAGTTCAGCTGCTGACTAGCTTGGTAGCAGGGCAGAACCGTAGACAGGGACCAGGAGCCGACCCTAGGTCTGACAGTTTGAGGGTTAGTGATTTCTTGAGTTGTAACCCTCCAGAGTTTTTCGGGTCTCAGCCCGAGGAGGACCCGCATGAGTTTATCCGGCAGATGCAGCGTACCTTAAGGGTAATCAGGGCTTCACAGACTGAGTCTATGGAGTTGGCTTCGTATAGAATGCGGGATATAGCTACAAACTGGTACGAGTCTTGGGAGTTGTCTAGGGGAGAGGATGTTCCTCCAGCTACACGGGATGAGTTCACAGAGGCCTTCCTTGGTCACTTCTTGCCTCCAGAGATGAGGAGAGCTAGAGTGGACAGATTCTTATAGTTGAGGCAGAGTGGCAGGACCATTCGTGAGTATAGCCTTGAGTTTGATTCATTGGCCAGATATGCACCCACTATTGTAGCAGATACGGCAGATAGGGTGCATCGCTTTGTGATGGGGCTGGACCATTATCTGATCGATGGTTGTATGGCGGTAGCTCTCCAACCGGGTATAGATATTGCTCGTGTCCAGGTATATGCACAGGGGGTTGAGGACCGACATAGAGGGCGACGACCGAGATAGAGGTCATGACGGGGACCGATAAGAGGGCTAGGTCGGCGCTTATTCCGGCGAATCTCGAGGCGGACGGTTCCCAGCGGCGGGTCGGATATTCACCTCGGCCCGGCCACGAGTGCTCCTCTACAGTCTACGGGCAGGAGGTTCGACCGCCCCGGGTATTCAGGAGCCGGACAGAACTCCAGGGCTTCGGGTTCTCAGAGGAACAGGGGCCCTAGTCAGTTGAGACCACCTTATCCTCGGTGCTCTCGGTGTGGTAAGTTTCATATGGGGGAATGTCGTTCTACCACAGGTGCTTGTTTCTTTTGCGTCCGTCAGGGCCATATGATGAGAGAGTGTCCCAACATAGGTGGTTCGGGTGGGGCGGCTGGCCTACGGGGTCGGGTGCTTTGGTTCGTCGTCATCTATAGCTATACGCCCCCGGCCGGGTGGGGTAGTCGAGACGCCACAGCCGTGGTAGAGGTCGTGGCGAGTTTCTAGTCCCGGCGGTCCTTTGAACCGCATATATGCTTTGGCCGATGAACGTGATCGGGAGGCGTCACCGTATGTTGTTACGGGTATACTATCGGTCTTTTTCTCGTAATGTATATGCTCGATAGATCCGGGTTCCACCTTGTCCTACATATCCCCTCTTGTTGCTAATAGAATAGGGATAGAATCTGAGCCGATAGAACCATTCGAGGTAGCTACATCGGTAGGAGATTCGGTTATAGGCGAGCGTGTGTATAAAAATTGTTCGGTGGTGATATATAGCCGTCATACCTTAGCAGATTTGATAGAGTTGGATATGGCAGACTTTGATGTCATTATGGGCATGGATTGGTTGGCTTCTTATTTTGCCAACGTTGACTGTAGAGAGAAGTCGGTTCGATTTCAGTTTCCAGGCGAGCCAGTTATAGAATGGAAAGGGAATGCAGCATCGCCGAGGGGTAAGTTTATTTCATACCTCAAGGCAAGGAAGATGGTCAGAAAATGTTGTATCTATCATTTGGTTCGGGTGCATGATACAGAAGCGGAGGTACGGCTCTTCAGTCACTTCCGGTAGTTAGTGAGTTTCCGGATGTATTCCCGGATGATCTTCCAGGTCTCCCTCCGGAGCGGGAGATAGATTTCAGTATAGATGTATTGCCCGGTACCCAACCTATATCCATTCCTCCGTATAGAATGGCACCTGCAGAGCTGAAGGAGTTGAAGGAGCAACTGAGGGACTTGTTGGAGAAAGGCTTTATTAGGCCAAGTACATCTCCATGGGGAGCACCAGTGTTATTTGTGAGGAAGAAAGATGGATCACTTTGCGGATGTGTATGGATTATAGGCGGTGAACAAGGTAACCATCAAGAACAGTACCCCCTTCCCCCGGGATTGATGATTTATTTGACCGGTTGCGGGGTGCTAAGTGCTTCTCGAAGATAGACTTGCGGTCGAGTTATCATCAAAAGTGCGGGTAAGGGAGGCAGATATTCCAAAGACAACATTCAAAACCCGATATGGACATTATGAGTTTAGGGTGATGTCTTTTGGACTGACCAATGCTCCAGCAGTGTTTATGGATTTGATGAACCGGGTATTTAGGCCGTTCTTAGACATGTTCGTCATTGTATTCATTGATGATATCCTGGTTTATTCCCGTTTAGAGCAAGAGCATGCAGACCATTTGAGGACGGTACTTAGGGTCCTCCAGCACCAACAGTTGTATGCCAAGTTTTCCAAGTGTGAGTTCTGGTTGACTTCGGTGGCATTCTTGGGGCATATTATCGGGGCTGATGGTATTCGGGTGGATACACAGAAAATTGAGGCGGTGAAGACTTGGCCCAGACCTACGACACCTACCGAGGTACGCGGCTTTAAAGGCAAGCGGGGTATTACAGAAGGTTTGTGGAGAAGTTTTCCTCGATCTCAGCGCCTTTGACTAGGCTAACCCAGAAGGCAGCTAAGTTTCAGTGGACGGATGCTTGTGAGCACAGTTTCCAGTTGTTGAAGGATAAATTGACTACGGCTTCAGTTCTGACTTTTCCTGAGGGACCGGATGGTTATGTCATTTATTGTGATGCTTCAGGCATTGGGCTAGGTTGCGTGTTGATGCAGCATGGCAAAGTCATAGCTTATGCCTCTCGACAGCTCAGAAAGCATGAAAAGAATTATCCCACGCATGATTTGGAGCTAGCAGCGGTGATTCATGCCTTGAAGATTTGGAGACATTATTTGTATGGGATTCATGTTGATATTTATACGGATCACAAGAGTCTCCAATATATCTTTAAGCGAAGGAGTTGAACCTACGGCCAGAGGCGGTGGTTAGAGTTGCTAAAGGACTATGATGTTAATATCTTGTACCACCCGGGAAAGGCCAACGTCGTGGCAGATGCCCTTAGCCGTAGATCCATGGGTAGCTTGACGGATGTGCAGCCAGACAGAAGGGAGATGGTTCGTGAGATACATAGGCTAGCGAGTCTTGGAGTCCGGTGGCGGATTCGGGAGATAGCGGGATTCTTATTCGGGATGTTGCGGAGTCCTCTATCGTGGAAGAGGTAAAGAGACATCAGTATGAGGATCCTGTTCTGGCCCGGTATAGAGATGCGACTCTCCGAAAGGGAAAGACTCTATTTGAGGTTACACCGATGATGTGCCGAGGTATGAGGGCGGATTATGTGTACCGATGTTGCGGGGCTACGACAACGAGGTTATGGGAGAGGCACACAATGCCCGTTACTCCATTCATCCAGGGATCGACGAAGATGTACCATGACCTTAGATGCTTGTATTGGTGGGATGGCATGAAAAGAGACATAGCGAATTTGTTGCCCAAAGGTGCCCGAATTGTCGGCAAGTTAAGGTTGAACATCGAAGCCCGGTGGATTATTACAGAGATTGAGATCCCGACTTGGAAGTGGGAAGTGATCAATATGGACTTCATTACGAGGGCTTACCTCGCACTCAGCGGAGGTGTGATTCCATATGGGTTATCGTGGATAGGCTGACGAAATCAGCCCATTTTCTTCCAGTGAGGACCTACTTACTCGGTGAGGACTATGCTAGGCTGTACATCAGGGAGATAGTGAGACTGCACGGGGTTCCCACATCTATTATATCAGACCGAGGAGCTCAGTTTACGGCTAACTTCTGGAGATCATTCCAGAAGGGATTGGGGACACAAGTGAGTCTCAGCACAGCATTTCACCCTCAGACGGACGGGCAGGCAGAGCGTACGATCCAGACATTAGAGGATATGCCGAGGGCTTGTATTATTGACTTTAGAGGTAGTTGGGATGACCATTTACCACTCATTGAGTTTGCTTATAACAACAGCTACCACTCTAGCATCCAGATGGCACCGTATGAGGCTTTATATGAAAGGAAGTGCAGGTCACCTATTGGTTGGTTTGATGTAGGTGAGACTAAGTTGATCGGCCCAGACATGGTTCAGCAAGCCGTTGATAAGGTGAAACTCATTCAGGAGAGGTTATTAGCAGCACAGAGTCGACAGAAGTCATATGCTGATAATCAACGTCGACACTTAGAGTTTCAGGTTGATGATTGGGTGTTCCTAAAGGTGTCACCCATGAAGGGTGTGATGAGGTTTGGCAAGAAAGGGAAGCTTAGCCCAAGGTACATCGGGCCTTACCAGATCATTCGTAGGATAGGAAATGTTGCCTATGAGTTGGATCTACCGCCTGATTTGGAAGCAGTACATCCAGTCTTCCATGTATCTATGCTGTGTAAGTGTATTGGTGATCCTTCCAGAGTCTTCCCAGTAGATGATGTCCAGGTGACAGAAGAGTTGTCCTACGAGGAAAGCCCCGTAGCCATACTTGATCGCTAGGTCAGGAGATTACGGACGAAGGATATGGCTTCCGTCAAGGTATTGTGGAGGAACCACAATAGGGAGGAAATGACTTGGGAGGCAGAGGATGAGATGAAGAAGAAGTATCCTCATTTGTTCCCTGTGCCTCCAGGTAATTCAATTCAACTCCCCATTTGATTATTGTAATTGGTGAATTGCATATGTGTGATATATTGTGGCCCTGTGTGGCATCTGTTGGTTGGCTGAATATAGGCGGATAGGTATAGTTATAAAGGAGACTCTGCCGATTTTTTTCTCTCTAGCATTAGACTTGTTATGAACATTCGAGGACGAATGTTTCTGAGGAGGGAAGTATGTTACACCTCGTAAGATTAAGACGATAATTAAGAACGTCATTAAGAAAGCAAGATTCGGATATTGAATATAAGGAACGTTTACATATGTTAATACGGGAAATTAGTGTATAAGCGGATGTTATCCCGGAATAATTTTTCTTTAGTGCTATACACGTGACGACGAGAATTAATCCTAGAAGTTGAATTTATTCCAATGGAGTTATCGAATAGTTTTGTATTAAAAAAAAATTATGACATTGAGGATACGAGGGTAATGGAATTCTCGGGAATTAAAAGAAGTGGGTTTGAGTTTTACTAATTAAAGAACTTGGGGGCCAAAGTGTAAGAAAAATCAGATTTTTTTTTATATAACCTACACTTACCTCTTCATCTTCTTCCAAACTTAACCAAAAAAATACTATCCTCTCATTCTATCCTCTACACTACTCCGAAAATCACCCTCCACCCATAACCAAAATTAAGGTTGTTATCTTCTCTTCCTAGACTACATCTTTCACCAAAAATTAGAAGCAAAACAACACCAAAATCAGTGGCGAAAGCAGTGGCAAAACAGCCACTGCTTGGACCGAAAACCTCCTAGAAATTGGGATTTTTGGGATGAAATTTCGGAAGAAAAACGTGTAGGGATGATGGATTAACATGGTAGAACACTTGCATGTCAATTGGAGTTGAAGAAGTGAACAAAAAGGAGGAGAAAAATTACAAAAAAGTGGGGAATTTTCGGACAAACAGTGGCAGAAATTTTGCGGAATTTTTTGATGAATTTGAGGTATAAAAATTTTTCTTTCTATGATATAATTGGAATGCATGTTGTTAGAATTAAGGTAATGAATTTGTGTTAAGGAAGACTTGAAATTTAAGCATTGCATGTGACCATTTTTGGCTAGTTGCCAATTTGGGACAGATTTTGGTGTTGTTGGATTCGTTGGTTATTGTGGTTATTGTTATCACTAATTGCATGATGAAATTGAAAGGAAACATGGAGATTTAGTTGGAGTTAGTTAAATGGAAGTATTAAAATCCGAAATTTGGATTATAGGAATTAAGATACAAGTTATGGAATTATGACATGTTGTGGCCAAGAACTTGCATGAAATTGTTGGACATGTTGTGATGTATATGGACTGTTTTAGGGACTGTGTTGTGGTGTTATAATTCTGATACTTTAGTCACCATTATACATGTTTAAGTGTGGTAATTTCTAAGGTAAGTCCTAAAGGGATAAGGGTGTAGAAAGGCGTAGAAAGGCTTCACATTCTACCCTCGTTGTTGTTGGAACATGGACTGTTTTTGTGGGCTGTTTTAATGTGGATTAAGAGGCTAAATTTACATGAGAAGTGGGTGTGTAAATCCCCTTTATTGTTGTTTTGGTTGTGCCCTTAATTGGTGCTTGTTTATTGATGTTATTAGCCTCATTTGGAAGTTGTGGAAACATGTATAAACAGGGGAAGTGCTGCCCGATTTTTTTTTATAAAATAAGAAGTCATTATTCGATATAAGTATGCTAGCGACCATAGTATTGACGAACGTATTACCATTATTATAGGTTGAAGTTCTAAATCGAGATGTACTCTAATATAGAGTTGATTAGTTCGTCTAAGAGGTATGTGAACAATTCCTTCTTTCTTTGGCATGATTTTTATTTTAATAAAGGTACGGCGGACGTACTTGATTCTTATACAGTTTAATTCCTAAAGAGGATGGTTATGAGAAGTGCCTATGATTTTTCAGCAAAGAGTTTATTATGATATTATTATAATGATTTTATTGAGAGTCAAATGATAATTTTTACTTGCATATGGTTACTCATGATATCTGTTCGTGCTAAGTGTTACTACTTCACCTCACCGAGTCCCGGGCCGGGTTATGACTCGTGCACAGCCTTGCATTGTTCACCGAGACCCTCACTAGCGGGCCGGGTTACGTAGGATGGATCCATAGATGAGAGATGACTTTACCGAGTCCCAGCATGGGCCGGGTTATGATATGATTCCATCGAGTTCCGCACTAGTGGGCCGGGTTACGTTACAGATGTATATATATGTATATGGACAGACACTCATGTGTTTCTTGACTTGACTCTCATTTTTATAAGGCAACTGACTTTTATTGTTTATGGCACAGTTGGATTTGGATCCTGACTTTTATACTGATCTCATGTTTCTGTTGGCTACTTATGATCTCATATGTAGTATTTCATGTTTACATACTCAATACATTATTTCGTACTGACCCCCCTTTCCTCGGGGGGCTGCGTTCATGCCCGCAGGTACAGGTGCTCAGTTTGGTGATCCTCCAGTTTAGGTCCCTACTCAGCAGGTTGGGAAGCTCCTTTGATCTAGGGCTTTGTCATTTTGGTACTGAACCTCTTTTAGACTTATGTTTGTATTTAGGGGCACGACGGGGCCCTGTCCCGTCATATGTCGTTGTTCTTCTTATAGAGGTCTGTAGACAGTGGTGGGTTGTACTTATGTAAGGGTTATAACTCTATTTTGGTCAGCCATATCATTGTACTCTATGTTGGGGGTGTTCCCGTGTATATGTTATATTATCTGTTGGCAGCCTTGTCGGCTTGCCTGTATATTGTGTTGGCTAGTTATGACTCCTCAGGAGGCAGGTACATTCGGGGGTAAAGGCATCCTTGTCGGCTCGCCTACCCTGGCATATGTTGATATTGTAGCGTTATGCTGCCGAATTTCAGACTCATTAAGGGTTAGTTGGATTATGTGTGACAGGTTAGTATAATGACGTCATTAGGGCGGTTAGTCGCGGCCTGTCGGGTCGGGTCGTGACAGACTAAGAGTTTTCTTCTTTTTCCGCCTTTTTTCGCCGTCTTATTTCCGATTAGCCCATTAATTCACGTGAATGGTGCTTCACTAAATACAATAATTAAACTATCAACTTAAATTATCTATTTTTTTTGGATAAAAAGATATATTATTGTTGAGAATATAATCAAATATTAAAAGTGTGTTCTATCTAACAGCTTAAGCTTTTAGATCAAATGGTCACACACTTCAATATGGTATCAGAGCAGGCCAAAGGTCCTGGGATGGAACCTCACCGCCACCCATTCTCAAAAAGAATTTCCACGTGCTTGGACCATGAAAAAAAATCAGGTCAACACGTGAGGGGGCGTGTTGAGAATATAATCAAATATTAAAATTGTGTTCTATCTAACAGCTTAAGCATTTAGATCAGATGGTCACACACTTCAATAATTACTAATATTAGAGAATTACATTAGAGGCACGTGAGGGGGCGTGTTGAGAATATAATCAAATATTAAGATTGTGTTCTATCTAACAGCTTAAGAATTTAGATCAGATGGTCACACACTTCAATAATTACTAATATTAGAGAATTACATTAGAGGGAGGGGTTATAGGATCCCCCTTCGGTAGTTGAGACTTGAGAATATAACTCTCATTCCCTAGACTCGCTAAACTTTAGTAGAGGCGATGCCATTTTTATCCGACTGGATTGCTACTACTACTGATACTCGAGCAACTGCATTCCCCAACCTCCTCAATAGACGACTGCATAGATTAATAAGAGATAGATAAATGGGGTGAGAATTTTGTAGAAGTGTAATAATTTCGGTTGAGTCAGTTTCAACGTCAATAGGTGACAAATCTTGCTCACAAGTGTTCGCGATATATTTTGCTAGCATAAACTAAAAAACTGCAATCATAAAATAAATGTGAGAAAAAATCATTTTATTAATTATTTTGTGGGTATAACTCTGAATGTATCCTAATTCTAATTTCCGTATTGTTCGCCTTGATTCGAGGGACAATATAGCGTCTTTCTCGAATGAAGGATGAACTTCTGTTGATGTATTGAATTTTGGAAGAACATTGAGTAGCACTTTGGATTGTTCTTGAGGTAGGACGCCTCTCAAACTCTCCTTCTTGTTGAAGATCTTTGGAGAAGACTTATGTAGACGTGTTGCTCTCCTTTGCCTCTAGTCAAGATGCTATGCCGCTTTCAAATGTCTTCAAAAGGGGATATGTGATCCCTTTGTATAGGTGTGAAGTAGAGTTTGAGAGTATTTTGGTCTCCAAGTAATTCGAGCAGACCTTGGGCTAGAAAGACGTGAGTTGGGCTCGTCTTCTAGAGGCCTAATTTAATGGACTAATCCAAATGTAATTTGCATTTAATTCAAGTCATGTAATTTTGACTTACCTAATTAATCTGACTTTGTTAACCAAATTTGACTTGGTCAATATGTCAATAACTTAGAATCTAATCCAAATTTTGTAGGGATTAATTCAATTAAAATTTTGATGTCTACAGATGCCACCTACTTCAAGACTTGTCGAGTGTAGGCTTGCCGAAATTGTAGATGAGACTTGAAGTACCCGTGAAGACCATTTTTTTTATCTTTGTACGACACTTTTTTTTTGTCAACCACTCAGGTAAATTATAGCTTACTATACATTATTGTGAAGAATATAAGAATCGTTATACCCCAGGTGATGATGCCTTAACATTCGAGGCCGAATGTTCTTAAGGGGAAAAGGATGTTACACCCCGTACTCTTATATATATCGAACACACTATAAGTAAGGAGCCTAGGACAAGGAAGAGGTTTCCCTTGGAAGGATAAAGGAATGAGCAAGTTAAAGCCAAAGAAGTCGTAGGAGTTTAAGAGTCGCTAAGCCCTTTCGCGCTTAAAATTCGTACGTGAGTACATCATGTCAAACCAATGCAATATAGAAAGAGTTATGATGCCCATGGAAGAATAAGAAAGGTGTTGGGCCAAGGCTATATGTATATCTAAAAATTCCGAGTTATACCCACCGTTTCATGTACGTTTGAGAGCATGGTTAATCGATTTTGAGCTCCGATAACTCGAGCTCTGTTCTGAGGGTCATTTACGACATAAGTTAAGGTTAAGAAGGTCTATGGAAGGTTAGAAGTCATTTGGATTAAAGAAATAATATCGTGATGAAGTTTGACAACGATAGGACGATATGCTAAGCATTTCGTGTCATAAAAGCCAATCTGCCTCGCGGATGGAGCTGCATCTCAAGGCAACCATTTGTCCATTTGCAAGGCGATGTTAGCAGAGCGATGTAGGTATGTAAGGCTTACCCTTGTTTCTATCGACATGATCATAAAGAAAACGTCAAAGGGTAAATATTCCGTATTCAAATTTTATTCTTGATGAAATTAACGTATAAGAAGTACGTTCATTCTCAGTATGAAGAATCATATGAATCTTATTTGTTCCTTTATCGTGATGAAATTCCCATACTTTATAAAGTCATTTTTTTCTTGATGTAACATGGTTGTTTGTTGGTTCCTGAAAGCTAAAGAAAGTGGTAAGTGTTGTTCCTTCGTATTAACTCATATAGAAAGGTAAAATGATATATTATCCGCATAAGGATAGTCGGAGGTGCAACGACCTTACGTCACTCCGACAGGATTACATAGTAGTCTATATTCTACAAATGGTTCTTATATATACATGTGTATGGTATTGATGATATTGCCCTCAGAGACCTATGGCGTTTTATACGCAGCTTGTATAGATATATTATTGATGATATTGCCCAAAGAGGCCCATGGCGTTATTTACGTAGTTTGTATAGATATAATATTGATGATATTGCCCACAGAGTCCTATGACGTTATTTACGTAGCTTATATAGATATGATATTTCCCACAGAGGCCTACAACGTTAAATATACGTGATTATATTCCATTTATGTACAGTATGGTCCTCAGTGACACTTCTGAGTCACATGTTCTTGCTTTCAGTTTCCTTTGCACATTGATGCCTTTACTTACATTTACTTATCCCTTACATATTCAGTATATTCTTTCGTACTGATGTCCCTTTTTTTTTGGGGCGCTGCATTTCATGACCACAAGTACAGATGGACGAATGATGCTCATTCGTAGTAGGATCTCAGCTCAGAGGTAATGTCAGAACTCTCCACTTATTCGGAGATGTCAGTCAGAGTTGGTATGTTTATATATATACGGGTACGGCGTGGCCCTGTCCCGACCTGATGATGTTCATGTACTCCATGGAGTCTTGTAGACAGTGGTCCTGTATAGAGATGTAGTGTATGGCCTTGGCATGTATATATATAGATATGGTTGGGCCCTTTTCTTCTTGCAGGTTGTTACACAACTACTTATTAGAGGCCTTGTCGGCCCAGATCTTTTGATATTGTCCTTATATTATATTACTGGTAACCTCGAGCCTTAGGGCACCGGGTGCCGACCACACCCCCAAGGTTGGGATCTAACAAACTTGGTATCAAAGTAGGTCAGTCCTAGGGATTTCTACAAGCCGTGCCTTGTAGAGTCTTGCTTATGGGTGTGTAGCGCACCACACTCATAAACAGGATGCTACAGACCATTTAGGTTGGTTTCCTTCTTCCTTGATCTAGATCGTGCAATAGGGCCGAGCGGTAAGTATCCTATTCTTAACCTCATTATATGGTTTCAGCAATTCTTTTTTCAAAAGATACACCTTCTATCGATACTGACCTGTCAGAGGATATAAACGAGTTACTCTCCCACCAGTCTCTGACTCAGATACAACCAGGGGAACCGAGAGAGACCCCCGCACCGTCAAATATACTGTTAGATATACCACGAGCACCATTTGACGAAGATATTAGGAAGCTGGTTCAGGTATTGACCCAGTTGGTTACCTATCGGGCACGATGCTACCCCAGTATGATTGACAATGGTAGACCCCTAGAAGGGTCAGGGAGTTAACAGCCCAAGAAGCCCGTTGCCAAGGGACAATTAATGTTTGATATGTTTGACATAGTTGGAAAGAAGAAAATGACTAAGAGGCCTAGGTAGCTGGTGACTATTGGGAAGGACCGAACATGAAGTATTGCAGATATATGGTTAGCATACAAAGTTTCGTGACATGTCAGGCACGATAAGAGCTCTCAGGTAAGACCGAGGCAGGGGTCACAACCATCGATATTTCAGGGTCAGAATAAGAAAGGTGCAGACTGAGTGGGCCCCATCTAACCATGTTGTAGATGGTGTGGACAAATGCATGTTAGGCCTTATCGTAAAGGGATCGGAGGTTGTTATTAGTATTGTAATCGATGATATAAGATATGAGATTCTCGGGTTAGCCTACAGGATAAAATAGAAGAACGATGTTGTAGCCTCGAGTTCGGATGCTACATGAGGAGGGCAGATGAGCGCAGGTATGCTACTGATTTTCTTACTTATCTATTTACCTTCTACATGCTAGTATGGACCTGTTTTATACTTTATAAGAGGCATTTTTTTGGAGCTGACCTTCTGAATTATCCGTGGGGTAGGATATCCCAATAAGGAAGAGTCGTGGATATAATGATATCAACTAAAGCAAAAAAACTTCTAGTCTGATGGATAGTTAAGAATCTCGTATGCGTATAGTAAATGGAAAGGATACGGAGCACCCAACTCGATCTAGTGCTGGAATGTGTGGTATTTTATCAAAGGATTATACTAAATAAACTACAAAGATGTGATAATATATCATTCGATGATTGTATGAAAACCCTAGACTTTGGGTAAGAAGTGGTAAGCTGAAATAAGACTGAAAGAAAATGTAAAACAAAGAGGATCATTGGAAAGTTTGGAATGTCATGAGAACCTTTTTTTGTTTCTTAGTGACTTATGTTCTTTAGAATGTGAGAATTTGCTTTGAATGCGTGGTTTAAATGGTAATCCCGAGCCCAAGGAATTAGGGGGATCCCAGGAGAGTGTCAAGGGGGGATGAACTAACGAGATCAAGTCATATGAAGGCTCGTTCTGGGAGGTGTTTAAAGGAAGTGTGTAAAATGTTATGCCCGAACCAGTGACTATAACTCCTCCACAAGAACCACATTGTTTTTGAGGAAATGAGACAAGATAAGTTCCACCAGTTGAAGAAAAGAACATACATCGTTTACCATTCACAACTATGTGTATGGGTGGCAGCATGGGATAGTAGATTATAAATATTGGGTGATAAGACCTCCAATTCCGTGGTGTGATTCTATGCGCCAACTATGAAAGCATAGCTTGTTGAAGATAGTTTACTATAAAGATCACAATATGACAGAAAAATGACTATAAGTGATAGACAGATGTTTGGTAAGTACGAGTGAAATGTTATGACCAAGTACCAATGCCGAAGGATATTCTTTGAAAAGACAGACAAGTGGAAAGATTGTGATGGTAAGAATACCGATAACGAGACTAGGGTGAAACCCACAACAGTACGATCATCTTAAAGGTAAGGACAATAATGAAGAAACGATACTTTGACCCTTCTAGTCAAAAGTGTGAGACCCCGATGACCAAAAGTGAAAATATAAGGAGTAGATCAAGACAAGGGAGATTTAAAGGAATTCAAGTCAGAAGTGTGAAATTTAAAAGATCAAGTGACGGGTTAAGAATATATCTACCACAAACTAAGGGGGAAGCCTGAGTCAGTATTAAATTGAAATCGGGTATGATTTGAATTTGAATCAGTCAAGCACTAGTTCCACCACGAATGCCAGCAAGACGCTTGAGGATATGCAAGTAGAAGTAAGGATGAATGAAGCCCGATATGAGCACATAACAAAATGATAAAATGGTTAATAAATCTCAAGGGTCCAAGGTAGATGTTAAAGAAAAAGGAGTTAAAAAAATAAGGATAATGAAATAAAGATATGAGTAAGTAAAAATAGTAAGTGTCTAAGAAATAAGGTTGATTAAGGGGGGAGATGTTAAAAGTGAGAGGATGGCTCATTACCAACATTTAGACCAAAAATGGAAAGTAAAGTGGATAGTAAGGGAATGATATGAATCAAGAAAGGATACTTAAGCAAATGGGATATGACTAAGGAATAATAAGCCTATTCCGAATTGCATAGTCTCATTATAGAGTATTCGGATCTGAGATGTTATAAGAGATAAGAGGTTTCGACATAATGGACAAGGATATAGTGGATGATATGGTAGCGTACCGTCAGTAAGGGGGTTATATGAAGACCCAAGGCAAGAGTCGACCCAAGAGGGTAACAAATAGTCAGCAGAAATAGAAACCAAGGAAGGATACTTCACTAAGACAGAATGTAGTATGACCCTTCCTTATATTAGGAGCTGAAGGAATGTTAAGACAAAGAATGTTGTAGAAACCTATCCGTCTAAAGGTAATAACAAGAACCTTATTAAGATTGGAGAATTTGTATATTAATTGTCAGCACGTAAGGAGATACGCACTCGAAGTGGGAAGGATTAACTAAGGATTATTGGTTGGCATGGGAATTATTAAAAAAATTGTCTCATTAAAATCTCAAGCCATTCTAATATGGAAGGCTAATGTATAAATAACTCTTCAATTCGTATCATGATAATTAAGACTACCTATATTATCAAAGATTCGCCGACATTTCATACTAAGAAGACTACCTACTTTTCCGGAAATTATCTCAAACCATTGTACTAGTGCTCTCTTTACGACAAACAACTTCTAAGGAACCACTTCGAGGACAGTCAGAAGAAAAATCCAAATCCTCAAAATAGGTTATGAACAGATGTATCGAACTTGGAAGGAATTTGAGACAATTTTCTAAGGATTGAAAACTATTATATGAAGTGGTACCAAGTCAATATATAAAGTTTTATGTAAGGAAGATAGATAAGACTCCTATCAAATAATGAAGAAGGAAGTGACTCACGATAGCGGTATCTGATTTGATATATTACGTCATGAGAAAATGTTGAGATTAATGGTTATAACATTACATAAGACTATTGATTTGTATACATGTAATATGACACTAATCTAATTCATGACATCGATAACCAGGAATTTACGCACTCTCACACTTTTTGGAACTTGATAGCAAGAGAAAGATGATTCTTATATGAATGGAGGACCTATGACATAACACGGTATCTCATCCCAAAAAATGAACTTATCCCTATAAACGTTTGGAACAACTATTGTACATAATCCAGCTGAATGTAATATTATGACCCGCCGATGACAATTCTAGAAGCCAATTTTACACATGAAATAACTATGTAGAATATTGATACAAAAGCACATGGCATAACTCTCATTCAGCTTTTCAAGACATATAACATAGATCTCATATGCTTTTGGTACTCTAGACTTTACAACACGTATATGGAGATAAATAACGAGAGTCGTGCCATAGTGGCGAGTCAAAAAATAACCTTACGTACCTTTAATTTAACCCTTTAACTGAGATGGAAAGATCAGCATCCTTCGCTAGTCAAGCTACAACAAGAAAAAACACTACTATCTATAAAGGAAAATATAACAACTAGCCAACAATAGAAACTCACTCTATACAAGATTCTACAGCGTCTAGCTTCACCTAACTCACCTCTATTCTTCATAACATCATCAATAACACACGGACACAATAACTTCAATATCTCTAACCCCCTTCATACAACAAAAACAGCCCCACTTACAACACAACACAATTAGAAATTCAAATACATCAATTCAATCTTTAACTTACTAACTAGTAATAACTAAGTGCTTCTCAAATGTCAACTAGCTCATGTACAACACTCTTATATTTCTAGCACACAAATCTTTATAAGAGCAGTCTGACAATACCATAAGTAAAATGTGAATATAAATACCTCTACACATCCAGCATCTCCATACAACTAAAACTGTTCCAGCATGCTATACAATACAACTATTGACTCAATTACATAAATCAACCTTCAGTCTTACCAACTAGCAGCAACTAACTGTTTCTACCATATCAAACTAACTCATATATAACATAATAACATCTCTAGCATCTTAATATGATAAGAACATGCCCATAAATCATAAAATCAATCCCCACATGTTATACAACACAACTAATAGATCATAAAGTCAATCTCCACATGTTATACAACACAACTAATAGATCATAAAATCAATCCCCATATGTATACACCACAACTAGTAACTCAACTTCAATATACAACCACCAATTCATACTGTCATAGCTGCTAAACATATCTAGAGCTCAGGTTAATCTATATAAATGAAGGAGAAGATAACTCTTACCTTAGATGTCAAGATTCACACCTTAGCTTCACCTTACTTCCTCTTTAAGAAAACCTAAAAATTAGCAACTAAGAAGAAGACTCAAGCTAAGTTAGCATCACAGATTCTCCGAAGTGAAATCTATGTTGTTTACATTTGGATTAGCTCTAGGATCATTTGTGAACTCTTTGGAAGTGTTTTGGGTGTTCGACCAGATTAGCTCTACCAATTTTTTTGTAAACTTTCAGAGTTAGTCATATTCCTAACCATGATCTATCATTCGAGGACAAATGATCCCAAGAGGGAGATATTGTAATACTTCATATCTTTAGGCTAAGGTTTGACCCATTTGATGGAAACATAATGAAACTAAGATGGGGAGTGTAGAAAGTGTTTTGAAAACTAATCACGGCATTAGAAGAGTCTTAGAAAAAATTTGAGTTGGAAGCTACTCTACGGAGCTTATTTTCAAGTGAGTTTGCACAAGGCCTCACTTCAAGCGAGCACAACCCCCTTGTAAGTTGTGAATTTGGAAAAACTTAAACATGATAGTTGTAGCCTTTGAAATACCTTTATATCCATTTATGGTGGAGGACAAACGAATATCTGTACAAAATGTTATGACCGTATTACTAAAGGCTGTCATTTCTAAACAGACAGAGGAACATACGGGCCGCATCTTGGGCCGTAACTCAAACTTCAAAGAGCCAAATTTTAGCCTAGTTTCAGGTTTCAACATACGGGCTGTAAATTTGAGATACTGGCCGTATGTTGGCCATAATTGGACGTATGTTGGCTGTCGACAACAGTTTTATAAGTTAGTTTTTTTACTTTTGACTTCATTCTTCACTTTCTAAACCCTAGATCGACTATTTTCTCTAATATTCATCCTCCTACATCAATATAATTCCCTCCTAATTATTTATAATGACTTCTAATCAACACACATGGATACTAAGTGAAATCCTATGCTATCAACCTAGGGTTTTCAAGAAAACCCTTCTCAAAGGTTCAAGTGAAGGTTTTTGGATTTATTCTTCAAAGTTCAGACCTTTTCTTTAAGTTATGGAGTGATTAAGGTATGTAGGAATTCTATCCACGTATGGAAACATCATTGTTCTTCCCCACACCACGTTAATTCATGAAACTATATTTCTCCTTAGAGTTAGAGAATTTTGTCTCAGTTCATGATAAACCTCAGATACAAGTCACTTAATTATGTATATGTATTGTTAAACTCAATCATATTTCATATAATTGTATTCATGTATATCATTACGATTGTCATAAATATGTTCATAATCCATGTATGCTCGTGTTATCTTTTCCATGAGCTCTCATATATTAGTTATGAACTCAGATTATTCCATTCCATGGATGTTTTACATGTTTTCATGTTTCAAGAATTATATGCATATATTTACACAAATTTTCATGAAAAAATATTTACAAACCATGTTTATGAAATTTATGAGCTTTTAAGCCAACCATATACACGTTTAGTATTTTAGGGAGTAGTATAGATTTATCGAGAAGGTGTAGACCGCCTGAAACTATCTTAACGGTGAACGCTTCGATGGTTGGTGGCTTTCTGGGCTTTGACCAATGCCACATGATAAGTTAGTTTGCTTTAAAGCCTGAAGCTTATTCAATCTCGTAGCAGCTGATGCTGCCTCCACATCAATTCCTCTCACTTCCCTGTTAGAAGGCAAATTGGCTCTTCATAGTTCGTCTCCGATGGTCGTCTCATATAAGAATTTCATTCACTTCAAGACTAGTTCTGAATGCCGCGTAACATCATCTTCAACCAACCTCCACCGTACTTTCGATGCGACCACTAAAGAATTGTTTATACACTAAAGAGCTGCTTATATACATTTACTAAAAGACTGACTTTCATTAATTATCATTAGTCCAGCGCAACGTAGGGTAAGGATCACTCCGCCCAGTTAGAATGATACTTCAGACTATTGATTGGATCCATTCATGTCATGTTCATGTCTTATACCCCGGCAATGTAGCGAATTGCTCTGCTACTCGAGCTAGGTACCAGACTCCACGTACTTACGTGGTGATTTCAAGTTGTCGATTACACTAAGGCTCTCTTGATTAAAAATGTTTTACTCATGTTGCAGCTTGATCATGAAGATCATGATCATGTCCTGGTTTCAGATTATAGTTTACAATTCATAGCATCAGTTACAGTCTACATTTACAGTTCTAGTTTTGCATTACTTCATGTATCTATGTTATTGATTTGGCTTCCCATTCCCCGAGCACCCTACTAACTATTATTTCATTCTTGCTTTACATACAAGTACAATTCTAGTGTACTTACATCCCTATTACCCAGGGTTGCATTTTACAATGCAGGTATTGATTTATAGGACAACGAATTTGCTCATTAGGACTTCATCATGTCAGCTATTTGGTGAGCCCTATTTCCTTCGGGGCATTGCCATTATTTTTCTACAGTCATGTCATGTTAGACAGTCAGGTATGCTGGAGCCTTGTCCCATCAACAATTCAGTATTTCAGACTTATGTCAGAGGTTTCATATATTAGTTAGTATGTCATGTTCGTTCTTCAGTTATGCTTAGCCTTATGCGCTACACTATCATGCTTTTTGACTATTTCCGCACTTATTCTTTAAAACATTATTTTCATTATTACTCTGATGTTCAAATACTTTATCCATATTATTTGTGTTTTAAATTATATTCTGCATCAATATATGTCCCATGTTAACTCATCCATCCATGTGGTTCGCTCGGTCACATGCAGTTAGGCACCGAGTGTCGTGTTAAGTCAGACCTAGGTTCGGGGTGTGACACCTATGTGGTTTTATAGATCTTATGTTATGTGACATATGTTGCATTTAGATTATCATGTCGTCTCTTGTACTTTCTTACTGTTGATGTATTTTCATATATTTACTCATTTGCCTTACATACATAGTACATTCTTTTCATATTGACGTCTCTTTTACCGGGGGCATATATTGCAGGTCCAAATAGAGAGTCTGACAGGCCTTCCCAGTAGGTGGTTGCTCAAGTTCAGCAGTTAATCTGTAAGCTCCATGTCTTCCGGAGATAGTTGAGTCTAGAGTTTTGGTATGATTATAAACAGATTAATGGGTAGATTGGGGCCCTATAACGACTTCAAGATGTTATACTCTTAGAGGCTTGTATACTAGTGTTGTATCTCTAGTATGTTTGCTATATCCCTGCCGACCTTGAGGTTGATGTATGATACGTATTGTGGCCTTGTCAGCCTTTGAGTATATATCTTTTGGGCTTTTCTTATATCGACATTGTCATGTATTTTTTATCCCTTAGATTTGTATACATTATGGACATATCAACTTCAAATATTCTTATGTTTAGGTGATGTGTATACAGATTGGTATGCTTGTTCAAGTAAGGCACCGGGTGCCGGTCTCGACTCCCCAGGTTTGGGGCATGAAAAACTTAATATTAGAGTTTGTCTGTGTTCTAGGGAGTCTACAAGTCGTATCTAGTAGAGTCTTGCTTCTAGGTATGTTGTGCACCACACTTATAATCAGGAGGCTATGAGACATTTAGGGATGATTACCTTTATTTCATACTCTAGATCGTGCGATAAAGCTGAGTCATAAAATCTCGAGTCTAACTCATGCCTTGTTATATGTTTTATAGTAATGCCTATAAATAGGAAGACTACATCCAGTCAACTAACTAGTGCGGATGTGGGAGAAGGTACTAGTAGCGCCTTATAATGCGGGCCAGTTTGAGGCCCAAAGTGAGTTGCCTTCTTAGGTGTCCCCTACTCTGCCGATACCTGAGGAGATTATAGGAGCCGGTACTCCCAGTTCCTCCACCTAGTTCATCTGACCAAGATATCATCCTGGAGTGCAGTACAATTATTGACGCACTCCATGTCAAAATTGCAAAATGACCTCATCCAAGAAGATAGCGCCCCAAGGCTCGACCACAAAAGGGAAATCACCGATGAAGAACTATCCCAAAGGCTAGTCTCCAAAAGAGTCATCAACAAACTCAGAATAATATTTAAAAAATTGATAATAAGGAAGATGGATTAGAGACTCATTAAATCAATAATGAGCTGATCTTAACAAATGACAAGCTAGTCCGCGTATTGGATTCGGTCTCCAAAGTTGCCTTGTTAACTGGTTCGTGCCTCCATTGCACTTTTACTGAAGCACTTTCCTTAAGGAAAGACAAAAGATAATCTGAATTCTTGTCGTGATTTGAAGGAAATAGGTATAAGAAAAGATTTGTACCCAACTCAAAAGGATGGAAAATGGTATTATCTAGCGGCATGTTATTCTTTATCACCGGATGAGAGGTCTAAAGTATGCAAGTTCTTGAAAATGGTTAGGGTTGTCGAATCAGCAGTTGTAGCTTGCTTGGAACTTTTCCAACTCACTATTCCGCCATTGAAAATGAAGGCATATCCAGATTGAGATTTGAAGTCATCAAGATCTGTCTGGAAGCTAGCATCAGTGTACCCAGTACACACTAGCTTCTCTTATCCCCATAGACTAAGAAATATTCTTTTGTTCGTCTAAGATACTTAAGAATACTCTTGACTGCTTTCCAGTGTTCTTCCTCAGGATTATGCTGAAATTTGCAAGTCATACTAAGTGCATAGGGCACATCTGGCCTCGTACAGGTCATGGCATACATGATAGATCCTATAACTAAAGTATTTGGGATTCTTTTCATGCGTTCAAGTTCTGAAATAGTAGAAGGACTATCCTTCTTTGATAACTTGATGCCTTGACCCATAGAAAGACTTTATTTCTTGGAGTTTCCATGGAGAATCGTCTTAGCACTTTGTCTATGTATGTGGACTGTGACAGCCCCAACAATCTATTAGGTCTATCTCTATAGATCCTAATTCCAAGAATGTAGCAGGCTTCACCCAAGTCCTTCATCATGAATGTGCTGGATAACCATTCCTTGACTGATTTAATGAGTCTTATTATCTCCCATTATTAATATGTCATCTACATATATAACAATAAAGACAATACTTCCTTCCTTGCGCTTACTATAAACGTAGGGATCTTCTTTGCTTTTAGCAAAGTCAAACGATTTGACTGCTTTGTCAAAGCAAATATTCCAACTCCTTGAGGCTTGCTTAAGTCCATAAATGGACTTCTGCAGCTTGCATACTGCTTTGGGCTTAGTCTTGGATGTAAAACCCTCAGGTTGTATCATATACACCTCCTCAATTAGGTTACCATTGAGGAAAGCAGTTTTAACATCCATTTGGCAAATGTTATAATCATAGTATGCGACTATTGCAAGCAAAATTCGAATGGACTTAATTTTCGCAACAGGTGAAAATGTTTCATTATAATCGACCCCAGGTCGTTGATTATAACCTTTAGCCACCAATATCGCCTTATAAGTTTGTACCTTGCCATATGCATCAATCTTCTTCTTGAAGACTCATTTGCATTCTATGGGTCTTACCCCTGTTGGAAAATCAACCAAGTTCCAAACTTGATTGATGTACTTCGAGTCCATCTTAGATTTCATGGCTTCTTGCCATCTCTATGAATCAATGTCTAACATAGCTTCGCTGTAGGTTGTAGGTTCATCGTCATCAGGAATCTCATTGTGTGTTTAAACAAGGAGATTAAGTCTTTCAGGCGCACGATGAGTCCTAGTGGTCCTACGGAGTGGATTATTCTGCGTTTCGGTGTTTGTTGCATTTTGATTTTGAGAAGGTATTTGTGTGATGGACAACCCATCACCTTGAGAGCTTTCAAGAATGTCATTTTCATGTATTTCCTGAATGAAATGATGTACAACCATTGTATCATCTTCCATTGGTTGGGTATGAGAGCCTTGCATTTCTGCATTATCTCTCACTGCACTCCCACTAGCTGAATGACGTACTCTAAGTACCCAATCTTCACCAAATACTCCCACTGAATCCTTGTCTAGGTCTTTTGACAAGGGTTCAACTTCTGTGTTATCTTGTGGTTCCTGAATTTCTTCAAGTTCTATCTTATTGCAGCTCTGTTCCTTGTAGACATAGTCTTCTTCAAGGAAAGTTGCATTTCTGGAAACAATGACCTTATGTTCTCCAGGAAGATAGAAATAGTATCCCTTAGTTTCTTTTGGATACCCCACAAAATAATATTTCTCACTTTTAGATTCCAACTTGTCAGTAAGCATTTTCTTTACATATGCAGGGCACCCCCAGGGTCGCATGTGTTTAAGTGCTGGCTTCTTGCCATTCCATATCTCATATGGAGTTTTCTCTACTGACTTTGAAGGAATCCTGTTCAGAATATAAATTGAGCTTTGCAATGTATAGCCCCAAAGGTATGTTGGTAGAGCTGAGAAACTCATCATGGATCTAACCATATCTAATAGGGTTCAATTTCTGCTTTCAGCAACACCATTCATTTGTGGCGTTCCAGGAGGTGTCCATTGTGATTGGACTCCATGAAGCTTTAAGTAATCCAGAAATTCTTTACTTAAGTATTCACCTCCTCGATCTGATCGAAGGGTCTTGATACTTGTTTCAAGTTGCTTCTCTACTTCTGACTTGTACTCCTTGAATTTCACAAAGGCTTCAGACTTATATTTCATAAGATACACATGCCCAAACCTTGTGAAATCGTATGTAAAAGTGATGAAGTAAGTGAAGCCTCCCTTAACTTGAGTTGAAAATGGCCCACATACATCAGTATGGACCAACTCAAGTACCTTTTTGGCTCACCGAATTCATGGAAATCAAAGCTCTCGATGTGTTAACAAATGTATATTTTGAAATTTTATCCACAGACTTTGATCGACATGAAACTTGATGGGTCCATTACAAATGATTTGGTGATCGATACTCATTGCTTTGTCATGAATATTTAGGTTTTGGGGTCCTTAAACATGAATTCAAGGTTATCGGAGCTCTTGATGTGTAATAGCACATGATTTTTTCAAAATTTTATCGACGGACACTGATCAGTTTGAAACTTGTTGGGCCCATCACAAACGGTTTGATTACCGATATTCATTTCTTCCACGAGAATATTTTGGCGTTTCAGGGTCCCGAAACATTAATTAATTGGTATCGGAGTTCTCGATGTGAATAAGCACATAAAGTTTTTGAAATTTGATCGATAGACTCTGATCGGCCTGAAACTTGACGGGTACATAACAAATGGTTTGGTGATCGATAATCATTGCTTCACAGTGAATTCTTGCCATTTTGGAGTCCTAAACTCGAATTCATTATTATTGAAGTTCTCGAGGTGTATTAGCACATGGACTTTCAAAATTTGATCGACGAACTCGGATTCACTTGATACTTGACACGTCCATCACAAATGGTTTGGTGACCAATTTTCATTGTTTGGTCGTATTTTGGCGTTTCAAGGTCCTTAAACACGAATTCATGGTTATCGGAGTCTGGGTGTGTATTTGATTATGGATTTTTTAATAATTGATTGTCGGATTATGATCGAATTTAAACTTGATAGGTCCATCACAAACTATTTGGTGATCGAACTCATTGGTTCGTCGTAATTGTTTTGTCATTTTGGAATTCTGAAAATGAATTCATTATTATCGGAGTTCTCGGTGTGTATTAGCACGTGAATTTTTAAAATTTGATCGACAAACTCTGATCGGCCTAAAACAAATGGTGTTTGTGCAACGGTTACATTCTGCAAACGGGACGGGGGCGGGACCGGAGTAGGTGGGATCAGCCCTAGTCCCGTCCCGATTTTGAACCCGAATAACGACAATTCTCATCCTGTAATTTACCCAATGGGATCGATATGGGGCGCGGCGGGATCGAGACGTCCCGGCCACGGGACAGTCCTAGTTTGCAGTTACATTTTTAACCTTTGAAAATGCATTTTTAGTCGTCACTCATAAGGTGGGACCCATCTGAACTTTCAATCCACATCAATGCTCAGTTGATACTTGATATGATGATATCTTTATAACATTTCTTCACCATTCCATTGCAACGTATAGCTATCGTATCGCCATTCATATATCAAAACTTTTAAAAATAAACCTATAAGAACAAAGGAAATAAAAACACGAAATTCTGCTTCTGCAATGCATTAGCGCCACGGCGCTGGCAAGGTAGAAACCTTTCGGCTTGCATTAGGGCTGCGACGCTCCACCAAGGAGCCGCGGTGCCACCTTGAAAACCCTAGCATGCGCCGCAGTGCCCTGCCATAGGGCTGCGATGCCGACGTCCTGACAAAATGTTTTTGTGTTGATTTTCTAAAATCTTCGAGCCCTAAATCCAATTTATGGATCAAATCACAAATCCTTCATCCTCACCCACCATTATCAATAACGCACATATTGACCATCATCCATTCATACTCGTCCTTCGCCGTGCACCGTGCAATGAGCCGGATATCTGCACTTTTGGCTTAGTTTAAGTTAGAATGAAATGACTTCCTCGAGTTAGCGTAGGAGATAATTTAGGATGATATCAAAAGGTTAACATTCGGTCAAGATATGTAGGATTTCAAGAAGCCTTGCTTTAATCTAATTTTATGTTTAACCCATATTATTATGTTATTCAACTGTTATATAACCATTGAACCAGCCTGGGCTCTAATACCACTGTATTTTGTTGGGTTCAAAACATATAAGTAGGCACAACAGAAGTTTAAAATTTTATTCTACTTACCCCAACAATTTCTTCTGGTATGGTTATATGACAATAAAAAAAACCTGTAACATAAAACATGAACACTTACATGTTGTATTATCTGGAGTCTTTACTTAGGGATTACACGCGACTGTCCCTTCGACTGCAAGAACTATGCTATGGTGTATTCCTCTGTCAAGAAAGCCAGAAAATCTCGGCAGAGGTTTGAGAGAGTTTTATCCTAGACTCTTAGTCTAGAATTGTTTATGAGAATTAGTGTGTTAATTAACAATGGGGAGTGCTGTATTTATAGTTAAAATCAGGGCAAAGTCTGATTAGGGTTGGGCTCCAAGCCTGGCCCAAAAACTGAGGTGCAGTGGGCCAGTTTGACTGGGCCCACTGCTGGGTCGGCGCCACGGCGCAGCCTTGCAGGTGCCGCGGTGCCTTACATAAAATTTTGTTTCTCGTTTTCACTTAATATATATATTCAGCACATTAAATCTAAAAGCTAATTTTGATTTAATTAAATAATTTCTATCTAATAGAAATTATCCCATAGTTATTATCAATTTAAATATCTCGATCCCAAATCAAATATTTAATACTTTCTCAATACACCCTTAGACCGAAAAGACAATCGACATAGTGTGACCCTATAGGCCTTCACATATCGACAGTAATACAATTAAGGTCCATACGGAACTCCTAGACTGCACCGTATGACGAACTCAATATATGAAGTACATTTACATGAATCCAGCTAACATAACCTTTATGTGAGATGATAAATTCCTTTCATTCGCGACACACTCGATCAAGCTTAGGATTTGCCATGTGTCTATCCAAATGGCTTGATCACTTTATCTCATCCATATTAGTTGACAACTAGACCATATTCTAAATATGTCTCTTGCATTGGCCAATGACTTGGTCGACTTAATATCACTGAGAAGTTGAGTGTTCTCTCGAATATCCAATCGAGGAATGAATCCTATTCTTGGCTCAACTACCTCCTTAATTTACATTATAATGCACCCAACACAAGCCATATCTTATCCTATAAGGAGTTTAAGCTTAGGACAGGGTCAAAGTACATTACTCTGTAAACAAGGTGCGTATTGACCTCAAGTCAAAGGACCTTCATCTCCCACACGCTGATAACGCTTTAAACATGTATAACAAATAGTTTATCAGCAGGGTATACCAATACTTTTCAAAAGTATCCATGTGTTCATCACTTGTAACCATTACTAGTAGCAGATGAGACATACTACATTCTCTAAGAATGTGACGCAGACCACATGTCAACTTATAACATATCATCGATATCCCATTCTCGATGATCATTAGTCGAGGCTATTTTAGAATTACGCTCTATCATCAATATCTCACTCTATTAATGACAACGTAAGCTCAAGGGATGCACATTAATGAATAATTACGAACAGTCAAATAATAATTCAATAAATGCAAATGCCATAAATATTAATCTTATTAATAATACGAATGTGTTCAAGTACATTTGTCCCTAATAATGATTATATCTAGGACATACATACTTTCAGTTAGATGGTACATTGAGTGGTAGTACGATTTTACATAATCTGATATAATGTTGGATTTGATGAACAGGGAAAATCCGGCCGCAACACTTGTACAAGTAAGTTGGCTAGAGGTAACAGTATGGTGTGACAAAGTAGAGCCAGGCACAACATATGATATTAAGTTCGAGGTGAAATTGACACCAGATGCATTTGGCTTCAATGAGTTACCCATCTACTTTAAGGCCAAGTCGGGAAAGAAAAACATATAGAAGAAAATCTATTTGACAAAAGATGCCAATGTTGAATCAGATGGATTATATCGTATACCAAAGATGTTACCTTTACAACAGATAAAGATATATATGATGATAACAAGCTTTGTTTTGGGCTCTATGAAGTCTGGAGTGGAAAATGGAAAGGAGGATTAATAATCCAAAAAGTACTCATTCAGAAGAACATGGAGGGTTAATATTAATATAGATCCATTACGTCATACATAACTATGATCTTAATAAATAATAATGCTTCATAGAAGTTTTCTGTTATAATCTTTGGTACTTATCCGTCCAAATGGTTTTATACTTCCTTGTTATAGTGGTTGTGAAAATAAATGTTTGTTGTATATGTTTTCGGTTGACCATCTTGGCTTGTATTTTAATTTTCTATTTTAGTTATTTTGTAGTAATGTAATATGATTTACAAATTTGAGATGTAGAAAATTTTGTTCTTTAGAATTTATGCATGTCTGTTAGACTTAATGATCTGAACTTCATTATAACAGAAAGAGACCAGATCATCATATAATAATGAAATTTTTGGTACGACAGATTTTGACGTTAGGAATCCTATCTTTTTATTTTAATGAAAGTAATTAAATTAGACTCACTGCAAAAATTGTCATTTTCATTTTCAAGTGGTTATTGTAAATGCTTCGATCGACCAAGTTTCAAGAGAAACTTAGAGCCCTCCCAGGTATAAAAACATAAGGGGAACGGACAGAAATAGCCATCCGAACCAAACTATTAACAATCACATGGCTCAAGAAATTTAAAAGACATTTTTAGCTTTTTTAAAATAATTTTATTTCATAGCCTTTTTTAACTAATTTCAGCATATGTATAGAAATTGTATCATTGTTATATTGAAAATGAATCATACGTATAAAAACTGTATCATTGTTGTATAATTTATGTTTAATAAATGTATAATCAATGTATACTTACTAATTATACACATATTATACAATTACTATACACATATTATACATGTTTTGAAATATTTCTTGAAAGATCAATCAATGTATACTTACTAATTATACACATATTATACATGTTTTGGGATTTTTTTGAAGGCTCAATATGATTTTTTTTTCGTTGCATATTTCTTTCTTTTTTGTTGCAAGCTTAGTCACCACATATGTCTTGTTCTTTTCACAAAAAAACTTTAGCGACAACAATACATACAAAGACCTTTACTGGCGACTAAGAGTTGTCTCAAAAAGTCGGATCTCTTATAGTGATTGGGCTGCTGGGATAGCGCTTGGCAATAGTTTGGGCCGAAAGGCCAATTCACTGCATTAAGCCCAAACATAGGCCAAATAAATTTCTGATGGCCAGGTAGGAAGGGCGGATCTAAGATTTTCACTGAGGGGGTTCGAGAAATAAAAATATAGTGCCTGTGATTTTATCTTGGAACCTCAAAGTTAATTTTGAACCTCCTAAACCACTAAAAAAAACCTCTGCTCTTGTGTTTAGGGTGTTCAAAATCTATATATATATATATATAAAAATTTGAAAAATACCTTACATATACCGTGAAATTTTTTACCGAGGGTGTTCAGCTGAATACCCTTGATGGTCCCTAGATCCGCTCCTGCCACGTAGTGTCATGACTCATAATCCCATTGTGCCATTAGGGAACCTACACTAACCGTAGCAAAACCACTAACCGTAAATCATGAAAGAATATTAAATTAAGAGTGCGTAAGTACGAAAAGAATACCTTTATACAAATTAACTTTAAAACATTACAAAGATTTACCAAATACAACTGTTCTACCCCAAAATCAAGTGTCACTGGTACAAGTACTCTAAGATACAATAATGATAAGAGTAAAATAACATCGCCCTGGATGGTAGAGCGGCCTGACCGAATGGAGATCAAGGCTACCAGAAATAATGGTCTGGCGCACTCTCACGTGCTCCAAAATGCAACCTGAATAGATCGAATACCTGCATCCACGTAAAAGATGCAGCAAGCGAGCATGAGTACACAATGTACCCTCGTAGGCATCATAGGTCGACAATGACGGAAGTCAGGTAACAAATATAAGCATCAAGTTGACTCTATAGTAAGTGCTAATCCAGTTAACATGCTAGTTATCTAATTATCGGTCTTAACCTTCTATGTTCCTTACGACACTTTGTATTTACAGTCATACTAGTTGATAAACCTACTAAGGAGCTTTTCTCCTACCAAAGACAAGAATACACTTCGTATACTTTCAAACAAATGACATTTAGACATTCATACACTTAGCACATAGATCAATACATCACGGAGATCATGCAGCAAGCCTACTAAACACTAACCCTCAGTACCAACAATTCACATAAAATGGCGCACAATTTCACATACCAGACATTAACTTTATGCAATGCATAATTAACCATAGTAATCACCCAACCCCCTACTAGTTATTATCACACACTGCACCTACCAGGCAATCGACTTTATCAAGCTTACACGATACAGTTGCATTCTTTCCAAGAAGGTAATCTCATGCCTAGTACTTATTCCAGCAATAACCAAGAGTTTACCAAGTCTACTAGACATAGCCAACAATCAAGAGGGGGAATGAAATGCAAATGATGTATGTATTTATGCATGTGATATAAGTACCTGGTACACACACATTGTTGTAGTAGCTGTCACGTGACCCATGAGGGACTCATCAGGTCCATATACCTCTGATCCCATCAGATATCAGCACGAGGGCTGAAATTTCATAGTCATTACTCTCATAACCATGTACAATATCCCTTAATCTGACTTTCCAAGTCATTCTTAGTGTTTTATCAGTAAACCAATTTCAAGTATATATAATGTATGAATGGGATTGATATGAATACCCACCATTCAATCAGCATAATCAGTATTTAACAGTTTATGTTCAAGTGCTCAGACTAGATGTGGAGTGATGAATGCATGACAAGTCAAGTCAGAATGTCGTAACCATATGGCCATAAGCCCACACCACACAAGTTTCAATATTATAAGAACATGGCAATAAGCCTACACACATAGTATACATGATGTCTCCCGGGAGGGGAAACTATATGATGAATATACACAACAAATCAAGTAGTGGCAACAAGCCCAAGTAGTGATGACAAACCCAAATAAAGCAGCAGTCGTAATTGACTTCCCCAAATCACCCCTATTCATAGTTATACACTGGTACCCACTCAAACATTCATCATAATCGGCTGAGTGGGACCCCCAATACGCCCAATACCTCTTAACACTTATAACTAATACGTACTTCTATCGGAGTCTACAACAAAGAAAACTGTAGCCTACCTCAATGCCGAGCAGGAGCCACGAACGGTCGATCCTCAATGCGCGGTTCCAACTCTTCGAGCTTCTCGTAGCGAACGTAGTCTAACACATAAATTCTACATATTAATATCAAGCAAGCACATACAAGGATTAAGTCCTTAACCAAACGTAAAATACCTAACCTTCACCCCGGGCCCATGATGTAAAAATTCAATCTTTATTGCCTCAAAAGCTTTTAAATGTGATTATTAGTCATAACCCGAAGTTAATTTGAAAGACAACTTCATTTAGACCTTCAATTACATAATACCATAGAAACTCCATATTTACAACCCTAGGTTCTTTCTCCAATTTAAGAAGAGGTTTTCTATAGTCAAATTAAACCTTACCACTCAATTATCTAATCCACACATCTACTTATTTAGAAGAAATCATCTTTTACCCATTCCTTTTACCTCATGAACTCTTGTTCTCATAATTTTACTATCAAAGAACCTTCAATTTACTTCTCCCATTACAAGCTATACCCACAACACTAGTACCAGTAAAACTATCATAAATGGAAGGTCGGTTTACCTTCCATAAAGATCGTAGGCCAAGAATGCAGGAAAATCTCTCTAGGGTATCCCCCAACTCGAGTTACAACATTTTGGGGAAAGTGAGCTATTTTAGGTCATTTAAATCATATGACTGCCAGCACTTCCACCGCGGCGGACACAATTTCCGCTGGTACGGACTCGCTGCAGTGAAGAAAAGGGTCGCTGGGGCAAGGTACTGGAGAAACAACGCCAAGAGATGGGTCCAAATACATGCCAAGAGAAACATCACTTTAGAATAACATCACACACTTTAAACTTAGATTAGGGGACTCTCCTGCAATGGAAAATTTGTTCACTGAAGCTCTCTCGCACACGCAGAAACAGGCTCGCCGAAGTGGATGACTAGGAAAGAGGTAAACCTTGTTGGAACAAAACAATCACCCATTTTTGAGGACTCGTTGGGGCGGAAAAGGGGTTCATCGTGCCGGAAGATGCAAAATTTAAAAAGTTCCCCCCAAAACAAATCAGTCCCTCATTTTCCCATTCTTTCTTAACTCTCAACTCTTAACTCCTAAACCCACTTCCAAACCTTCCCTTTCCCAACTACCCTACTAAAAACATTCTTTCAAACCCTACCCACACAAAATGTTTCCTCTTCATCTCACCCACAACTCCCCATACCCTCTGCCCCACTATTTTTCCGACACACAGGAGTCAACCCGACAATGGCACGCATACTAAGGCACCAAGAACTCTCTCACAACTCTCACTACTCCAGTTTTCCTCTTGGTAAGTTTCTAAAACTTTTCACTACACACTATAGCTTCTTATGCTAGGGTAGAAGTATGGTAGTGGGTAGATAAATTCATGAAACTTGTGGAAAATTGGTGGGTGGGGTGTCACAAGTGCAGTTTTACAAATCGGGTAAAAAAAATGCGTAAAAGGGTTCTACACTTTATGTAGCACCGAGGGAGGTGGCGAGGTGACTAGTTTGAGGGGATAGGAGTGATTCGGTGCTTGGTATTTGTGGTTAGCCTGTGTTGGGATTTATTTCAAATAATTTATTTTTTTGGTGCTTGTTGGATGTTTGGATATTTGCTTTAATTTTCTTGCTTTATTTTTTCATGTTTCTTTGGTTTGATGGATGCTTGGATAATTCAGATATTCGTATCTGTGATCTTAAATCAATGTTTATAACTTGAAGAGAAGAGTGGTATGCTTCCCGAGGTAGATTAGATCCGCTTCGGAAGGAAAATCCTCAATTTTAACTTTCTTTAGTTTGAAATAGGATAGTTTGATTAGGAGTTGACTTTTGAATACATGCATTTAGAATCAATTTTTGATGGTTCTATTAGAAATCGAGCTTGGTTTTTGACTTAGGTGATAGTTGGAGCGAGTCCCGAGTGATTTGGGTGCGATTTGAGTAAGTTTGTAGAAATTCGAAAGCTCAAATGAGATTTAGTTGATTTTAGTCAACATTGAGGGTAATAGCATCTTTTTGAAGTCTCTTTGATTCCATCAGGTCTTGAATGTTGAATATGCTCTAGGCGAGCCATTGGTTTGGTTTTCCAAACACTCAAGTGAATTTTGAGCAGTTGGCTGAGATTCTAGAGTTTAATAAAATAAGAGTTGACTTTTGTAAACATTCAGCTAGGATGACCTCGTATGATGATTTCGAGTGTATGAGCAGATTCATTGCACGTTTTAGGAGTGGTTTGCATATTTAGTTTGTGTCCGAGGGGTCCCAGATGAGTTTCGAGTGTTAAATCCAAAATCGAAGAACACTAGAAAAATTTGGTGTTCAGCATCTGGTTTTCTTCTTCGCAATCGCGAAGAAAGAGTCGCAATCACGGACTGAGGTGGGAAATGGTCTACGCAATCACATAGGGCTGCCTCGACATTGCATGGATTTACGTGAGTGGAGAAGTGAGACACGATGCTACGTGATCGCAGGCATGGCCTCACGATCAAGAAGCAATCCTAGTTGACTAGGTCACCTTTTTTCCTTCGCGATCACGTGGTATTAGACCATGATCGTGAAGCAGCTACTGTACTTCATCATTTTTAAATGAAAAATCCGAGACCTCCTTCCCATTTTCCAGTTTCAAAGTTTTGAGCTCAATTTTACGGGAGATTTCAAGGTGACTATCTTAAATCTTCATTTGGGTAAATTTCTAATCTTGTTCCCATTATTTTATATAGTTTCCCTTTAATATTTTATAGTTTAAATCGTAATTTGGGTTAACAATTGGGGATTTTAGCTCTAGGTTTGAAACGAGATTTGTGTGAAATTGTGAATCAAGTTCGAAGCTTTTTATCATGATTTTTATAACATAGACTAATTAGGCTTTGGGTAACATGTTTTTGAAATAAAATTCCCATTTTGCACTTGAGGCTTGGGTTTGGATTTTTAGGGCTATTTTGGGGATTTTTTGGAACGTATAGTGATATGGGTATCATTGGATCTATATTTTAATGTAGAGCCTTTAATTGATAAATTTTGATTGTTAGGAGGCACTTCGGAAGGGAAAGGCGCTAGCGTGAGAGTTCATGGCACGTTCGACCTTGTGGTAGGTTATGGCTTACTCTTGTTAGACTCTGATTAGAAAATCATATATAGTTTGTAAAACATGACGGGATAGAATGATAGGCCTTCGAGTGTGGTGGTGGAGGTGAATCCAATTAGGTTGGTATCGTCAGCTATTATATGGGCTATGTTAGCAATATTTGATGTCTATGTGTACTTCTTGATTCAGATTATCATTAATCATTTTGTAACATGATAAAATTATGAGAAAAGAATAGTTCTTGGAAATGATATTTAAAGTGAAACTATCATTACACATACTTACCTCTCTGTGCCCTTGATACGTTGGCCTTATGAAATGCGCATGCCTATTCATTCATTCATATATTCTGTTGATTATTTATTATGGAAATGATGTACTATATGGTCCAACGAGACTGGATATAGGTAATAAGGATTTTATGTATGCCCGATGGGAACTATTTTGAGTAGATGATATGTTGAAATAGTAAATGGTAGATGAGAACTATTCTTGGTGGTGCATATACTTTCCAGGTCCCCCACAGGTCATGACTTTAAGGCATTGCCCTTAAAATATGTGTACGGGAGTGAAGATAAAGAGATGACCCTTAAAGGAATTGTATTGCACACATTCATCCATATACTTAACTAATCATTTGATGACCTATACATGTGTTTGTTAGATTACATGACTCTTTGATCCTTACTTGAACATGATTTTGTGACCATACTTGATTGTCTACCTTGGTACTTGTTAATTTCTATATCTTCATGTGTTATCTAATCGTTGTCGGCCTATGATGCCTACGGGTACTAGTGTTGTACTCATACTACTCTTGCGCGCTGCACTTTTTATTGAGTGCAAAGTTTGATCTAGGATCTAGTTCCAAGCCTTGTGGATGATCACGATGGTGACTCTCATGGTATTTTAGAATGAGTTACTTGGTTGTCCATGACCCCTATAAGAACCCTCTTTACTTGATTCTATTTTATATTTAGTGAAAGTATTATGCCTATGGGAAAATCTCAGACATGTATTTCAGATTCATATTTTAGAGCTCTTGTACAATTTTACAAAATTTTGGGATATGCTGGATACTTCTTTAGTAATACATATTATTAAGACCTTATAACTTGTTCTTTATTTAATTTTGTTTTTTAACTTGCTCTATTTATCTTTTTGGGGATGGTTCGCCTTTCGGTTGGTTAAGTGTAGGTTCCACCATGACAATGATTTTGGTCGTGATAAATTGGTATTAGAGCCTTAGCTTGACTGATGTAATGAGTATAAAAGAAATATCTAGTAGAGTCTTGCGGATTGGTATGTAGACATCTGTATCCATCCTCGATTGACTATGGGACATTTAGGAAAGCTTCGCTTATTTCATTCTTTTGTGCTAGTTCATTCAGATTCGTGTCTGATTCATTCTTTTCGTGTTAGCTCATTTTGATTGTTATTCGGTTTAATTTTTTCATGCGAGTTTGTTCAGATTGGTATCTTATCCTCGATCTTCTGTTCTCTCACTGATGGTAAGGACATGCTCCCAGGTTCGGTCATAAGCGAGTCAAATATGACATCATTTAGATTGGTAATATGTGTGTTTCAGTGATGAGAACGCATGATCAGATCTAGATTACAGTTATGGCTTGAATAACCAGTTGAGTAGGGTTATGACTTAGAATTTCTAGTTTGGTGACATTCTTTGAGGATGGGAGTGGTGGTGCGAAGGGCTGCATTGATCGACCTACCTTCTATAACTAGTTACAAAGAAGTTGTACAAGCGTAACTGTGGTGTAAGGATTGTTGAGAAGCGAGTTGATGATTTAAAGTGTACAATTAGCGGAATAACCAGGTGATAAGAGTTGTGGCTTTGAAGATGTTGCGTGAGGGGTTTGGGCATAACATAAGGATTTCGTGAGATGCAATGGGATGTACATATACTAATATCCTGATGGAAAAGGAAAAACTAAGATGAATCTTTGACCAAAGAATAGGAACAACTGATGAGGCTTATGAAGGAAATTGTGGGAAGGCATATTAGCATTGAAAGATGACTTTTTGTGATAAGGTATGAGGGAATTGGACATCATAATGGGGAGTGCATGAAGATTCTTCAGCTACTTCATTGGATAGAGATGTAATGAAAGAAGTTCAAATGGATCATTCTCAGTTATACGCTGAGCCTAATTTGATACAATTCCTAAAAGTGAAACTCTAAGAAATTGAATCGAATGCAGAAAATTAAAGGATAGGAGAATAGACATAAGAATAGAAACCAATGGTATATGAAATGAAAGATCTCAATTGAGTTAATTTATGAAAGAACCTAATCTAGAGTTAGATCGATTCCACTAGTGAGCAAGCTCAAGTGTGAATCAAGAACAAGGTCATCAACAACCAAACAATTACACTACTAATTAAGAGAATGACTATGGATAACCTAGCAACTAGGAACTACTAACACTAACACTCATATGAGTTCATCATAATTCAAGATAAGGCTTCTCAAATGACTAAGGTATCTATATATAGTATGCTTATTACAAGCTATGCCCAAAAGTGACCAAAGCCTCAAAGTTTCAAAAGTAGCAAAAAATGGCCAAATCCTCCACGCCTGCATGATCTTCAAAACACAGATGAGGTCGCAGGTCATGTCTGTGATTTACATTCAAAACGCAGACCATGACATGCTTCATACTGGGCCCCTCTTTACTCCAAGAGATCATCAAAATGTTGTATGTTCTTTTACATGGTCCCTCAAAGGCCTCGAATGCATCCCTTTGCATCATCATAGCTTGTAATGCTTGGAGTTTCTTTACTTGTTCTCGGTTGATTTTGAGTGATTAGTGCTCACCGATATCATATCATCCTTCCCTTCTTGAAAAGGATTAGTCCTCAAATCCAAACCTTTTAAAAACTAAGGAGAAATATACACAAACATGAGCCTCGAAGAATGAGGGCTAGCACAATCATTAATAACCTCATTAGCATGTCAATGATGTGTAAATTTGGGACAACCACTTATCAATGATCACCACGAGTAAAATATTCACATATGAGGCATCCATGAGTTGATTCCTCCAAATATCATGAAACGAGGATGAAGTAAAGAGACTAATAGATTCTAATTGAAAAGCATGTGAAACTACATTGGTTCTACCGATCATGAAGCATATTGGATCCTCATTTATCAAGCAACAATTGATATTTTCACGACTAGATGCGATTTGTGAAGTAATGACAAACCATTTTAAGATCTCATTCATGGTACTAGTCCCACTAACACATGAAACGACTATCAATTCATAACAAGGGAATATGGTACCGGGTCAAAGATGTTGTAATCCCCTAAGTTATCATGCACACATCATCCATGTTAACCCATAATAACAACACAAGAAAAGATTTGCATGAGTGATCAGAAGTGTTCCTAATAAATAAGGAGGTTACATGAGCGGCATCACCATAACAAGTGCCAAATGGGGAAACCTACAACAAACAACTTCAATAAAAAACATATAGTCCTCCCAAGAAGTTGTATTTCGTCTAATCATACACCAAATCATTTCCCTACGAGACATATTCATTACCTCGTTTTGCCATCTGTTTAAGGGTGACAAAAAGTAGAGAACATGAGCTTGGTACCAAGTGTACCCCAAGACTCTTCCAAAAGTGAATAAGAAAGGTGGAGTTCCTATTACTAATAATAGTGTGAGGGACTCCTTGCAATTTTAGTACAAGAATGACAATTAAAGATGCCAAAAGAGAGATATCATCATATGTATGGCATGATATGCAGTAATGAAACAACTTTGGTAATCCAACTACCACATCACAAGTATTGTTATGCTTTCCCATAGCTCTTGGAATACCCCTAACAAAGATTATGGGATTTTCATTTGAAAACCAAAAGGTTTGGGAAGAGAGATGTGCAAACCTTGAGGATAAGGTATTCTATTTGGCATCTCCTCGAGGATCATTTCATTATATGCTTGAAAAAGAAAACACAATACTAGACAAAGTGCTAGTATCTTGGTTAGTATCAAATAGAAACGCTTCATTGACGGGGTGCACTATGAAGTGCTCCTCATCAACATTTTCAAACAAGTGCTAGGTTTGACAATTATGTATATTTTATCCTTATTTTGGGTTGAACCTTGTCCTTTTGAGCAACCAAGGTCTCATTTTCATGTTTCTCCATGTCCTTCCTTTGAACCCTCTCCCAGAGTTCCTTCATGACTCGATAATCTTCATTCACTTGATAGTGTGTCAATGAGGCAAGAGTGTATTTTTGACCTCCAAATACAAATGAGTACTTGTTGGTTTTTCCACTATGTTGGGCATCCCTATCAAATTTTCAAGACCTCCCAATCAATATATGACATGCTTGCATCAAGACAACATCATATAACATCTCCGCTTCATACCTCCTAATGCTAAACTTGATAATCGATTGCTTGGTCACCCTCACATCACCACATTCAATGAACCATTGAAGTTTGTAGGGGTTAGGGTGTTTTCGAGTGGGAAACTTTATGTGTTCAATGAAGGATTTGCTCATCGTGTTTGTATAACTTCCACCATTAATGATCAATGAGCTCACATTTTCCATATTGCATCTAGCATGGAACAAGTTTTCTATTTGATCAAGCACATCCCTAACTAGTGCACCCATATCTCACCTCACAACAAGGGCAAAGTTTACTCCTTCCTCCATTTGCTTTTCAACATCACCCATGGATTCTCCCTCATGCTCACTTTTTTCTCCCTCACCATCACTATCTACTACTCTCTCATCTTCATCATTGGTTCAACACCTATCTCGTAGGACCATAAGTTCCTTATGATTAGGACACTCACTAGCAACATGTCCTACCCCTTGGAATTTAAAACATTGGATTGTAGAAGGACTAAGAGTGATAAGTTTAGCATTTTTACCTCCTTTCGGTTGGTATTCAACTTTGTTTTGGGGAGCTTGAGTAGATGTCTTGGGCTTCTCCCAAGTGGAAGACTTCCACTTGTTTTCATGTTTACTCTATGATGATGATGTAGTACTCTTGGCCTTGTACTACTTCTCTTCTTTTAGATCCGATTCAACATTGATTGAATCATGAAATGCTTTTTCAAGTGTGGTATAGGATCGAAGCCTCATAGGTTTGGAGATGTCATAGTTCAAGTTGTCCACAAATCGGATAATCATGTAGCTCAAGTGCTCTTCGATCTTTGATTTCAACCTTAAGTTCTCAAACTCATCAAATTATTCTTCATTAGACTCCTAAAAAGTTGATGCATACCCCTCAAATTAAGTTACGGCATACTTTGCTTTCAAAGCATTCAAATATTGTTGGCGAGGAAGATCCTTTCACTTTGCAACTTTCATTCTAAGAATTCTTCCGGGTCACTTCCATCTTTGAACTAGGGAAGTTTCACTTTGATAGTGTGCAAGTTGTGATCTTGGTCGCCTCTATCTTCATGACCTTACCATCTCACCCAGCCATCATGACCTTGCCATCTACCCCTATTTTTATGAACATAGGGCCTACTCATACCTCCTCGCCTACCTCCTCCCTTATTGACAGCATACCCTGTCTCCCTCCATATCATGGTTCATTCCACTATCTCTCTCTCTCTCAAACTCTTCAACTCCTTTATCAAAAAGGTGGTTTTGGTAAGGGGTGAAAATGGTTCCGGAGGAAAGTTTTCGAAGAGTGGTACATATAGGGGTGTGTATGGATCATTTGGTTGTGTGTCTCTGGGGGTCACTTGTGATGGATGTTCCTCTTAGGATGGTTGATATAATTGGGTTTAGATAAGAGGGTTAGTTCGTCTCACATATCCTGAGGCAGTGTCATTTGGGTTAGTAGAAGGGGAATAGATGAAGAAGGATTGGGGTTGTCTTGGGGAAAGCTTATCGTATGCAATTTCCACAGGGTTATAGTTGGTGAGGTATTTGGGTTCTGACTTGATTCATTACTAACATTCGCATCCCCAACATTCAATTGGGCCCAACCTACCACTCTTCTCCAGATTTGCCAACCTATCATTGACACCTCATATATCGACCCTTGTTGCACTCATCTCTGTGTTCATATTTTCCAACTACCTAACTAAGAGAGCCATTAAGTCCTCTTTGTCATGAGATTATCCTCCAAAATAGGCCATGGTGCCTACAAACTCAACAAACACATTAGAAGTAAAAGTTCCTCAAGTCACTCGTATTTGCCTAGTCACTCCTCATGTCACTCAAGTGCTCTTGCAAGGTTGGAAAGAACCTAAGTTCAATCAATCACACAAAGATGATGAGCCTATGTGGAGAACAAATTCTTGTTAATTAGAAGGACGTACGATTCAAATTCTAACGAATGGAGTCAAAGAAGTTTAACTAAATAAAATGGAAAAACTTAAGAAGAATTATCATGTTTATTCTAGTAACCTATTTTGAAGGATTGATGAATTTTGGTTTGGAATAGAGATGGCATGTTTATCGAGCGTTATTGGAGTTTACAAGGAGATTGTATAATATGTTGTTGATATTAGCTATACAAGACAATTTTGATGGTCTACACGGTTACTTGGAGATGTTTTGAGGAGGTACAATTGTATATTGGATGTTCTTGGGGTGATTAATTAATTTTTTACAAATTTGGCATAGCAAGAGAATCACTAGAGTGATGCACATAGTATTGTATTTGAATTTTTAATAAGGGTTCAATGGATAGGTGTTGACAAGTAGCTTTGACTTAGTGAAATGAAACTATGGGATTGGAATTTTGCGCAATCGACCCTAGATAAGGTCAGTATTTCACAAAGATGCTTACAATAGGCTTAGTACATGCTAGTTTATGTTCTAATCATAAGGAGTCATGATTTAGACTTGCGGTGTGTAAAAATGCACTATACAGACTATGGGTATTAAGGATGACTTTGGAAGATAAGTAGGATCTGGGCACCTTGTAGGTACACATTTGACAATGTTTGTGGCTTTAGCAAAAAGATTCTGACGACTATGAGGATGAGTGTGGAATCAACCAATTGCATTCAAAGATATGGTTATAACCAAGTTAGGTATTTTAACTTTAGTCGAATCAGATGTGTGAGAATTAGACTACGAGGCTAAGTTGAAGGAAGAAACGACAGATTAAGTGAGCAAGAAAATTGTTATGGACTTCTGGTAGGGTTATCATGGACCTTGGGAAGGTTTGATGTCACTTGGTTCATTGTTCACCATTTGACTAAGTCGGTTCTTTTCATAGTGGATCAAACTACTTACAACTCAGGTGGAGTTTACACATCATTTCACCAGTAGATAGATGGCAAGTTCGAGTAGACTATCTAAGTCTTCGAGAATAGGTGATGGGCTTGTATGATTGACCTTAGCAGTCATTATGATCAGTTCTTTCTTTGACATAGTTGCTTGTAATGATGGTTAATATTTGAGATTTGAGATAGCACCAATTGAGAAATATATTATGTGGTAGGAGATGTCATTCTCCAATTATTGGTTTGATGTGTTCGAGTCTAGGCCTTGGAGTGCAGACTTATTGAGGGGTTCTTGGGGAAGGTCAAATTGATTCAGGAGAGGCTTCTCACAAACTCAGAGTAAGCTAAAGATTTATGCAAATCAGAAGGTCATCAATTTGGAGTTCATGGTTAGTGAGTGAGTTTTGTTGAAGGTTTTACCCATGAAGGGTATGACGAGGTTGGAAGAGAAGGGTAAGTTTACCCAAACGTATATTGGCCCCATTGAGATTATTCAACATATTTGCGAGGTGGCCTATGAATTATCTTGCTACTTGTGTTGTCGGGTGTTCACCCCGTATTTCATGTTTCAATTCTCGAGGATTACTTTCGATTGGTGTTCATGTTATTCAATGGGTTTCAATGTTGCTGGGTAAGAATTTGGCCTTTTGAGGGAGACTTGATAGTCATTTGGATTGGCAAATTAAGATGTTGAGATCCAAAGAGATAGTTTTAATAGAGGTTCAATGGAAGCACCATCCGATTGAGGAGGCCAATTGGAGGCTAAGGCATATATTCAAAGTATATACCCTCAGTTGTTTGATGGTTCCGATACTATCTTTTGCCCTTTCTCTTTTTACTCGAGGATGAGCGAGTGTTTGATTGGTGTCTGATATAATGACCCGTTTGATCATTTAGCGTATTCTATCTCAAATAACCTAAATCATCCATTATGTGATCTTAAATCAAGTAATTTGATTTTTTTAAAATTTGAAATGGGATAGTTTGACTAGGAGTTAACTTTTGAGTAGATGCGTCTGAAACCAATTTCTGATGTTTCAGTTAGCTTTGGAGCATGGTTTTTGACTCAGGTGGATAGTTGGAATGACTCCCGAGTTATTTGGGTGTGATTCGAGTAAGTTTGTGGAAATTAAGAAGCTCTTAAATTGGAAGATGAGATTTAGTTGACTTTAGTCGACATTGAGGGTAATAACATCTTTTTGTAACTTTTACAGATTCCATCAGGTCTGGAATGTCAAATATGGTCTAGTAGAGTCATTGGTTTGGTTCCCGAGGCACTTCGATCTATTTTGAGTTGTTGGTTGAAATTTTAGAGTTTAATTGATTAAGAGTTAACTTTGGAAATATTTGGTCAAGATGACTTCGTATAACAATTTCGAGTATGCAAACAGATTCATTGTATGTTTTAGGAGTAGTTTAAATATTTGGTTTGTATCAGGGGGTCCCCGATAATTTTTTATCATTAAATCCAAAATTGAAAAACACCAGAAAAATCTGGTGTTCAACATCTGGTTTACTTCTTCGCTATCGCGTAGGACTTCCTCGCGATCCAATAGGAATTCCTCACTATCGCGTGGATGCACGTGAGTGGAGCTGTGTCATAGTGCTACGCGATCATGGGCAGGGCCTCGCGATTGCGAAGCAATCCTAGTGAATTGGGTCACCTTTTGCCTTCACGATAGCATGGTCTCAGACCGTGTTCGCGAAGCAGCTACTGTAGCTTCAACGTTTTTAAATAAAAAATCCGAGACCTCCTTCATATATTCCACTTTGCAATTTTGAGCTTGATTTAGGGGAGATTATAAGGTGCCCATCTACACTCTTCGTTGGGGTAAATTTCTAATCTTGTTCCCATTATTTTATGTCATTTCCCTTTAGAATTGTGTAGTTTAAAACGTATTTTGGGTTGAAAAATTAGGGATTTTAGTCGTAGTTTTGAAACGAGATTTGTGTGAAATTAAGAACCAAGTTCGAAGATTTTTATTATGATTTTTATAACATAGACTAATTAGGCATTGGGTAATAATTTCAAAATAAAATTCCCATTTCTCCCTTGAGGCTCGGGTTTTGATTTTCAGGGCTATTTTGGGGATTTTTCAAAAAGTATATCAATATGGTATCGATGGATTTGTATTTTAATATACGATCCGCAATTGATAGATTTCGATTGTTCAAAGGCAGTTCAGAAGGGAAAGGCGCTAGCGTGAGGTTTTATGGCACCAGGCCATCCTTGAGGTACGTTATGTCTTACTCTTGTTAGACTTCTATTAGAGAGTCGTATATAGTTGTAGAGATTGGCGGGGAAAGCATGATACGTCTTCGGGTGTCATGGTGGAAGTGAATCCAATTAGGTTGGTATTGTCAGCTGTTATGTGGGCTACGTTAGCCATATTTGATGTCTATGTGTACTTCTTGAATCAAATTATCTTTCATCATTTGTAACTTGATAAAATTATGAGAAAGGAATAGTTATTGGAAATGATGTGTTAAGTGAAATGTCATTATAAATACTTACCTATTTGTGCCCTTGATACATTGGTCTTCTGATATTTGCATGCCCGTTAGTTCATACAAATGTTCTGTTGATTAATTATTGTGGAATTGAGGTACGATATGGTCAAACGAGACCGGATATAGGTAAGAAGGATATTGTGTATGCCCGATGGGAACTATTCAGGGTGGATGATACATTGATATTATGAATGTCCAATGGGAACTATTTTGAGTGGTACATGGACTTCGGTGGTCCCCATTTGTCATAACTTTGAGTAGTTGTCCTTATCATGTGTGTATGAGAGTGAAGAGAGAGATATGGCCCTTGAATTGTATTGCATTGCACTCATTCATCCACATACTTAACTAATCATTTGTGACCTGTAACTATCTTTAGTGGATTACATGACTCTTTGATCCTTACTTGAACATAATTTCATGACCATACTTGTTTTTCCTATTTGCTACATGTTAATTTCTATTTCTATATCTTCATTTGTTATCTAATCCTTGTCAGTCTATGATGCTGTAATGACTTGTCCTATCATTTGGGACTCAACACTCTATCTTGACCAAATTACCCTTCATGTAGGCTTTTTTTGGGGTTTGAGACTCACGGGGATAGGTGGCATGGTTACCGTGGTAAGTTAGATAGATTTCGGTAAGAAAACCTACGAAGTTTTTGAAATGGAATAAGTTGAATCAAAGCTGACCTTTGAGTAAACAGAGTTGTTTCTGTGTTTCACTGAATTGGTAGGTCTAGAGCGTCATTTATGACTTATTTGAGTTGGTGTTTCATTTCTCGAGGAATTCGATTATGTTTTGAGTCCTTATTTGCTAAATTGTGATGTTTGGGAAATTTTGGGAGTTTTGTAGAAAAACAAGTCATAGCATGGTCGAATGCGCGACCAAGTTTATAGCGTCGTTTACACTTGAGAAGCATATTTGGTTTGTGTCTGGGAGATTTCGGATGAGTTTCGGGTGTTGGACGGAGATTTGGAGGTTTTAGTGACTATGTTTTCTAGTGTAATCACTTTTGCGGGATTATACCACATATGCAAAGCCGCTTCTACGAATGCTTGTCTGTAAATGCGAGGATCTGGGATTTGGGAAAGGCTGCATATGTAGAGCCTTTTGCACAGGCGCGAGTCGCTTCTGTGGGTTTCTTTCACTTTTGCGCATCCCGTCATTCTTTGTTGGGGCCACATAGAATAATCCGCAAAAGTGAAATTGTTGTCTTCTAAAAAAATTAAAAGACCTCGAGTTCGAAATCACTTTTGATTTCTCACTTCTTTTAAGTCCAAGCTTGGTTTGGGGAGAATTCAAGTGGTTTTCAATCATTCCATTCTTGGGTTAAGATTCACACCTTATTTCTATAATTTATCTATATTTCCTCTATTAATTTATGGTTAGTGACATGATTTGGGGGTGGTAAACATAATGTTTACTTTATAGGTTAAGAGAGCTAAATTGATGAAATTAGACGCAAAAATTTAGTCATTAATGGTTAATATTTCATATTTAGGCTTGTTAATGATTGGAGAATCTAATTCTAATCTTGAATTCCTATTTAAATTCCATTATTCCTAAATGAAATTCTAGGATTCATCCAATTTGGGGTTTTCAATAATTGGGGCAATTGAAGCCCTAAACATGACAACTTTATTACTAAACCTAAGGATATGACTATTTAGACCGTGAGTAGCGCTTTTACAAATTGAAGTTCTGATTTTGCCCTTGGGGGCGCCTGGTGTCGCATTGCGTGTCGAGTATTTGGATTCTTTGAAAGGTCTTATCTTTATGGTTGTATTTAGAATTATATGTTAACGTAGAATCTATTATATTAGACTACGATCGTTTGCCGGTGCTACGAAAAGGCAAGGCCTTGGCATGGGATTGAGTTTGTGGCACCTACTCAGCCATGAGGTAGGATACAGTTTACTATTTTTAGTCTCTAATAGATGCATGTAATATTTATAATCATAGAGGGGTATTGGGCGTGATGGGGTTCCCACCTTAGTGACTGTGATGCGCACTCAGATCGGTTTATTGTGTTGGGGTGATCAAACATAGGTTGGTCCAGTCATCTTTTATGTGGGCTTGTCGCCATATTTTCTCTTACTTGTGATTGTTGACTAGATTTACCTCATCACTTTATGCCTCTTAATATGGAAAGATTTAATATTTGGAATTGTGTGTTAGTGATGATATTGAGGTACATGTTTACTCATCTCTTGAAACATGACTTTTATCTCATATTACATGATTAATTGTCTTATTTACCATTGCATTTCTACACTCATACTATCATTGATACTGAGGTGGATTTGTTATGGAATGATGTTTTGTCCAATGAGATTGGGAAATAATGGTAAATGTAATTTCAATATGATGATATGTATACAGAGATGATATGATATAAAATGACTTGAAAAAATGAGTATGTGATAGATGCTTTACCAGTCCAATGGATCATTTCGGTTGGTGTAAGCATTATATGGACTAGTGGAGTCCCCTATGGGTCATATATATGTGACGACATACAATAGCATGTGTATACCAAGTTGATAAAAGATACCTTGCATTCATGCATTTCATACATCATCATTTACATAATTTATGTGTTTTGTGCCTATTTGATTATCCCTGTCATGAATTAATTTGTGAATTGGAATATCTTTGAATTGTTGAGGTTAAGTTTTAGGTAGACTTAATGTTTATATGTGTTACATGTTGTCCGTCGTTTTTGGTGTATAATTCTTACGGAGGTACGTTGTGTACTCATACAACACTTGTTGCATTCTCTTTTGGATGCAGATACAACACTGTCTACTAGTGCTGGACCTCGTGACTGACGTCTGAGGCTGTTGGCTTAGAGATTCAGGGTGAGCTTTGTCGTTCTTCAGCAACCTTGGACTTTTCTCTTCTTTATCTATGTTCTTGCTTTACTACTTTCAAGACAGTATTCTCAGACATTGTACTCCTTATGATGTAGTCGCTCTTGTGTTGTCTAGACCAGGTTTTGGGAAGTGTAATAATTAGATAATATCAATATTTTATGACTTATTATATTTATGGCAAGACAATTTAGTGTTAATTCTCTCTTTTTTCCACTATTTATGTTTTTAATTTATATTGGGTTTTGGGAGTGGTTCGCCTACCGGGGGGACAGTGTAGGTGCTACCATGACTCTTGAAAAAGGTCATGACAAATGCCTATAGGTACTACTATTGTACTCATACTACTTTTACTAAACGTTTTGTTGAGTATAAAGTTTGATCCAAGATCCAGTTTAAGACCCGTGGCTGATAGCGAAGGTGACTCTCACAGTTTTTAAGGTGAGTTACTTGGTAGTCCATGGCCCTTGGAAAACCCTTCTTTACATGCTTTGTTTTATATTCAGCAAACAATATTTCGCCTACAGGCACATCTCAGACTTGTATTTCAGATTCATATTTTAGTGCTCTTGTACTATTTGACCATATTTTGGGATATGTTGGATACTTCTTCAGTAATGCATATTATTAACACTTCATAACTTGTTCTTTATTTAATTCTAATTTCCTTAATTTGTTCTCTTTTAAGTTTTACAGGATGGTTCACCTACCGTTGGGTTATGTGTAGGTGCCAGCATGACCAGGATTTGGGTCCTGACATAACGACATTCTTAAATTCTTAAATGACGAAAAGTAAATATTAAGTTGTACAATATTTGATACTTCTATGATAAATATATCCTTCAGGGAGGATATTCATTAAATTCCAAATGTTTTGCATCAAAGAGAAAACACATAATTATTTCTTTCTTCAGATTTTTTTTGTATGAATTGTTATTTCCTTCTGGAAATATGTAAGTAAACATTATATAAATGTGGTTATAGTAGATACTACTCAACAAAAATTTTATCCTTTTGCTACAGAATGATACCAAATAAAAGTATTCAAGATGATTTGACGTACAACATGTACGTGCAATAATGACCTTCTTACTACAAAATAACATTTTTATCCTTTGTTATTTTATCTCTCCAGGAGGAGTGTTGCGGTATTTGTTCATTCACATTGGGAATGAAACTTGGTCATTTAGATGCTCTTTATACACAATTTTCAATAGCTCATATCTCTTTCAAGCACAAGAAAACCGCTTCAATATATTTCTCAAAACTTTTTTCTATTTGTCAAAAGTCATACCAATACTTCTAGACCACCAAAATACATATAGAACCATTCCTCAGTAGTACATTCCTTAGTAGTACATGGCCTGACAAGATTCCGGTGGAATTTTGGAAATATGCGGGCAGGGCGAGTATGGAGTGGTTGACAGGGTGGTTTGTCATTTTTAGGACGATAAAAATGCCCGAGGAATGGAGGTTGAGTACAATGGTCCCTTTGTACAAGAACAAATGTGACATCCAGAATTGCAACAACTATAGGGGTATTAAGTTGCTAAGCCACAATACAAATGTTTGGGAGAGGGTGGTGGAGATGAGGGTAAGGAGGGGCGTGTCTACCTCGGAGAACCAATTTGGGTTCATGCTGGGGCACTTGACTACAGAATTCATTCATCTGTTAAGAAGACTAGTGGAGCAGTATATGGAAAGGAAGAAGGAATTACATATGGTGTTCATCACCTAGAAAAGGCATACGACTAAGTCCCGAGGGAGGTTCTATGGAGATGTTTGGAGACTAGTAGTGTACCTATGGAGTACATGAGAGCAATAAAAGATATGTATAATGGAGAAAAGACTAGGGTAAGGACAGTGGAAGGAGACTCGGAGGACTTCCCATGTATGATGGGGTTGCACCAGCGATCAGCCCTTAGTTCATTTTTATTTGCCCTAGTGATAGATTTTTGGACACGTCAAATTTAAGGAGAGGTGCCATGGCGTATGTTATTCATAGATGACATAGTTTTGATCGATGAGAATCGCCTGAGGTAATGCTACCCTGGAGGGTTGGACATAGACCTTAAAATCTAAAGGGTTCAGGCTGAGCAGGACCAAGACCGAATACTTGGAGTGCAAGATCAGTGAAGTAGCGTATGAGGATGGCGCGTTAGTGAGGCTTGATACCACGTTATTCAAAATAGAGATAGTTTCAAGTGTATTGGGTCTATTATTCAAAGTAATTGGGAGATTGACGAAGATGTCACACATCATATTTGTGTAGGTTGGATGAGATAGAGGCTTGCATCCGGAGTCTTTTGTGATAAGAGGCTGCCATCAAAACATAAAGGCAAGTTCTACAGAGTGGTGGGGAGACCAACTTTGTTTTATGGGGCAGAGTGTTGGCCAGTTAAGAACTCTCGCCTCCAGAAGATGAAGGTGGCAGAATTGAGTATGTTATGGTGGATGTTTGGGCATACGATGATAGATAGGATTATAAATAAGGATATCCGAGACAAGATGGGGGTGGCCTCACTGGAGGACAAGATAAGGGAAACGAGATTTAGATGGTTCGGACATGTAAAAAGGAGATGCATGGATGCTCCTATGCGGAGGTGTGAGAGGCTGGGTATGGATGTTATTAGTAGAGGTAGACGTAGGTCGAAGAAGTATTGGAGAGAGGTGATTAAACAGAATATGACACATTTACAACTTACAGAGTACATGACTGTAGATAGGGTATCATGGAGGGCATAGATCAAGAGAGCAAGATAGTAGGTAGTTAATCTTGTCGATTGTCGTAATACTCTTGTAGTCTTTCTATTTATTTTATTATTGGTTTTGTCTTGCACTTCATGCTCATATGATTTGGTGGTAGTTACGTTATTGTTATTTTTTCAGATGTTTTTTCCATTCTTCATTTAGTATTTTGGTCATGGCTTCGTTACTTATATTACTTCCTTTTGCGGATTGTTTTTCATTTCCTACCCGCTTCCATTTTGTTATTTTATTTTCTTGATGCTATTATTTCTTATTATTACTGTTGTTATTTCACTTCTAATTGAGTCGGGGGTCTATCGGAAATAGCCTATCTACCCGTCAAAAGATAAAGGCAGGGTCTGCGTACTCTCTACCCTCCCCAGATCCCACCTGGTGGTATTATACTGGGTATGTTGTTATTGTTGTTGTTGTAACCTTTTGAGAAGTAAAGTTCAAAATCTTACTACTTCGGGAGTAAGAAAAGTCTAATTATTTCAAGAATAATTCTTAATGTTTTACTACAGTAGGAGTAAATTTTAAAGACTTTAAAGTTCCACTACTTCGGGAGTAAACTTTGATATTCTAATATTTCATGAGTAAAATTCAAATTATTACTACTTCGAGAGTAAATTTCAATATCTTACTACTTCAGGAGTAAATTTCAATGTTTTACTACTTGTAGTATAGATTTCAGTCTTACCACTTCAGGAGTAAAGCACAAAGTTTTTCTATTTTGTGGGAAAATTTCAAGTTCTTACAACTTCGGAAGTAAATTTCAAAGTTCAACTACTTCGAAGGTAATTTTTGAGTCTTACAACATCGGGAGTAAATTTTAAAGTTTACCTCTTTGGGAGTAATTTTAAAGTTTACTGCTTTTTGAGTAATTTATAATTTCTTACTACTTTAGGAGTAACTTTTAAAGTCTCACTACTTTAAGAGTAATGTTTAAAGTTTTACTAATTCGGGAGTAAATTTATGTTTTACTACCCTGGGATACAGTTCAAAGATTTACTATTTCAAGAGTTAAATTCAAAGTTTTATTACTTTAGGAGTAAAGTCCAAAGTTTTACTACTTTGGGAGTATATTTCAAAAGTTTACTACTTCAGTGTTAAAGAAAAAATATTAAGAATATTTCTTTTCAATTATTCTTTGTCACGACCCAATCTAATAAGTTGTGATGGCACTAATTCACATGAGTCAGTTAGCCAACCACAACCCAACTATCCAAATTATAAAAGAAATCAGTTAAGGAATAATAAAATAAAATACTTTTTAGGACTTGATGAATCCAATCCCAAAACCTAGTGTCACTATTACAACAACTAAGAAATACAAGTCTGGGAATATATCCGTAAATATATAACTGTCTGGAAATGAAAAGACAGAAATTAGGAATAAGGAAGAAGAATCTGGTGCCACGAATCTGCCATGTAGCTCACCCTGAATCCTTCGAATAGCTCCTCAGCGGGCTGGATAGTCGCGAAGTCCACTAGAACTAGGAATAAATCTTGCACAAAAAGATATAGCAAGTGTAGTGTGAGTACGAGAAACAACGTGTACTCAGAAGCATCATTGACCAATCCTATCATAAACGGAGACGAGGGCTGGTCTTCCGATTACTACTTTCACATTAACCTCCATTAGTTTTCCATAATCACAATAATACACTAATTCATGGAAATCATCAGTCCAAACCTAAGTTATCACATCTAGTTCCTAATGTCTGACAAGGTTTATACATAGAGATATAATCTAATCCACAAATCAAATGCTAAACGCAGATTATGGATGAAATGAGATGAGATGCCAATGAAATACAATACAATGCAATATAATGCAAGGACTTTTGATCACCGGCATACACACGTTCAAATATTAACAAATCATAACCCATGTGAGACTCGCGAGGTCCATATACCATCGGGGATAATTTTCCTTCTATTTCCCATCCACACAAACTCACACAGTTACCTCTAGCCATAAATGCTCATATCAGCACATCACTCCATCTGGAATCATTTCCCCTCGGATCCATATATGTATCCTCAAGTATATCATGCATGAGATACCATATGAAGCATGAATATGACATGTATAACAATAAGAAGCCATGATATGCAATAAAGATTTTATCTTTAATCAATTTATGACATAAAGATCCGACCTTTAGCAATTTACACAATAAAGACTCAATCTTTTGCTTTTTTCTACTTTAGATGAGTATAAAGGAGTGATGTGAACACACAGTCACATACAAGACATACATACAATAATGATGCGAAAGTACTGACTTTACACCCCAATCACAGATCCAAAGGATTGTACTATTCTATCAGCTAATGCCCAAAGCATGACATTCAATACATAATTTAAAGGCACAAGTATCCTAACATGTCATCCATACTCGATACAAGTTCTTGTCACCTCACAAGTATCGAAACCCCTTATTATCTCTATTATGCCCTCTTATTTAGTTAATTAGACCATCAATAAGACTTTCAATAAGGTATAAGATCTCAACTTACCTGATTTGAAGTTCGAAGCTCAAGCGATCACCATATGGACTTTCCCTTCTTCAAAGTCTCCAAACGATTCGAAACAGTTCAATTACATAATCTATATAAGTATGCAAATTTGTAGTTATCTATGTTATTATGATAATAATCTGGGTCCAAAAAGTCACCCAAAAAGCCAATCCCATGCTCTGAAGGTCAAAATTGTAATTTCATTGCACAATTAGGTTCAATATAGCCAAAATAGTACTCTACGAGGTTAAACGAGTCCAAGGATACTCATATTGCTATACTCTAGTTCAGAACCCAAAAATGACCCAAAAAAAGTAACCTTGATTATTGACATCTAATGTTTTCCCTCTAATAATTTTATTTAATTATTCAAAAATTTCGAGTCACAAACAGAATAGAATATACATTCTTACATGTCAAAATTATTTTACAAAATTATTTCGATGATATTTTGTCTTTTTTATTTGGAAAAATATGATTAAATATATTATTGTATATCATCTGTTATATTTGGTATATTTTTAAGAATTTCAAACATATTGATCAAGAATTTAATTTAAAATACATAAAATAATTACTTAATTAATTGTTTAAAATTATTTAATAGTCAATTGATAAAGCTTTCACTCTGTTAAATCAAGAAATTTGATTAATTGTAGAAATTCTACAAACTAAAGGGCAGCCCGGTGCATTAAGCTCCCGCTATGCGCGGGGTCTGGCAAACGGCCGGACCACAAATATCTATTGTACGTAGCCTTAACTCACATTTCTACAAGAGGTTGTTTCCACGGCTTGAACCTATGACCTCATGGGTTAAGCTTTAATTGCAATAACTTTTAAAATTGGTTAAAATTAAAATTGTTGATTCAGGTGTTAAATAAAGTCTTAATAAAATGATCAACTTAATATCTACACTTGTAATTTGTCTATGGGAGAAATAACTTATTATTATCAAAGTGGTCTTTATTGAAATATTATTTAAATTACATCCTTTAAGCTATGCCCAAAGTTGCACAGTTTGGTCTTCAATCTTCTAAATTGGCTGAATTAATAGAGTTTGGGCCACCAGCCCAAAGCTCTAGACCGTGACCCAGAAAACCCCTATATTCAACCAAGCATAATACCAAAAGACCCATTTGGCATTTCATTTTTCTGAAAACCAGGGTTTCATCGATGAAACCCTAGCTACCGTCCCTTTACTCTTTTCTCTCCAATTGTCATCTTTGATATTTTTAGCGAAGTTAAGCATGTACGTTCTTGTAACAGTTTGTGCATGGCTGTTTGTGGCAAAGCATTTATTGGTTCCTTCTCTCTCCACTGATACACAATGAGAAAGAGGTAAACCCCTCTTTCTCTTTCCTTGTTGCTTTTCTAATATCAAATACATAAATTCTTTATGGTAATTGTCATTGATGAAAAGAAGACCGTGAACTTAAGTTTCCAACATTTGCCGCGATGTGATTTGCTAGAAGTGGATTGTGGAGTGAAGTTGAAGACAAGACTTGAAGATCCAAGAAGGAAACTTTTTTTCCCTGCTTTTATGTAGGTCTTTGGTCAGACTACCTTTTAGCTTGTTTTAATTCCTAGATTAATTATTAGATCTCCTTATATCTTAATTACTATGCCATGTAATAAAAAAAGATGACCAAGCCGAGAACCATCTAGAAGGAGAAGCTTCCAACGTTCCCCAAGGAGGTAATTCATGAAGTAGATAGTTCATGCACTTATCTACATGGATGACACAAAAGGGTGGCCTAGAGAACATGAAGAGATGGGTCTTTTCAATTCTCCCAAATCGGCCGAACCTCTCCCCATTTCCTATTCGGCCTATATGCATTTCTATGTCCATCTTGTTACCTCTTCTAGAAGGTTTAGAACTATTCTAAATAGGGGATGTAGTTGATGAAAGGAGACATTGAAATTTTATGAAATATATTTGAGTTTTCTCAAACGTTTCTATGTAATTAAACTTTTGTGTTGTTATCTTAGTTGGTCCTTTTTGTTCCAACACTCTGTCCTTTTGTGGTCCAAACCCTAGGTGTAAGTTTAGTTAGAACTTTTGTGATCTAAGTATACCCAAGCTAAGGTTCTATCCGGTTACTTTGTCACAAACACATTAGAAGGTTATCTCGGCCTATATCACCTTACCTGCACCAAACTTGTTTATCAATTTTGTGCCCAATCATTGTCCAAACTGCCAAATACCTTTAACCCCATTACACTACAATACTTCCCCAACCTACACCAGAAAGGTCGTTAACCAACTCCTCCCAAAATGTAACGCCCCGTATTTTCGGGTAGCGGTTGAACTCATAAACGTAGTTGAGTAGACCCGAACCCGGACCCGGGAAAATTTATGGTGTACTTGTGTATGTTAATAAGAAATTAGTTTATAAAAGGACGTGATCCCGAAATAATTTTTGATTTGTTATTGTGACGACGGTGTTTAATAATAATAATTGTGTATCCCCGAAGAGATTATAGACTGGTATTTTATTACAGGGATTATATATTGACATGAGAGGATTTTAGTAATCGTTGGGATTTAAATAATTGGAGACCGAGAATTTAATTGTGTGTATAATTAATTAATTGTGGGATTAATTAATTAAGGAGGGGACAATGTATAGTGGGAATTGAAACGTGTGTTCTTATAATCGATTTGAGGGTGACTAAGCCCCAAACCGATCGATCGACAGCAGCCCATAAGCCCATTCTTTCTGCATTAATCCATTTCTTCAACCTTCATCTTCATTAAGAATCTGTAGGAACCTTTCCATGGATAACGATTTGTTGCACTCCAAGCAGAAGGAGTAAAGCCTCAGGTGGTAGTCGCCGAAATTCTCGACCAAAATTGGAGATTTTCTGCAAGCTTTCATATAACCAAAGGGAGAATTCTTGGTATTCTGGGTTTAAATTCCAGTAGAACCGAATCCATTAACAAGCTTATAAACTCGTGCTTTACAAGAACCTTGAATACGAAAGGATTCTGGCGCGAATCGATTTTGGGTTCTGTTTCTATTTGTTGGAAGCTGATTCGAGCAAGGGATTTTCCAACGATTCTCGTTGCTGTATTTAAGAGAGGTAACCTTCACTGTTCTTAATAGTTTGTATAATTTCTGAGTTCGATTCTTGCCACTAGTTCTAGGACGATTATCGAAAATGTTAAGTTTGGATTAATAGGGTATTCTCGGAACTGTTTGTACGAAATTGGAGGTTGCATGTAGAGTTGTTATACTGTCTTGAAAATTGTAGTAATGAAAGAAGGAGGATTAGGTGTTTCGCTTTATGTTTAGATTTCTAAATAGAAGGAATATAGGTTCTACGCGTTCAAGGTGTTCGCTAGAATGTCCCACTGAATCTGTTTTTAGTATGTTGATTCGATTGTGATTTAAATCATCCGTATGATGTAGATAATCATTCATAGAGCGTACAAGGACCCGCGGAACTTAGATAAATTCGACAACAAGGTTGAAGTTCTAAAACGAGACGTACTCTAATATTGAATTGATTAGTTCGTCTAAGAGGTATGTGAACTATTTCTTCTTTCTTTGGCATGATTTTTATTTAATGAAGGTACGGCGGACGTACATGATTCTTATACAGTTTAATTCCTAAAGTTGTTAGTTATGAGAAGTGCCTATGATTTTTCAGTAAAGAGTTATTATGACATTATTATAATGATTTTATTGGGAGCCAAATGAAAATTTTGATTGCATATGGTTACTCATGAAATCTACTCGTGCTAAGTGTTATTACTTCACTTCACCGAGTCCCGAGCCGGGTTATGTTCGTGCACAACCTTGCATTTTTCATCGAGTCCCTCACTAGAGGGCCGGGTTACGTAGGATGGATCCATAGATGAAATATGACTTTACCGAGTCTCAGAATGGGCCGGGTTATGATATGACTTTACCGAGTTCCAGAATGGGCCGGGTTATGATATGACTTTATCGAGTCCCAGAATGGGTCAGGTTATGATATGACTTCACCGAGTTCCAATATGGGCCGGGTTACGATATGATTCCACCGAGTCCCACATTAGTGGGCCGCGTTATGTTACAGGTATATATATGTATATGGATAGGCATTCATGTTTTCTTGACTTGACTCTCATTTTTATAAGGTACAACTGACTTTTATTGTTTATGGCACAGTTGGATTTGGATCCTAATTTTTATACTGACCTCTTGTTATCCATTGGCTACTTATGATCTCATTTGCAGTATTTCATGTTTACATACTCAGTACATTATTTCGTAATGACCCCCTTTCCTCGGGTGTCTACGTTCATGCCCGCAGGTACAGGTGCTCAGTTTGGTGACCCTACGGTTTAGGTTCCTGCGCAGCTGTTTGGAAAGATCTTTTGATCCAGAGCTTTACCATTTTGGTGCAGAATCCCATCATTTTGATTTATGTATATTTAGGGGCACGACAGGGCCCTGTCCCATCATATGTCGTTGTCCTTCTTATAGAGGTCTGTAGACAGTTGTGGGTTGTACTTATGTAAGTGTTATAACTCTGTTTTGGTCAGTCATGCTATTGTACTCTGTGTTGGGGTGTCCTCGTGTATATATGATATTATCTAGTGGCAGCTTTGTCGGCTTGCCTGTTGTATTGTGTTGGCTAGTTGCGACTCCTCAGGAGCCAGGTACATTCGGGGGTAAAGGCAGCTTTGTCGGCTTGCCTACCCTGGCATATGTTGTTATTGCAACGTTATGCTGCCGGATTTCAGACTCATTAGGTGTTAGTCGGATTATGTGTGACAGGTCAGGATAATGACGTCATTAGAGCGGTTAGTCGCGGCCCGTCGGGTCGGGTCGTGACAAAAGTGGTATCATAGCAGTTAGTCCTCGGAATGTCTACAGACCGTGTCTGGTAGAGTCTTGCGTATGGGTATGTTGTGCATCATAGTTATACGCAGGAGGTTGCAGGGCATTTAGAATTGTTTATATTATTTCATATCATAGATTGTGCGATAAAGCTGAATCTTAAGAATTTGAGTTTAACTCATGCCTGTTACCGTTTCGGTAATATCGATTATCAAAAAGGCTTCGGTTGGATTATATTCGTATCCAGTCAGTAAGTGACTTCTATCCGACGAATACGCCAGGAGGGAAGTATGATGTAGAACGTTTCGAGATCATGAGAAATTGTCTCTCTCACCTATGAAAGAAATAATGTAAGCTTGGGAAGTGGAATCTTTGAGAATCTTAGAATGATAGATAACCGTTGAGACCTTAGATATCCAAGGCCTTTGTGAATATGATATATTATGTTTGATCTTGGTTGCGGTATATGGTATATGTGATGGTTGTGAGTTATGAATATCATCTAAATGGTTATATGTTTTGATTGATCTTGGAGTAATTAATGTTGTTAGAGACAATCCGACTTGATATGAATCTATGGGTGCATACTATGATATAAACTGATTTTTTTTTTTAAACCACAAGACTTATTTTAGTTTATTGTTAGACTCTATTAGCTTAACACTAACCCAAGAGTTTGTGATATATCCAAAGGAAAGTTTAGTTCCTAATTTGTTTCTTTTAGGTATGTATTTGTTGCATCTATGTTCTTGTAACTTGAACTTTATGTGGTCTGAACTTTGAAGTTATGTTATGAGTACCTAGAAAAGAGTTATTTCTGCATCCATTCATGTATCCATGTTATCATTGCCTATGTGTAAACCAATCCACCTAGTTTAAGTGCATGTGTAAGTTAGGAATTTTAGGACCACTATGCTAGTTGACATGTCTTCCCAACAAGTTAAAATGATAAACCTAGGCTAATTTTAGCATGCTAGTTTTGCAAAGATGATTCAGAAAGTTTTTTTGGACCCTGTAATTTTGCTTCTGTGAACTGTTGGTATGCAGCCTCTTAAGGTATCTGTTTTGGCCCTGGACATGGTGTGATCATAGGTTAGGTGCAGATATTGAAGCAAGATTAATTCAACAAGTATTTGATGGCTGTTAACTGGGATATAATGGTTGTTTGACTTAGTATTGGCATGCCAAGTTGCTTACTTTTTGTTTCTGATGTAATGCTCTGCATAACCATATCCATAGGTGAGTGGCACAACCAATCTAGACCTGAATTTGATAAATGAATCTGTATTAATTAATATGCAGACTGTTTATGCTAGAAATGGTGATAATATGACAGTTTGGGAGCCTGTTTAATTAGATAAAACTGACCTAAGTGGATATATGTGGATGAAGGTGTTGTGGTAGTTTAAAGTTAACTTGTGCAGTTAAAACAAAGCATGATGTGATAATTTCAGACTTGTACACATGCAGTGTCAGGTAACTTCATGCCTAAAGTGATGTTAATTTAAAGTTGTTCCAGTTATATGTAGACTTTAACCTCCAAGATGTGTTTCAACCCTTCTTGTTTTAAAATACGACCTCTCATGTTAGGGTTTTAATTAAAGACATGTTATAGGTAAGAAAATGTGCAAAGGTTGCTTAATCCATTTCTATGCCCTGATTGCGTTTGCTTGCCTATAATCTTATTTGTCTTGTTCAAGGATGTATGACTGTATGAGAAGTGAAATATCCAGCATGTGTAGACTGGTTGTCAGGAAACCAGTCAAGATAATGAGGCATTTAGCTACCGTGCTTGATGCTATTATGGTTGTGGTTTCATGTCACATGTTACTGCTGGTTAGGCTGTTCTTGGTAACTGCTACTGCTGTCCCTGTTACACTTTAAACATATGTTATTGCCTCAGTTGTGACAGATATTGCTGCCCTTTTTCAGTCTCAAATGTCCTGTTTTCAAACATGTTGTGCTCTCTTAGTTATCTTATTCATTATTAAGACTTGTGTCGCTCTTAAAATATTGGATTCTGAGTTATAGTTGCTGCTTGTTTACCAATTGTTGTTACCTGATCTCTTGCTGCCATGGGCTGTAGTAAATTGGGTAAGGCTGTTGTTACCTTTGAGATAAATTCTGGTTGTGTGTTATTATTAGTTTGCTGCACATATAGCCTTGGGGGACTGCCCTATGGTGCTGAAAAGGCTACTAATCTACTATGCTGTAATGCAAATAATTGCTGCATTCTGCCTTTTTTGTGGTTGCTATTAGGACTGTTTAATTATGCTTTAAGGTTGTGGTTGTTTCTCCAAAAAAGGGGAGTAGCTACTGCTGATGAGGGGGGCTGGTTCTTTGTTGTCTGTAATTCCATGTTCTGATTACTGATGCCTGTTTTCCATTAGGTGCTACATAGTTTATTGCCACTGTTGTATTGAGCTAGTTGCTGTATATATTTGTTAATTTTTTTATGCAGTTAGCTACCATGTTTAGCTGCTGTCTGGTTGTTGTTTAAGGTCATTTGTGGCTGATGTTTTGGTTGTTGTTCTGCCTGATGTTTTGACTGCTGTTTGAGCTCATTTGCTGCTGTTGTTTGGCTGTTATTTGGCTGCTGGTTGGATGTTGTTTTGCTGTTACTCACCATTGTTATCACTGCTGCAGTTGGGTAGGAATTGTGCCCTGCACAAACCCATGCTGCTGCCTTTATTTGACACAGCTGTTGCTGCAAAATCCTGGGCAGGGCCAGAGTGAAAAATCAGCAGCTGTGTTTGCGGCACTCTAGCCCAACACCAATACAAAAATGATCAACTGAACTAGTTTAAACACTAGCAGGATCAGATTTGGCTATGGGATGATATAACAGTTGAGACATGACAAATTGCATTGATGTGTGAACTGTTTTAAATAACGATGTTGCGTATAGGACTCTAAAATTAGGTATTAGGACTTTCTACTTTCTTTACCTATTGTTGAATTTAAAGAATGTAGTCACCATGTGTTTATTTTGGTTTGCATATGAAACTTGAGTTTATTCTTTAGAAGTAGTCAAAGATTGATATGTATCTCCTCACAGTTTAAAAGATAGTCTGAATTAATCCATGAGTGTTGTATCCTCTGTTTTTGATGAATTGGAATGACAAATTTGTGTGTTCTATTCTTTTTTTTGATACGGTGTCAAAGGTTAGAAATGTCGTACCGACATTCGAGGACGAATGTTTCTAAGGGGGGGGGGGGGAGGACGTAACGTCCCATATTTTCGGGTAGCGGTTGAACTCATAAACGTAGGTGAGTAGACCCGGACCTGGGAAAATTTATGTTGTACTTGTGTATGTTAATAAGAAATTAGTTTATAAATGGATGTGATCCCGAAATAATTTTTAATTTGTTATTGTGATGACGGTGTTTAATAATAATAATTATGTATCTCCGAAGAGATTATAGACTGGTATTTTATTACAGGGATTATATATTGACATGCGAGGATTTTAGTAATCGTTGGGATTTAAATAATTGGAGACCGAGAATTTAATTGTGTGTATAATTAATTAATTGTGGGATTAATTAATTAAGGAGGGGACAATGTATAGTGGGAATTGAAACGTGTGTTCTTATAGTCGATTTGGGGGTGACTAAGCCCCAAACCGATCGACCGACAGCAGCCCATAAGCCCCTTCTTTCTGCGTTAATCCATTTCTTCAACCTTCATCTTCATCAAGAATCTGTAGGAACCTTTCCATGGATAACGATTTGTTGGACTCCAAGCAGAAGGAGTAAAGCCTCAGTCGGTAGTCGCCGAAATTCTAAACCAAAATTGGGATTTTCTGCAATCTTTCATATAACCAAAGGGAGAATTCTTGGTATTCTGGGTTTAAATTCCAGTAGAACCGAAACCATTAACAAGCTTAGAAACTCAGAAGCTTTACAAGAACCTTGAATATGAAAGGATTCTGGCGAGAATCGATTTTGGGTTCTGTTTCAGTTTGTCGGAAGCTGATTCGAGCAAGAGATTTTCCAACGATTCTCGTCGCTGTATTTAAGAGAGGTAACCTTCATTGTTCTTAATAGTTTGTACAATTTCTGAGTTCGATTCTTGCCACTAGTTCTAGGACGATTATCGAAAATGTTAAGTTTGGATTAATAGGGTATTCTCGAAACTGTTTGTACGAAATTGGAGGTTGCATGTAGAGTTGTTATACTGTTTTGAAGATTGTAGTAATAAATGAAGGAGGATTAGGTTTTTCTCTTTATGTTCAGATTTCTATATAGAAGGAATATAGGTTCTACGCGTTCAAGGTGTTCGCTAGAATGTCCCACTGAATCTGTTTTTAGTATGTTGATTCGATTGTGATTTAAATCATCCGTATGATGTAGATAATCATTCATAGAGCGTACAAGGACCCACAGAACTTAGATAAATTCGACAACAAGGTTGAAGTTCTAAAACTAGACGTACTCTAATATTGAATTGATTAGTTCGTTAAGAGGTATGTGAACTATTCCTTCTTTCGTTAACATGATTTTTATTTAATGAAGGTACGGCGGACGTACATGATTCTTATACAGTTTAATTGATGTTCGTTATGAGAAGTGCCTATGATTTTTCAGTAAAGAGTTTATGATGACATTATTATAATGATTTTATTGGGAGTCAAATGAAAATTTTGATTGCATATGGTTACTCATGAAATCTACTCATGCTAAGTGTTATTACATCACTTCACCGAGTCCCGGGCCGGGTTATATTCGTGCACATCCTTGCATTTTTCACCGAGTCCCTCACTAGAGGGCCGGGTTACGTAGGATGGATCCATGGATGAGATATGACTTTACCGAGTCCCAGAATGGGCCGGGTTATGATATGACTTTACCGAGTCCCAGAATGGGTCGGGTTATGATATGACTTTACTGAGTCCCAGAATGGGCCGGGTTATGATATGACTTCGCCGAGTCCCAATATGGGCCGGGTTACGATATGATTCCATCGTGTCCCGCATTACTGGGCCAGGTTATGTTACAGGTATATATATGTATATGGACAGGCATTCATGTTTTCTTGACTTGACTCTCATTTTTATAAGGCACAACTGACTTTTATTGTTTATGGCACAGTTGGATTTGGATCCTAATTTTTATACTGACCTCTTGTTATCCATTGGCTACTTATGATCTCATTTGAAGTATTTCATGTTTACATACTCAGTACATTATTTCATAATGACCCCCTTTCCTCGGGTGGCTACGTTCATGCCCGCAGGTACAGGTGCTCAGTTTGTTGACCCTACGGTTTAGGTTCTTGCGCAGCTGTTTGGAAAGCTCTTTTGATCCAGATCTTTACCATTTTGGTACAGAATCCCATCATTTTGATTTATGTATATTTAGGGGCACGACAGGGCCTTCTCCCATCATATGTCGTTGTCCTTCTTATAGAGGTCTGTAGACAGTTGTGGGTTGTACTTATATAAGTGTTATAACTCTGTTTTGGTCAGTCATGCTATTGTACTCTGTGTTGGGGTGTCCTCGTGTATATATGATATTATCTAGTGGCAGCCTTGTCGACTTGCCTGTTGTATTGTGTTGGCTAGTTGTGACTCCTCAGGAGGCAGTTACATTCGGGGGTAAAGGCAGCCTTGTCGGCTTGCCTACCCTGGCATATGTTGTTATTGCAGTGTTATGCTGCCGGATTTTAGACTCATTAGGTGTTAGTTGGATTATTTGTCACTGATCAGGATAATGATGTCATTAGGGCGGTTAGTCGCGGCCCGTCGGGTTGGGTCGTGACAAAAAACACCCGAAAACCCAACCAACTACTCCAGCATCCTCACCGGGTTCAACCTTCGTACCTTACTGTCCCGATTAGTTTCAACCACCTTAACAACATCCAAACACCAAATACAACCACCAATATAACCTACAATGTATCTAGTTCATCCTCTCCAAAATCCTTAACCCCAAACCACGTAAGGGCACCCATATACCTCCCACAAACCTAAACTGTTTGGAAACTGTCCTTTTCTACCAACCTCCATTTGATTCCCATATTTGTTTCCGTCCATCCCCAAACCAACTCCGTCCAATCTAACCATACAATCCCCTCCTTATATACATCAGTTTGGTATCAGAGCAAGGCTTTCCTGTCCCACGCCTTCACGCTATGGCTAACATAAATGAAGAACTTCGGAGGATCATAAGTGACCTTATTGCAGAACAAATGTAAATCTTGAGAAGAGAGTTTGCTGAGCGTGCCATGATTAATGATGCCGAGTCTGGGGAGGAGGTTGCACAAAACAACCTGAGACATGAAAGGGAAGATGTCCAAGATAACCTGAGGCATGAAAGGGAAGATGACCGAAGTCTACGGTTTGTTCTTCCAACCTTTGAAGGAAATATGGACCTAGAAGAGTTTCTTGAATGGTTAACGGCCATTGAGAGGCTTTTCGAATACAATAAATATGATTACCACAAGTGTTTTTAAGGTTCCTATATTAATGTTGAAGGAATTCGCTTGTGTGTGGTATGAAAACCTCAAAACAAGCCATTGGAGGAATGGGAAAACCAAGATTGAATCTTGGGACAAACTAAAGAAACATTTGAAGAAGAAGTTCTTGCCAAGGGAGTATGAACAAGACCTATACCTCAAGCTCACCAAACTTCGTCAAGGAGTTCTTAAAGTTGAGGAATACGTTCGAGAGTTCAAGAAAGTCACCATGTTTTGTGACTTAGAAGAAAAGGAGGCTCAAAGGATAGCACGATTCATTGGAGGCTTGAACGTGGTGATTCAACAGAAGGTCAAAGTTGCAACATACAACACATTTGAAGATGTATGTCACTTAGGACTCAATTTTGAAAAACAACAAAAGAAAGGTACCCCAAAATCCTATGTAAAGCCCACTAATATTAAATAAAAGGACAATACCTCTTTTACTAACCCATTGTATAGCCAAGAAAGTGTAGAGTACAAAGGGGGTAGATAGAAGTAGAAAAAGGTATTTTAAATGTCAAAGATTAGGACACTTTGCAAATGAATGTCATAGTCCTCGGGTAATGACTATCCAAGAGTATCAATATTGTGGGAATTTCTTTGTTATTGAGGAACCCAAAGTCAAGGAGGTCCTAGAGGAAGATGTTGATCTTGTGGAAGAGGGTGAAAGTCTAGTATTCCGACGTGTGTTAAGTGTTCAACTTGAAGAATAGGAGGAGACACAAAGAGAGCAACTATTTTACACTTGATGCAAGATAAATGACAAGGTATGTAATATGATCATTGATGGAGGAAGCTGTGCCAATATGGCCTCTGTGGAAGTGGTGGACAAATTTAAGTTGCCTACCCGCAGCCATCCTAAACCATATGCTCTCCAATGGTTGAACAAATATAAAGGGCTAAAGGTAATGAAACAAACTCTTGTTAGTTTTTGGGTTGGTAAGTATGAAGATGAGATATAGTGTGACATCCTACCTATGGATGCTTGTCATATTTTATTAGGTCAGCCATGGAAATTTGATAGGAAAGTGCAACATTATGGAGAAAATAATGTCTATTATTTTCAAAAGGATGACAAGAAGGTCTAGTTGATACCATTGTCACCTAGTGAGGTGAAGAAAATGAAGATCCAAAATGCTAAGAACCGCAATGAAAAGTATGAGGCCCTCTTGCTTAATGCGTCGAAGATAGAAGGGGAGTCCTATATATGCATTGGTGTTTAAGGATAAGAGGAGTTTTGTTGGAGATGCGGTTGAAGAAATTTGAAGGAGCTCTTGAAGAAAATTGAAGATGTATTTCCGGACTACCACTAATAAGAGGTATTGAACATGCTGTTGATTTTATTCTAGGAAGTTCATTACCTAATCGTCCAGCCTATAGATGCAATCCGGAAGAGGCTAAGGAGTTGCATAGACAAGTGCAAGAATTACTAGACAAAGGCTTTGTCCGAGAGAGCCTTAGTCCCTGTGTGGTACCTTCATTGTTGGTGCCAAAGAAAGATGGGACTTGGCGCATAAGTATTGATAGCCGAGCGGTCAATATCATCGTGAAGTACATGTTTCCTATGCTGTGATTGGATGATCTTTTGGATGAATTGAGCGGGGCCAAGTTGTTCTCCAAGATAGATTTGAGGAGTGGCTACCATCAAATGAGGATACGAGAAAGAGATGAATGGAAGCCGGCTTTCAAGACCAAGTATGGTTTGTACGAATGGCTTGTTATGCCATTTGGATTGTGTAATGCTCCAAGCTCTTTCATGAGGCTCATACACAAGGTACTACGACCATTCATGGGTAAATTTGTTATGGTTTACTTAGATGATATCTTAATTTATAGTCAAGATAGGGAATCTCACTTGTCGCGTTTAGAAGCTTTATTTGAGAAGTTAAGAGATATTAAGTTGTATGGCAAGTTAGAGAAGTGTACTTTTATGAATAATAATATCCCATTCTTAGGATACATAGTATCATCCGAGGGAATTCATGTGGATCCATTTAAGGTGGAAGCTATCCGGAGTTGGCCCGAGCCTATGAATGTAAGTGAGGTAAGAAGTTTCCATGGTTAGGCTTCTTTTTATCATCGTTTCATTCGAGATTTTTGTACCCTTGCTTCCCCTATCACTGAACTAATGAAAAAAAGGTGAGTTTAAATAGTCCCAAGCGGAGTACAAAGAGCTTTGGAAACCTTAAAGGGAAGATTATGTGAAGCAAATGCTCTAGCTATTCCAAGCCTTGAGAATCTATTTGAAATTAAATGTGATGCTAGTGGAATTGGTGTTGGTACCGTCTTGATTCAATACAAATGACCCATTGCTTTCTTTATTGAAAAATTGGGTGGTGCAAGGCTCAATTATTCTACTTATGACAAGTAATTTTATATTGTGAGATCCCTGGTCCAATGGGAACATTATTTGAGGCCGAAACCTTTTGTCTTGTACTCGGATCATTTGTTTTGGCTACATCTAAGAAAGGAAAGATTTCCCTCATGAGAAAGAACAAGCTAATGCCGAGGGTGGATAGTCCTTTCAAGATATTGGCCAGGTTCAGGGAAAGCGCCTACAAGATAATACTTTAAGACGAATATGGAGGTTTTAGTTCAATGTTTAATGTTGGAGACTTATCACCATACATAGATGCTGATAATTTGAGGGCAAATTCTGTTAAAGAAGGGGAGTATGATGAAAATAAGGTCATGAACTTAAGTTTCCAACATGAGCCGCGAGGTGATTTGCTTGGAGTGCTAAATATTGCCTACCATCCTATGGTAATGTAACACCCCGTATTTTCGGGTAGCGGTTGAACTCGTAACGTAGGTGAGTAGACCCGGACCCGGGAAAATTTTCGTTGTACTTGTGTATATTAATAAGAGGTTTAGTATATAAAAGGGCGTGATCCCGAAATAATTTTGGAATTTAGTAAGCGTGACGACGGAGTTTAAATAATTGTGTATCCCCGAAGAGAGTATAGACTGGTACTTTATTATGGGAAGTATGATATTGACATATGAGGATTTTAGTAATCGTCGGGATTTAAATAATTGAAGACCGGAAATTTAATTGTGTGTATAATTAATTAATTGTGGGATTAATTAATTAGGGAGGGGACAATTTATAGTGGGGTTTGGTAAGTGTGATTTTAATAAACGATTTGGGGGCACCAGCCCCAAACCGATCGACGATATCAGCGCCCATAAGGGCCTCTTTCTCCATTTTTTTTCTCTCCATTTCTTCAACTCCATTTCTTCAACCTTTATCTTCATCAAGAATCCATGAGGGATTAAATGGTCATATTTCTAGCGGGTGAAGCTAAGCCTCAGTTGATGGGTTTTCTGAAATTCCGACCAAAAATTGGGGATTTTCGGGAGCTTTCATATAACCAAATCGAAGGAGAATTCAAGGTGTTCTGGGCTTTGTTTTCAGTAGATTCAAGGGCGAAAACAAGCCTAGAAACTCATAAGCTAAACAAGAAACCTTGAATACAATCGGATTCTGGCGCGAATCGATTTGGGGGTCCGTTTCGGTTTATCGGAAGCTGTTGGGGATGACGGATTCGACGACACTCGTCACTGCATTTAAGAGAGGTAATCTTCCTTATTCTCTAAGTTTGTACAAGTTCTAGACTTGATTCTTGCTATTAGTTCTAAAGACGATTGTCGAAAATGCGAATTTGGGTTGGGTATCGTTAGGACTGCTGTAGTTGGGAGTTACTGGGATTGCATGTGAAATTGGGGTACTGTTTTGGAGATTATAGTAGTATAAGAAGGAGGATTAAGAGAGTTGGATGTTTCACTACTTACTTAGATTTCGATATAGAAGAATATAGGTTCTACGCGTTCAAGGTGTTCGTTAGAATGTCCCTAAGAATCTGTTTTAATGTGTTGATTCGATCGTGATGTAATTCATCCGTATGATGTAGATAATCATTCATAGAGCTTACAAGGACCCACAGAACTTAGATAAATTCGACGACAAGGTTGAAGTTCTAAAACGAGGCGTACTCTAATATTGAGTTGATTAATTCGTCTAAGAGGTATGTGAAACCCTTACTTCTTTCTTTTGGCATGCTTTAATGAAAGTACGACAGACGTACTTAATTCTTATATAGTTAATTCCTAAAGAGGATTGTTATGAGAAGTGTCTATGATTTTTCAGCAAAGAGTTTATTATGACATTATTGTAATGATTTTATTGAGAGTCAAATGATGATTTTTACTTGCATAGTACTCATGATATCTACTCGTGCTAAGTGTTACTACTTCACCTCACCGAGTCCCGGGTCGGGTTATGATTCGTGCACAGCCTTGCATTGTTCACCGAGATCCTCACTAGAGAGCCGGATTACGTAGGATGGATCCATAGATGAGATATGACTTTACCGAGTTCCAGTATGGGCCGGGTTATGATATGATTCCACCGAGTCCCGCATTATTGGGCTGGGTTATGCTACATGTATATATATGTATATGGACAGACATACATGTTTTCCTGACTTGACTCTTATGTTTATAAGGCACAGCTGACTTTTATGGTTTATGGCACTGTTGGATTTGGATCCTGATTTTTATACTGATCTTCTGTTTTTGTTGGCTAATTATGATCTCTTTTACAACTTCATGTTTTACATACTCAGTACATTATTTCGTACTGACCCCCCTTTCCTCGGGGGGCTGCGTTTCATGCCCGCAGGTACATGCTCTCAGTTTGGTGAACCTCAGGCCTAGGTTCCTACTCAGCAGGTTGGAAAGCTCCTTTGATCCAGAGCTTTGTCATGTTGGTACCGAATCTCTTTTAGAACTTCTATTTGTATTTAGGGGCACGACGGGGCCCTGTCCCGTCATATGTCGTTATTCTTCTTATAGAGGTCTGTAGACAGTGGTGGGTTGTACTTATGTAAGGGTTATGACTCTGTTTTGGTCAGTCATGCTATCGTATTCCGTGTGGGGGTGTTTCCATGTATGTACGTTAGTATCTGTTGGCAGCCTTGTTGGCTTGCCTGTTATACCATCTGTTGGCAGCCTTGTCGGCTTGTCTGTTATATTGTGTTGGCTAGTTGTGACTCCTCAGGAGACAGGTGCATTCGGGGGTAAAGGCAGCCTTGTCGGCTTGCCTACCCTGGTATATGTTGTTATTGCGACGTTATGCTGCCGGATTTCAGACTCATTAAGGGTTAGTTAGATTATGTGTGACATGTTAGTATAATGATGTCATTAGGGCGGTTAGTCGCGGCCCGTCAGGTCGGGTCATGACAAAGGTGGTATCAAAGAAGTTAGTCCTCGGAACGTCTACAGACCGTGTCTAGTAGAGTCTTGCATATGGGTATGTTGTGCACCATACTTATACGCAGGAGGCTGTCGGACATTTAGGATTGGTTTCTATTCTTCTTACTCTAAGATCGTGCGATAGAGCTATGTTATTAGGTTATTCCCTCTCTGACGTATTAATGTGTTACAGCTATGCCTCTAAAGAAAGCGACTGCCGCCAGAAGGGCAATACGAATTCGAGGTTATGAGAAACTATCTTACTCGTATACGGGAAGAAATAATGTAAGCTTGGGACATGAAATATTTGATACTCTTAGAATATTAGATAATCGTTGAGACCTTAGGTATACAAGGCCTTCTTGAGTAAAATATTTTATGTTTGATCTGGGTTATAGTACATGGTATATGTGAAGTCTATTAGTTGTGATGACTCCTTGGTATGCTTATGTTTATATGAAAAGGAATATGAGATATGCCAAAAACTGGAATTGCTACTATTATACATATAAGGTTTGTTGTCTCTGGAGCAAGTGGTCTTTATAAGTCCTTGAAATTAGTTCAGTAGGTAGTTGATAGTCGTTAACGGGTTGTCCTACTTGTGGATGGGGCTTAGGAGTAGATGGTCCTCTACATGTTGTAATGTTACCCTGTTTAAGTTGATGTGTTCCAGCTTTTCTTATGAGTTATGCTATCTATGTTATGTATAAATGTATTCTGTCTTGGTCATACTTCTTAGGGTGGTCTGTTAATGTCCCTGTACAGTATGTGGGTTGAGTATAAATCACTCGTGTTAGGACCTATCTTCGCCAATTTTGCTCAGTGGGACTAACCCTAAACAGTTAATTAGACTTGTCTAGATATCTTTTATGTTTGATTAAAATTTCCCCCGTAATTGTCTTTGCGTATCATAGTGTAGAATGCAAAATGTTCTAATAACCCAAGCCTGCGTTTTATCTCTTAAATAGGAAATAGACTCGTATGCTAAACATGTTGTCAATAGTTGCTTAAGGGGGGTGGGAAAGCGAGTATTTACATACTTCCAGGAATGAGTAGCTGATGCAATAAACGGTTTACTTATTTAGTTAACTATTAAACCTTGAGTATATTATGCCAAGCATTATGAAATATATGTGAATATTGTGCTACTTGTGACTACTCTATTAATGTCTAGCATGTTCAGTTGATGAAAACACTGTTAGAGTATTGTGTGACGATTATTTGTGTGTTAAGTGGTTGTCTTGTTAAGTTTAAGGGTTATTTGACCTTGTATGATCCGTTTAAATGATTGAAGGGCTTAATGTTTTTATTTATTTATTTATTTATCTACCTATAATAAGGGAACTAAGATTTAGCATAAGAATGTTGTTATAATTATGATAGGATCACCTAATGGCTTTGAAATGGATGTGTGTCTTGTTTAAGTGCTGTCGTGATCTGAATGATAGTTTAGGAGCCTATTTGGTGTATGTTTTGCTGGTTAAAGGGTCATATCTATCCTTGGCATGTCGCAATGAAAAATGAAAACTGAAGATCTGAGTAGTTCCTCAACTATGTGCATTCCCTTGCTTCTGCCAGTATGGTTAAGTTATTAAGTGAGTAGTGATGAGGTTAGCATGACATGAATTGGCAGGTTGGATTGGAGTTAGGTTTAGCATGTATGGGTTATTTAAATTAACGTGATGACCAATATATTATTTTGGAAACTCGTTTGGCTATCTGTAAGTCGTTTGGTCATATTATCTACCTAAAACAAGCGCCACTAATTAAGAACAAGATTAGTTGTCCTATTTAACAAAACTTGTCTCATATCGTCTGATATGATAATTTAAAACTAGAAGAGAATGAGTTAAGTGTGTTGATATGGTTGAGGTTATGTGATGTTAATTATGATGGGAATTGATAAAGGGTAGCCTATGTGATGATTGCGAATTATGAATATTACCTAAATTCCGAGCCTGCTTTACTGATTTGGGGGTATGTTAGAAGATATGACTAAGCATGCCTAAATAAATGGTTATATGTTTGGATTAATCAAAAAGGAATATGTGGATTTTGCATGTTGATTGATAAGGTTGTTGTATAGTCTGGTGTAATTTTAGTTGAATCATGAAATGACCTTTAAACTATTGTATGCATAAGTTAAGCAATAATAACCTTTTTTAGATCGATCTTGGAGTGATTAGTGTTGTTAGAGACAATTCCGACTTGATATGAATCTAATCTAAAGTTAGGAGTAACCTATAACTTATTGGTTATAGTAAAAAGACCGGTGTGGCTTCTATTACATTTTTCATATAATTACAATAGTAACCCTGGTTGAGTATAAGCTTAGAGAATATGTCGGCTTACTGTTTTTGGTTTTTCCATGTGGTATCCGATAATTTGAAATGATGTAGCCTACATGTGGTCTCCAATGACATGTTTAGCTTCAATTATGACTACATGATGTCCTGTCTGTGCTATTAATATCTTGTTACTTCTATGGATGCATACTGTGATATAAACTGGATTTTTTTTTAAACCAAAGGACTTATTTTAGTTTATTGCTGGACCTTATGAGCTTAACACTAACCCAAGGGGTTGTGATATGTCCAAAGGGAAGTTTAGTTCCTAATTTGTTTTCTTAGGTATGTACTTGTTGTATCTTTGTTCTTGTAACTTGAACTTTATGAGGTCTGAGCTTGGAAGTTATGTTATGAATACCTAGAAAAGAGTATTTCTGCACCCATTCATGTATCCATGTTATCAGTGCCAATGTGTAAACCAATCCACCTAGTTTAAGTGCATGTATAAGTTAGGAATAAAAGCTTAGAACCACTATGCTAGTAGACATGTGTTCCTAACAAGTTAAAATGATAAACTTAGGCTAATTTCAGCATGATAGCCTTTAAAGGGGTGATTCAGAAAAATTCCTCTAGACCCTGTAATTCTGCTTATATGAACTGTTGGTATGCAACCTCTTAAGGTATTTGTTGTGGCCCTGGATATGGTGTGATCGTAGGTTAGGTGCAGATATTGAAGCAAGATTAACCCGACAAGTATTTGATGCCTATTAACTATGGTATAAAGGGGTGTTTGACTTAGTATTGGCATTTCGAGTTGTTTATTTTTTTTCTGATGTTAGGCTTTACATAGCCATGTCCATAGGTGAGTGGCACCACCAATCTAGACCTGAACTTGGTAAATGAATCTGTACTAATTAAGGTGCCGACTGTTTATGCTTGAAATAGAGGCTCAACATGGTCAAGCCCCATTTCTGCATACCTAACTAGAGTAGGTTGCATTTAGTTACTTGTTTTATGTTGCCTAAGGACCAGCTTGTTTATGAAATGTCTAGCATGTTTAGACTAGTCTTGTTGCTGCTGATTTGCTGCTGTTTGTGGCTGCTACTAATGTCCTGTTTTCAAGCATGTTGTGCTCTCCTAGTTATCTACATCCTTTGTTAAGATTTATGTGGCTCTTAAAATACTGGATTCTGATGTTATAGTTGCTGCTTGTTTACTGGTTGCTGCTACCTGTTGTCCTGATGACCTGGACTGCTGAAAAAAAAATAATTGGGAAGGGCTGTTGGACTTTTGAGGTAAATTGTGGTCATGTGTTGATGTTATTATTAGTTGCTGCACATATAGCCTTGGGGGACTGCCCTATGGTGCTGAAAAGGCTGCTAATCTACTGTGCTATAAATGCAAAAAATTGCTGCATTCTGCCTCATTTATAGTTACTGTTTTGACTGTTATTTGAGCTCACTTTTTGTTGTATTTAGCTGCTGTTGTGGCTGATATTTTGGCTGTTATGGCTGATATTTTGGCTGTTATATGGGCTCAGTTTCTGATGTATTTAGCTGCTGTTGTGGCTGATATTTTGGCTGTTATATGGGCTCAATTTCTGATGTATTTAGCTGCTGTTATGGCTGATATTTTGGCTGTTATTTGGGCTCAGTTTCTGCTGTATTTAGCTGCTATTTTGGCTGATATTTTGGCTGATATTTTGGCTCTTATTTGAGCTCAGTTTCTGCTGTATTTAGCTGCTGTTTTGGCTGATATTTTGACTGTTGTTGAGCTCACTTGCTGCTGTTGGTTGGCTACCATTTGACTGCTATTTGGCCTGTTGTTTTACTGTTATTGCTACTGTAATCACTGCTGCATTTTGGTAGAAGTTGTGCCCTACATAAACACATGTTGCTGCCCTTATTTTGAAGCAACCGTTGCTGCAAAATTCTGGGCAGACGCAAAGTGAAAAATCAGCAGTTGTGTTGCTGCACTCTAGCCCAAAACTAGTGCAATAAAAGAATCAACTGCAATAGTATAAAACAGTTACATGGCTAATTGTATTGATGTGTGAGCTATTTTAAATAACTATGTTGCGTATAGGACTCTAAAATTAGATATTAGGACCTTCTACCTTCTTTACATATTGGTTGAATTTAAAGAATGTAGTCACCATGTGTTTATTTTGGTTCGCATATGAAACTTGAGTCTATTTCTTTAGAAGTAGTTATAAATTGATATGTATGGCCTCACAGTTTAAAAGATGGTCTGAATTAATCCCTGAATGTCGAACCCCTTGTTTTTGATGAATTGGAATAACAATTGGTGTATTCTTTTTGTATGGTGTCAAAGGTTAGAAATGTCATACCGACATTCGAGGACGAATGTTTCTAAGGGGGGAAGGATGTAACACCCCGTATTTTCGGGTAGCGGTTGAACTCGTAACGTATGTGAGTAGACCCGGACCCGGGAAAATTTTTGTTGTACTTGTGTATATTAATAAGAGGATTAGTATATAAAAGGGCGTGATCCCGAAATAATTTTGGAATTTAGTAAGCGTGACGACGGAGTTTAAATAATTGTGTATCTCCGAAGAGAGTATAGACTGGTACTTTATTATGGAAAGTATGATATTGACATATGAGGATTTTAGTAATCGTCGGGATTTAAATAATTGGAGACCGAAAATTTAATTGTGTGTAAAATTAATTAATTGTGGGATTAATTAGTTAGGGAGGGGACAATTTATAGTGGGGTTTGGTAAGTGTGATTTTAATAAACGATTTGGGGGGACTAGCCCCAAACCGAACGACGATATCAGCGCCCATAAGGGCCTCCTTCTCCATTTTTTTTTCTCTCCATTTCTTCAACTCCATTTCTTCAACCTTTATCTTCATCAAGAATCCATGAGGGATTAAATGGTCACATTTCTAGCGGGTGGAGGTAAGCCTCAGTTGATGGGTTTTCTGAAATTTCGACCAAAAATTGGGGATTTTCGGGAGCTTTCATATAACCAAATCGAAGGAGAAGTCAAGGTGTTCTGGGCTTTGTTTTCAGTAGAATCAAGGGCGAAAACAAGCCTAGAAACTCATAAGCTAAACAAGAAACCTCGAATACAATCAAATTCTGGCGCGAATCGATTTGGGGGTCTGTTTCAGTTTTGTCGGAAGCTGTTGGGGATGACGGATTCGACGACACTCGTCACTGCATTTAAGAGAGGTAATCTTCCTTATTCTCTAAGTGTGTACAAGTTCTAGACTTGATTCTTGCTATTAGTTCTAAAGACGATTGTCGAAAATGCGAATTTGGGTTGGGTATCGTTAGGACTGCTGTAATTGGGAGTTACTGGGATTGCATGTGAAATTGGGGTACTGTTTTGGAGATTGTAGTAGTATAAGAAGGAGGATTAAGAGAGTTGGATGTTTCACTACTTACTTAGATTTCGATATAGAAGAATATAGGTTCTACGCGTTCAAGGTGTTCGTTAGAATGTCCCTAAGAATCTGTTTTAATGTGTTGATTCGATCGTGATGTAATTCATCCGTATGATGTAGATAATCATTCATAGATCTTACAAGGACCCACAGAACTTAGATAAATTCGACGACAAGGTTGAAGTTCTAAAACGAGGCGTACTCTAATATTGAGTTGATTAATTCGTCTAAGGTGAAACCCTTACTTCTTTCTTTTGGCATGCTTTAATGAAAGTACGGCGGACGTACTTAATTCTTATATAGTTAATTCCTATAGAGGATTGTTATGAGAAGTGCCTATGATTTTTCAGCAAAGAGTTTATTATGACATTATTGTAATGATTTTATTGAGAGTCAAATGATGATTTTTACTTGCATAGTACTTATGATATCTACTCGTGCTAAGTGTTACTACTTCACCTCACCGAGTCCCGGGCCGGGTTACGATTCGTGCTCAGCCTTGCATTGTTCACCGAGACCCTCACTAGAGGGCCGGGTTACGTAGGATGGATCCATAGATGATATATGACTTTATCGAGTTCCAGTATGGGCCGGGTTATGATATGATTCCACCGAGTCCCGCATTAGTGGGTCGGGTTACGTTACAGGTATATATATGTATATGGACAGGCATACATGTTTTCCTGACTTGACTCTTATGTTTATAAGGCACAACTGACTTTTATAGTTTATGGCACAGTTGGATTTGGATCCTGATTTTTATACTGATCTTCTTTTTTTGTTGGCTAATTATGATCTCTTTTACAACTTCATGTTTTACATACTCAGTACATTATTTCGTACTGACCCCCCTTTCCTCGGGGGGCTGCGTTTCATGCCCGCAGGTACATGCTCTCAGTTTGGTGAACCTCAGGCCTAGGTTCCTACTCAGCAGGTTGGAAAGCTCCTTTGATCCAGAGCTTTGTCATGTTGGTACCGAATCTCTTTTAGAACTTCTGTTTGTATTTAGGGGCACGACGGGGCCCTGTCCCGTCATATGTCGTTATTCTTCTTATAGAGGTCTGTAGACAGTGGTGGGTTGTACTTATGTAAGGGTTATGACTCTGTTTTGGTCAGTCATGCTATCGTATTCCGTGTGGGGGTGTTTCCATGTATGTACGTTAGTATCTGTTGGCAGCCTTGTCGGCTTGCCTGTTATACCATCTGTTGGCAGCCTTGTCGGCTTGTCTGTTATATTGTGTTGGCTAGTTGTGACTCCTCAGGAGACAGGTGCATTCGGGGGTAAAGGCAGCCTTGTCGGCTTGCCTACCCTGGCATATGTTGTTAATGCGACGTTATGTTGCCGGATTTCAGACTCATTAAGGGTTAGTTAGATTATGTGTGATAGGTTAGTATAATGACGTCATTAGGGCGGTTAGTCGTGGCTCGTCGGGTCGGGTCGTGACAGGTGACATACTTAATGTGGAGTGGAGTGGAGTTGAAGACAAGACTTGAATATCCAAGAAGGAAACATTTTTTTTGGCTTTTATGTAGGTCTTGGCCTAGACCACCTTTCAGCTTGTTTTAATTCCTAGCTTAATTACTAGGTCTCCTTATAGCTTAATTACTATTCCATGTAATAAGATAAGATGACCAAACCAAGAGCCATCTAGAATGAGAAGCTTCCAACGTTCCCCAAGGAGGTAATTCATGAACTAGCTAGTTCATGCACTTATCTACATGGATGACACAAAATTGTGGCCTAGAGAACATGAAGAGTTTGGTCTTTTCCTTTCTCCCAAATCGGCCGAACCTCTCCCCTTTTCCCATTTGGCCTAGATGCATTTTTAAGTCTATCTTGTTACCGCTTCTAGAAGGTTTAGAACTAATATAAATAAGAGATGTAGTTGATGAAAGGAGACATTGAAATTTTATGAAATATGTTTGAGTTTTCTCAAACTCTGCTGAGTTATTCAACTTTTGTGTTGTTATCTTAGTTGGTCATTTTGTGGTCCAAACATTGGTCCTTTTATGTTCCAACCCTTGGTCCTTTTGTGGTCCAACCCATGGTCCTTTGTGGTCCAAACCCTAGGTGTAAGTCTAGTTAGAAATTTTGTAATCTAACTATATCCAAGCCAAGGTTCTATCCTGTTACTTTGTCACAAACATATTAGAAGGTCAACTCGGCCTACATTACCTTACCCGTACCCGAACTTGTCTATCAATTTTGTGCCCAATCATTGTCCAAACTGCCTAATCCCTTTCACCCCATTACACTACAACACTTCCCCAACCTACACCCAAAAGGTCATTAACTAACTCCAGCCAAAAATACCCGAAAACCCAACCAACTACTCTACTATCCTCATCGGGTTCAACCCTCGTACCTTACTGTCCCGAACAGTTTCTGCCACCTTACCAATATTCAACCACCAAATTCCAACCACCAACATAATGTACAACCTGTCTAGTTCATCATCTCCAAATGCCTTAGCCCCAAACCACGTGGCACCCGTACACCTCCCACAAACCTAAACTGTCCGGAAACCATCCTATTCCACCAACTTCCATTTGATTCCCATATTTGTGTCCGTATAGCCCCAAACCAACTCCGACCAACCTAACCAAAAAATCCCCTCCTTATATATACCAGTCATACTATTACACAAAGAAATGATTTTAATTGGTCTTAGCTTAAATCTTTCAAAAAGAAAAAGATAAATAAAATCAAATAAAAATGTCAAAGTCCCACATCAATTTCAAGAGAAATCTGAGGGCCTTGGGGGTTCTTCATAAAAAAACCCCTTTGTCTACTTTTGTAACGATTTGCCGGGTCGTTATTAGCTAATGAGCTTTCTTTAACCAAATATTCCTTCCTGTAGAATCTATGTGGGGTTTTTTTTATGCGTGGGGATGGGTAGCACCGATCCTGGGTTACCTTTGTATAATATTCAGAAGAAAAACCCAAAATGCATAGTTTTGAAATGATTAGTTTGACCCAGAGTTGATTTATGAGTAAATGGGTTCGTTTCCAAGTTCTGTCACTTTCAGTAAGTCCAGGGGGTTATTTATGACTTATTTGAGTCATTGGTTCACTTCCCAAGGCATTCAGATGTATTTTGTGACTTTATTTATAAAATTGTAAAATTATAGTATTTTGGGTGATTTTGTAGAAAAGTATGTATTTGCTCGATTGTTTGCAAAATCAGACTGCGCGATCGAGTTTGTAGAAGAGTTTACCTTGGGATAGAATGTTTGGTTTATATTCGGGGAGTCTCGAGATTATTTTGTGTGTTTGATAGAGAGTTGCTAAGTTTTCCTAGTTTCTGATTTCTGGTGTGTCGCACCAGCTGTCTTTTGGCTGTTCTGTGGGGCCGCCTCTTTGGAGGTTGGCTCGCAGAGGTGAGCCTTGATGATATTGATGATTTTTACTTTGCCTAGGCGATATTAGTTTTTCCGAAGCGGAATCACTATATTCTGTACCTTAATTTAATGTCTTTTGCGAATTTATTTCCCCAAAACATTCCTCGGATTTAGAGCTCGGTAAAGAGAGGATTTTTGGGTTTTCCATCATCATCCTTTCTTGGGGTAATATTCTCCATTCCTTTCTTTCTTTCTTATTGCTATTATATCTTCTAATCTAAGTTGGATTCTTAAATTGGTGAAGCAGATAACCTAGGTTTCAATGGAAGAATAAAGGGCTTGTGATTCATGAAATCTAGGGGTATTATTGATCTTATTACTTTAATATTGTAACCTAGTGTTGGGTATTGGTAGTAAATGATATTGTGAAGGTTAATTTGATGATTAGAATCCATGTCTAGATTGGGGGAAAATTTAGGGTTTTAATTGGGGGTATTGCCTAATTATGAAATTGAGGGTCCAAACGTGATTAGTTTTCAAATTAACTTAAGGATATGACTCCTTAGTATATATACTTCTTTTTTAGTAAAAAAATTTAGATTTTTACCACCGTTGGCCCCGGATCGATTTTGGGGTGGACTTTATGATTTCTTTTAAGGACTAAGTCTTTGTGTTTGTGTTAGATTACTTATTAACGTAGAATCTATGTGTTAGAATATGCATATTAAGAGGTGCTACGCAAGGGAAAAGTCTACATTGAGGATTGAGGTTTATGGCACCTGCTCGGCTTTTAGGTATGCTATAGTTTAAAGACTCTGATAGAAATACGTAGTTCTTATCAATATTGAGGGGTATTGGACATGTTTGGGGGTCCCACCTTAGCGGTTGTGATGAACGCTTTGGTGGGTACCTGTCACGACCCGACCCGACGGGCCGCGACTAACCACCCTAATGATGTCATTATCCTAACCAGTCACACATAATTCAACTAACACCTAATGAGTCTGAAATCCGGCAGCATAACGCTGCAATAACAACATATGCCAGGGTAGGCAAGCCGACAAGGCTGCCTTTACCCCCGAATGTACCTGCCTCCTGAGGAGTCACAACTAGCCAACACAATACGACAGACAAGCCGACAAGGCTGCCACTAGATAATATCATATATACACGGGGACACCCCAACACAGAGTACAATAGCATGACTGATCAAAACAGAGTTATAACCCTTACATAAGTACAACCCACAACTGTCTACAGACCTCTATAAGAAGAACAACGACATATGACGGGACAGGGCCCCGTCGTGCCCCTAAATATACATAAATCAAAATGATGGGATTCTGTAACAAAATGGTAAAGCTCTGGATCAAAAGAGCTTTCCAAACAGCTGCGCAGGAACCTAAACCGTAGGGTCACCAAACTGAGCACCTGTACCTGCGGGCATGAACGCAGCCCCCCGAGGAAAGGGGGTCATTACGAAATAATGTACTGAGTATGTAAACATGAAATACTGCAAATGAGATCATAAGTAGCCAATGGATAACAAGAGGTCAGTATAAAAAATCAGGGTCCAAATCCAACCGTGCCATAAACAATAAAAATCAGTTGTGCCTTATAAAAATGAGAGTCAAGTCAAGAAAACATGAATACCTATCCATATACATATATATATACCTGTAACTTAACCCGGCCCACTAATACGGGACTCGGTGGAATCATATCATAACCCGGCCCATATTGAGACTCGGTGAAGTCATATCATAACCCGGCCCATTCTGGTACTCAGTAAAGTCATATCATAACCCGGCCCATTTTGGGACTCGGTAAAGTCATATCGTAACCCGGCCCATTCTGGGACTCGGTAAAGTCATATCGTAACCCAGCCCATTCTGGGACTCGGTGAAAAATGCAAGGCTGTGCACGAACATAACCCGGCCCGGGACTCGGTGAAGTGAAGTAATAACACTTAGCACGAGTAGATTTCATGAGTAACCATATGCAATCAAAATTTTCATTTGACTCCCAATAAAATCATTATAATAATGTCATAATAAACTATTTACTGAAAAATCATAGGCACTTCTCATAACTAACATCTTTAGGAATTAAACTGTATAAGAATCATGTACGTCCGCCGTACCTTCATTAAATAAAAATCATGCCAAAGAAAGAAGGAATAGTTCACATACCTCTTAGACGAACTAATCAACTCAATATTAGAGTACGTCTCGTTTTAGAACTTCAACCTATAATAATTGTAATACGTTCGTCAATTCTATGATCACTGGCATACTTTATATCGAATAACGACTTCCTATTTTATAAAAATTCGGGCAGCACTTCCCTTATTTATACATGTTTCCACAACTTCCAAACGAGGCTAACAACATCAATAACCAAGCACCAATTAAGGGCACAACCAAAACAGCAACAAAGGGGATTTACACACCCACTTCTCATGTAAATTTAGCCTCTTAATCCACATTAAAACAGCCCACAAAAACAGTCCATGTTCCAACAACAACGAGGGTAGAATGTGAAGCCTTTCTACACCTTTCTACACCCTTATTCCTTTAGGACTTACGTTAGCAATTACCACACTTAAACATGCATAATGGTAACTAAATTTTCAGCATTATAACACCACAAAACAGTCCATATCCATCTCAACATGTCCAACGATTTCATGCAAGTTCTTGGCCACAACATGTCATAATTCCATAACTCCATTGGAATACATTCAACTACTAGGATTAATTCTCGTCTTCACATGTATAGCACCAAAGAAAAACTATTCCGGGATAACATCCGTTTATACACTAATTTCCCATATTAACATATATAAGTGCTCCTTATTTTCAATATCCGAATCTTACTTCCTTAATGACGTTCTTAATTATCGTCTTAATCTTACGAGGTGTAACATTCTTCCCCTCTTAGAAACATTCGTCCTCGAATGTTCATAATAAGTCTTATGCTAGAAACATTTCGGCAGAGTCTCCTTTATAACTATGTCTATCCACCAATATTCAGCAAACCAACAAGTGCCACACAGGGCCACAATATATCACTCATATACAATTCCCAATTACCAGAATCAAATAAGGAGTTAAATTACATTACCTGGAGTCATAGGGAACAAGTAAGGATATTTCTTCTTCATTTCATCTTCTGCCTCCCAAGTCATTTCCTCCCTATTGTTGTTTCGCCACAATACCTTGACGGAAGCCACGTCCTTCGTCCCTAATCTCCTGACCTGGCGATCAAGTATGGCTATGGGACTTTCCTCATATGACAGCTCCTCTGTCACCTGGACATCATCTATTGGGAAGACTCTGGAAGGATCACCAATACACTTACGCAGCATAGTTACATGGAAGACTGGATGTACCGCTTCTAATTCAGATGGTAGATCCAACTCATAGGCAACCTTGCTTATCCTACGAATGACCTGGTAAGGCCCGATATACCTTGGGCTAAGCTTCCCTTTCTTGCCAAACCTCATCACACCCTTCATGGGTGACACCTTTAGGAACACCCAATCATCAACCTGAAACTCTAAGTGTCGACGTCGATTATCAGCATATGACTTCTGTCGACTCTGTGCTGCTAATAATCTCTCCTGAATGAGCTTTACCTTATCGACAGCTTGCTGAACCATGTTTGGGCTGATCAACTTAGTCTCACCTACATCAAACCAACCAATAGGTGACCTTCACTTCCTCCCGTATAAGGCCTCGTACGGTGCCATCTGGATGCTAGAATGGTAGCTATTGTTATAGGCAAACTCAATGAGTGGTAAATGATCATCCCAACTACCTTCGAAGTCAATAATACAGGCTCTCAGCATATCCTCTAACGTCTGGATTCTACGCTCTGCCTGCCCATCAGTCTGAGGATGAAATATTGTGCTGAGACTCACTTATGTCCCCAATCCCTTCTGGAATGATCTCCAGAAGTTAGCTGTAAACTGAGCTCCTCGGTCTGATATAATAGATGTGGGAACCCCATGCTGTCTCACTATCTATCTGATGTACAGCCTAGCATAGTCCTCAGCTGAGTAAGTAGTCCTCACTGGAAGAAAATGGGCTGATTTCGTCAGCCTATCCACGATAACCCATATGGAATCACATTTCTGCTGAGTGCGAGGTAAGCTTGTAATAAAGTCCATATTGATCACTTCCCACTTCCAAGTCGGGATCTCAATCTCCTGTAATAATCCACCAGGCTTCTGATGCTCAACCTTAACCTGCTGACAATTCGGGCACTAGGCAACAAATTCTGCTATGTCTCTTTTCATGCCATCCCACCAATACAAGCATCTAAGGTCATGGTACATCTTCGTCGACCCTAGATGAATGGAATAACGGGCATTGTGTGCCTCTCCCATAACCTCCTGTCGTAGCCCTGCAACATCAGGTACACATAACCTGCCCTCATACCTCAGCACATCATCAGGTGTAACCTCAAATAAAGTCTTTCCCTTTCGGAGAGCTGCATCTCTATACCGGGCCAGAACAGGATCCTCATACTGACGTTTCTTTACCTCTTCCACGATAGAGGACTCAGCAACATCCCGAATAAGAACCGCACTATCTCTCGAATCCGCCAACCGGACTCCAAGACTAGCTAGCTTGTGTATCTCACAGACCATCTCCCTTCTGTCTGACTGCACATCCGTCAAGCTACCCATGGATCTACGGCTAAGAGCATCTGCCACAACAATGGCTTTCCCCGGGTGGTACAAGATATCAACATCATAGTCCTTTAGCAACTCTAACCACCGCCTCTGTCGTAGGTTCAACTCCTTCTGCTTAAAGATATATTGGAGACTCTTGTGATCCGTATAAATATCAACATGAATCCCATACAAATAATGTCTCCAAATCTTCAGGGCATGAATCACCGCTGCTAGCTCCAAATTATGAGTGGGGTAATTATTTTCATGCTTTCTGAGCTGTCGGGAGGCATAAGCTATAACTTTTCCATGCTGCATCAACACACAACCTAGCCCAATACCTGAAGCATCACAATAGATGACATAACCATCCGGTCCCTCGGGAAAAGTCAGAACTGGAGCCGTAGTCAACTTATCCTTCAACAACTGGAAACTGTGCTCACAAGCATCCTTCTACTGAAACTTAACTGCCTTCTGGGTTAGCCTAGTCAAAGGCGCTGAGATAGAGACAAACTTCTCCACAAACCTTCTGTAGTACCCTACTAGCCCCAGAAAACTGCGTACCTCAGTAGGTGTCGTAGGTTTGGGCCAAGTCTTCACCGCCTCAATTTTATGTGTATCCACCCGAATACCATCAGCCCCGATAATATGCCCCAAGAATGCCACCGAAGTCAACCAGAACTCACACTTGGAAAACTTGGCATACAACTGTTGGTGCTGGAGGACCCTAAGTACCGTCCTCAAATGGTCTGCATGCTCCTGCTCTGAATGGGAATAAACCAAGATATCATCAATGAATACAATGACGAACATGTCTAAGAACGGCCTGAATACTCGGTTCATCAAATCCATAAACACTGCTGGAGCATTGGTCAGTCCAAAAGACATCACCCTAAACTCATAATGTCCATATCGAGTTCTGAATGCTGTCTTTGGAATATCTGCCTCCCTTACCCGCACCTGATGATAACCTGACCGCAAGTCTATCTTCGAGAAGCACTTAGCACCCTGCAACTGGTCAAATAAATCATCAATCCTGGGAAGGGGGTACCTGTTCTTGATGGTTACCTTGTTCAGCTGGATATAATCCATACACATCCGCAACGATCCATCTTTCTTTCTCACAAATAACATGGTGCTCCCCATGGAGATGTACTCGGCCTAATAAAGACTTTCTCCAACAAGTCTCTCAGCTGCTCCTTCAACTCCTTCAGCTCTGCAGGTGCCATTCTATAAGGAGGAATGAATATAAGTTGGGTACCTGGCAATACATCTATACTGAAATCTATCTCCCGCTCTAGAGGGAGACCTGGAAGATCATATGGGAATACATCCGAAAACTCACTAACAACCGGAACTGACTGAAGAGCCGATACCTCCGCTTCTGTATCATGCACCCGAACCAAATGATAGATACAACCTTTTCTGACCATCTTCCTTGCCTTGAGGTATGAAATAAACTTACCCCTCGGCGATGCTGCATTCCCTTTCCATTCTATAACTGGCTCGTCTGGAAACTGAAATCGAACCAACTTCTCCCTACAATCAACATTGGCAAAACAAGAAGCCAACCAATCCATACCCATAATGACATTAAAGTCGATCATATCCAACTCTATCAAATCTGCTAAGGTATGACGGCTATATATCACCATCGAACAATTTTTATACACACGCTCAGCTATAACCGAATCTCCTACCGGTGTAGCTACCTCAAATGGTTCTATCGGCTCAGGTTCTATCCCTATTCTATTAGCAACAAGAGGGGATATGTAGGACAAGGTGGAACCTGGATCTATCAAAGCATATACATCACAGAAAAAGACCGATAGTATACCTGTAACAACATCTGGTGACGCCTCCTGATCACGTCTCCTGGCCAAAGCATATATGCGGTTCGAAGTACCGTCGAAACTAGAAACTCTGCCACGACCTCTACCACGGCCTGCTGGCGTCTGAATACCCCACCCGGTGGGGCGCATAGCTATAAATGATGACCAACCAGCACCCGACCTCGTAGGCCGAGCCATCCCACCTGAACCACCCATATTGGGACACTCTCTCATCATATGGCCCTGACGGCCGCAAGAGAAGCAATCACCTATGGTCGAACGGCATTCCCCAATATGAAACTTACCACACTGAGAGCACCGAGGATAAAGTGGCCTCAACTGACTAGAGCCCCTATTCCTCTGAGAACCCGAAGCCTGGAGCTCTGTCCGGCTCCTGAATACCTGGGGCGGTCGAACCTCCTGCCCATAGACTGTAGAGGAGCACTCTGTACTGGCTGAGATGAATATCTAACCTGCTGCTAGAACTGTCTGCCTCGAGACTCACCGAAATAAGATGTCGACCTAGCCCTCTTATGCTGGTCCCTGTCATGACCTTTGTCTGGCTGTCGCCCTCTATGTCGGTCCTCAACCCCCTGTGCATATGCCTGTGTACGAGCAATATCCATACCCGGCTGAAAAGCACCGCCATACAACCATCGATCAGAAAATGGTCCAGCCCCATCACAAAGCGATGCACCCTGTCTGCCATATCTACTACAATAGTGGGTGCGTATCTGGCCAATGAATCAAACTCTAGGCTATACTCACGAATGGTCCTGCCACTCTGCCTCAACTGTAAGAATCTGTCCACTCTAGCTCTCCTCATCTCTGGAGGTAAGAAGTGACCAAGGAAGGCCTCTGTAAACTCCTCCCATGTAGCTAGAGGAACATCCTCTCCCCTGGACAACTCCCAAGACTCATACCAGTTTGTGGCTATATCCCGCATCCTATACGAAGCCAACTCCACAGACTCAGTCTTCGAAGTCTTGATTACCCTCAAAGTATGCTGCATCTGTCGGATAAACTCTTGCGGGTCATCCTCGGGCCTTGACCCTAAAAACTCTGGTGGACTACAGCTCAAGAAATCACGGACCGTCAAACTATCTGCTCTGGGGCCAACTCCTGGTCCTTGTCTATAAGTCTGCCCTGCCACTAACCTAGTCAGCAGCTGCACTGCATCTCTCATGGCTCTGTCCTCTGCCCCCGGCTGAGGAGCTGGAGGCTCAGGTGCTGGGGCCTCAGAAACTGGTGATGTTGCCCCCTAAACTGGAGCCTCTGGTGGTGGCGATGAAGCAGAGCTCGTCGACTGGGGCACAGTCTCTGGCATAGACTGAGTACGAGACCTGGTAACTCTCTAAGTCCGACTAGTATCTCCCGATGTAGACTTGCCCTTCTGGGCTGCTATCGCCTTCTTCATAGGCATAGCTGTAAACATAGTAAGTCGTCAGAAAGGGATTATCCTAATAACATAGCTGTATTGAACGATCTAAGAGATGAAAGAATGCAAACCAATCTTAAATGCCCTGCAGCCTCCTACGTATAAGTATGGTGCACAACATACCCATACGCAAGACTCTACTAGACACGTTCTGTAGACATTCAGAGGACTAACTACATTGACACCACTTTTGTCATGACCCGACCCGACGGGCCGCGACTAACCACCCTAATGACGTCATTATCCTGACCTGTCACACATAATCCAACTATCACCTAATGAGTCTGAAATCCGGCAGCAAAACGCTGCAATAACAACATATGCTAGGGTAGGCAAGCCGACAAGGCTGCCTTTACCCCCCGAATATACCTGCCTCCTTAGGAGTCACAACTAGCCAACATAATACGACAGGCAAGCCGACAAGGCTGCCACTAGATAATATCATATATACACGGGGACACCCCAACACAGAGTACAATAGCATGACTGACCAAAACAAAGTTATAACCCTTACATAAGTACAACCCACAACTGTCTACAGACCTTTATAAGAAGGACAATGACATACGACGGGACAGGTCCCCGTCATGTGCCTAAATATACATAAATCAAAATGATAGGGTTCCGTACAAAAATAGTAAAGCTCTGGATCAAAGGAGCTTTCCAAACAGCTGCGCAGGAACCTAAACCGTAGGGTCACCAAACTGAGCACCTGTACCTGCGGGCATGAACGCAGCCCCCCGAGGAAAGGGGGTCAGTACGAAATAATGTACTGAGTATGTAAACATGAAATACTGCAAATGAGATCATAAGTCGCCAATGGATAACCAGAGGTCAGTATAAAAAATCAAGATCCAAATCCAATTGTGCCATAAATAATAAAAATCAGTTGTGCCTTATAAAAATGAGAGTCAAGTCAAGAAAACATGAATGCCTGTCCATATACATATATATATACCAGTAACGTAACCCGGCCCACTAATGCGGGACTCGGTGGAATCATATCATAACCCGACCCATATTAGGACTCAGTGAAGTCATATCATAACCCAGCCCATTATGTAATCGGTAAAGTCATATCATAACCCGACTCATTCTGGAACTCGGTAAAGTCATATCGTAACCCGGCCCATTCTGGGACTCGGTAAAGTCATATCGTAACCCAGCCCATTCTAGGACTCGGTGAAAAATGCAAGGCTGTGCACGAACATAACCCGGCCCGGGACTCGGTGAAGTGAAGTAATAACACTTAGCACGAGTAGATTTCATGAGTAACCATAAGCAATCAAAATTTTCATTTGACTCCCAATAAAATCATTATAATAATGTCATAATAAACTCTTTACTGAAAAATCATAGGCACTTCTCATAACTAACATCTTTAGGAATTAAACTGTATAAGAATCGTGTACATCCGCCGTACCTTCATTAAATAAAAATCATGCCAAAGAAAGAAGGAATAGTTCACATACCTCTTAGACGAACTAATCAACTCAATATTAGAGTACGTCTCATTTTAGAACTTTAACCTATAATAATTGTAATACGTTCATCAATTCTATGATCACTGGCATACTTTATATCGAATAACGACTTCCTATTTTATAAAAATTCGGGCAGTACTTCCTATTGTCATTCTATCCAGCGCCGTTACTTCCTATAGAGGCTGAGCGATTTAGATGCTTTGTGAGAATGTTAATTACTCCCCTTTAGTTGGATACATTACAGTTGGTGGCCTCTAAGGTTTCTTTTGAGGCTGTGGTGGAGCATGCTAGGATGGTTGAGTCGGTGAGTGAAAAGCTCCCCAGACAGGAGACTGATAAGAGAGTTCGCCTACATGGTTAGTACAGTGGGTCTACATCCCGTGGTTATGTGCAACAGGGTAGATTCCAACATTCTCAGTCTAGTCGACTAGTGCAGTTACCTTTTCAGGTTTTACATAGTGGTTTTGCGGGTCATACTTATAGAGGTTCTCAATCCTAGTTCTCTAATCGTAGGGTTCATTCAGTTCTTCTATGACTATTCAGTAGCATATAGCGACTAGAGCTTGTTACAATTGTGGTGATATTGGGCATTTTAGAAGAGATTGCCCCATGCTTAGATCAGGTAGATCCCAAACACCCAAGACCCCAACACAACCATCTAGGGGTGGTGGTCAGTCTAGCAGAGGAGGCTATTAGTTAGGTCAGGGTAGTCATCAGACTAGTAGAGGTGTATCTCAGACTAGTAAAGATGGTGATCATTTAGGCTGTGGTGGTCATTAGGGTTCTCAGTCTGAGGAAAGGCGTGTTCACTATTATGCTTTCCTTGGTAGAACTGAGGCTAGGAAATAGGATGTAGTTATCACAGTTATTATCTCAATCTATCATCGGTCTTCTTTAGTGCTATTTGATTTGGGGTCTACATTCTTCTATGTGTCTACATACTTTTCTGTCGATTTGGATTTTTGGTGTTATATGTTTGTGATTCTATGATATTAGATCGAGTCTATCGGTTCTGTATGGTTACTTTTATCGGTTATGATACTTGGGTAGACTTGGTTATTTTAGACATGGTTGATTTTGGTATTATTTTGGGGATGGACTGGTTATCACCATACTATGTGATTCTATACTGTCATGCCAAGACACTCACGCTAGCGATGCCAGGTATTTCGAGAATGGAATGGAAGGGTACTCCAAGACTTGATCCTAAGAAAATTATTTTTTTCCTTCAAGCTAGGTAGTTGGCGGATAAGGGTTGTTTGGCATACCTAGCTCATATTCGGGATACGAGTGTGGATACTCCTTTCCTTGAGTTAGTTCTTATAATATGTGAGTTCGTCGAAGTATTTCTGACGGATTTGCCGGGTATGCCACCAGACATTTATATTGATTTTTGCAATGATCTAGAGTTGGGTACTCGACCCATTTCTATTCCTCTGTATCATATGGCTCCAGCGGAGATGAGAGAGCTAAAGGAGAATCTTTACAACTTACTGAGTAATGTTTTCGTCCACCAAGTGTGTTTCCTTAGGGTGCTCCTATGTTGTTTCGTTCTCAGTTAATGACTGAAGCCTTTACAACCCACGATAAGTAGTCGATATTGGATCATTTCTCCGATATTAAGCTTTCCGTGTTCTATGGATAGCCCGAGAAAGATGCTTATAGGTTTATAGTAAGCAACCATGAGAAACTCCACACTTTGGGTATCGTTGAGTCACATGGGGGTTCTTTTGTTGATCTTTAGCTTTTGGGTGATGTGAAACAATGGTGGAGGGCTTATGTTGATTGTTGACCAGTAGGGTTGCCTCTACTATCTTAGACCAGGTTTTATCGGATCTTTCTAAAGAAGTATATACCTCTCAGCTTCCATATTAGCAGGAAGGATGAGTTCTCCATGTTGGAGCAGAGGGGTTCATCAGTTTCTCAGTACGAGGCTCATTTCTATGATTTATCACGCTATGAAGCGTCGTTACTTCGTACAGAGGCTAAGCGAGGTAGATAATTTATGAGAGGGTTGACTATTCCCTTTAGTTGGCTACATTACATTTGGTTGCCTCTGGCTTCTTTAGAAGTTGGTGTAGAGCATACCAGGATGGTTGAGTCAGTGAGGTGAAGCTACCAAAATAGGAGACCGATAAGAGAGTCCGCCGACATGGTTAGTATAGTGGGTTAACATCCAGTGGTTATGTGTAACAGGGTAGATCCTAGCATTCTCAGCCTAGTCGACCAGTGCAGTCAGCTCTTCAAGTTTCACATAGTGGTTCCGCGAGTCATACTTCTAGAGGATCTCAATCTCGGTTTTAATTTATGGGGGTCATTCAGGTTCTTCTTTAACTATTCAGCAGCCCATGGCGGCAAGAACTTGTTAAAATTATGGTGATGTTGCACATTTTATGAGAGATTTCCCTAGGCTTAGATGAGGTGGATCACAGACACCCAGGACCCCAACACAACCATCTAAGCGTGGCGGTCAGTTTAGAAGAGGAGGTTTTTAGTGAGATCGGGGTAGTCATTAGACTGGTAGATGTGGATCTTAGAGTGGTAGAGATTGTGAGCGTTCGGGCCATAGTGGTCATCAAGGTTCTCAGTCTGAGAAAGACCCGGTTGAGGCATCAGATATAGTTATCATAGGTATCATCTCAGTTTGTCATCAGTTTGCTTTAGTGCTATTTGATCCTGGGTCTACGTTATCCTATTTGTCTACATACATTTATATTTATTTAGATATGTGGTGTGATATGCTGGATGTCCTTATTCATGTGTTTACACTAGTTGGTTATTCTGTGATAGTAGATCGAGTATATCGGTACTGTGTGGTCGACTTTCAATGGGTTATGATACTTTGATAAAGTTGGTTATTTTAGACATAGTTGATTTAGATATTGTTTGGGAATGTAATGGTTATCACTGTGCCATGAGATTCCAAACTTTCACACCAAGACACTAATGCTAGTGATGCTGTGTATTTCGAGATTAGAATGGAAGGGTACTCCAAGGACTGCTCCTAAAAAGATTATTTATTTCCTTCAGGATAGAAAGTTGGCTGATAAGGGTTGTTTGGCATACTTAGCTCATATTCGGGATACGAATGTGGATACTTCTTCCCTTGAGTTAGTTACTGCAGTATGTCAGTTCACCGAAGTCTTTCTGACGAATTTGTTGGGTATGCCACTGGACCAAGATATTGATTTTTACATTGATCTAGAGTAAGGTACGCGACCCATTTCTATTCCTCTGTGTTGTATGGCTCCAGCAGACATGAGAGAGTTGAATGATCATCTTCAGGACTTATTGAGCAAGGGTTTTATTCCATCAAGTGTGTTTCCATAGGGTGCTCCTATGATGTTTGGTCCCCGGCCAGTGACTGGAGACACTATGCGATAGGTCCTAATTGGAAACCCTAAGAAACTCAAAATACAAAACAAGTATAGACTTGAAATTAAGATTGCAAGGAAAGAAAGATAAGAGTGAGACACAATAATTGAAATCAAAGGCAACCAAGTGTATATTAAACCCAAGGCTTCCTTCAATTAAATTCAACTAAAGCACCTACACTATAGATGATTTCCACAAGTGAACATGTTCATGTGAGAAATCATGGAACTGTTCTCCAACAACAAAGAAAATGCACTCTAACTAAGCGTATCACTAATTAACACTAATTATATACCTAAGTAGAATTCTAATGAAGGTATTAATTGTCATCCAAAAAACTCCCCCTATCAAATGAAACTAAGGCAACTATTTATAGTTATGCTTATTACAACAAAGAACCAAAAGTGGCCTTTGCACAAATAACCGCACATGGGTTCTTCTTTAGCCACTTTGTAAAGTGACTCATTCTTCTTGAATATCCTCCCAAATGATCATCCAAACATTATACACTCATGAGACATTCTCTTCAAGCTCTTCCAACGCTCCTCTCGTCATGAACATGAATTGTAATTCTTGGAGCTCCCTTGCTTGGCCACGAGTGAATGGTTTTGAGCTCGCTCGGGTCATATCATTATGAACCGCGATTATTGGAAGATATGGGAGAATTTTGCCAACATAAAGCCTCCCATATTCTATGGACAGCCCGAGGTAGATGCTTATGAGTTTATAGTGAGCAATCATAAGAAGCTCCACCATATGAGTATTGTTGAGTCACATGGGATTTGTTTTGTTTCTCTTCAGCTTTTGGGTGTGCGAAGCTATGGTGCAGGTCTTATGTTGATTTTCGACCAGTTGGGTCCTCTCTACTATCTTGGGCTAGGTTTTATCATATCTTTCTAGAGAAGTATGTGTCACTCAGCTTGTGTGTGAGCAAGAGGGATGAGTTCTCCAAGTTGGAGCAGAGGGGTGCATCAGTTGGTGAGTACGAGGCTTGTTTCCATGCTTTTTCATGCTATATATCATCGTTACTTCCTATAGAGGTGGAGCGAGTTAGATGCTTCATGAGAGGGTTGACTATTCCCTTCAGTTGGCTACATTACAATTGGTGGCCTCTGGCTTATTTTGAGGCTATGGCAAAGCACACCAAGATTGTTGAGTCGGTGAGGGGTAAGCTCCTCAGATAGGAGACTGATAAGATAGTTCACCGACATGGTTAGTATAGTGGGTCTATATCCAGTGGTTATGTGCATCAGGGTAGATCCTAGCATTCTTAGTCTAGTCGACCAGTGCAGTCAGCTCTTCAGGTTTTAGAGTGGTTTTGTAGGTCATACTTCTATAGGCTCTCAATCCTAGTTCTCCAATTGTGGGGATTATTTAGGTTCTTCTGTGACTATTCACCAGCCCATGGTGGTCAAAGCTTGTTACAATTGTGGTGATTTTGGCCATTTTAGGAGAGATTTCCCCAGGCATAGATGAGGTGATTCCAGACACCAAGGACCCCGACACAGCCATCTAGGAATGACGGTCTGTTTAGCAGAAAAGGTTCTTAGGTAGGTCGGGGTAGTCATCAGTCTAGTAGAGGTGAATATCAAACTAGTAGAGATGGTGAGCATTCAGGCCGTGGTGGTCATCAGGGTTCTTAGTCCGCGGAAGGGTGTATGCACTATTATGCTTTCCCTGGTAGACATGAGGTTGAGACATCAGATGTAGTTATCATAGATATCATATCATTCGCTCATCAGTCTGCTTTAGTTCTATTTGATCATGGGTCTACATTCTCATATTTGTCTACATACTTTTTTGTTTAATTGGATATGTGGTGTGATATGCTTGATGTCCCTATTTTTGTGTTTACACCAATTGGTGATTCTGTCATAGTAGATCGGGTCTATCGGTACTGTATGGTTGCTTTTAATGGGTTATGATACCTTGATAGACTGGTTAGTTAAGACTTCATTGATTTTGATATTGTTTTGGGGATGGATAGGTTATCACTGTACCACGCGAATATGGACTTTCAAGTCAAGAAACTCACATTAGTGATGCCGGGTATTCTGAGATTGGAATGGAAGGGTACTTCAAGCCCTGCTCGTAAGAAGATTATTTATTTCTTTTAGGTTAGGAAGTTGGTGGATAAGGGTTGTTTGGCATACCTAGCTCATATTCGGGATACGAGTACAAATACTCCTTCCCTTGAGTCAGTTCCTGTAGTATGTGAGTTCACCAATGTCTTTCTGACGAATTTGCTGGGTATGCCGCTGTACAGAGATATTGATTTTTGCATTGATCTAGAGTCGAGTACAAGACCCATTTTATATTCATTCATACCATATGGCTGCAGCAGATATAAGAGAGTTGAAGAAGCATTTTCAAGACTTATTGAGCAGGGGATTTATTCGACCAAGTGTGTTTTCATGGGGTGCTCTGGGTTGTTTGGTCTCCAGCTAGTGGTTGGAGCCGTTATGACTAGCGATGAGTGGATGATATGAGAATATTTTCCAACATGAAGCCTCCAGTATTCTACGGATATCCCGAGGAGGATGCTTATGAGTTTATAGTGAGCAATCATGAGAAGCTCCCCCCAATGGGTATCGTCGAGTCACATGTGGTTTGTTTTGTTGCTCTTCAGCTTTTAGGTCATGCGAAGATATGGTGCAGGGCTTATGTTGATTTTCGACCAGTTGGGTCCTCTCTACTATCTTGGGCTAGGTTTTATCATATCTTTCTAGAGAAGTATGTGTCACTCAGCTTGTGTGTGAGCAAGAGGGATGAGTTCTCCAAGTTGGAGCAGATGGGTGCATCAGTTGGTGAGACGAGGCTCGTTTCCATGCTTTGTTGTGCTATACATCGCAGTTACTTCCTAGAGAGTTTGAGTAAGTTAGATGCTTTGTGAGAGGGTTGGCTATTCCCCTTCAGTTGGCTACATTATAGTTGGTGGCCTCTGGGCTTATTTTGAGGTTGTGGCGGAGCACGCAAAGATAGTTGAGTTGGTGAGGGGAAAACTCCCCAGATAGGAGACTGATAAGAGAGTTCATCGACATATACAGTGGGTCTACATCCCGTGGTTATGTTCATCAAGGTAGATCCCAGCATTCTCAGTCTAGTCAACCAGTGCAGTCAGCTCTTCAGGTTTCAAAAGTGATTCTGTGGGTCATACTTCTAGAGGTTCTCAATCCCGGTTCTCAGATCTTAGGGGTCATTTAGGTTCTTCTGTGACTATTCAACAGCCCATGGCAACCAAAGCTTGTTACAATTATGATAATTTTAGGGATTTTAGGAGAGATTACCCCCAGGTTTAGATGAGATGGATCCCAAACACCCAGGACCCCAGCACACCTATCTAGGAGTAGCAGTCAGTTTAGTAGAGAATGTTCTTAGTTAGGACGGGGTAGTCACCAAACCAGTAGAGGTAGATCTCAGACTTGTAGAGATGATGAGCGTTCGGGCTGTGTGGTTCTTCAGGGTTTCCAGTCCGAGGAAGGGCATGTGCACTGTTATGCTTTCCTTGGTAGACCCGAGGATGAGGCATCAAATGTATTTATCACATGTATCATCTCAGTCTGCCATTGATTTTCTTTCAGTGCTATTTGATCTTGGGTCTACATTTGAGTCTACATATTTTTCTGTTGATTTGGGTATGTGGTGTGATATGTTTGATTTTTCTATTCGTGTGTTTACACAAGTTGGTGATTCTATGATAGAAGATCGAGTCTATCGTACTTTGTCGTTGCTTTAAATGGGTTATGATACTTTCATAGACTTGGTTATTTTAGACATGGTTAATTTAGATATTATTTTATGGATGGAATGGTTATCATCGTACCATATGATTCTAGACTTTCACAACAAGACACTCACGCTAGTGATGCCGTGTATTCCGAGATTAGAATAGAAGTGTACTCCAAGGCCTCCTCCTAAGAAGATTATTTTTTTCCTTTAGGCTATGAAGTTGGTGGATAAGGGTTGTTTGGCATACTTAGCTCATATTAGGGATACAAATGCGGATACTCCTTCCCTTAAGTTAGTTACTATAGTATGTGAGTTCTCTGAAGTCTTTCCGATGGATTTGCCGGGTATGCCGCCGAATAGAGATATTGATTTTTGCATTGATCTAGAGCTGGGTACTTGACTGATTTCAATTCCTTCATACTGTGTGGCTCCAATAGACATGAGAGTGCTGAAGGAGAAACTTCAGGACTTATTGAGCAAGGGTTTTATTCGACCAAATGTGTTTCCATGGGGTGCTCTTGTGATGTTTGGTCCCCGTCCAGTGACTGGACTCGTTATGACCCGCGATGAGTGGAAGATATGGGAGAATTAATCCACTATAAAGCCTCTCGTATTCTATGGACAGCCCGATGAGGATGCTTATTAGTTTGTAATGAGCAATCATGAGAAGCTCCACACTTTGGTTATCATTAAGTCACATAGGGTTTGTTTTGTTGTTGTTCAGCTTTTAGGTGATGTGAAGAAATGGTGGCTTATGTTGATTTTCGACCCGCAGGTCCCCTCCACTATCTTGGACCAGGTTTTATCAGATCTTTCTAGAGAAATATGTGTCCCTCAGCTTATATGTGAGCAAGAGGGATGAGTTCTCCAAGTTGGAGTAGAAGGGTGCATCAGTTGCTGAGTACGAGGCTCATTTCCATGCTTTGTCATGCCTAGTAGCGTTGTTACTTCCTATAGAGGCTGAGCAAGATACATGTTTCGGGAGAGGGTTGACTATTCCCTTTCAGTTGGCTACATTACAGTTTGTGGCATCTGGGCTTATTTTGAGGTTGTGGCAGAGCACGCAAGGATAGTTGAGTCGGTGAGGGGAAAACTCTCCATATAGGAGATCGATAAGAGACTTCGCCAACTCGAGGGATTAAAGTTTAAGTTTTGGATTTCTTCTGCAAAGATCAAAATTTTAATATAAGTTTTGGAGCGAATAAGGTATGTGGAGCTTCTCCCCATATGTGGGAATATCCATGTTCTTCCCCAAGCCACGCTTTTCCATGAAATGTGAATTCTTCATAAGTTTATTGTTTTGTTCTACTATCATGATAATCCTAATACATGTAATATTATATGTAACGTCTATATTACAATTCGTTGATTGTATTCATGATAGGTCATTACGATTGTTATGAACCTTCTGTAATCCATGAATGCGTGTATTGAATTCCATAAGTTCTTAAACACAAGTTATAATCATTATTACTCAATTTCATGAAGTTATAGATATTTTCATGTTTTTCACAAGCTGTATTGTATATTTATTTACAAGCTAACTTGCAATCACAAATCACTATTACAAGTTATATTTATGAAATTCATGGGCTTACAAGTCAACTATATTCATGTTCATATTTTGGGAGTTGCACAGATTACTGAGAAGTCTCAGACAGCCTGAAACTACGTTTTCCAGCATAGGATAAGGATCGCTCCACCAAGAAGATGATACCTTCATATTACCCCTTGTGAGATTATTGGACCCATCATATCATGTTCATGTCTCGTACTCTGACAAGGTACGAGATGGCTTAGCTGATCCGGCAGAGATCAGACACCACGTTCACGCATGGTGGTTACATGTTAATTATACTAATGCTCTCCCCACAGATATACAGTTATACAGATTTTACACATGTTATCATACTCATGTCAGATCATATGTATGTTCATGTTCAGTTTAAGTTTCATGTTCCTATTATATCATATGCTTGCTAATTTCATTTAGTTACTTTACATATGGTACAATTCAAATGTACTAATGTCCATTTTTCCGGGGCATGCATTTCATAGTGCATGTACTGAGTTTCAAGACGATGGATCTGCATACTAGGACTGCAGTTGTATCAGCTATTTGGTGAGCCCATTTCCTTCGGGGTACCAATTGGTTATTTTCAGGATTATATTTTACAGTAAAGGTATGTCAGGACCTTGTCCTAGCAGAACAATTATTCCGTCAGACTCATATTTAGAAGTTCCATACACTAGCTTAGCATGTTATGTCAGTCACTCAGATTCATCATGTTTTATTCAGATATTTTCGTTATTATATTTCAGACTATATTTTTAGTATTTATGTTTTACATGGTTTAAATCATTGTTATTGTATGATTTTGATGCCCATATTGATTCAATAAGCCATGTGGTTCGCTCGATCACATGCAGTTAGGTACCGAGTGTCGTGTTTCATCCAGGCCATAGTTCAGGGCATTACAAAATTTGGTATCAGAGCCTAGGTTCAAGTGTCTTAGGGAGTCTATGAAATTATGTCCAGTGGGGTCTCTTTTATGTGTGTGAGTCACCCACACATGTAATTAGTTGACCACCAAGACATCTAAGATTGTCTCACTTCTTTCATACTCTAGATCGTGCAGTTAGAGATATACCTCCAGAACATTCTTCTAACTCGTGCGTATTACGTATTTCAGAAAATGCCGACTTAAAAGAAATCAACTACAAGAAAGAGGATTGCTGCCAATGCCGCTTAGGAGGAGAACACTCAAGCTCAGGGAGCCAATGCGGGAATAGTACCCCCACCTGAGACCAGGGGGCCTACGGAGGTTCGTACTCCACTTCAGCCACCCAGTTCCATTGACCCTAATGTTAGGGGAGCTATCCAGCTGCTCACCCAGAATATGGCATCACAGGCCCAATGTCAGGCAATGACTGCAAGTACAAGGGCTAGCGGAGAGTCATCCAACTTTAAGATGAGAGTTTCTGTATATGGACACTCCAGTATTCACAGGGTCTAGCAAGACAGAGGATCCACAAAACTTCATTGATGGTCTTCAGAAGGTATTTTGTGTGATGCATGCTACTAAGTTAGAGGCATCAAAGTTGAGAGCTTATCAGTTGCAGGATGTTGTCAATATCTGGTAGGAGAACAGTCCCGAAGGGAAGATGCATCTCCAACAACTTTGGATGAGTTTTCTGATGCGTTCCTTGAATACTTCATGCCAGTAGAGGTCAGGGAGGAAAAGGCCATAGAATTTGAAAACCTCAAGTAGAATGGCCATAGAATAAAGGCCAGAGTTAGATGTTTTGTGTATGGTCTTGATCCCCAGTTGTTTGATGCCGTCAATATTGCTGCTCAAAATAAGGAAATGACTATTACCAAGATGGTAGCATTTGTATAAAGTAATAAGACTATAATAAATGAGGAGGAAGCATTACAGAAAGAGAAAGATAAGGTGTACAATAAGAGAGGTAAGTCTTTAGGTCACTTCAATCATGGGGGAGGTGGAGCAGACAATTCTTCAAAAATAGGTCATCAAGACCGCTCCATCTTCAACCAATGCACCAACCCTAAAGTTCAGGAAGGATCAGAAGAGACATAACTTCAAAGCATCAGGCTCTTAGTCACAGGACAGTGTGCGTCAAAGTACCTTTAGTAATCTAGTTTGTGGTAAGAGAAACTCAGGGGAGTGTCACATGGGTATAGATATTTGCTATGGGTGTGGTCAGCGAGGTCATTTTCATAGAGATTTCCCATCAGCGAGGCAAGGTACATGAGGTAATATGACTTAGTCCATAAATTCTCAGGCCCAATCAGGGCGTGGTCCAGCTAAATCTAGTAATGTAGGCGGAGGTTCAAACTACTTGTATGCACTATCAGGTCATTAGGATACAGAGGCCCGTGCAGATGTGGTCATATGCATATTAACTGTTTTCAGTTTTGACGTTTATTCCCTTATGGATCCTAGATCCACTCTATCTTATGTAACCCCAGTTGTTGCTAAGTAATTTGGGATAAAACCAGAAAATTTTCATAAACCGTTTGAAGTATCTACTCCAGTTAGTGAGTCAGTTATAGCTAGATGAGTTTATGGGGGTTGTCTAGTTAAAGTCTATCATCGCATTACAGTAGCCGATTTGTTAGAGTTAGAAATGTTAGACTTCGATGTAATCATGGATTAGATTGGTTATCTTCATGTTTGCCACATTAGGCTGTAGAACTAAAATTGTTAATTTCGAATTTTCCGGTGAACCAGTCATAGAATGGAAGGGTGATACGGTTGCTCCCATAAGAGGGTTTATTTCCTATATTAAAGCGTGAAAGATGATATCCAAGGGGTACATTTATCATCTAGTTCAGGTTACGGATGCAGATGCCCAGACCCCAACTCTTCAGTCCATGCCAATTGTCAACGAGTTTCCAGAAATCTTTCCCGAAGATCTTCTGGAGTCCCTCACGACAGGGAAATTGACTTTGGAATTGATTTACTTCACGGCACTAAGACGATATATATTCCTTCATCAGAGTTAAAAGAATTAAAAGCCCAGTTGAATGATCTCCTTCATAAGGGATTTATTAGATCGAGTGTGTCGCCTTAGGGTGCACCAATCTTGTTTGTTCGGAAGAATGATGGATCTTTGCGTATGTGCATTGACTACTGGCAGTTGAACAAGGTCACTATTAAGAACAACTATCCTCTACCCACATTCGATGACCTATTCGGTCAACTTCAAAGTGACTAATATTATTCCAAGATCGACCTTAGGTCAGGGTACCATCAGCTTAAAGTTAAGGAAGTTGACATTCCAAAAACCGCCTTCAGAACTCGCTATGGTCATTTTAATTTTATGTCATGTCGTCTGGATTGATGAATGCATCAGCTACTTTCATGGATCTTCATGTCTATCCAGCAATAAGGCTAATCATGGAAAACATCTCACAATAGTGTTGTAGACACCCCAGGATCGGGAGCTTTATGGAAATTTTTCAAGTGTGAATTTTGGCTAATGTCAGTAGCATTATTAGGTCATGTAATTTCAGGCGAAGGCGTCCAAGTTGATTTTCAAAAAATAGACACTGTAAAGAATTGGCCCAGACACACCTCAGTCTCTAAGATAAGAAGTTTCTTGGGCCTGGCAGGCTATTACATGCGTTTTGTAGAGGTTTTTTCCTCTATCGCAGCTCCATTAACTAGGTTAACTTAGAAGAAAGTCAAATTTCAGTGGTCATATTCCTATGAGCATAGTTTCGAAAAAATTGAAAATGAGTTTAACTTATGCTCCAGTGTTAACTTTTCTAGAGGAAATCGAGGGGTTTATAGTATATTGTAATGCATCAGGCCTTGGTCTCGGGTGTTTTTTAATGCAGCATGGTAAGGTTATAACTTATGCATCCAGACAGCTTAAACCTCATGAAAAGAACTATCCGGCTGATGATTTAGAATTGGCAGTCGTGATTTTCGCGCTCAAGATATGGCACCACTATTTGTATGGAGTTCACGTTGACATTTTCACAGATAAGAAGATCATTCAGTATATTTTCAAGCAGCGGGATTTGAATCTTAGGCAGAGTATATGGATTGAATTGACTAAGTATTTGATGTGAATGTTCTCTATCATCCGGAGAAAGTGAACGTGGTAGCTGATGCTCTTAGTAGGCGATCTATGGGAAGCTTAGATCATGTTGAAGAAGAAAAGAGGACAATGACGAAGGAAATTCACTGACTAGCCAGTCTAGGAGTTCGACTCATAGACTTCTAAGATGGTGGTGTGGTTCTCCAGAACAAGTTCGAATCCTTCTTAGTGGTCGAGGTGAAAGAGAAACAGTTTAGTGATCCCTACTTATTGCAACTAAAAAGGGGATTCAAAAGCATAAGATTACGACTGTTGAACAAGGGGGAGATGATGGTACTTTGAGGTACCGAGGTAGGTTATGTGATGTGGATGGACTCAGAGAGGGAATCATGGCAGAATGGTACAATTTTAGGTATTCTATCCACCCAAGTTACATAAAGATGTGTCATAATCTTAAAGAGATTTATTGGTGAAGCGATATGAAGAGGAATGTGGCAGATTTTATAGCAAAATGTCAGAACTGTCAACAGGTCAAAGACAAGCACCAGAGGCCTGATAGGTTGGATCAGAATATTGATATTCCTATTTAGAAATAGGAGATGATAAATATAGACTTCATAATAAGTTTACCTCACTCGTCCCGAAGGCATGATTCAATTTGGGTGATTGTGGATTGGCTTACTAAATCAGCCTACTTTTTCCAATTAAGACAACAGATTCAGTAGAAGACTATGCTAAGTTGTATATCCGAGAAATTTCAGGCTGCATGGGGGTTCCACTATCCATTATTTCGGATTGTGGTACTTAGTTCACAATGCACTTTAGTAAGTCTTTCCAGAAAGGGTTAGTGAAGTATAATTATTAGGACCAGACTTGGTCAATCAAGTTATGGAGAAAGTCAAGTTGATTCAGGCTTGTAGTCGCCAAAAGTCCTATTTTGATGTGAAGCGTAGTGATGAAAAGAAGGTCATGAACTTAAGTTTCCAACATGAGCCACGAGGTGATTTGCTAGGAGTGTCAAAGATTTCCAACCATCCTATGGTGACATGCTTAATGTGGAGTGGAGTTGAAGACAAGACTTCAAGATCCAAGAAGGGAACATTTTATTTCGTCTTTTATGTAGGTCTTGGCTGAGACCATCTTTTTAGCTTGTTTTAATTCCTAGATTAAATAATAAATCTCCTTATAGCTTAATTACTATGCCATGTAATAAGATAAGATGACCAAGCCAAGAACCATCTAGAAGGAGAAGCTTTCAACGTTCCCCAATGAGGTAATTCATGAACTAGCTAGTTAATGAACTTATCTACATGGATGACACAAAAGGGTGGCCTAGAGAACATGAAAAGTTGGGGATGTAGTTGATGAAAGGAGACATTGAAATTTTATGAAATATATTTGAGTTTTCTCAAACTTTGCTAAGTTATTCAACGTTTGTGTTGTTATCTTAGTTGGTCCTTTTGTGGTCCAATCCTTGGTCCTTTTGTGGTCCAACCCTCGGTCCTTTTATGGTCCAACCCTTGGTCCTTTTGTGGTCCAAACCGTAGGTGTAAATCAAGTTAGAACTTTTGTGATGTAACTATACCCAAGCCAAAGTTCTATCTTGGTAACCAACTCCTCCCAAAAACACCCGAAAACCCAACCAACTACTCCACCTTCCTCATCGGGTTCAACCTTCGTACCTTACTGTCCCGACCAGTTTCCGCCACCTTACCACCATCCAACCACTAACTACCAACATTTAACATAACCTACAACGTTTCCAGTTCATCCTCTCCAAACACCCTAGCCCCAAACCATGTAAGGGCACCCGTACACCTCCCACAAACCTAAACTATCTGGAAACCATCCTATTCCACCAACCTCCATTTGATTCCCATATTTGTGTCCATCCATCCCTAAACCAACTCCTACCAACCTAACTATATAATCTCATCCTTATATACATCAGTTTGGTATTAGAGCAAGGCTTTCCCGTCCCACGCCTTGACGTTATGGCTAACATAAGTGAAGAACTTCGGAGGACCATAAGTGACCTTATTGCAGAACAAATGCAAATCTTGAGAAGAGAGTTTGTGGAGCGTGCCATTATTAATGATGATGAGTCCGGGGAAGAGGTTGCATAAAACAACCCGAGGCATGAAAGAAAAGATGTCCAAGACAACCCGAGACATAAAAGGAAAGATGACCGACCTCTACGTTTTGATCTTCCAACCGTTGAAGGAAATATAGACCCGAAAGAGTTTATTTAATGGTTAAGGGCCATTGAGAGGCTTTTCGAATACAAGCAATATGATGACCACAAGAGTTTTAAGGTTGCTACATTGAAGTTCAAGGAATTCGCTTATGTGTGGTATGAAAACCTCAAAACAAGCCGGAGGAGGAATGGGAAAACCAAAATTGAATCTTAGGACAAACTAAAGAAACATTTGAAGAAGAAGTTCTTACCAAGGGAGTATGAACAAGACCTATACCTCAAGCTCACCAAACTTCATCAAGGAGTTCTTAAAGTTGATGAATACGTTCAAGAAAGTCACCATGCTTTGTGACTTAGAAGAATAAGAGGCTCAAAGGATTGCATGATTCATTGGAGGCTTGAACGTGGCAATTCAAGAGAAGGTCGAAGTTGCAACATACAACACATTTGAACACGTATGTCACTTAGCACTCAAGTTTGAAAAACAACAAAAGAAAGGTACCCCAAAATCCTATGTAAATCCCATTAATGTTAAAGAAAAGGGCAGTACCTCTTTTACTAACCCATTGTATAGACAAGAAAGTGTAGAGAAAGATAAAGGAAAGAAAGTAGAGGTTACAATTGGGGTAGATACAAATAGAAAAAGGTGTTTTAAATTTCAAGGATTAGGACATTTTGCAAATGAATATCCTAACCCTCGGGTAATGACTATCGAATAGTATCAAGATTGTGGGGATTCATTTGTTATTGAGGAACCCGAAGTCAAGGAGGTCCTAGAGGAAGATGTTGATCTTGCGGAAGAGGGTGAAACTTTAGTACTCCGACGTGTGTTGAATGTTCAACTTGAAGAACATGAGGAGACACAAAGAGACCAACTATTTTACACTCGATGTAAGGTAAATTACAAGGTATGTAATATGATCGTTGGTGGAGAAAGTTGTACCAATTCGGCCTCTGTGGAAATGGTGGACAAATTGATGTTGTCTACCTGCAACCATCCTAAACCATATGCTCTCTAATGGTTGAACAAATACGAAGGTCTAAAGGTAATGAAACAAGTTCTTGTTAGTTTTCGGGTTGGTAAGTAAGAAGATGAGATATGGTGTGACATCCTACCTATGGATGCTTGTCATATTTTATTGGGTCGGCCATAACAGTTTGATAGGAAAGAACAACATGATGGAGAAAATAATGTCTATTCTTTTCAAAAGGATGACAAGAAGGCCCGGTTTATATAATTGTCACCTAGTGAGGTGAAGAAAATAAAGATCCAAAATGCCAAGAACCGCAAGGAAAAGTCTGAGGCCCTCTTGTATAATGCATCGGAGATAGAAGAGGAGTTGAAGAAGGGGAGTCCTATATATGTATTGGTGTGCAAGGATAAGAAGAGTCTTGTTGTAGATACAGTTGAAGATGCCATCTTGAAAGAGCTCTTGAAGAAATTTGAAGATGTATTTCTGGATGATCTTGCACCCGGACTACCACCAATCATATGTATTGAACATGCTATTGATTTTATTCTAGGAAGTTCATTACCTAATCGTCCAGCCTATAGATGCGATCCAGAAGAGGGTAAGGAGTTGTAAAGACAAGTTCAAGAATTACTAGACAAAGGCTTTGTCCGAGAGAGCCTTAATCCATGTGTGGTACCCGCCTTGTTGGTGCCAAATAAAGATGGGACTTGGCGCATGTGTATTGATAGCCGAGAGGTCAATAACATTACCATGAAGTACAGGTTTCCTATGCCGAGATTGGATGATCTGTTGGATGAATTGAGTGCTGCCAAGTTGATCTACAAGATAGATTTGAGGAGTGGCTACCATCAAATGAGGATACGAGATGGAGATGAATGAAAGACAGCTTTCAAGACCAAGTATTGTTTGTATGAATGGCTTGTGATGCCATTTGTATTTTGTAATGCTCCAACTTCTTTCATGAGGCTCATGCATGAGGTACTACGACCATTCATAGGTAAATTTGTTATGGTTTACTTAGATGATATCATAATTTATAGTCAAGATAGGGAATCTCACTTGTCGCATTTAGAAGCTTTCTTTTAGAAGTTAAGAGATGTAAAGTTGTATGGCAAGTTAGAGAAGTGTGCTTTTATGATTACTAGTATCCCATTCTTAGGATACATAGTATCATCTGAGGGCATTCATGTGGATCCATCTAAGGTGAAAGCTATCTGGAGTTGGCCTGAGCATGCAAATGTAAGTGAGGTAAGAAGTTTCCATGTTTTGGCTTCTTTTTATCATCGTTTCATTTGAGATCTTGGTACCCTTGCTGCCCCTATCACTAAACTAATGAAAGAGGGTGAGTTTAAATGGTACCAAGGAGCACAAAAAGCTTTGGAAACCTTGAAGGGAAGGTTATGTGAAGCACCTGATCTAGCTATTCCAAACCTTGAGAAGCTATTTGAAATTGAATGTGATGCTAGTAGAATTGGTATTGGTACCGTCTGGATTCAAGACAAATGACCCATTGCTTTCTTTAGTGAAAAATAGGGTGGTACCCGACTCAATTATTCTACTTATGACAAGGAATTTTAAATTGTGAGATCCTTGGTCCAACGGGAACATTATTTGAGGCTGAAACCTTTTTTCTTGTATTCAGATCATTTGGTTTGGCTACACCTAAGGAAGGAAAGATTTCCCAACATGAGAAAGAACAAGTTAATACCGAAGGTGGATGGTCCTTTCAAGATATTGGCCAGATTCGGGGAAAGTGCCTACAAGGTAGAACTTCCGGATTAATATGGAGGTATTAGTTCAACATTTAATGTTGGATACTTATCACCATACATAGATGAAGAGAATTTGAGGGCATATTCTATTAAAGAAGGGGAGTATGATGAAAAGAAGGCTATGAACTTAAGTTTCCAACATGAGCCGCGAGGTGATTTGCTAGGAGTGCCAAAGATTTCCAACCATCCTATGGTGACATGCTTAATATGGAGTGGAGTTGAAGACAAGACTTGAAGATCCAAGAAGGAAACATTTTTTGGCTTTTATGTAGGTCTTTACCGAGACCACATTTTTAGCTTGTTTTAATTCGTAACTTAATTACTAGATCTCCTTATAGCTTAATTACTATGCCATGTAATAAGATAAGATGACCAAGCCGAGAATCATCTAGAAGGAAAAGCTTCCAACGTTCCCCAAGGAGATAACTCATGAACTAGCTAGTTCATGCACTTATCTACATGGATGACACAAAAGGGTGGCCTAGAGAACATGAAGAGTTGGGTCTTTTCCCTTCTCCCAAATCGGCCGAACCTCTCCCCTTTCCGATTCAGCCTAGATGCACTTTTATGTCTATCTTGTTACCTCTTCTAGAAGGTTTAGAACTAGTATATATAGGGGATGTAATTTATGAAAGGAGACATTGAAATTTTATGAATATTTTTGAGTTTTCTCAAACTTTGCTAAGTTATTCAAATTTTGTGTTGTTATCTTAGTTGGTCCTTTTGTGGCCCAACCCTCGATCCTTTTGTGGTCCAACCCTTGGTCCTTTTGTGGTCCAAACCCTAGGTATAAGTCTAGTTAGAACTTTTGTGATATAACTATACCTAAGCCAATGTTCTATCCGGTTACTTTGTCACAAACACATTAGAAAGTCATCTCGGCATACATCACCTTACCCGCACCTGAACTTGTCTATCAATTTTATGCCCAATCATTGTCCAAACTGCCTAATCACTTTCACCCCATTACACTACAAAACTTCTCCAACCTACACCAAAAGGTCGTTAACCAACTCCTCCCAAAAACACCCGAAAACCCAACCAACTACTCCACCGTCCTCACCGGGTTCAACTTTCGTACCTTACTATACGGACCAGTTTCCGCCACCTTACCATCATCCAAATACCAAATACCAACCACCAACATAACCTACAACGTGTCTAGTTCATCCTCTCTAAATGCCTTAGCCCCAAACCACGTAAGGGCACCCGTACATCTCCCACAAACCTAAACTATCCGGAATCCGTCCTATTCTACCAACTTCTATTTGATTCCCATATTTGTGTCCGTCTAGCCCCAAACCAACTTCAACCAACTTAACCATACAATCCCCTTCTTATATACATCACGTAGAGACTTGGAGTTTCAGGTTGATGATTAGGTGTTTCTAAAAGTTTCACCTATGAAAGGTGTTATAAGGTTTGGTAAGAAAGGTAAGCTCAATCCCATTTATATCAGACCATACAAGATTTTGTGAAGAATTGGCCAAGTGTCTTATGAGCTTGAATTACCAAAAGATTTAGTTGTTGTACACCTAGTGTTTTATGTATCCATATTGAGGAAGTGTGTGGGAGACCCATCATTAGTTGTCTCTACTGAATCCATCATAGTAAAGGATGGCCTAACTTATCAGGATATCCCTGTGGCTCTTCTATATCTCAGATTTGAAAGTTGAGAACTATAGAAGTCGCCTCAGTGAAGTGTTGTGGAGGAGCCAGAAAGTTTAGGAGGCTGCATGGGAAGTCGAAGAGGACATGAATTATAGTTATCCGCATTTATTTGAAGAGCAAGAACAAAGCGAACAAGGTAAATATCTATTGTATTCATGTCATGTCCATTGTGTATTCATGTCTCATGATTAACGTTTATGTATTCAGTACTCATGTCTCATGTACCCATATTCATGTTTTCATGTAATCACGATAGTTTAGTTCCCATATTTCATGTCATACATGTACTCATGCAATGTCCAGTCTAATTCCTAACCATGACCCATCATTCGAGGATGAATGATCTCAAGGGGAGATATTGTAACACCTCGTACCTCCAAACTAAGCCATATTTATGATTCAGAGGTTTAGGAAACCAAAATAGGGAATTAAGGTTGAAAAAATAGTTTAAATTTTGCAGACCCATATTTTTACCCCGAAGTTTGACGGTTCGTAAACACAGACCGTCAAATTGAACCGTACAATTTGTTGTTGAAAATGATGGAGCATAGTGACTTTTACGGACCGTATAAAATTATACGGCCCGTCCTTTTTAACTGTAATGTTTTCCTCAACTTTTAGAGATCACTATAAATTGACATTTGGGTGACGGTCCGATAATACGAACTGTACCAAATTATACTGTCCTTTCACATAATGTAGAATATTTGACGGACCGTCGAATATGGCCGTATTTACCCTAACATAGCAAATAATATAAATATGCAACTTAGTTCCAAAAATCAAATTTTCTTATTCTTTCAAGCCCTAGAACGAAGCTCACTTCTCCCATAATCCTCATAACTCAATGTAAGTCATTTTCATGTATTTCCACATGATTCCAATCAAGTGTACTCAATTCCTAAGTTAACTTCATTGTTTCTAACCTAGGGTTTTCAAGAAAACACAACTCGAGGGATTAAAGTTTATGTTTTGGATTTCTTCTCCAAAGATCAAAATTTTAATATAAATTTTAGAGCGAATAAGGTATGTAGAGCTTCTCTCCACGTGTGAGAATACCTATGTTCTTCCTCACGCCACGCTTTTCCATGAAATATAAATTCTTCATAAGTTCAAGATTTTGTTCTATTATCATGATAACCCTAATTATGTAATATTATACGTCATATCTATATTACAATTCATTGATTGTATTCATGATAGGTCATTACGATTGTCATGAGCATGTCTGTAATCCATGAATGCATGGTTTGAATTTCATGAGTTCTTAAACACAAGTTATAATCATTATTACTTATTCCATGAAGTTATACATATTTTCATGTTATACAAAACCTATATTGTATATTTATTTACATGCTAACTTACAATCACAAATCATTCTTTCAAGCTATATTTATGAAATTTATGGGCTTACAAGACAACTATATTCATGTTCATGTTATGGAAGTTGCACAGATTACCGAGAAGACTCAGACAGCCTGAAACTATGTTTGTCAGCGTAGGATAAGGATCGCTCTGCCCAGAGGATCATACCTTCATATTACCTCTTGTGAGATTATTACATCCATCATATCATGTTCATGTCTCATACCTCGGCAAGGTACAAGATGGCTTAGCTGATCTGGCAGAGATTAGACTCCACGTTCATGCGTGGTGGTTACATGTCAGTTATACTAATTCTCTACCCACAGATATACAGTTACACAGATTTTATACTAATGTCAGATCATATCTTGTTCATTTTCAGTTTTATGTTCTTATTATATCATGTGCCTGCTTATTTCTTTCAGTTGCTTTACATACGGTGCAATTCAAATATACTAATGTCCCTTTGACTAGATCTTGCACTTCATGGTGCAGGTATTGAGTTTCAGGACGACGAATCTGCACACTAGACATGCACTTGTATCAGCTATTTGGTGAGCCTCATTTCCTTCAAGGTGCTAGTTGGTTATTTTCAAGATTATATTTTACAGTAAAGGTATACCAGGGCCTTAACCTGGCAGAATAGTTTTTCAGTCAGACTCATGATTAGAGGTTTTAAAGACTTTCTTAACATTGTATGTTAGTCACTCAAATTCATCATGTTTTATTCAGATATTACCGCTTTTATTTTTCAGACTATATTTTCATTGTTAATGTTTTACATGTTTTAAATCATAGCTATTGCATGCGTTTGATGCCCATGTTGATTAAGCAAGACATGTGGTTTTCTCGGTCACATACAGTTAGGCATCAAGTGTCGTGTTTTGTCCAGGGTATAGTTTGAGGCGTTACATTCTTAGTTAGGTTGTGGTAGTCATCAGATTGGTAAAGGTGAATCTCAGACTGGTAAAGATGGTGAGCATTTAGGTCGCAGTGTCATCAGGGTTCTCAGTCTGATAAATGGTGTGTGCACTATTATGCTTTCCCTAGTAGACCCGAGGCTGAGGCATCAGATGTTGTTATCATAGGTATCATATTAGTCTATCATCCATTTTCTTTAGTTCTATTTGATTCGGTGTCTACGTTCTCCTAAGTGTCTACATACGTTTTTACTAATTTGGATATGTGGTGTGATATGCTTGATGTCCCTATTCTTGTGTCTACACCAGTTGGTGATTCTGTGATAGTAGATAGAGTCTATCAGTACTTGTGGTTGCTTTCATGGGTTATAATACTTGGGTAGACTTGGTTATTTTAGACATGGATGATTTTGATATTATTTTTGGGATGGACTAGTTATCACTGTATCATGCAATTTTGCACTATCACGACAAGACACTCACGCCAGCGATGCTTGGAATTCTGATATTAGAATGGATGGGTACTCCAAGCATGCTCCTAAGAAGATTATTTCTTTCATTCAATCTAGGAAGTTGGTGGATAGCATTTGTTTTTTATACCTAGCCCATATTCGGGATACAAACACATATACTCCTCCTCTTGAGTTAGTTCATGTAGTGTGTGAGTTCGCGAAGTCTTTTCTATTACTCCACACCATATGTCTCCCGCGAAGAAGAGAGAGTTGAAGGAGTAGCTTCGGGACTTATTGAGTGTGTCTCCTTAGGGTGCTCCTATGTTGTTTGTGAAGAAGAAGGATGACACTATGTGTATGTCTATCAACTACAGACAGCTGAACAAGGTCACTATCAGAAACAAGTATCGAATTCCTCATATTGATGATATGTTCGACCAGCTTCATGGTGCTTCTATATTTTCAAAGATTGATTTGAGGTCTAGGTATCATCAGTTGAAGATCAGGAAGAAGATGTTCCCAAAATGACTTTCAGAACTCTATATGGCCACTATGAGTTTTTGGTGATGTCATTTGGGCTTACTAATTCCCTCGCAAAATTCATGGATTTGATGAATGGGATTTTCAAGCCTTATTTGGATTCGTTCATGATCATCTTCATTGATGACATTCTGATATATTCGAAGAGTAAGAAGGACCATGAGAAGAATTTGAGAGTGGTTCTTGGGTTGTTGAAAGAGAAGGAGTTGTATGCTAAGTTTTCAAAGTGTGAGTTCTGGCTCAGTTCCGTAGCATTTTTTGGACACGTGGTGTCCAATGAGGATATTATGGTTGATCCGAACAAGATAGAGGTAGTCATTGACTGGCCTAGGCCTACTTCAGTGATAGAGATTCAGAGCTTTGTTGGTCTCATGAATTATTATCATTGGTTTGGTAAGGGTTATTCTTCTATTGCTTCTTATTTGACGTGATTGACACATAAGGCGGTGCCCTTTAGTGGTCTGATGAGTGTGAGGAGTGTAATATCCCGCACTTTTACGTAGGGTTACGCAGTAAGTTGAGATGAACTTGGAGGGTTTATAACAATGTTATTATAATGCCCTGTATGTTTGACAACCTTGAAACCATTAAATATTGTTGTAATATGACATTTTAAGTGAGATACTTTTGTAAAAGGTAATCGTATAGTTATTAAAATTACTACTTTTTTGATACACCTTAAATTTTATATGACATGAGGAAATTTAGAAATGTAATTTTACTTGTTATAAGAATAGAAATTATTTTCTCACAAGAAGAGAAAGTTATCTTTTTACGGTTTTGAGAAGTAATAGTACAAAAATTTATACTTTTGATATGGGGTTGAAAAATAGAATTTAATAAAATATATTTTATAAATGTCTTAACCTTTTTGAAATATTAGTATATGTATATGCATTAATTTTATAAAGTATTTATTACTTATAATGTACTTAGATGTCTACTTATTTGGAGAAATAATTTTAAAATATCAAGTGAATGCATTTTTATTAAAAGAGGGAAAGTGGTGGGCCTAGCCCCTGTGATCATTATTTATTATTATATACCTAAAATATTTACAGGAATTGTTACCTTGGAATGTAGTAGAAAAGTCATATACATTAACTACTAAGCATGCACTTCTTTTGCCACGTTATTTTTGGTCTTATCAAAATAGTACACCTTATCAATTACGTGTCTCAACATAAAAGATTAGATTTTAGTTATCATATAAACCTCTCCATCCTTTGTAATGACATATTGCAAAGAATCTGTAGTTCCTCATAATTTTGTTTAAAGGTTCTCGGCCATGATTTTGTTTCCAAGTTATCCAAGGATTAATATGATTGCTTCTCTATCAATTTCATGATTAACATCAATCATAGGTATGTTAAGGCAAATTATTTTTTTCTTTTGGCATGTTCCATATAACGAAACGTAACCGTAATATTATTCCGTAAATTATTCTACTCTTAGTTGTTAAGAAATATTCATATTATTGATTCCTATGTTAAAAGCATGTCTAAATATGTTCCTAAATCCTTATTGAGGTATATGAGTAAGATGTTGAAATTCTCAATGTTAGCCGAAGGTACACATGGATATTATGTCACCCGATATGTTCAGGATGTTTCATTATCATTCATGCATTTTCATTTGCATTATATTCATGTATTACCCTGGATCCACATGTGTTATATACACTACTATATGGTATCAATTATATATATGTAAGGGATGGGGAAAAGGGAAAGGCGTTATATACGCGTCACCACCTGCAGTTGGTACAGATATCACGAAAAAGAAAGATGCCCATATGAGGCCAATATTGATGCCCTTGTGTGGCCAATATGATAATGAAATGATGCCCACAGAGGCTGTTATGAAAATGAAGATGCCCTTGTGTGGCCAATATTTACATGTATACCGCATTTGCATTGTGCATAACATTTAGGCATATGTATTAGGGCCCTCAGAGGCATTTACTGTTGGTCAACCATTTTCGTCGGTTGTTGGTGTTGTCGGCTGTTTCTATTTTAGTTTATTGTTATATTCCTATTATGTTATTGTTCATGCCTGACATACTCAGTACATCAGTCATACTGACGTCCCTTTTGTCGGGAGGCTGCGTTTCATGCCTGCAGGTTCATTTAAAGAGAGTGACGGTTCGCGTTAGTAGGTTGCTGGTTCAGCTAATATTGGAGCAATCTACTTGTTTCAGAGTTGCAGTCTAGTCATAGTATGTTATTTTGCATATGCACTTGGGTATGGTAGGACCATGTCCCGCCCTTATGATGTCATGTATTCTTTAGAGGCTTGTAAACAGATGTCATGTATATAGTAGTTATGTATGGCCCTATCGGCTGTGATGTATGTGTCAGTCGAACATTCGGTAATGGTCCTTATGGCCATGATTAATTTCGGTTAGCTGGTAAGTATATGAAGAGCGGTACTTGGACAGGTAAGGTTTGGGTGCCTGTTATGGCCCTCCAGTTTGGATCATGACAAGGAGAGCTTCCAAAACCTCAAGTGACTTTTGACCATAACCCCAATTTTGTCCTTTCCTACAAAGGGGGAGGACTTTACCATTTATTGTGATACTTCAAGGATTGGTTTGGGTTGTGTGTTGATACAGGAAGGTAGAGTGATAACTTATTCATCGATACAGTTGAAGGTGTACAAGAAGAACTACCCTACTCATGAGTTGTAGTTGGCGGGTGTAGTATTTACTTTAAAGATTTGGAGGCACTACTTTTATGGAGTTTATTGTGAGGTGTACACCGATCACCGCAGCCTTCAACATGTGTTCAATCATTGAGATTTGAATTCTAGACAGCGTCGGTGGATGAAGTTGCTCAAGGACTATGATATGACTATTTTGTACCACCTAGGCAAGGACAATGTGGTGGTGGATTCTTTGAGCCCAAAGGCAGTAAGTATGGGGGATTTGGCGTGATTGATCATTGATGAGCGTCCCTTGGAATTTGAGGTTCAGTCCTTAGCCAACATTTTTGTGATACTTGACATTTCAAATTTGGGTTGGATTTTCGCTTGTATTGAGTCGAGGGCGTCTCTTTTAAAGAATATTAAGGCCTAGCAGTATGATGATGTGAAATTGTGAAAGATCAAGATAAGGTGATGCGAGGTGAAGCTAAGGAGGCTATGATTGATGGCGAGAGAGTATTTAGGATCAAAGGGAGAGCGTGTGTTCCTCGTATTGAAGACATGACGATATTGATTATGGAGGAGGCTCACTACTCTAGATATTATATTCATATGGGTGCTACAAAGATGTATCATGATTTAAAGCAGCACTATTGGTGGGGTAGGATGAAGAGAGACATTATTGAGTTTGTTTCTCAGTGTCTAATTTGCCAGCAGGTCAAGTATGAGCACTAAAGACCCGGTGGTTTGACTCCGAGGATGCCCATTTCAGAGTGGAAGCGGGAGCGGATTGCCATGGATTTTGTTGTTGGGTTGCCGAAGAGTTTGGGAAAATTTGATGTTATTTGGGTCTTTGTTGATAGGTTGACCAAGTCCGCGCTTTTCATGCCAGTCCAGACGACTTACAATTCAAAGAAATTGGCCAAGATTTATATTCTTGAGATTGTTCGTATGCATGGGGTACCTATTTCTATCATTTCAGACCAAGGTACTTAGTTTAATTCTCATTTCTGGCAGACTTAGCAAAAGTAGTTAGGTACTCATTTAGATCATAGTACAACATTTCACCCTTAGATAAGTAGTCATTCCGAGCAAACCATTCAGGTTTATGTTACGGTCCTACTTTATTGATTTTTGTATTGGGACCAATCCGTACCTTTGGCAGAGTTTGCGTACAACAACAGTTATCACTCCAACATTGATATGGCACCATTTGAAGCTTTATATGGTAGGATAAGTCGTCTTCGATTAGGTGGTTTGATGCGTTCGAGGTGAGACCTTGGGGTACATACTTGTTGAGGGACTCCTTAGAGAAGGTGAAGTTGATTCAGGACAAGCTCGTGGCAGCTCAGAGTAGGAAGAAGGAGTATGCGGACCGGAAGGTCCGAGATATGGAGTTCATGGTTTGTGACAGTGCTCTACTGAAGGTCTCGCCTATGAAAGGCGTGATGAGGTTTGGCAGGAGGGGGAAGTTGTGTCCGAGCTATATCGGGCCTTTTAAGATTTTTCAGAGGGTTGGTGATGTGGCATATGAGTTGGCTCTACCACTAGGTCTTTCAGGTGTCTATCCGGTTTTCCATGTTTCTATATTAAAAAGTACCATACCGATGGGTCCTACATTATCCAATGGGACTCTGTATTGCTTGATCAGAGCTTGGAGTTCGAATAAGAGAATGTGGCTACTTGGGAGACTGAGGCTGATATGTGAATTAGATACCCTCACTTTTTCACTGTTTCCGGTACGTCTCCCCTTTTGTTTCTCTCTTTTCGAAGATGAACGTTTGTTTAATTAGTATATGATGTACTGCTCCGCCCGGTCATTTTTAGATAAAAACCTTTATTTGACCAAATTTTCCCTTCCCGTAGACTCTATGTGGGGTTTTGTGACGTACAGATATGGGTAGCATAGATCTCGAGGTACCTTTATATGATTTTTGGATGAAAAAAGAAGAGCAGATAGATCCGAAAGATTCCAACCTTAAGCCAAAATGCATAGTTTTGTAATGATTACTTTGACCCAAAGTTGCCTTCTAAGTAGATGGGTTCGTTTCCGGGTTCCATTGCTTCCAGTATATCTAGACGATTATTTATGACTTAATCGAGTCATTGGTTCATTTCTCGAGACATTCAGATGTATTTTGTGATTTTGTTTTTAAAATTGTGAGATTTGAGTATTTTGGGTGATTACGTAGAAAAGTATGTCTTAGCTCCGTCGTTTTTTCAAAATCTGAGTGAGTGAGCAAGTTCGTAGCACATTTAACTTGGGGTAGCATGTTTGTTTGTATCCGGGGGGTCTCGGGAGCATTTTGGGTGTTTGATAGAGCTCAAATGCATCGAACAAACCAACTAGAGAATGACACCTCCTACCATACAGTGCCTCAAACAGCGTCATCTTAATGCTCGAATGATAACTGTTATTATAAACAAATTTAGCCAAAGGCAAGAACTGATCCCATTGACTACCAAAACCAATCACACAGGCCCGGAAAATATCCTTAAGGACATGAATAGTCCGCTGGGAGTGACCATCCATCTGAGGGTGAAATGATGTACTAAGCTCCACTCAAGTACCCAACTCCTTCTACATCGATCTCCAGAATTGGGATGTAAACTGCGTGACTCGTTCGGAAATGGTAGAAAAGGGCATTGCATGCAATCAAACTATCTCACAAATGTAGATCCTGACCAACTTCTCTGAATTGTAAGTAGTCTAAATCGGTAGAAAATGAGCCGACTTCGTCAAATGATCCACAATCACTCAAATGGCATCAAACGTTCCCACAGTCTATGTTAACCCTACCATAAAGTCCATAGCAATTTTCTCCTATTTCCACTCAGTTATAGGCATCCTCTGAGTAATTCTACTCGACTTCTGGTGATCATACTTCTCTTGTTGATAATTCAAACACCAAGAAACAAATCATGAAATGTCTCTCTTCATACTACACCACTAATAATATTGTTTCGAAACTCGGTACATCTTCGTAGCCCCTAAATAAATAGGGTATCTCAAACTTGAGCCTCATTCATGATCAATCTAATTAAAAAAAACCACTTGGGGAACACATATGCGACCCTTGATTCTCAACACTCCCTTATCATCAAAAAATGTTTCTCTTGCCTTTCCTTTCAACACTTTATCCTGAATCTTACACAACTTGGAATCATCAAACTGTCGAGTCCAAATTTGCTCCAATAAAGAAGAGTGTGCCTCCATACAAGCCAGAACATTGCCAGGTTTAATATCAAGTCTCACACATACTGTTTGCCAAAGACTAAACATTTATATCTAAAGGTCGCTCATCGACTTGCAATGATGCTATGCTACCAATACTCATTTCCTTCCGACTCAAAGAGTACACCACTACATTGGCGTTGGCAGGGTGATAAAGATTAGTCATGTCCTAATCCTTGAGCTTCTCTAACCATCGTCTTTGACAAAAATTGAGATCCATCTCATTGAAAATGTGTCGAAGACTCCGATGATCGGTAAATACCTCACAATGTACACCATAAAGGTAATGCCTTTAAATATTCAATGCAAATACTACCGCTACCAATTCCAAGTCATTAGTAGGGTAGTTTTTCTTGTGCACCTTCAACTGCCACAAAGCAAAAGCTATAACTTTCCTTTTTTTCATCAACAACATAACTAAGGCCGATCTTTGAAGTATCACAATATACCATAAATCCCTCTCCATCCAAGAGAATAGTCAAAATCAGGGTTATAGTCAATAAAGTCTTGAGATTTTGAAAGCTCGCCTCATACTAATCTAATCACTAGAATGGTACTTTCATCTGAGTCAATCTTGTCAATGGAGATGAAATAGATAAAACCCCTTCTACAAAATGTCGATAGTAACTAGCGAGGCCAACAAAACTCTGAATTTCAGTAACCTAAGTAGGTCTAACTCAATTTTGAACTACCTCAATATTCTTGGGATCCACCATAACAATCCTTGGTCACCACATAGCCCAAAAATGCCACAGAACTGAGGCAAAACTTATACTTTGAAAACTTAGCATAGAGTTTCTTCTCCTTCAGAATCCCAAGCACGATTCTCAAATGCTGCTTGTGCTCTCCTATACTACGGGAGTATATCAGAATATCATTGATGAAGATGACACAAAGGAATCCAAGTACGGTCTGAAAACATTGTTCATCAAATCCATGTAAGTTGTTGGGCCATTAGTCAGCCTGAAAGATATGACCAAGAACTCATAATGACCATAACGGATCCTGAAAGTCGTTTTAAGGATATTCTCCGCCCTAATATTCAACTGATGATAACGAGACCTCAAATTGTTCTTATAAAAGATCGATGCACCCTGAAGTTGATCAAATAGGTCATCAATGCGAGGAATAGGGTACTTATTATTGATCATAACTTTGTTCAATTGTTGGTAGTCAATACATATACGCATAGATCCATCCCTCTTCACAAATAAAATCAGAGCATCCCAAGGCAAAAACTAGGTCTAATTAGTGCTTCTCTCAACATATCTTGCAATTTCCCCTTTAATTCCCTCAATTCTGTCATTTCCATCCAATGCAAATCAGTAGAAATGGGCTTGGTGCCCAGCTCCAAAAAAATATAGAAATCAATATCATGATCTGGTGGAACACCTGGTAAATCTGCCGAAAATTCCTTAGGAAACATATTCACTACTGGCACTAACTCAAGAGAAGGAGTATTAGCGCTAGTATAATAACGTATGCCAAATAGGCCAAACACTCTTTCTTAACCATCCTCCTAGCCTTAAGGTAAGACACCACCCTCTTCGGCGCATGACTAGTAGCATCCATTCACTCCAACCTTTAAATCCCCAGAATTACTAACGTAATTGTCTTGGCATGACATTCTAAGATTGCATGATAAGTAGACAGCCAATTCATGCCTAAAACAATGTCAAAATCTACTATGTCTAGAATCATCAAGTCAGCCCATGTGTCATACCCCATCAAAGTTATAACACATGATCGATATTGTCATGCCCTAAACAAGAATTGGATGGACCATGCTCTATATGCAACTACTATGAACCTATAATAGATTACATAACGTAACTCAATAGATAAATGGGAAGGTAAGTGAACTCAGTATAAAAATATGGTCATCGGCCCATGATATGCAATTAACTACTAACTTATTAAAAAGGAACCCACCAATACTATCTATGAAGCCTATATGAGTACTTATTATTGAATACTGACACACATGTGAGGATAGAGCCCGAGCTACCCATAAGACCTAACATTCATGCAGGCACTAGACATGACTCATCTCATGGTAGAAGTGGAGCTTACAAGTCTACTGTTAATCATCTGCACTATCTAGCTAATAAGTTTACCAACCTGTATAATTAGACCTACAATATGAAATACAACAAATGCAGTGTCCTCAACAAAAGGGACGATAGTACAAAAAGATTGTACCGAATATGTAAGACAGACAAAAAAGCATATACAAATTAAAGAAGCTCATAAGAAAGGTAATGAAGTGTAATCAACCAAATATGTTATAAGGATCTTGAACATCCTACAAGAATACATGTTAAGTCATACAATATTTAAGTAGTTTAGAACATTCTTTCGATTCTTTCTGATGCCATTTTTTGGTCGCTATGTAGAGCGACATTCTGGAATCGTTCATTGTAACACTTGGGATGATTGTACATTAGGTTCATTCCTTCACTTATAATACACTACGTGTGCCTCATAGAGCTATCCATTATGTATATCCATATGTATATGCCACATACAACCATCGTCCATCGATTATAGCTCGGTAGTGGTATCACAATACATTATATGTGCCACATTGAGCCATCGCCCACTGGTTATATCTCGGTGATGTTCATATCATACATGTATTGCCTCTATATATAGATATAGATCAGTGGTGTTCATATAGTAATAACATCGCCCAACTGGTGGTGTTTATATCATTTATACAATGTCCACTGATAATAATAATAGCTCAGTGGTGTTCGTAGTAATATATAGGAATAGCACTTTACACTCCTTTCTTATTAACTTATAACCTTGTTTAGAATTATGTAAAGTCGTTTTCCTTTGTAAGATGTTATGGATGTTACTTATGGAATATACATTCCAATGAATAAGATCAACTCCAAAATAGCAACAAGAGACTACAAATATTACATGAAGCTCGACTCAATAGAGAAATATCAAATGACAAACAATCTGAGACTATCAAATATTCAAGCAGAAGGTTTATGACAGATATAGAGAACCTTACAAGGCAATTCTGAAACTAGATGCAACATGAATACTTTTCCAAGCAAAGAAAAATGAACATCAAGTATGAAAATAGAAGGGTGTCACGGCTTTATGTTCTATAGAGTTCATATTTACAAAAGGAGGACATATACTAGAAGCTCAAGTCCAAGGAAATGAATACGATATGAGTACTACATGTTTACATCCCTTGTGACCTTTACATTAGCACCTTCAAAATCTTGACACACATATGATCTCTTAGAACAGTAGACTTAGAGATACACTTGTTCAAATATATATAATTGTAATGACCCTTCAGGTCATTTTTAGCTAAAGACCCTTATTTAAATACATGACCCTTCCCATAGATTCTATGTGGGGTTTGTGATATGCGGGGATGGGTGATACAGATCCCGAGGTTCATTTATGTGAGTTTCGAATTAAAACCCCAAAATAGAAATCTTAGTTGGATAGTTTGACTCAAGGTTGACTTTCAGGTATATAAGTTTGTTTCTAGGTTCTGTAACTTTCAGCATTCCGGAGGGTCATTTATGACTTAATCGAGGTATTGGTTTTCTTCTTGAGGCAATTAGTTATACTTTGTGGCCTTATTTTTAAATTCATAGAACTTGGATATTTTGGATACTTTCATAGAAAAGTATGTCTTAGCTCGATCTAGCTCGGTCGTATGAGAAATTTGAGTGCCCGAGCGAGTTTGTAGCAGCGTTTACCTTGGGGTAGTTATGTAGTTTGTATCGGGGGATGTCCCGAGAGCGTTTCAGATGTTTGATGGGAGTTTTGGAGGATTTTATAGCTATTGGTGTTTGGTGTTCATAGTAGCGGCTGGTCATCCGCCTCTGCGTGTCCGCCTCTATGGAGGTTGGCTTACAGATGCAGGTTTTGAGGAATTGTTTAGTTTCCTGCTCCTATGGGTATTTTCTCGTAGAGGAAAACGTGCCTCGGCAAATATTGTTTTGCTTTTGTGCTGAGGCTAGGTACCAAGTGACTATGCCTCAGCGAGCTCCTTTTTCGTTGGAGTGGACCGCGCTTATGAAGTCAATTCCGCAGGAGCGGAATCGTTGTATCATACAGTCTCTTAAATTCCCTAAATCATTCCATTTTCCGAAAACATCCCGTTCTCGGTTCTAGAGCTGTCTAGGGGTAAATTATTGAATAATGATGTTATTTTTTTCATTAGGGGTCAAATTCTTCACCCTTTGTGATTTTATTTCATATTTTGAGGTATCTAATATTGGTATAGATTATTTTTCAAAAAAAAATATTAAATTTTTTTTGCTCTCTTCTCTCTCCTCTCCCATGCAAACCCTAAACCTAGAGTAACCTTTAATGGCTTCGTCGATCCCTGGTCAGCCGTCGATGACGGCTGGCCAACCTTTGGATCTCACTCTTAAAGATGATTTCCCACAATTAACTTCCATGAAATCACCCGCATCTACTTCTTCTTCACCGATTGTTGCCGCCAATCCTACCTCCAACTATGTCCAAATTGTGTTAAATGTGAATTAGTCGACTCCTACGATTTAATTTGATCCAATTCCAATGAAGAAAGTTACCTACATTGAAGGTATCCTTTACATGAAGTGGACGTCGATAGTAGTGTCAATGATGGAGGTTATTGAAAACCTACAATATGCCATTATTGGTAAGTTTTCATATGGTTGGCCTGAACTTGAAGAGTTGAGAACTATTATTCCTCAACAATGTGGTGCGAAGGGTAGATGTCAAGTAGGGTTCTTTAGAAATAGACATGTATTGATATGATGTACTTTACTTGAGGATTTTACTAATATATCCTCTAAAAGTGCTTTCTGGTTGAAGTAGAAGGATGATTATTCTTATCAAATGAGACCTCGTATTTATTATTCTAATTTTAAGATTGATGAAGAAACCTCCATTGCAATGGCTTGGATATACTTTCCAAATTTATTGCCAACATTCTTTGTGAATGAGTCCTTATTTACCCTAGATTATGTTGTTGGGAAACCCTTGCAACTAGATTTGGCTACTGTTAATAAAACAAGGCCAAATTGTGCAAGGGTTAAAGTTCAAGTGGACTTATTATCAGATTTTCCAAAATTTGAGATGATGGAGATTGAAGATGAAGTATCAAAGGAGACAAAAGAGGTGAAAGTAAAGATTCAATATGATCTTATGTCTAAAAATCGTATTGAATGCATGTTGCAAGGACATTCCAATAAGGAATGTTGGGTGTTACATCCAGAATTGAATAAAGCATCAACAAGTACTGATCAAGAAAATGAAGAACATATTGCTGAAGATATGCGGGAGGAGTCCAAACAATAGCTTGCACAGAAGTATGAAAGACAAGGGAGATATACGGGTAGGACTATTTAGAAATATCTTTCCAAAGTGTTATCTAGTGAGAATGTTATTACTTATCCTGGTACAAAGGTCAATAAAGAGGGGGATAATCATAATAAGGCTAGATCAAAAGAAGTAATTATAGTTTGTAATAACAAATTTGAGGGGCTTTCTAGCATCAATAAGGAGTATGAAACATGCACAGAGACCAATAAGTTGGTAGAGGACAAGGTCAATAAAGAAGATAGTAGTAAAGAGAAAGTGAGGGACCATTAGAGTGATTCACGAACTTCAAATGGACCAAGTCCAGTAAAAGTTATCAATTATGATAATCAAATCAATAAGGAGCAGATGAATTATATTCATAATGATTCTACTTCTGAATGTTATCCAATGGGTGAATTTTTTGTAACAAAAGAATGGGTCAACGATACTTTTTGTGACAGGATGGGAAGAACTAGTCTTATCTATTATGAATAAGGTTGAGATTGATATTGAGGGGAATAAGGATGAAGGTTCGCTGACTAGTGTAGAAAAAGGAAAATATTTCAGCAGCTGATATTGCTGAGATAGTGAATGATATTCAGAATGATTCTAATGATAAAGTTGAGATTGATGTTAAGGGGAATAAGGATGAAGGGTTTTTTCACTAGTGTAGAAAAGGAAAATGTTTCAACAACTGAAATTGATGAGATAGTGAAAGATGGACGTGTGGAAGTGGAAATTGTTGGTAGAAGTATTCCAGAAATTGTTGTTGATGTTATTTCCTCAAATCATAGTGGTAATATGGAGTCTAATAGTCTTATCTTTCATCAAGATTCTTATGTATAAAGGGATAAATATTAAGTGTTTCAAAGTGTAGATGTTAATTTGCAGTCTAGCAGTAGAACTGGCACTACTTCCTCATCATTTATGATAGTGAGCATGTTATGTCTAAGTATAAAGGGGTGATATCTGAAGACTTGTAAATTGATAGAAGTTCTAATTCTAACATAGAAGAAGAACAAACCAAGGAAGATGATGTAGAGAATATGCAGGAGAAACATCTCTTAGGTACAGAAATGGAGAATAGCAATGAAGACTCAGAGGAGTCATCAGAAATGAAGAAGTAATAGTTGGTTCCTATCCTTGTAAAGAACATATCGATATGGTCATATATCCAGTAGAAGAACACATGATAGTTCAAAAGGAAAATATCAGTGTAATGACAGTGCAAAGAAAATCATCTCCTAATAAAGAGTTGCATGCTTTGATCTCTCATGACTTAAACAGTTTGGATAGCAATTCAGAGTCTATATAAACAAAAGAACACCTTCAAGGCTCTAAATTGGAAAAAGTGGAAGAAGAAGATATTATGTAGAAGTTGTAAGATGTAACACGACAAGCAGATATTACTCCAAAAGGAAATGTAAAGAGATATAAGAAGGGAAACAAAACTTATGAAACTAGAGGAGATGGTCAGCAAGCAAAATAAATGGGAGTATTACTAAATAGATGGGCATCATCCAAATATAATCAATGATGATCAAGACATTATTATGGAATATCATATCTGCCAAGACTCAGAAGGCCTTTCATAGAGTGAAAATGTTGAATAAACATCATATGTTTGTTCTTATAGCATTGATGGAGCCTTTTCAAGAAGCAAGACATATTCAAAGATATAGAAGGAGGATGGGGATAAATTTGGAAAACTACAACTATAATGGTAAGATATGGTATTTTATGGTAGAAAGAATAGAAGTAGAAGTGATATCTGACATTGATCAACAAGTTACACTAAAGTTGGTATTACAAGATTGTGTCAAAGTCATGGTTATAACTCTCATGTATGTTAAATACAATGCACACGAAAGACTGGTGTTGTGGGATAATATTTATTCTCTTTCCAGCAACATGAACCTTCGTTGGTTAGTTGGGGATGACCTTAATGTCATCATGAATGAAGAGGAGAATATTGGAGGTCTACCTGTCTATCCCACATAATATGAAGATTTTGCCTTTTGTATGAACTCTTATGAGCTGACTGAGGTAGAACTTAGAGGGAGCCCTTTAACTTGGTGGAATGGTAGAGTTTAAGAGATTGTACATGATCTTAGTTAATCAACAACTTCAGGATTGGCTCGGTAATCTAAACATGAAGCACTTGTCAACAACTGGTTCTGACCATGCACCATTGTTATTAAATGCAGAAGATTAGGCTTAGCAATTTCATAAACACTTCAGATTTTTAAAGTTTTGGCTTGAACATGATACTTTTATGGAGGTGGTGGAGCAAAATTGGGATTCATATTATTTTTGTGACCCTTTTGTTACCTTCAAGTTGAAGATGAAAAAACTGAAGCTAGATTTGTCTAAATGGAGTACGGATACATTTGGGGATTTATTCAATAACTAACAATCAGGGAGGATATTGTAAATATTAAGCATCAATTGTTTGAAGAAGATCCATCTAAGGCAAATAGAATGGTGCTTCAAATGGCACAGGTAGAATTTAAAAAATATCTGCACTTTGAGGAAGAATTTTGGAGGCAAAAAGCAGGAACCCAATGGCATTCTGAGGGAGATAGAAATACAAGATACTTTCATACCCTAGTGAAGGGGAGAATGAAGAGGCTTCAACTGTCTAGGATTCAAAATGTAGATAGTATTTGGTTAGAAAATGTTGATCAAATAGCTACAGAAGCTATTTCCTTCTTTCAGAACTAGTTTACGCAAGAAGAAACCTCAACAGATTTTAGTATCCTTGAGCAGATTCAAGAAATTATAACACAAGAACACAACTCTAGCTTATGTTCCATGGCAACATTAGAAGATGTGAAGAATGTAGTGTTTGCTTTATTAGGGGATAGTGCTTGTGGTCTTGATGGATTCTCAGGAGTGTTTTATCAGCATTGCTAGAATATAGTATGTGCATATATGTATAATGTGGTAAAAGATTTCTATGATGGACAGACTCTTCCAAAGTCTATTACACACACTAATTTAGTGTTGTTACCAATGAAATCTACTGTCAACACATTTTCAATCTTGAGACTAATCAGCCTTAGCAATTTTACAAATAAGATGATCTCTTGAATTTCGCATGATAAACTGAAGACCATTCTTCCTTCTTTGATTTCTTTCAATCAGTCTGGTTTTGTGAAAGGGAGAAATATCATTGAATATGTGTTACTTACTCAAGAACTTGTCTATGATATAAGAAAGAGGGGCAAAACTGCTAATGCCATTATCAAACTTGATATGGCAAAGACTTATGATAGAGTGTCTTGGAGATATCTTGTTCAAGTGTTGAGAAGGATAGGATTTGCAGAAGTGTATGTGGATAGTATTTGGAGAATAATAGCTAATAACTGGTACTCTATTCTAATCAGTAGACAGTCATATAGTTTTTTCACTCCACAAGCGGGGTCAAACGAGGTGATCCATTGTCCCCAACACTATTTATTTGAGTTATTGAGGCTTTGTCATCTGCTCTAAATTCATTGTTTGACAATAGTATGTTTAAAGGGTATGAGATGCCAAAGTGGAGCACAAATTTGAATCATCTAGCTTATACTGATGATACCAAAGAGTCTTTAGAAATGATCATAAAAGTATTACATGAATATGAAAGTGTCTCTAGACAGAAGATTAATGCATATAAAAGTTCTTTCTTCATGCATAAGAAGGATTCATCAGCTTTGTCCTTGGAAGTTCAGCAAGTAACATGTTTCAATAGAAGAGAATTTCCATTCACATACTTAGGATGCCCTATATTTAATGCAAGAAGACAAAATTGTTCTATAAGGATATGATGAAGAAAGTAAGAGATAAGTTTAAGACTTGAAAGGGGGCAATGTTATCTTTTGGTGGAAAAGTTGTATCATCAGTGTTACAAAGTATCCCTATTTTTCTATTGTCTACAATGATACCCAAAGTGTGTTATTAAGGATTTGCATAAGTTATTTAATAATTTTTTTCTGGCAGACAAAAGAGGATGGAAGAAGCAAACATTGGGCTAAATAAGAGGACTTGTGTTATCCAAAGCAGGAAGGAGACTTGGGCTTCAGATCACTCTTTGATATTTTAAAAGCACTATTTGCAAAGATATGGTGGGAGTTTAGAACAAGCAATTCTTTGTGGTATAACGTCATGTGAAACAAGTACTGTATGAAATTCAGGCCTACAGAAGTTCAGTGGAAAATTGGATCATAAACATGGAAAATGATACTAGCACCAAGGGATGATGTTTAGCATAAAATTTGGTATGAGCCTCATAATGGTTCATCTTCTGTCTGGTTTTATAATTAGAAAAAACTGAGAGCCTTGCATGACTACCTTCCACTTCAGAATCAGGTCAATGTAATAGTAGAAGATGTGGAGGAACTAACAGATGCAACACATTGGAATTACTCAAGAATTTAACAGTATTTCCTAGAGGATATTGTTGATCACATTAAGTAAGAATTGGGATATTTTGTGAGATCAGAGGATATAGATAAACCTTGGTGGAAATGTACTAGTTCTAGGAAGTTCACAGTTAAAAGTGCATGGGAGATCATCAGACAAAAAGCACAAGTATCTCAATATTGCTCCAAAATTTAAATCAAGGGGTTGCCATACAAAGTGACTTTACTTTTGTGGAGGATATGATTTTCTAAAATACCAGTTGATGAAGTATTGATGAGGATAAGGATTAACATAGTATCAAGATTTCGGTGTTGTTATGTTCAACAGGAAACTATGGATCATTTGTTTATAACAAGTCTATTTGCACACAAAGTATGGAAGTATTTTTCAACTGCAACATGTATCCTTGGACCTTTTATGCAAACCAGGCTGACCATTTTGGTATGGTGGAATGCACAACGTGTAACTAGACTAAATTCCTTGTTTTAAGTAGCTCCAGCTCTCATTTTATGGCAAATATAGAAGGCTAGAAATACAAGGAGGCATGGAGGAACAATGTCGTATAATAAGGTGGTCCATGAGATAAATAAAGACATGTACATGTTAGCACAAAACAAGTACCCTTGGTTGTAGAACTTTCCTAAACAATAGCCACTGATGGTACAGACACTGGAAGGATATAGTGTCATTGTCCTGCAGAATTGTCATGTGGAAACCTCCAGGAGAATGTCATTATAAGTGTAACACTGATGGTGCATCAAGAGGGAATCCAGGGCCAAGTTCAGCTTTTTTTTGTGTTAGGAGTCCTATAGGAGATATTATATATGCAAAGGAAAGAAGGTTACAAAATACAACAAATCTTATGGTTAAGGCAGTTGCTATTAATGATGGATTATAATATTGAATATCTAATCACCTACTTCCATTGATCACTGAGACTGATTCTTTAACCATGAAGAAAGTACTGGATGGTATTTGGGAGATGCCTTGGAGTATAGTTATGGTGGTGAAAAGCATTCAATACTATAGAAAGGGGAAGGAAGTGATGGTGGAACATGTATTGAGAGAAGGGAACTGTCTTGCAGATTATTTTGCTAACTTAGTTTTTTATTTTGCAGGTACAATAGAATATAATCATTTTCAGGATATCCCAACACAGGGTAGAAGACTAATCAAATGGAAAAGCAGCTAACACCAAATTTTAGAGTTAGATCCAACTCTAGATAGATAAACAACAATAGCACCTCCAATAGGGATTCTAGTAGCACTTTGTTAAATGGGAAGTTTAAAAACTGGAAATAGCTTTGTTCTTAGTGTGTGGTATTAACTAAGATTTATTCTGTTGAGAATGTTGTTATTTCAACTTGAGAACTAACCACAACAAGTGATCATACTTAGAGGTTACAGATAACACAAAAACCTATTAGATGTTCAGAAGTAAGCTAGGTTGCAGATTTATGAACAGTAGCTTTATAGAATAAGGTTCCTTCATTTTGGCAGGCTTCAGTCTGATACAAAACAAGCATGACAGTACTGTGGAGAAACATCTGAACTTAATACTAGCAGATACAAGGTGTTAACAAGTATTTCAAGAAAAATAACTTCATTCATTTTTGCCTGAAGAACTTCTTCATATGAGCATGATTTATTCCACCCGTGAGACTTGAAGGTGTGAAAGATGCATACAAGCCAAGGCCCTTGGATTTGAGTTGATAGATCTTGCATAGTTGTTAGGATTGAGTACCTATCTAGAATTTTTCACTTTGGATACTTTTGCTTTTTTCTGCATTTTTCTACTTTCTAAAAGTTCTTTTGTAAATACTTTGAATTTTGTTGAATAAAATTCCACCATTTTGGTGGTTTAGCCAATTTGTTTTATAATATTGGTATAGATTATGAATTGGAGAAAATAAGTTCTAGTTTCCATGTTAGAATAAGAGAGGATGAACCATGGATTTGGGGGTGTAACATGAATTAGTTTACCTTGTTATTGTGAATAAGTATTGAAATATGTTAGATGATCATGTTGTAGTGTTTAATTTGAATATAAAACCCCTTTTAAATTTGGGGGAAAATCTTGGGTTTGTAAATTGGGGATTTTCATAAATCATGCAATTGAGGGTCCAATTGAGCTTAGGTTTCTAATTAACTTAAGCATATGATTTACCTATAGTATGTGTTTATGCTAATTGAGTAGTAAAATTTTGATTTTAATACCATGGGCCCGGGGTTAGTTTTAGAGGTCTTGGTATGTTGAAGGACTAAGTCCTTTTATTGTGTAATAGCTTAATATTAACGTACAATATATGCATGTTAGACTACGATTATTATGAGGTGCTCCGGAAGCGCAAGGCTCTAACACCTTGTACCTTCGGGCTAAGGTTTGACCCGTACATAGGAAACATAATGGAACCAAGATGAAGAGTTTAGGCAGTGTTTTGAAAGTTAATCAAGTTATAAGAAGAGTCTTTGGGAAAATTATAGTTGGAAGCTACTCCACGGGCCATGTTTTCAAGTGAGTTTGAATAAGGCCTCACATCAAATGAATATTCAGACAATTATATAAGGAATTTTGGAACATTTCCTTAAGAACGGTAGCTCTTTGAAATGCCTTTCCGTTCATATAAGGCCCATGTCAAATGGATGTTCGTAAGAAAGGTTATGGACGATTTACTGAGGACCTTTAAAATGGAAATCCCAATTCTTGTAGAATTAGGTTTTAAAGCCCAAGCCTTTATGATAACCTATAAATACAACCCTAAAATGTTTTATGTGAGGATTTTTTACCGGAGCTGCTACCAAATACCTAAAGTGAGTTATTATTCAAATCTCTATGTCTATTATATTAAGTTAACACTAGATTAATACTCAATCATTATTTGGAATCACTAGATTTTGGAAAATCCATTCAAGGTTGAATTCGGAATGAAGCTTTGAATTCAGTTTTGTTAATGCTCTCCCACAAATATATAGTTATAAAGATATAAAGATATATAGACATATAGATTTGATACATGTTTTTACATTCATGTCAGATCATATACATGCTCATGCTCAAGTTACTGTTTCAGTTTTATATTCCTATTATTTTATGAGCCTGCTTATTCTTCCATTTTATTTACATACAGTATAATTCAAATATACTAACATCCCTTTGCCCATGTCCTGCACTTCACGATGCTGGTACTGCGTTTTAGGACGATGGATTTGCATGCTAGTACTTCACCTATATCAGCTATTTGGTGACCCCCATTTCATTCGGGTTGTTAGTCGGTTAATTCCCATGATTATGTGTTAGTCGGTTAATTCCCATGAAATAGTTTTACAGTCAGACTCATTTTCATAGGTTTCATAGACTAGACTAGTCTAGCATGTCATGTCATTTTTTAGCATTATTACGTTTTCAAATTATTTCAGACTTATTATATTTTTAGACTAGAATCACATTATTCAGTTTTGCATATTTTAAATTACTATTTCATGATTTTTATGCCCATGTTGATTCAGCAAGCCATGTGGTTCACTCGGTCACATGTAGTCAGGCACCGAGTGTCGTGTTACGCCCAGGCCATGGTTCAGGGCGTGACAAACCTTGATATTAGAGCACTAGATTCAAGTATCTTAGGGAGTCTATGAAAATGTGTCCACCGGGGTCACTTTTATATGTGTGTGTACGCCACACATATAAAGGTTGACCACCAATACAATTAGAATTGTCTCACTTCTTTCATACTCTAGATCGTAAAATTAGAGCAGTACTTTCAGGAATTCTTATAACTCGTGCCCTAAAGTCTTTAGTAGTAAGTAACATTGTCTTTTCATCGAATTATGAACATATCAAATGCGCAACCGAAGACCAGGAAATTCAAGGTCCAAGTGAAGATGACTACCCATTAGGGTATAATCGGGAAGTTCATGTTGGTAACAGATGAGACTTGAGATAATATAAAAAGTGGAACAAAATGCATAGTTACTACATATTCAGATCTCATATTGTTAATTAATCTTTTCAGCAATCAAATATCATGTTATGATAGCTATGTTTACACTTATCCATATCTCATGTCAGTTTAGCACTTATGTATCTATGTCAACCAGTCTTCGTGTATTCATATCTCATGTCATGCTCCTCACGTCCATGTAATCATGTCATGTTCATGCTTATGTTCCAGTAATCATGTCATTTGTGCCTATGAATTCTTTTCTAAATCTCATGTATAGTATTCATATATCCATTCAGTCCAATGTCTATGTGTTCATGTCATACCGGTATTCATGATAGTGGGTATTCACATATTCAAGAAATTTCAGTAATTATGTTAGTCATGTTCATGCTTCAATTACCATGTAATGTCATGTCATACGTATTAAGACGCCTTGTGAGGATTCTGTAGTACTTTGGTTAGCTTGCAGGTGTTTGATTAAGGTTGGGAAAGTCTTATTTATAGAGGAAACCCTACTAATTTTTCTAAAAAACTTTTTAGAGTTAGTCATACTCCTAACCATGAACCATTATTCGAGGATGAATGATCCCAATGGGGAGATATTGTAACACCTCGTACCTTCAGGCTATGTTTTGACCGGAACAATGAGAACGTAACAGAACCAAAATGAAGAGCTTAGGAAGTGTTTTGAAAGCTAATCAAGTTATAAGATGAGTATTAGCGCAAAGTATAGTTGGAAGCTACTCTACGGGCCATGTTTTCAAGTGAGTTTCCACAAGGCCTCACTTAAAGCGAATATTGAAAAAAATCTATAAAGGATTTGGGAACATTTCACTGATGAAAGTTGTAGCGCATTGAAAGACCTTTCCTTTCATATAAGGCGTAGGTCAAACGGAAGTTTGTACGAAATATCATGGCTGATTTATTGAGGACATATAAAATGGAAATCCTGATTCATGTAGGATTAGGCTTTAAAGCCCAAGCCTTCATGATAACCTATAAATACAACCATAAAATGTTTTATGTGAGAATATTTTACCAGAGCTGCTACCAAACACCTAAAGTGAGTTATTATTCAAATCCCTATTTCAATTATATTAAGTAAACACTAGATTATCACTGAATCATTATTTGGAATCGCTGGATTTTGGAAAATCCATTCAAGGTCGAATTTAGAATGAAGCTTTGGGATTTCTTTAAAATAGCAAGCCCCTCACTCATTGATGGGTTATTATTATGTTTTAGACATTTAATGGTTGGTATAATCATGAAATAGGATTGATTTAGATGCACTCTATCAAACGCAAAACCCCAGTAATTTTGATGTAAATTGTTTCTCTGATCAGCCAGCTTCTTTTGGCATTTTCTGATTATTTATCTGTTGGATCGAGCCCAAGTTTTAACTTATTTGTCACAACATACAGATCTTAAATGTGAATGGTGGATACATGATTTGGAGGTCCAATGAAGTGTGGTTTGTTCTATAAACAACAACTACAATAATCGATGAAAATTCTTCTCAAGTTTTCAAGTTCAAAGCTTTAGGTTTCTTCTTCAAAAGTTCAGACCTTTTCTTCATGTTTTGGAGCGACTAAGGTATGTGAGCTTCTATCCACCTGTGAGAATATTCATATTCTTCCCCACACCACATTTATCCATGAAACCATAAATTTCTATACTTAGGGTTTTATTCCAAGTTCATAATTACCCTAAACTACATGTACCATGTTTTCCCATGTTTTTATTATTACTTCGCTATTGTATTGTCGATATTCCATTATGGTCATTGGGAATATGTCAGTCATCTATGAATGCTCATAACCTTGAATTCCATGGGTTTATAAATACATGTCATGAAGTAATATTCTTAATTTCTATGAAATTATACATGTTTTCATATTTTACACAAGTTATATTATATATTTAATTATATGTCAGATTACCATAATGAATCATGTTTTCAAGCTATGTTTATGAAATTCATGGGCTTACAAACCAACTATATTCAAGTACATGTTTTGAAAGTTACATAGATTACAAAGAAGGCTTAGATAGCTTGAAACTATGTTTGCCAGCGTAGGATAAAGATCGCTCCGCCCAAAGGACAATACCTTTATGTTACCCCTTAGTGAGATTTTGGATCGATCATATTCATGTTCTTGTCTCATACTCCAGCAAGGTACGAGATAGCTTAGCTAATCGAGCAGAGATCAGATGCCACATTCACACGTGGTGGTTACATGTCGGTTTTGTTAATTCTCTCCCATAGATATATAGATATATAGATATATAGATATACAGATATAAAGATATAAAGACATACAAATTTTATACATGTTTTTACATTCATATCAGATCATATACATGCTCATGCACAGGTTATAGTTTTAATTTCATGTTCCTATTACTTCATATGCCTGCTTATTCTTCCAGTTGATTTACATATAGGACAATTCAAATGTACTAAAGTCTTTTTTTCTCAGAGCCTGCACTTTACGGTGCATGTACTGAGTTTCAGGACGATGGATCTATACACTAGGTATTCACTTGTATCAGCTATTTGGTGAGACCTATTTCATTCGGGGTGTTAATCGGATATTTCCTATGATTATGTATTACAATAGAGGTACGTCAGGGCATTTTCCTGATAAATAGTTTTTTAGTCAGACTCATGTTTTAGAGGTTTCATAGACTACACTAGTCTAGCATGTCATATCAATTTTTCAGACTTATTATATTTTCAAACTATAATCACATCATTCAATTTTGCATATTTTAAATTATTATTTCATGATTTTGATACTCATATTGATTCAGCAAGCCAAGTGGTTCACTCGGTCACATGTAGTTAGGCACCGATTATCGTGTTATGCCAAGGGTTTGAGGTGTGACAAAGGCTATCACTAAGGATTGATTGTTTGTGGCACCTACTCATGCTTGAGGTAGGCTTCGATTTCTTCTTATTAGACTATGATAGAAGTACATAATTAGTCATAATTAGTTGTGATGAACGTTTGGGTGGGTATCGATGTTGAACTGTGATGATGGGTGACTAGGGGAATCAGCCTTAAGTTGATTCTGATTGTTGTTAATTAAGCTTGTCGCCATTATGTAGGCTTGTTAGCATATTTTATATTGTTGTGTTTATTAATCACACATGTTTTCAATATGATATCCTAATTGTACTTGGACTATGTGTTATTAAATTCTTGAAAGCATGTGATATTCATCTTTTATACTTAGTTGCATCTCATTACATCCTGATTTCTTTCCTTGTATTGTCATTTGCATTCATACATTCATGGTTCTGTTGATATTTATATGAGAGTGGTATGAAAATGGTGTGGGTCTAAGAGATCGGGAAGGTAAGAACACTTATCAGATTATTGGAAACATTGAGATGATGATGATACGCGGCGGAATGGGTTGCACGTCTGCAACAATTATTATTCATCGAAAAGTTGGGCTCCGTTGAGAAATTCTGGAGAATTATATGGACTTCACATACTTTAACGCCTATATAGTAGAGATGAAAGGTACCTGACATATGCATTGCATTAATATGATACATTCATCATGCATTGATTATTTGTTGTTTGGTAATGTGATATGGATTTGTTATTTGAACTTGGGTGATACCTAATTAAATGGTTTTGGATGATTGAATTGATTGTATTGGAATGGATTGGTTTCCATAATTGGCTTGTTCTTTGTGCAATAGATTTATGTGGTTACACCTTTATAAGTTTGAGTACTCGTTGTCGAACTATGTTGTGATCAGTGGATTTTATTGACAGAACTATCATGTTGATCGTAGGGAACTTGGTATGTCTTATATTGCTTGATAATTGATATTATTATTTGATAGAGAGTCTAGTAAAGAACTGGTCGTGATGTTGTTCTGATAGTTAAATGACTTGTATATTATGCATGTGTAGATCCCCTTCTTAATCAAGGATAAACGGCGTAGACTTCTACTTATAGTATAATGAGGACGTTAAATGAATAAATATGTGTCGTGCCCTTACTTGTATAGAACCATAATCAAGCCCATGAGTTAGGGGGAATAAAAAGCTAATGTTGTTATGATTAGACTAATCGTAATATCCTGTGAAGAGAATTGTGATAGTATGTTGTGTACTAGAATCAACCTATCTTATTTGGTTATTGGTTGAAGTCATAGACAGACTCTTTAAGTTTTCAATGTAATCCACTTAGACCCTCCAATTGAGTCCCCCCACCATCTGAACCCTTCAAATCATTTTTTACTGTGCCACATAGACACAATTTATTGAGGTAGGACCACGAGTGCACTACACTTTCTCTTGAGTGTGTGAACAATTTTAAATTATGATTTTCTTTTTTTTTTCAACTTGAAAATATGTCACTATAAATAAATAACCAAAAAAGAAAAAAATACAACTAATTGAATGAAGACACATGTCATTTGAATTCAAAATAATTATTAAACCTATTTAACTTATTAAAAAAATAGCTCAAAATAAAATGACGTAACCCATCCCCACACAAACAATCATCCCCTTTCTTTCGTCTTTCTCATCAAAACCTCGCTACCACCCGTCATTCCCCCACCTCCAACTACCATCCCCTCACCCACCAACTCCGGCAAACATAACAATCTCAAGAATCAAAAACATCTTTTCCAACGTAATAAAAATTAGTATATAGAAATCAATAATAAATCTTTTACATAGCAATCAGTATATCATTTAAATAAAAAAATCTAGTTCATCTAAGAGAGAAGGAGAAGAATTGCAACGTAATAAAAATTGGAGTTCTATGGTGGGGTGAAGAGAATGGTGGGTACGGTGGAGCTAAGGTGACCATTGTTGGGTCTTTTAAGAGCTTGTAGAGATTGCAAGGTTAGAAGAAGAGAGGAGAAGAAGAAGGGGGGATTGCGGGTGGGTGGGCTAACTTTTTTTTATAACATTTATTTAAGTTAAATCCATGTGTCTTTGTTCAATTTTTTAATTTGGCGTGTGAATTGCACACACTTTGTGTGTTTGGCTACATATTAATTTTGTGTCCAAGTGGCACAATAAAAAATGATTTGAATGGTTTAGATGGTGGGGGCCTCAATTGGAGGGTCTAAGTGGAATACATCAAAAACATAAAGGGTCTGTCGATGACTTTAGCTTTTGGTTATTTGATAGCTTGGGTTATGGTCATTGAACTCTTCTTTAATTATAGTGACTTATATGATTATGAAACCTTATATAGACAAAGTGACTTGTTGATTCAGTGGACTATTGTGTGGATAATGTTACTTATATGGGTTATTGAACTGTTTAGTATAGGATTACTTGGTGTCATGTTGATGTTTATCTCTATTTATATATCTTTCATCGTTGTCGGCCTATAATGCCTACGGTGATACATTGTGTACTCATGATACACTTGCTGCATTCTTTTTGGATGCAGATACAACGCCTTCGACCAATTTAAGACTACGTAACTGAGTCTGAGCAAACAGTCCTGAGTGATTCAGGGTAAGAATGCTAACTTCTGGCATACCCTTTAATGCTCCTATCTCTTTCTATTCTTTTATTTATCCAAGAGACATGTGTCAAACATTTAGACTATGTTGTTTAGACTTATGGATATTCTTATCCTTTATTCGGACTTTGTATTCGGTTTAGAGCTCTTATATTGTTGACTAGATCCTTAGGGTTGTACTTATGATTCTCATACTTATCTTTCTACATTCTATATTATGATTAGATAGATTTTTTAAGCATTTTTTATTTCCACACTTCTTTCTTATATTATTTTTATGATTGGAGGGTTGGTTCGCCTACCGATGGAAATTGTGTAGGTGCCACCACGATTCCTAACAGGGGTCATGACAAAGTTGGTAGCAGAACTTTAGGTTAAACCGTCTTAAATACAAGAGCAATGCCTAGTAGAGTCTCGTGGATTGGTGCATAGACGTTTGTACTTATCTTCGAGAGACTATGGATCTTTTAGGAAACTTCGCTTTCTTCATTCCCTTCATGCTAAGACTAATCAAATTGGTATCTCAAAATTTTTCTTCCTTTTATATCACCAATGGTAGCAACACACCCTTAAATTTGTGTGTGAGTGGTTTGATATGACATCGTGCGGTAAGGTATGATATGTCTTTACCATGATACGGATGCATGACCAAGTTTAGTCTTCACTTATGATTTGAAGGTGCAATTGATTGGGGTTATGTTTGGGGACCCGTCCATTCGATGATATCTTGGGGAAGTGGAAATAGGAATACAGTGGCACAAGAAAAAAGTAATTGGATGGATCGATCTCCGTTGTATGAAGGGATAAATTGGTATCTGATGTTCTTGTTAGGATAAGTTGCAAGATATATGAGAGTGGATGTCATATAAGTTATAAAAGTTTATGTTTTGTTTCGACTTGATAGAATTATGGTATTAGAATAAGAACTATTGAATGTGGGTTTCTTCAGGCAATGACTATATGTTCTGAGCCAGGTGGCAAGGTTACTTGTGATGAGCGAAGCTTATGGTAATAGACAGTCGTGTTTTAAGAGTGTGTTCGCAGGGTCACTTGGAGTTTCGAAGTTAGTGATAAAAAGGGATTATTGAACCCAAAATGGTGTTGATTCGTGAGTTATTTCACAGCGGTATAGTATAGAGTAAGTGTAAGTAATGATATATGAGTTGGTATGTTGGACTACATCATAGGCTAATGGGAGCTAGTGATCGACTAATAGCAATAACTCTAACACTGGACAAGTGTGGAGTTCTATTTAAGGAACTATCGAAAGTTGCATCTAGTTCTTGGATAAGATTCATGGGCATGTTATATAAAGGTTAATACTTTGAAGTTCTATAATTACTTGTAAAATGACGTGGGAGTTGACCGAAAGACAAGGAAAATTGCACGGTTAGTTGGATATGTGCTGGTTTGGTGAATAAAGTAAGGGTTGGTTCTTCGTAGGAAAGCATCGTGTAAAGACTCTAAAATAAGGTAGTGGTCAATGGGGATATTTATGTAATAGATTGATGATGGTTTTATCTAATACTAATTGTGAAAAGCTTCGGGTATCGATGATTGGGTTAGTAACATATGAACTAATATAGAAGAAGGTTTATGTCGGTGAAGGAATTATGACAAGAGTACTTCGACAAAACTATATGAGAATGTTAGCAGGAGTGTATGTTCGTTAATTAAGGATCAACTTTTAGATCATTGGCCAGTTCAGTGATGGTTTGGATTATCGCTTGGGTACTAAATGATTTTTTTGTCAAAGTAACCAGAGTGGGTCGGCACCTTTTATAGTCGAGGAATATATAAAGGATGGTACATGGAACATGTCGGATTTGGGAGAAGCTTCTAGTTTAAAGGTTCAAGTGTCTTAAAGCGTTGTTGATTAATAGCATGGATGAGTATTTCAAGAATTAAAGACTCGGAAGTAATTGCGCAAGGTAAGGTGCATGGATAGTAAGGTTGATACATTAGGATTTGGTATGGTGCAAGGGTTGCGAGATGTGATACTTTCTATTAGAGACTCGATGGATGGAGGTGTAGTAATGAGGTAGCAGGCCTTACATTGAAATATTCAGAGTTGTGCCAAGTTCAAAGAAAGTACAAAGAGGGTTCGATATATCAGAGTTCATGGGGCTTTATCAGATTTGTGTATCGGGTAAAAGTAGAGAAACATGAATATTTAAATCATAAGATATAGTTCTTTTGTACTAAGTTGATGACTTGGATAGAATCCAGCTTTTGGAGCCATGGGTGACGACACATTTATTGATTATTCATGAGAAAAGGGATGGAAGAGGTCATTGCAGGCTTATGGAAAGTGTACTAGTCGTTTTAGAATCAGTTCGGGTGACTATCAATGATTTATAAATTAAGCACTTATTTTCGGCTTAGTATTGTTCAATTTAGTCTGGGTGGCCCATTTTATGCTTCGTGGAAGACTTATGGTATTCTAGTAAATCACCGATAAGGGTTCGATAGATTTTGATTCAAAAGTGAGGTGTGGCAGTGTTATCGATCTACATTGAAGTTTGCAAGTAGGATTGATGATATTTCTTGGATTACAATGATTCAGATAGTTCAATAGTTTACATCGGTACTCGTTAATGTATTGAGAAGGCACGAATAGTTATGGGGAGTCTTTAGATTGATCAGTTGATTTTCCACAAAATTGGTACGATAGGGTAATTAATAGGTATGCTTATTAGTATGGTGATTCGGAGATTCGAGAAAAATTGGGCAACGAGTTATGACTAAGTGAGTTTGACTTTGGGATACAAACTAACAGGACAGGATTAGCACAATTAGCCTTGGATCAGATCAGCGTTTGAATAGAATTTTCTCAGATAAGCAAGGGTCTTTTCTGGAGAAAGGAAACCATGGGTTGGGCTTGTGGAATTTTTCTATGTGGTTCTAAGGAATCTTGGTGGGAAGGACGACATTGATGGTTGAGAAAGAAGACTAGTATAATCATACTCTATTATCGGCATAGGTTAGATAGTGGTTGCAGCTACAACTAAGGGATGATGGTGATTATTGCGATAATTGTGGGTTCAATCTAACGCATATAGAGGTATGGTTATAATCAAATCGGGGAATTCAAAAAGAGTCAGTTCTTACACTTGAGGATCAGCCGTGAAAGAAATTTCGGGTATGAAAGAATGGAAATTTGGGTTGTTGAGCTAAGTTAAAGGTATTTTGATTGGCTAAGTGCACAAGCGATTCTATTGGAATACTTCTGGCTTGTGAAGGCTTTCATGAGGCTATGATTGGAATATCTTGGTTACTCGTCGGCATCCGTACTTTCCTTCTTCCATTCGAGAATGAATGTTTGTAAAATTGATATCTAATGTAACGACCAATCCGGTCATTTTTAGCTAAAGACCCTTAGTTGAATATATTTCCCTTCCTATAGAATCTATGTAGGGTTTGTGATGTATGGGAATGGGCAGCACAGATCCCGAGGTTTAATTATGTTAGTTTTGAAAGAAAAACCCAAAATAGAAATCTTAGAGTTAGATAGTTTGACCCAAGGTTGGCTTCTAAGTATATGGGTTCGTTTTTGGGTTCCATTGCTTCCTGCAGTTCTGAAGATTTATTTATGACATAGTTGAGGCATTAGTTCGCTTCTCGAGGAAATCAGATGTTCTTTGTGGTCTTATTTGTGAAATCATGGAACTTGGATGTTTTGGGTAGTTTTATAGAAAAGTATGTCTTAGCTCAGTCATATGAGAAATTCGAGTACGCGAGCGCGTTTGTAGCATCGTGACTTCAGGGTAGCATGTGTGGTTTGTATCTGTGGGGTCCCGGGACATTTCAGATGTTTGGTGGGTGTTTTGGAGGATTTTATAGCTACTGGTGTCTGGTATTCGCACAAGTGGTTGGTCATCCGTCTCTATGTGTCCGCCTCTGTGGAGGTTCCCTCATAGACGCAGGTTCTGAGGAATTATTGAGCTTCCCGCCCCTGTGGGTATTTTCTCGTAGAGGCAAAGGGGCCTCTGTGGATATTATTCTGCTTCTGCACTGAGTCGAGGTGTCAGTTGACAGGGCCTCAGCGAGCTCCTTTTTTGTTGGAGCGAGATCGTGCCTGCGGGAGTCAATTCTGTAGGACTGGAATCGTTGTATCATGCATTTACTTAAATGCCCTAAATCATTCCATTTTCTTAAAATATCTCATTCTCGGTTGTAGAGCTACCTAGGGGGAAATCATTAAAGACTGAGGCTAAGTTCTTCATTATGGGTAAAATTCTTCACCCTTTGTGATTTTATTTTATATTTTAACGTCTCTAATCTTGGTATAGATTATGAATTGGGGAAAATGAGTTCGAGTTTCCATGTTAGAATAAGAGAGGATGAATCTTGGATTTGGGGGTGTAATATGAATTAGTTTACCTTGATATTATAGAATAAGTATTGAATTATGTTAGATGATCATGTTGTAGTGTTTAATTTTTATATGGAAACACTTTTTCAATTAGGGGGAAAACCTAGGGTTTAATTGGGGCTTTTTCTAAATCATGCAATTGAGGGTCCAATTTAGCTTAGGCTTCTAACTAAATTAAGGATATGATTACCTAGTATGTTTTTATGCTAATTGAGTAGTAAAATTTAGATTTTGACACCGTGGGCCCAGGGTAGGTTTTGGAGGTCTTGGGTATGTCTAGAGGACTAAGTCGTTGTATTGTGTAATATATTAATATTAACGTACAATCTATGTGTGTTAGACTACGACTATTATGAGGTGCTTCGGAAGGGAAAGGCTATCGCTGAGGGTTGATTGTTCGTGGCACCTGCTCGGCCTTGAGGTAGGCTACAATTTCTTCTTATTAGACTCTGATAGAAGTACGTAATTAGTTATAAATGTTGACGGGTATTGGGTATGTTTGGGTGGGTACCAGTGTTGAACTGTGGTGATGGATGATTTGGGGAATTGACCTTAAACTGATTACTATGTGGGCTCGTCGCCATATTTGATATTGTTGTTTTTATTAATCACACATGTTTTCTATATGATATCCTGATTGTATTTTATCATGCCCCGAACCATGGCCTGGACAAAACATGGCATTTGGTGCCTAGCTGCATCTCGTCGAGCGAACCACATGGCTTGCTTGTCAACATGGACATCAAAAGCATGCATTAGTAATGGTAATGAAACATGTAAAAATTGTATACTGAAAGTAGTAAGAAATATCATAGCAGAAATATCTGAGTAAAACATGATAAGTCTAAAATATAACACAGTCATGCCACGCTAACTAGACTAGTCTATGAAACATCTAAAACATGAGTCTGCAAAACTGTTTATCAGGACAAGACTCTGGCATACCTCTACTAATAATGCTTAAGCATAAAATAACTAAAATTGACACCCCGAATGAGATGGAGCTCACCAAATAACTGATACTAAAACAATACTACTGAGCAAATTTATCTCCCTGAAACTCATCAATTGCACCGTGAATTGTAGGCCCCATACAAAGGGACGTTAGTACATTTGAATTGTACCGTATGTAAAGCAATTTAAAGAATAAATAGGCACGTGATATAACAGGAATATGAAACTGAACATGAACATGAATATAGTAACATGTGTAAAATCTACAAAATTGTATATTTTTGGGAGAGCATTAACAAACTGACATGAACCACCACATGTGAACGGGGAGTCTGATCTCTGCCCGATCAGCTAAGCCATCTCGTACTTTGTTGGAGTACGAGACATGAACATAAACATAATTGATCCAATAATCCCACAAGGGGTAATAAGAAGGTATCCTCCTATGGTGTAGCGACCTTTATCCGACGTTGGCATACGTAGTTTCAGGATGTCCGAGCCTTTTGGGTAATCTATGCAACTCCCAAAATATGTACTTAAAAATAGTTGGCTTGGAAGCCCATGAATTATATGAAATAACCTGAAATCATAACTTTTAAATTTATAATTTAGCATGTGAATAAATACATAATATAACTTGTATAAATCATGAGAAACATATTTGACTTCATGAATGTGAGTGATAAGGATCATAACTTGTATTTAAGAACTCATGAAAATCAAGGCATGGTTTTATAGATTACGGACAGGTCCATGACAATCGAAATGTCATATAATGAATATAATAAAGGACAACATGATACATATATATAGTTGAACATGAATATAAGGTTATTATGAATTGAGCAAAAACCCTAGGTCTGAAGAGTTCTAGTTTCATGGATTACATGTGGTGTGGGGAAGAACAATGATGTCCCCACATGGATAGAAGTTCTACATACCTTAATAGCTCCAAAACGTTTCTTAAAAAATTGGACTTCGAACGACAATCCCAAAGTTTAAACCTTGAAACCTTAAAATGGGTTTATCTTGAAAATTCTAGGTTAAAAACATTGGATTCTACTTAAAATTCATTAGTATTACATTAGAATCACATGAAAAAGGCTTACCTTGGTGTAGGGGATGATTGGGAATAGAGAACATTTGTTTTAGGGCTTGGAGATATGAAAAACTAATTTTAAAACTAAGTCTGCGTATTTAGACTGTTTGCTATCGGAGGGATTTGACGGCTAATTCAACAGACCGTAGAATTTTCTACGGTCTGGATCCTGATAGTCAAATTTTATATGGTATGGGTTTGGACCAACGAATTATGTACGGTCCGTAAAATTGAACCGTTGAATTAATTTAATTAATTCCAAACATTCCAGTGACTTCAAAACTTGAGAGGCTTTAGCCGTTAAAAAATAACAGACTATCAAATATTGTACGATCAATAAAAATCAACTGGTTTCCATCAATTCTAAAAATAGAATTGACGGTTCACTTCGACTAACCATCGCTAATTCTACGGTCCATATAATGTGGTGTTAAATTTAATCTGTAAAACTGAAACTAGTTTTTAACTTTAAACTCCCCGTTCTGGTTTCTGAAACCCCTGAACCATAAACATGGCTTAGTTTGAAGGTAAGAGGTGTTATATTATCTTCCTCCTGGGATCATTCATCCTCGAATGATGGGTCGTGGTTGAGAACCGGACTAGATATAACGTGAGTACATGAGCATGAAAAAACATGACATGAAACATTAGACTGAATGACATGATTACATGAATACATGAACAGGGGACATGAGTATTGAATACATGTAAGTGAAACATGAGACATGGATACGTTAGGGACATGACATGACTGCTAAAGGTATTTACCTTGATCGTTTTCTGCTTACTCCTCAAATAAGTGCGGATATCTGAACTTCATGTCTTCTTCGTCTTCCCGTGTAGCCTCCTCAACATTCTAACTTCTCCACAACACTTTCACTGAGGCAACTTTCTTAGTTCTCAACTTTTGAATATGATGATCCAAAATATCCACAAGGATCTCTTCATAGGTCAACCCATCCTTAACTGTAATGGAGTCGGTAGGAACAACCAACGACGGGTCTCCCACACACATTCTCAACATGGATACATAAAAAACTTGATGCACAACAACTACATATTTTGGAAATTCAAGTTCATAAGCCATTTGGCCAGCTCTCCTCAAAATCATGTAAGGTCCGATATATTTGGGGCTGAGCTTCCCTTTCTTTCCAAATTGGAACTCCAAATCTCTACACCTCACATCTGAATAAGACTACTGGTGACCCCGAGCTATTTTCAAATGCTCCAAAATCAACTTGAATTTCTCCATAGTCTGATGGACCAAGTCTAGTCCTAATTATGTAAATCAGCCCGCAGACTTAAACTCCCAACATAAGTCGAGAAGAGCTTTTCTAAGAGTGCCAACAATGGAACGTCATTCTACACTTATATGACTAATATGGCATGGAAAATGGAATGGAGTTAGAGTTGTCACGTGAAGATCTAGAAAGCAAGTTCTATTCGGCCTTTGTATGTAGGTCTTGGTCAAAGACCATGTTTGTTTTTCTTTTAGCTTCTCTTTATTTCTTAGCTTAACTTTTAGTTCTTCTTAGGACATATTTAATGTACCACATAATAGGACAAGGTAATCAAGGACAAGGATGTAAATGAAATGGATGACTAGGCCGAGAGGACAAGTTGGTAAGGACAAGAATGGTCTAGAAGATGAGGCTTCCAAAAAGACAATTCATGAACCAACTTGATGACACCAAGAAGATGAAGTGTTGGACGAAATACTCCCTTATCCATTCTGCCACAAATGCAAGGAATGGAATCTTACAACACATTCAAAGAAGATGAGGTTGTTGGAAAAATCAAGTTCATGAATATTGTTACACAGGAGACAACAATTTTGGCCAAGAGAAGAGCAAGAGGTGGCCGAACTCCCTTGGTCACCAAGTCAATCCAAATGTGTTCACACTAGGTGTTAGTTTGTGTCTTTTCATTTGCTTTCTATAATAGTCTATTTTGTACTATAAATAGAGGCCTTTCCATTGTAAAATACAGAGTTTGATGAAGAGAAAAACTTGAGTGTTTCCTCATCTTCGCTAAGTAAGTTCTTAGTTTATCCTCTGGGAGGGTCACTTGGTTCTTTTATGAACCAAACCCTTAGTGCAAGTTTAGCTAAGACTGTGTGACTTAGTTGAACCCAAACTAAGGTTTTCCTTCGGTGTAATCTTGGTTAAGACTAAGGCTGGCCAGTGGGCCGGGATGACCCGACCCCGGCCCGACCCCGTCCCGACCCCGCCCCGGTCCCGACCCGACCCCGCTCTAAAAAAAAAAAAAAATTTAACGGGGCGGGACTCGAACTCGGGACGGGACGATGTCTCGTCCCGCCGGACCCGAGCCCGCCCCAGCCCGCCGGACCCGAGCCCGCCCCGAGCCCGTCCCGACCCCGACCCCGACCCCGACCTTACCTTTGCAAAAATAGCCGTTGCACCAACGGCCATTTTAGATTATGGCCGTTGGCCAACGGCCATTTTAGGCCCCCTCCCTCCCCCAACCCCCCCTACCCCTTAATATTTATTTTTAACCCATAAGTTATTATATTTACACTTTAACCCAATTTTTCAACTATAAATAACTCATTTTCTCTTCATCTTTCTCACAAATCTTCCTACAATCTCTCTAATTTCTCAATATATCTCTCTACATTGTTTGCTAAATATTCAATTTTATTAATTCATTTGGGAATTGGGAGTGAAGTTGGCAACTAGCTTGAGGATCTTCCATCGAGCAAAGTTTCAATTTTCAACCTCTCGATTACACGTCGACGTTACGTCGGCGTTTGGTACATTCGTTCCTTCATTAAATTATTATTGTCTGTTTATTTTATTTAGCGCACTTAATTTCATTTACTTTAATTATTTGTTAGCATATAATTAAAATGGAAGGAATTAGAGGTATGTTTAAGGGTAAGGGTAAGACTTCTTCTAGTAGGTGCAATCAGGGCAAGGGTACTTCTTCTAGTCATCTTATTCCTACACAGGATGATTTTGTTGATACTCAACATTTTCCTACAATACCATTAGATTTAGACGAGGAGTTATTTTCTGGAACTCAAGAAGACTTTAATTTAGACGATGATCTAGACGATACACCCACTAATATTGATGACAACACGCCCACTAGTGCACCTTCAACCGAAATACCTCCTATTCCCCCTAGTATGAGACGAGGTCCAAGAAAAACGACCATTAAAATCGATGCATGGACATTTTTTGATAGGGACGTAGAGAATCAAGTAGCCATATGTAAAATTTGTAAAAATGTTTTAAAATTTAAAACTGAAAAAGGTCACGGTGGGACGGGGGATTTAATTAGACACGTAGTAAGTGCTCATCCAGCTAGGTATGCCCAATACCAGGCTTCAAAACCGGGTGCGCAAACGGCCGCTCCATCGGGACAAGGTTCACATACCGATACTTGTCCCGACCAAGTACGGGGTCAAATTAACCCTATGACGGGGGGAATTGTAGGCTCTAAATACAACAAACATAGAGATAGGGAAGCAATATCAAAATTAGTTGCTTTGTGGAGGGTTTGCCTTTTTCATTTCCTTCATCTCCCGGTTTTATTCATTACATTAGAGATATATATAATCCTCGCTTTTAACGGTTTTCCTAGGTCAACTGTTAAGAGAGATGTATTTAAATTTGCGCATGAATATCAACAATATTTACGTTTTTCATTATATCATTTTAATGGCAAAGTATCTATCACGTCGATATAGGTCGTAGTACTAACGGCCATGATTATTTAACTTGTAACTTGTCATTGGATAGATTATAAATGGTCTATGCAAAAACGTATTTTAGCGTATAGATATATAGATGATAGGCACACTTTGGTACTTTTATTGCGTAGAAAATATTTATCAAGTGTGCGATTATTACGGAATTACCGATAAAATTATGACTATTACATTAGATAACGCTTCTAATAACAATTACGCAATTACAATGTTAAAAAATAGTTTAGCTCCATCTTTTCCAGGACCATTTTCATATAAAATGCGCGTGCCATATATATAACTTAATTGTAAAGGATGGTCTATCACTTTTTGAAGACATTCTTAGTAAAATATAATTTGCTATAAACTTTATTTTTAAAAGTAATAAAGTACAACGTAGAAAAGAATATAAAAAAATTTGTCATGATTGTGGACTACCTTTTAGAAGAATTCCACAAGAAGTATCCACTAGGTGGAATTCTTTATACGAGCAACTCCTTGTTGCTTATGACTATAAATTACCTATAACTTTATTTTTTAACTCTCATAATAAAAAGCCAGCTGATATGATTTTAGATAGTGATTGGGAAAAAATTTCCGAACTTATTGTATTTTTAGAGAAATTTTTTCAAGCAACAAAAGAATTTTCCGGTATATATTATCCTACTATTTCAACTATGTTATTTTATATAACTCTAATATTTTTATTACTTAGTGAATATATGGAAAAACCAGCTTATAAGGCAGCTATTAAAAAAATGTTTGTCAAAATAAAAAAATATTTTATTCCTATTCCTTCTATTTATATTATTGGTTCTGTATTAAATCCTACTATTAAAATAGACGGTACTAAATCACTAATAGAAACTATTTACGATTGTATAGAAGTACTACCACCTCCAAGTCCCAAAAATCTAAATCACCCACCACCTATTGAACAAACTAAAGAAGAAGTGTTGAATAGCGTAGAACACCACTGCAAAAATATATATAGATTTTATCAACAAGAAAATGCTAGTAACGTACCGGCTACCATACCATCTTCTTCATCTTCAACACAACCTCACAAAAGACATGCTGTTTCTGCGGCTAGTATTGAAAGCCTCAAAAATAGAATGTGCGGCCGTACCTCTACTAACCAAATTAGCGAGTTGGATATTTTTGTTTTGCGGGGTTCGTACCGTATCAAGAAGTTATCAATGAAAATGGACAAGAAGACTTGCTGAAATACTTTGGAGGGGAATGAGAAGACCTTTCCGACACTTTCAATGATGGCTCGAGATGTTTTGAACATTCAAGCGTCATCAACTGCGTCGGAAAGCGCTTTTTCTGAGCAGCAGATATCAAATAGGAGACCACAGACACTCATTGGCCGGAGACGACTTGGAAATTGCGGTATTATTCGAGATTGGATACGAGCGGAGCGGAGAAGGTGCGGTCAACCGGAGATCAACGAAGAAGATGATGAAAACTACAACGAAATCTTAACCGAAGGTAGTGGAAGCGACGTGGATCAATTTGACCAACAAATACCTATTCCAACCGAAGAACCACATGAAATCATCAAGCAATTAGAACAAATTTTTTTGAAAATGTAATTTTTTTAATTGCAATTTTATTATGTAATTTGCAACTTTTGGACAACACCATAAAGTTGCAATTTAGATTTTAGACAATTGTATTTGTATTACAAAAAAATCATATGTCTATTAAATAATATAAGAGGCACAAAAACAAATTTGGGATGTTTTTATTACACTATCTTGTTTTATTTATTGAGTTTTTTTTATACATATGTTATTTAAAAAAAAAAAAAAAAAAAAAAAACCCGACCCCGCCCCGCCCCGACCCGAGCCCGACCCGACCCGCCCGCCCCACCCCGATACCGACGGGATCGGGATCGGGATCGGGACGGACCGGAGCAGTCCCGCCCGGACCCGACCCCGCTAGGCCCGCTAGGCCCGATCCCGACCCCCCGGATCGTCCCGCCCCGACCCCGACCCCGCCGGACCCGGCCCGCCAGACCCGAGCCCGGCCCACTGGCCACCCATAGTTAAGACTGTGTGACTTAACTAAGTCCAATCTTAAGGAACCCCCTTTGGTGTGAGTGGACGTTGGGACTGTGTGGCCCAACAAAACCAAAACCTAGGGTCTATCTTAAGGTTTCCGGCCAACCTTACTTGGTGAGTATTCGGGCTTGTACTTAGCAACCCCTATATAGTCCTTGTTAAATTGCACACTCATCTTGGTGTCGGCTAGGGCATTAAAAATCCTTTGTCATTATCCAATCCATATCGACCATGTCCTTATCGACCGTCCAACACTTGGTGTGTCCTCGGGTTTGTACTTTGCATCCCATGTGCATTAATTGTCCAAACCACTTCGTTCTTTCCACCCCAACATCCCACAGTACCTTACAAACATCCACCCCAATGGCCAATCCCCGACACCAGCCCCGACTGCTCGTCCAAACCTGACAACAACAAATAATCCGCATAACACACTTTACTGGAACCTTACTATTTCAGTTCTGTTCCGTCACCTTACCACCATCCAACCATCAAACCCCGATCATCAAGATCACCCTCAACCTGTCTAGAAAAACTCCATAAAATACCTTGACCCAATTCCTTGTATAAATACCCGAAACAGACCCCACATTACCACCTACCCAGCAGTAACACCTAACCCGAGAACCCCTATTTCCCATCAATTTTGGCGTCAACTTGTTCCTTGTCAAACTCAACCTAAATTACCCTCACTAACCCCTTTGTACTTACATCAAATTGGTATCAGAGCAAGACGCTCCCATCCCACGCCTTGATGCGATGCCTTACACAAACAATATTATTTGAGGACCGTATGCGACGTTTTGTACCAACGTGAGCAATCCATAAGAAGGGAACTTGTGAATCATTCCATTGTGAATAATGATGAATCGGGGGTCGTGAGAAGTAGCCCAAGACATGAATAAAAGGACGATGCATCCTTTTCCAACCCATTGTATAATCACGAACATGAGGAAACACAAGAAGACCAATCATTTCACATGTGTTGCAAAGTAAATGATAAAGTGTGCTACGTGATTATTGATGGAAGAAGTAGTGTCAACTTGGCCTCCGTGGAAATGGTGGACAAAATAAAACTACTCACCCTCAATCATTCTCATTTGTATACTCTCCAACGGCTAAACCAAGACAAAGGGATAATAGTAATAAAACAAACTCCTTTTGACTTTAGGATTGGAATGTATGAGGATAAAATATGGTGTGACATCCTTCCTATGGATGCATGTCATATTTTTTTTGGAAGACCGTGGCAACTTGACGCGAAGGCACAACATGATGAAGGAAGGAATACTTATTCCCTTCAAATGGGTAATAAGAAGAACCGATCAGTGCCGATGTCACCTCTTGAAGTAAAGGATATGAAAATCCGACGTGCAAAGAAGCATGAAACCGAGCCCCTACTACTTGATTCATGAATGGTAGAATAAGAATCCAAGAAGGGAGTCCTATGGATTCATTGGCGTGTAAGGAAAGGGAGAACATTGCGGAAGTTATACAAATTGCCTACGTGAAGAAACTCCCGAAGGACGTTGCATCTGGAACACTACCAACGGAAGATAGTGAACTTCCCTTGATTTATTTTCAAGAAGTTCATTGTCTACTCATAAAGACTATAGATGCCAAGAACAAGAATTGGTGTCAAAAGAACATGAGAAATGGCACACTTGTGTTACCACCCAAGATAGGTCTGAATGTACAAATGCAAGTGTGGTAAGAAGCTTACATGTCTCGGCTTCTTCATACCCTCATGCCATCAGAAACTATGGTGCCCTTACTGCCCCTATTTCGACCATGGAGCCACTAATTAAAATTGAACATGATGCTAGAGGAATCGGCGCTGGTCCCTCAAGACCAAAAGTCCATTGCTCTCTCTAGTCCACTGCTTCCGTGTAAGGACTTGTTCATCATGGGGCCCTTGGTCCATTGGAGACACTTGACTTGGCTTATGTTTGGCTCATTGGGCTTACCTCCACTTAATGAAGGAAGAGACAATCAAAATCCAAGAGCAGACCGTCCATTCAAGATACTGGCCTTCAAAATCGAGCGTGATTTGTGTGAAGAACATGTGAGGCAATTCGAGTTGTGCAACATTCCAAACTCTTCCATGATCCTCATTCATAAGATGGTACCACCGTCCATAGATCACACCACGTCATCCGAGGACTTGCGTGCTAATCCAACCATGATAAAATCTAGCCAAATATGTACCTAGCCTATGGGCATAGTTGCGGCCAAAAAATTTCTTAGTCCAGCTTCATTTCCACATCATTTCATGCAGAGATATTATGACCTTGTTGTCCCTATAAACAAACTCATGAGGAAAGATAAGTGTGAATGGTTATGATGAGTTACAAGATTCCTTGAAAGCCTTGGGGATTTGTGAAGCCACGGTCCTACTCATTCCAAGCTGTGAAGGCCATTGAGCATCAAACATGAAACAAGCATAGGCGCCATATTTTGCTCTCACACAAAGTTGAGTGGTGCATGGTGTCATCCTTCTACCTATGGCGAGGCAGAATGACTTAGGGAATCTGATATCCAACATGAACATCATGAGAAGTCAAAACCAATTGTCTTGTATTTGTATCCGTATTTGGCAAGTTTAGAAGAAGGATCGTACAGTATGAAACTTCTGGACTTGTCCAATGATGGAAGTATTAGATCAACACTTGTTAATGAAGGTTCATTTCCACATTTAGATGGCCCGTATTTGTGGGAAAATTCGGCCAAATAAGGGAATTTGATGTAAGTACGGAGAGGTGAGTGAGGGTAAGTGAGGCTGAGTTTAGCAGGGAACAAGTTGACACGAAAATTGATGGGAAATAGGGGTTCTCGGGTTATGTGTTACTGTCGGGTAGGTGGTGATGTGGGGGTTGTTTCGGGTATTTATACAAGGAATTGGGTCAAGGCGCTTTATGGGGCTGTTCTAGACAGGTTGTAGGTGATCTTAATAATCGGGGTTTGATGGTTGGATGGTTGTAAGGCGACAGAACATAACTGAAATAGTAAGGTTCCGGTAAAGTGTGTTATGCGGATAGTTTGTTGTTGTCAGGTTTGGACGGAAAGTTGGGGATAGTTTCGGGGATTGACCTTTGGGTGGACGTTTGTAAGGTACTGTGGGATATGGTGGTGGAAAGAACGAAGTGGTTTTTACAAGGAATACACACGCGATGCAAAGTACAAACCCGAGGACACACCAAGTGTTGAACGGTAAATAAGGACACGGTCGATATGGCTTGGATAATGACAAGGGGTTTTAATGCCCAAACCGACACCAAGATGAGGGTGACCAATTTATCAAGGACAAGATCGGGGTCGCTAAGTACAAGCCTGAATACTAACCAATTAAGGTTGGCCGAAAACCTTAAGATAGACTCTAGGTTTGAATTTGGTTGGGCCACACAGTCCCAACGTCCACTCGCACCAAAGGGGGATCCTTAAGCTTGGACTTAGTTAAGTCACACAGTCGTAACCAAGATTACACCGAAGGGAAACCATATCTTGGGTTCAACGAAGTAACACAGTCTTAACTAAACTTACACCAAGGGTTTGGTTCACACAAGAACCAAGTGACCCTCTCAGATGATGAACTAAGAACTTACAATCCCAAATTCAAAGACTTAGCGGAGATGAGTAAACACTCAAGTTTTTCTATTCATCAAACTCTGTATTTTACAATGGCCTAAGGCCTCTATTTATAGTACAAAATAAATTATTCTAGAAAGAAAAAGAAAAGACACAAACTAACACCTTGTGTGAACGCATTTGGATTGACTTGGTGACCAAGGGAGTTCGGCCACCTCTTCCTCTTCTCTAGGCCGAAATTGTTGTCTCCTATGTAACAATATTCATGAACTTGATTCTTTCAACAACCTTATCTTCTTGGAATATGTTGGAAGCTTCCATTCCTTGCATATGTGTTCCTTAGCCGAATGGATAAGGGAGTATTTCGACCAACACTTCATCTTCTTGGTGTCCTCAAGTTGGTTCATGAATTCCTTTTTTGGAAGCCTCATCTTCTTGACTATTCTTGTCCTTGCCAACTTGTCCTCTCAGCCTAGTCATCAATTTCCCTTACATCCATGTTATTGATTACCTTATGCTATTACGTGGTACATTAAATATGTCCTAAGAAGAACTAAAAGCTAAGCTAATAAATAAAGACTAGCTAAAAAAAAACAAACATGGTCTTCGGCCAAGACCTACATACAAAGGCTGAATAGAACTTGCTTCTTAGATCTTCACGTGACAACTCCAACTCCATTACATTTTCCATGCCATATTAGGCATATAAGTGTAGAATGACGTCCATTGTTGGCGCTCTTATCGAATCTCTTCTCGACTTATGTTGGGAGTTTAAGTCCGCAGGCTGATTTACATCACCTAACAACTCTACTTCACCAACTTTGAACCAACCAATTAGTGACCTATACCTTCGCCCATACAGAGATTCGAATGGTGCAATCTGGATATTAGCAAGGTAACTGTTATTATAATCAAACTCAAGGAAAGGAAAATGATAATCCCAATTACCTTTAAAATTGAGAACACCTGCCCTCAACATATCCTCAAGAATCTAAATAGTATGCTCTGCCTAGCCATTTGTTTGATGATGAAAAGTTGTGCTGAGATTTACCTTGGTACCCAATTCATTCTGGAAAGACTTCCAAAAGTAAGCTGTGAACTGAGCACCATGATCTGAAATGATGGACACTGGGGTCCCAGGAAGTCTGAAAATTTCTCAAATATACAGCTTAGCATAATCCTTTATTGAATTTATGGTCTTGACTGGCAAAAAGTAGGCTGATTTAGTAAGACGATCCACAATCAACCAAATCGAATCATGCCTTCGGGATGAGCGAGGTAAACCTATTATAAAGTCCATATTTATCATCTCCTATTTTCAAACAGGAATATCAATATTCTGAGCCAACCCACCAGGCCTCTGGTTCATCTTTTGCCTGCTGACAATTTGGACATTTGGCTATAAAATCTGCCACATTCCTCTTCATATTTCTCCACCAATAAATATCTTTCAGATCATGATACATTGTTGTAGCACCTGGGTAGATAGAATAACTACGTTTCTGCCATGATTCTCTCTCTAAGTCCGTCCACATATGGAACACATAATCTGCCTCGGTACCTCAAAGTACCATCATCTACCCTTTTTTAAAAAGTCGTAGTCATATGCTTGTGAATCCCCTCTTTCAGCTGTAACAAGTAGGGATAACTAAACTGATTCTCCTTCACCTCGGCTACGAAGGAGGATTAAAACTTGTTCTGGACAACAACACAATCATCTTTGGAGTCCATGAGTCAAACTCCTAGACTGGCTAGTTGATGAACCTCCTTTGTCATGATTTTCTTACCTTCCTCGACATGAGCTAAACTCCCCATGGATCGCTAACTTTGAGCATCGGCTACCACGTTCGCCTTCCCTGGATGATAGGGAATATCTACATCATAATCCTTTTATTAATTCGAGCCATCTCCTCTATCTAAGATTCAACTCCCACTGTTTGAAAATGTACTGAAGGCTCTTGTGATCTGTGAAAATATCAACATGAACTCCATACAAATAGTAACGCCATATATTTAGTGCAAAAATTACTGCTGCCAATTCTAAGTCGTGAGTTGGATAATTCTTTTCATGAGGCTTAAGTTGCATGGATGCATAAGCTATAACCTTACTATGCTGCATTATAACACACCCAAGACGAACTCTTAAAGCATCACAATATACAATGAACCCCTTGGTCCCCTCTAGCAAAGTTAACATTGGAGCTAATGTCTGTCTCATTTTTAATTCCTCGAAACTACGCTCACATGCATCTGACCGCTGAAATTTGACTTTTTTCTGAGTTAATCTAGTCAATGGAGCTGGAATGGAGGAAAAACCCTCTGCGAAGCATTTGTAATAGCTCGCCAGACCCAAGAAAATCTGAATATCTGAAGCAAAAATGGGTTTGGGACAATTCTTAACAATATAAATTTTCTGAAAGTCAACCAGGACACCCTCGCCTGAAATCACATGGCCTAAGAATGCCATTGACTTAATCCAAAATTCACACTTGGAAAATTAGCGTAAAACTTGCAGTCAATCTTGGAATAACACTGAGCACCCTGAAGTTGATCAAATAAATCATTGATTCTTGGAACAGGATATTTGTACTTAATAGTAACCTTGTTCAACTGTCAATAGTCAATGCACATACGCAAAGACCCATCTTTCTTCCAAACAAACAAAACTGGTGCACCACATGGTGAGACACTTCGTCTAATAAATCCCTTATCTAGGAGATCTTTCAACTAGTCTTTTAGTTCTATTAAATCTACTAGAGCCATTATGTATGGCAGAATAGATATCGGCTTGGTGCCATAAATTTGATCAATTCCGAATTCAATCTCCCTATCGGGAGGAACTCCGGGAAGATCTTCAGGAAAGACTTCTAGAAACTCATTGACAACTGGCACTGACTGAAGAGTTGGGGTCTGGGTATCTACATCCCTAATCTGAACTAGATGGTAAATATACCCCTTAGATATCTTCTTTCTGGCTTTAAGATAGGAAATAAACTTACTTATAGATGATACTAAATCACCCTTCCATTCTATGACTAGCTCACCGGGAAATTCGAACTTTATAATTGTGGTTCTACAACCTACCGTGGCATAACATGAGACTACCAATACATACACGTGACTACATCGAAGTCTACTATTTCTAACTCTACCAAGTCAGCTATTGTAATACGGTGATTGACTTTAACTGGAAAACCCTTATATATTTGCCTGGATATAATAGACTCGCCAACTGGAGTGGATACCTCAAAGGGTTCATGCAACTTTTCTTGTTCTATCCCAAATTTCTTAGCAATAAAAGGGGTTACATGTGATAGAGTGGATCTAGGATCCATAAGGGCATAAATATTGAAAGTGAAAATGGTTAATATACATGTGACCACATCTAAACGGGCCTCTATATCTTGAAAACCTAATAATGTGTAAAAATAGTTTGGACATCTGCTTGTATTACTAAACTTAGTTGGACCACGCCCTGATTGGGCCTGGGAATTTTGAGGAACTGTAGAATTTGCGAACTGAGCCATATTACCTCATGTACTCTGCATCACTAATGGGCAGTCTCACTGAAACTGACCTCACATACCACACCCAAAATAGACATCCATACCCAGGAGACACTCCCTTAGGTGCCTCTTACCACACTTAGCATAAATCGAGTTACAAAAAGAACTTTGACCCACACTGGCCTGTGACTGAGAGCTTGATGCTCTGAAGTTCTTCTTATTATTATCATTCCTGAACTTTGGGGCTAGGGCACTGGATGAATATGGAGCAGGTACGGATGACTTGTTCTTAAAGTATGGTCTGCCTCTACCTTCCCTATGACTAAAGTGACGTGAAGACTTGGCTCACTTATTAAACTCATTGTCCTTCTCTTTCTGCAAGGCTTCATCTTCCTTCAACCTGTTGTTATTACCCTATACGAAAAAAACCATATTTGTAATAGTTATCTCTCTGTTATGAGCTGTGATATTAGCTTCATTGTACAGGTGGGGATCATGGCCATACAAGAAATGCCTAAATTTGGCCCTCATGTCTGGAACCATATGTGGAGCATACTTTGCCAAAGAGACAAACTGAAGATAGTATTCCCAAACACTCCTACCATTTTGCTTAAGTTTTCAAATTCCACAGCCTTTGCCTCTATGACCTCTATTGGCAGAAAGTTCCCAATGAAGGCATCTGCAAACCCATCCTAAGTCGCTGGAGGTGCATCTTCCCTACCGGACTGCTCTCATGACTCATACCAAATATTGGCAAAATCGTACAACTGATAAGCCCCAAACTCTGCTGCCTTTACCTCATTAACATGCATAACACAGAAGATTTTCTAAATCCTATCAATAAAATTAGGCGGATCTTCGATCTTGTTTGAGCTTGTAAACACCGGAGGGTCTATATGAAGAAACTCACGAGTCCTGAAATTGGACGACTCTCCATTAGTTCCCATGCTTGGAATCATTCCCTAACGTTGGGCTTTAGCAACCACAAGTTGGGTGAGCAACTGAATAGCTCCCCTAATATCTAAATCAGTGGAACTGGGCAGCGGAACTAGGATCTCCGCAAGTCCTGTGGTATCGGGTGGGGGTGTTGTACCCAAATTAGCTCTCTAAGCCTGAGCATTTTCCTCACAAGAAACATTAGTGGCGTCTCTCTTGATTGCAGTTGATTTCCTTCTCATAGGCATTTTTCTGAAATACTTAATACACGCGAGTTAGAAGGATATCCTGAAGGTATAACTTTAACTACATGATCTAGAGTATGAAAGAAGTAAGATAATCCTAGATGTCTTGGTGGTCAACTTCTTACATATGTAGGGCTCTCACATACATAAAAGTGACCCCACTGGATACAGTTTCATAGACTCCGTAAGACACTTGAACCTAGTTCTCTAAAACCAAGCTTTGTCATGCCCCGAACCATGGCTTGGGTAAAACACGACACTCAGTGCCTAGCTGCATCTGACCGAGCGAACCACATGGCTTTCTTGTCAATATGGACATCAAAAGCATGCAATAGTAATGACAATGAAACATGTAAAAATTGTATACTGAAAGTAGTCTGAAATATCATAGCGAACATATCTGAGTAAAATATGATAAGTTTGAAAAATAACACTATCATGCCATGCTAACTAGACTAGTCTATGAAACCTCTGAAATATGAGTCTACAAAACTATTTACTAGGATAAGGCCCTGGCATACCTCCACTAATAATGCTTAATCATAAAATAACTAAAACTGACACCTCAAATGAGATAGGGCTCACCAAACAACTGATACTGAAGCAATCCTAGAGAATCTAAATTATAGCTAAGCTATACACGCTAGAACGTATGAATAACAGTCAGAAACCATATTTGGATTGTTATTGCTTGTTGGACTATTTTGAGGTGCCTTTGAGGTATTATTTTGTTGGATTGAGGTAAGTATTCTACTCTCCTAGATGTATTAAATTTTATCAATGTCATAGCTAAGTTGTTGGATGAGAAAAATAAAGAATTACGATCGGGTAATATACCCAATGTTTTTGTTGTCTTTAGACTATTTAGAAGTTGTTCTAACTTAATGTGTAGCTGAAAATTTATGTATATGATGTGGTTGTTCTTGTATGATATTGTAGGGCTATCATTGTTATGATTTGGATACTGGAGAAATTAGTATATTGTAAATGAGTTGTTTTGGTGTTTTAATAAGCCCTTAGTTGCTACAAGTTGTGAGTTGATATTGGAGTAATGTAGTTGCGTTATTAATTGTGTTGTATAACATATTGGGACTATTCTTATCATGTTCAGTTGATGGAGATGTGATAATAATTATACTTATGTATTGTTAATGATGTTGCAAGCATTATAAGGGAGATAGTTTTGAATAATCATTGTAGAAGCATTTGCAAATCAAGCTTCTTGCTCTTTAGTTACTTCGAATATTTCTCTTGTTGATTCTAGTGTTGTTTTAGTTGTTGTGTGATGTGTTGGGACTGGTTTTGTGGTATGAAGGTTCTAGCGATTTTGATGAATGTCTAATTATGTGTTATTGATGGTATGATGATGATTAGATGGGAGTAAGGTGATGATATACGTCGTAGAATCATGTATAGAGCGGATTGTCATTCGTAGGCTTGATTTTATGTTTCTCTTCATTAATAGTAGTTTTGTTTCTTGTGTAGCTTGATTTGTGGAGAAGGCTGGTTACATCATTGCTATAGAAAGGTTGGCGAAGAGGTATGTAAGGCTATTCATTAACGTTTATTTGGCATGAATCTACAGAAAGTTTCCCTTTTAAAATATGTTTTTGAAACAAAATTGTTAGAGATGTTTCGTTCGTGATCCAATAGCTCTATGAACTTCCTATTGACACTAACCCAATGATTCAAGTTTATTATGTCTATTGATAGACTAGTACTTCTATCAGAAAGAGTATATGAGTCACCACGACTCGCTCGTAGTAACTTATGTAGCATAACATCCATTAGTAAGAGTTATTCCACTCTGATGTTCAATTTATGTTGTGTATCCTTGTAATTATAGTAAAGGCAATGAACTTATACATCATATAAGTAGAGTGTCACAAGTATGTTAGTAGTTTTATTCTGACTGGTGAGTCTGTATATGTTTTATCAACTCCTTAATGAGAGTGTCTGTAATTATAATTCAGAGTTGACAATAGAATGAGATCCCTTTGGTATCAAATAGTTGTTGTAAGTTATATAACTAATAGTAAAGAAGATATATGATTTTACCTAATGATGCTTGTTACTTGGAATAGAAGAGGATACATGATAAACTCGATAACTGTTGTGTATCCTTGTTATTATGGTAGAGATAATAAACTCCTATAGTATATCGATTATTAGAAAAGAGTTACCTCTAGTCAAAGTAATTAATAGATCGATATATGTTCTTCTTGATAGTAACTCGACAACTTTATCCCCATATGTCTATTGATTGCTTTTTGTATGTTAAGAGAAAGTACATGATCCACAGTGGCTCCCTTATAAGAACTTTAGTATCGTGTTGATCAATAGTTGGGCGTTATGAGTGTTTCACTTGATTACGATAGATAGAGGTGACAACATTAGATCTTTACATCTTGTTGGTGTTGTTCGATACGAACGATACGTACAACAAATAGGCCAGAAGCCTTGTAGACATAGGAGTGCTAGCCTGGTAGATATGAGCATGATAGCTCAGTAGTTTACAGACACGCTAGTTGGGGATGAGAGAAAGAGTACCAGTAAGCTTGTTGGGAAAGTACAGACTCACGAGCTTGGTAGTTAGCACATATGTATGAGATGTTATGATGAGATAGAATTACAATATATGTATGGTTACGCAACTTGCGCATTGTATACCAGACATGCTATGACCTTTGTTATACTATTTACAGAGAGTTCAGAGACACGGAGTTTCAAGAATCGATGATGTATTCCAGTTGGTAAGAGTGTAGTATATGACATTCTAGATTCTGGTTGATTCTTGTTGTGCACAACTATGTCTTTAGTTATGATTTCATACATTTACAACACTTGTAATGATATGAGACAGAAACAGGTAAATATACCTTCAAATAACCATTGGATTTCCTTATTGTGTTTAATACTTTATTTATGCCAGTTTCAGTTTTCAGGTTCAGTTTTAGTGATTCAGTTTCCTTACATACTCAGTACATTATTTCATATAGACGTCCCTTGTTGGGATGCTACATTTCATGTTGTAGGTCCAGATAGCTAGTTCGGCGGGTCTCCAAAGTAGATAGTCTCATCTCAAGCAGTTGATTGGTGAGACTCCATTTAATTCGGAGTATAGTCGAGTCAAGAGGTTATCTGATTTTGGTATGCATATAGACTTATGAGTAGGTCGGGGCCCTATCCCGACTATGTTATGTAAGTTAGATGTTCTTAGAGGTTTTAGTAAATGTATGTATGCTTGTGGTCAGGTACAGTATGTTGGTCCGGTATCTGTAAAGGTCGAGGCCTTGTAGACCTATGTGGATGATATATATATATATATATATATATATATATGTGTGTGTGTGTGTGTGTGTGTGTGTGTGTGTGTGTGTGTGTGTGTGTGTGTGTGTTGTGATTTTTTGTTTACAGGTGTTTGAATGCGCTAAGTTCATCAGTTTACATGATGGGTTACTTGCGTAAGTAATGCACTAGGTGTCTGTCCACCTCACCTAGGTTGGGGTGTGAGTCGCCGGAACCTCTAGGCCACACATGAATGGGATCGTCCTAGAAAAAAAATCATGTAAACATGTTATTTCTGGATGACGATGGAAACATACTATAGTACATTTGTACAGAGATATCAATAATGTCAGATCCACGAAGTTTGATCCAAGTTCCACCAAGCGAGCTTAATGCAATGAGCTCACCTTAGGCGTTCTCCGCCTAGGGCATGGATGTCATTGGTCCCATCAAGCCGACCGCATCTAACAGGCATCGATTCATTTTGGTCGGCATAGACTACTTTACCAAGTGGGTGGAAGCCACATCGCACAAGTCAATAACATAGAAAGTGGTAGCTGATTTCGTGCTGAGCAATATTATATATTGATTCAGTGTACTAGAGTCTATTATAATAGACAATAGAGTTAATCTTAACAACCATCTGATGAAGAAGATTTGTGAGCAATTCTGGATCACTCATCAGAATTCCACCGCCTACCAGCCAAAAATGAATGGAGTTGTTGATGTAGCCAACAAGAACATTAAAAGGATACTAAGATAGATGACGGATAACTACAAGTGCTGGCACAAAAAGTTGCCTTATGCCCTGTTAGGGTATCGAATGACAATCTAAACTTCACCAGAATTCCATCACCTACCAGCCACAAATAAATAGAGTTGTTGAAGCAGCCAACAAGAACCTTAAAAGGATACTAAGAAAGATGACGGACAAATACAAGTTCTGGCATGAAAAGGTTGTTTATGCCTTGTTAGGGTATCGAACAACAATTTGAACTTCAACCGGATCAACCTCATACTCATTGGTCTATGGCAAATAAGTAGTTATATTGGTCGAAGTATAAATACCCTTGCTCAGAATCATCTAGGAAAAAGAGTTAGACAACACTGAATGGGTTCAAAACAAATTTGAGTAGTTGGTATTGATCGATGAGAAAAGGATGATTGTTGTATATCGTATTTCAACAAAGGATGATCGATGCATTCAACAAGAGAATTAGAGCCCGACATTTCTAGATAGGGCAGCTGGTACTCAAGCGTGTATTACCTCATTGAGACGAGTAAAAAGGAAAGTTTCGTGAAACTGGCATGGACCATAGGTCATACGCAAAGTACGCTCAGGAGCATTAATTCTAGCAAATATGGCCCAAAGCAATCAAATCAAATGCAGTCAACAGATACTACGCGTAGATGTTGCATTTCTCAATTGTAGTTGCATCATTTATTTGTAAGCACTACACGTGACTTATCTAATATGACATAGGTACATAGTAAACCTATATCGGGTTCGGTCTGCTTTTGCGATAGAGAATCCAAATGATATTCCTTGTAACATAAACTACGTGATTACCTGATTTTCCAAGGTAGGATACATAGGTAGTCCATATAGGACTAGGTCACATTTTAAGAAAAATACAACTTTCCACTATATATGAACTACGTTCAACCTGATTCCTGTCATTAAGGGATACATAGGCGCTTTATGAGATCGATCGCACCACTCAAAAAATCCTTAGGAAGCCAGTGGGCAGAATTTTTTAGAGGATCTCAAAAATTCCTTCACAAGATTCGACACGAGAGATCGCTGACATAACTTCAACTAAGAAGAATTTTTAAAAGGATTTCAAAAATTCCTTCACAAGATTCGACATGAGAGATCGCCAACAAAACATCAACAAGGGTAGAAATTTTTAAAAGATCTCAAAAATTCCTTCACAAGATTTGACACGAGAGGTCGCCGACGATACTACAACTGGGGCAGAATTTTTTAGAGGATCTTAAGAATTCCTTTACAAGATTTGGCATAAGAGGCCGCCGACGCAACTTTAACTTGGGAAGAATTTTTGAAAGGGTCTCAAAAATTCCACCACAAGTAGCCGAGGAACACGAAGGCACAGCAATAGAACATCACAGATGGCTACAAAGGAATTTTTGCTCGAGTTACGCGTGTCATCAATAATGAAAAATATTTTTGAAACTTTAGTTTTTTATTACAACTAACATTTTAAATCCTCATTTTGGAATTCATCTTCTATGCTACTGTCACGATCCCTTTCGGGCATTGTGGTTGCACCTACCCTTTTTCCACCGATAGGATAACCATATCCCAAATAATAACACAAGAGATGAGAATATGCAGAACATAAAGAAGTAATTATAAAATCGTCTTTTCATAACATACTTAAAGTAACCAAATCTGATTATCTAATTATTACAACCCCAAAATCAAGTCTGTTGTACAAGAGCACTAATACTGAAATAAGAAGTCCGAAGTGTCTAAGAACTGTCTCGTGCATACAATAAAAGACATAAATAAAGAGTAGTATCCAGGGCATGCTGTGAAGAGTGCAGGATCACCCCGAACACTCAAAATCTCCATGTCTAGACTCAGCCACGTGCTCCGGAACTGGTAGATGGCGTTGTATCTATATCTAAAAAAATGCAGTAAGTGTAGCATGAGTACACAATGTACTCCCATATGTATCATAGGCTGACAATGACGGAAGATATGTAACTGACATAAATACCAAGTTGACTCTCACATAATCCTATCCTAAATAGTTCAGTAAATCACTTATGTCACCTTATTCACATAAAGTGTTCAATACTCACCAACTCAGAAATCATGGAAGTTCAATCATCGAATCCACCTTATTATGTTAATCAATCCAAGTCAAGTACAAATCTCAATTATTCAATTTATATGAATGTATGGTATGAATGCAACGCAAGGTACCTTTTCATCAATCGGGTATATTCATTTTATAGGATTTTCCATATAGATATGACCCATGGGTGACCCGTGTTGTCTATATATCGCTCCTAGCCAACTGGAATTTCCATAAATCTAACTAGAGCAGTTTTCGAGCCATATCAAATCATTAACATTATCTCAATTATTTCCAAGCCATCTCACAATAGTCTTCTTAACTTTCATTTTCGACCTCAATGGACCCACAACATTCCATACCACACCGTTCAATATCATAGTTACTATGAGTGTATGAATGTAAAAATAATAATACAAGTAATCATGGTGTATGACATGCAATCAAATATAAGAGATGAATAACATATAACTCATGTAATCATATTTTCATAACTGAAGCATATGTGATGAGTAACACAACAAGTATCAATGAATGGCGACAAGCCTAAGTAATGGTGACAAGCCCACATAACAACAATCGGACCTAAATCACCCATCAAGACAGTTAAACACCGGTACCTACTGAAGCACTCATCACAGCCACTAAGATGTGACACCCAACACGCCAAATACCCCCTCAATATTTATAACAATTACGTACTTCTATCGGAGTCTAGTAGATTAAACTGCAGCCTAACTTAGAGCTGAGCGGGTGCCATGGACCTCAATCATCTACCAAGACCTTGCTCTTGTGAAATGCCACCATATAATTGTAGTTTAACACATAGATTCTAAAATTAATAATGTAATCTAATTCACGCACAAAGTCTTAGCCTTTCAAAGCAACCAAAAGTCCAACCCCCAAATGGACCCCAGGCCCATGAGGGTAAAAACCGGGACTTTATTATTCTAATATCATGAGAACACTTTATTGAGTCATGTCCCTAAGTTAATTAGGAAACTAAACATGTTTGGGCATCGAATTTCATAATTTAGGCAAACCTCCAATCAGGAACCCTAGATTTATCCCCAATTCTATATGGATTTCACTTACCAAGTTGAACATTACAATACATCCTACTATCATTAACCAACCCTTGTTTATAATATCAAAGTAATATTACCAATAATGAGCCTCCAATTCATGACTCTTATGCCTCTTAATATCTAACATGAACCCTAGGTTATTTCTACCCCAAACAAGGAACATAACCTAGATCTAGAATATAATCATGATAAGGAAGTAGAAACTGATAGAAAGCTTATCCCAAAGGATGATTTTTTTAAGAAATCTCCCAGTTCTCCATCTTTATCGAGCTTAAGTTGAAAGAGATGGAAATGGGGAAGTGATATCGAAATGGGTATTAAATCCTAGGTTATGGAAAATAGCGATACCGCTTCGGCGGAAGCGACCTCGCCAAATTGGCTCGCTACTGCGGAAAAACCACCACAGAAGCGGCCCAACTTAATGCACCGAGAGCACACAGAGGCATAGAAAACACCGCAGAGACAGATCACCTCTGTGCGATAAAAGCCATAGGAGCAGACCTCTTGAACCTGGCCAAGGCTCACATCTGCTGACCAACCCCGCAGAGGCGGCTCCATAGAAGTGGCCACTGGACCGCTGGTGAGACGCACAAGTAACATATGAATCTTAACAACTCTTCACCAAACACCTTCAAGACCTCCCGGATACAAACCATACATGCTACCCAAGTGTAAACTTCGCTAAAATTCGCTTGCACATTCATATTTTTCATACAACTAAGCTAAGACAAACTTTTCTACGAAATCACGCAAATTACTCAAATTTCACAAATTTGCAAATAGTGACACAAAACACATCTGAATGCTTCGAGAAGTGCACCAAGGACTTGACTAACTAATAAATGGCACTTCAGACCTATCGGAGGCGACGAAACACAGAAACAAACTCATATACTTAAAAGTCAACTTTAGGTCAACTATATTATTTCAAAATGATTTGATTTGGGTTTTTCTTCTAAAATTCATTTAAAATACCTCATGAACCGTTTACCTATCCTCGTGAGTCACAAACCCCATACAGATCCTGCGGGAAAGATAATTTGGTCAATAAAGGTCGTTAGATATAAATGAACCAACGGATCATTACAACAGATACCAATTAAACAAGCATTCATCCTCGAACGGAGAGAAATAAAAAGAGGGAAACGTACCATAATCAATGAACAAGTGAGAGAATCTGATCTGCATATCAGCCTCGATCTGCCAAGTAGCCTCCTCAACTGGGTGGTACTTCCATTGCACTTTCACATAAGCAATCTCTTTTGATCTCAATTTTCCCACATGCCTGTCCAGAATAGTCACAGGCTCTTTTTTGAAATTCAAATTCTGATCAAGTAACATAAAGTCCCATTGAATGATGTAGGACCCATCGGCATGGTACTGCTTCAACATAGAAATATATAATATCAGATGAACACCTAAAAGGTCTAGTGGCAGAGACAACTCGTATGCCACATCTGCAACCCTCTAAGGAATCTCGAAAGGCCCGATATACCTCGGACTAAACTTCCCTCTCTTGTCAAACCTCATCATGCCTTTTATAGGTGAAACCTTCAATAGAGCCTTGTCACAAACCATGAACTCCATATCTCGGACCTTTAGTCTACATACTCCTTATGTCTACTCTAAGCCGCTAGAAGCTTATCCTGGATCACAATCACCTTTTCTAAGGAGTCCCTCAATAAATCTGTACCCCAAGGCCTTACCTTAAATGCATCAAACCTCCTAACCAGATAACGACATCTCCTACCATATAAATCCTCAAATGGTACCATATCAATGCTAGAGTGACAATTGTTGTACACGAACTCAACCAATGGTAATGATTAGTCCCAATGACCACCAAAATTAATCACACAAGCCCATAACATATCCTCCAAAACATAAATGGTCCACTCTGACTGACCGTCCGTCTGGGGGTGAAATGATGTACTGAGATCCAAGTGAGTACATAACTTCTTTTGTAACATCTGCTAGAAATGATAGGTAAACTGAGTACCCCGGTCTGAAATGATAGAAATAGGAACCCGTGCAACCGAACAATCTCATGAATATAAATCTTGGCCAACTTCTCAGAATCATAAGTCCTCTGGACCGAAATGAAGTGTGCAGACTTCGTCAACCTATCCACAATGACCCAAATGGAATCAAACTTGTCCAAAGTCTTTAGCAACCAAACTCCAAAATCATGGCAATGCTCTCCCACTTCCGCTTGAGAATGGGCATCGTCTAAGTCAAACTACCTGGTCTCTGGTGCTCATATTGAACCTACTAGCAATTCAAACACCGAGATACAAACTTAACAATGCCTCTTTCTATCCTACCCTACCAATAGTGCTTCTTCAAATCATGATACATCTTTATTGGACCCATATGAATAGAATATCTAGAACTGTGAGGCACCTCAATGATCAACCTCATCAAGTCTCCAACACAAGGAACACACACTCTCCCATTGATTCTCATGACTCTTTCATTATCAAGCATAGCCTTCTTAGCTTCTCCTCGCATTACCTTGTCCATGATCTTGCACAACTTCATATCATCATACTGTTGGGCCTTGATTTTCTCCAAAAGAGACAACCTCGCCTCTGCACAAGCCAAAATCCTACCCGGATTCAAAATTTCAAGTCTCATATAACTGTTGGCTAAGGACTGGACCTCTAATGCCAATGGATGCTCATCAATAATCAAACTTGCCAAGCTCCCTATACTCACCGCCTTTCAGCTCAAAGTAGCCGTCACCACATTGACCTTGCCCGGATGGTACAAAATAGTCATATCATAATCCTTAAGTAACTCCATCCACTAGTGTTGTCTAAAATTCAAATCATGTTGACTGAACACATGCAAAAGGCTGCGATGGTCGGTGTACACCTCACAATGAATCTATATAGATAATGTCTCCAAATCTTCATAGCAAATACTACTCCTACTAAATCCAAATCATGAGTGCGGTAGTTCTTCTCATGCACCTTTAATTTTCTTGATGCATATGCTATCACCATGTCCTCCTACATACAACCCAAGCCAATCCTCGAAGCATCACAATAAATGGTGAAGTCTTTCCCTTCCACAAGTGGGGCTAAAATCAGGGTTATGGTCAAAAGTGACTTTAGCTTTTGAAAGCTCTCCTCCCACTCATTAGACATAAAAAGGTACATTTTTCTGAGTCAAATGAGAAGTAATAGATTAGAAACCCTTAACGAACTAATGATAGTAACTCATAAGACCCACGAAGCTCTGAATCTCTATCACTGAAGTAGGTCTAGCCCAATCCCTGACTGCCACTATCTTCTTCGTATCTGCAATGATACCTCATTCGACAACACATTCCCCAGAAATGTCACAGAATTGAGCTAGAACTCACACTTTGAAAACATGCCATACAACTCTTTCTATTTCAATAATCCAACAACTATTCTCAAATGCTTCTCGTGGTCATCCTTACTCTTCAAATAAACCAGAATGTCATCAATGAAGACGATCACGAACAAATCTAAATAGGGCTTGAATATCTCATTCATCAAATCAATGAATGATGCGGGGGCATTGGTAAGACCATAAGACATCACTAAGAACTCATAGTGGCGTTATCGAGTCCTGAAGGCCATCTTGGGAATATCCTCTGCCATGATTTTCAACTGCTGATACCAATACCTCAAATCAATCTTCGAAAACACAGAAGAACCATGTAGCTGGTCGAACAGATCATTTATACAAGGAATTGGATACTTGTTTCTGATGGCGACCTTATTCAACTGTCTGTAGTCGATACACCTATGCATAGTACCATATTTCTTCTGTACAAATAACATAGAAGACACTGGGTCTAATGAAACCTTTACTCAACAGATCTTACAACTGCTCTTTTAACTTTCTCAGCTCCACATGAGGCACGGTACAGAGGAATAGAAATGGGTTGAGTACCCAGCTCTAGATCAATGTAGAAATCAATATCTCTATCCAGCGACATACCCGACAAATCCATCGGAAAGACCTCAGCGAATTCACACACTAAAAGAACTAACTCAAAGGAATGAGTATTTGCACTCGTATCATGAATATGCGCTAATTATGCCAAAAAACCCCTTATCTAAAAACCTCATAGTCTGAAGGAAATAAATAATCTTCTCCGGAGCAGGCTTGGAGTACCCTTCCATTCTGACCTCAGAATACCCGATATCACTAGAGTGATTGTCTTGGCGTGTAAGTCTAAAATTGTATGGTATGGTGATACCCAGTCCATACCCAAGAGGATATCAAAATCTACCATATACAATATAACCAAGTCTATCCATGAAAGTAACCACACAGTACTGATAGGCTCGATCTACTATCACAGAATCACCAACTGGTGTAGACGCATGAATAGAGACATCAAGCATATCACACCACATATCCAGATTGGTAGAAAAGTATGTAGATATATTGGAGAGCGTAGACCACGCATAAAATAGTACTGAAGCAGACTGAGGACAGACTAAGATGATACATGTAATAATTGCATCTGACGCCTCAACCTCAGGTCTTCTACGGAAAGCATAACAATGAGCACGTCCTCCCTCGAACAACATACCTTGATAACCATGTCGACCTGTACGCGCTCCATCTCTACCAATCTGAGACCCACATCTACTTATCTGATGACCACCATGACCTGACTAAAAACCCCATCTACTATACTGACCGCCACCACTAGAAGGTTGTGTGGGATCCACCTGATCTAAGCCTAGGACAATCTCTCCTAAAGTAGCCAAGATCACCAAAATTGAAACAAGCCTTGCCCGTCATGGGCTGCTGAATGTCATAGAAGAACCTAAGTGACCCCCGTGATCTGAGAAATGGGAGTGAGAACTTCTAAAAGTCTAACCTGCACTATACTATTTCCACCCCGCAGAACTACCATCTAAAAACTAAAAAGATGAATAAACAGGTCAGCTAGGCTGAGAATACTAGGATCTACCCTGATGCATATAACCTTGGGATGTAGACCCACTGTAGTAACCATATCTACGAACTCTCTTCTCAGACTCCTGCCTGGGGAGCTTACCCCTCACCGACTCAACCATCCTAGTGCGCCCTTCCAGTCTCAAAAGAAGCCCCAAAGGCTACCAACTGCAACATCGCCAATTGGAGGGGAATAGTCAACCCTCTTATGAAGCACCTAACGCGCTCAGTCTCTATAGGAAGTAACAACATTGTATAGAGCGACAAAGCATGGAAACGAACCTCGTACTCAGCAACTAATTCCCCCCACTTCTCCAACTTGGAGTACTCATCCCGCTTGATCACTCGTAAGCTGAGGGGAACATACTTCTCGAGGAAGATATGATAGAACCTAGTCCAAGACAATGGAGGTGACCCTGGTGGCCGACAATAAATATAAGGCCTTCACCATTGCTTTGCATCACCCAAAAGATGAAGCACAACAAAACTAACCCCGTGTCACTCAATAATTCCCAATGTATGGAGCCATGGTTACTTACTATAAACTCATAGCATCCTCTCAGGCTTAACGTAGAAAGTGGGAGGCTTCATGTTAGATAAATGCTCTCACATCTTCTGCTCATCGCGGGTCATAACAACTCAATCACTAGCCAAGGATCAAACTCCGACGCTAGGATCTCATCGATACGGGGTGCTGAAACAGAAGCTAGTTGAACTCTTGGAGTATGGAACTTGGGAGTCTGACCTCTTTCCACTCGGGTATATGACCCACCCGGTATAGCTGGAAGAACGCCTGCTTAGAGAAAATCATCAAGCAAACTTAATATCCGGGTCGTGGTATCCTGAAGGACTAGAGTAGCTATGACCTCTGGTTGAGCATAGGCTGGCCCCATCTCCTCCTCATAATGATCATCTTGATGCTCCACCTCTGGCTCTGGGGATACTGATCTAGTATGAGCCTGGCCAGCTCCCTATGTTCCACACCTCGCTGGTGCTGTCGCTCGGGGTCTACCTCAGCCCCATTATCGACCTCTACCACGACCGCCCAGCACAAGAGCTGGTGTCGCGCCTCATCCCTTGTCGCATAAGCCCAATTCCTCACCATCTGTGAGAATAGGAAGCAAGGTCAGATACCAACTTAATCGAACTTAGCATGAAAGAAATGAAGGAAGTAAAGTTTCCTAAATATCTCATAGCCTCTCGAAGATAAGCACAGACGTCTCCGCACTAATCTGCAAGACTGTACTAGACATTATTCTTGTACTTTAGACCATTTAGCCTAGAGCTATGATACCAACTTTGGCACGACCCCTTTCAGGCGTTGTTATGGCATCTACTTTTTTCCCACAGGTAGGCGAACCACATCCCAAACAATAACATCGAAGATGAAAATAGGTGGAACATAAAGAAATACTTATAAACTATCTTGCCATAACATACTTAAAGTAACCAAATCTGATTATCTAATTATTACAACCCCAAAATTAATTTTGTAGTGCAAGAGGAATAAAACTAAAAAAGGAAGTCTGAATAGCTTGAGAACTGTCTCTAGAATACAATAAAAGACATAAATAAAGAGTAGTATCTAGGGAATGTTGTGAAGAGTGCAGGCTTACCCCGAACACTCAAAATCTCCATATCTGGACTCAGTAACGTAGTCTGGAACTGATAGATGGCGCTATAACTACATCCAAAAAGAATGCAGTAAGTGTATCACAAATACATAACGTACCCATGTTGGCATCATAGGCCGACAACGACTGAAGATACATAACTGGCATAAATACCAAGTTGACTTTCACATAAAGGGTTCAATACTCAATAACTCAGAAATCGTGGAAGTTCAATCAAAGAATCCACCTTATCATGTTAATTAATCCAAGTCAAGTACAAATCTCAATTATTCAAATGTGTATGAATGTATGGTATGAATGCAATCCAAGTACTTTTACATCAATCGATATACACACTCTATAGGCTTTGCATATAGATATGACCCTTGGAGGACTCGCATCATCCATATACTGTTCCTAGCTAGCCAGAATTTCCACGAATCTTATTAGAGCCCAAGACTCATTTATCGAGCCATATCAAATTATTACCATCATCTCAATTATTTCCAAACCATCTCACAGTAGTCTTCTTACCTTTCCTTTTCGGCCTCAATGGACCCACAACATTGCATACCACTATGTTTAATATCACAGTGACTATGAGTATATGAATTCAAAAATAATAATGCAAGGAATCATGGTGTATGACATGCAATATCAAATATAAGAGATGAATAACATATAATTCATGTAATCATATTTTCATATCAGAAGCATATGTGATGAGTAACACAACAAGTATCAATCAATGTCGACAAGTCCACATAACAGCAGTAGAAATCAACCCTATGACTGATTTCCCAACTCACCCATCAAGACAGTTCAACACTGGTACCCACTCAAGCGCTCATCATAACCACTAAGGTAGGACCCCCAACATACCGAATACCCCTCAATATTTATAACAACTACATACTTTTATCGGAGTCTAGTACATTAAATCGTAGCCTACCTCGGAGCCGAGCATTTGTCTTAAGCCTCAATCATATGGCAATGCCTTGCCCTTCCGAAGCACCTCCGAATAATTGTAATCTAACACATAGATTATACGTTAATAATGTAATCTAATACACGCACAAAGGCTTAGCCTTTTAAAGCAACCAAAAGTCAAACCCCCAAATCAAACTCCAAGCCTACGAGGTAAAAACCCGACCTTTTTTATTCTTAAATCATGAGAAAATTCTATTGAGTCACATCCATACGTTAATTTGCAAACTAAACACGTTTGGGCTTCTAATTTCATAATTTAGGCAAACAACCATTAGGAACCCTAGATTTTCCCTATTCTAAATGGATTCCACCTACCAAGTTGAATATTACAATACAACATACTATCATTAACCAACTCTTATTTACAATATCAAAGCAATAGGATCAATAATAAGCCTCCAATTCATTATTCTTAAGTCTATTAATATCTAACATGAACTCTAGGTTATTTCTACCCCAAACAAGGAACATAACCTAGATTCTATAATATAATCATGATAAGGAAGTACAAATGGATGGAAAGCTTACCCCAAAGGATTAATATTGAAGAAACTCCCAATTCTCCCTCTTTACCGAGCTTAAGTTGAAAGATATGAAAATAGGGAAGTGATTTCGAAATGGACATTAAATTCTAGGTTATGGAAAATAGCAATCCCGCTTTGGCAGAATCGACCTCACCGAAACGGCTCACTTCTGCAGAAAAACTACCATAGAAGCGACCCAACTTACTGCACCGAGAGCACACAAATGTTGAGAAAACACCACAGAGACGGATCACCTCCATGAACAAAGGTTGCAAGAGCGGACCTCCTGAACCTTGTCAAGGCTCAAATCTACATATCAACCCCGGAGAGGCGGCTCCATAGAAGTGACCACTAGTTGATTGGCGCGACGCACAAGAAACCAGTAACATAAGAAGCTGAACAACTCTACACCAAACACCCAAAACACCCCCGAGACTTCCCGGATACAAATCAGACATGATACCCAAGTGTAAATGACACTAAGAACTTGCTAGCATATTTAGATTTCTTGTTCGATCGTGCTAAGACCAACTTTTTCTACAAAATTTCACAAATTTACAAATCGTGACACAAAATACATCTGAACGGCTCGGGAAGTAAACCAAGAACGCAACTAAGTCGCTACTAACCTACCGGAGGCGACGAAACACGGAAACAAACCCATATACTCAAAAGTCAACTTTGGGTCAACTATATCATTTCAAAACTATTAGATTTGGGGTTTTCTTCCGAAATGCATTTAAAACACCTCAAAAACCATGCTACCTATCCCCGCAAGTTACAAAACCCACACAAAGCCTACGGAAAGGGTATATTGGTCAAATAGAAGTCTTTAGCTAAAAACAACCAAATGGGTTTTACAACTACTATGATTCAAAGAACTAAACATGTATCGCACCCAACTTGTGAAGGAAGGACATGTTGAAGATTGGATAACACAGATCGACCTCATTGACATTCACACTTTTTTATGCCGATTCCTCAAATGTCGTCAGAAGGATAGTGATTTATTTTGCCAACCTATTTGTTCACACACCGTATTGGAGCAGATTGGATTAAATAGAGGCTCGCCTCTGGGGTGATTTGGATAAGAAGGTGTCGCCAAGGCCAAAAGTTAAGTTCTATAGATTTTTGGACAGTCAAGAGTGTCAACGTTCAGAAGATAAAGGTAGCGAAGATGATGATGTTGAGATGGATGTGTGGTCATACTAAGAGAGAGATGATTGGAAACGAAGTTATACGGGACAAGGTTAGAGTGGCCTCCATGGAGGATAAGATAAGGAAACCGAGGCTGAGATGGTTCAGACATGTGAAGAGAAAGTGTGAGTATTAGCCAATTATGAGGTATGAGAGATTAGCGGTAGCAGGAGTTATGAGAGGTAGAGGTAGGCCGAAGAAGAACTAGAGGAGGTGATTAGAAAGGACATGACACAAATCTAGCTAACTGAGGACATGACCTTAGATAGGAAGATTTGAGGTCGAAAATTATGGTAGAAGGTTAGTGGGTAGTTGAGTTTTTGTCACAGTGTGTGGGAAAGGTAGGGGTTAGCCTCTTATTCTCATATTCTTAGTCGTATTGTTCACATATCACATAGATCATTGTGTATTACTATGTATTGCTCCATTTGCTTTATATCCATATATTTTGTTGTCTTATTTTCTATCGGAAACAACATTTCTAACCTATAAAGGTCGAAGTAATGTCTGCGTACATCCTAACCTCCAAGACCCCCACTTTGTGGGATTACACTAGGTATGTTGTTGTTGTATTTGTTTGTGATGCCAAAGACAAGTAAGGAACAGTTTGCCTAGGAAACTCCAACAGACACTACACGCCACAATCTAGCCAAGAGGGCTATAAAATGGATGAAGTGTCATAATGATGCCACAACCTAGCCAAGATCCTATGAAATGGACGAAGAATCATAAGGATGGCAAATCCTAGCCATATGAGCAATAAAATGGATGAAGTGTGATAAGGATGGCATGATCTAACCAAAAAGGTTATAAAATGGATAAAGCATCATGAGAAAGGCACAATCTAGCCAAGAGGGCTATATAAATGGATGGAGCATCATAAGGACATCATGAGCTAGCCAAAAAAGTTGTATAGTCGATAAAATGGCATATCAGGTGAAGAGAGCCACACCGACATAAAGTATGATGGAAGGATGATTCAGCCAATACGACTGACTATATATGCTCATTCATTTGCATATCGAGAGGGCCATTGATACAAACATGATGAGATCTTCATTCATTCAAACATATCGAGAGAGCCATTCATACAAACATCATTGAGAGGAGGGCCATTCATACAAACATCACTGAGAGGGCAATTTCGACAAATATCATTGAGAAGGTCATTCATATAAAAATTGGTGAGAGGGTTATTCATACAAACATAGCCGAGATGGACATTTATACAAAAATCGCTGAGAGGAACATTCACGCAAATATTGTTGAAAGGGTCATTCATACAAACATCACCAATAGGGTCATTCATACCAGCATCATCGAGAGGGTTATCATTCATACACGCATATAAAAGATGAAAGAAAGATGATCTATCCGAGAGGGTCATATCTCTTCATCATGCATCCCAAGAGGGCCATCATTCATACAAATATACAAAGGACAAAAGAAAGGAAATCCAGCCAAGAAGGTCATATCAGATCATCATGCAACTACAATGCCAAGAGGGACATACACTCTACACATCAAGAAGAAAGAACATATTCACCATCAAACAAGCACCAAAGTGGCCACACTAAATGATAGTGAGAGGACCATCTTAATCGAATGATTCCAAGAAGTATGTCTATGACAACTTAAAGCCAAAAGGGTTGCACCATGAAAGCAACTACACAAAATAAATATTGATCATCCAAGAAGGGCTACAAAATAAAGTTAATCGAGAAGGATGGAGACATCAACCAAGAAGTTTGATCATCTTTGCTACCCGACAGGACAAAAACGGGTTGTAAAGCCACCAAAAAGGTGAAACATGTTGATCAAGATCGGAACCAAGCTAAATATGGAGCAAACGTGGAACTTTTATTAGGTAGTTGGTCGAGGTAAAGATCCAACAAGAGTTAAGCTCTCTGGACATGAGTTGAATATCGCTCCCCACCACACTTAAACAACATTTGATTTTTCAAAGTTTTTGACTAACTTTTTTTTTTAGAAACCCGCAACCGGTTGGGTTCTCCCTAGGAGGTCTTTAAAAATCAGACGACGAGGTATTCAAGGTCCCAGAGAACTAGGGTAATATACACTCCCACTCATGTGTGTGAAATACACCACATATAATGGTCTATAGTGCACAAGCCTTTTTTCCACTTAGATTTTGTCCGCTGAAGGTCTACAAACCTAGGCATTCCTGCATAAGGGATGCCATTTGCTATTGATTGAGTTAATCTACATATGAGTTGATTCTAAAGACTGAGAATATGTAGGCGGACTCAATACCAGATATTCGATCATGCTCCAATAGTCATTCCAAAATCTAAATGTTAACAATAAAGAGTTCATGAAATGTTTTCATAAAAACAACACATTAGAAGTCTAATTGAGTCGAACAACAAGTGATATGAATTCTCATACATCCTGAGATATATAAGAAATCCCAACACCAGGGTCAGGCCATAATTTCAAAATCGCTTAATTTTGCTTTTAAAAAGATGGAGTTGATTTGGTCAGACAAAAATCAGTTTTGTCAATTTTTCTTGCCACGGTTTGGCTTTGCAATCCCATGACATGAAAAGGAGAAGTAGTTGACACCTAGTCTTTGCACTCTATCAATTTATATAAATGATTGGACATCTCGATGTGACTAGGAGGTCACGAATTGAAGTCATGAAAAACCTTTTACAGAAATGCAAGGTAAAACTGCGTACAATAGACTCTTGTAGTCCGGCCTTGCTTCGGATCCCACGCATAGAGAGAGCTTAGTGCACCAGGATGCCCTTTCTATCACCAGTGGAATAAAATATGTTTTTTCTCAAGTCAAAATGATTTTGCAAAATTATTCCGGTGATATTTTGCCATTTCATTTGTCAAAATATCATCAAGTATATTATTGTATATCACTTGCATATTTTTCTATAATTATCTTGAGTTTCAAACATATTTATCAGAAATTAAAACCAAAATGGTGAAATCATCTATTTATTTAATTTTCTAGTTTTTTTTAATATAAATGTTGAGCTTTATTAATCAAATGCAGCAAAACAGAATCCAAGGTTCAAAAGTAAAATAGAAAAAAAGGAAACTATCTAAACTAAACCTTGATCTAGCTTCACTTGAAATATACATCTCAAGATCAACTATATATTTTACTAGCAGTCTACAAAAATTAAAAAAATTGTGTGATTCCGTCTTGATCTTCATTTGCATTTACACTTCATCCCTGCTACATTTTAGGGCCCCCCTCCCCCAACCCCCCTACCCCTTAATATTTATTTTTAACCCATAAGTTATTATATTTACACTTTAACCCAATTTTTCAACTATAAATAACTCATTTTCTCTTCATCTTTCTCACAAATCTTCCTACAATCTCTCTAATTTCTCAATATATCTCTCTACAAGTCTACATTGTTTGCTAAATATTTAATTTTATTAATTCATTTGGGAATTGGGAGTGAAATTGGCAACTAGCTTGAGGATCTTCTATCGAGCAAAGTTTCAATTTTCAACCTCTCGATTACACGTCGACGTTACGTCGGCGTTTGGTACATTCGTTCCTTCATTAAATTATTATTGTCTGTTTATTTTATTTAGAGCACTTAATTTTATTGTCTTTAATTATTTATTATCATAATTAAAATGGAAGGATTAAAATGTATGTTTAAGGGTAAGGGTAAGGGTGCTTCTTCTAGTAGGGGCAACCAGGGCAAGGGTACTTCTTCTAGTCATCTTATTCCTACACAGGATGATTTTGTTGATACTCAACATTTTCCTACAATACCATTAGATTTAGACCAGGAGCTATTTTCTGGAACTCAAGAAGACTTTAATTTAGACGATGATCTAGATGATATACCCACTAATGTTGATGACAACACACCCACTAGTGCACCTTCAACCGAAATACCTCATATTCCCCCCAGTATGAGACGAGGTCCAGAAAAACGACCATTAAAATCAGATGCATGGACATTTTTTGATAGGGACGTAGAGAATCAAGTAGCCATATGTAAAATTTGTAAAAATATTTTAAAATTTAAAATTTAAAATTGGAAAAGGTCACGGTGGGACGGGGGGTTTAATTAGACACGTAGTAAGTGCTCATCCAGCTAGGTATGCCCAATATCAGGCTTCAAAATCGGGTGCGCAAACGCCCGCTCTATCGGGACAAGGTTCACATACTGATATTGTCTCGGACCAAGTACAGGGTCAAATTAAACCTATGACAGGGGAAATTGTAGGCTCTAAATACAATAAACATAGAGATAGGGAAGCAATATCAAAATTAGTTGCTGTGGAGGGTTTGCCTTTTTCATTTCCTTCATCTCCCGATTTTATTCATTACATTAGAGATATATATAATCCTGCTTTTAACGGTTTTTCTAGATCAACTGTTAAGAGAGATGTATTTAAATTCGCGCATGAATATCAACAATATTTACGTTTTTCATTATATCATTTTAATGGCAAAGTATCTATCACGTCTGATATAGGTCGTAGTACTAACGGCCATGATTATTTAACTGTAACTTGTCATTGGATAGATTATAAATGGTCTATGCAAAAACGTATTTTAGCGTATAGATATATAGATGATAGGCACACTTTGGTACTTTTATTGCGTAAAATATTTATCAAGTGTGCGATTATTACAGAATTACCGATAAAATTATGACTATTACATTAGATAACGCTTCTAATAACAATTACGCAATTACAATGTTAAAAAATAGTTTAACTCCATCTTTTCCGCACCATTTTCATATAAAATGCGCGTGCCATATATATAACTTAATTGTAAAGGATGGTCTATCACTTTTTGAAGACATTCTTAGTAAAATATAATTTGCTATAAACTTTATTTTTAAAAGTAATAAAGTACAACGTAGAAAAGAATATAAAAAAACTTGTCACGATTGTAGACTACCTTATAGAAGAATTCCACAAGAAGTATCCACTAGGTGGAATTCTTTATACGAGCAACTACTTGTTGCTTATGACTATAAATTACCTATAACTTTATTTTTTAACTCTCATAATAAAAAGCCAGCTGATGTGATTTTAGATAGTGATTGGGTAAAAATTTTCGAACTTATTGTATTTTTAGAAAAAAAAATTCAAGCAACAAAAGAATTTTCCGGTATATATTATCCTACTATTTCAACTATGTTATTTTATATAACTCTAATATTTTTATTACTTAGTGAATATATGGAAAAACCAAATTATAAGGGCAAATATTAAAAAATGTTTGTCAAAATAAAAAAATATTTTATTCCTATTCCCTCTATTTATATTATTGGTTCTGTATTAAATCCTACTATTAAAATAGACGGTACTAAATCACTAATTGAAACTATTTACGATTGTATAGAAGTACTACCACCTCCAAGTCCCAAAAATCTAAATCACCCACCACCTATTGAACAAACTAAAGAAGAAGCGGTGTCTAGCATAGAACACCAATGCAAAAATATATATAGATTTTATCAACAAGAAAATGCTAGTAACTTACCTACTTCCATACCATCTTCTTCATCTTCAACACAACCTCACAAAAGACATGTCAAGTTTCTCGCGCTAGTATTGAAAGCCTCGAAAATAGAATGTGCGGCCGTACCTCTACTACTAACCAAATTAGCGAGTTGGATATTTTTGTTTTGCGGGGTTCTGTACCGTATCAAGAAGTTATCAATGAAGATGGACAAAAAGACTTGCTTTGAAATACCGGAGGGGAATGAGAAGACCTTTCCGACACTTTCATTGATGGCTCGAGATGTTTTGAACATTCAAGCGTCATCAATCGCGTCGAAAGCGCTTTTTCTCGAGCGAGATATCAAATAGGAGACCACATACACTCATTGGCGGAGACGACTTGGAAATTGCGGATTATTCGAGATTGGATACGAGCGGAGCGGAGAAGGTGCGGTCAACCGGAGATCAACGAAGAAGATGAAAACTACAACGAAATCTTAACCGAAGGTAGTGGAAGCGACGTGGATCAATTTGACCAACAAATACCAATTCCAACCGAAGAACCACATGAAATCATCAAGCAATTAGAACAGGTTTTTTTGAGAATGTAATTTTTTTAATTGCAATTTTATTATGTAATTTGCAACTTTTGGACAACACCACAAAGTTGCAATTTAGATTTTAGACAATTGTATTTGTATTACAAAAAAATCATGTCTATTAAATAATATAAGAGGCACAAAAACAACCTTGGATTTTTTATTACACTATCTTGTTTTGTTTATTGAGTTTTTTTTATACATATGTTATTTAAAAAAAAAAAAAAAAAAAAAAAAAAAAAAAAACCCGACCGTACCCCGCCCCGAGCCCGACCCCGCCCCGCCCCGCCCCGATACCGACGGGATCGGGACCGGGACGGGACTGGAGCAGTCCCGCCAGACCCGACCCCGCTAGGCCCTGCTAGACACGACCCCGAGTCCCGCCCCGACCTCGTCCCCGCCAGACCCGGCCCGCCAGACCCGAGCCCGGCCCACTGGCCACCCTTACACATAACCATCAAGTGAGGTAGCCCCTCTCTCTCTCTCTCTCTCTCTCTTTTCTTTTGCTGCAAAGTCTTAATGGCTTTTATCCTATTGTGATTTTGAATCCTTGAATTTGATTGATTTTCTGCATATTGGAGGGATTTTCACCTCCAATTTGACAAATCCCACATCGGTACGATCACATTGAAACCCTAGGATTGGAGTTCTATATAAAGAACCCCTTGTCTACCATTCAAAAATGATTTGTACACACGGAAAAAAAATTCTATTTGAGCATTTCTGACCTAATTGCAGTTTAATTTGGGATTTAGCTTTCGAAGATAAGACCCTTAACCTAAATTAGGACTCCTTAAGTTTTAAATCTTTCTTTCTCTTTCGTGGCTGAGTGTTTAAGGCATTTAGGAGATTCAAGAGGATTTCAACTCCAAATTCGACCAAGACTACCCCTAAGAAAGGTAAGCCTTCCTCCTTCTTGCTTTAATTTCAACAATTTATTTTTGTGTTTGTATATTAAGTTTATGTTAGAATTTAATGTTTTGACTTAACTATGTAGCTATACTTAGCTTTTGAATCTGTCCAGTTTAAGTTTATTTGCATTAGTCGAATTTTGTATCAATTAGCTTAACTACATAGGTTACATGTTGTCCATGAATCTGGCTAAATCTTGTATTAATTAGCTTAAGTTGTGGTTAATTTCCTAACTTGATGGTCTCAACAATCTATTTTGGATTAGTTTTGTAGTTTTCTTAAATATGATCCTCTGGCTATTTAGTTTAGTGTTATGTTCAACTCATTCACATGTTGATTAGTTAACTTAGGGGATACAATTGAAAACTACTGCATGATGTGTTTCAAGGTTAATTAGATTATGTTATTTAGTTTAGTTATAAAGACTGCATATGCTGGATTCTGTAGCTATGATGTTTCACTTAGTGTGCTACTTATCAAATCACCCATGCATTGATTAATTGATGTAATTAATAAGTTGTTGAATGGGGTACTTTAAGGTTAATCAGATTCTGCTGTTTATTCTAGCTGTTAAGGTTGCTTAGCACAACTTTGAACTTTGATGGTCTGTTTGGTTTTATGTCTGCTCACTCATGTGCTGACTAGTTTAATTTAGGGATGCAGTTAGTAAATGGTTACATGAATAAACTTTAAGGTTGGTTAGTGTCAAAAGACCTATTAAACATGATTTTGTTAGTTTCTTTGCTCAAAATCCTGTCCATGTTTAGTACTTGATTAGTATGACAATCTTTTTTAGGATATGTGCCTATATTGAAAGTGATTTGATGCACTGTGATTGGTTCAATTGTTTCCTTGACTGGTTGACCTTCAAATGGTTTAATAAGGATTCACCTAGTATAGCTAAGTATAAAATGGTTATGATTTGTCTAGAACATAGAATTTTGAATGGCCAGGATAGGTTAATAACAACCTAGTGGTAAAATTGGTTGGTTGTGCCAACACTTATTCCGCAGAAATGTTAATTATGATCCAGAGTCTGTCTTAACTTGATAGGCCAATATGAGTCTGATTGGGATTTGTAATTAGCTAATAAATTAACAAGGATGACAGAGTGAACATAAAGGAAACAGTATGATGTCTATTTTAGGATACTAGCTTGGACTGGCAATATGGTTATGTGTGGTGTGTTCTAATTTTATGTGAAGTTATAGTTGTTTGAGGCTTTTGAAATTAAAACTCTTGTTTTATGTACTATTCTCCTTTATGTATGCTTGAGTTTCCACTGTTGTAGATGAATAAACTAATTCAAATAAAGAATAGGTCGGTAATGAATGCAATCTTGATTGTATGCTGTTAATGACCCATATATTTATGAGCTTAACTCCATGAGGTTGAGTGTTGTTAATCATTTTAAGTCTAATCTGAATTCTAAAATCCCTTTGTGTTCACAAGCATGGCCCCATATCCTCCTTCTCTTCTTTAATTTGTTGAACCTGAACTATTTGACTAAAAAACTGATGTTTGGTATGTTTGTTTTTCTTCTGTGTGCTTAATAGAGTTAAGTGATGATTTTGACACCACTTATGGGACTGTAAGGATAATGTAATCCAGGACCTAACTTAGCTAAAGGATAGCAAGATATAGAACCTGACCACTTACATTTCTCTTGATTGATGTTTTATTAGCCCCAATGCATATAAGATCTGAACAAGAGAATATGATTCCTTGTCCTTGATTGGTTGTTGTGTTAAGCTAAAAATGAGGTGCCACATAGTTTGAGAAATACATGAAGTGATTTCCCTGAGCTATGAGCTCAATATGAGACTTTGAGTAATCTAACTCAATCGTATTATGGTTGCTCTAGTTCAGGGGTTCCCCTTTGCCATTTCCTAAAACTTGTGGTAAACCTCCAAGTGTGTTATATGTGCCACATGAAAATTGAGATTTGCCTTGGATTTCTGTCCCAACCTAGACTTTGAAATATTCTTAAACAATTCCTAGATCATGTTGCAAACATAAGTATGAACCACCAAGTCTACTGACCTCTTTTCTAATAAATGATTAAGTGACACAGATATGTATAGAGGAGCCTCTGGATGTTAAAACTAAAAGAATGTGATTGTTGGTGTCTGTTTGTGCCTTATCTCTTAAGTCATAAGAGGTGTTACACACTAGGGGAAGGAATTGAGTGATGTCCTTAAGCCATGAGTCAATGTGAATCTTTGAGTATCCCACTCAGCTTTATTATGGTTTGCTCTGGTTTAGGGGTTCCTTTTTATCGTTTCTCTAAGCTTGTAGGATCCTCTGGAATGTGTTTCCGAGTATTATGGTGATACCCTTTCATGTTGATACAGAGTCCTTCTCGACTTTGATGTGATATTAATACTACACCATGCCATGTTATTTATCTAATGTGTCTGAAGTTAGTTTATACCTCTTCAAGTTGCTTTTTGTGTATGGGTTGAGTTTTATTATTACAAAGGGAACTTGTTTGTGCATTTCTCATGTCATACTAGGTCCATCCCATCTCTAATTAATGAGATCATAGAGACCATAGAAACTTATATGTGTGTGCCTCATTCCCATACATTCTTATTTGGTAGATGTAGATCTTTTGTGTGTTTCCTGAGTTACTCCCTCCCATCATTTGCAAATGATCTTAGCTACCATGATTCATAAGATTTCCGTTATGTAGTGTTTCATTCAGGATAGATACTCAAACTTGCATGTCTATAAGGTATCTCAGTATTGTCACAATGTGCTAACTTGTGTACATTGATAAGTATGGCTATCTCATACCATCTCCCGTTTCTTTCTTGTAATGTTGCCTCATATGCATGTGTCGTTTGACTTTGCTGAAGAAGTGTTGGAATAATATGCTTGTATGTATGCCCCTTTCTATTCTCTTAATGTGCTTCCCTTTGATCAATCAGTCTTTGTTTATAGTTCTGTGTATCCACACCACTCTTCATGTCATCTTTTCTTCTCAATATGCTTAATGTTTGATCCCATAAAGTTCAGATATTCTATTAATTATATAAGGGTATATACATCTGTTATATACTGGGTGTATACTCATATTTATATTAGAGTATATCTGAGGTATATAAGACTAATTTTGCGTAGTATAGCAGATGTACCTCATCTGGTTTCTTCTTCTCTTCTGTGCCAAGCTGATATGCCATAATATACAATATATACATATGTTATTGGACTGATATGCATCTGTCTCTTTTACCCTTCTTGTATATGGGCATTTTGATTTATTGCCTTCATTCCTGCGCATTTAGATGGTACATGGGCCTGGTCATTTGTAATATGCTATGTGTATTCTCATATATACTTGGTATATGTAGAAGTATATCTAAGACTGTTTAAGTGGTATGGCAACTATTTTGAGATTAAATTTGTTGCTACGTGTAGATATCTTCTATCTCCCACTTTCCTTTTCCCCCTTTGTTTTGCATGAACTGCACCGTATGAGCCCAAATGAGCTTATTCATCTCCTGCCGCAGTAGTTTAGTCGGATGCCCAACTACCTAATTAGATCGAGTCAGCCTCATCAATGTGGGTCCACCTCTCGTACATATGAATAGAGGGGAGGTAGGCATGGACACTTGAAGGTCCTACAATGGGTACAAATTATAATTTATTTACGCTGATGGTTGTAATACACCTATCAGCCTGCTTTATTTGCATACCATGTCCAATTGTTCGTATTAGTAAAAAACGGTGATGTGTTATTAAAATATTTAGAACTTAGTTGAAATCTCTTTTAGGCAAACAATGTGAATATCGTTAGAACGAATAAGTACCCGATTTCAAAATGTCACAACATAAAAGATAAATAATTTTATTTCTTTAAAATATAAATGCAAAATGATTTTCCTAAACTGTTTCGGGTTCTTTGAAACGAGTTTTTTGTTTTCGAATTAAAGAAAGTTTGTTGCAAATAATATATTTTTTTAAATTGTTATAAATGGATTTCATTTAATAGCTCTCCGAAAGGGCTTATTGCAATGGAAAACCCTATTTGGGCCTTAGCTCGTCTAAAATAAAGGACAGAAAGAGGTTTGGGCTTTAGCCCAAAAAAGTTGGGATTTTAAGAAAGTTCTGGAAAGGGTCTCATTTTTTCAAAGTTTAAAATAATTTTCAAAAGGAATATTCATTTGGAAATGTCTTGAATGAAAATAAGTCTTGCTTGAACTTGCTACATCATGGCTTTTAATTCAAAAAAATACACTTATCATTTTCTTCAACCAATTTAAAGGAAATAAGCACGCTTATGCTTTTTTTGACCAAATTCATATAGAACTATACTTGAAAGATAAATTTGGGTCGATAATAAAGTGAATGTGTGGTATTATCGGTATATATTTCTAGCCTATTGAGACTTCATGAGGATATGATTGGATTCTTTGGATTCTTGTCGGCTTCTGTACTTTTCTTATTCCGTTCGAGGAAGAACATTTGTGTAATTGGTATTTGATGTAATGACATATTTGATCGTTTAGGCATTTTACCCTTTTACCTCTGGTGATCCTTCCCTTAGCATTGTTAGAGTGTTTCGACTTACAGTGATGGGTGGAGCAGTTCCCGAGGTAGTTGAGTGAGTCTTGGTTGATCTTGAGGAAATTAGAAGCTTTTACGTTGAACAAGTGTAAAAGTGCTAACCGATAGGTCCGGGGAGTCATTTATGACTTAATCGAGTCTTTGGTTCACTTTTCGAGGCATTCGGATGTATTTTGTGTCACTATTTGTAAATTGTGGAATTGGGATATTTCGGGTGGTTTCTCGGAAAAGTATGTCTTAGCTCGATCGTATGAGAATTCGAGCGCGCGAGCGAGTTCGTTGCATCAATTATAGTTTACTTGCATTTTTGGTTTGTATGCGAGAGGTCTCGGATGAGTTTCAGGTTTCGGGTTAAACTTGGTGAAAAAATATTTTTTTGCTGTTTTTAGGTGTTCTATTTCTTTGGGCATGGGTGCGCTTCTGCAGGTCTGCCTATACGAATCTTGGCCCACAGAAGTGAGGCAGCAAGGTGTCAAGTGACTTTGCGGGCGCAAGCCTTTCTTTGTGGAGGCGAGTCCGCATTTGCGAACAAGGTATCCGCGGGTGCGAGAATCGTTGGGCATAATAATCTTATGCTTCCCAATTTGGAACCATTCTTTTCATTCACAAATTCTAAACATAGAGAGTGGTTATGTGGGCGATTTTCATAGCTTTGGGAGGAATTATTCCTTAGGTAAGTTCCTATTTCTCTCATTGTGATTTTATTATGATTTAGGATTGGAATCCATGCTAATATTGTCAGTTAGTTGGGGAAAGTGGGTTATTGAACCCTAGTGTTTGTTGATTTTATGAGTTTGATTCAATGTAAAAGAGTTTTGTTGGAAAATCTTGTTATATCTAGTCATGGAACAATTGAGGTAACTAGTTTCTAAGTTGAATCTCACTCAAATTCAAGGTATTTGATTATGGAAAGGTTAGGATTTTCTCTAAATTGAAGGTTTTCTAGTAATGAAGCAATTGATGATAAATTAAGGTTAATTAGTGGTTTGGGGGATGGTATTGGACCTCCCAAGTGTTGGATATTTGATTTTTACGTGAATTTCAAAATTTACCCTTGTGGGCTCGAGTTTCTCTTTTAAAGGTTGCTTTTTTATTCAAATTGTAATATAGCAATATGAGTATTGTTAGTCCCTATTTCTAACATAGAATAAATTGTCACGTAGACTTTGATCATTCGGAAGCTCTTTGGAAAGGGAAGGCTCGTGCTGGATAATTTGTGACACCTGCTCGGCATTGAGGTAGGCTACGGTTTAACTATTTTATACTCTGATAGAAGTAAATAGTAGTTACAAATATTAAGGGTGTATTGGGCGTGTTTGGGGGTCCCACCTTAGCAGTTGTGATGAACGCTTGGGTGGGTACCAGTGTTGAACTGTGTTGATGGATGATTTGGGGAATCAATCTTAAGTTGATTCCGACTGCTGTTATTTGGGCTTGTCGCCATTATGTGGTCTAATCGCCATAGTTGATATTGTGTGTGTAGTCATCACATTGCTTTTGATATGATAAACTGATGTACATGAAATTACGTGTTGTGGAGATTATGTAAGCCTCTGATATTCATTCCTTATGCTTGCTGGCTTATTGTGATTTCTCTTGCCATGCATTCATCACTCTCCATCGCATATAAATACTTGAAAAGAATTTGATAATGCTGATTGTATTAATTATGCTTTTGCATGTTGTACACATGCTCATATCATTCATACACATTATTATTGACATTTGAACTATTGAGATACTGATGAAAGGGGCTTGAAAGCTGGTTAATGGATATGGTACATGATAAAAGAGTGATGATTGATGATGACACTACAGTCACAAAGCTGGGATTCGATGAGAAATTCTAGATGATTATGTTACTACAGCCACAGAGCTGGGACTCGATGGGATCGGATGGGTATTCGGACCTCATGAGTCCTCCATGGGTCACGTGACATCTACTGCAGGAGCGTGTGTATACCGGGACATATGGCCATTGCATTTCATACTTATGATTTGCATTGTTCATTCATACTTCTTGATGTGTAACTATTGCTATGTGTACTCGGTTACCGATGTAAAGCTGTAGACTTTATGATCATGTGACTTGTAAGGAAAGAAATGTGTGCACCTTGTAACTTATTCTTGTTGTAAGACTGAAATATGAGATGGTATGGTAATGATATAAAGATGAGATCTTTATGATGTTGATTGCTAGACATGCTAATAAAGATGGGATCTTTATGGATTGTTAGGAACGATATAGAAATGGGATCTTTACGTGTTCCTTAGCATAAGAACTAAAAGATTAAACCTTTAATTGTAAACCTGTTTATTTGGATAAAAGATTGATTTTGATAGTAATTGTGAACTTGGGTGATTCTTCTGATTAACTGATTTTGGATTATTGGATTGATCCTATTGAATTGGTTGCCATGATTATCCTTATTCTCTATGAATTTGGTCGTGTGGTTTACAATTTAAGAGTCTAGGTGTTCAATGTCAAACTGTTATTATGGTCGGAAATGCCTACTTGTCAGAACTAACATCTAGATCAAGGGAATTATGTGTCCATGTGTGTTGTCAGGGGTTGATAGTGTTATTCAGTAAAATGTCTAACAAAGATCTAGTTAAGGTATTTTTGTGGTATTTATTGACTTGTATGCTAGGTGTAAAGCATAGACTCCTAATTGTATATGATGAAGATGTTAATAGACTAACATGTGTTATGCCCGTGGACGCCTAAAGTCGTAACTATGTCGAAAGGCTAAGTTAATAAAAGAGCTAAAGTGGTACGTTAGCCTAGGTATCATATCCTTGGAAGGTATTCTTAAAATATGTCGTGTAAAAATGTCAACTTGCTTATTGATTGCGTCAAGTCGGATAAGTAGGTGAAATATGAATATGACTTAGACAGAGGGTTAGATCGGTGGGTATCAATAGTAAAGTCCTTATGTGCTACGTGTATTGAAGTGTACTTGACTGTGATTAACCCTTATATGTATTGAGTAATTTATATGATTTATGAATTCATATGTGAATAAGGTGATTTATGCGACTGTTTGTACTGTCTATAATAGGACTTATCTGAGAGTCAACTTGATGTTTATATCTGTTACATAGATTCCGTCGTTATCGGTCGATGATGCCTACGGGGTACGTTGTGTACTCATTCTATGCTTGCTGCATATTTTACATAGATGCAGGTACTCAGTCTATTCGGGTTACAGCTTGGAGCACGAAAAGGTTAAGACAAACCATTCATTGTCGGTAGCCTTGGTGATCATCCACTCACATTGCCCTTATTCATTCAGGGCGTAGTTTCCGCACTTTGTATCTTAGAGTCCTTGTACGAGCGACACCAGGTTCTGGGTAGTAAATTTTGTAATTGGTTAGATGATGTAAATGTTTTAAGGAGCATTGTAATATTATGTATTTCTTTACTTCTTCTGCAGTTATAATTACCTAATTCAGTTCTTGAATGTTAGTTTTTCGCCAATGGGATAGTGTAGGTGCCCTCACGGCACAAATGAGATTTTGAATCATAACAAGCAATCATTAGCGATGGGGCCTCTCAAATTTGAAATCGTTTGCTAGGGGCTCTTCTTGAAAAATATGACGTCAAGCATAAGGTAGAAACTCCCTATCATCCCCGAACAAGTGTACAAGTTGAACTGTCCAATAGGAAGATCAAAATCAACTTATCTAAGATTGTGAATGCTAATAGGATGGATTGTTCCCGAAAGTCGGATGATGTGCTTTGGATATACCAGACCGCTTATGAAACACCAATTGGCATGTCTCCTTACCGATTGGTGTTTGGTAAGGCTTCTAATCTTGTAGTGGAACTTGAGCACAAGGCAATATGGTCCTTAAAGCAATTAAATCTTAATTAGAGTGATGCCTCAAACTTTAGGATGAAGAAATTTAATGAGTTGAATGAATTCATGTTGCGAGCTTATGAGAGCCCTTCACTTTACAAGGCTAATAATATTTTGAAGAGGGAGTTTAGCACCGGGGATTGGTCATGGTGTTCAACTCAAGACTTAGGTTGTTTTTTGACAAATTGAAGTCCAAATGGTCCATGCCTTTCAAAATCGTCCACGTGTTTCCACATGGGGCAATTGAGCTTCAGTGCCAAAATGTCGATCAAATTAAAGTTAATGGGCAACAGTTAAGCATTAATTGGGCTTACCCGATGAAATTAAGCTGATTGAGGTGGTCTACCTCAATGGCCCGTGAAAAGGGGTAAAATTGTCGTGTCGCAAAGTTAAATCAAGCGCTTCATGGGAGGCAACTCATGTTTATAGTCTCGTTGTGTGAATTTTGTGTTTCTTGAATGTTTTGATATTTTTGTCTAAGCGCGTATGAGTGAAAATGGTAAGTAGAAAGGTTGCAGAAACAAATTAACACAGTGGCTCACATGCAGAACCATTTGTGTTACTACATTGAGGAACATGCGTGATGCATGTGAGCCGCATCTTGTTTAAATGGAAAACCAAATTGGGGGCATGTACTGCATCACATGCGTTACAGATGCGAGACGCATGTTGTATATGTGGAACAACATGTGAAACACATTTTGGCATCCACATCGCTCATCAAGTCAGGTAAAGTAAACACATATGCTACCTGCAAGTGACTACATGCGGGCACAAATTGAATGCAAGTGGGTCAATTTTGCTTTTCATCGACTCGGTCAATTTTCTTTTTTACGATTTCCTCCCATTTTCTCTAAAAATCCCATCTTTCTCTCAAATTCACCCACACTTTGAAAAATCTTCACACATGAATTGCTGAAGTTACTAATCCATCACTAATTGTACACAAACATAAATTCAACAAGAAGCAAGTTCGTCACAATCGTCAATTCTCAAATGGCTAAAGGAAAGAAATCAAAATAATCAGGATGAGACGGAAATGACCGTGGGGCCTCTAATGCAGCTCCTCCTACTTCTTGCAAGAAGAGAACACTTATGGATGGATTCCATCAGTCTGAATAGGGGATAACACTTTTACCGGTTGCTACAAATGTATCCCAACCTACTCAAGGGGGATCTAGTAACCCGGTCATTGATGTGGCTATTAAGAGAGCAAGGAAGAGGTTCTTTGATTCAAAGTACTGGGGTCCAGCGTAATATAACTAGTTGGGATGCAAGTGAAGTAAGAGTAAACTCTTATGAGAGGTTTCAATGAAGAGAAACATACCAGCCTTAATGGGTTGAAATTTTGTTCCTAGCAAACATTCTCAAAATACAAGCTCAAAGATGTGGGAATGTTTCATAAAACCTCCGGGAGAATTCTGCCCAGCCTTAGTGAGGAAATCTTTTTCTTCCTATGGTGTAACATTGAAAAGCAAAAGAGTGAGGAGACAAGACAAGAAGCGGTAGGAACATCTCAATTAGGTAAAAGTCTAAGGTGTTGAAGTTGGTTTCTCAACCCTAGGGACAAATGAGCAATACTTTGAGGCAAGGGAAAATATGGAATTGAAGGGTTTCCCACCTCGTGCTTCATAATATAATAAGAAGATGAAAACTCCAGAAGATCAACTTTTTTGGGTAGCATCAGTGATCACACCGAGAACACCAAATTGGGTTGATACTCAATGCAACGGTCACAAGAGCACACTCAACCTTGAGGCAAAGGTCTGGCTATTTGTGATTTCCTCTAGGGTGATGCCATCAAATAATGACACTACTATATCCATTGAGAAGGCCATCTTGATTGATCAATATTGGGAGATAATCCGGCAAGAGATCAATGATCGAGCTCAACAGGAAAGCACTTCTTTACCCTTCCCCATCACTACACTTTGTTGGCAATTTGGTGTGCCAAGGATTGAGAAGCTTGATAAGCCTGTGAAGGCAGGGAAAACGGTTGACATCACCGAGAGTACGGCCGATGACAACCCCATTAAAAAGGAAGAAAACTTATTTAGAAACCTCAAGATCCTATTACCGAGCATGATCTGCATATTCTTGAAAAAGGGATCACACAACCTCCATTCTAGCTACTACTATGGATTCTGCTCCCTCTATCTCCATTACCACTCCTTCTGCTCCCTCTACCTCCATTGCCACTCCTTCTGCTCCAGCTTTGGGGCAAGGTATCTCCAATTAGGTTATGTGATTGCTAAGACATGCAAGTAACAAAGTGAACCAACTTGTAAATGAGTTTCCTAAGCTTGTGAAGAATGTCATTGAATTAGCCTTGGCTCCCACCGTGTCTTAATCAATAAAGTTAAAGAGGAACAACACGGGATCAATGTGCGACTTCTGAAAATTAAGTGCAGACTTCAGCGCATTGAGGGTAGTGGTGATGGTGGTCTTCCAGCTTTCAGAGAAGACTTGGTCAATGTCAATTCATCCATTCAAGAGTTGCAAACTCTAGATTTTGAGCCTACGGGTCCTATCCTACCAACTTCAAAGAAAATGTTATCTACTAAGCCTATCGAGCCACGAGATGTCAAGTTATCTAAGCATGATACTGATGAGGACTCATAGCTTAATGATAAGGCTAAGGAAGTTAGTGATGAGCATGAGGACACCTATAAAGTGGGTGTAGTGCTTTTGCAAGAGCTCGTATAGAGGCTTAGTTCGTTGTTCAACAATCTCTCAAGATCTTAGGGAGAGAAGGGTCAAAGGTCTGAGGTAGATACATATTTTGTTGTTCAACAGTCTCTCAAGATCTTAGGGAGAGAGAGGTCAAAGGTACCAGGTTAGTGCCATAATCGACACAAGGAGCTAGTTCTTATTTTGATCCATTACAGAACATGCCACTACCACTATCAGTGGGCATTGAGATAGTGTCAGTAAGTATTAGTGCCACACTATCTTTTGTTCTGAGTGAGCTTCCATCTGATCCATTTAGTAGTATAAATAAGTACCAGTAGGATGCCTCCTGCTCGGGACTACCAGTAGCTTTGGTTTTTGAATATCGTGCAACTTATGTTGTTGTTGTATTGGCTACAAGTGAAACATATGTGCTTTAGGTGTGTGTTAACCATGCACTCTTGCTTCATGTAATGTTGTATATATGATAGAGATAGTGTGGTGATTGACCTTAATAATAATGGTGATCTCCAATTTTTAACCAATGAATGAATTTATGATCGTACCCAGATAGAGATAATAGTCTTCCTTTGATGTCTCCAAGCTGGCCATAATAGAATATATAGGCAAAATAGTCTATAGTAGTATGTTCTCGCCTATCAATAGATTGCAGGTTGCTTCCAAAATCAAACCATTTGAAATTGAATTGCTATTTTTTTCTTTTAATTGTTACATGGGTATTCTCTACTCCGGTCAAATAAAGTAGATGAGAAGAACTGGAAGAGAGAAGGAAACGGAGCAAAGGTTTGACAAGTCTTTATTATGGAAGAATGGCTAACATGTTGATTGCCTTCAATAGACAAAAGACCCCAACCAATCTAACCTAATCCCCAAGGTGGATCCTTACCAAAAGGCACTACACAGACTAAGGGCAAGCGATATAAAGAAAGCAGATGGCCCTATGGGTAAAACCTTTCCATGGGAGAGGCTTTTCCAATGATAATAAAGAAAGTTTTTAGGTAAGACAAGAAAAAAACTTACCCTTTGACACAAAGGGATATGAGTTTATTATTGGCGATGACTTGGTGAAAGAAATCTATGAGATAAGGTTCTCGAACCGAGTTACAGCCAAATAGAATGTGGAACCAATGAGTTTATTCGAACAAGGTAATGAGTCAAAGGGAAGGATCAAGCTTGAAAGTAATAAGGTGTTGTCTTAATAGTGAACGCAAACACTCTGCTTATAGATATGAGATCAATGACTTAAATAAAAGAAATATGTCAAGAGAAAGTCTTACCTCTTAAAATGTGTTGCCAAGAGAGATCAAAGATTAAGATTTTCTAATCCAATGTGGACATTGATGGAAAATACACATAAAGGAACAACCTACTGGAAGGGCGTACATCAAAGGGTGCCAATCTCCCCACGTAAAGATTTATCTATATGAAGTTGACCTATGGATGGAAAGAAAGATGCAGGAAAGTATAATAAAGGAAGAAATCTAAATTTACTTTGGGAGTGTGAGAAAGGAATATGGGGGGGGGGGGGAGTATGCAACCAAACATCTATGGGTTTACATCAGTCCTAGCTTAGCTAATCAGATGGACCACCCCAAACCTAGAGCTGATATTTAAATCAGAAATCAACATGGGTTCCCGGCTATCTAGAAAACATACACTGAAGCGGAAGATCACAAAATACAACACAACAAGGGGATCGCTAGATTGTATCTTGTACAAATGAAGAAACTAATCAATCCAAACAGAGACATAGAGGAGAGGCAAAATAGATATTTTCAAGTATACAAGCAGCAAACAACAATGACTTTTCAATCGTTGCATGTTAGCTTGTACTTTAGGGATATAATAAGGGTTTTCTCGAACTTTTATACAATATAGGACCTAGTTGTGTGCTGGTAGGTAGTATCATGATGTATGAACTTGTCAATATTTGAATTCTATGTACTATGTGCATCATTTCTTACATGATAATCCTCGTACTCTATTGATAAATGGGGCCTATGAACATATTTGGTACAACATGGGCTATTTACTACTTTACATATGATATTTTGCACGATTGTGATCATTGATACTTAAATATTGGCAAAAGTGAGTCGCTGACTGAGATATGAGGAGAACCTTAAGAAGAAACACTAGGTCTAATGAATCCCTTACTCAACAAATCCTGTAACTGCTCATTCAACTCCTGCAACTCAATTAGTGCCATCCGATATGGAATAGAAATGGGTTGAGTGCCCGGCTCCAAGTTAATGCAGAAATCAATATCATGATAAGGTGGAACACCTAGAAGGTCCGTTGGAAACACATTCGGGAACTCTCTCAATACAGGGTCAGTATCTACATAAAGTGCAGCAAGTGTAGTATTAGTACAAACCACTAGTACTCTGTACGTATCATAGGCTGATAACGAAAGAGACAACGCATATATAATATAAAATTTGAACACACAACACATATCCAATTAGAGTATTTAGACCTCTAAATTATGACAGGGTAAATCATGGTTCGTGAAATACTACAGGTAGGCATGTAATCAATTAGAGACAAGTAGAATAATGGATGAATGAATGTAATGCATTGGCCAATAATAAACTCAGTACACGCATGCTAGCGGTCATTATGTCTAGTCTACTCATAGGGGGACTCGTGAAGTCAATATACCTGTAATTATACCACCTAGGGCCATTTTCCATCAGACTATGACCACTTACTGTACCGCCCAACTTTACCACTGAATTGTTTGAATCTTACTATACCGCCTGTGTTTACCACGAGACTGTGAGAACATCATTCTTACCTTTTTCCCATCCTTAAACATTGTTCCAATTCTAGGCCCGGGGATGATGCCGAGGATATCTTTTAAAGTTTCTAGGTTGAGCAACTTATCATACCTGCAGCCCTAAATCTGTTCCATTGTATTTCAGACTATTTTGTGTTTTTCAGACAATTATTTACTTTAGTCTTTGAGAATTGTATTTTATTTTAGAATATCTTATACGAGTTAGAACAAGTATTGGGATTGTATTGACTATGTTCTATTTATACTTTTCTATATTATCGAGACTTAAAAGATATTTTGGTTTTCTTTATGTTTCTGCATTTAATGATTAAACGATTTCTTGATGTTGGGGATTTTATTTTTTTTGGGAGGGGGGTCAGTCTTGGTGTCATCATGACTGGTGAATTAGGTCGTAGCAAATTGGTATTAGATCTCTAGGTTCATCCGTTTCATGAATACAAGAACAATGTCTAATAGAGTCTTGCAGATTAGTACATAAACGTATGTACCCATACTCGAGAGGCTATAAGAAATTTAGGAAACTTCCATTTTTTCATTCTTTTCATGATAGTTTATTCAAATTGGTATCTAAATCACTCTTTTCATGCGAGTTTGTTCAAACTAGAATCTTAACCTCGATATCCTATTCTCTCACAGATGTGAGTACACGATCGACCACAGTTGGAGGCCAGGAGCCCGCACCTGCACATGTGCCCACTGTCAGGGTTATTTCACATAGACGAAGTAGGGGACGAGGTAGGGGTGTGTTAATGGCAGAGGTTGTACTACTATACCAGTTAGGTGCCGAGCACTAGCACCTGCGCAGGACTCCAATAGAGATATGACCCCGGACCTTGAGGATGTTCCACAGGAGGAGCAAATTCAGGTTGGTGAGATTGGACCCGCACATGCACCACCTGGGTTCATTGCTACTCTTGCCCTTCAGGATGATTTGGTCATACTTTGGGCTACTTTGAGGGTATGGCCCAGGCGGGCATGATTTCGATTACTCCAGATGGTTCTCAGATGAGAGTAGGAGCTTAGACTCACAATTCAATAGTTACTGAAGGGTTTCTAACTATGGTGTAACAACCGGCTGTTGTTGTGGCTCCCCACATTGATAAGATTATATTGCCTTATTTTTCTCTTTGGCCAATTGTTTGGTGAGTGATGACTACAGAAGAGCAAAAGATATTTGAGAGGTTTACTAAGATTTGTCCTTATTGGTTTCATGGTACACCCTAAGAAGATCCCTATAAGTTCATCATTGGTTATCATTAGAAGCTTCACAAGCTAGGGCTTGTGGAGTCTCACGGAGCCGACTATGTTGCTTTTTGGCTAATTGGGGATGCCAAGCAATGGTGGAGATCCTATATTGATTATCGATGAACAGGGTCACCTCCATTGCCATGTACTCGATCTTATCATGTATTTATGGAGAAGTATGTTCCTTGTAGATTGAGAGACATGAGGAGGGACGAGTTCACGGCCCTAAAGTAGATAGGTTTGTCTATCACAAATTACGAGGCTAGATTAAATGCCTTGGCTCATTATTTAACGTTGCTGCTCTGCACCGAGGCTGAGAGAGTGGGGTATTTGTGAAGTGTTTGTCCCTTTTTCTTCGATTGGAAACTTTGCAATTAGTATCTTTTGAGGTTACATTTCAGGAAGTAGTTGATCATGTCAAAATGTTGAGTATGTGATGGTTCAGGCTTTTTGATAGGGTTGAATTTTTTGTCGTTATATGATGTTGAGAAATGAATTTTGGTCGAAGCAACACCTTATATAAGAACAGATAAACTTGCATCGACCCTGATTTGAGACGCAAACTGTGGATCGCATAACAGGTCTGTGGGCTGCAGATCAGATCACAAAATTGCCCAGAATGCAATCAAGGCTCTGTGACATTTTTCGGTCAATATGCATCTCACAAACCTGGTCTGCAGATCACATATCATGTTCTGCGATTCGCAGATCAATCTGGGCAGCGGTACCTTATCGAACTGTCATCGAAACTTATTTTCGTTGAATCCATTAAGTCTTAAACCTTCCCGAAATTTACTCGATATGTCCGTAAATCATTATAAACCTCTTAGAGGGGTCTCATCATCTCTGAGGCTATGCTAGCTACGATATGATAGTGACGACACATGAAAATACGAGGTGTAACATTTTCATGGAAAAAAAGCCCTTTCAAATGACTACCAAACTAGAGGCTATGGTGTATGAATTTACTAAAGCTTACAAATTTATTGCCAATTATACTCCGGATAATGACTCCCTATGTAAAATTTTCCTTTTCACCCTTAAGGGTCCGGGGCTATTGGGGGTCGAGTTGTGTTTTCTCCTTGAGAATTGGTCTTTATATGTGATTGAATGTATGGTATCATAGGAACTTTATGCTTTTGTTGAACTACGACTATCTGATATTCGTTTGAGAGGACTTTGTGGATTAGGATTTTGTGGCACCCATTCGGCAATGAGGTAAGCTACGGTTCATTCTTTCTAGACTTTGATAGAAGTACGTTGTTATTATAAATACTGAGGGGTATCGAGCGTGTTTGGGGGTCCCACTTTAATGGTTGTGATGAGCGCTTGGGTGGGTACCGATGTTGAACTGTATTGATGGATGATTCGGGGAATCAGCCTTAGGGTTGATTTCAACTGTTGTTATGTGGGCTTGTCGCCATTGATTGATAAATTATGTGTTTACTCATCATATATGCTTCTGTTATGAAAGACTGATTACATGAAACTACGTTTTATTGAATTCTGAAGCATGTGTTACTCATCTCCTATATATTGATTGCATCTCATAAATCATGATTACTTGCCTTACTATTGTTGTTGCATTCATACACTTATGGCTATTGTGATATTGAAATTGGAGTCATATGGAAATATTGTGGGTCTAATGAGATCGAAAAGATAAGGGTGTTCTTATGAGATGATTGAAAACATTCAGATGAGGAAAATATTTGATATGGCTCGACAAATAAGTCTTGGGCTCTAGTCAGATTTGTGTGTTGAATTGCGGTTGGCTAGGAGCGGTATATGGATGATGCGGGTCCCCCATACATCATATCTATAAGGTAAATCCTATAGAGTATGTATACCAGGTTGATGGAAAGGTACCTTGCATTTGCATTTGCACTTACTTTTGCATTCATATCCAAATATTCATTTACATTGATTCTTGAGAAATTATACGTGAATTGGATTACTTATCATGAATTGGATTGATTATCGTGAATTGGATTCGGTTGATTGAACTTCTATGATTTCTGAATTATTGAGTTGGACTGTTACTGTGATCAAAGGTGTCTAGTTGCTGAACTATTATGTAATTAAAGATAATCCACTCGAATAATTGTATTGTTTGGCGAATGATAGTGTTACTTGGTAGAGCGTCTAGTAGACCAATGAGTTGATATGTTATTGTTGTAAGTACCGACTTGTATGTTATACATGTGTTCAACCTCACCCTAAATAGAAGATTCATGACGTAATCACTTACTTGAATATAATGAGGATGTATAATGAACCGGTATGAGCCTACACTCTTAGGTGTATAATTAGGAATCAATTCTATGTGTTTGAGTTAATATTAGGTCAATATTATTATGGTAAGTCAATTTGTTGTTTCGTAAAAGGAAGCGTTATGTGATTATGTGTTCTCAGAGTTAACCTGTCTTGGTTAGTTCAAAACTAAAATACGTGGAGTCAGAATGAATATGACTTATGCATTCATTAATGACTAGTGGATACTACATTTATGATCTTTATGTGTTATCATGATTGGGTCAAACTTAACTATGGAGTTAATCCTTATGTGAACAAGGTGATTTAAGTGATTCACTATAGAATAGCGTTATGTGTGAGTCAACTTGGTATTTATGTCAGTTACACATCTTCCGTCATTGTCGGCCTATGATGCCTACGGGGGTACATTTTATACTCATGATACGCTTGTTGTATCTTTTACGTGGATGCGGATATATGATTAATTCAAGTCGCAGCTTCGGAGCACATGGAGGTTAAGGCAGGTCACTCATCCTTTGGCGGTCTTGGTCTTCATCCTAGTCAGACCATCCTTATTCACTCAGGGCGGCGTTGTTTTATCTTTCGTTTCATTGTATCTATTGTATCTTAGAGTCCTTGTACGAGTCAGACCAGGTTTTGGGAACTGTGTTGTATGGGATTTAACTTTTAAGTATATTTATGAGATTTGTGATATCTTGTACCTTCTTCATTTACTTCCGCGATGTCTAAGTTTGTGTTAAGGGTATTTTGGTATGGTTCGCCTACCGGGGGATAGTGTAAGTGTCACCACGACGCCCGTGATTTCGATCGTGACAAAACATTAACTAAAATGGTAATTTGATTAAATTATCCTTTTTTCTTTTTCACCACATTAACCTCTCTCCACATTTATTGAGTAAGGGTAAAGGTGAAAACTAATAATTAATCATATCTTAATTTTTAAAATGACAACTATTTCGAAGTAGTTACTTTTAGTAAGCATGACAACTAAAATGGACAGGAGGTAGTAACAATTTAACTTTAAAATGCTCATGCTCATGCTCATGCTCATTTAATGAGATGTTTTATAACCACATAAATAGTTATTACTTGTTTTAGGCCACAATTTTTAATTTTTTTTCTTTCTTTCTTAAATTATGTGCCTAGTCACACACTATCACATAAATTAAAATGGAGGTACGAATATTCACAAGAAACCAAAAAATTAAATCAAATCGAAAATGGAATCAAATGAAAGTAAGAAAAAGCGGAGATTTTTCTTTGGCTTAATTTAGTTTTGGTTTATAACAAAACTGACAAAATATTGGTTTCTATCGATTTAAAAAAATAACTTTAAAAATTGAATCAAACCGACTAAATAAATACTTATTTAAAAATTATAATTATACATATATATATATGTAGACTTTTATATATAAAGATTTAAAATTGACTCTCATTTTCTTTAAGGTAATTCAATTCTTTGTCTTTATATTCTAGTTTGATTGATAGTTTTTATTGTGATAAGTCCACGAATTTATTACATGTTAGCAATAACTTGTCTTCAATTGAGTCCTTAATTATTATCACTGATTAATTCAACTATCGTCAAGATAATTTAATATATGACTTTTTTTAAATAATAATTATTTTGGTAGTGCTGTGTTGGAATATAATAGTTATCATATGCGTTTGGCAAGAGAGATCAATTAAACCGATAAATATTGAGTCAATGAAAAATCCACATAATTAGTTTGGTTTGGTTCTGATATTTAAAAATTTAACTTAATTTATTTAGTTTTTTAGAAAAAATATGATTCAAATCGAACCATAAACATGCATAGTGTTCTCTCTGTCCCAATTTATGTGAGGGTGATCAAATTGCAAGAGTCAAATGAGTTATTCTTTAACCTTAACTTTTTATATATCTTTTAAATGTTTTAGATTATTAGTTATTGTGACATATAATATTTTTTACGTAATTTTTAAATATGTAAATTATATTTTTTTTAAATTAAAAATTTATGTTCAAACACATCAAAATTAAGGAAGTTGAATCTCAAAAATTAAAAGTGTCGCATAAATTAGAATCGATGGGTAACAAATACATAATTTCTTGCAACTTTAACTACGAAAAACGTAAATGTATAAATTAAGAAGTACATAATTAAATTGGTCAGAGTCATGGATGGCTTTTGGGTAAAGCCTCTAAAGTCTAGGCTTTAGGCCTCTCGTTTTCTTTGGGCCTCATTTTCATCAATATAAGTTATATTTTCTTCTTTTTAAAAAATTATCATGTACTTTGAACTTTTTGTCATTAAAGGAAATAGTTAACTCATAGATAGAAAAGAAGAACTCTAAATAAGTAAACATATATATAATACAAATATTCAATCTATTTTTAGTATATTAACATAAAATATGATTTATGATTGGTTTCTCTATGATATTTAATCTATTTTTAGTTTTTCTCTTTAAAATTTTAGTATACTTATACGCTATATTTCTTTATTTTTTTACGAGAGTCTTTGACAATTGCTCTGAAAGACAAGAGAGCTACAGTGTATGAATTTGCTATTTATGTTTTTTTCTCGAGTATCAAATATTGAAAGAAGTATATTGAAGCACCAAACAAGTATTCTCAAATCAAGTTCTCTTATTTCAACTTTTTAGTATTATTTTCATCTAAAACTTACTTGTTTTTATATTTTACTACCTAACATATCTTGTAATTTTAACTATTTATTAGAATATAAAACATGTCAATTAGAAAATATTAATGCACTGTTCAGAACTCAAAAAAAAAAAAGAATTAAATCTTTGATACAATCTCAAATAGAAGCTCTTGAGGAAATTAATGAGATATATATGTGACATAAATTCTACTTTAAATAAAAAAATATCTATGAATTATTTTTCTCGTTTTATGACTTTAGCCGCCCCTAGGCAGAGACAAAAAACTGAAATATAAAACCCGCAAGGGTAGCCAAGTTGGTGTAGCAGTACAGCGCGGGACCGCAAGGTCACGAGTTCAATCCCCTGCATAAACCTTCTTGGTTGAGCTCACACACATGGCTTGCCAAGTGTGGTTAATCGACTGACGTGGTTTGCAGGCTATTGCGTCAGTCCGGGGTTTACCCTGTGCGCACTCGAAAGAATAGCGATTGCGGGTTCCTTCGTAAAAAAAAAAAACGAAAGGAGTACACCCTTAACCCTTTATGCCAGAAAAGTCTAACAAGGCGTAGCCAATAATAACTCCTCAGTCCTGTGATAGGGAAAGGGAAAGCCCAACGATTCCATCACCACAGCCTTCACAAGACTGACACCAATAATAGCACATAAATGGCCAATTTGCAAATGCCAGTGCTCCAGAGATCATTTGACTGGCGCACCTTTGACCAGTCCTTTTGCTATACCCTACACATATATTTCTAAAATTACAAAGGAAGATTATGGGTAGGTCAGTGTAAAAAACAGATCAACTTATTTTACGAAATATCTACTTATCATCAAGCTTTAGACTAGAGGTGGCCAGTGGGGCGGGGTCGGGTCTGGCGGGGTCGGGTCTGGCGGGACTTGCTCCAGTCCCGTCGGGATCGGGTCGGGGTGGGGCGGGATCCGGCGGGTTTTCCTTTTTTTTTTTTTAAAAAAAATAACATATGTATAAAAAAAAAACTCAATAAACAAGACAAGATAGTGTAATAAAAACATCACAAGTCTGTTTTTGTGCCTCTTATATTATTTAATAGACATATGATTTTTTTGTAATACAAATACAATTGTCTAATATCTAAATTGCAACTAAGTTGCAAATTACATAATAAAATTGCAATTAAAAAAATTACATTCTCAAAAAAACTTGTTCTAATTGCTTGATGATTTCCTGTGGTTCTTCTGTTGGAATTGGTATTTGTTGGTCAAATTGATCCACGTCGCTTTCACCACCTTCGGATAAGATTTCGTTGTAGTTTTCGTCTTCTTCTTCGTTGATATCCGGTTGACCGCACCTTCTCCGCTCCGCTCGTATCCAATCTCTGAATAATACGCAATTTCCAAGTCGTCTCCGCTAATGAGTGTCTCGTGGTCTCCTATTTGATATCTGCCGGCGAGAAAAAGCTCTTTCGGACGCAGTTGATGACGCTTGAATGTTCAAAACATCTCGGGCCATCAATGAAAGTGTCGGAAATGTCTTCTCATTCCCCCTCCAGTATTTCAGCAAGTCTTTATGTCCATCTTCATTGATAACTTCTTGGTACGGTACAGAACCCTGCAAAACAAAAATATCCAACTCGCAAATTTGGTTAGTAGTAGAGGTACGGCCGCACATTCTATTTCTGAGGCTTTCAATACTAGCCGCAGAAACAACATGTCTTTTATGAGGTTGTGTTGAAGATGAAGAAGATGGTATGGAAGCCGGTAAGTTACTAGCATTTTCTTGTTGATAAAATCTATATATTTTATTGCATTGGTGTTCTTCGCTAGACAACACTTCTTCTTTAGTTTGTTCAATAGGTGGTGGGTGATTTAGATTTTTGGGACTTGGAGGTGGTAGTACTTCTATACAATCGTAAATAGTTTCAATTAGTGATTTAGTACTGTCTATTTTAATAGTCGGATTTAATACAGAACCAATAATATAAATAATGGGAATAGGAATAAAATATTTTTTTATTTTGACAAACATTTTTTTAATAGCTGCCATATAAGCTAGTTTTTCCATATATTCACTAAGTAATAAAAATATTAGAGTTATATAAAACAAAATAGTTGAAATAGTAGGATAATATATACCGGAAAATTCTTTTGTTCCTTGAAAAAATTTCTCTAAAAAGACAATAAGTTCGGAAATTTTTACCCAATCACTATCTACAATCATATCAGCTTGATTTTGATTATGAGAGTTAAAAAATAAAGTTATAGGTTTTCTATAATCATAAGCAACAAGTAGTTGCTCGTATAAAGAATTCCACCTAATGGATATTTCTTGTGGAATTTTTCTATAAGATAGTCCACAATCGTGACAAGTTTTTTTATATTCTTTTCTACGTTGTACTTTATTACTTTTAAAAATAAAGTTTATAGCAAATTGTATTTTACTAAGAATGTCTTCAAAAAGTGATAGACCATCCTTTACAATTAAGTTATATATATGGCACGCGCATTTTATATGAAACTGATCTGGAAAAGATGGAGTTAAACTATTTTTTAAATTTGTAATTGCGTAATTGTTAGAAGAATCGTTATCTAATGTAATAGTCATAATTTTATCGGTTATTCCGTAATAATGGCACACTTGATAAATATTATCTGCAATAAAAGTACTAGTGTGCCTATCATCTATATATCTATACGCTAAGATACGTTTTTGCATAGACCATTTATAATCTATCCAATGACAAGTTACAGTTAAATAATCATGGCCGTTAGTACTACGACCTATATCAGACGTGATAGATACTTTGCCATTAAAATGATATAATGAATAACGTAAATATTAATGATATTCATGCGCGAATTTAAATACATCTCTCTTAACAGTTGATCTAGGAAAACCTTTAAAAGCAGGATTATATATATCTCTAATGTAATGAATAAAACCGGGAGATGAAGGAAATGAAAAAGGCAAACCCTCCACAACAACTAATTTTGATATTGCTTCCCTATCTCTATGTTTATTGTATTTAGGGCCTACAATTCCCCCCGTCATAGGATTAATTTGACTCTGTACTTGATCTGAGACAGTATCAGTATGTGAACCTTGTCCCGATGGAGCGGGCGTTTGCGCACCCGGTTTTGAAGCCTGGTATTGGGCATACCTAGTTGGATGAGCACTTACTACGTGTCTAATTAAACCCCCCGTCCCACCGTGACCTTTTTCAATTTTAAATTTTAAAACATTTTTACAAATTTTACATATAGCTACTTGATTCTCTACGTCCCTATCAAAAAATGTCCATGCATCTGATTTTAATGGTCGTTTTTCTGGACCTCGTCTCATACTAGGGGGAATAGGAGGTATTTCAGTTGAAGGTGCACTAGTGGGTGTGTTGTCATCAACATTAGTGGGTGTATCATCTAGATCATCGTCTAAATTAAAGTCTTCTTGAGTTCCAGAAAATAGCTCCTCGTCTAAATCTAATGGTATTGTAGGAAAATGTTGAGTATCAACAAAATCATCCTGTGTAGAATAAGATGACTAGAAGAAGTACCCTTGCCCTGGTTGCCCCTACTAGAAGAAGCACCCTTACCCTTAAACATACCTCTTAATCCTTCCATTTTAATTATGATAATAAATAATTAAATATAATAAAATTAAGTGCGCTAAATAAAATAAACATACAATAATAATTTAATGAAGGAACGAATGTACCAAACGACGACGTAACGTCGACGTGTAATCGAGAGGTTGAAAATTGAAACTTTGCTCGATGGAAGATCCTCAAGCTAGTTGCCAACTTCACTCCCAATTCCCAAATGAATAAATAAAATTGAATATTTAGCAAACAATGTAGACTTGTAGAGAAATATATTGAGATATTAGAGAGATTGTAGGAAGATTTGTGAGAAAGATGAAGAGAAAATGAGTTATTTATAGTTGGAAAATTGTGTTAAAGTGTAAATATAATAACTTATGGGTTAAAAATAAATATTAAGGGGTGGGGGGGTTGGGGGAGGGGGGAGGCCTAAAATGGTCGTTGCCCAACGGCCAAAATCTAAAATGGTCGTTGGTGCAACGGTTATATTTGCAAAGGGGAGCTCTCGGGTGGGGTCGGGGCGGGCGGGCCTGGGGCAGGCTCGGGTCTGGCGGGACGAGACATTGTCCCGTCCCGAGTTCGAGTCCCGCTACCATTTTTTTTACGCGGGGTCGGGGGGGACCGGGGCCGGGTCGGGTCGGGGTCGGGCCATCCCGGTCCACTGGCCAGCCCTACTTTAGACTGCTATGGAAGGAAATTATTCAACATCTTTCTGTCTTTATTGAGATGTGAACTTTGATTTTCCATTGTATTTACCCATTTCACCCTTGGATGCCTACATATGACATGTGTACAAAATCCGATACAATACCTACCTTTTAGACATTGGAACTTTTTTTAATTTGCTACTCCGTCCCAATTTATATGAGACCATTTCCTTTTTAGTTTGTTCAAAAAAGAATGTCACATTTCCTTTTTTGACAATATTTAATGACAACATTTCTATTTTACCCTTATTGAATTCCATTTAATTTTGAAGATGTACTTATTGTGAATAAAAATCAACAAAAGTAGACACAAAAATAAGACAATTTGGTAAACATAACAAAGTTTTCCTTTATTTCTTAAACTTCATGCCCGATCAAATGGTGCCACATAAATTGGGATAGAGAGAGTATTACTCTAGAGTGTGACCTAGTGCAAAACTTAGAAACCATAGTTCAAATCTCAGTGAAAACAAAAGTCAGTAAGTGATTTCTTGTCATTTGTACGATAAATTCGATAAAAGTGTTGATAATATATCAAATACTCCCTCTATCTCATTTATATAAACGAGTTCGGAGTAGGAGAATTAAAGCATTTAATCTTAAGTCTTAACTATGAATTTTGATATATATATTCCGATCACTCCATTCACTTTTACTTGTTCACTTTTACTTATCCACTATACTAAAAATACATTCACTTATATTTGTCACTTTTAGCGTATCAAGAGAAAACATATTTTTTCATGTTTTACCTTTAGCATTAATTACTTATTCCCCAAATCATTTCCCAAGACATAAGACTAAATATCAATAGATATGGGTATAGTGGTAAATTATTCATTTTCATAAGCTCTTGAATGGAGAAGGAGATAGGGATATCGTGCTGGGGGAGTTACAACATTCCGAGAGCCGTAGAAATTTTTGGTATTGTAGGTACATTAAGGCTATAGAGGTTAAGGGGGCTATCCGTAAGATGAGGATAGGGAGAGGGATTGGGCTAGATGAGATTCTGGTAGACTTTTAGAAGAGCACAGGGGAGGCGGGTATGGTGTGACTGACTAGGTTGATTAATGTCATATTTAGAATGACTAAAATGTCAGAGGATTAATGGAGATAGAATACAATGGTCCCGTTGTACAAGAACAAGTGCGATATTCAGAACTGTAATAACTAAAGAGATATAAAGCTACTAAGCTACACTATGAAATTATGGGAGTGGGTGGTCGAGATGAGGATGAGGAGAGATGTATCGATATCTGACAATCAATTCTGATTCATGACGGGGCAATCGACTATAAAGATTTATCATCTTGTCATGAGATTGTTGGAGTAAAATATAGACAAAAAGAGAGACTTATACATGGTGTTCATTGACCATAAAGAAGACATATGATAGAGGTCCCTCAGGAGGTTCTTTGGAGATGCTTGGAGTCTAGGGGGTACATGTAGCCTACATCAGGGCAATTAAGGACATTTATGAGGGTGCCAAAATTCGGGTTAAGACAGTGAAAGGTGACTCAGAATACTTTTCGGTCATGGGATTGCATCAAGGATCAACTCTTAGTCGTTTCTATTTGCTTTAGTGATAGACGAATTGACGCGACATATTCAAGATGAGGTGCCGTGGTATATGTTATTTGCAGACAACATAGTTTTGATTGATGAGATGTGTGGAGCTAATGATAGGCAAGAAGTTTGGAAAACAACCCTAGAATCTAAAGGTTTCAGGTTAAGCAGAACTAAGACAGAGTACATGGAGTGCAAGTTCAGTGCTGTGATGAAGTAGATGTGGAAGTGAAGATTGAGGCACAAGCTATACCCAAAAGAAGAAGCTTCAAGTACCTTGGGTTCATAATACAAAGAGACGATGAGATTGATGATGTGTCGCACACTATATTAAAGCAAGGTGGATGAAATGGAGGCTCACCTTAAGAAAGTGTCACCGAGGCTAAAAGGTAAGTTCTACACAGTGGTGGTTCGACCATCTTTGTTGAATGAGGCAGAATGTTGGGCAGTTAGGAACGCTCACGTCCAGAAGATGAAGGTAGCGGAGATAAGTACATTCAGATGGACGTGTGGTCATACTAGGGGAGATATAATTAGAAATGAAGTTATACGGGACAAGGTTGGAGTGGCCTCTGTGGAGGACAAAATGAGGGAAGCGAGACTCAGATGGTTTGGACATGTGAAGAGGAGATGTGAGGATGTGCCAGTTAGGAGGTGTGAGATTGGCTGTCGCAAGAGTTAGAAGAGGTAGAGGTAGACCAAAAAAGATATTGCAGGGAGATGATTAGAAAATATATAACACAACTTGAGCTGACTGAGGAATGTCCACAGATAAGAAGATTTGGAGGTCGAGGATTAAGATAGAAAGTTAGTAGGTAGTTGAGTCTCATCGTGATGTGTGTGACAGAGGTGGGGGGCTAGCATTTTCGTCTCATCTTCTCTTTTTCCTAGCAGTAGTATTTAGGTATCACATAGATCATAATTCCTATGTGTGTTACGCCATTTGTTGTATACCTGGATATTTTGATGTCTTATTTTTCTTGGCATTGACTACATTCTTTTTTAGGAGAGATTCTATCGGAAACAACCTTTCTGCCCCCACAAAGGTAGATGTAAGGTCTGCATACATCATACCCTCCCCAGACCTCACTTTGTGGGATTACAGTGAATATATTATTATTTTTTTAATTATTAGTATTTCTTAATTTAAGGATGTGCAATGTCCAAACTGGACAAGTAAAAGTTAACGAGGAAGTATATTTTTTAAAATTAAATGGAAAGTGCTACAAGTCAATGTATCTGATGATTTAAAATATTTTAAAGATATTTGAGAAAATTATAATTAAAAAAAATTAATTGATTTCCCAAATAATAACACTTTCACATCAGATAAAAGTAAAACGGAGGGACTATACAATAAAATGGTCGTTGGTAGAAAGATAATAGACGGTCGATAAAATAATCTGCGATGTTTAAAAGCTGGCTAAGAACATCACGTGAGATTAGCTATATTTGCCGTAGAATGAGATGTATTGGCACCAATACTAGCAAGGGTGGGAAACAGGTATTTGGCTTCATCTGCTGCAGCCCCACCGAAGAGAAAAATCCTTGCCTTGGGAAGCCAGCCCCAAAAATTAAATCATTGAAGACAGTAAGACCAAATATTTTTGTAAGTAACGAAAAGAAATGAAGTTAGATACCAAAGAAAAAGTGTATACCAAAAGAGTAAATGGATTAATGAATAGTATTACAAACAACCCTTTAATTTGGTTATTACATGACAGAAGCATATTACGTGGAATATTATCCAGAAAATGACTCAAGATACATGATGAATTAATTAATGATAATCATTTCATCAATCAGCTATATGGACAAGCAATTCATGTGATTAGTCTCAAGCTCTCTGGCTATACCAATATGTGTTTACTACTTTTCCACAATCAACTCGGAAAAAAAGAAATGTACTATTTAGGTGGAGGTGGTTGGTTGTTGTTAGCAGCTAAAGAAAGGATAGAATTGGCAAGTCCATTGATAGAATCAACAAGTCCATTGATGCCTTGTCTATTGATCTGAGCTTTGGATTCCTCAATTTGGAGCCTTCTCTCATGTAAGCTCAACATTTCTCTGTGCCTTCTCTCTTCTCTTTCTTCAGAAGCCTGAATTGTCTCTACTATAATGGCAGCACTTTTGAAGATTGCAGACCCAACTTCTTGCAAGTTGTTGTTTATGTTGTTAATGTTGTTATTACCACCACCGGTTCCTTCTCCTTCTCCTCCCTTTCTTCTCCTCTTCGTTAGTGAATCTGAATGCTCACTTCTATCGCTATCACACATCTCCAAAACATAAACACATACACATGTAAACCAAACATTATACCAACAACAACAATAACATATCCAGTGAAATTCCATAAAGTGGAGTTTGAAAATACTATATCAATACTAATTGGAATATATATGTTAGGTGCCCACTAATCTTGAGTGCTTAAAACAATCAAATAGTCGAACTTTTTTCCTTGTGTAAGATTGTCATAAATGCAAGGTCCAACTCCAAACAACAACAAACAACACCTTAATTCCAAGCTATATGTATTTTCACCTCAATTTAACTTCTTTTAAGTCCAGTATTTTATAAATAAAATGTTCTCAATATTGTTTAGTGAAGTAAATTTTTTACAATTGACTAAAACCCTCCAAAAGAGGAGAGAGTAACAAAGAGTAGAAATTAGAAAAATGAATTCAATATACAAAGAAGAAGGTCAATGAGTCTACACAGAACACGAGAACAACAGCTGTAGGATAATTGGTGAATCTTGGATAATTCATTGGCAAAGCTAAAGAACAACACACTTTTATTATAGTTTAAATATACCTAAAAAACAAAGAGTGTAATTATGCATGCCTTTGGAGACCACTTAATTTATTGCTCAATAGAGTAAAATATGATTATTCCATGTAGGAAGAAGGAAAAGGAAGTCCAAATTATAGTGGAAATACCTATTAGATTTTCTATATTCTAATGCAATACAGAGGCAAACGAATTTACCTTCATTGAAGATACCAAGTGATCATAGTTAATTTACCAATACATCCAAGTACGACTTGAATGCTATTAGATGCAAATGAGAATGGACTTCCAAATAGTACTACTAGTTGGTGAATAGTGACTACCATACATTTAATGATATATCAAAAAAATAAATACAAGAAATAGAAGCTTATATTCCAATGGCAACATATCCAATGTAATTCCACAAAATGAAGTTTGGAGATGATATAATGTACGTAAACCTTATCTTTATCTTTGTGGGAGATAGAAAGGTTGTTTTCGACATACATTCGGCTCAAAAGGAAAATAATGGAACACTAAAATATGAACAAAACTCATGAAAGATACATAGAAAGAAATACAAAGACATGACAGTTTCCACATAATTACCACCTAAAATCCAAAACCCACAATTATTTTTCTCTATATATGCTAAAGGGTTGGAAACAATTGCTATAACCCATGAAAGATATGTAAGGAAAAATACAAAGACATGATTTTTCCACACAATTACCACCTAAAACAGAAAACCCACAATTCATTTTCTCTAAATGTGCAAAAGGGTTGGAAATACTGATAGAAATTCTACATGTAATAAATGTGTGTTCTATAATAGAAATTTAAATATTTTTAAAAATTTGAGAGAAAGAGTACCTACTGTGGGTAAAGGCTGAGTATAAGGAAGATTAGGTGGCTGAGGTGGTTGCTGTGCTTGTATTGGTGGTGATAATAGTGGTGGTGGGAGTGGGAGTGGGAGTGGGAGTGGTAGTGGCAAAGTTTCAATTTGAACTTGAATGGGTTGTTGTTGCAATGTGGGAGACAAAGAAGTTGTGCTTGGATTGAAAGAAGCAGAAGTACCACTACCACCAACAAGCACTTTTTGACCCCTTTTGTCCACAACTTCAACCAATGCCTCATAAATCTCAGGCAACATATTAGTTGGCAAGTTCTTTTCTTTCCTTTCAGTCCTCTCAATCTTCCAATAAGATTGAATATTATTATTGTTATTATTATTATTGCCATCCCCTAATTCAGCTAATTTCTCAGCCACTCTTCTTTCATATTCCCTCACTTTCTTGAAATCCCTCATAAGGTTATCCCACTTGTCGTTACACTGATTTTGGCTCCTCAAACACCCATTTCTCCAGCAATAATCTTCCACCCATTTCCATCTTAGTTCTCCTGGTTTATTCCCTCTTTCACTATCTTGTCTTTTCATTCTCCTTTCATCATCCATCTTTTTTGCTTCTATAAGAACCATAGTTTCTTGAACTGTCCAATTCCCTTTCCTGTAGTCCCTCAACATGTTACTTCCTCCACTTTGATTACCCACCACCCTATCCATGCATCAACTTTAGGTAAAAAGGAAAAAAATATATTTTTTCTTTTGGCTTTTTGTCAAAGAAATTAGTTGGTGTTTCAAGAAAAGGACAAGGTCAAATGAGGGTTTTGGGGGGTTATTTACATGACTCAAAGGTTTAATTCATGTGGGTGGTTTTGAAATTTGCAAATGAGAATGATGAGAAGCAAGTCGTAGTAAAAGTGAATGGTGACAGCTGCAGTAATCACCATAATCTTTTCTTAAAAATTAGCTGCCTTTATTGAGAGCTTTCACCTTGAAATCTGTAGCCTGGCACTCTCCTAGCTAGATCCCCTAAAAAACTTCAAAAGATCATCTTGAAAAGTAAAAGTTCAAATCTAAAACTACTGATTTCTACCACTAATATAACCCCCACAAAGTTGTTCACAACAAAATGAAAGAATAGATAGTGAGAGGGTTTTAAGAGGTAGAAGATGATATGGTCATTTATTTTTCTTTTGGGAGAGATAAAGCAAGAAACCATTTGATAAATTATAAGAAAAGGCCAAACAAATCAGTGGGCATTGCTGGATGGCAAAGAAGGAAAACTTAAAATCCAGCTGGAGGTCTGTAGCGTGGGTTCGGACTTTGGTGGGAGCAATTTGCTCTCTTCTGGGCTAGGACCTTGCAGGTGATATCAGTTGCTCTGTTCTCAAACTTTGATTATTCATGCACCAGCACTACTATCTCCAAAAATAGTATGACGTAAGTCCGAAAGATGAATATAAAAAAAAAAGTCAAACAAATTCATTCAAACTGACATATTTACAACCCCAAAAAGTTTTCTCGGAGAGAGGTGAGTAGGGTGAGGTGAGATGGGAGTCGAGGGAAAAGGGCTTAATAGTCATTTGCTGCATGGAAGAAAGAATTTGATGAGCATAATCACACATGAGGTTAAGCCAACAGCCATCCCTAACACCACGATATGTACAGGCACATATATAGCTTATAGGGAATTTATTAGGTGATTTTTGTTTGACATATTTTTAAAAATTTAATTTATTCTTTATGCAAAAAAAGAAAAATCTTTTGCAAGAAGGAAAACAGATTAAAATTTGTTTTTCTAAAACTAAATTTTCTGTCTTGGACAATTGACAGACTTGAAAATATATCTTGATGACTTAAAATATTTCTTGATAGTTTAAAAACACCGCTGGAGACAAAAAATACATTTGGAGCTGTTTGTCAAGTTCTTGCAAATAACTTACAGCTTAGTATTTTTGGTTTGCCCAAAGCATTTACAATTTTATCTATAATATATTTTATAATTTTTGAATACTTTTTCTAAAACATAACTTTTAATTAACTCTCTAATATGTTTAGTCATTTGTCGTTTTTAATGAAAAATTACTTTAAACGTATATTCCTTACAAATAGCTTTAATTTAAGGACATTTCAGTCATTTAAAAAAAGACTATTTATCATCACGTTTTTACTAAACACGCTAACTGTTTATTATCACGAGCCACAACATTTGTATCCAAATACACAAAATGTTTATTTATGAAATCAGTTTCATCACCTGAATGTGTTTTTCAACACTTGATGTGTATCAACTAGTTTTAATTTGCTAGTTCAAACGGAATTTAATCCATTCAAGCGCAGAACTTGAAGCATCGAAGAAACAGGTACAATCAAATTCGAAGTTTATCAAAGTTTTTCAAATTTTTTTCATTTCTTGAGGCTGAGAAAACGTATTAAGCCGATGTATATCAATACTTGTTGGAATTGAATTTGTGCCAAAGAAATTTGTATCGTCGTTCTTGAACGATCATCGGAGCTTGAGTTGAATTTTAAAATTTATTAGGGGACTAATTTGGTGTTTTAGAATATGAGTTGAGGATATTTCTAATTTCAAAACATCACTTTGATAAGAAAACCAAAAAGGAATTCGATTTTAACCATTGAGTTTTGCTAAATTCTTCAATTGTTATATATACTAGTTATAACTATGGTTGGCCAGTGGGCCGGGTTCGGGCCAGAGTGTGACTGGGTATTGGGTCGGATTCAGGGCTCTGGTGGGACCGACGGGCCGGGACTGGCGGGACAGGCCGATGTCCCGTCCCGTCCCTCATCCCGCCGGAAAGGGGGACCGGTATAGGCGGGTCGGGGCGGGGTCAGGTCCGGGTTTTTTTTACACTTAATTTCAAAAAAATTGTGAATATAAACACTTTAATAATTGAACAAGATAATATAATTAAAACATTCCAGGACTGTTTTTGTGTCTCTTATATTATTTAATAGAAATATGATTTTTTTTTGTAATACAATTTCAAAATTGCAACTTTGTGGTGTTGTTCAAAAGTTTAAAATCACATAGTAAAATTGCAATTAAAAAAATTACATAGTTATAAACACCTTTTCTAATTTCTTCACAATGTCTTGTGGTTCTTCGGTTGAAATTGGAATTTGTTGGTCAAATTGGTCGACGTCACTTCCAGTTCCCTCGGACAAAATTTCGTTGTAGTTTAAATCGTCTTCTTCGTTGATCTCTGGTTGACTGCACCTTCTACGCTCCGCTCGTATCCAATCTCTGAATAAAACTGCAATCTTCAAGCTGTCTCCCGTTAATGAGTGTCTGTGCTCTCCTATTTGAAATCTTCCGGCAGAAAAAACGCTTTCAGACGTTGTTGATGACGTTTGAATGTTCAACACATCTCGGGCCATCTTTGCTAGTATCGGAAATGTCTTCTCATTTTTCCTCCAGTATTTAAGTAAGTCTTCACGTCCTTCTTCATTGAGAACTGCTTGTGTAACATCCCGTATTTCCGGGTAATGGTTTGAGCGCATAAACATAGGCAAGTAGACCCGAACCCCGGGAAGTTTATGTTGTATTTACGTATGGTAATAAGGAAATTAGTATATAAAAGGATGTGATCCCGAAATAATTTTGGAATTTAACAAGTGTGACGACGAGGATTAATAATAATAATTGTATATCCCCAAAGAGGTTATGGATTAGTGTCATATTACAAGAATTATGACATTGAGTATAAGAGGGTTTGATAAGTCGTCAGGATTTAAGTGAATTGGGACCAATAGATTAATTTTATGTATAATTAATTAATTGTGGGGTTAATTAATTATAAATGGGGATAATAGTGAGTGGGTCTTGTACGTGTAATATTGTCTCAATGACTAAGCTTTAATAAGAACGGTGGCAGCTCCACAAAGTCTCTAGATATTCATCTCTTCTCCATTAAAAGCCTTCATCTCCTTAAGCTTCTGAAGAAATCATTCCATGGAGGAATAATTATTACACTTCTGATAGAAGAAGTAAACATCTCTATTGATAACCCGCAGGGAATTCTCGATTTGGGGGGGGGGGATTTCCATGAGCTTCTGCTCGCCAAAAAGGGAGAAAATTCTTGGTGTTTTGGGCTTTAACTCCAGCGAAATTGAAGTCTTGAACAAGCTTAAAAAAACTCAGAAACCAAGCTGAGGCCTTGAGTTCGAGAAGCTCTAGCTCAAGTCGATTTTTGGGGTTATGTTCTGCTTGTCGGAAACTGATTTGGGCGAAAGGTTTTCCGACGATTCTTGTCTCTATGTCTAACAGAGGTAATCTTTCTTGTTCCTAAAGTTTATACAGGTGATAGGGAATGATTCTTGCCATTAGCTCTAAAATGATTATCGAAAATGCTAAGTTTGGGTTGGGTGTTGTCGGAACTGCCGTAATTGTAAGGTATTGGGGTTGCATGTAAAATTGTTGTACTGTTTTGGATATTGTAGCAGTAGGAAGAAGGATTAAGAGGGTTGGGTGTTTCGCTACATGCATAGGTTTCGATATAGAAGGAATATAGGTTCTACGCGTATAAGATATTCGGTAAAATGTCTCAATGACTCTATTAATGGTGTATTGGTCTGATTATGACTTAAATCGTTCATATGGTGTAGATAATCGTTCATAGAGCTTACGAGGACCCGCAGAACGTAGATAATTTCGACAACAAGGTAAGGCTCTTTCTTCCTTTTGGCATATTCTACGTACAAAACATAACCTGAATATTATTCCATAAAGTACTCTACTCTTAGAAGTTAAGAATGATCATGTTATTGACTCTTATGTTAAAAGATTGTTTAAATATGTTTCTAAGTCCTTATTGAGGCATACGAAAAAGATGTTGATATTCACAGTGTTAGCCAAATGTACAAGGATATTGGGCTAGGATGTGTTATTGTCATTCATGCATTCTCATTTGCATTGTATTCATATATTACCCTGGACCACTTGTGCTATGCACATTACTATATGATAACTATTATATATATAGGGGATATGGGGAAAGTGAAAGGCGTTACATACGCACACCACCTGCAGCTGGTACAGACTATCACAAAAGAGCCCTAAGAGGCCAATATGATGTGATGATGTGATGCTTGCGTGGCTTATTGGGACAGGTTGCACGATCTGCAACACGAACATATATTGGGACGGGTTGCACGATCCACAACACTAACATATATATATATATATACCGCATTTGCATCATGCATACATTCGTTTACCAATATATGGTATGATGCCCGCAGAGGCTGTTATGGTAAGGAAGATGGCCGAAGAGGCTGATGTATATGTATACTGCATTGTGCATAACATTTAGGCATGTGTATTAGGGCCTTAGAGACATTTACTAATGTTCAGTTGTTTTTGTCTCAAACTATGATATATCTCTGCTATGTTATTTCTTATGCCTGACATACTCAGTACATCAATCGTCCTGACGTCCCTTTTGTTGGGGACGCTATGTTTTATGCCCGCAGATTCATATTGAGAGAGTGACAGTTCGCACTGGTAGGTTGCTGGTTCAGCTGGTAGTCGGAGCACTCTATTTGTTTCGGAGTCGCGATCTAGTCGTGGTATGTTCTACTCTTTAGAGGCTTGTAGATAGGTGTCATGTGGTTAGTTGTCATGTAAGGCCTTGGTATATAAATGGATAAGTTGGGGCTTTTGGGTTGAAACTTTATATAATCTATCACGGCTCAGTGCGTGTTTAAATATGATTAAGGGTAGGGTGTATCTGTGGTGCCCGACGGGTAGGGTCCGGGTGCCCGTCGCGGCCCTCCAGTTTGAGTCGTGACAGCTTGGTACAGTACAACTCCCTGCAAAACAAAAATATCAAACTCGTTAACTTAATTAGAGTGGTACCACTAAACATTCTATTTCTAAGGCTTTCAATACTAGCCGCAGAAACAACATGTCTTTTATGAGGTTGTATTGAAGAAGAAGATGGTATAGAAGCCGGTTGGTTGCTAGAATTTTCTTGTTGGTAATGCATATATACTTTTTTGCAATCATCGTGTATGCTAGACAAAACTTCTTCTTTAGTTGGTTCCTTAGGTGGTTGTTCATTTGGGTTTTTTGGAGTCGGAGGTGGAAGTACTGCTATACAATCATAAATAGTTTCAATAAGTGTTTACAGCTGTCTATTTTAATAGTCGAATTTAATACAACACCAATAATATAAATAGTGGGAATAGAAAAAATATTTTTTTAATTTGATAAACATTTTTTAATAGGTGCCTTATAAGATGGGTTTTCCATATATTCGTTAAGTAAATAAAATATTAGAGCTATATAAAATAACATAGTTGATATAGTAGGATAATATATATCAGAAAATTCTTTAGTTGCTTGAAAAAATTTCTCTAAAAATCTAATAAGTTCTAAAAAAAATTTCCAATCATTATCTATAAGCATATCAGTTGAATTTCGATTATGGGCGTTAAAAAATAAAGTTATAGGTCTTCTATAATCGTAAGCAACAAGTAGTTGTTCATATAGAGAATTCCACCTAGTCGATACTTCTTCAGGAATTTTTCTAAAAGGTAATCCACAATCGTGACAAGTTTTTTTATATTCTTGTTTTCTTTGTACTCTATTACTTCTAAAAATAAACTTTATAGCAAATTGCACTTTATTAAGAATGTCTTCAAAAAGTGATAGATCATCCTTTACAACTAACTTATAAATATGACACACACATTTTATATGAAAATGATTAGAAAAAGATAGAGTTAATAGATCTTTTAAAAGTCTCACAACATAATTATTAGAAGAAACATTATCTAACGTAACAATCATTATTTTGTCAGTTATACCATAATAATCGCAAACTTGATGAATATTTCCTGCAATAAAATTTTCGGTGTGCCTAACATCAATATATCTATATGCTAAAATACGTTTTTGCATAGACAAACCAATTATGATATATTCAATGACATGTTACAGTTAAATAATCATTGACGTTAGTACTACGACCTATATCAGAAGTGATAGATAATTATCGATGGATGATCCTCAAGCTAGTTGCCAATTTTAGTCTCAATTTTTGAACTTTGATACAATTATACAAATGAGCAAATAAAATAAAATATTTAGTAGGCAATATAATTGTAGACTTGTAGAGAGATAGATTGAGAGATTAGAGGGATTGTAGGAAAATTTGTGAGATAAAATGAAGAGAAAATGAGGTATTTATAGTTAAAAAATTGGGTTAAAGTGTAAATATACTAACTTAGGGGTTAAAATAAATATTAAGGGGTAGGGGGTTTATGGGGTGGGAGGGGGGGGGGGCAAAAATAGTCGTTTGGACCGTTGCACAACGGCCAAAATTTGGCCGTTGTTGCAACGATTAGTTTTGCAAAGGAGAAGGGGGGATCGGGATTGGGGTGGGGCCGGACGAAGCAGGACGGGCCGGGCGGGACGAGCCCAGGTCCCGTCCCGGTTTCGAGTCCCGACACCGTCAATTTTTTTTAAGGGAAATCGGGGCGGGGGCGGGGGCCGGGGAGGAGTCGGAGTCGGGGGCGGGGTCGGGGTCGAGGCTGGTCGGGATCGGGCCGATCCGGTCCACTGGCCACCCTAAGTTATAACTTTTGTGTTGTTTTGCGGAAAAAGTCTATTGGTTGCTTAACATGACGGTTTCGTGCCTAGCAAAGTCGATTCCATCTTTTGCTAACTCAAATAATTTTTACTAGTTATTTTGGGTTTAGCTGAATGGGTCGAATCTTTATGCTTGGGACCACACAGACAAATAATTCAGTATCACTCATTTAACTAAAACCCTACATGTTTTATCTCATAATTCAATTAAAAAGATGGGGCATTAGTAACCCAAATATTAGTATTAAGAATAATTTAGGTCTAATATTTGGAAGAAAATGCACTTTTAATCCGAAAATTAAGATTAAAAGCAAATGAATCAATATATAAAAGGAGGACAAATTCATTTTCAGTAAGTTAAGAAAACTAGAAAAGAAATACTAGTAAGATTTCATTTGACTAGTTGACTTCCTTGAAAAAGACAGAGCAAATAAACACAAATATAAAACAATGCATTTAAAAGTACCTTAGTGGGGTTTTCTTCCCGAAGTTGGACACCCTAATCATTAGGTTAGGGTTTACTAAATCATTCTTACCATGCAAAAAGTAGCAAATTAATGTTGACAATGTATCTTTGTTATCCTGGTCCATTAATTTATACTCCCTCTGTACCAATTTTAAGTATCTTACTTTTTATTTTTTATTTATCTCCAAAAGAGTGTATTTTTCTATATTTAGTAAGTTTTATCAAGTTTAACATCACAAAATTTAAAGAACTCCATAGATCTTTAATTAAAGACCACAAACTTTTTAAAAAATCTTTATTTCTTAAACTCTGTATCTAATTAAACGGATATACTTAAATTGGGACGGAATAAGTAACATTTATTTACTTCCCATCATAACTTATACGTTTAGGGTGTCCCACAAATAATATTACTCTTTTTTATATTTAAAATGAATAATAAATTTATATTTAATAAAATGATTTATATTGAGCAAATATTTAAATTAAAACTAGTTTTAAATTACAAATTTTAAAAAATATTTATTTATTTCTTAAACTTTATATCTAATTAAATAATATCATATAAATTCTATATAAAGGTTATAAGTTACACGCTAATAATACAACGTTTTCTTACACTATAGTATATTATAATCTCCCAAAATAGCCTAGTACTCATTTTTATCAACTCATCAATTAGTAATGCTTATTATAAAAAATTATGTGTAATTTTGTGAGAAGTGATCTGTATAAATATCTTTTACAATATTAGTGGCTAGATTTTAGAATCTAATTTATAACTTCAACTTTGCACCATGTATACAATATTATTAACCCAAACTACTCATGTGCGAAAATGACAGTTTTGTCCTTAGTGAATTGAGATGTCCAACAATCCCATCTACTAGTATCTTGAGGTCGCGGGTGGATTAAAGACCATATGCCACGTCACTGATTCCCTTTTCCAACTTTATTATCTAACCTGACAATTAGGACAGTAGTGGGTCCCATGACTTTCAGGGAAGCTTTGACTGAATAGACTGGCTTTGACCGAAGAGGACAGCCATTGCGCCCTGACTCGTCACTGTCGTTCTTAGTATTTGGAGTCTAGCTTGCTCAATTTGCAGCATACATAGGACCAAAGGCATTAATGTAACTTAATTAAGAGAAAATAAAGCTTTTACATTTCCATTTATTTTCATTTTTGATATCCAGCTTTTCGGCTTACACCGGACTATTTCCATAAATAGTAGTCTCGGTCCCTCAGCACTACTACCAGTAAATCACAGGATGTGCCTGAATGACCAGAGTTTGAGAACAGAGCAACTGATATCACCTATAAGGTCCTACCCCAAAATAGAGCAAATTGCTTCCATCAGGGTTCGAATCTACGCTGCAGGCCTCCAACTGAATTTTAAGTTCATATCATTTGTCATCCAGCTATGCCTCGGGGACTACATTTCCATTTCTATCTTCATTGTAGAAAAAAATGAGAATTGCTTAAAAATAGCCGTTCTACCAACGGTTACACCAAAACAAAGAAAAATGTGCTAATTTTGTACTTGTTCTATTTTTTTTTTTGGAGAGGGGGAAAGGGGGGGGGGGGGGGTTATAAATGTGTGAAACATATACTTCTTCCGTCATAAAAAGATTGACCTAATTTGATTTGATACGTAAATTTAAGAAATAAAGAACAATTTTTGAAATGTGTGGTCCAAAACAAGTGTTAGATATTTGTATGATTATAAATCATCTCATAATATTAAATTATTTCTAATTCTATAAATATATTACTTTTTTTTAGACAAACTAATAAGAAAAATAGGCTAATCTTTTTGGGACAGTGGAGTAATAACAATATAAGAAAATAAATAGTATTAACAATTTCCATTTTAACAAATAAAAAACAATGATGTGTAACTTTCTTTTTGTGGTTCCTTAAGCATTAGGTATGAGTCACTATTATTTTAGAACATAATATCATATGTACCTTTTCTTATATAACTACTTAAAAACTTATTATTCTGCATAAAGCTTCATTTCATTCCAACAACAGTAGTCTATGGTTCGAAGTGCCGTGTAAATCATTTTTTTAATCCGTTCTTTGAATGCAAAGGGCGAAGAAAAAAAAAAGAAATATTTTGCTTTGCCGAAGTTTTTGCTTGTATAGTAAGATGAATTTATTTTACTAATTCTAAAATAAATTGGTCAGGCTCTTGTGATCCGGCCCTTCCCCGAATTCCGCGCATAGCGGGAGCTTAGTGTACCGGGCTGCCATTTTTTAAATTCTAAAATGATATGATAAAAGAAATGAAATTCAATTATACTTTGATACGCTATAGTATTACTTATTATAACTTTAAGTCATTCCTAATTTCAATCGAACACCGATATAATAATTTTAAAGTAAATAATAAAATAAATATTTAGTTGAAAAATTAACGATGAACACTGCTGTGATCACGAAGCTAATTGTACAATACATTTGCTACGGAGGAAGTAACAAGCCTTTAATTTATTAGCTGAGAATTTGCAACAGTTCAAATGTTTCCTTAATAGCTTGCGTTGGATGTTTAAGATGAGTTTGATAGATGAGTAGCTACATACTGCGGATTGATGTCCATGTACCAGGTGTCTTTTTGTTACTGTATCTTAAGTTGTAATTAAAGTTTATATAAAATATAAAATTGATATTGTAGAAATATTGTCATTTAAAGTAGTTAAAGTAAAGTTTTTCTTATTTTTTTTATAACTAAGAGCACTTGGATCTAACTTTAAATGGAGGGCAAACTGTTCCATTTCAAATAGTTCAAGAGAAAAATTGTCTGGTTTTCTCTTATTTTGGAGCAATTGTTTAGCAGGAAGGGCATTTTGAGCTATTTGGATAGTTGGAGGGTATTTTGAGCCAAATGTAACTGCAAGGACATTTTCGAACAAAAAAACGTAATGAAGAGTAAAATTAACCTAATTCAAATAGCTAAGCATATTTTTAGCCCTTTTCCCTTATTAAAATTATCATCACCTATATATTTGACCTCTAATACTCGTAACTGGCAAGGCCGTTTGCTAAAGGGGGAATTTTTAAAAGAGGAATTCTTTCAATTTTCACAAAAAAACCTTTATTTTGTGTCTTACATAATTAATATTGATTGAGTAAGATTTTTCTTATTTCACAAGTTGGTTAAATCAGATCTGACATATTTAGGTTCACTTCGAGATAAAAAGATTTTACACAGTTAGTGTCAATTATGTGTAACATAAAATATACACTTTTGTTTATTTTGATCTATATGTAAATGTGATCGGTAGATAAGAAAATCTAGAAAGTGATGGGTGATATTGAAAATTAATTTGTTTTGTACTAACTGAGGAAAGAATATATCTTATCAACCTAGTAAAATTTTGTGCGTTTTTCTTAAGATTTTTATATTCACCCCCACCCACACACTCCTCCCCAACTTGGTTGGAGTTACCTTTTCTTTTTAGGTCATTAGGTTAATTGCTTTGACCGATTGGTGATGCATGGTACTCGAGTAAAACCTAAATATTGCATGTCGATTAAATTTGTACAATGAGTAATAAAACCAAAAGAAACAAAATAGAGAGAGTAATAAAACGGCAGATGAAATAAGGTGGTGATAGTAAATAATTTTAGAAGTCACCATACTACTGTTTTGTGTTTGTTCATGTTTGATTGAAAAATTGTTGATGCTTTCCCCTTTGTTTAACTGGAAAAATGCATAATAAGTCAAAACGAAAGGATAAGTTTGGATTCTTTTTTGAAATACTAGGAGAATGACTTTTGTGGGCCCAACACGAAAGAGATCTGAAGAGTATACAATCTACTCTGTCTGCTAAAATTTGAGTATTGTAAAGTTAACTAAATTTGTAGTTCATAATTGAAACAAGTTATCGCAGTGAAACTTACACCATCTTAAATCGACCTAACTTTATCACTTTTTAATTGGAAGATACATTTTGAAAAGTAGCGCATTCAGTATATATAAATATCAAAGTCAATGGCACATTTAAATATCTAATGCATAATTGAAGAAATGTAAGTCAATGGCACATTTAAATATCTAATGCATAATTGAAGAAATGTAAATATTTAATCATGATAGTTGCCTCGCCACGAAACTGTAAATAATGAATCTTGGGCCTAACTTAACTCCAAAAACTAGCTTGTAGGGTGAGGATTGTTCAAATCCATATAAGGAGCCCATGTTTTCATTCCATATTCGATGTGAGACTCTTAACACTTCACCGCACGTCCATACATTGTTAACTGGAGCGTAGATAATATAATTTGGGGCACAACATCGGTGAACAAATAATTGGAATGAGTCTGACTCTGATACCATGTAAAAAATGAATTTTGGGCCTAACTCAACGCCAAAAACTAGCTTAAAGGGAGGAGAATTGCCCAAGCCATCTAAGAAGACCAAGAACCACTTATCTAAGCAAGGATATATATGATAAGCAGCTCTTTCTCATAACTTTACATCTTAGTGTACTTTTGTAAAGCTTGTATATAAACCCTCAAGTCCTCTTTGCTGGGGATATTAAAGGAAAGAAAGTTACTGCATAACTAGGTAGAGGTTCCAACTGATAAATATATCAGAAGTATATATCAGTGCATACTAAATATGTTCCATAAATGCTATTCATAATAACAAATCGTACCTACATATGAAGTAGATTGTTGAGGCACCTCATCCAATCATGGTACGATTTTTACCTCTTAGCACTAAAATGAGTAGTAATTCAAAAAGACACCAGAAGTCAATCTAGCAATTAATGTAAACATCACATTATTGCCAACTCTAGGAGATTAAAGGGAAGATAACTACCAAATTGTAGAATTAAAAAGTCAAAATCTAGCAATTAATGTAAACATCACATTATTGCCAGCGGATTTGTTGCCGCACATGGGGAGTGGCTTCTGCAGAGTTTGGTCCGCAGATGCGAGAGTGTGTGAGATTGAGGTGGGCGCTTCTGCGAAGTCCTGAGAGCAGGTGCATGACCGGATCTGCGGACCTTTGACCGCTTCTGCGCTTTTGTCTATTTAAGTGAGGACCACTTTTGTGGCAATTTCTCCGCAGATGTGAGGCCGCTTCTGCAAGGAATGGTCCGGAGAAGCGGAAATCGCTGAATCAGAAACCTTAAATTCCATGTTCGATTCTTAGACCTCATTTCTCACCTACATCTTTTCTAAGCTCGGTTTTGGGGAGATTCAACTATTTCGCCTTGGGGATAAGATTTTAACTCTAAATTCCTTGTTTATCCATGTTGCCTTCCATTTGTTGTAGATTATAATCTTGTTTACGGGTAGAAAACCCAGGGTTTTAACCCCACTATCTAAAATGGTGTTTTCATGGAATTAGTGCCAAAATCTAGGCTTTTTATATTGATTCTTTAGATTTAGATTATTTAGTCTATGGGTAAACTATTATTAGGCTTGAGTTTTCAATTTCAATCCATGATTTTTATATGAGATTTAGGATTCTTCCATAATTGGGTGTTTTTATAAATAATGAAATTGAAGACCTCATTGTGATTAGTTTTTCATCAAATTTAAGAATATGATTATTTAGACTATGGGTAGCATGTTTCTAAACTAAATTTCTGATTTTGGCTTCGTGGGCTCGGGGTCACTTTTGGATTGCGTTTTTAGATTCCATTTGGAAGCATGACTTTATGGGTGTCTTTAGATTTGTATTTTAATGTAGAATTTATAATATCTAGACTACGATCATTCGAAAGCACTCTGGAAAGGTGAAACTTTGGCATTAGGGTTTGTGGCACCCGCTCGACATTGAGGTAGGCTATCATTTACTTTTTAGACTCCGATAGAGAGCATGCATAACTTATAATCATTGAGGCGTATTGAGCGTGATGGGAGTCCCACTTTAGTAACTGCGATGAGCACTTGGGTGGATATTAGTGTATCTTGTTGTGGGGATAATTTCACTTAATTTGATATTGATAACTGTTATGTGGGCTATGATTACCGTGATTGAACTTATACTTGGTGTGTGAATTGACTTATCTCACAACTCTATGTCTTATACATATGGAAAAATTGATCTTTGGAATCATTGTGAAACTGATGGTATTAAGGTACTTGATTATTCATCTCATATGTACATGATTATCCATTTCATGATTCCATGTAATTATTTTACTTATCGCATGTATGCATTCATTCATACAAATACTGTGACTGAGATAGATCTTGATATGATATGCGATTTGGTCTGATGAGATCGAAAATAGAGATAAATGAACTGATATGAGATGCAATGATATGAGATTATTTGATACGAGATAATTTGTTATGATATGAGGCTCTACCAGTCCGAGGGATCAATGCCGGATGGTTGTGAGTGGTATTTGGACCTCGCGAATCCATCATGGGTCACGACTATTGGGCAACGTACTGTAGCATGTGTATACCAGGTTTGAAAATGGCCAGTTGCATTGAATTGCATTCATTTCATTCTTATTAGATTTGGTGATTTCATTCTACATATTTCATTCATGGGTTCTAGCTGTAGAAACAACCTCTTACAGAAATGTGAGGTAATGTTGCGTATAATAGACTCTTGTGGTCCGGCCCTTCCCCAGACCCCGTGCATAGCGTGAGCTTAGTGCACTGGGCTGCCATTTTTTTATTCCACATATTTAATTCATTAATGGATAGACTCAAGCTTTGTGTTCGTATTTAAGAAAAGGTTAAGTATTTACACATTAATGTTATAAAAAGTGAATTTAGGATGTTTTTGTAACGACTCATCCGGTCGTTTTTGGTTTAACACCCTGACTTGACTAAATTACTATTCCCATAGACCCTTTTCGATGTTTATGACTTGGGGGATGGGTGTCACATTTCCCGAGGTGAGTTGGATAGGTTTCGTGAAGAAAATCCAAGTTAGACGTTTTGAAATGAAAAGGTCTGACTAAAAGTTGAGTTTTGGGTATCCATTTATGAGTTTCATCGATTTTATTAGGCCAGGGATGCCTTTTTTGACTTATTGAGTCTTTGCTTCACTTTCCAAGGCTTCAGATGTGTTTTGAGTCCTTGTTCGCTAATTGAGAAATTTTGGGAAATTTGAGAGTAATCTGTAGAAAATGAGTCTTAGCATCATCGAATTGGTATTTCGAGTGCGCAAGCAAGTTCGTAGCATCGTTTACGCTTAAGCATCATATTTGATTTGTATTCAGGAGGTTTTAGTTGAGTTTCAAGTATTGGATGGAATATTTGGTATTTTTTCCACTGCTACTGCTGGTGTAATCACACTACTGATCTTTAGGCTACACCTGTGCAGCCGCTTCTGTGGAAGTTGGTCCATAAATATGAGCTTTGGTAAGAATGAGAGAAGCTACTTCTGTGGTGTTTTGGCCACAGGTGCGAGGTCGCTTCTGCGGACCTCGTCCTCTCTTATGAAAACTTTGTAGGTAAGTTGGGACCGTTTCTACAGTCATTGTTTCACAGAAGCGAGGTCGTTTCTGCGAGAAACATTCCGCAGAAGCGGAGTCACTATTTCAGAATCTTAAAAAGACCAAATCCAAATATTAGTCTTCATTCTCATAAACTCCATTTCTAAGCTCGGTGTTGGGGAGAATTAGGGGGTTTTTGACCACTCCTACTTGGAGGTAAGATTTCAACCTTGTATCACTTATATTATCATGTTCCTTGATTATTTTGTTGAATAAAATCTTGTTATGGGAAGAAAGGGGTAGGGTTTCAAATCCAAGTTTCTACAAATGATTTTCATGAAATTGATGCCAAGGACTAGGGTTTTATTGTTGATCCTTATGATTTAGATGTGTCAATATATGAGAAAACTACTACTAAGCTTTAATTTCTAATTTTGTCCTATGATTCATGTATGAGAATTAGGGTTCTTCAAATTGGGAATTTTGATAAATAGGGAAATTGAAGGCCAATTGTGATTTATTTTATATCAAACTTAAGGATATGACTATTTAGGCCATGTGTGGTATATTTCCAAGCTAAGGTTCCGATTTTGCCTTCGTGGGCCTAGATGTCACTTTTTAGGTTATGTGTTTGAGTTCTTTGAGAAACTTATCTTTATGGTTGTATGTAGAATTGTGTGTTAACGTAGAATCTATGATATTTAGATTACAATTATTTGGAAGTGCTACGAAAAGGCAAGGTCTTGGCGTGAAGAAGTTTGTGGCACTCGCCGATTTTCTCTATTAGACTCTAATAGATACATGTAGTATATATAAATATTGAGGGGTATTGGGCGTGATGGGGGTCCCACCTTAGTGACTGTGATGAGCACTTGGGTGGGTACCAATGTTGTACCGTTTGGGGGATCATACTTAGGTTGATCCCAACTGTTGATATGTGGTCTTGTAGCCATAATTTCTCTTATTTGTGTCTGTTGATTGAAATTATGATGTTCGGTCAAACATGCATATATTTACCCATTATTAGCCTCACATTTTAATACTATTAATTGTCGTTTGAGTATTAATTATAGTGATTCATCCTTAATATCATATATTCACTTTCTAGGTACAATGGAGAAGAGATTTGAAGTAAAATTAAATAAAACGTGGAAGAAGAATAAAAGATGCGAATGAAGGGAGAAAAATTGAGTGGCTAATCATTGGAAGATGATGACATAATGATGGAATCATTATGGGCTAATAGAACTAATTGACTTGTGCAAAGAAGGACACAAAGAAAGAAAATGGGAAGAAACATGTACATACTGTTTCAGGGATCATACTTAGGTTGATCCCGACTGTTGTTATATGGGCTTGCCTTTATGATTGATTTTATTTGTGAGTGTCGATTGAAATTACTCATCAGTTTTTTCCTCTTGATGTGAAAAGACCGATTATGTGGACTTACGTATTTTTGATGACATTGAGGCATGTGTTATTCATCTCTTGAACATGATTCATTCAATACTTCGTGATTACTTGCTTTATTTACTGTTTTATTCATACACTCATTTTATCATGATATTGGAATGAAGTTGGTTATTGAATGCCATTTGCTCTGATGAGGCCATGAAACAAAGGTAATTGATATTGTGATGAGATGAATTTGTTACTGAGATGACGTGATATGACTCGACAAATGAGTCTGTGGTCTGATGAGATGATGTGAATTAATATGGCTCGATAGATAAGTCTGTGATTTGATGCTCTAGTCAGATCGATGTATCATTCTGGTTGGTTGCTAATGGTGTATGGACTTCGCAGGTCCACCATGAGTCATGACTATGAGGCAAAGTCCGGTAGCATGTGTATACCAGGTTTGGAAAGACGACAAGTACATTGCATCATATTACATCCCATGACATTGCATTCATTCCACCTGCATTGCATATTATATACACTTGTGGTTGTGTTTCCATGCAATGTGTTCTTAGACAATATAAAATGGAAATTTATAGTGCCAACTGTATAAAATACAAGGGGGATAAAAATAGGTTTCTTAATGATGGAAAAATCTAGACCACTACTAAATATCGTCTTATGTGGTGTAAAAGCCGAGTCTATGTGTATTTATGTGCGTAAATTGATGCCAATGGTGGTTCTTACGAGTGAATCTGCTTAATTGAGTGAAAAATGTTTAGTTAAGGGTCACTTGCGTGTACGGATATGATGGTTGCTTGATAACCGATAAGGAAATGAGTCTAAGGTAAGTTAGAGCTGAATGGACTAAAAATGAACTTAAGAGGAACGGTATAGACATGCATGACTATAGTGTGATGGATTTCCTTGACTTGTATGTTTTCCCAAATTTCCATGTAATGAGTGGGTTACGAGCTTAGTTAAATAATAGGCTTAAATGATAAATGGAGTAGGATAGACTCAACTTTTATATATATTGCCTGTTTCTGTCATTGTCAGCTTATGATGACTACGAGGGGGTACATTGTGTACTCATATTACACTTGCTGCATCTTTTATATGGATGGAGGTTCAACTTAGTGATCTAATTAGACTTCAAACGTTCATGGAGGCTTAAGGCGGGCTACCTATCCTATCAATAACACTGTTCTTCATCTATACTTATTCTGTTCTTGTTGTTCTAAGATAGTCAATAACATTAATTTATTATTCTATTGTATTCATAGTTGCTCTTGTACAAGTCAGACCAGTTTTTGGAAAAGTTGTACTGTAAGGAATATGTAAATGTTTTAAGTGTTTTCAAATTAAGTGGTTTTCTTCTTTTATAGATTCTTATCTTTCTACATTATTCTAATGGATTGTTTAAATGATTTTGGGGATAGTTCCCTTACAGGGGGGACAATGTAGGTGCTACACTCGTGATTTGGGTCGTGACAAGTTGGTATCAGAGCACTAGGTTCATCGATCTCACGAGTACAAGAGCAATATCTAGTAGAGTCGTGCAGATTGGTACGTAGACGTCTGTACCCATTCTCGAGAGGATATAAAACATTTAAGAAACTTTCATTCTTTACTTCTTTTTGTGTTACCTCATTCAAATTGGTATGTGGTCGAGTATAATTGGTATTCGAAACTTCTTCACTCTGTTCCATTATTGATGGTGAGAACACGCTCTTAAATTTGTACGTAGGTAGGTTGATGTGACGTCACGCGGTGAGGTTTAAGGTATGTCACTATGGTACGGATGTATGACCAAATTCAGTTTCCACCTATGATTTGAAGGTTTAGTTGAGTAGGGCAATGATTAACACTCCTTAGTTTGGTCATATCCTTGGAAAATGGGAATGATAGTACGGGAGGGAACTGTGTGATCGCTATGTCCTAAATAGTTAATTGCTCGGAAGTTGAGGGAGTGCAACTATGGCGTAACAAGAATGGGTTGCTTGAGGTGCTTGGAGTGGGAAGGTTTCAGCATCATCAAGTTATTATAATGGTTTTATGGCGTGAATGTTGCAATGGCAAGTCAACGATTCAAGAATGACATGGTACAGATGTAGGGGTATGAAAGCAAGCATAAGCTTGGAAAGTGTTGTCTGATTTGACTAGAGTAAAAAAAGACCATGTTAGAACTGTGAAGAGAAGTGGAAAATAGAGACTTGAAGGGCGACCCTTGTGAGATAAGGTGTGAGGAATTAAGACTTCTCAGGTATTGTGGTAAGAGTACTTCACTATCCTATGGGACATAGGCGTAAGAAAGAGGATTTGAATGGATCAATCTTCGTTATGGATAAGGAACAATTGGTATCTAACATGCTCATCATAATAAGGTTACACGACGTGCGGGGGTAAATATTGTATGAAGTTATGAAGGTTAAGTTGAGCATCAACTTGGAAGACTTGTAGTGGTTGAGTAAGTACTAGTGGTTTGAAGGCTCTTTCAAGAAATGACTGTCTGTTCTAGGTCAAGAGGCAAGGTTACTTATGACAAGTGAAATTTAAGGAAATAGGTAGTTGTGATCTTTTACTAAAGGGTATGTTCATAGGGTAGTTTGGTGATTGAGGTTAATGATAGAAGGGGCACGTTTGAAACCAATACCTTGTCAATTTGTAAGTTATATTGTAGTTGTTTAATGCAGAGTGGATATAAGAGATCATGTATGAGTTGGTGTGTGTCACTATGGTGTAGGCAGATGGGAACCAGACTGATGGATAGATGGCTTGCGTGTATTGAGGTTGGTAATCTCATGACATTCTCGAATGAATGGTCTGGAGTGGATTAATAAGAAGAAATCTTGAGAATTTTCCATTTGAAGGTTAAGGTTTTATCTTCAAGGAAGGGTTGTGTTCGTGATAGTAAATCCTGTTGAATCATTGCCGTCAGGATAACATGAGTGATTTTTTCAATTATTAATGGCTTGGGAGTTTGGTGCGAGGTAAGGTGTGTTAATTGTAAGGTTTGATACTTTTGGATTCGTTAAAGATGTAGCAAGGCATATGATCGATTATTAATAAGAAAAGAGGTGAAAGAGGTCATCGTAGGCTTATGGAAGGCCTACTATTTATTTTTGGAAGTAGTTCAGGTGATTATCGATGATTTAGGAATTTGAGCATGTTATCCAGGGTCAGAATTGTTCAATTAGGACCGAGCAGCCTATGTTTATATTGATGGGAGGACTCATGGTTATTCTTGTAAACCACAGTCAAGGATTAGATGGATTTCAATTCAGTGTAGAGGTATGACAGTATTACCGGTTCTCATTGGAGTTTACAACTGAACTTGACAATATTTTTACTGATGACAACTATTTGGATATTTCTAAGGAGTTACGCCGGTGCTTGATGATATTTGAGGTTGTGCAAATGGTCATGGGAGTCTTGAGTTTGATCAGTTGATTTTTCTAAACGCTTGGCACGATAAAGTTATATTTGGGGTAATGCGCATAGTATGATCATTTGATGATTGAAATAAAGTTAGCAATGGTTCAACTCGGTATCTTTAGCTTGCCGAAATGGAACTTACAGAATTGGAACTAGCACAATCGACTTTGGATAAGACTAGTTATCAAAGGAATTGCTTAGAGTTTTCTTAGTTAAAGCAATGATTCTTTTCTGGCGAAAGGAAGTCATGATTTGGGCTTGTGAAAGGTGTCTAGGTGTTTTCAAGGAATCTTTGTGTTACACCTCGTAAGTTTGTACGTTGGATCCTTTATGAGATGGATAAGTAAAGTTTGAAGACAAAACTATTTTCTTTAAGACTAGGGAAGCAATCCTGGTAACTCTACCCTTTTACATTCGCTTGGTTATGAAGAACGTTGAGCTAGGCTCTAGTAACTTGAGACCTTTCCGAAGGATATCTATGGCTTAGAAGAGCATTAAGAATGCGTCGGAAGGTTTAGAGGCCATTGGGATTGAAGACAACACTCCTCGACAAAGTTGAAGTGATATGTTATGCATTTTGTGTCGTGGATGAGGTCTACCCCACGGATGGGATGCATAAGGGAAGCCAAAAAATTGAGATGGTTCTTGGAGGAAATGCGTCCGCATATGGCGACATGCAACCGCACATGGGGGCGCATTCCTGAGGCGGTGCAACACCTATTTAAAGAGGTGGCATCCTCATTTCTTCATTTAGCTAGACCAAATTAAGTCCCCAAACCCTCCTAAAAGTCTCCTAGTTGTTATTCAATATTCAAGAACATATCCCAAGTGATTCAAGTAAGATCTAACTCCACAAGGTGGTGAAGTGAAGAAAAAGAGTTCTATGGTGTTGTCTTGTTGTTGAGGGCTGTGGTGAGCTTGAAGGAGTGGTGGTTGAAGGTTCCTATAGTTTTGTAAGGTAATATTAGCCCCTCATTTCTTGTACCTAAGTTAATATTTGTGTTGGTTGAGTTATAGGAGTGAAAAAGCTACAAGTTAGATACTTGAAAGTTGCTTTAAGTGTTATTACCTTGTTCGGGCTGTTTGGAGCCATGTATAAGGCATAATGTGGCTAGAAATTATGATAAATAGTTTGAATATGTTGTTGTTATTGTTTTCCATGGGTTGGACATGTTTATGGTATCATGAACTAGAAATAAATGTGGGACAAGAGTTAAGTTTAACTCTAAATCGACTTGTCAACGATCATAGTTGCTACTAGTTATGATAGTGATGTTTGTGTACTTGTTTTAGTATAGATTGAAGTGTATTGCGGACCGGTTACGTCGCCTTGTTAAGACAAGATAAGCTAAGGTATGTGAAGGCTATCCTTTAATTTATTTTTTTGCATGACTTCTTTAGCGAGTTAGTTTCGATTCCATCGCACAAAAATGTGCTAGTTATAGAAATTGCGTTTGGGTTACCACGACCCTATCCTAGTAATTCTCCCTTGTCGAGATGAGGCGTGTTTAGCCATGTTTAGCTGAGTAGTTAGAGTAATAGAAAGCATGAATATAGAATATGTAGAGCTACGATTGCTTTCGGGGCTATGATAGGTGCCTTCAGGGCTATTAGACATAGAGATTACCTTCAGGGCTATACATACGCGCAGTTTCCTACGGGGCTATACATATACAAATTGCCTTTGGGGCTATTCATCTACATCTACGTGCCTTATACGAGGCTAAGTAATGGATATTATGTTGTGTAGTTAGTAGACGATAAAGGCAGGAAAGTATATCCATTTTTCTTTTAGCAGGTCTTCAGTTATATTTAAATTTCTTTAAATTTCAGTAGAATTCAGTTTCAGTCGGTACATTATCTCGTACTTACGTTCCTTTGCCTGGTGACATTGTGTTCATTCCTGCAGGTTCAGAAATGTCACAAGATGGATTACATCAGTAGGATACGCCGAGTATCAGCTTTTGTGGTAAGTTCCAGATCGTTCAGAGTTGCAAGGTCTAGTTTTTATTTATAGATAATGGGTAGGCTGGGTCCCTTTCCCGGTCATGATACAATTGGAAGTCATTAGAGGATTGTAAACGTGCTTGTTTATTAGTAGCATCAGTGTGGTGGCCTAGTCGACCCTTGTGTATATAGTATGTCTTGAATTTCGCTGCTTACAGGGACTAGGGTAAGCCGTGTTGGGCGTTAGTTATTTATATATAAGTGCGGGAACACTCCCGTTCTAGTTGAGTTGCTTTCTATTTACAAATATTACAGTGTTCAGCCTTGTCGACACAAGTAAATGTTCCATTTATAGTATAGCCTCAAGGGACTAGTTAACCTTTAAGGCTCAAATTGCCAGTGCAACTTGGTACGCTCGGACCTAGCCAGGTACTGGGTTCCAGCCACACCTCTCCTAGGTTGGGGTATGACAAATTACAATCAAAGCAGGTCAGTCCTAGAGAGTCTACAAGACGTGTCTAGTAGAGTCTTGTTTACACATGAGTTGTGCACCACATTTATAGACAGGAGGCGACAAGGCATTTAGGAGTTGGTTACCTTTCTTTCTAATCTCAGATCGTGCTATTGAGATGAGTATATGAAATTCAAGTCTAACCTATGTTTTCGACACTGATTGTTCAAGGATAACAATTACTAGGTGAGCTTCATCTCAGCAGAGGATTGGTGCAGATGTAGGAGAGGGTACAAGTCGAGCGTTGCTTGACAATGCGAACCAGTATGAGTCCTAGGGCTAGAAACCTCCACCTCCTCCGCCACCAGAAGAGATCCATCGAAATGTAACATCACTAGTTCAACCTCTAATTCCTCCTCCTGCCCCTCCGATCAGGATATCAAGAGTGCGGTGAACTTATTAGCTCAGATAGTGGCTACATAGAGGCAGGGTAGTACCGACTAGTACTGGGTCTCTAGAAGGGCCCGTGAGTTTGAGAGTTCGAGAATTCATACTATTGAACCCTCCCGAGTTCACAGGGTCAAATAAAAATGAGGATTCTCAGAATTTTACTGATTATCTCCATATAGTTTTCAGAGTTATATATGCTATGGAAACATACGCAGTTGAGTTAGCAGCCTTTATATTGCCGGATATCACCGTCCTCTAGTACAAGACATGTTAGCAGTCTAGGGGAGAGAATGCCACTTCGACTGTTTGGGAAGAGTTTGTAGAGGCCTTTGTGGACCATTATCTACCTTTAGAAATCCGAGAGGCTCGAGTTGACCAGGTTTTTACTCTCAAGCAGCGGAATATGAGCGTTTGAGAATATAGCCTCTAATTTGATTCCTTGGCAAGGTATGCTCCATATTTTGTAGATATGATGCATGCTCGGATTCATCGATTTATATCAGGTCTTACACCAGAATATGTTGAGGCATGTACTACAACAGTTGTGTACAAAAATATTGATATCTATCGCATGCAAGCCTTCACTCAAAATTTGGAAGAGCGTCGCCTTCAGCAATCGATCACTGAACGGATTGAAAGAGAGCAACAAAAGAGAGAAAGATTTACTGGGCCTCAGGACGAGCCCTAGGTTAGTTTCAGGCCACGACAATTCAGATGGCCACCTCGGCCACAGCCACCTCAATCACAGGGTTATACTCTATTAGAACCAGGTCAAAACTCCCAACCATCAGGCTCGTTGAGGCTGCAGAGTGCAAACCAGATGGGACCTGCCCCTCCGCGTTGTGGTACTTATGGCAGAGTACATTATGGAAGGTGCAGGTTAGGTTCAACTGCTTGTTATACGTGTGTTCGTAAGGCTCACATGATGAGGGATTACGCGGATATAGGGCAAGATATCATGGCTTAACCGATTGGCTCGGTAGTGGGATCAACTTTTTTAGTTCGCCCCCAAGGACGATGGTCCTAATCCTCTACTGGTAGAGGTCGAGGTCAAGGTGGGACCTCATGTTCAGGAGGTAGTCAGAATCACATCTATGCTTTAATCGATCGGCAGGACACTGAATTCCCTCCAGATGATATTGCAGGTATGGTACACTCGTACCCATGTAGTAGTTATACTTCAACAAGTTTCGGACCCGTTTTGTTTATAGTGCCCAATTAGTTATGGAAGAAAGTTGATATATTACTTCAGTTGTGAACTAAGTCGTATGTAATACCTAAGCTAAGTGTCCAGTTAGCTATTGCTAGATAGTTCTAGTAGGACCGTGAGGTAAGGATATGTAACAATTAAGGCTTAGTCGATATTATAAGGTTGGACATAGTCGCGTTAGATATTAAGGATAGGCTGACATCTTGTTAGAATTAAAGCGACTTATAGAAAAATAGTGCCAAACGATAGAGGGACTAGATAAGAGAACAAATCTGAGAGGAATTTAGAAACCTTCAAAATTTTTGAAGTGGAACTAGGGAGAAGGATTGGTATACTACAAGGTGAGATCCAAATTGGAAGTAATATGTATGGCAAGGTGTCCCAGCAAAAAGAATTCCTGTTCACAGAGCTTCTAAGGGTTAACATTCGAGGTAGAATATTTCTAAGGGGGAAAGGATGTTACACCCTGTAAGTTTGTACGTTGGATCCTTGATGATATAGATCAGTAAAGTTTGAAGGAAGGACTATTTTCTTCAGGACTAGGGAAGCAATCGTGGTGACTCTACCCTTTTACATTCGCTCAGGTATGAAGAAGGTTGCGCTAGGATCTAGTAACTTGAGACTTTTCCGAAGGATATATATGGATTAAGAGAGCATTAAAAAGGTGTTGGGAGGTTTAGAATCCATTGGGATTGAAGACAACACTCCTCGACGAAGTTCGGCGTAGTTATAGTGATACGCTAAGCATTTCGCATCGCGAATGAGGTCCGCCTCGTGGGTGGGGACGCATAAGGGAATCCAAAAAGTTAAGAAGGTTCTAGGAGGAGATGCGGCCGCAAATGGGATCGCATATGGACATATGCGACCGCACGAGGGGTCGATTCCTGAGGCGGTGAGGAGGTGAAACACCTATTTAAAGAGGTGGCAACCTCATTTCTTCATTTAGCTTGACCAAATTAAGTCTCCAAACTCTCCTAAAAGTCTCCTAGATGTTCCTCAAGATTCAAGAACATATCTGAAGTGATTCAAATAAGATCTAACTCCAAAAGGTGGTGCAAGTGAAGAAAAAGAGTTCTATGATGTTGCCTTGTTGTTGAGGTCTGTGGTGAGCTTGAAGGAATGATGGTTGAAAGTTCCTCTAGTTTTGTAAGGTAATATTAGCCCCTTAATTCTTGTACCTAAGTTAATCTTTGTGTTGGTTGAGTTATAGGAGTGAAAAAGCTACAAGTTAGATACTTGGAAGTTGCTTTAAGTGTTATTACCTTGTTGCGACTGTTTTGAGCCATGTATAAGGCATATTGTGGCTAGAAATTGTGATAAATAGTTTGAAGATGTTGTTGTTATTGTTTTCCATCGGCTGGACGTGTTTATGATATCATGAACTAGAAAGAAAGGTGGGGGCAAGAGTTAAGTTTAACTCTAAATCGACAATCGTAGTTGCTACTAGTTATGATAGTGACATTTGTATACTTGTTTTGGTATAGATTGAAGTTTGTTGCGGACCGGTTACGTTTCCCTATTGAGATAAAATAATTTAAGGTATGTGAAGGATATCCTTTTGTTTATTTTTTTGCATGACTTCTTTAACGAGTTAGTTTTGAGTCCATCGCACAAAGACGTGCTAGTTATAGAAATCGTGTTTGGGTTACTATGACCCTATACTAGTAGTTTTCCCTTGTTAGGATGAGGCATGTTTAGCCATGTTTAGCTCAGTAGTTAGAGTAATAGAAAGCATGAATATAGAGTATGTAGAGCTACGATTGCCTTCGGGCCTATGATAGGTGCCTTCAGGGCTATGATGGTTGCCTTCGGGCTATGATAGTTACTTCGGGGATATTGGCCATACAGATTACCTTCGGGGCTATACAGATGCGCACTTGCCTATGGGGCTATACAGATATAAATTGTCTCCGGGGCCATTCATCTACGTCTAGGTGCCTTATACGTGGCTAAGTAATAGATATTAGGTTGTGTAGTTAGTAGACATACAAAAGAAAGTAAGCATAGCCAGTTTTATTTTAGCAGCTCTTTAGTTAAATTACTGTACAGTTCAGTTTTAGTCGCCTTACATACTTGGTACATTATACCGTACTGCAGTCCCTTTGCCTAGGGACACTGTGTTCATACCCGTAGGTTCAGATAAGTCGTAGGAAGGATCACATCAATAGGATTCACCGAGTATCAGCTTTTGTGTTAAGCTCCAGATCGTTCGGAGTTGTGAGGTCTAGTTTTTGTGTATTTACAGATCATGGGTAGGCTGGTTCCCTGTCCCAGTCATGATACAGTTGTAACTCACTAGAGGCTTGTAGACGTGCTTGTATATTTGTAGTGTTAGTATGGTGGCCTAGTAAGCTTTTATGTGTATAATCTGTCTTGGATTTTGGTGCTTGCAAGGACTAGGGTTGGCCGTGTTGGGTGCCTAGTCATGTATATATAAGTGCGGGAACAACCCCATTCTAGTCGAGTTGCATTTTATTTACAGACATTACATTGTTCAGCTTTATCGACCCAGGTGAATATTCCATTTACAGTATGGCCTCAAGGGCCTAGTTAGCCTTTAAGGCTTAGATCACGAGTATAGCTTGGTACACTCAGACCTATCAAGGTATCGGGTGCTATCCACACCTCTCCTAGGTTGGGGTATGATAATTGGTGCAAAGGACAACGTTGGAGGGAGTAAATGAATGATTAGTAAAATCAGGATATTTTATGGTACATGTTGGACTATGGTTTATGGATACAACTAAAGGATTATGGCATTTGAGGAGATAACCGTGGAATCAATCGAATGTATATATAGGTGTGGCTATAATCAAATAGGAGAATTGGAGCAGTGTCAGTTCTCACATTCGAGGATCATCTGCGAAAGAAATTTTGGGTATGAAGAAATGGGAATTTTAGTCTTTAAGTTAAGTTTAAGGTAGTATTGACTGACAAAGTGAACAACCGGAGCTATCCGCATAGTATTGCTTGGCGAAGCTTTCCTAAGATTATTATGAAGATTCCTTGATTACTCGTTATTGTCCTTCTTCGTCTCTTTCTGTTTGAGGACAAAAAATTGTTTAATTGGTATCTGATGTAATGACCCGTTTGATTATTTTTAGTTTAACACGTTGACTTGACTGATCTACCATTCTCGTAGACTCATTTTGATATTTATGACTTGCAGAGATGGGTGACACATTTCTCGAGATGATTTGGATAGTTTATGTGAATAAAATCCAAGTTACAAGTTTTGAAATGAAAATATTTGACTAAAAGTTGACTTTTGGTAAATGTGTCCATTTCTGAGTTTCGTCAATTCTATTAGGTCCAAAACACCATTTTTGACTTAGTCTAGTCTTTGGTTCACTTTTCGAGGGTTCGGATGTGTTTTGAGTCCTTGTTTACTAATTGTGAAGTTTGGGGAATTTAAGAGTAATTTGTAGAAAACTGAGTCTTAGCATCATTGGATTGGTATTCCGAGCATACGAAAAGGTTTGTAGCGTCATTTAAGCTCAAGCAACATATTTTGTTTGTATCGAGGAGGTCTCGGGTGATTTTCGGGTGTTGGAAGAAAGATTTGGGATTTTTGCCACTGCTGCTGCTTGTATAGTCGCACCAGCGTTGTTTGGGCTACACTGATGCGAGATCTGGTAAGAATGAGAATTTCCGCTTCTGCGGTGTTTTAGGAGCAGGTGTGATGCTACTTCTGAGGACCTTGGCCGCTCTTACGAAATCTTGGTGGGTAAGTTGGGACCGCTTCTGTGGTCATTGTTCCGCAAAAGTTAGGGCGCTTCTATGAGGAAAATTCTATAGAAGCGGAGTTGTTGTGTTACACCTCATAGTTTCACGTTAAGTCGTATCGTCGGCTAACTTTAGTGACCCGAAGGAGTATGAGACCTTACTGGAGGATAATGAGGGTTTAAAGCTTGTTTACAGAGGTGTCGGGATGTATGAAGTTAAGCGAATCAAAGAGAATACGGTCTGCCAAATTTCCTTGAAGTTTTGCAAGTACGGTTGGGATGTTTGGACTGTACATTTATGTTTGACCGTACATTTGTGTAGGATCGTATATTTTGACGCAAGGGACTGTACTTGGCCTTGGTACTTTGGGAACTTTCTTCCCAAGAAAGTACAGACCAATGTTTGCTCGTACATAAATGTATGGTCCATACATACGACCGTACCTTTGGGTGGCGGGAAGTTTGTTTTACTTATATATTCATTTTGCATGAATTGGGACTTTATATTTCACTTCTCCCAAATCTTGAATAACCCTAAATTCTCTCTAAAAAGCCTCCAAACATTCTATACTCAAAGGCAAAGTATGAAGTAATTCTAGCGTGAAGAATCCCGTAGTTATCGTCATATCACCTTCCTCTTCGTCGTATTGATTTAGGAGGATCCTTGTAGGTGAAGCAACCTCTGTTTTGAGGGAATTCTGGTGTGTAAAGGTATTTTTCAATCCCTCGACCTATACTTATGATTATATAAGTGTTTTGGAGTGAATTGTAGGAAGATCTTTATAAATCAAGTTGTAGAATCTTGAAACTAGAGTTATGATATTATGGGGCTGTTTTATGCGAGTTAAGAGTATGGTATAGAGTTGTGGGGATGTTGATAAGGTTATGGATGTAAAGTAAAGTTGGTATGAAGTTGTGGTGTTGGAACTAATGTAACTTTGAATGTAGAAGCTTTTGTAAACTTCATGAACATAAGGTGTTCGATCAAATGTCCAAATGAGTTTCTTATGAATTTTCAATCCATTGTTGATGTCATCATTTATATAATGTAGATAATCACTTGTAGGATGTCCGAGGAATCCCAGAATTCGTATAGACTGAGCAATGAGGTATGTAAGGCTTACATTTCTTTTCTCTGACATGATCTTAGAAAACAAATTGCATAGAAATATGTCCTACATGCAAAAATCTTATTCTTGATCATAAAAGCTCATAACCTCTTGGTTTGGAACATTACATGAACTTATCCCTCTTTTGTCGGAATTACTCTTCGTACATTATGATATCTTCTGAATTATGATTTATTCTAGAAACTCTTGTTGGATTGTAATATTCGTTGTATATGATTCCATAATGATAGGCGTGGGTTAACAAATTTAGTTCACTCCACCCTATTCTTACAGATGTTCTGAGGTCTTGCATGCATTATATATATATATAGCTATTTTCTAATCGAGCCACGCTATAGTCAGCCAGGTACGACACTTATATATGCACACCATTGCAGTTAGGTACGGTATTACCAATTCATATATGGCCGGGTACATTATGATGAGATTTTCCCCACAGAGAGGCTAGATATTATAGTATATAGCCTCATAGAGTGGCCTGATATTACTTTTATGAATATGTTTATGATGATGTTAGTTGTATGCCCACAACGACTTTTCTGAGTTTTAGGTTAACTTCTGTACCCTTCTCTTGTATTACATCTCTTATTTATATGCCTTACCTGCCTTACATATTCAGTAAATTCTTTCGTACTAACGTCTCCTTTGCCTGGGTGATGTGTTTCATGACCGCATGTGCAAGTAGACAGATAGATGCATCTCCTCAGTAGGTTATCAAATTTAACCATTGATTGTCGCACTCCACTTCTCCAGAGTTACGATAAAGAATTGGTAGGCACTATTGTTCATGTATATAGATGTTTTGGTTAAGGTGGGCCCTATCCCGACCTGTTGACATGTCATAGCACTCATAGAGGCTGGCAGACTAGATATTGTTGTGTATATATGTTTTGTGTGGCCTTGTCAGCCACAGTCAGTTGTCACCATACTTGTTATGGCCTTGTTGGCTTTGTGATATATATATTCATAATAGTTTGGGCAGTCACTTGTTCAAGTTGATATCTTTTGTACGATTATCTTCTGAGGCCTTTTCGGCCCAGATGGTTTCTTGTCTAGGTCATGATATGTAGGTGGTACGCTATGGCCATTCAGGTCCCTGGTGCCGGCCAAACCCCCCAAGGATGAGGTGTGACAAACTTGATATTAGAGCAGGTCTGTCCTAGGGAGTCTGCAAACAATGTTTAGTAGAGTCTTGTTTATGGGTGTGTTGTGCACCACACTTATAAACATGAGGCTACATGATATTTAGGATGGTTACTTCTTTCTTGATCTAGATCGTGCGATGGAGCCGAGTCGTAAGTGTTCAGTTCCCAATCCATATCTTGTTTATATTTTCAACTATGCCTACTACTAGACGACAAACGAGTATTCAAAGGCTACATGTGGAAGCAGAAGAGGATTCTAGTCAGGTACCACCCGTTGACCTGGGGCATCAGGAGCATCAAGATGAGGCGGTATCTCAAGCCTTTAGGACAACACCCCCACCACCTCTAGAGGAGCATAGGGGAGCTGATGTACTCTCGGTTTCTCCCTAGGTCGCTCATGAGTAGGATCATGATATAAGGAGCGTTGTGCATTTATTGACTTGATTAGTAGCCACCTAGGCCGAACACCAGACTATTGTTTCTTTCAATAGAGCAGGTAGTGCGAGAGTTTGGGATTTTATTAACTTAGACCCTCCAGTATTCATGGGATCATACCTGAATTCGAATCGGCAGAACTTTCTGGATTAGATGCAACGTACTTTGCGGTGATTGTATTCCACATATACTGAGTTAGTGGAGTTAGCTTCCTATAGATTGTGAGATATTATTGTTACCTAGTACAAGACCTGGGAGCAGACTCAGGGACCCAGTGCCCTACTAGCAGGATGTAGGGAGTTTTTTTAGGCTTTCTTACAATATTTTCTGCAAGTCGAGCTCTGATGAGCTAGGCAGGATAATTTCTTACTTCAGGAGCAGGGTAACATGAGTGTACGAGAGTACAACTTGCAGTTTAATTTATTAGCCAGGTATTCTCCGATGATCGTAGTTGAGATGAGTGATCGAGTACATCGACTTGTTAATGGTTTGGGTCCACATTTGGTTAATGAATTTACTACGACCTCTCTGAATCTAAATATGGATATTGCTCGCATTCAGACTTATGCGCAAAATCTAGAGGACCGTAAGAGGCAGTAGCGAGTTGATTGAGAGTGGGATAAGGGCCAATATAAAAGGGCTCGGTCTGTAGGTGATGCAAGGTAGTTCAAAGGTGGTTTTAGGCGATCATTTCCTAGATGTCCTTCCTATCCAGTAGCCATTGCACCATCCTAGTTTTAGGGCAAACATCATGATTGGACCATTTATTCTGGTCAGGGTTAGAGTTCACGGGCATCAGGGTCAGAGTTCACGGGCATCAGGGTCAGAGCTCACGGGCATCAGGCTCGCAGTATAAAGGTGATTTCAGTCAGATATGACCTCCGATGCCTTATTGTGATTGATCTGGTAGATCCCATTTTTGGCAATGCCGTTAGGATTCAGATTTATATTATTCTTATGGCCAACCTAGTCATATTATGCGGAACTGTCCTATGAGAGGCAGAAGTGGTATGGCGTAGCTGATAAGATATATAACTACTTCTTCTTCATCTGTATGCCCTTCTGGGTAAGGTACACAAACATCGGCTAGTAGAAGTAGAAGGAGAGGTAGAACATCTAGCTTAGACGGTCATCAGAACCACATTTATGCATTGTCAGGTCGACATGATCTAGAGTCATCTCCTGATGTGGTTACAGGTATATTATCCATCTTTTCTCTTGATGTGTACACATTGATAGATCTAGGTTCTACTATGTCATACATTACTCCCTTTGTCTCTGGTAAGTGTGGTACAAAAGTTGAGTTATTGCATAAGTCATTTGAAGTGTCTACGCTAGTTGGTGAATTCGTGATTGTTAGGCGGGTATATTAGGGTTGTGATGTGCTGATTTATGATCGTCATACTTTAGTCGATCTAAATGAATTGGAGATGATTGATTTCGATGTTATTATGGGTATGGATTATATGGCTTCTTGCTATGCTAACGTGGATTGCTGGATGAAAGTTGTACGTTCTTATTTCCTAGGTGAACCCATTATTAAAGGGAAGGGTATTTCTGCAGCGCCTAAGGAGAGGTTTATTTCCTGCTTTAAGGCCCAAAAGATTATTTCAAAGGGTTATATCTATCATTTAGTATGAGTGCGAAATATGGAAGCAGAATCTCCAACTCTTTAGTTCATCCTCGTTGTTAATAAATTTCCCAATGTATTCCTTGATGAACTCCTGAGCATTCCTCTTGAAAGTGAGATTGACTTTGCCATTGATGTAGTTCCAGATACTCAATCTATATCTATTCCTCTGTACTGAATGGCCCTGTTGAGTTGAAGGAGTTGAAAGCACAATTGAAATATTTGATGGAAAAAGGTCTTTATTAGGCCTAGTACTTCCCCGTGGGGCACGCCAGTATTGTTCATTTGTAAGAAGGATGATTTATTGAGAATGTGTATTGATTACCGTTAGTTGAATAAGGTTACTATTAAGAATAAATATCCATTCCCAAGGATCAATGGCTTATTTAATCAGTTGTAGGGTGCTAAATATTGCTTAAAGATCGATCTTAGGTCTGGATACCATTAGTTGAAAGTTAAGGAGAAAGATATTCCAAAGACTGATTTTAGGACTCGATACGGTGATTTTGAATTCCTTTTTATGTCCTTCGGCCTTACTAATGAACCAATGGCTATCATGAATTTGATGAATCAGGTGTTCAAGCCATTTCTAGATATCTTTGTGATTGTATTTATAGATGATATTCTAGTGTATTCTCGATCAGAGGCAGAGCATACAGATCATTTGTGGGCAATGTCGCAGAAGTTGCAAGATCGTAAGTTATATGCTAAATTCTCCAATTGTGAGTTCTAGCTGAATTCAGTGGCTTTCATTGAGCATATAATATCAAATGAGGTCATTAAAGTTGACAGTCAGAAGATTGAAGTTGTAAAAAATTGGTCGAGGCCCGCAACTCCTACGGAGGTACGTAGTTTTTTGGGCCTGACAGGTTATTATCGGATATTTGTAGAGAATTTCTCTTCCATTCCTGCTCCATTGACGAAGCTGACTCATAAGGTAGCTAAGTTTCAGTGGACTGATCATAAGAGTCTATAATACATATTTCGGCAGAAGGAGCTGAATTTGAGGTAAAAACGATGGCTATAGTTGCTAAAAGATTATTATGTAGATATCTTGTATCACCCAGTAAAGCAAATGTCGTTGATGATTCTTTAAATTAAAAATCTATGGGCAACCTGAAGCATGTAGAGTCTAATAGGCTAGAAATGGCCAAGGATCTATGTCGATTAGCTATCTTAAATGTGCGACTGCTTGCCTCAGATGACGGAGGTGCTATAGTCCAGAATGCTGCAGAATCGTCCTTAATAACACAAGTAAAGACAAGGCAGTTCGATGATCCAGAGTTGGTCAAGATAAGGAAAGGGATTTCCTTCCAGAAGAAACATTTATTTTAGTTGTCAGATGATAGAGTTCTTATATATAAAGGCTGATTATGTGTACCTGATGTTGGAGGACTCCAAAGAAGGATTATGTCAGAAATACACTAGTCCAGGTATTCTATTCACCATGGTTCTACCAAGATATATCATGATCTCCAGCAGATTTACTGGTGGAACAATATGGAGAAGAAATACTGCAGAGTTCATGGCCCAATGTCCAAATTGCCAATAGGTTAAGGCTGAACATCAGAAGCATGGAGGGTAGCTTCAGAATATAGAGATTCCGACCTGGAAATGGGAGGCAATCAACATGGATTTCATTACAGGGTTACCTAATTCTCATCGGGAGTTCGATTCTATCTGGATTATTATTAACAGACTTACAAAGTCAGCCCATTTTATACCTATCAGAACTATCTATTCAGGTGAGGATTACACCAAGTTATTAGTCAATGAGATAGTTTGAATTCATAGAGTTTCGGTTTCTATTATATATAACAGAGGTGCCTAGTTTACAACTAACTTCTGGAGGTCCTTTCAGAAAGGGTTGGGTTAGATTAATCTCAGCATAGCTTTTCACCTGTAGACGGAAGGAAAAGCCGAGCGTACCATTCATACGCTCAAGGATATGCTACGAGCATGTGTCTTGGATTTCACAGGAAGTTGGGAAGATCATCTGCCACTTATTGAGTTTTCCTATAATAGCATGTACCACTCCAGTATCAAGATGGCTCCATATAAAGCCTTGTATGGGCAGAAGTGTAGATCTCCTATCGGTTGATTTGAAGTGGGAGAAATGAAGTTATTGGGGCCTCATTTAGTACAACAAGTAGTAGAAAAGGTAAAGTTGATTCATGAGCGATTGTTGACTACTCAGAGTCGATAGAAGTCTTACGCAGATAATCGACACTGAGATCTAGAGTTTGTTGTTGGTGATTGGGTGTTCCAAAAAGTATCGCCTATGAAAGCTGTAATGAGGTTTGGAAAGAAGGAGCTTAGCCCTAGGTATGTCGGGCCATATAAGATTTTCTAGAGAATAGACCAGGTAGCCTATAGGCTTGACTTACCACCGGAATTGGAGGCAGTCCATCCAGTATTCCATGTGTCCATACTTTAAAAATGTCTCAGTGATCCTTCCCGTTTTACTACTATAGAGGATATTCAGCTTACATGAGACTTATCGTACGAGGAAACTCCAGTCGCTATCTTTGATCGTGAAGTCCGTAAGTTAAGAACCAAAGACGTGGCCTCAGTTAAAGTATTGTAGAGGAATAATAACGTGGAAGAAAAGACATAGGAGGCTGAGGAAGATATGAAATCCAGATATCCCTATTTGATTCAAACCAAAGGTTTATCGCGATACTCGTGCGATACAATCTCCCTATTCCTATATTATATGTCACATTTATCTCGTATAAATTGTATAGGCAATATTATTGGCAAAGAGGCAGCAGATGCACCCTAGGCTTTGACATATGTAAGTTGAGGTGAGTTATGACTAACTCTTTTTGATTTCTGGATTGGTAGACGGTCGTGTGAGGCCGATAGTGTTTTGTTATGTTATTATATGGCCCTATGTGGCATTGGATAGGTGTTTTGGGATGCTTGACAAGTTTTGGATAGTCCTATTTATAGAGTAAACTCTGTAAAAATTTCTAGAAAATCCTCGAGAGTTAAGATCCTAAAGATATGTGTCACACCCCAACCTTGAAGGGTGTTGCCGGCACCCAGTGACTTACGGCCTGAGCTTACCACGTCTCGTCCGTTCCCTGGATACACATGTATTTGGAGTAACAATGCCTCAGAATGACTCATGAGACAATCAAAACATCAAAGCCTGTAGAATTATAAAAACCCAACATGTATAATATCAATAAGGCTGATAAGGCCATATATGACTCTGACACGCATGACGACTGTCTACAAGCCTCTAAGAGTACATAAACATAATCAGGTTGGGACAGGGCTCCCTCATATATATATAATCATACCTACTCTGGCTAGCATCTCTGAAATAAGCGAAAAGATCTAACATCAATGTTGGGAAGAGGTCCTATTGGAAATGGGCATCACTCCATCTATTTGTACCAATGGTCATGAAACACAGCTCCCCAGAAAGGGGACGTTAGTACGAATAATGTACAGACTATGTAATGCAAAAAATGTAAATAAATATAGGGAGTGAAATGAGAATAAGGAGGAAACAACCTGTAACTCTAAATGGCACTGGGAACCATGCTATGCATAAGTGTAATATAATCGCGTATATAATATCGTAGGCCTATGTGGGCAGTATTATATGTATACATTTGAAATATATATAACGCCATATGCCTCTGTGAGCAATATTCTCTATATAGTATATCACATATATAATGTTGTAGGCCTCTTTGGGCAATATAATTAATATCATATCTGTATAACCTGCGTATATAACATAATAGGCCTCTATGGGAAACAATAGTATATATATAATACATATGCATAATGACCATCGAAAATAATGTGAAGTACTCTCTTGAACCAGTCGGAGTGATGTAAGGTCGTTACACCTCCGACTATCTTTATGCGGCTAACATACCATCTTTACTCTTTCATGTGAATCACTAAGGATAAATAAGCTTACTATTGGATTAATATTCAAGAAGCCAATAAGGACCTGGTTGCATTAAACTAGGAAAGGCTCGATTGAATAGGAAGAGTTCTCCTCCAATATGGAATCAGTAAGTACAATAACCAATCGTCGAGAAAAGTTAAAAATACATTATTGGCGACTTTTTGTAGAATTTTTATGGTGGAGTATTTTATAAGTGTCGTTTACTATCAACAAGGGACATACAAGAATCATATGCATTAATGGAATAGAAAACACAAGGCAACCTAGCTATCAAGAAGGGAATCGTTCAACGATGTTTCATTTCATTTTTGTTATAAACAAGATCATGCCAAAAGAAAGTGTAAGTCTTACATAACTTGTCGCCTTAGCTATACGGATTCCACAAGTCCTCGTACATTCCACAGGAGATTATCTACATCATACAAATGAGTTGTATCAATGACGGATTCATAACTTATAGGAAAACTCATCTAGATATTTCATTGAACACTTTGCGTGCGTAAGACTTATGTCATCTCTTACATGGAATATTATGGGTATCAACACAATCCAATACTTCCAATCCTTATTCTTAACCTCCATAACACTATCAACATTCCAGTAACCCCATACTATTTATCTACAACTCCACACAAGCAACCCAACAGCATAACGAACACGATATAATATATCCGGCAATCTATTAGCAATTACGTAGCAAAGTCATTCTGCAAGACTTGTATAAACTCAAGAACAAGAAGGAGGGGATGGAAAATACCTCCAAGAAAAAAGAATGACTCCAATTTTTGAGATTACTTCACTTCCAAGTAGCCTCCAAGCTCAGTACACGAAGAGAAGAACGATCTAGCGACAACCACGGGCTTTCTTACGTTGGATTCACTTAACATACCTTTGATTTTGGCCTTGCATCATAGAAGTTATCTTAGGGAGTGTTTTAGGCTGTAGAGGGTCTGTTTTGGTTGATACAAGAGTTAAAGTGAGGCTTAAGTCTAATTTTAAACCCTCAAAATTCGACCACCGCCTAGAAGTACACCCTAAAGTATGGGCCGTACTTTTTTGTACGGGCAGTACGTGGCACCGTACTTCTCCAATTGACGAATTATCTGTTGTATTGGAAAGTAGACTCTCTGAACTGCACTTGAATTTATATAGGGTATGCATCTCATAATTCCTTATATACTTTAAGATATATCCCCTCAAGTTGGGCCAAAATTATGTCCAGAATTCTGCCTACCTTTCTCCGAGTTTCGACGAACTTAATTTCTTCGATTCGCTTGATCCCAAAACCTTTAGATACACTCTCAATACTTTACATAAAGTCTCACTTACCCTCATATGGTTTCACAACTCATCCGAACATACATTAGTTCACTTACGATGCAATCGACGCAATGAGACGGAGTACGACGAGCTTATCATTTCTCAAACTTTTTGCAAATCCTTCAAGTCCAATATGATTTCTTTTATTTAATTCTCAAGTTGATACTTTCCTTGGACTTAGGTCAACTTTCTTAGGACAAATCGCACATACATAACTAACTATGAGGTGTAACACCCTTCCTCCGTTAGGAACATTCGTTCTCGAATGTAGAGATAGCGTATTTTTAGGATTTCTAGAAATTTCAGAGCTTCCCCTATAAAACGGAATATCCAAAACTTGTCAAGCAGCTTAAAACACATATCCAATGCCATATAGGGCCATATAAAATATATCATAACAATATCAGCCTCACACGAATGTCTATTAATCCAAAAACCAAAATGGTTAGCCATAACTAACCTCAATTGGTAAATGCCGAAGTCTGGGATACATTCGATACATATGCCAACAACTTCACCTATACAAAATATACGAGATAAGAAGGAATAGGGAAATCATATCGCACAAATATTGATATAAACCCGCAGTTTGAAATAGATGAGGATATCTAGATTTTTATGTCTTCTTTAGCCTCTCATGTCATTTCTTCCACATTATTGTTATTCCATAACACTTTAACAAAGGCTACTTTTTTATTATATAGATTGCAGACCTACTGATATAGAATAACAACAGGAGTTTCTTCATATAATAGATCATTTATAATCTGAACATCTTCTATAGGAGTAATACATGAGGGACGTCTATGCATTTCTGAATCATGGATACAGGGAATACTGGGTGGATTGCATCCACTTCGGGGGTAATTCAAGCCTATAAGCCACCTGGCCAATCCTCTCAACACTCTCACATGGGAGGGATTTCTTATGCACTTCCAAAGAGTTAACGTATGAATTACTAGATTAATTGCTCCGACATTCGGGAGGGAGGGGGTAATCCCAATCCATAGATCACTTGGAAAATTCCTTTGAATGACATTATACGGTCCAACGTACCTAAAGTTTTACTTGTCCTTTCTTCCAACTTTCCCCACGCCTTTCGTAGACGTTACCTTTAAGAATCATATGCCCTGATATTATCTATCTGAATATGAATTACTGATGATTCTGAATAGTCAACATCTTCTGTCAAGGTACTTTACTTGTTCTAGGACATGATATTTTAAATCAGATCTCACCAACTCTGGCTTTACTAATTTCCAACTACCCGATGGAAGTTCTACATCTTTGCTTTATTAAGGCTTCATATGATATTATTTGAATGCTTAACACGATAGTTATCGTTGCATGCAACTTACTATGAAACAGGTAGTTGTTCCAACTTTTCCTGGAAATGGGGTTTTCATTTTTCCTCATGACGTACGACTCTGTTGAGCCCTGAATCACAAGGATGCCGCCTTTTAAAATTACTTATCAAGTTTCCTTTATTTAGCCGACACTTTCCTTAGACTTATTTCTTTCCTTAAATTTCACCCCAGAAGTGGGTACATGGCTGGTTGTATTAATGTCAATTCTATAAGATTGTCAGCACATGTGATATTTTAAAGTTCTTACATATGTACTCCTTTCATGAACTTACCCTTGCTTTTCAAAATAATGTTTTAGAACTATTGTGGTTCGTATTTCTCCACATCATTGAAATCCTTACTTAGGGTTTGGAAGAATCTTTACGTAACTTCATATGCGAGCTTATTTCTTTACTCTTTTTAACATTTTAACTGCTCATTGGCTTGCTTCTCGTACGTCATTCATTCTGAAATGTCATGGGAATACCTTTGTAGTCTCTAACATTACTATCAGTTCTATCTTTGACGGCGATTATCTTGTAAAGAACGAGTGGTTAACTTATTCCCTTATGAAGTCCAGATTTTGAAAGATTCAACATTCTATCATTGCTTGTTGTCCGTTGGGTCGTAATGTTAAAGTTTAGCAATTCCCTTTGGTGCATCTTCACACTAATACCTATTTTCCCATACCATGGTACACTTCATCGAGCTTATACGAGTGAAACAATGGAAATATTGTACTTCTGTTTAAATCTTGTTATTTGAATTTAGCCAAATTCGAAACACATAGTCAACCTGGGTATCAAAAAGCTCCATCTCCTTTTAACTCAAATATCAGCTTCTTTTGCCGATAATATTAACTCTGGATTCTCATATTGTCATTTTCTTATTCCTTCTACCGGGATGACGTTGACTACTTCTCTCTTCTTCCTCGGCCCCTCATTAAATTGAGTCATTTAACTCCCTTAACTTAGATTTCCTTAAAGGCTATTACCTTGCTATGCTATGTCCTTTTCTTAAGCTATACTGCAACATAAATCTTTCATTCTTGTTTTTTTCCTTGACTACCAAGGGTACTACTACTGAGCTCTGGAAGGTGACTCCATATCCTGTAATCTAGTCTTTGAGCCATCTCTTTCTCGAGGAGGACCATATCCTTCTATGCCATCTGGGTTCACCTTTGTAACTTCTTAACTCCGAGAACTGCTACTTTTTTAAGAGGAATCATGAGTCTCTGTATTATCATGTCTCATCTTAGAGGATGCCTCTATCCTTAGCAGAAGAAAAAATCATCTCCAATTCGACCACTTCCATCTGGAAGAGCAGGTACCGTAGGTTCTTATGGTTATAAGAATATTACGTTAAACTTTTAATGCGTACTCACCTCTGTCAGCCTTACATCTTGTGCACATTACTGGATAATAAGACTATTATTATGTGATTTGTTACATTTATCTAGCGTAGTTTACCTTTGATTCTTATTTAGAACCATTGGAGAACCTTAAGAAATATTTTTGGAGCAAGTTAGGGTTTGTAAGATGGGGGGGGGATGAAATTTTTGGTCGAGCAAAAAAAGTTATATAAAAGCTTAAATTTTCTGTCTGCCTCAAAATACGGTCGTATGTACAGCCTATACAAATTGTACATCCACATGTATGGCCAATGTAAAAATTTAGGGTTTGTACTTCTTAAAGTAATTCTGGAAAGTTGCTGAATTTCATCGAAATGTATTCTCTTAAGTACGTTTAACTTTTATACTTCCCGACACCTCTATAAGTAAGTCTTAAACCCTCTTTATCCTTCCATAAAGTCTCATATCTTCTCGAGATACTTAAGTTAGACAACGACACGATATGTTGGAAAACTATGAAGTGTAACAGCAGGTCGCTACAAAACCTCTCTTAGCGTTAATATTTACATCTCATCTCATAATCATAAAGCATTTACCAAATCTAAAGGGCACGATTTGGTTCATCGATAAATCCTTTATTATAACCTTCTTACCTACTTATAACAATCCCTCTAATTTCCAAGTCTTGTTGCATTTAATCGAAGAAATTCCAAATATCTATTCTTCCCGACTCAAAGGATTGAACCACTTGATTAGTACATGCTATCGACATTTGACTGTTCGAATCTCATAATGGATATTCTTGTAGTACAATCATTTTCATAACTTAACATTTACTTCTTCTTACCTTTTTGAGTTTACTTGACTGTCAACTCATATAATTTTCGTACGACTCTTCATTGTTTCTCGTATTTCTCCTATACCTTATCTGCTAAGCGCTTCCTAAAGCCACTTTATTTTAGATAGGGGCCTTGCCAAAAAGAAATATAATTTATACCAAGAGTCCAACACTTAGCCCTATGGATCTTAAATATTTTTCAAAAGTTTGACCTAATTAACAACTTCTTGGGGACATTATGAACATATCTTCGAAAGGGGTGTCTTCGACACAATTGTACTATCCTTCCATATTGATATGGTCTTTACTAAGGGTTGTCCTTATCTTTACTAGATCCTGGGATCTTGCTTTTCTCTATACCCACACCCATTGACGTTAAGAAATCAAAAACCGGTGTATGCACTTCTATTTACATCTCTACCATTTTGGAAAATGGGTTAATGACACTTACATCATTCTATTTAAATATCAATCTCCTTACAAGCTTCCGCATTCTCAGTACTCTAGAGCACCTGTACTCTACTTCCTTAGCATTCTAAAGCCAGCATTTCACCATCCTGTATTTGCTCTACCTTCCCCGTTTATGTAAAAGACAATTTCCTACACTCCAAACCTTTGGTATAATACTCGTATCTCTAATGTATCAAAAATTGAGTAGAGGTTTCCTATTTACTGGCTATGAATATGAACTGACCGAATCTTATTTGGTAGTCAACATTACTAGGACCACATACATGAGTTAGACGCAAATTTGTATGACTCAACTCTATCGCACGATCTAGATCATGAAAAGAAGGTAATCATCCTTAATGTCTGATAGCCTCCTGTTTATAAGGGTGGTGTGATACACACCCATAAACAAGACTCTACTAGACACGACCTGTAGATATCCCTAGGACTGACCTACTCTAATACCAACTATGTCACACCCCAACCTTGGGGTGTGTGGCCGGCACCCGGTGCCTTACGGCCTGAGCATACCACATCTCGTCGTACCATGGATACACATGTATTTGGGCCAAGAAGGCCTCAGAATTATTCTCAGGAGACAATCAAAATATCATAACCTATAGAAGTAGAAAAACCCAACATGTATAATATTAATAAGGTCGACAAGGCCATATATGACTCCAACACATAGGACGACTGTCTGTAAGCCTATAAGAGTATATAAACATCATCAGGTCAGGATAGAGACCCGCCATACCCACAAACATTATATATATATAATCATACCTACTCCGACTAGCATCTCTGAAATAATTAGAGAGCTTTAACATCATCGCCGAGCTGAAGTAATATTGGATATGGGTGTCACTCCATCTATCTGTACTTGCAGGCATGAAATACAACATCCCAGAAAGGGGATGTCAGTATGAATAATGTACTTAATATTTAGGGCAAGAAAATGTAAATAGACACAGGGAGTGAAATGAGAATAAGGAAGAAACAACTTGTAACTCTGAATGCCACTGGGGACCATGCTATGCGTAAGTGTAATATAATCACGTATATAACGCCTTAGGCCTTTGTGGACAATATTATCTGCATACCTTTGTATATATATATATATATATATTTCTCAAAGAGGCCTAGGACGTTATATATATGATATACTATATAGAGAATATTGCCCACTGAGGCCTATGGCATTATATATGCAGCAAGGTTATATATATAAGATGTTCGATAAAATGTCCAAATGAGCTTTCTTATGATTTTAATCCGTTGTTGATGTCAATCATTGATATAATGTAGATAATTGCTCGTAGGACGTCCAAGGACTTCCGAAATTCGTATAAACTGAGCAACGAGGTATATAAGGCTTACGTTTTTTTTTCTTTGGCATGATCTTAGAAAACAAATTGCATAGTAGCATGTCCTATCGACAAAAATCTTATTCTTAATCATAAAAGCTCATAACCTCTTGTTTTGGAACATTACATGAACGTCTACCTCTTTTGTTGGAATTACTCTTCGTACAATATGATATCATCTGAATTATGATTAGTTCTGGAAACTTTTGTTGGATTGTAACATTCGCTGTATATGATTCCATAACGATAGGCGGGGGTTAACGACATTAGGTCACTCTACCATATTCTTGTTGATGTTATGAGGTCTTGCATGTATTATATATATAGCTATTTTCATACCAAACCGCACTATAGTCAGTCGGGTAAGACACTTATATATGCACGCCACTGCAGTTGGGTATGATATTACCAAGTCCTATATGGCCAGGTACGTTATAATGAGATTTCCCTCACAAAGAGGCTGGATATTATAGTATATTGCCCCATAGTGTGGCCCGATTTTACTTTTATGCATATGTTCATAATTATGTATGTTGTATGCTCTCAATGGCTTTTCTAACTTTCAGGTTGACTTATGTACTCTTCTCTTATATCATCTTTTATTTATATGCCTTAGCTTCCCTACATATTCAGCACATTCTTTCGTACTGACGTCCCCTTTTCCAGGGCATTGTATTTCATGCCTAAGGTGCAGGTAGACAGACATATGCACCTCCTTAGTAGGTTATTAGATTTAGCCGATGATTGTCGCACTCCACTTCTCCGGTGTCGCAGTAATAAGTTGGTAGGCACTATTGTTCATGTATATATATGTTTAAGGTAAGGTGGGGCCCTGTCCCAACCTATTGACATGTCATAGAACTTGTAGAGGCTTACAGACTAGATATTATTGTATATATATGTTTTGTGTGGCCTTGTCGGCCCCTGTCAGTTTTTAACATACTTGTTATGTCCTAGTCGGCCTTCAGGTTGATATCTTCTATAAGATTATCTTCTGAGGCCTTGTCGAGCCAAATGGTTTTGTGTCCAAGTTATGATATGCAGGTGGTACGCTTGGGTCGTTCAGGCGCCGAATACGGCCACCCCTATATAACTGATGAAAGAAAGGCCGTGAACTTAAGCTTCCAAAATGAACCGCGAGGTGATTTCCTCGGAGTGCGAAAGATTGTCGATCGTCCTATGGTGACATGCCTATTATGGAATGGAATATGGAGTGGAGTTGAAGATTGGAGGTGAATATCCAAGAAGGAGCATGTTTATTTTCAGCTTTTATGTAGGTCATTGTCGAGACCACTTCCTTTTAGCTTATTTTAATTCCTAGCTTAACTACTAGCTCTCCTTAGGACATAATTAGTATGTCATGTAATAACTACTAGCTCTCCTTAGGACATAATTAATATGTAGCGTAATAGAGTAAGGTGACAAGGCCAAGAACCATCTAGAAGAAGAAGATTCCAAGGAGATAATTCATGAACTAACTATTTCATGCACTTATCTACATAGATGAGAAAAAAGGTTGGCCTAGAGAACATGAAGGGTTGGTTGAACATTTCCATTTTTATTCGGCCAAGATACATGCTAAGAGGAGAAGCTTCCAATGTTTCTCAAGGAGATGATTCATTAACTAACTAGTTCATGCACTTGTCTACATGGGTGAAAAAAAAGGGTGGCCTAGAGTACATGAAGAGTTGGTCGATCCCTTCCCCAATTCAGCCGAACCACTTTCCTTTCCCATTCGGCCGAATGGTTCTTGTATTGTGTCTATCTAGTTGTCTTCTAGAAAGGTTTAAGCACTAGTATAAATAGCACGTGTAGTTGATATAAATAGACATTAAAGTTATATGAAATATGTTTGAGTTTTAGTCAATTTGCTAAGTTATTCAAATTGTGTGTTGCTTATCTTAGTTGGTCCTTTTGTGGGACATCAGTCCTTTTATGTTCCGAACCTCTATCTTTTTGTGGGTCACCCCTTGGTCCTTTTGTGATCCAAACCTTCGGTGCAAGTCTAGTTAGAAATTTTGTGATCCAACTATATCCACGCCAATGTTCTATCCGGTTACTTGTCACAAATACATTGAAGGTCTTCTTGGCTTTCATCACCTTGTTCGTACCCGAGTTTGTCTAACAATCTTGTGTTCGATCCTTATCCAAATTACCTGATTCCTTTCACCCGAATACACCACAACACTTCACCAACCTCCACCCAAAAATCCATTAACGGAAACCTCCGAAAACCACCTGAACACCCCAACCAACTACTCTACCATCCTTACCTAGTTCCATCCTCGTACCTTACTATCCCGATCAGTTTGCGCCACATTTCCACCACCAAACCACCAAATACCTACCACCAACATAACCCGCGATGTGTCTAGAACATCCCCTCCAAACTCTTCAACCCGAATCCACCCGACGAGACCCGCACCCTTCCCACAAAACACTCACTGCCCGGAAACCGCCAACCTCCATTTGACTTCTATTTTCGCTTCCACCCAGTCCCAACCCAACTCCGACAAACCTAACCATACAAGCCCCTCCTTATATACATCAGTTTGGTATTAGAGCAAGGCTTTCCCATCCCACGCCTTGATGCTATGACTAACATAAAGAAAAAAACTATGGAGGATCATAAGTGACCTATTTGCGGAACAAGCGCAAATCTTGAGAAAAGAATATGCAAGGTGTGCCGTGTGGAAAAATTCCAAGTCCAGGGTTGTACAAAACATCCCAAGGCATGAAAGTAAAGAATATCAAGAGTGTAGGGATTCCTTTGTTAGTAAGGAACCTGAAGTCAAAGAGGACCTAGAGAAAGATATTGATCTTGCGGAGGTAGGTGAAAGTTTAGTGCTCCGACATATGTTGAATGTTCAACTTGAAGAACAAGAGGAGACACAAAGAGAGCAACTATTTTACACTCTATGCAAGGTGAATGACGAAGTATGTAATATGATCATTGATGGAGAAAGTTGTACCAATGCAGCCTCAGTGGAAATGGTTGGCAAATTGAAATTGCCTACCCGCAACCATCCTAAACCATATGCTCTCCAATGGTTGAACAAAGACAAAGGGCTAAAGGTAATTCAACAAGCTCTTGTTAGTTTTCGGGTTGGTAGGTATGAAGATGAAATATAGTGTGACATCCGACCTATGGATGCTTGTCATATTTTATTGGGTCGGCCATGGAAGTTTGATAGGAAAGTGCAACCTAATGGAGAAAAGAATGTCTATTGTTTTCAAAAGGATGATAAAAAGTTCTAGTTGATACCATTGTCACCTAGTGAGGTGAAGAAAATGAAGATCAAAATGTCCAAGAACTGCAAATCCGAGATCCCCTTGCTTGATGCACGAGAGATCGAGGAAGAATTAAAGAAGGGGATTTCTATATATATATATATATTGGTGCGCGAAGAGAAGAAGAGTCTTGTGGGTGATACGATTGAAGATGCCGACTCGAATGAACTTTTGAAGAAATTCGAAGATGTGTTGTCGAATGATCTTGCACCCAGATTACCACCAATAAGAACCTATAGACACAATATGGAAGAGGCTAAGGAGTTGCAAGGCCAAGTGCAAGAATCACTAGACAAAGGCTTTGTCTGAGAGAGCTTTAGTCCATGTGCGGTACCCACGTTGTTGGTGCCGAAGAAAGATAGAACTTGGCACACATATATTGATAGCCGAGCGGTCAATAACATCACCATGGAGTGCGAGTTTCCTATGCTGAGATTGAAAGATCTTTTGGATGAATTGAGTGGGGCCAAGTTTTTCTCCAAGATAGATTTAAGAAGTGGCTACCATCAAATGAGGATACGAGAGGGAGGTGAATGGAAGATGGCTTTCAACATCACATATGGTTTGTATGAATGGCTTGTGATGCCGTTTGGATTGTGTAATGCTCCAAGCTCTTTCATGAGGTTCATGTATGAGTTACTACGACCATTCATGGGTTACATAGTATCATCCGAGGGCATTCATGTGAATCCATCCAAGGTGGAAACAATCCGGAGCCTACGAATGTAAGAGAGGTAAAAGGTTTCCATAGTTTGTCTTCTTTTTGTCATCGTTTCATTCGGAATTTTTGTACCCTTGCTGCCCCTATTCCGAACCTTGAGAAACTACTTGATGTTGAATGTGATGCTAGTAGAATTGGTGTTGGTACCTTCTTGATTCAAGACAAATGACCCGTTGCTTTCTTTAGTGAAAAATTGGGTGGTGGATGACTCAATTATTCTACTTGTGACCTGGAAATTTATATTGTGGGATCCTTGGTCCGATGGGAACATCATTTGAGGCCAAAACCCTTTGTCTTATATTAGGATCATGAATCCTTGAAGTATTTACAATGGCCAAGAAAGTTGAATCCAAGGCATGCTAAGTGGGTAGCGTACTTGCAAACTTTCACATTCCCTACAAGGCACAAAGATGGAAGTCCAACATAGTGGCGGATGCACTTTCCCGGAGGTACGTAATGTTGTCCATGCTTGAACAAAAACTTATGGGATTGGAAGTGCCAAAGAATTCTATGAATGAGATCCCGAGTTGATAGAATGTAAAAATGAAGTTCATAGTTCTTATTCCATAGTAGAAGGTTTCCTTTTAAAAGGGAACGAATTGTGTGTACCCAAATGTTCCATGAGAGAATTACTTGTACAGGAAGTGTACCCCAAACATTCGGGTGGGCACGCTGGACATTTTGGGATAGTGGAAACTTTGGTGATTCTACAAGAATGCTTTTACTAGCCATGGGTGGAGAAAGATGTAAATGGAGTGGTAAGTAGGTGTTCCACTTGTCAAAAGGCTAAAAGTTTATCCCATAAAGGGTTGTATACTTTTTTACCAGTTCTGGAGCGACCATGGAAAGGTATGAGATTGGATTTCATCTTCGGCTTACCAAGAACACAATGGGGCAAAGACTCTATCATGGTGGTTATGGATAGATTCTCAAAGATGGCTCACTTCATTGCTTGTCACAAGACCAATGATGCAACACATATTGCGGACTTGAAAGGGAAGATAACCGAACTCTACGATTTGATCTCCCAACTTTTGAAGGAAGTGGTAATATTGCATGGTGTTGATGAGAATTTGAGGGCAAATTCTGTTAAAGAATGGGAGATTGATGAAAGAAAGGCCGTGAAATTAAGCTTCCAAAATGAACCGCGAGGTAATTTGCTCGGAGTGCCAAAGATTGTCAACCGTCCTAGGGTGACATGCCTATTATGGAATGAAATATGGAGTGGAGTTGAAGATTGGACGTGAATATCCAAGAAGGAACATGTTTTCTTTCGGCTTTTATGTAGGTCTTGGCCGAGACCACTTCCTTTTAGCTTATTTTAATTCCTAGCTTAACTACTAGCTCTCCTTAGGACATAATTAATATGTAGTGTCATAGAGTAAGGTGACAAGGCCAAAAACCATCTAGAAGAAGAAGATTCCAAGGAGATAATTCATGAACTAACTAGTTCATGCACTTATCTACATGGATGAGACAAAAGGTTGGCCTAGAGAGCATGAAGGGTTGGTTGAACATTTTCATTTTTATTCGGCCAAGATACATGCTAAGAGGAGAAGCTTCCAATATTTCCCAATGAGATGATTCATGAACTAACTAGTTCATGCACTTATCTACATGGGTGACAAAAAAGGGTGTCCTAGAGTACATGAATAGTTGGTCGATCCCTTCCCCAATTCGGCCGAACCACTTTCCTTTCCCATTCGGCCGAATGGTTCTTGTATTGTGTCTATCTAGTTGACTTCTAGAAAGGTCTAAAATCTAGTATAAATAGGACGTGTAGTTGATATAAATAGACATTAAAGTTATATGAACAATATTTGAGTTTTACTCAATTTGCTAAGTTATTCAAATTTTGTGTTATCTTAGTTGGTCCTTTTGTGGCAATCGGTCCTTTTGTGGTCCGAACCTCGATCCTTCTGTGGGTCACCCCTTGGTCCTTTTGTGGTCCAATCCCTCGGTGCAAGTCTAGTTAGAAATTTTGTGATCCAACTATATCCAAGCCAAGGTTCTATCCGGTTACTTGTCACAAATACATTGAAGGTCTTCTCGGCTTTCATCACCTTGTTCGTACCCGAGTTTGTTTAATAATCTTTTGTTCGATCCTTATCCAAATTACCTGATTCCTTTCACTCGAATACACCAAAACACTTCACCAACCTACACCCAAAAAGCCATTAACCAAAACCTCCAAAAACCACCTGAACACCCCAACTAACTACTTCACCGTCCTTACCTAGTTCCATCGTCGTACCTTACTGTACCGATCAATTTTTGCCACATTTCCACCAGCCAACCACCAAATACCTACCACGAACATAACCCGTGATGTGTCTAGAACATCCCCCTCCAAACGCTTCAACCTGAATCCACCCGATCACACCCGCACCCTTCGCACAAAACATTCACTCCCCGGAACCCGCCAACCTCCATTTGACTTCCATTTTCGCATCCACCCAGTCCCAATCCAACTCCGACAAACCTAAACATACAAGCCCCTCCTTATATACATCAGTAACACCTCCTACCTTTGAACTAAGCCATATTTATGATTCAGTGTTTAGAAAACCAAAGTAGGGAGTTTAAGTTGAAAAACTAGTTTCAGTTCTGCAGATTAAATTTAACGCCAGGATTGGACCACAATGTTTTTGACGGCCTGTCAAATATAACCGTCGATTCCATTTTTGAAATTGACAGGACCCATTTGACTTTTACGGACCATACAATATTTGATGGTCCGTCCATTTCGACCGTCTGAAGCCTCCAAGTTTTAAAGTTACTAGAAAGTTGTAAAATAATTAAATTAATTCGACTATCCAATTCTACGGACCGCACAATTACTAGTAGTCTAGAAGTAGACCGTAAAAATATTGACGGACCGTCAATCTTGATCGTCAAATCCCTCCGATAGCAAATAATATAAATACACAACATAGTTCGAAAAATTATATTTTCTCATTCTCTCAAGCCCTAGACTGAAGCTCTCTTCTCCCATAATCCCAATAACTCAAGGTAAGTCCTTTCCATGTATTTCCATGTGATTCTAATCAAGTATAATAATTCTTATGTGAAATTCACTATTTCTAACCTATGGTTTTCATGAAAACCCAACTCAAGGAATTAAGGTTCAAGCTTTGGGATTATCCTTCCAAGTTCAGTTTTTTAAGACACATTTTTTAGTGAATGAGGTATGTAGAGCTTCTATCCACGTGTGGGAATATCCATGTTCTTCCTCACGCCACATTTTCCATAAAATCCATGAAAGTCCTTAACTTAGGGTTTTATTCCAATTTCATGATAACCCTAAAGTACATGTATCATGATATACCATGTTGTATTATGAATTCATTATTGTGTTCATGATATTTCATTATGGTTATTAGAAATCTGTGTGCAATCCATGAATGCCCATAACCTCAAATTCCACGGGTTCTAGAATTACAAGTCATGAATCATTACTATTAGATTTCATGAACTTATATATGTATGTTTTCATGAATTTACACAAGTTATATGTTATATTAGTTCTCATGATAAATTCAAACCGTGCTTTACAAGTTGGTTTAATGAAATCATGGGCTTACAAGCCACTATTTTTAAATACATGTTTTGGGAGTTGCATAGTTCATAGAGAAGGGTCAGATAGCCTTAAACTACGTATGCCACCATAGGATAAGGGTTGCTCAGCCAGAGGATTATACCTTCAAATTACATATTGGATCATTTCATGTCATGTTATGTCTCATACCCCGGCAAGGTATGGGATTGCTCTGCTGGTCAGGCCAGGTACCAGACTTCGCGTACTCACGTGGTATTTAATGTTATTAGTTATTCTACTGCTCTCCCCATAGATATACAGATATACAGATAAACAACTTTATAAATTTTACACATTTTTTATACTCATGCCAGATCATGCTCATGCGCATGTTACAGTTTCAGTTTCATGTTCTATTATTCCATGTTCCTATTTATTTCATTAGTTGCTTTACATATAGTACAATTCAAATGTACTAACACCCCTTATTGCATGGGGCTTGCACTTCACGATGCAGGTGCTGAGTTTAGGGAATCAGATCTGCTCAGTAGGATTGCTTTAGTATCAACCATTTGGTGAGCCACATCTCATCCAGGGTGTTAGTCTAGTTACTTTTATGATAGAGCTATGCCATGGCCTTGTCCTGGTAAATTTTTTTACAGTCAGACTCATGTTCACAAGTTTCATAGACTAGTTTAGTATGTCATGTCAACATTGATTTCAGACTTATTATATTTTCAGATTATTTCCGCTATGATTATTTCAGACTACTTTCAGTATACAGTTTTACATGTTTCATTATCATTACTATAGTATGTTTTGATGCCCATATTGTTCATCAAGCCATATGGTTCGCTCGGTCACATGCAGCCAGGCACCGAGTGTTGTTTTCACCTAGGCCATGGTTCGGGGCGTTACAAAGCTTGGTATCAGAGCCTAGGTTCAAGTATCTTCAGAAGTCTATGAAACCGTGTCCAGTGGGGTAACTTGAAACCGTGTCCAGTGGGGTAACTTTTAATTGTGTGAGGGCCCACACATGTAAATAGTTGACCACAAGACATCTAGGATTGTCTCACTTATTTCATACTCTAGGTCATGCAATTAGAGCTATACCTTCAGGATATCCTTCTAACTCATGCGTATTAAATATTTCAGAACATGCCTGCAAAAAGTAAATCAGCTACAAGCAAAAGAGCTGCTACTAATGCTGCTCGTGAGGAGGATGCTCAGGCCTAGGGAGCTAATTTGGGTACATCACCCCAACCCAATACCACAGGACCTGTGGAGATTCTAGTTCCACCGCCTAGTTCTACTGACTCAGATGTTAGGGGAGCTATTCAGCTGCTCACCAAGCTTGTGGCTTCTCAAGCTCAACGTCATGGGATGACTCCAAGAATGAGAAACTCATGAGTTTCTTCATATGGACTCTCCGGTGTTCATAAGGTCAAGCAATATAGAGGATCTGCAGAATTTTATTAATAGGCTTCAGAAAATCTTTCATGTTATACATGTTACTAAGATAGTGGCAGCAGAGTTGGGAGCTTATCAGTTGCAGGATGTTGCCAACATTTGGTATGAGTTATGAGAGCTGTCCCGCGGGGAAGAAGCATCTCTAGCAACTTGGGATGGGTTCACTGATGCTTTTATTGAACATTTTCTGCCAGTCGGTCAGGGAAGCAAAGGCTGTAGAATTTGTAAAGCTCAAGCAGAATGGCAGGAGTGTGAAAGAGTACTACCTCCACTTTGTTTCTTTGGCAAATTATGTTCCGTTTATGGTTCCAGACATGAGGGATAGAATTAGGTGTTTCATGTATGGTCTTGATCCTCATTTTTATGATGCAACTAATATTACATATCATAACAGAGAGATAACTATTACAAAGATGGTTGATTTCGTATAGGGTAATATGAGCAGGTTAAAGGAAGAGGAAGCCTTATAGAAAGAGAAAGACGTAGATTTTAATAAGAGAGCCAAGTTTTCATGTCAATTCAGTCATGGGGGAGGTGGAGACTAACAATACTTCAAGAACAGGTCATCAGGACCTGCTCCATATTCAAGCAGTGCCCCAGTCCTTAAGTTCAGGACGGATCACAAAGGACATAATTTCAGAGCATTGAGTTCTCAGTCACAGGCCAGTGTGTGTCAAGGTATTTTCAGTAATACAGTTTGTGGCAAGTGTGGTAGGATACACCCAGGGAGTGTCGCATAGGTATGAATATATGTTATGGTTATGGTCAACAATTTTAAAATTTTAAGGGATTGTCCATCAGCGAGGCAGGGTACAAGAAGTAATATGGCACAGTTCATAAATTTAACAACTCCTCATAATTCTAATGCCCAATTAGGGCATGGTGCAGCTAAGTCTGATAATATATGCGGAGTTCTAAACCGCTTGTACGCGCTAGTAGGTTATCAGGATATATAGGCCAGTGCAGATGTGGTCACAACTCTATTCGTCATTGTTTTCATTGATGATATCTTAGTCTATTCTCGTAGTGAGGATGATCATGCAGAATATCTCATAATTGTATTGCAGACACTTCAGGACCGCGAGCTTTATGTTAAGTTTTCCAAGTGTGAATTTTGGCTAAAGTCAGTAGCATTCTTAGGCCATGTGATTTCAGGCGAAGGCGTCCATGTTGATTTTTAAAAAATAGATGTTGTAAAGAATTGGCCCAAACCCACTTCTGCTTTTGATATATGGAGTTTCTTGGGTCTGGTAGGCTATTACAGATGTTTCATAGAGGGTTTTTCCTCCGTTGCAGCTCCATTGACTAGATTAACTCAGAATAAAGTTAAATTTCAGTGGTCGGATGCCTGTGAGCGTAGTTTTGAGGAATTAAAAATGAGAGTGACTTCAGCTCCAATGTTAACATTGCTAGAAGGAAACGAGGGGTTCATTGTATATTGTGTTGCTTCAGGAGTCGGTCTTGGATGTGTTTTAATGCAGCATGATAAGGTTATAGCTTATGCATCCAGACAACTTAAGACTTATGAAAAGAATTATCTGACTCATTACATAGAATTGGTAGCTGTGAATTTTGCACTCAAGGTATGGCATAACTATTTGTATGGAGTTCACGTTGACATTTTCACAGATCACAAGAGCCTTTAGTACATTTTCAAGCAGCCCAAGTTGAATCTTACACAAAGGAGATGACTCGAATTGATAAAGGATTATGATGTAGATGTTCTCTATCATCCAGGGAAAGCGAATGTAGTAGCCGATGCTCTTAGCTGGCGATCCATGGGAACTTTAGATCATGTTGAGAAAGGTAAGAAAATCATGAATAAGGAGATTCATCAAATAGCCAATCTAGGAGTTTCACTCATGGACTTCAAAGATGGTGGTGGTGTTATCCAGAACAAGTTCGAATCCTCTTTAGCAGCCGAAGTGAATGAGAACCAATTTAGTGATCCCTACTTGTTGTAGCTGAAAGAGGGAATTCACAAGCATAAGACTATGACTTTTTAACAAGGGGGAGATTATGGTACTTTGAGGTACTGAGACAGATTATGTGTTCAAGATGTGGACGGACTCAGAGAGCAAATTATGGCAGAAGCGCATAATTCTAGGTATTCGTTTCACCCAGGTTCTACCAAGATGTACCATGATCTTAAGGAGATTTATTGGTGGAATGATATAAAGAGGAATATGGTAGATTTTGTAGCCAAGTGTCTGAATTGTCAGCAGGTGAAGGCCGAGCACCAAAGGCCTGGTGGGTTGGCTCAAAATATTGATATTTCTGTTTGGAAATAAGAGATGATAAATATGGATTTCATAACAGGTCTACCTCGCTCAGCCCAAAGACATGATTCGATTACTGACTAAATCAGCCCACTTTTTACCAGTCAAGACCACAAATTCAGTAGAGGATTATGCAAAGTTGTATATCCAAAAAATTGTCAAGCTTCATGGGACCCCAGCTTTTATCATTTCAGACCATGGTTCTTAGTTCACATCTCAGTTTTGGAAGTCTTTCTAGAAAGGATTGGGTACCAAGGTAAATCTCAGCATAACTTTTTACCCACAGACAGATGGCCAGGCAGAGCGTACTATTCAGACTCTTTAATATATGTTGAGGGCATATGTTCTCGATTTTAAAGGTAATTGGGATGATCACTTACCTCTCATTGAATTTGCTTATACTAATAGTTATTATGCTAGTATCCAGATGGCTCAATTCGAAGCTCTATATGGGCAGAGGTGTAGATAACTATTTGGTTGGTTCGAAGTTGGTGAAGAAGAGTTTTTAGGATAAGATTTAGTCTATCAGGCTTTGGAGAAAGTCAAGTTGATTCAAGAGCGTTTGAAAATAGCTTAGAGTCACCAAAAGTCCATTCAGATGTAAGGTGTAGAGACTTGGAGTTTGAAGTTGATGATTGGGTTTCTGAAAGCTTCACCTATGAAAGGTGTCATGAGGTTTGGAAAGAAAGGGAAGCTTAGTCCCAAATATATTGGACCTTACAGAATTTTGAGGAGAGTTGGCCAAATGGCTTATGAACTTGAATTGCCACAAGATATAGTTGTTGTACATCCAGTGTTTCATGTATCCATGTTGAGGAAGTGTGTGGGAGACCCATCGTTGGTTATCCCTACCGATTTTGTTAAAGTTAAGGATGGCTTGATCTATGAAGAAATTCCTGTGGCTATTTTGGATCGTCAGTTTCGAAAATTGAGAACTAAGGAAGTTGCCTCAATGAAAGTGTTGTGGAGAAGTCAAAATATTGATGAGGCTACATCGAAAGCCAAAGAAGACATGAAGTCCAAATATCCGAACTTATTTTAGGAGAAAGCAGAAAACAAACAAGGTAAATGCCTTCAGTATTCGTGTCATGTTCCTTGCGTATCCATGTCTCATGTTTTACGTTCATGTATTCAGTACTCATGTTCCCTGTCCACATGTTCATGTTTTCATGTAATCATGTCATTTCAATTCCATGTTTGATGTCATGTTTCTTCACGTTCATGTACTATGCTATGTCTAGTCTCATTCTTAGCTATGACCCATCATTGGAGGACAAATGATTTGTCATGTATTATAGCACTCTTAGAGGCTTGCAAACTAGTGTACGGTGTGTATATGTTTTGTCATGGCCTTGTCGACCCTCTTGTAAGCTTGTGATACTCTTCTAGTGGCCTTGTCGGCCTTGTTATTTGTATATATTATGTTGAGACTCTTCTGCATGCAGGTTATCATACCTTCTTGTCTTGTTAGAGTGATTGGAGGCCTTGCCAGTCCAAGTTTCATGTTAAGAGCTCCAAGTACTATAATTTATTTACTCAGGCCTCTGGGTGCCGAGTGTCGGCCACACCCCCCAAAGTTGGCGTGTGACAATCATGGTATCAGAGCAAGTATGTCCTAGGGAGTCTGCAAGTCGTATCTAGTAGAGTCTTATTTATATGTGTGTTTTGCACCACAATTATAAATAGGAGGCTATAAGATATTTAGGATGTTTACTTTTCTTCCTGATCTAGATCATGCGACAGATCTAAGTCATAAGTGTTCATCCCTAACCTTCACTTGTTTATATTCTCAGCGATGCCTACTACAACTAAAAGCCAAATGGCTTATCAGAGGTTAGATGAAGAGGCAGGGGAGGGAACCAGTCGGGTTCGACCTGCCAATATGGAGTAGTACGCGCCTCATGATGAGGTTGATTCTCAGGATTCTGAAGTAGCAGCACCACCTCTAGAAAGCAAGAGGGGAGCTGATGTACATGCAGTTCCTCTTCTGGTTGCCCCTAATTAGGATCTAGATATGCAGAGTGCGATGTAACTATTGACTTAACTAGTGGCCTCTCAGGCCCAGCGCCAGACACCCGGTATTGCTAATAGGGCTGTGAGCACGAGAGTTCGGGACTTTATTAACCTCAAACCTACAGTATTTACAGGGATTGATCCTAATGCGGACCCACATGATTTTCTACATCGGATGCAACGGACCTTATGAGTTATGCATGTCACAAATGTTGAGTCAGTAGAGTTGGCCTCCTATAGGTTGCGTGATGTTGTTGTGACCTAGTATGAGACTTGGGAGCAGACTCGGGGACCCCATGCCCCACCAACAGGGTGGAGGAAGTTCTCCGAGGCCTTCTTGTAGAAATACGTCGATTGAGTTTTGACGAGCCAGGCGGGAAAAGTTCTTACACCTGGAGCAGGGTAATATGAGTGTTCGAGAGTACATTTTGTAGTTCAATTCATTGGCTAGATACGCTCCGATGATTGTTGCTAATATAAGTGACCGGGTACTTCTGTTTGTTAGTGGTTTGGGGCTACACTTGGTGAATAAATGCACTACAACTTTTTTGCACCGGAACATGGATATCTCCCGCATTCAGGCCTATGCACAGAATTTAGAGGATCGTAAAAGGCAGCGACAATCCAGTCGAGAGCATGATGGGCCAGCGTACGAGGGCCCAATCAGCAGGTGATATGGGAGAATTTTGAGGTAGATTTAGGCCTCAGTTTCCTAGATGAACATTTTATCCGGCGGCTAGAGCACCACCATAATTCCAAGGCAAGCGTCGTGATCGGAATATTTATTTTGGTCAGGGTCCAAGTTCACAGGCATCAGGACCACAACATAGAGGATATTTGAGCCAGATGAGGCCGCATTTGCGTCAATGTATTTAGTTGCGTCCAGACCCATTTAGGGTAGTGTCATCGACGGTTGGATGTATGTTATGCTTGTGGTTACCCCAAATATTTTTCTGGAGACTGTCCTATGATAGGAAAAGGAGGTAAGGCGCAGCCGACATAATCTATAGCTATTTCTTCTTCATTATTACACCCTCCTAGGCAAGGTACATAGAGGCCAACTGATAGAGGTACGTGTAGAGGTGTAGCGTCTATCTTAGGTGGTCATCAGAACTGCATTTATGCATTATCGGATTGATAGGACCTAGAGTCATCTCTGGATGGGGTTGCAGGTATACTATATGTCTCTTCACTTGATGTGTATGCTCCGATATATCCAGGGTTTACTTTGTCATGTATGATTCATGTTGTTACTAGTAAGTGTGATAAGGAACCTGAAGTATTACGTGTGTTATTTGAGGTGTCCACGCCTGTGGATAAGTCCGTAATCATTATATAGGTATACCGGGTTGTAATGTAGTGATTGGTGATCGTCACACCTTAGTTTATTTGAATGAATTAAAAATGATCGATTTTGATGTTATTATGTGTATGGACATAGATTGCTTGACGAAAGTCGTTCGTTATAATTTTCTAGACGAGCCCACTATTGAATGGACAGGTAATGTTGCGGCTCCAAAAGGAACGATAATTTCCTACCTTAAGACTCGGAAGATGATATCGAGGGGATATATTTATCATCTGGTGAGAGTATTTTCTACTTAGGATAAGGCATATATACTGGGACATTCCAGGATCATTTCTTCTTCTGGTCGTTCCTGCCACCTCTATTTTATGTCATTATACTTTCCTTTATCACTTTAGTCATATCATCACCCTTATAGATATATATTATGGACAGCTCGGTGGTCCTAGAATCGATTGATTCGGTAAGCTCTCATCAACCTTTACATTTCCACCACGACAAAATCTAAAGTGGATTCCTAATAAATGACCTTAGTATCAAATGTAAGAACCAGGTAAGTAGACATCTACGATTAAGGATATACTCAATTTTCTATCATTTTGCTTCTTGTTAAAGTTTGCGTGTTATGGTTGAGGAAGGTTCGGATGAAATCTTCCTCTCTTTTCAAGTCAAATACCATTACCTCGAGTCACTTTCTTTTTTGTTATTCGACAAAGAGTCTTGATCGTCTTTCTTACACACCACCTTATATATTGATTTGGTAGCATTTCGCATAATAGTAATCGACCCTTAGACGATTATCTCAATGGGTGATAAGGGCTTCAGGTTTTATGGCATTATTCTACGAGTCGACTGGGCAAGAAATAACTGATTGAAGGCAGTTTATGATAAAGATCACGACGTGACAGAATAATGATAATAAGTAGTATATGGATGTTCGGTAAATATAAGGGGGGTGTTATGACACAGTAACAAGGCCGAAGAATATTCTTCATAAGGATGGCAGGTGGAAAGATTTTAAAGATAAGGATACTGACAACGATGCTAGAATTTAATCCGCAATAGTACAATCACTTTGAAGTGAGATGATAGCAAAGAAATGATGCTTAGACCCCTCTAGCCAAAAGAATAAGACCCCAATGTCCAGAAGTGATGGTACAAGAGGTACATTAAGACAAGGAATTCTTGATATAATTCAATACAGAAATGTAAAATTTGACGCATTGAATGGCGGGTCAAGAAGAGATTTGATACCCCTTAAGAGGGGAAGCCCAAAGCAGTAATAAATAGAAACCCGGCTACGATGTGAATTCTGAATATGACAAGCACTAGCTTTGCCATGAATACCAGCAGAATTTTTGAGAAACGGTAAAGGGAGACAATAATGAATAAATCCCGATATGAGCATATAGCGAAGTAACAAAAGGGTTAACCAATCTTAAGAATCCAAGGTAGACTTTAAGGAAATGAGTTAAAGAGTAATGATTATGAAACAAAGAAATGAGTAGACAGATAATGGTAAGTTTCGAATTTGTTAAATTATCAATTCAGGAGCGATTGGAGACATCCCAGAGTCGACCAAAAGTACTACTTAAATAATTGGTGTCGAGACTTGGGGTTTGCTGTGAGTGGTTGGGTATTTCTAAAGGTGTCACCTACAAAAGGAATGATGCAGTGTGGCAAAAAGGGCAAGCTTAGCCCCAGATACGTCGGACCGTACCAGATTATTCAGAGAATCGGTCAAGTGGCCTATAAGATGGAGTATCCCCTAGAGTTAGAAGTCATTCATCTCGTGTTTTACGTATCCCTCTCGCATTACCCCCATTGAAGATGTTCAAGTGATAGAGGACCTCTCATATGAGGAAACTCCTATAGCTATCCTAGATCATCAAGTACGTAAGTTACGAACCAAGGAAGTCACTTCGGTCAAAGTGCTTTGGAGAAATAACAACATGGTAGAAATGACATGGGTAGCAGAGGAAGACATGAAATCATTGATAGCCTTACTTGTTTCAGTTTTCATGTTTATATTAATACTCACGCAATATGGTTCCCTTACTTTTAATTCATTATCAAGATTAATTTGTATATCTTATTTAGGTGAAAATGATGAGATAGATATAGCAGGCGCAACTCAGAGTACAACAAAGGATAATTGAGGTGGGCTATGGCTAACCCTTTTCCGGTTCTTGTATAGATGGATGGTCGTGTGAGTCCAATGGGATATTATTATGCTATTTTGTAGCCCTGTTTGGCATAGGTTGTATGTTTGGGATGTTGGCAGGTTTTAGATAGTCCTGTTTATAGGGAAAACTCTGTCGGAATTTTCTGAAATCTTAAGCATTAGAACATTATCAACATTCAAGGATGAATGTTTTTAAAGGAGGAAAGATGTTACGCCCTGTAGTTTTGCACCCGAATGAGAATTTAGTCAGCCCACTTGAGTCGTAAGAACTTGAAATCATTTCCAAGGGTTGCATGACATATAAGGATGTTAAGGAATGGTTTTGGATGGTTGTAAGTCAATAGGACAAAGATAAGTACAACTCGATGCAGATTGACGAAGTTTCGACGATACGCTAAGTGTTTCACGTTGCAGATGTCATTCTGCCTCGTGGATTTAGCCATAGATCTGGGCTACTTCTCCTCCACCTCATAAAGGGCTGCATATGTGAGGCGGATTGGATGGCTATTTAAGTTCCAAAGTCGGCCAACTTCATTTTTATTTCACTCTTCGACCCCTTGAGCTCCAAGACACTCCCAAATACCCTCCAAAGCCCTCTCCACCATTAAAGAACATTTCTACAAGTATCTAAGGTGATTTCTCCCTTTATGAATCAAGAACACCTCATAATCCTCATTTGTTGGATCGGCAAAGTTGTGAGCTTTTTGGGATTGAAGTGAAGCTTGTTGTAGGGGACTCTTTGGTTGATTAAGGTAAGTATCTATCACCGTTATGTGTTCCTTAGTTTCTCTTAGCTTGGATTAAATGATTAGTGAAGATAACATAAAAGTTATAGAGATGTAGTCGGCTTTGAAGAATTAACTCTAGTAGTGTAAAGTTATGGTATCTTGTTGTTTGGGATTCTAGATTCAGATTGAGAGTAAATATAGATGTTGAATCATGTTGGGGAGGTTGTGAAGTTGAGGAAAAGAGTTATGGAAGATTGTGGTATTAATTTGAGTAAGAATCCATGGTAGAATAGCTCTAGAACTTCACATACATAAGTTATTTGATGAATTGTCTAAATGAAAACTCTTATGAGATATGACCTTGATATTGATACGAATCCCTTTTTTAATGTAGATAACCGTCCATAGCACGTGCAAGGCTCCGCAAAACATAACTATCTTCATTGACAAGGTATGTAAGGCTTACTTCTTTCTCTTTTGGCATAATCAACATAACGATATTAAATTACGAAATGCTCATTAATAAGAACCATATTGCTAGTTGCTAAGAAAGGATACTTGTATTCCATTCTTTGATTGATTATTGTGCCTTATTCGGTCCTTGTCGAGAGTCCTTTCCATACTCTATAATAACATCTTATTGTTGGTAAGACAAGGTTTCTTGGTGGTCTCCAGTTTAACTAAAATAATATATTTGGTCATTCTTATTGATTCATATGGGAAATAAAATTGGTATGAAATCTGCATAAGTATATATGGAGGTGTAACGACCTTACTTCACTCCGAAATGGGTTAGTAAGTATGATACGTTCTCCAGTCGATCTTCATACATATGTTATGCATTTATACTACCCTTAGAGGCCTATGGCGTTATATACGCATCTATACAGATGTGATGCTGATGATATTTCCTGTAGAGGCTTATGACATTATATACATGATAAACTATATAGAGAATATTGCCCATAGAGGTCTACAACGCTGTACATGTGAATAGATCATATATACATGTATATATAATCATACATTGTAGATTGACCCTTTTGTGACACTTATGAGTTTCAGGTAGTATCATTTGTTTCCTTTCATTTATTGTTGTCTTATTTCCATTTGATTATGCCCTACATATTTAGTACATTCATTCATACTGACGACGCCTACTAGGGTGTTGTGATCATGACTACAGGTATAAGTAGACAGCTAGACGCATCTCCTTAGTAGGATACTTGCTTCTAGCGGTTAATTATTGCACTCCTCTCCTCCGAAGTTGCTATACAGAGTCGATAAGTACTATTATATATATACACTCCTAGAATTTTGGGTATAGCGGAGCCCTGTCCTAACCATTGATGTATTATAGCATTCTTGGAGGCTTACAGACTAGTGTACGGTGTGTATATGTTTTGTCATGGCCTTGTCGACTCTCTTGTTGGCTGGTGATACTTTTCTAGTGGCCTTATCCACCTTGGTTATCTATATATATTGTGTTGGGACTCTTCTACGTGTAGATTATCATATATTATTGTCTTGCTAGAGTGGTTGGAGGTCTTGCCGGCCCAAGTTTCATGTTAAGAGCTCCATGTATTATAGTTAGTTAGCTGGGGGCCTCCGGTTTTTGGGTGATAGCCACCCCTCCCCCCCCCAAGGCTGGGGTATGACAAGATCAAGACCCATTAGTATGATGATGTGAAGTTGTGCAAGATCAGGGATAAGGTGATGCGTGGTAAATCCAGTGAGGTTGTGATTGATTGTGATGGGTCTTGAGGATCAAAGGGAGAGTATGTGTTCCTCGAGTTGGAGACTTGATGAGGTTGATTATGGAGGAGGCTTATAGCTCTAGATATTTAATTCAATCAAGGGCTACAAAAATGTACCATGATTTGAAGCAGTACTATCGGTGGGATAGGATGATGGGAGACATTGTTAAGTTTGTGTCTCACTGTCTGAATTGTCAGTAAGTCTAGTACGAGCACCAGTGATGCGATGGTTTATCTCAGAGGATGCCCATTTCTAAGTGGAAGTGGGAGCGGATAGCTATGGATTTTGTTATTGGGTTGCTGAAGACTTTGGGCAAGTTCAATTCTATTTGGGCTATTGTTGAAAGGTTGACTAAGTCCGTGTGTTTCATTTCGGTCCAGACGACTTACAATTCTGAGAGGTTGGCTAATATTTATATTCGTGAGATTGTTCATTTGCATGAGGTACCTATTTCTATCATTTCAGACCAGGGTAATCAGTTTATTTCTAATTTTGGCAGACTTTTCAAAAGAAATTGGGTACTTGCTTGGATCTCATTACAACATTTTACCCTTAGATAGACGGTCAGTATGAGCGGCCATTCAGTTTTTGGAGGATATGTATGAGCCTGCGTGATTAACTTTGGTGGTCATGAGGTTTGGCGAGAAAGGAAACCTCAGCCTTAGGTACGTCGGATCGTATAAGATTGTCTAGAGAGTTAGCTAGGTGGCCTATAGACTTGAGTTACTCTTAGAGATGGAGGCAGTCCACCCAGTGTTTCATGTATCAATGCTTTGGAAATTCATAAGAGATCCCTCCCATATTATCCCTATAGAAGTCCAGATTACAGAGGACTTATTGTACGAGTAGATTCCAATTTCTATTCTAGATTGTCAGGTCCGCAAGCTACAGACTAAAGAAGTAGCTTATGTTAAAGTGTTGTGGAGAAACAATAATGTGGAAGAAATGACATGGAAGGCTGAAGAGGACATGAAGTCTAAATATCCTTATTTATTTTATACTACAGGTTTATATCGATACTCGTGCAATGCAATCCCCTTATTTCTATATTTTATACCAAACTTATCTCATATATCTTGTATAGGCAATGGTGTTGGTGCAGATGTGATGGATGCAGCCCAAAATTTGGCATTTGACAATTGAGGTGAGTTATGGCTATCCCTTTTTGATTTTTGGATAGATAGATGGTCGTGTGGAGCAGATATTGTTATGTTATGTTGTTATATCACCTTATGTGGAATTGTATATGTGTTTTGGCTGCTTGACAGGTCATGGATAGTCCTGTTTATAGAAGACTCTGCCAAAATTTCTAGAAATTCTTATGGGTTAAGATCCAAAACATATGTTACCCCTATATTCGAGGACGAATGTTCCTATGGGGGGATGTTACACCTCGTAGTTTTACGTCATGTTGTGTCGTCCATTAACTCAAGTATTCAGATGAAGTATGAGACTTTACGCAAGGATAATTATGGTTTAAAACCTGTTTATAAAAGTGTCGGAAGGTATAGGAGTTAAGCGAACTTAAGGGAATACATTTCGTCAAAGTTTGACAAGTTTTCGCCGAGTTCATATGAGGTACGGTGGGTTGTACGGACCGTACATTGAGGTATGACCCATACAATTTTGAGTGAAGGACCATATCAAGTTTTTGGGATTTTCAAAAACTTGTTCGGGAGATACGACCAAGAAGGTACGGACCATATATAATATACGGATTGTACTTGGCTACCGTATTTCGTGGTGGTGGCAAATCTTATTTCTTATATAAATCGGTTTTCTCGACTTAGGGCTTCATTTTACACTTTCTCCAAATTCCAAACAGCCCTAAATGCTCTCTAAATGGTCCATTATGATCCTAGACTAAAAATCAAAGGCAAACTACACAAGACGTAAAAAAATCTCGTAGTTATCGTCTTCCTCTTCGTTGGGTTGATTTTGGAGAATTCTTAGAGGTGAAGTAACTTCTGTTTTGGGAAGATTCTTGTGTTTAAAGGTATTTTCATCCCTCTCTACACATTCTTAGAATCATATAAGTGTTTGGAGTGTGAATGTTGACGGATTTGTATAGAACAAGTCTTAGAAACCTTAAAGCTAGAATTGAGTGTGATATGAAGTTGTTAGAGTGTTGATTGAGTTATGGAAATAAAGGAGAGTTAGTATGAAGCTTGTGGTGTTGATATATGTATAGAATTGAGTATAACAAGTAACATAAACTCTATGCACGTAAGGTGTTCAATGAAATGGTTGAGTGAGTTTTCTTATAAGTTTTGGATCCGTTGTTGATACAAGTCATTTGTATAATGTAGATAATCATTTGTAGAACATATGTGGGCTTGTGGAATCAATATAAGATAAAGCGCCTAGGTATGTAAGGCTTGCGTTCCATTCCTTTTGGCATGATCTTAGAAAACACGTCACAAAGTAGCATGTCCTTTAAGAAAACCCCATTCTTGATCATGAAAGAATATTTATTCTTGTTCTGAAATGTCATATGAATCTTATATGTCCCTTGTCGGGAGTATTTTCTGCATCCTACGATGTTCTTTATTATATGATAAATTCTGAGACTCTTGTTGGATTGTAACGATCGTTGTACATGCCTTCATATGATAGGCAGGGGTTAACGACCTTAGGTAACTCCGACCTATGTATATTGATATTCTGTAGTTTTTCATGCATTATATATAGAGATATATATATCTATTTTCTACCGAGCCTTGCTATAGTCGGTCGGGTATGTGACTTATATATGTACACTACTACAGCTGGGTATGACATTACTAAGTCTTGTATGGCCGGGTACGATATGATGAGATTCGCCCCATAGAGAGGCTTGATATGATATGTATGGCCTCATAGAGTGGCCCGATTTTTCTATTATGCATATGACCATCTTCCTTGACATCTGTTAGCATAGTTGTTATGGCCTTGTCGGCCTTATGATATATGTACATATTGGTTTGGTTGTCACTTATATAGGTTGCTATACCCATATCCTCCGTATGATTGTCTTCTGATGTCTTGTCAGCCTAGAAGGTTATCTGTTCCGATCATCATACACAAGGGGTAAGCTCGGGCCCTTCAAGCTCCGCATGGTGGCCACCCACCCCAAGGTTGGGGTGTGAAAGAAGTGTAACGATTCTAGACAGGGCTGAAGCTGCTAAGGATGGATCGTGGAGGTGTTTCGATGCTTTAGTCTTGGGGAATTAGAAGAAATTGCCAGGGAGAACAGATTTCCGGATGATTGAAGGCCATGAGGGTCATGGTGTGGATGGAATAGGTGTAGTTAGCCATCAGATGGTGAAAGTGCTGAGGCACTTTCCAAGTGAACACGGAAGGTGAAGTGCAGGAGAAATGCTTGGAAGAAACTTGGGAGGAGAAGTGCACGGGGCACGACTCCATTTTAGGAGGTGAAGTGCACGGGGCACGAATCCAAGGGGAAGAATCTAGGTTTTCATGGACATTTTGTGTCATCGAAGATGATAAGTAGCTTGAGTGGAGGAGAATATTACGGATTGCCTTTGTTGTGCCCTGGCACCCATAACATAGTGCGCCCAAGCGGGCCGCACAAGTCTCAGCCACACAGGAAATGACCATCTAGAGTGTTGCATGACATGTCCTACGAGAGCCAATGTAGTTTAGCAAGGACTTGGGAGGAGCCTAAGGGTTTGGGTCGACGAACAATAGCCACATGCGAGCCGGAGTGTCAGTTTGGTGCATTTTTTATCTATGGTTTTAATCTAGGCATTTTGGGTGACATCTGTATTCCTTGTATGTTCTTATATATGCTTACCATGTTTGGGGTCATTTGGAGGTCGTTTACCTATGGGTTTGACTTAGCCAAAGAGCAATGGCATTGTCATAATTAGCTGAAGCTTCCAAAGGCTGTAACTCATTCTACGAGTTTGGGAATGGGATGAAACTTCATGGAGGTTTGAAAGAAGTCAAGAGGAAGATTTAGGAACAAATGACTCCTCATTTAGTGTTGGGAGACCCATTATGATTCTTGAGCCAAAACATGTCTAGCCTGGGAGCCTGGGTATTTTTCTTAACAACACATATAAGGGGGTAGAGGTGTTGCAGCTTAGCCAACCCTCTCCGTACATGCTGCCAGCTAGTTGCACCAAGTGAGCAACCTTGAGGGAGGACCTCAAGGGCCTGCCTAGGTATCTTAAAGGAGTGTCTTAGGTAACTATATGATTTAGGCAACTCTATGGATGGTGCCACGCCTCCGGGCCAGCATTGGGCACACAACGAGTGCCGGAGGCTTGACGTATGGACTGATTATGCCCTGTGGGCTATTCTTATTAATGTTAAAGACCTCTATGCCAATTGAGTACTCGAGGCACCACTCTTAAGAGACTCATGTACTGACTTGTGAGCTTGTCTTGGGTTCAGCCTTGCAAAGCAAGGGTCCGTTGGCCTAGACGTGCAATTGTGGGGCAACACTACACTACACGGGGTGGAAGTATGTTACGAGGGTTAGGTTTTCCAATGCCATGGGAAAACCATGGTCATATTATGGGAGTTATAAATGACAAAGGACAAGGATTAAAAGTTGCCCTACTCGGGAAAAGCATAAGCCAAGTGCGCAGGCACAAGGCAAGTGACAAGCTTGCGGATTGGACTATGCGCGTGAGAGCGACGCTCATCACCAGGTGAGGACAGACATGTCCATATTCAACCCATGGTGTGTGCATAGATGAGACCCATCATATGAGATGCGCCACAAGAGTACGATAGCAAGACAAGGCTGAAGCCTTGACATCAAATGGGTGGCACAAGGGAAGCTAAGCCTCTAAGGCAAGCTTCGTCATAGGCATTGGGTCGTGCCAAGAAACCTGGGATAAGGGAAGGCTGGCTTTTAGTCAGGTAGGAATACGGGCACCGCACTGGCTATTTGTGCACTGTTGTCGCTAAGGGGGAGTCAGCCCGTGATAGATCTCGTACACCAACTCATACCAACTCTCATAACTCATTCTCCAACATATTTTTAGAGCTTAGAAAAGGGAGAATAGAATTTGGAGGCTAGAGTTTCATCACCCATCACCTTGGAGTCAAGATTTAAAGCCATTAATGAGAATTTATGGCACGACCTAATATTCAAAAGTCGTGATGACACCTATTCCCAACCAATAGGTTTGTCAGCCCAATTGTTTACTAATTAAATTAAGTTAATTAAGCGGAAGGTAAGTGATACACAAATAATATCCAAATACTAAGTCTTCCATAATGCAACAAGTGCGAAAATACAAATACCACTCAAGACTAGTGTCATGTGTACAAGAGACACTACATTACAATGCAAGTCTGAAATGCACTAACTCTCTGTCTAGGTAGAAATGAGAGACAGGAATAATAAAAATATAGATAGAGTGAGCAGGGTGCCGCAGATCAGCCAAGCGGATCACCACGATCCCCAAAAATCATGGTTTCTAACTCAAAAGCTCCACCGGTCCCACATCCACCTAGAATTGAACCTACACCACAAAAAGTGCAGCAAGTGTAGATTAGCTATGGGAAATACGTATACTTATTATGTCTCATAAATCGATAATAAAAGAAGTAGTGACAATGTAAAGTAGAAAATCTCCCTTTTATCTTACCAATGCTTTTGTCAATTTAACCGGAATCATCTCCAATACAAAGTGTGAGAAGAATCCACTTAAACACTTAATCAGATAAACACGTCGTCAAATAGTCAAGAATCAGATATGAGGTGAACCACATAACCGAATAATGAAAGTAAATAAATGTAGTATGCTCTGTATATACACAGAGCTTTCGAGACTGTTTGGAACATGTGAGACATGGGGGACTCACTAGGTCCATATACCACCCAGAATCATTTGTCCTCCCTGGTCTCATCGGGTATAGACTTTCAAGACCTAATCATGCTCCGAATCATATAAAATGAATTACCTTGCATTATAATGCAACATGTTGCATGTGTGCAACCCGATCCCTTTATAACCATATGCATAATGATCGAATAAGAGTATGAACAACTCAACAACCGGACTATATCTATATTATATTAAAAGTGAGAAGTCATTAAGGTAAATGTTAAATTAATAGAATTCCCTTTAAAATAATTTAAATATCTTATTTAAAGAATAACTAAAAGAGAAAGAGACTAATTTGTAAAAAGTGTCTTTTTATAAAAAGTTGTCTTTTTTATTTATGGAAGAGTCTAATACGGTTAACAATTTATCTTAATAACCTATAACTAAAAAGTTATGTAATTTAAACATTCTTTTTAAAACCCAACTACCCTAACTACAAAGGAAAATTGAAACGCTACATTCACATGAAGGGATGCTAAAGAACCTAAGCCAAGAACGGGACCGCCCACTTTCATAAGCTATTTTCTTCTTCCCTCTCTTTTTCCTGCTTGATGTTAACGTCAGTTTTGAACTAAAATCCTCTAATTATGAGTGAGGATGCACACGATGAGCATGGATTTAGCGGAATAAGAATCAGCACAACTTTAAGAATCTGCCGGTTATTGACGCAGTATGGTATCAAGTTAAATTGTGCAACTTTATGGACTAACAGTCCGGGAACGACCGGCTGCACAAGAATATAATAACATTATACTGTATTTGGAGGTACGCATCTGAGAACAGGTCGAATTTCACAACGAAGCAGATCATACAAACCGGTACCAAATTCCTAAACAATATTCAAGAGCATTATTTGTCGAATAAATTGTGGTGCTAAAACCTAACACCATTCGCATTATTGAAAAGTAATTAAAAGGAAAAACATTTTAAATGATGTCCCCTATAACAATTCTGTTTTAGTTCGTGTTCAGTTCCATAAAATTTTAACACTTGAAAAAGTTGTAATTAAAGTATGTCTTTTTTTGTAGTTAAAGTTCTTTTTTATTTTGTACTAATTAAGAATAAGGAGTACTTGTTCAATTTTTTATAAATATATAGGGAGCACTTATTGCATACTATTTATTAACAAATATTACAACATTGTGTGAAATGGAAATTAAAGTTGTGAATCTTAAGAAGAGGGGATTGAAGTGGCATGTAACCAATCCGCTTTATTTACGATCCGACTACTGAAAACGCTGACGCACAAGAATAGCATAGTACTTCGGGTAATTTGAGAGAGTAGATGAATAAACACAAACATGTTTTAATGAAGGAAGTGGTGCAAACAGGTAATTTGCATACAATAAACCTCGTGCTATTTACATAGATCTCAACTGCATTAACGTCTTCATTTATGATTATATATATATATTGGTCAAAGATGTTACTAATCACTTGCTTTTTCAGTTATCCATATGTTGGTAAAAGAGCAGTGTGAAATGGTTATAAGTAACGAAGTTGCAGTAATTGGTAAACATCACTTGTTTTTCCACTTTAGGAGAAGTTGATTAAATTATACTTCTTTTCATTAATATATTTAGATAGATATACTTTAATTAAATCTTCACTGTGATGGCTATTTTGTTCAATATCAAAAAAGGGTAATGGTGATTATACTTTTGAGGAAGTATTTTTTTTTTATGTTCATATTAGCTGTAGAGAGCTCAGAACATTATGTCTCTTCGCGGAATTCATATCATCAATTGGCATTTCGTTCTTTTAGTTTATTGTTATTATAGGGAATAAATTTTGAATTGGAACAGAAATACTTTTTTATTAGAAATGGGTGTAGAGATGGCGAGTCTGATATTAGCTTGTGAATGTAATGATGTAGTGAAGATATACAAATAGGTAAATGTGGTCTAAGATTATGAACAAGGTTACAGATCCTGAGGTCAAGGACTTCACACTGAGAAGTGCCTTGCTTAGCCCGGGGTTAGATCCACTGCTTTTGAAATCTTTCAACACCCCTTCTCAGAAGGTATTTATAATGAAAATGACAGAAAAAAATATTACCAATAGTATATTCTCCGTAACAAATGTTGTCCTGCCTAGGTCAGCATAATTGCTACTATTTACTATTAATTAGCATTAGTATTGGTGTGGAGTTTTGTTGGTAGAAACACTCACCAGGAATATCATTTATAATAAAGTTTTTAGTTAGATATATTTCATTTCATGTTTGTACCTCATAAATCATAATAAGCAAAAAAAACACATATTTCTAATAAATTTTTTATTGTTCATCTTCATAGGTTCAGACGATATCAAATCATCTTACCTCGACAAACAAGTCAAGATACGAAGATCCATATTAATCATTCACAAAAACTTGCATTGCTTTATTCTTCCATGTATAACTATTTACTCAAGACTTTAGTTTTTTTTAATAATTATTATCTTACAAATAATACATGACTCAGCATGCACGTGCAACACTCGTGCCTATAAACTAGTGGCCAAATAAGTACATAAACTCATCATCTATCAGACTTATTAGCTAAAGTTTCCATATTTATTCACAAATATGAGACGTATTAACCAAAGTTTCCATCTTTATTCACAAATATGTTTATCATGAGCGGATGAAGTTATTAAGGATTTCACACAATCAATCAGTATAACACATAGAACATAACAACTAATGCACATATGTTTTGGCATTATCGGGTCACGACCCGTATCTACAAGTATATGACAGTCCAACATATATATCGGTACTCGTACCAATGCCCTTCATATCAATGGTACGAGACCCTTCCTCCTTGTTACGCCTGTAACCTCTTATTATCCATTTTTAGCCTTTATTTAGTAAAAATGTCTCTCAAGTGAAGTCAAGTCTTAACATACCTCGAAAGCTGAGCAACGTTCCGCGAACCTCAAGATAACGCTTTTCCTTTTTCGAATGCCTCCGAACGCTCCAAAACTATCAAATTCATAGTTTGCATTAGTATATGAGTCTGTAGATACTCATATTCCTATGATAATAATTCGTATCCAAAAAGTCACTTAAAAGTCAATCCCGATATCCGAAGGTCAAAACTATAATTTAATCATAAAATCGGGTTAAATATAGTCAAAATAGTAGTCTAAGAGGTTAAATAAGTCCAATGATATCCATATTACAATACTTTAGTTCAGAACACAAAATGAACCCAAAGAGGTAAACTCGAGCCCCAAGGGAAAAACTGAAATTTTATTAAGAAATGGTTTAACCATAATCCGTATGTTCTAAATCCAGAATATCAACCAAAACCAACCATGAATCGACCTCCAAATCAAGGAATTACCATTTCTCAACTTTGGGGCTCAAACCCCAATTTTTACAACCAAATTATGGATAAAAATGATAACCAATGGATATAATCATAGGGGAAAACCCAAATATATGTTAGATACTTACCTCCTTTAGATTACGAGAAGAACGTTGTGAAAATCACCCAAATCGGAGCTCTAGAACTCAAGATATAATGAAAATAACAAATGGGCGAAGTCTGAAAGTTAATACACCGGGGCTTCGCGATTGCGACCAGAGCTTCGCATTTTCTACCACCACATTGCCAACCGGATCTCAAAATTGCGACAAAAAGTTCGTATTTGGGAACTCACCAGACACTAACAAAAACTGTCCGCACTAAAATGATCATAACTTCTTCATAGGACCTCGAATTCGATGATTCTTTTTATATGGTTCTGTAATCACGATACATATCTAATGGTTCAATCAAAATATAGTTTATATATCATTTGCTCAATATGGTATCTTTTATGCCCAAAGAAATGATGTCGAAACATCAATTAAAAGCATGGCACAACCCAAACCTATCGGAATTTTACCAAAACATGCGGACAAATCCAAAATCATCCTACAAACCCGCTCGCACCCTCAAAACACTGACTCAAGGATTTCATGACCCGATGTTGACCGTGGTCAACTCTAGTCTTTAAACGTAACTAGTTTCTCAACTTAAGGTCCAAATCACACATGAGCCCCTCGAAATCCAAAACAACTACTCTACAAAATCATAAATGACGGTTCAAACCTAGTGGAATTGACGAACTCGAACATGGACCCATTTACCCTGATATTGACAATGGTCAAACTTATTCATTTTTTAATTTAAAAACTTCCAAATTTGCTAAATGTGATCCAATACTGACTCGATTTCCTCGGGACTGATCCACCCTTCCCCAAGTCATAAATATAATTTCAAAGTTGTGGAAAGGGTATTTTGGGGAAAAAGTGCCCAAACTCTCAAAATGACTTGGAGGGTCGTTACATCATCCACCACATAATTAAAGGTTCGTACTCGAACTGTATGTAAAAGTACCCAAGGTGTCAAGCAGCCAAAGAATCTCCATTATAAATCTCGTGAAAGCCTCTACATGCAAGGATTATGCCGATAGCACCGCTCATTTCCATTTCTAGTCAAATCTTCATGTAACTCAGTTCAAAAACCTAAATCTCCATTTTCCATGTCCAAAATTTCTTCCACGATTGATTCTCATATATCTGAACTTCCTCTGTTTGAATTACTTGATTTGATTATAACCACAACTTCAAACTCAATAGATTTGAATCCACAAATACCATCATAGTCACCACAATTCGTTAGAGCCGCAATCTATTGTCAAACATGTACTAGAAAAATACTCTTATTCTACTCAACTTTCTTCCACACTTTCCAATGTCACATTTAGTACCAAGAATCGGTAGGAAACACGTTGTCTCACACCACATGTCTAAATCATGACTTCCTCAAACCAGAAAAGAATCTCTGTTTGTTCTGAGCTGATTCTAAGCATTTTTGTCAAAACCTAACCTTATCTAAGGTCGATTGTGCAAATTACAAATCTGTTAGTTTCATTTTGTCAGGCCGAAGCTATTGAGTCCACACTTGTCTTCCAATTCCTTCTAAACTTTCAAACAACATACTATGTGCATCACCACAATGATTAACTTGTTGTGCCAAATATGTAGAAACTCAATTGATCACCCCAAAGACTTCCCATATGTATTTGTACCTCCTAAATATATCCCCCAGTATCCTCGTAAACCAATAAAATTGTCCAAATAGTTGTCATCAACTTCCATCTATATAGATTTTAAGATTTCCTCTTATTAATCAATTCTAGCTCATACACTTAACAATGATATGAAATTACCCACTTGGTACAACGCAATTCGCTTTTTCATGAATCTCATTATACCAGGCAGCTGAAATCTGCATCCTATTAATCACCAATAGCAAATCCCCATTGCACTTGGCATAACACTTACTCAAATTCCGTTGACTTTCATCTTCAAGCATACTCAACAATTACACCCTATCTGAAAGATACAACATGATGCCACCATAACTTATACCTGACTCAAGTAATATTATTGTTTCGAATACAAATTCTTTCTTTTTCTGAAGTTGTACCTTAATCCTTCCAATTCAAGATCAAACATGCCTTTTTCTTATTAATTTATTTTTCATGTTCCATTCATGATCATTCCTACCGTTATCAACGAAGAACTATTCAGCCTACTTAAGGGGTGTATCAAAATGTTATAACCCTTTCAGAATAGTTAAACCCTTTACGAAAATAGAAGAAATAAACAATCCTGAGCATCTAAAAGTTTTCCTTACACCACTCGAACCTTTAAACTGAATACCCTTCTAAGTCAATCGTATGAAGGTACAATCCTTCACAAATCCTTTCCATCAAAAGTATCAACCAACCCTGGTTATTCCAACAAGTCAATTATTAGCAATGTAATATCAAAAACCATCACTGCCAAGGCCCACAATCTGTAAAGCAATCCTCACTTATAGCACACACAATCCTACTAATGCTCTTATAAATCTCTATATAAGTATACTTGCCAAAAACCCTTCAACTAAAGAATCCATCTACCATCTTGGGTCATGAATTTACCAATAAAATGTCAACAATAAAAGTCTTATAGTGAATTCACCTCTCTTAGTTACAACCGATAATACTGATCATTATCTCAATTCCCGAGATGCACTTCATAACTTGAATTGGCCAACATATAACATTAATCTACCACTCTAAATGTCTATATTGACTAACACCTCGCTCAAGAGTCTTTAAGTGATGCTTTCCCACAAAGAACCGCCTCTTTTCTTTTCTCATCAAACCAGGTCGCCTCCAGCAAATCAGGCGATTAACCCTCTCATTTCATCAACTCAACAAATTCACATCATTAGTAACTGTAGAAACTTGGCGATCTAACCAATAGATACAATGCCTACATCCCATGACCAAAATTAGGTGCAACCGCCAATAACTCTTCAAGTACTGAAACTTCATACTTGTCTATCACCAGAGTCATTCCCATAAATCTATCATTATCCCCCTAATAACCTAAAACGCAATCCAACATCTTGACCAACTCATGTCCTTTTTAAAAGCTACTTCATAAAATAGAGTAGCATCGTTCCAAGCAACGTAATGAATTCATCCCTCTTATGATACCGTAACCTTTATAATATGCCATGCTAGTATCACCCATCATCCTTGCACGTCACAACTACAGTTTTTTCATAAAATTAATGAGCTCTTGGCTAAAAATGATCTCTTTTGTCACCATCCTCAAAATATCACATGAACCTATGAACAAGCACAAAATGGTCACAATTGTCTATTCTCATAATGGTTCAACCGCTCGAGTAACTTCTCCCACTTGGCCCTAAGACAATTTCCCTTTCTTCAAGAAACCCCCAAACCATCAGTTCTTACTCCACCACCATAATTCTATCAGGCTGAAACTCAACTTAGCTTTTCATAACCCTATGCAATATTAGACTTAACATGCCTCGTTCTTTCATCAGATGAACAATTTACCATTGTGACGATCTACAACAAAATTTGAACTATTCGAATTCTCTTTAGAAGACTTCAACTCCGTTGGATAGAAAGAGAGTTCGTTATGTGAATCGCATAACAAGTCTTACCACCTCAAACCTCATCACTAGGATCATATTTCATATCTTTGTCTTTTCCTAACTTCTCTTCACAGCCTTACCATTGTTAGTTACATCTCGTCTATTCAATCAATTTTTCAAAGCTTAAACTTATCTTCAGATTTCATCATATGCACCGTCCCGTTACTGAATTATCAACTTGCCACTGATACACTTGTGCCACAGAACTATCATAATAAATTTGGATGATGTTGATGTTTTCCTACTCCAATCACACCTCGAGTAAACTATATTTTCTATCCCTCTTCAAGCGCAGTCCTCAAAGGCATGACACATACTACCTGATTCTTCTATTAACCATACCAATTAAAATTATCAACTCTTTTCCGAGGAACTAACCATTGAGGACATGATAATAATGCAATCATTTATGTCATCACTCCAATTTTCTAGAGACATCCCCAAACTAAAGAGTCTGAATCACACCCAACTCAACAGAGTCTTCAAGTAATAACTGTGATACAAACTTGACCACGCACCCTTATCAAGGTGACACATCTAGTACCATACCATGCGACGTCATATCAACCACTCGGGTGCGAACTCAAGAATGTGTCCTCACTATCAGTGTGATATGTAAATTACAGACATTTCTATACTGATCCACAAGATTCTATTAGACATTGCTCTTATAGTCATGAGATTGGTAAACCTAAAGAGCTGATACCAAATTTTCATGACCTAAAATCCAAAAGTCGTGATGGCACCTATTTCCAATCGATAGGTAAGCCAACCTAATTGCTTACCAATTCAATTAAGTTAATTAAGCGGAAAGTAAGTGATACACAAATAATATCCAAATAGTAAGTCTTTCATAAAACAATGAGTGTGAAAATGCAAATACCACCCAAGACTGATGTCATGCGTACAAGAGCCACTACGATACAAGACAAATCTAAAATCCACTAACTCCCTATCTGGGTACAAATAAAAGACAAGAATAATAAAATGATAAATATGGGGACAAGTCTGCCACATATCAGCCAAGAGGCTCACTATGATCTCCTATAATAATGGTCTCAGACTCAACAGCTCCGCATGTCCCAGATACACCTAGAACCAAATGTGCACCACAAAGAGTGCATCAAGTGTAGACTGGGTATGGAAAATACATATACTTAGTATGTCTCATAGATGGACAATAAAAGAAGTAGTGATGATATAAAGTAGAAAATGTCCTTTTTATTTTACCAACGCTTTAGTCAATATAACTGGAATCATCACCAACACAGAGGGTGAGAAGAATCCACTTAAACACTTAATCAAATAAACACGTAGTAAAATATTCAAGAATCAGGTATAAGGTCAATCACATGACTGAATAAGGAAAGTAAAGAAATGAAATGCAATACAATATGATATGTATATACACAGAGCTTCTAATACTATATAAAAGATATGACCCATGGAGGACTCGCGAGGTCCATATACCATCCGGAATCATCAGACCTACTAGGTCATATCTATTACATACCTCCAAGACCTAATCATGCTCCAAATCATATAAAATCGCTTACCTTGTATTATAACAAATCTTGTTATAGGCGTGCAACCTGATCCCTTTGTAACCTTATGCATAATGGTCAAATAAGAGTATGAACAACTCTAAAACTAGACTTAGCAAAACAATCACAGAAACTCATTAGTTATCAGACTTATTAGCTAAAGTTTCCATATTTATTTACAAATATGAGACTTATTAGCCAATGTTTCCATCTTTATTCACAAACATGTTTATCATCAGCGGATGAGGATATTAAGGATTTTACACAATAAATTAGTATAATACATAAGACATAACATCTAATGCCCACATGCTTTGGCATTCTCGGGCTATGGCCCGTATCTATAAGTATATCACAACCCAACATATACGATGGTACTCATACAAATATCTGTCAGATCATGGGTATGAGATCCCCTATTACACCGTTAACCCCTTATTAATCCATTTTTTCCTTTAATTAGTGAAAACTTTCCCTCAAGTGAATTCAAGTCTTAACATACCTCGAAAGTCGAGCAACGTGCCATGAACCATAAGATATAGTCATTCCTTGTTTGAGTTCTTCTGAATGCTCCAAAACTGTCAAATAAATAATCTACATGAGTATATGAGTCTGTAGATACCCATATTGCTATGATAATGCGGGTCCAAAAAGTCACCATAAAAGTCAATCTCGAGCACTAAAGGTCAAAACTATAATTTCATTACAAAATTGGATTTAATCTAGTTAACATAGTACTCTACGTGATTAACCGAGTCAAATGATACCATGTTAGTATACTTTAATTCAGAACCCAAAAAGGAACCCAAAAATTCAACCTCGAGCCCTCAAGGTCAAAACTAGAATTTTATTGAAACATTGGTTTATTCATAACATGTACGTTCTAAATTCATAAAACCAACCAAAACCAACCACAAATCTACCTCCAAATTAAGGAATTACCATACATGAATAAAATGGATAACCAACAGAAATAATCACTGGGGAACGCCAAAATATATGTTATATACTTACCCCATTTTGATTACAAGAAGAACGTCACAAAAAATACCCAAATTGGAGTTCTAGAACTCAAGATATGATGAAACTACCAAATGGGCGAAGTCTTAAATTTAATACACATGGGCTTCGCATTTGCGACAAGATCTCGCAATCGCGACTAGATCTCGCAATTGTGATGAAATGTTCGCATTTGCTAACTCACGATACACTAGCAACATCTTTCCGCACTAAAACAGCCATAACTTACTCATATGACCTAAAACTTTGATGATTCTCTTGTTTTGGTTCTATAATCACGATACGAATCTAATGGTTCAATCAAAATAAAATTTGGAGATCATTTTCTCAACATGGTACCATTTATTCCCAAAGAAATGTCATCGAAATATCAAATAAGCATGCGAAATAGCTCAATCCTATTCGAAACTCAACAAAATTTCAACAAAACTTTCGGACACATTCAAAATCATCATAGAAACCCGCTCCCTCACTTAAAACACTGATCCCATGTCATCTTGACCCGATGTTGATTGTAGTCAACTCTGGTCTTTTAACTTCACTAGTTTCTCAACTTAAGGTCCAAATCACACCCAAGCCCCTCGGGATCCACATCAACTACTCGACTAAGTCATAAATCATATTCCAAATCTAATGGAATTGATGAAACTCCAACACAGACCCATTTACCCCCTATGTTGACTTTTGTTAAACTTCTTCAATTCCTTAACTTAAGAACTTACAAATTTGCTAAATATGATCTGATATTCACCAAATTGCCTTAGAAATCGAGTCACCCATCCCCACAAGTCATAAATACCATTTTGAAACTATGGGAAGGATATCTCAGAGAAAAAGATCTCAAATGCTCAAAATGACCTGGATGGTCATTACAATTTCTTACTTCATCTTCTTATTTCCTTGCTTTGTATTATTATATTTGGTGTGAGGATGACTTTGGATGACAAAGTTGGAAGACTTGTTGAGTTGTATTGTATTTAACTCTTGTTGCCTTTGAATTGTTTATTTGTTGCGATTTATCAAATGTGTCTCTTGTGTATTTAATTAATCTTGCTTTATATTGATTCCTAATTGAGTAGATAACCCTTGATTATCCCCAATTCCATTTAATTAAAGTTGACAGAGAAAATAAAGGATGGTTTTAGATTAATTATCACGATTTGAGGTTTTAAACCTCATCTAATGGGTTTAACCTAGAGATAGAAAACCCTAGTGTAGCCTAAAATCTTAATGTGATTAATATTTTTTAGTTTGATTCGAGGGAACTAGCTACGATAAATCTGCTAAATAGTTGAGAGATATTAGTGGGTAATTAAGATTCCAAGGCTAACTTTCTAGACCCATGATTAATTAGTGGTAGATAATTACTTGCAATGGATCGTTATTAAGTTTATATTTAATTCCTATACTCCAAAGTGTAACACCTCATACCTTCGCACTAAAGTTTGACCCTTACGTTGGGGACATAACTAAGATTAAGGTTTGCTCCAAAGTGTAACACCTCTAGAAAGAGGAGCTCTCAAGAACCGAACTTCCTCCATGGTCCCTCCATCATCCATAGTAAGATTTGGCCATAGAATATTGATGATTTCTTTATGTTAACATAAATTAATACCACCTACTCATGCAATCCATAGATTCTCAAGAAATCAAGTGAATGATTTTGCAAGGGTTTCTTCCTATAGATAAAATTCTCTCGTGCATGATGAATTGATGATATTGCCATTAATATTTCAGTGTTAGGAATTATGGGATGGTTATTGGAGCCATAAGTCCTTGTTTTGAATATTGTAGAGAATTGAAGAATGATTTTATTGGTAGAATGGTTGGTTAGGAGTTGTTGTTGACCTCATGGGTTCCGAGGGTAAATATTATATATATTTATATAGAGCCCCAATAAAATACGAGATGACATAGTTGATCGGACAAAGATCAGAAGCCACGTGCTCACGTGGTGGTTACATATCAGTCATACTAAGGTTCTCCCACTTAAATGATTTACTCATATTATTATATATTCATGTCATATTATGTTCATGCTCATGTTCAGTTTCAGACTATAGTTTCATTTTCTATTACTTAATGTGACTGTTTATTCATTCAGTTGCTTTACATACAAATACAATTCCAGTGTACTTATATCCCTATTGCCTGAAGCTTGTATTTCATGATGCAGATACAAATTTACACGATGACATGACTCCTCGTTAGGATCTCAGACGTATAAGCTGTTTGGTGAGCCCCATATCATTTGGGGCGTATTCTATATTTAGTGTTTATGTTTTGACTAGATATTCAGGTATGTCATGGACCTTATCTCGGCAATAACATTATTCAGATTCATATAAGTGGTTTCATAGATTGGTCTAGTGTGTCATGTTAGGTATTTTAGTCATATTTTGCCATGATGGATAACTATCGTGTTTGCAGAAAAATTCCACATTTATATTCAAAGACAGTACCTTCAGTATTATTATCACATTACATGTTTTTTACAGAATTTTGATGTCCTAAATAATATTATGTAGTAGTACATGTCCCGTGTTGATTCAGCAAGTCATGTGATTCGCTTAGTCCTATGCAGTCAGGCACCGAGTGTCATTTTACCACCAGGCTATGGTTCGGAGAGTAACAAATCTTGGTATAAGAGAACTAGTATCCTATGGAGTATATGAAACCATGTCCAATGGGTTCATCTTTATGTTTATGTGCATGCCACACATGTAAATAGTTGACCACTAAGATAGTTGAATTTGCACACTCTAGACCCACTCTATCTACAGCAAGTGCACCACTCCCCAAGTCTAGATATGATCAGAAAAGGCAAAATTTCAAAGCAGCAGATTCTAAAAGTGACATGCTAATATAGGTCAGAAAACCTTTGATTATCTAATTTGCAACAATTGTGGTAAGAGATGCCTAGAGGAGTGTCACATGAGCATGGATATATGTTTTGGGTATGGCTAGCAGGTCACTATCAAAGAGACTTTCTCTCAGCAAGATAAGGTACAGGATGTAATGGAGCTAGGTCCATAAATTTAGCATCTCCTCAAAATTCTTAAGCCCAATAAGGGTGTGGTGCAGCTAAGTCTGGTAAAACATGCGGAGGTTTGAACTGCTTGTATGCACTAACTGGCCATTAGGATACAAAGTGTCATACCCCGACTAAGGAATGTGGCCAGCACCAGTGCCCTACTGGCCTGAGTGTACCATTCTAATGACCAGTCTTCTGTATGTGTAGTTTCTACTGATAAGGCCATACTGGATTATATCACAACAACAACACTGAACAAGAGTGATTAATCTATCACATATCCACAATAGGACCGATAAGGTCACAACATGATTCAACAAAAACAATGTAGTCGACAAGGCTATACATTAATACTATATATACCAAAATAAGTTTGTGGGCCTCTATGAGTAACTGAACTGACATATGGTCAGGACAGGACCCTGACCTATCCATACTATACATAGCCCTGTAAAACATACTCCATGTCTGATCAGAAAGCTCCGGGAAAAGACGAAGCTTACTTACTGACGGCTGAACTCAACGGCTCCTACTATGGTGGCCTAGCAGAGTCTCTATCAGAACTTACGGCATGAACACACAGCGCCCCCGAAAAAAGGGACGTTAGTACAAAATAATAGATCGAGTATGTACAACATGAATAACAATATGAATCTGTAAACGGTAAGGAAAGGTAGAACGCAGTATAGAGTGATAAGTTGTAAATGAAAGCATAAGTAACCTGGATGCCATATGAGGCAAATAATGAAACTTTGAAACTCAAATACCACTTGTCTGGATAGGCCTTTACTGTATAAACTACCCCCATCTTATAGTACGAGGTATATAACAAGTCGTTACTCTTAGGTATACTCTATGGTGTATGTATGGATATGCAATACAACATGCACACCTACTTATGTATGTGTTGCGGAATGGGCAACCCGATCCATTATATGTATATGTTGCGGAACGTGCAACCCGATCTAATATATATATATATATATATATATTGCGGAACGTGCAACCCGATCCAATATATGATCATGATTGTATGAATTATATTAAATTCCAATGAAAAATATATCAATACCAATGGGAATTGGGGGTGTGGACAACACACTGTGATGACACTAGCTCCTTGGCCTCTTTTGAAACTCATAAACTCTTTGAATTTGCCTTGACACGACTCTGGGTTGACTCAATGCTTAGCTCTTTAGCATGTTTCTTTCTGAAGACTTATGATAATATGAGCTAGTAACCAACAATGATGATTATGAAAATGAGAATAATCAATGAATACTTCCTGACAAGAGATTTCAATATACAATAGGACAAAGCTTTTGGCATTTCTTTTTGAAAATGATAACTCTTTGGATTTCATGATTTTGAAAGGAAGGAACAACCTTACATACCGTGATCACGAAGCTACAAGTTGATCTATAAGACTTCGTGTTCCATACAGATGATCATCTATATCATATAGAAAGTTGATATCAATATTGACTTCAAATTCCATAGAAAAAATCATGTAGGTATCTTACCAACAACGTTGAACACCTCAAATTCTTAGATTCTTTTACAAGGGATATTTATGTAATTCAATCCCATGGTTCAATAAAAAATATGATTTCCATAGAATACCCATTTAGGTGTTCTTCGGAAACTTTAAGCTTATATGATTCTTTAGGCTTCTCTTATATGAATTTTTTTTGTGATTCGATCTCACAATCCTTCAACTTGTATTTTCCTTAATCCATAATGTACACAATCCATTAAATTATCCAATTCAACTCATACATAGAGTAAAATAGCCCAACAACTCATACTATGAGGATTTTATAAATTTATGAAGTTTTGATAATGGAAATGCTTTCATAACGTGTTCCATATCATCAATTAATCATAATCATAAGTAGAGGTGGGTAGAACTTACCTTAATACATCATAATTTTCCCCAAAATAGTATGCTAGCTTGCTTCCAAGATTCTCCAAAATCAACTTCTCAAGGAAGAGACCATTCCTATGATAATCACGGGATTTCTCATGTAAATCTTGCAAATTGTGGCTTCGATTTCGTCTTATAATGATAGGGCATACCGGGGATGGCTTGAGAGAAGTTTTGGAACTGATTTGGGGCAAAAATACTAAGTCGATTGACCCAATTTAAACCCGTATAAAAATATGCACCACCATAAAAGGATGATCTATTTGATGGACTGTCAAAATTTTGACGGTTCGTCAATCTTTTCGTCAAACTGCCAAGAAAAATGACGGTTTAGTGTGGGCATTTTGACGGTCCATCAAATGTGCCATCAAATTACCCAGTTTCCTATTTTCATCAAAACATATTTTCTTCAATCCGTTTAACTTCTAAACACTCTGGTACTTCCATAACAAGCTATAAACCTTCATTACCCTTATTTAAGGTTATACCTCTCCCGGGGACTTTGATATCCATTGACGACATGACGGAACGCGAGGCTACGGAGTGTAACATAGAGGCATGCCTAGATGTTGTCACATGTATTATAACAATTTTCACTTTTGGCGATTATTCTCTTATGGATCCCGAATCAACCCTATCATATGTAACTCCATTTGTTGCTAAGAAATTCGGGGTAGTGCCAGAAATTTTGCATGACTCCTTTAATGTATCCACTCATGTTGGAGAATCAATTATAACTAGACGTGTGTACAGAGGTTCTCCAGTCAAAGTCTATCATCGCAGTACGATAACCGACTTGCTAGAGTTGGAAATTATAGATTTTGATGTAATCATAGGTATGGATTGGTTATCATCATATTATGCCACAGCAGGTTGTAGAACCAAAATAGTCAATTTTATTTTCCCAATGAGCCGATTATAAAATGGAAGGGTGATGCAGTACTGCCGATAGGTAGGTTTATTTCCTATTTTAAGGCCAGAAAGATGATCTCTAAGGGGTATATTTATCACTTAGTTCGAGTTAGGCATACGGATACCAAGACCCCAACCCTTCAATTTGTACAAGTTGTTAACGAGTTTCTAGAAGTGTTTGCAGGAGATCCTCCAGAATGAGTGATTGACTTTGCATAAATTTACTTGTGGTATGAAGTCGATAATTATTCTTCCATACGAAATGGCTCCAGTAGAGTTGAAAGTATTAAAAGCTCAATTGAAAGACCTTCTAGATAAAGGATTCATCAAGCCAAGTGTATCACCTTGGGGTGCACCTATCTTGTTCGTCTGAAAGAAGGATTAGTCCTTACGAATGTGGATAGACTACCGCCAGTTGAACAAGGCCACGATTAAAAACAAGTATCCTCTCTCCTGAATCGATGACTTATTTGACCCTCTTTAGGGTGCCTAGTGTTATCCTAGGATTGACCTCAGATCAAAGTACCATCACTTAAAGGTTAAGGAAGCTGACATTTTGAAGACCGCTTTCAGGACATGTTATGGTTATTTTGAATTCCTTATCATGTCACTTGGATTAAAAATGCAATATCAGTTTTCATGGACCTTTTGAACAAAGTCTTCAAACCGTACCTTGATTTATTCGTCATTGTTTTCATTAATGATATCTTAGTTTACTCTTGTAGTGAGACTAGCCATGCAGAACATCTCAGAATAGTGTTGTAGATACTTCAAGACCACAAGTTTTATGTGATGTTTTCCAAGTGTGAATTTTGGATAAAACCATTAGCGTTTCTATGCCATGTTATTTTTAGAGAAGGCATGAAAGTAGATTTTCATAAAATTGATGCGGTAAAGAATTGGCCCAGACCAACTTCAGCAATAGAGATAAGAAGTTTCTTGGATCTTCCAGGTTACTACAGATGGTTTATGGATTTGTTTTTCCTCTATCTCATTTCCGTTGAATAAGTTGATGCATAAGAAAATTTCAATGGTCAGATGCATGTGAGCGATGTTTTGAAGAGTTAAAAACAAAGTTGACTTCTGCTATAGTTTTGACACTACCAGAGGGAACTGAAGGGTTCTTCATGTATTGTGATACTTTAGAAGTTAGTCTTGGATGTGTCTTAATCCAGCATTGTAAGGTGGTAGCTTATGCATCCAGACAACTGAAGGCTCACAAAAAGAACTATCTGACTCATGACTTAGAATTGGCAATCATGGTGTTCGCATTAAATATGTGGTGTCACTACTTGTATGGTGTTCTTGTTGATATTTGCATAGGTCACAAGAGCCTTCAGTATATCTTCAAGCAAAGGGAGTTGAATCTTAGATAGAGAAGATGGCTCAAATTGCTTAAGGATTATGATGTAGATATTCTCTATCATTCGGGGAAAGTGAACATTGTAGCTGACGCCCTTAGTCACTGATTTGTGGGAAGTTTAGCTCATGTTGAGGAAGGAAAGAGAACTATGGTGAAAGAATTTCACCAACTAGCAAGTCTAGGAGTTTGACTTTTGGACTCTGAAGATTGTGGTGTTGTTATTCAAGATAGAGATAAATCCTCCTTAGTAGCCGAAGTGAAGGAGAAACAATTTGATGATCTCTATCTTTTGTAGTTAAAGGAAAGGATTCACAAGCATAAGATGAGAGATTTTGAACAATGGGTAGATAATGGTACTGTGAGATACCAAGGCAGATTATGTGTTCCGGATGAGGATGGACTCAGAGAGCCAATCATGGTCGAGGAGCACAATTTGTGATACTCTATTTATGCAGGATCTACAAAAATATATCACGACCTTAAAGAGGTTTATTGGTGGAATCATATGAAGAAGAAGTAGAAGATTATATGTCTAGGTGTCCAAATTGTTAATAGGTTAAAGTCGAACACTAGAGGCATGGTGGGTCGGCTCAAAACATAGACATTTTTATTTGGAAATGGGAGATGATAAACATGGACTTCATAACAGGTTTACCTCATTTACTTCAGAAGCATGATTTGATTGAGGTGATCATAGATTGACTTACCAAATCAGCACACAACAGAAGATTATGCCAAGTTATATATTCAGGGAACTGCAAGGTTGCATGGGACCCCAGTGTCTATTATTTCAGACCGTGCTACTCAGTTTGCGGTAAATTTTTGAAAGTAGGATTGGGTACCAGGGTGAATCTCATACCACTTTTCATCCACAGACAGATAGACAGGAAGAACGCATTATCCAGAAACTCGAAGATATGTTAAAGGACTATGTCCTAGATCTTAAAGATAATTCGGATGATCATTTGTTTCTCATTGAGTTTTCCTATAACAACAGTTATGATGATAGTATCAACATGACATCATTCGAAGCATTTTATAGGCGAAGATGTAAATCACCCATTGGGTGGTTTGAAGTTGGTAAAGCAGAGTTGTTAGGACCAAAATTGGTCCACCAAGCTATGAAAAACTTCAAGTTGATCTAGCAGTGTATTGAAATGGCTTAGAGTCATCAAATTTCCTATTCATACATGCGGCATAGAAACTTAGAGTTTTAGGTTGATGATTGGGTGTTTCTGAAAGTTTCTTCTATGAAAGGTGTTGTGAGATTTGGAAAGAAAGGAAAACTTAGTCCCAGGTATGTTGGACCATACAGGATTCTATGTAGGATTGGTCAAGTCGCTTATGAGCTCGAGTTACCACAAGATTTGATTTTCGTGCACCTAATGTTTCATGTATCCATGGTGAAGAAGTGTATGGGAGACACATAATTGGTTGTTCCTATCGAAACTATAACGGTTAAGGATGGCTTAACTTATGAAGAGATCGCTATGGATATTCTTGCTCATTAGGTGTGCAAGTTGAGGATGAAGGAAGTAACTTCAATGAAGGTTCTGTGGAGGAGCCAAAAGGTTGAGGAAGCTATATGGGAAGCCGAAGAGGACATGAAGTCCAGATATCTGACCTTGTTCGAGGATCAACCAGAGAGCGTTTATGGTAAATACCTTACATACCCATGTCATGTTCCATGCTATAACACTCATATCTCCATATACTCACATCTTATGTTCCACGTTCATGTTTCCACTATGCACATCTCATGTTCCTACATTCAAGTTTCAATGAAATTATCTCATTCTAGTTCTCATGTTCCATGTCATGCTCCTAATGTTTATGTATTTATGTCACGTGTATAAAATTCAACCATCTTGTCGTGTTATGTATATTGTGTGGCTTCTGTTGTGTTTGGGTTGGCTGACAAGTTTGTAAGGAATGTAGGGATAGGCCTAATTACAAAGGAAACTCTGCCGATTTTTTTTGTAGAATTCCAGAGTTAGTCATATTCCTAACCATGATCCATCATTTGAGGACGAATCATCCCAAGGGGAAGATATTGTAACACCTCATACCTTTGGGTGAAGGTTTGACCCATATTATGGGAACATAATGGAACCAAAATCAGGACTGTAGGAAATGTGTTGAAAACTAATCAAGGGATAAGAAGAGTCATAGTAAAAATTAAAGTCGGAAGCTACTCTACGGAACTTGTTTTAAAGTGAGTTTGCACAAGGTCTCACTTCAAGTGAGTATAAACCCCTTATTAGTTGGGAATCTAGGAAACGTTCCTTGATAAAAGTTCTAGCTAATTGAAATACCTTCCCATTTATATAAGAGTTGGCCAAATGAATCTTTGTGAAAAATGTATACCCATTTTACTAGATACTATGCAGTGTGCGTAGTTGGCTGCACAACAGAGCATCAACTTTGTGATAGCACACGGAAGGTTGTGTCACTACCATTTCTTAGTGACCAACATGCCAACTGCGTGATAACGCATCGGGAAAGACATTTTAAAAGCCCTAGGGCGTACCTCACACAACAAATACAAACATTTGCTCTAGAAAGGGGTGCTCTCAAGTACCCAACTTCCTTTGAGGTCCCTCCATCATCTAAGGTAAGATTTAGCCATAGAATATTGATGATTTCTTCATCTTAACACAAATAAACCTCCTACTCAAGAATTCCATTGATTTTCAAGGAATCGTCTCAAGAACTCAACTGAAGGATTTTGCAAAAAAATCTTCTTAGAGGTAAGATTACACCGTCAAACTCTCGTGCATGACTAATTGCATATATTGCTATTAAGATTTTAGTGTCGGGACTTATGAGATGCTGATTGGAAGCCATAAGTCCTTGTTTTGAATATTGTAAAGAATTAAAGAATGATGTTATGGTAGAATGGTTGGTTAGGAGTTGTTACTGACCTCATGAGTTATGAGGTGAGATATTAAATATGTTTATATGAGCATTAGTATCATCTAGTGGCAAGGATATAGGTGGTTGGATGAAGAAATACTATTAATGAAGATTGTGGAGCTTCATGCATGTTATGCCCCATGTTTTTTGTGCTAGTATGCATCGTAAATAAATCAACATAAATCTTGTAGGGCTAAGAGCTTATATTTGGATGATAATGAGTTTAATCAAGTGTTTAGAAATTCTTGTAAGAGTTTGAGGTTAAACGAATGAAATGAAACAAGTTTCAATGAAGTTTGACAATGTTAGTACAAAATGCGGAGCAATCAGCCCCGCAAAGTGCATTCTGCCCCGTAAAAGGGGTAGAAGATTGACCTTTGTGTTGAGGAGATTTTTGTTACAACATACATAGTGATATGCGGCTGCATATTGTGATCTACGCCGCAGATCAGGCCATAGTGTTGTTGGCAGTGCATATTTATCCACTAATATAGAGTGGTGGTCGACTTGAGACCCTCGTTTCTTATCTTCTTCAGAACTAAAACACTCCCGAAAGCTCTTTAAGTGCTCTCCCAAGATACAAGAGTGAAACAAAAGTTAGATAACACAAATCAAGTGTCGGGAATCCCGTGGTCCTTGTTAGATTATTCTGCTCCACCTTGTGGTTGTTGTGGAGGATTTTTTGAAGTGAAGTAAGCTCAAGTTTTGAGCTTTCCTTGGTGATTAAGGTAATATCTTGATTTCTCTACATGTTCTTGTGCTTGTAGAAGTCATGGCTAAGTTGTAAGATTGAGAACTTATGAAGTAAAGGTCAGAAATCATAAGTTTTGTTGTGTTTGAATGTTGTACTACTTTAGGGAGTGTTTATAGCCTTGTGTGGCTGGAATATCATATAAATGAATTGTATATATTGTTTTTCTTGCTAAGTTGTATCTTGAGGAAAGTAAGAGTATAGAAAGAAGATGAGATATTAGTAGAGAGTCGAGCTTGTTGCTCGTTATAACTTATTCTAGCTTTCTGTTTGCTTGATGATAGTGTTATAATCGTTTATTGTAGATTGAGGTGCTATATAGCTTGTGCCCATTGTGTCGATGAGTAGATCAATGAAAGGTATGTAATGGCTATCATGTTTTTCCATGGCATGATTCTGTACCTAAATTGGTACTCATACGAGTTGTACAAAGAGATATTCATAACGAGCTCATGTCCCTTATTAAAATATCACATAGATGCTATTGATTATCCCTTGTCGGAAGTACTTTATGCCTTAGAGCTTATTTTCTCACTAGATGAGTGTATATACATCTTGCATACATAGTCTATGTTGATGACAACTGATTTACACCCCGACCTATACTCGATTGTTTGGCACTTTGTTTCCATACAACCAAGCCTATAGATGGCATGGTACGTCATATACTTATCCCACAGAGCCTTGTCATGGCCTGGTATGTTATATTTATCCTACATAGCCTTGCTACGACCTGGTACGTTGCGTACACCACAATTGCCCCCAGTGGTCCAGTGTATCTTGCAATACTCCACAAAGCCTCATTTAAGGTCGGGTATGTTACACTTATCCACAGAGCCCTAGTAGGTCCTGGTAGGTTGTTGATATTTTTTTTATGATGTGACTTGGAAGCATGTAGGTATATCCACAGATTTTCCCTTATCTCTCAGATAAGTTCAGCTATTGTGCTGATCAATTTAGTTTCAGCTATCAGTTATTCAATTGCCTTACATACAATACATTATATTCATACATACATCTTTTTTGTCGGGGGCGCTACATTTTATGCGTGCAGGTCTTGAGAGACAAATAAACATACCTCCTCAATAGGCGATGCCGAGCTCAGCTTGATTGGTAAGCTTCATATCATTCAAAGTTTCCAATTTTAGAGTATTTATATGTATGCTGATATGATGGGTAGGTCACGACCCTATCCCGACCACATTATAGTTGTCATTCTATAGAGGCTTGTAGATGTGTCTTGTGTACGTCCAGTATGTAAAGTATGTCTTTGTGGGACTTGATGTTGTCTCGTGATTATATATGATGGCCTTATCGCCTTGGTTGTTTAAATTTTGTAATGCCCATACTCCTCAACGTGTGTATGACTAAGTTGAAGTCGATGAATTTAGTTGAATGTGGAAGAATAAGGTTATAGTTGCTGCCTAAGGCCCAAGTGTATATAAATGCTATGTTTAGTAAACGTAAATAGGATTCACAAACGAATGAGACGTCGGATAAAAGTAGACGACTTACTAGTATCACCTATATATTTGACCTACTTGCTTAGACGTCCAATGTGCTTGAGCTACATGCCCATATATCTTACTTGCTTCCATATCCTATTTGCTTACACATCTTACTAGTTTCACATCCTACTTATCAAATAAGGATGACACACATGTTTAGAGCTAATTAGTAACCTACTTGCTTAAGAAGGTGACAATCAGGTGACAAGTAGGTGCATCACTACTTAAATAAAGGAAATGATCAGATTTTTTCTCTATAAACAAAGATAAGGAGGTGGATAAGGGACCCCTTAAACGGCTGGTCGACCCTAACCTATTTCTCACTTTATTCCAATAATTTCCTCGTCACTCTATTTTTTCATGTTTTCACTAAGTTCTCATGGAAGCTAAGGGCCTTCCTTCCCTCTATTTCTCAAGGTTATTGTCTTCCCCCCCCCCCCTCTTTCTCTTACAAACAAGGCAGCCGCCCTCTTTCTCTTTTAGGATTCTTAAGTATTCTTCAATATTTCTTGCAAACATCTAATAAAATCACCTTCTCTCTTCTAAGACTTCAAGTCATTGAGAGATTTCTATAAGACAAGTAAGTAGAAGGAGTAGTAGAGTTGGCAGCCAAGGTGCCACTTCTTTCTCTCAAGTTTAAGGTGAGTTGTAACTAAGTTCCTACTTAATTCTCCTTTGAATTCACGAGCTCATATTTGTCTCTCTTTCGTGGTTGTGATATTTGTTCGGTTCTTATAAATTTGTGGAAGAATGGTTGGTTCCCTTATTAATCAGGTATGTAATCTTTTTCTAACCTTGTAGAGGAAGTTGTAAGGATGGTATTGGTGTGTTTATTGTTTAGGACTCACGGGATAGTGATCGAAAGATGTGAGTCCAAGTTTTAGTTGTTGTTTCTAGTTATATTTTGGGTTGTTTTTGATGGTATAGAGATCAGGAAGGGTCTGGTAGGTCGTAATGAGATTGTGGGTTGTTAAAAAGAGGTAGGGTGTGAAGTACATCATTGTGCATAGCCTTGGGAGTTTGTCACTCCTTGATTGCTTAGTAAAATGGTTCGTATAGTTGTAGCATGTTTTTAGGGGCTGGTTTGTATGTTAAGGTGTTAGTCGTGTATATTGATGGTGTTTGTGTGTTGTTGATGTTGTTACGGACTTGAGGAAGTAAAGAGAGCTGAGGAGATGTTGTCCGTTTAATTATAGAATGAGCTTGCCGCTCGATGAACTATTGATGTGTTATTTTTAGCTTGACGTTAGTACCATTATTTCCTCTTATAGATTAAGGTGTTGAGGAGGTCGTTCCGACATTACAATAAGGAGTTTGGCATAAAGGTACGTAAGCCTTTTTTCTTCATTCGCCACTTCAGAACGACTTACCATAGTAGAGGTAAGGTTTGCGTACACTCTAGCCTCCCCAGACCCCACGTTGTGGGATTTCACTGGGTATGTTGTTATTGTTGGTGCAACTTCGGCACGACGTATGTTTATTTGTTCCTCTAATGGTTATACAGTCTAGCGTTATGGAAATGTATCGGTGATGACAGAAAGGTCATGAACTTAAGCTTCCAAAATGAGCCACGAGGTGATTTGCTCGGAGTGCCAAAGATTGTCGACCGTCCTAGGGTGACATGCCTATTATGGAATGGAATATGGAGTGGAGTTTAAGATCGGACGTGAAGATCCAAGAAGGAACATATTAATTTTAACCTATCTTTTAGTCTTGGCCGAGACTACTTTCTTTTAGCTTGTTTTAAATTCCTAGCTTAACTACTAGCTCTCATTAAGACATAGTTAATATGCCGTGTAATGGAATAGGGTGACAAATCCAAGAACCATCTAGAAGAAGAAGCTTCCAAGGAGGTAATTCATGAACTAACTAGTTCATGCACTTATCTACATGGATGACACAAAAGGGTGGCCTAGAAAACATGAAGATTTGGTCGTTCCCTTTCCCATTCTCGGCCGAACCTAGCATCCAAAGAGGTAATTCATGAACTAGCTAGTTCATGAACTTATCTACATGGATAACACAAAAGGGTGGCCTAGAGAACATGAAGAGATTGGTCTTTTTCCCTTCCCCAAGTTGGCCGAACCCCTTTCTTTTTACATTCGGCCGAAGTGCCATGTATTATGTCTATCTAGTTGCTTTTCTAGAAGGTTAGAGTACTAGTATAGATAGGGGATGTTCATGAAAATAGACATGGAAGATTTATGAAATATATTTGAGTTTACTCAAACGTTTCTCAGTTATTCAACTTTTGTGTTGCTTATCTTAGTTGGTCCTTTTGTATGCCATTAGTCCTTTTGTGGTTCGAACCTCGATCCTTTTGAGGGTCACCCCTTGGTCCTTTTGTGATCCAAACCCTCAGTGCAAGTCTAGTTAGAACTTTTGTGATCTAACTATACACAAGCCAAGGTTCTATCCGGTTACTTGGTTACGAATACATTGAAGGTATTCTCTACTTTCATTGTCTTATCCGCCCACAATTTTGTCGAATAATTTCATGTTAAATCCTTGTTCAAACTGCCTCATTCTTTTCACCACAACACATCACAATACTTCACCAACCTCCACCCGAAAGTCCGTTAATCGAAACCTCTCAAAGCCGCCCGAACACCCCAACCAACTACTCCACTATCCTTACCAAGTTCCACCATCATATCATATTGTCCCGGATAGATTCCGCCACGCTACCACCATCAAACCACCAAGTACCGACCACCAACACCCCCTCCAAACTCTTCAACCCGAATCCACCCGACGACACCCGCATACCTCCCACCAAAACACTCACTACCCGGAACCCGCCAACCTCCACTTGACCCCCGTTTTCGTGTCCATCCGGTCCCAATCCAACTTCGACCAACCTACCCACATATTCTCCTCCTTATATACATCAGTTTGGTATCAGAGCAAGGCGTTCTCATCCCACGCCTTAAGACTATGGCTAATAGAAAAGAACTTCGGAGGATCGTAAGTGACCTTTTTGCGAAACAAGCGCAAATCTCGAGAAGAGAATTTGCGGGGCGTACCGTGTTTAATAATGTTGAGTCCAGGGTTGTACAAAACAGCCTAACGCATGAAAGTAAAGAATATCAAGAGTGTAGGGTTTTCTTTCTTAGTAAGGAACCTGAAGTCAAAGAGGACCTAGATAAAGATATTAATCTTGCGGTGGTAGGTGAAAGATTAGTGCTCCGGTGTGTGTTGAATGTTCAACTTGAATAGAATAAGAGGAGACACAAAGAGAGCAACTATTTTACACTCGATGCAAGGTGAATGACAAAGTATGTAATATGATCATTGATGGAGAAAGATGTACCAACGCTGCCTCCGTGGAAATGGTTGGCAAATTAAACTTGCCTACCCGCAACCATCATAAACCATATGCTCTCCAATGGTTGAACAAATACAAAGGGCTAAAGGTAATGCAACAAGATCTTATTAGTTTTCAGGTTGGTAGGTATGAAGATGAAATGTGGTGTGACATCCTACCTATGGATGCTTATCATATTTTATTAGGTCGGCCATGGCAGTTTGATAGGAAAGTGCAACATGATGGAGAAAAGAATGTCTATTCTTTTCAAAAGGATGATAAAATGATCTGGTTGATACCATTGTCACCTACTGAGGTGAAGAAAATGAAGATCCAAATTGTCAAGAACCGTAAATTCGAGACCCCCTTGCTTGATACATGGGAGATCGAAGAAGAATTAAAGAAGAGGAGTTCTATAGATATATTGGTGCACTAAGAGAATAAGAGTTTTGTGGGTGATATGATTGAAGATGCCGGCTCGAAGGAACTCTTGAAGAAATCCGAAGATGTGTTGCCGAATGATCTTACACCCGGATTACCACCAATAAGAACCTATAGACACAATCCGGAAGAGGCTAAGGAATTGCAAGTCCAAGTGCAAGAATAACTAGACAAAGGCTTTGTCCGAGAAAGCCTTAGTCCATGTGTGATACCTGCCTTGTTGGTTCAAAAGAAAGATGAAACTTGGCGCATATGTATGGATAGCCTAGAGGCCAATAACATCATTGTGGAGTACAAGTTGCCTATGCCGAGGTTGGATGATCTCTTGGATGAATTGAGTGGGGCCAAGTTGTTCTCCAAGATAGATTTGAGGAGTGGCTACCAACAAATGAGGATCCGAGAGGGAGATGAGTGGAAGATGGCTTTCAACATCCCGTATGGTTTGTATGAATGGCTTGAGATGCCATTTGGGTTGTGTAATGCTCCAAGCTCTTTAATAAGGATCATACATAGGGTACTATGACAATGCATGGGATACATAGTATCATCCGAGGGCATTCTTGTGGGTCCACCCAAATTGGAAACTATCCGAAGTCGGCCCGAGCCTACGAATGTAAGTGCGGTAAAAAGTTTTTGTGGTTCTTTTTCTCGTCGTTTCATTCGACATTGGTGTACCCTTGATGCCCCTATCACTGAACTACGGAGAAAGGATGAGTTTAAATGGCACCAAGGAGCACAAAGAGCTTTGGAAACCATGTAGAGAAGGATAAGTGAAGCACCGACTCTAGATATTTCAAACCTTGAGAAGCTATTTGAAATGGAATGTGATGCTAGTGGAATTGATGTTGGTACCATCTTGATTCAAGACAAATGACCCGTTGCTTTCTTTACTGAAAAATTGGGTGATGCCTGACTCAATTATTCTACTTGTGACAAGGAAATTTATATTGTGAGATCCTTGGTCCAATGGGAACATCATTTGAGGCCAAAACCTTTTGTATTATATTCGGATCATGAATCCTTGAAGTATTTACATGGGCCAAGAAATTTGAATCCAAGGCATGCTAAGTGGGTAGCGTACTTACAAACTTTCATATTCTCTACAAGTCACAAAGATGGCAACCCCAACATAGTGGTGGAAGCACTTTCCCCGAGGTACGTCATGTTGTCCGTGCTTGAACAAAAACTTGTGAGATTTGAAGTGCCAAAGGAATTCTATGAACGAGATCCCGGGCTGATAGAATGTAATAATGAAGTTCATCGTTCTTATTCCATAGTAGAAGGTTTCCTTTTTAAAGGGAACAAATTGTGTGTACCTAAATGTTCCATGAGAGAATTACTTGTACATGAAATGCACCACAAACATTCGGGTGGGAACGCTGGACATTTTGGGATAGTGGAAACTTTGGAGATTCTACTAGAACAATTTTACTGGCCACGGGTGGATAAGATGTAAATGGAGTGGTAAGGTGTGATCTTGGATTTCATCCTCACCTTACCAAGAACACAATGGGGCAAGGACTTTATCATGGTGGTTGTGGATATATTCTCAAATATGGCTCACTTCATTGCTTGTCACAAGACTAATGATGCAACATATATTGCGGACTTGAAAGAGAAGATGACCAACTCTACAGTTTGATCTCCCAACCTTTGAAGGAAGTGGTAACATTGCATGGAATTGACGAGAATTTGAGGGCATATTCTGTTAAAGAAGGGGAGATTGATGAAAGAAAGGTAGTGAACTTAAGCTTCCAAAATGAGGCGCGAGATGATTTGCTCTAAGTGCCAAAGATTGTCGACCGTCCTAGGGTGACATGCGTATTATGGAATGGAACATGGAGTGGAGTTGAAGATTGGAGGTGAAGATCCAAGAAGGAACATGTTTATTTTTGGCTTTTATGTAGGTCTTGGCCGAGACAACTTTCTTTTAGCTTGTTTTAAATTCCTAGCTTAACTACTAGCTTTCCTTAAGACATAGTTAATATGCCATGTAATAGAATAAGGTGACAAGGCCAAGAACCATCTAGAAGAAGAATCTTCAAGGAGGTAATTCATGAACTAACTAGTTCATGCACTTATCTACATGGATGACTCAAAAGGGTGGCCTAGAAAACATGAAGAGTTGGTCGTTCCCTTTCCCATTCTCGGTCGAACTTAGCTTCCAACGAGGTATTTCATGAACTAGCTAGTTCATTCACTTATCTACATGGATAACACAAAAGGGTGGCCAAGAGAATATGAAGAGATTGGTCTTTTTCCCTTCCCCAAGTTGGCCAAACCCCTTTCCTTTTACATTCAACCGAAGTACCATGTATTATGTCTATCTGGTTGCTTTTTAGAAGGTTAAAGTACTAGTATAGATAGGGGATGTAGTTCATGTAAATAGACATGGAAGATTTATGAAATATATTTGGGTTTACTCAAACTTTGCTAAGTTATTCAACTTTTATGTTGCTTATCTTAGTTGGTCCTTTTGTGGTCCAAACCTCGATCCTTTTGTAGGTCACTCCTTGGTCCTTTTGTGGTCCAAACCCTCGGTGCAAGTCTAGTTAGAACTTTTTTGATATAACTATACCCAAGCCAAGGTTCTATCCGGTTACTTGGTTACGAATACATTGATGGTCTTTGGCTTTTATTGTCTTATCTGCCCACGATTTTGTCCATCAATTTTGTATTCAATACTTGTTCAAACTACCTTATTCTTTTCACCACAACACTTCACCAACCTCCACCCAAAAGGCCATTAACCGAACCCTTCCAAAGGCACCTGAACATCCCAAGCAACTACTCTATCGTCCTTACCAAGTTCCACCATCATACCTTACTGTCCCGGTCAGATTCTGCTACCCAACCACCATCCAACCCCCAAGTACCAACCACCAACATATAGTACAACGTGTCTAGAACACCCCCTCCAAATTCTTCAACCCGAATCCACCCGACGACACCCGCACACCTCCCACCAAAACAATCACTGCCCAGAACCTGCCAACCTCCACTTGACCCCCATTTTTGTGTCCATCCAATCCCAATCCAACTTCGAGCAACCTACCCACATATTCCCCTCTTTATATACATCAATCGGCTTTATGTCATAAGTTCCATGAGTTGAATAAGAGATATGTGTTCATGAATCAGTTCGTCATTCAAGCGTATTATTCATAAGGTCATGTTACTAAGGGTGTGTTCGGTACAAAGGAAAACATTTTTCGAAAAATGTTTTTCAATTTTCTCATGTTCATTTGGTCAAAAATTTTGGAAAACATTTTCTTTAGGAAAACATGTTCCTTTAAAATGGAGAAAATGACTTCCCTAATTAAAGTAGGGAAAATAAGTCCACAAGTGGCATTTCACCAATCACCCTACCACCACCCAACGCACCCCCAAACCACAAAACCTCAATAACTCCCATAACCCCATGCACCTCCCCCGCTCACCACCCCTCCACCAACCCCAACCTCCACCCCTCACCCCATCCCACCTCCAACCCTAAAACATTTTTTACAAAGTTTTGAAAAAAATACTATTTTGATTTTCTACACCCACCCACCCACCAACACCACCCCACGCACTCCTTAACCCCGTCTGATTTTTCTACTTCATATTTAATTTTACTTTTATAAAATATTTAAAACAATGGAAAGTTTGCATGGTTGAATTTGGTATGGAGTGGGTGGTGGTGGTTGGGTTGTAGTTAGGGATGAGGGTGGGTGGTGGTGGTTGGGTTGTAGTTAGGGATGAGGGTGGGTGGTGGTGAGGTATAGTGGGTGGTGGTGGGGTGGATAAGAAAAAAATTCATTTTTTATAAATAGAAAATAAAATATTTGAAATAGAAATTTATGAGGGGTGGGTGGGTGGGAGGGTTGGATAGAGTGGTGGTGTGGTGTGGGGTAGGGGTGGGTGAAAATGAAGTGCATTGGAGGGTGGTGGTTCAGTAGGGGTTGGTGTGGTATGGGATGGTTGGGTCGGGGTGGGGTTGGTGGGGCATGGATGGTAGTTTTTGAAAAATATTTTCTACCAACCAACAAAATATGATAAAATAAGTAAGAAATTCACTTATTTTGCACAACCCAATTAAACATGGGAAAATAAGTAAAAAATTACTTATTTTCCAAGAACACATTTTCCAGGAAAATATTTTCCACCACACCGAACACACATAAGTTGTCATTGTAGGGTTAGAGTTCCTCCCTAAGATGGCGTGATGTCAATTAGCTATGAAGTATGGCTAAAGGGATTATAGTTCATTGTTTAAGATAAGCATGATGTCGATAGTTTTAATATGGTCCGAATTGGGAACTAAAAGCCCACATAAGGTGACCTAAGTTGATATGAATGTTATAGCCCTTCATAAGGATAAGACGATGTATAGAGCTAGAATTCAAGTTCGAGAACTACCCAATAAGGATCATGGTATAGTAAGCGCGTATGTCCATTCCATATTTAATAAGATAAAGTGCTATCAGATATTCTTTCCTATTTAGGATCTTAGAAGATAAGTATGGTGAGTCTCTTATTGATGCTCAGATGCTCCTTTTACATGATATCGGTTGTGGTAGGAGTGAGTGGGGTGGGTGTTTGGGGTAGGGGTGGTGGAGGTGGGGTTTGTGTGGGAGTTGGTATGGTATGGGATGGTTGGGTTGGAGTGGGGTTGGTGGGTAATGAATGGTATTTTCTGAAACGTATTTTCTACCAACCAACCGAATATGAGAAAATAAGTAAGAAATTCACTTATTTTCCACTACCCAACTGAACATGGGAAAATAAGTAAAAAAATTACTTATGCTCCAAGAACACATTTTCCAGGAAAATATTTTCCTCCACACCGAACACACATGAGTTGTCATTGTAGGGTTAGAGTTCCTCCCTTAGATGGGGTGATGTCAATTAGCTGTGAAGTATGGCTAAAGGGATTATAGTTCATTATTTAAGATAAGCATGCTGCCGATAGTTTTAACATGGTCTGAATTGGGAAGTAGAAGCCCACATAAGGTGACCTAAGTTGATATCAATGTTATAGCCCTTCGTAAGGATAAGACGATGTATAGAGCTAGAATTCAAGTTCGACAAACACCCAATAAGGATCATGGTATAGTAAGCGCATATGTCCATTCCATATTTAATAAGATAAAGTCCTATCAGATGTTCTTTCCTATTTAGGATCTTAGAAGATAAGTATCGTGAGTCTCTTATTCATGCTCATGTACTTCTTTTACATAATATCAGTTATGGTAGAGGTGGGTGGGGTGGGTGTTTAGGGTAGGGGTGGTGGAGGTGGGGTTGGTGTGGTATGGGATGGTTGGGTTGGGGTGGGGTTGGTGGGGCATGGATGGTATTTTTTGAAAAGTATTTTCTACCAACCAACCGAATATGAGAAAATAAGTAAGAAATTCATTTATTTTCCACTACCCAACTGAACATGATTACTTATTTTCCAAGAACACATTTTCTAGGAAAATATTTTCCTCCACACTGAACATACCTAAGTTGTCACTGTAGGGTTAGAGTTTCTCCCTTAGATGGGGTGATATCAATTAACTGTGAAGTATGACTAAAGGGATTATAGTTCATTATTTAAGATAAGCATGATGTCGATAGTTTTAACATGGTCCGAATTGGGAAGTAGAAGCCCACATAAGGTGACTAAGTTGATATGAATGTTATAGCCCTCCATAAGGATAAGACGATGTATAGAGCTAGAATTCAAGTTCGGGAAGCACCCAATAAGGATCATGGTATAGTAAGCGCGTATGTCCATTCCATATTTAATAAGATAAAGTCTTATCAGATGTTCTTTCCTATTTAGGATCTTAGAAGATAAGTATGGTGAGTCTCTTATTCATGCTCAGATACTCCTTTTACATGATATCAGTTGTGGTAGAGGTGGGTGGGGTGGGTGTTTGGGGTAGGGTGGTGGAGGTGGGGTTGGTGTGGTATGTGATGGTTGGGTTGGGGTGGGGTTGGTGGGGCATGGATGGTATTTTATACCAACCAACCGAATATGAGAAAATAAGTAAGAAATTCACTTATTTTCCTCTACCCAACTGAACATGATTACTTATTTTCAAGAACACATTTTCTAGGAAAATATTTTCCTCCACACTGAACACACCTAAGTTGTCACTGTAGGGTTAAAGTTTCTCCCTTAGATGGGGTGATATCAATTAGGTGTGAAGTATGGCTAAAGGGACTATAGTTCATTGTTTAAGATATGTCAATAGTTTTAACATGGTCCGAATTGGGAAGTAGAAGCCCACATAAGGTGACCTAAGTTGATATGAATGTTATCGCCCTTCATAAGGATAAGACGATGTATAGAGCTAGAATTCAAGTTCGGGAAGCACCCAATAAGGATCATGGTATAGTAAGCGCGTATGTCCATTCCATATTTAATAAGATAAAGTCCTATCAGATGTTCTTTCCTATTTAGGATCTTAGAATATAAGTATGGTGAGTCTCTTATTCATGCTCAGATGCTCCTTTTACATGATATTGGTTGTATCATAATAAGCCATTATATGGTTTATATTCATATGACCATTAAGGGATTGAAGAGTGTAATGTATGATTAATTGTACGAACAGTTTAACAGTTATTGTCATTGTATTTTTAGTATGTAACTTAAGCGATGGTATCCAGCTAGTCATGTTAAGTTCCATGGGAATAAGGCGCTCGAGTAATAGGTTGGTTTCCAGAGAGGTGTTGATAAACCATTCTAGATCATACTTAATATAAGTGAAGGCAAGAGTTTTTAAAGTACGGTTGATGGGATTATAGACTGTTGCTTAAGATGAATGGTTTTGATAGCTCTTATGTGATCATACTGGAGACTCTGAAAAATTGTTAACAGATAATGAGATGATATTTAGTATGAATTGTTCAAATAGTACGCAAACGATCGTTACTTAAGTTGAATCTATGGCTAGCGCGTCTATTAAAGGGTTATAGCTTGTAAGGTACGATAAATCGTGTAAGGAGCTCCAGGGGTTTGTCGATAGACTTCAGATTCTATTGAGGCTTAATTAGATGGATGAGTTCTAAAATATTGTTGATGGATTCTAGATCATTACTTAAGGTAAATCATATTGATGGCATTAGAGTGTCGTTATGAACTTATAGATCTTCATTTAAAGTGAACCATGCCAGGTTACCGTTATTGGGGAATAGGAAATCATATAAGATGAATCACTTGACACAGGTGAACATAGTTCTCCCCGAGGGTAAGATGATTGAAAAGACTAAATTGTAAGTTTGGAAAGTATCAAAAGAGGATTATATAACCGCAAGCGCGTGTGCCTAGATTGTATCCGCCTTCTGTAACCTAAAGTACTATCATACATCCCCTTCCTTATATGAGTCCTAAAGAATGACGTATCGCAAGCCTTTTACTTGAACATAGTTGTTCCATTTCTGTGATGTCATTTGTATTGCATTGAGTTCTCATAAGTGATTCAATTATCATTATTATGGAGTTCATTTCCCCAAGGGTTCGAGGTTAAGAATAATAAGAGTAGAAAATATGTAAGGGTTGTCCTTGCCTTCCTTAAACATGAGTCAGCCCATTGTTGTCCTTCAAAGAAACATCTTATCATAGATACTCCACTCGTAATACCTGATAGTTTTATATGTTCGTTACTTGATATTGTCTTGTTGAGTCGAGCTTTATGTTATGTTTGTAGTCCTTTGTTGTTGGTTTAGAGTTGATGTTGTTCATTGGAAAGTACATGACATAAGCAATATCCATAACAACTTACAGAAGGTTAACGATCATATGCAATTCTAAATAAGGTTATATGTTAATGAGAAAGGAGCCTAAAGTGTTATTCCTATGTATTACTATGAACACCACTGATCGATTATTATTATCAGTGGGCAATGTATGTATGATATAAACACCACGAATTGGGCGATGTAATTACTATATGAACACCATTGAGCTATATATATTATTAGTGGGTGATGTATGCATGATATGAATACCACCGAGCTATAATCAGTGGGCGATGGCCTATTGTGGTGTATATAATATATTATGATTACCTCCATCAAGCTATAATTGGTGGGCAATGGCCCTAAGTGGCATATACTTATGGATAGTTGTATGAGGCACACATAATGTATTATAAGTAAAGTAATGAATTGAATGTATGATCATCCCAAGTGTTACAGCGAACGATCCCAAAATGTCGTTGCACATAGAGACCCAACGATATCATCAGAAAGATTCTGATGGATGTTTAGAATGACTAAAGAAGAGTAAGACTTAACGTAAATTCTTGTAGGATGTTTAATATCCTCTAGATGTATTTGATTGATTCATTCCATTTATCTCTTATATGAGCTTCAGTTTTTTGTATATGCTTTTTTGTCTTCCTTACGTACTTGGTACAATCTTTCTGTACTAACGTCCATTTTGCCAGGATGCTGTATTTGTTGTATTTCACATTGCAGGTCCAGTTATACATGTTGGAAGACTTGTTCGCTAACTAGTGCAGATGATCAACGGAAGGGTTGTAAGCTCCAATTCCACCTATAGTTGAGTCAAGTCTAATGATTGTATTGATATTACAGATTATGGGTAGCCCGGGGCCCAGAACTTGTGTTAGTTGTTCGGTACTAATCATTTGTAGAGGCTTCATCAATATTGGTGGGTTCATCTGTAATCAGTTATTAGTAAATTTCATGTCTTCGGCCAGTGTCACATTTGTGAATAAAGATCATTTATAGTTCCCATTTTATTATCTTTTATAGTTATGTCATATATTGTTAAAGGATTCATCATAGTTGCATGTAGAGCATGGTCTATCCCATTCAGATTTGGGGCATGACACCTTTTCTAGTGATGAGTTGTAGAATCCATGGTGACCTTGACGAACCGTTTATGTATACATGTTTTGGGCTAAGCCCCTTTGCAGATGGAAAGCCAGATTGTCTTCAGGAGACTTGATTGTAGCCTTGTCGGCTTATAGAGTTCCATCTTAAGATGTGATTGCAGCCTTGTCAGCTTACAGAGTGTGATGACCAACCGCTGAATCAGGCAACCTACTTGAAAGGTACGTCTGTTTATCCACCTGCACCTGCGGGTAAGATACACAGCGCCCCGAGCAAAGGGGCGTCAATATGAAAGAATGTACTGAATATGTAATGCAAGTAATCATGTATAAGTGCGAAAATGTAAGTACGGATAGGAGAAATAACATGTAACCCTGAATACCAGTAAGGGTATATTATATCCATGCTTCCGTTTAAAAACATATACATATAAATAAGTCTCACAAGGGGGCAGTATTATCATCATCAAGCTCCTCTCTGGGATAATATCATCATAGCTAACCTAATTACAATGGTGTGCACATATATAAGTGTCATACCCGGCTGACTATAGCATGGCTCGGTGTCATAAAATATATACATATAATGCATGAAAGACCTCATAAGAACATCATGGATATGGTCGGGTGACATAAGGTCGTTACCCTCCGATTATCATTATGTAACTACATATATCAGCTGTTGTGAAATCAATAAGGAGCATAGGATATCATATATTGATAGATGATAAAAATGCGGGAAAAAAACGCCATGCATGGGACAAACAAAGTTCAAGAAACATCTGCGAAATTGAATTACAAGAACATGTCTAACATTGGAGAAAGGAATCATTGTGAGGGACGTCACGTTATGGTTCATTCCTACGTGGATCATGCTAAAAGAAGAAAAATTCAAGCCTTACATACCTCTAGTTTTCAAGTCGACACAATCCACAAGGTATTCACAAGGTGTATAGCTTCACTATATAATAAAACAACGATTAAACCATGGTCAACTACGGGGAAGACTAATTTACGCTATACTGAGCGATAAGTTTGCCTTATAACGAAAACTAACACCTAATTATCTCTTTTATTTCTTCCCCAACATGATTAACACATAATTAACAACATGCCCAAACCAATTCTCCATGACTTACAACCACAATTTAGTCCAAGAACAATAAAAATAGCCCCAACAAGTTACAACTATGAATTTTCAACTTAATTTCACAAGTTTGGCTTCTAATCCACTAGACATGATGTAAAAAAACTTTCAATTCATGGAAAAATAAGTTAAACCTTACCTTAACTTCCAAGATCAAGTCGAACTTAAGCTTACTTTGCTCCGAAGGATTCTCCAAACCCACCACGACCCTAAGAAAGATGATCTAGCAAGTACTACGGGCTTATTAACGTTAGATTTATGTAACTTGAGTTGGATTTACTCCTTAGCTAAAGGGAGAACTTGTTAAGAGTGTTTAGGAGTGTCTAAGAGCTGGAGAGTGAAGAAAAATGAAGTCTAAGTCGGGTAAAATGACTTAAATAGTAATCCAAGTCGGTGGTACCGCCTTACTTCTTCGGCTTGTTCTGTGACCCACAGAACCTTTCTGCGGTTCACAGAACCTTCTATGTCATCGCAGAGTGGGTCGCAAAATGGCCCAAAAATCCCAACTTCTTTGGTTTTCTGCGATCAACAGTGCGACCCACACAACTATTCTGCAGTCCACAGAATGGCCCATTGAGACCCGTTAATGTCAATTTTCGTCGAAACTTATTTCCTTTGACTCGATAAGTCTCAAACTTCCCTGAAAGCTCATTAACACTTCAGTAAACCTTTATTAACCTTTATGGAGGACTCTCACCTTTTTTAAGCCTACGTCGGCTAACTTACGATGACAACGATGTACAAAATATGGGTCCTTCCCCCCTTAAGAACATTCGTCCTCGAATGTTGAGGTGATCTATCGGAGGGTTCTAATTCTCGAGTTTTTTTATAAATTTCGGATGAGTTTCCTCTATAAATAGTACTATCAAAAACCTGCCACACAGCCAGAAAAATACAACCATCGGTCATAGGGCCACACAATGTAACATATATCACTATGTCTTCGAGTGAATGTCGTACTAAGGTTCACCTGAGTAGCCAGTCCTCTCTGAAAGGACTTCCAGAAGTTAGCCGTGAACTAGGGAACCTATGTTAGATATAATAGATAATGGAACCCCGTTAAGGAAATATATCTCCTTTAAATATAAGGGCCAAATTATTCGGTTGAATATGTAGTCTTAACTGGAAGGAAATGAGCCGACTTCGTCAATCTGTCCACAATCACCCATATAGAGTCATAAATCCACTGTGAACCAGGAAAACCTGTAACAAAATCCATATTGATCACCTCTCATTACCATGTCGGGAGATCTATACTCTGGACTAGTCCCCCAAGCTTTTGGTGCTCAATTTTAACTTGTTGATAATTCAGACACTGAGCAATGTATTCTGCAAAATTGTTCTTCATGTCGTGCCACCAGAAGATTCCCTTAAGGTCATGATACATCTTACTCGACCTTGGATCCTGGATGGACAGAATACTGTGACTGATGAACCTCTACCATAATATGTTCTATAATCCCCCCCCCCCCACGATATTTGGGACACACATACGGCCTCGATATCTCAGAACTACATCTTTTCAAAGCTCTAGTATCAGCTTATTTTGTTATGGGACTCCTTCTTTCATCCTTACTAATTCAAGATCTTCATACTGTCATTCTTTCACTTCGGCTATTAACGACGTTTTTGTTGTATTCTGGAGAACAACACCTCCATCACCTAAATATAGCAAACAAACGCTAAAACTAGCCAGGTGACACAAGTCTTTAGTCATAGGCACCTTCTCACCTGCTACCTGACTCAGACTAATCATCGACTTATGCCTTAAGGCATCCTCTACCACATTGGCTTTGCCTGGATGATATAGAATGTCAACATCATAGTTCTTCAGCAGCTCAAGCCATCTTCTTTGGCTCAGATTCAACTTTATCTGTCAAAAAATTTACTGTAAGCTCTTATGGTCAGTTAAAATATCAACATGAACCCCATATAGATAATGATGTCATATCTTTAAGGCAAATACCACCACTGCCAACTCAAGATCATGAGTTAAATAGTTTTGTTCATGCTTCCTCAATTAACTTGAAGCACATTAAAACACACCCTAAGTTAACCCTCAAAGCGTCACAATAAAAAACAAATCCTTCTGAACCTTATGAGAGGGTTAAGATAGGTGCTGATGTAAGCTTATCTTTCATTTCCTGAAAACTTCATTCGCATACCTCTGACCATTGAAACTTAGTTGTTATGAGTTAGCTTTGTCAGTAGGGCAGAAATATAATAGAAGCCCTCGACAAACCTCCGGTAATAGCCTGCTAAACCCAAGAAACTACAAACCTCTGCAGGAGTTGTAGGCCTCGACCAATTCTTCACAGCTTCAATCTTCTGGCTATCAACCTTGACGCCTTCATCTGAAACTACATGGCCAAGAAAGTCTACTGAATTCGAACTCGCATTTGGAAAACTTGGCATATAATTTATGATCATGATGGAGCATTTGTAACACCGCTCACAAATGATCCGCATGCTCCACCTCCAACCGAGAGTACAACAGAATACCATCAATAAACACAATCGCAAAGATATATAAGAATGACTGGAACACCAGATTCATCAAGTCCATGAAAGCCACCAGCGCATTAGTAAGCCCGAATGACATTACAAGGAACTCAAATGGTCGTATTTGGTTTTAAAAGAGATCTTTGGGATGTCCCTTTCCTTGACCCGCAACTAATGATACCTGAATCTAAGGTCAATCTTCGAGAAATATTTAGCACGCTGCAACTGATCAAACAAGTCATCGATCCTCGGAAGCGGGTATTTATTTTGGATAGTAACCTTATTCAACTGACAATAGCCAATACACATTCTTAGCTAACCATCCTTCTTATGAATGAATAATACAATTGCACCCCACAGAAAAGTACTAGACCTGATAAAGCCCTTCTCCAGCAAGTCCTTTAGTTGCTCCTTCAATTCATTCAATTCAGCAGGAGCCACTCTATAAGGGGGAATGGATATCGGCTGAGTGCCCGAAAGCACATCGATAGCAAAGACAATTTCTCTTTCGGGAGGAATACCCAGAAGCTCATCTAGAAATACATCTAGGAACTCCTTGACCACGAAAACGAACTGAAGAGTCGGGGGGTTTTGTCTCAGCATCGCGAACTGAACTAAATGATATATATAGTCCTTAAAAATCATTTTTTTGCCTTGAGGTAGGAAATAAACCTACCCTTAGGCATTGCAGAATTCCCTTTCCATTCTAAAATTAGCTCACCTAGAAATTGGAATCAAACAACTTTCGTCCGACAATCAACATTTTCATAACATGAGGCTAACAATTCATACAGATAATGACATCGAAGTCCACCATTTCTAATTCCACCAAGTTTGTAAAGGTGTGACGGCCAGCAAGCACTACTATACATAAAAGAAGATTAAGTGGCAGGCACATAATGGCTTAATCACTGGCCACTTATTATTGTAATGATTGGCATTTAAGGGACAAAAATCAAACAAGTGAAGAATTGAGAAAGAAAGAAATAAAACGTACCTGGGAGTAATTTTCTCGTGGAGTGAGATGGACAACGATCATTTTTGGCGCTTTGGCCAGTGTGACGCACTGAGACATTTTTCAGAAGTTAATTATTTCCCACCTTGTTTTGGACTCAGTTATTTCATCTGGGATTTTTCCTGCACCTAGCTATAAATACTCTATAAGACATGTTTTTACATAACTTTGGGATAACTTATGACCCTAAGTTCAGAACCTTTGACCTAGAGAGAGATTGGTGCCGCCGTGGAGGCCAAAGTTATTTGAGTTTACCTTTTCTTCTCCTTACTACTAGTTTCTATATTTTTTTGTATGAATTGTTGTTTTCCCCCATATCTATGTGGAGCTAAACTTCATGTTCTAAGGTTGTGGTTTAGCTATGAATATTAACGTATAAAGAGTATTTTGATCTTACTACGAGTTGTTGATTTTGATTGTTTCTTCAATTTTGTGCATAGTTGCTTGATTGTTTCTTCAATTCTGTGCATAGCTGCTTGATTGTTTCTTCAATTCTGTGCATAGCTGCTTGATTGTTTGGCCAACGGTTAGGTTCTATCAACTATCTATTATACATGCTTGGGAAAAATATTGTTTGATTAGATAAGGGTTAAAGAGAGCGTGATCTGATTATCCCTACAGTTGGATTAGGATTTGTGACTAGGATAGGAATATACACATTCAATTAAATATTGTAAATGAATTTCATTCTTAACATGTCAATTCCATAGGAATATAGGCAGCGAACTATTTTGAATAGGCGAGTAGTAGTTCGGGAGAATACTACAAGAGTTAATAATTCGGTTAATTAATAATTGTCCATAATTCAGATAAAGTAAAAATAGTTCGAGAACTCAATAAGATTGGTGAACCAACCGCAACCCTGGAAAAGTCATCTCATTGATAACATAAAAACCTTTTTTTCTTGGTTGAAATTCATTACTTGTGTTCTTTTATTTTTAGATAGTTTATAATTAAAACCTTCATATCTCATATCTTGTTTAGATAATTAGAATTGTTTGATTTAGTAAATAGTTAATCACATGATCTTGGGGATTCGACATCCGATTTTTAAAATCACTATATTACCTGTACAACCGCGTATACTTACGTGTGCATTTGGGAACAACGTATACTTGGCCAATGCATTAAATTGAAGACTATACTCCCATACGATCATATTGCCCTGTCGGAGATTCAATAACTTATCTAGTGTAGCCCGTTGTAGCTCTACCGGAAAATGATGCTACAAGAAAGCCTCAAAGAACTCCTTCACACTATTGGTGGTGCACGCGATCCCCTAGACCACTCCCATGCTACATATTACACAATAGCAACATCTTGCAACCTATAAGAAGCCAACTTCACTGCCTCAATATTGGTGGCATGAATTACCCTGCAAGGTTCTATGCATCTGATCTAGAAAGTTATGTAAGTCCTCATTCGGGTCTGATCCCGTTAATATTGGAGTTCCAAGTTAATGAAATCCTGGACTCTCACACTAACCGCCTATCAGAAGGACCAGCACTCTAATGTTCGGCCTGAGCGACCACCAATCGAGTTAGTAACTGAACTGCACTCTGCATATCAAGATCATGTTCAGGGACATTCTGTTGAGGAACTGGAGGTACAACAGCTGCTCTACACTCTTCTGGAGGTTATAGTGTTCTAGAAATCTGAGATAGGGCCTCATTTGAGGCTCATGCTGTCTTGTATTAGCGGGTGGAACCTGACTGGTACCCTCTCCCACATCCACATCCAACCTCCTACTACTCATTTTCCTTCTAGTCCTAGGCATCACTAAAATCATAAACAAGATATGGATCATGAATCGGATTCTTACGACTCAGCTCTAGCGCACGATCTAAGATAAGAAGAAAAGCAACCATCCTAAATGTCTTGTAGCCTCCTTCTTATAGATGTGGTGCACGACACATCCATAAATAAGACTCTACTAGACACGACTTGTAGACTCTCTAGGATAGACCTGCTCTAATACCAAGTTTGTAACACCCCAACCTTAGGGGGGTGGCTAGCACCCGGTGCCTTAACGGCCCAAGCGTACCATATCTGAAACATAACCTAGCCATATAAGTATCTAGGCCGACAAAGACTCCGAACGATAGTCATATGGCAATCTAGACATAATAATCTGTAAAGTAGGACATCTCAAGCATCTTTACATAACAAGACCTACAAGGCTTCATTAGACATCAACATACAAACGGAAAGACCGGCAAGGCCATACAAAACTATTGTACATAAGACCTAAGTCTACAAACCTCTAGAAGTAACAGAGTATGACAGAAGGTCAGGACTGGGCCTCGCCATATCTAAAATATATATGTACATAAGTAACACAACCTACCAACACTCTATAGTAGCAATGGTAGAATGGAGTGCGATGACCAACCGTTGAATCAGGCAACCTACTAGGAGGTACATTTGTTTGTTTACTTGTACCTGCGGGCATGAAACACAACACCCTCAGCAAAGGGGCGTTAGTATAAAAGAATTTACTGAATATGTAAGGCAAAATAATCATGTATGAGTGCGGAAATGCAAGTAGGGATAAGAGAGACAACATGTAACCCTGAATGACACTGAGGGCGTATGATATACATGCTTTCATTTAAAAACATATACATATAAATAAGCCTCACAATGGGGCAGTATTATCATCATCAAGCCACTCTCTAGGATAATATCATCATATCGTATCCAACTGCAGTGGTATGCATATATAAGTGTTGTACCCGGCCGACTATAGCGTGCCTCGGTGTCATACAATAGATACATATATATAAAATGCATGAAAGACCTCAGAAGAACATCATGGATATGGTCATAATGACATAAGGTCGTTACCCTCTAGCTATCGTTATGTAACTATGTATATCAGCTGTCGTGAAATAAATAAGGAGCATAGGATATCACATACTGAGAGATAATAAAAAATGCAAAAAAGTACTCCCAGCAAGGGACAAACAAGGTTCGAGAAACATCTTTGAAATTGAAGTACAAGAACATTTCTAACATTTGAGAATAAAATCATTTTGAGGGACGTCTCGTTATGGTTCGTTCCTACGAGGATCATGCCAAATAAAGAAAAGTGTAAGCCTTACATACCTTTCATCATCAAGTCAAAGAAATATGTAAGGTATTCACGGGGCATATCGCTTCACTCTACGATAAAACAATGATGAAACCATGGTCAACTATCGGGAAGACTATGTTACGATATACTAAGCGATAAGTTCGACTTATAATGGGAACTAACACCTAATTATCTCTTCTATTTCTTCCCCACCATGATTAACACATTATTAAAAACATGCCCAAACCAATTCTTCATGACTTACAACCACAATTTAGTCCAAGAACAATCAAAACATCTCCAACAAGTTATAACTATGAATTTTCAACTTAATTTCACAAGTTTGGATTCTAATACACTAGACATGATGTAAACAACTTTCAATTCATGGAAAAAGAAGTGAAACCTTACCTTAACTTCCAAGATCATGTCAAACTTAAGCTTACTTCACTCCGAAGGATTCTCCAAACCCACCACGAACCAGACAAAGATGATATAGCATGTTCTATGAGCTTATCAACATTAGATTTACGTAACTTGAGTTAGATTTAGGCCTTAGCTCAAGGGAGAACTTCGTAAGAGTGTTTAGGGGTGTCTAAGGGCTGGAGAGTGAAGAAAAATAAAGTCCAAGTCGGGTAAAATGACTTAAATAGTAGTCCAAGTCGGTGGCACTGCCGAACTTCTGCCGCCTGTTCTGCGACAACCGGAACCTTTTTACGGTCTGTAGAACCTCTTCAGCGATCACAGAGTAGGTTAAAGGCTGACCCAGAAATCCCAACCGCAGACCTATTCTGTGGTCTACAAAATGGCCCATAGAGACCTTTTTTGTCGATTTTCATCGAAACTTATTTCCTTCGACTCGATTCCTCTCAAACTTCCCCTAAACCTCATTAACACTACACTAAACCTTTATTAACCTTTGTGGAGAACGGTCACCTTCTTCGAGCCTATGTCGGTTAACTTATGATGACAACGACATACAAAATATGTGGTGTAACATTCACCCTCTAATTTTGGAGAAAAATTCACTATTATTGAAGAATGTTATGGAGAATTTGTGGAAAGCACCATGGTGTATTATCACAGAAGTGGAGAGAACTAAAAAAATGACGGAGACTTTTAATGTGATAATATAACATACTGGTAAATGTTTTAACTAACATAGATATTGCAGGTACATTATAGTGTAACACGTTTTCTGAAGCCTGGTGTAGGGAGGAAAATCCTCAACCTGGAAAAACAACAAACTCCTAATCTTAGGATAAAAAATACAGAGAATAGAAGACTCAATGGAATGCAGGTGTGATGCTATAACTCAGGTATTGACAACTGATATAAGTATGGAGGGGTGAGTGAGGGTAAGTGGGGCTGGGTTCGGCAGGGGACAAGTTGACGCGACAAAGGACTTGAAATGAGGGTTCTCGGATTCTCATCTTAGCCGGTCAATGGGATATTGTGGGATGATTTCGGGTAGTTGTAGGTAGAATCAGACCTTGATGTTTTGTAAGGATGTTCTAGGTATGTTGAGGGAAAATTTGGTGATTGGGTTTGGTGGTTGGGTGGTGGCAAGGTGGCATAACAAGGCTGAAACAGTGAGGTCTCGGGTTTACCGAATGCTGCCGGTAGTGTGGTGTTAGGTGGTTGTTTTGGATGGTGTTAAGGAGAGTTCGGTTTACTAATTTTGTGGGATTATTATAGATACGTTGAGGTTTGTAGTGGTGGTCGGGGTTTGGTGGTTTGATAGTGGAGGGTGTCGGAATTGATATGAACCAGTGAGGTTTCGATAAGGGTTGACTTTGTAGACTATTTGGTGTTGTTGGGTTTGAATGGGGAGGTACGCTTGGTTTCGGGTGTTGGCATTATATTGTTAGTGTTTATGAGGTGTTGTGGGGGTGAGGATGATCAGTATTTGGTGGTATGGACAAGGGTTGCACACGAGTTACGAGTAGAAACCTCGGGTGAGTTTAGGATTGATTTGGCTAAGTGATGGATCGATCGGTATGGTTCAAGTGAGGTACGGTCGATATGGTAAGGATAATGACAAGGTGGTTTTAATGCCCAAGTAGACACCTTGATAAGGGTGACTAATTTAACAAGGTCTAGTTCGAGGTTTCTAAGTGCAATGTTCATGAATAAGTCAAGTGAGGGTGGTCAGAAAACCTTATGATAGACCCTTGGTTTGGGTTTCGTTGGACCACACAGTTCCAATGTCTACCTACACTGAGGGGTTCCTTGAGTTTGGGTTTAGTAAAGTCACAAAGTCTTAACCAAACTTACACCCAAGGGCAACCTTATTTTGGGTTCACTAAGTCACACAGTCTTAGTTAAACTTACGCCAAGGGGTTTGGCTCACACATGAACCAAAGGTCCTCCCAAAGAACCGACTAAGAATAACAACCCCGGGTTGAAAGACTTAGCTTTGTCAGTAAAACTCAACTTTATATTATCAACAAACTCTGAATTTTACAATGGCCTAAGGCCTCTATTTAAAGTACAAAATGGACTATTCTAGAAGAAGATAAAAAGATACAAAACTAGAACCCATTCGGCCTAGTGTGGACGAGTTTGGGTTGACTTGGTGGCCAAGGTGTTTTGCCACATCTTCCTCTTCTCTAGGCCGAGATTGAGGTTTCCCATGTAACCATATTCATGAATTTGTTAGCTCATAAATTCTTCCAACAACTTCATCTTCTTGAAATGTATTGGAAGCTTGTATTCTTGGTATTTATTTTGATGATCATTTCAGTCAACTCCTCTCCCCTTGGATGACTTGAAGTCTTCAATATAGCTCACTTCATGAACTTGTTAGTTCATAAAGTCTCTCATTGAATTCCCCATCTTCTAGATGTCCCTTGTCATTGCCATCTTTTCCTCCAACTCACGGCCTAGTCATCCCTTTGGAAGACTTTTTAGTCTAGTCACCTTATTGGAAGACTCTCGATTTTGTCACCCTTTACATGGCTTATTAATTTTGTCCTAAGGTAGTTATTACGTGGCATACTATGTCCAAAGCTAATAGCTCAGCTAGTTAGTAAGAGATAAGATAAAATAAAAGCATGGTCTCGGCCAAGACCAACAAGAAGGACGAATAAAACATGTTTCTTAGATCATCACGTGATAACACCAACTCCACTCCATTTCTATGCCATTTGAGGCATATTATTTTTGGATGATCAACCTTCTTTGGAACGCCGAGCTTGACACCTCGAGGATCAAATTGGGACCTTGGGTCCACGGGGATTTTTACATCATACTCCCTTTCTTTGAAAGAATTTGTCCTCGAATTCGCGCCGTCTAAATGTAATAAGTCTTCAACAACAAAGGTTGATCTAATACCTCCACCATTAGACAAATCCAGAAGTTTCATCTTGTAGGCGCCTCTCTCGAAACTTGCCAAATACGGATCTGAATACAAGACAAAGGGTTTTGACTTCACATGATGTTCATGTTATATCTCGAATTTCACAAGACATGTTGCCTTGCCATAGGTAGTAGCATGACATGGTGCATTACTCAACTTTGTGCTAGGGCAAAAGATGGCATCTATACTTGTTTCATATTTCATGTTCAATGGCCTTCCACGGTGTGGCACAGTTAGGACCGGGGCTTCACAAATTTTCAAGGCATCTTGTTACTCCTTGGAACCATTCATACTCATCGTTTGTTAGTCCATTTCTTGGGGCAGCAAGGGTGCAACAATCTCGTATGATATGATGAGACGAAGTAGCCGAATCAAAGGAACTATTTACCGCAATGAATTTCGTAGCCTTGGACTATATTTGGATAGATTCCGCCATGGTTGGATTAGCACACAAGCCCTCGGATGATGTTAAGTGTCCCAAGGATGGTCGTGATACCTTGTATAGACAAACGTTTGGGGCGTCACACCATCCAAATGGCATTGCAATCCATTTGTTCAAATCGAACTCGACCTCGAGGATCATCTTTCGTGCAACTTCTTCGCGGGTTCCCCTTAGATAGTATCCTCTCCTCGAGTCCTTCTTGTAGAACTACTTGGCTTCAAAAGAGAATTCTACCCTTCGTGCATCAAGTAGTAGGGACTCGGCTTCACATTTCTTGGCACGTCGGATTCTCAAGTCCTTCACCTCACTAGGTGACATCGGCACTAGTCGGATTTTTTTTATAATGTTTCTGAAAGGAATAAGTATTCCTTCCTTCATTATTTTGTGCCTTCATGTCAAGTTTCCATGGTTGCCCCAATAAAATATGACATGCATCCATAGGAAGGATGTCACACTATACCTTATTTTCATATGTTCCAATCCGAAAGCTAACAAGAGTTTGTTTCACTACTCTTAGTCTTTCATCTTGGTTTAGCCATTGGAGATCATATGGCTTCGGATGATTGCGGGTGGGTAATTTTAACTTATCCACCATTTCCACGAAGGCCAAGTTGACACTACTTCTTCCATCAATAATCATATGGCATACTTTATCATTTACTTTGCAACGCGTGTGAAATGATTGGTCTCTTTGTGTTTTCTCACATTCGTGATTATACAATAGGTTGGAAAAGTATGCACCATCCTTTTCTTTATGCCTTGGGATACTTCTCACAACCCCGGATTCAAAATTATTCAATATGACATGATTCGCAAGTTCCCTTCTTATGGCTTGCTCACGTTTGTACAAAACGTCGCATACGTTCCGCCAATAAATTTTTTTGTGTAAGGTATCGCATCAAGGTGTGGGACAGGAGCGCCTTGCTCTGATACCAATTTGATGTAAGTACGGAGGGGTGGGTGAGAGTAATTGGGGTTGGGCTCGGCAGGGGACAAGTTGACGCGACAAAGGACTTGAAATGAGGGTTCTCGAATTCTCGGCTTAGTTGGTCAGTGGGATATTGTGGGACGATTGCGGGTAGTTGTAGGTAGAATCAGACTTGGACGTTTAGTGAGGATGTTCTAGGTATGTTGAGGGTGAATTTGGTGATCGCGTTTGGTGGTTGGGTAGTGGCAAGGTGTCAAAATAAGGCTAAAACAGTGAGGTCTCGGGTTTACCGAATTCTACCAACAGTGTGGTGTTAGGTGGTTGTTTCTGATGGTTTTAAGGAAAGTTGGGTTTAGGAGTTTTGTGGGATTATTATAGACACGTTGAGGGTTATAGTGGTGGTCTGGGTTTGGTGGTTTTATGGTGGAGGGTGTCGTAACTGATCTGAACCAGTGAAGTTCCGATAAGGGTTGACTTTGTGGATTGTTTGGTGTTATGGGTTTGAACGGGGAGGTACGCTTGGTTTCGAGTGTAGGCATTTATTATTAGTGTTTATGAGGTGTTTTGGGGGTGAGGATGATCAATATATAGTGTTATGGACAAGGGTTGCACACGAGTTGCGAGTAGCAACCTCGGGTGAGTTTAGGATTGATTTGGTTAAATGATGGATCGGTCGGTATGGTTCAAGTGAGATACGGTCGATATGGTAAGGATAATGACAAGGGGGTTTTAATGCCCAAGTCGACACCCTGATGAGGGTGACCAATTTAACAAGGTCTAGTCCGAGGACCTAAGTGCAATGCTCGCGAACAAGCCAAGTGAGTGTGGTCGGGAAACCTTATGATAGACCATTGGTTTGGGTTTGGTTGGACCACACAGTTCTAATGTCTACCTATGCCGATGGGGTTTCTTAAGTTTGGGTTTAGTTAAGTCACAAAGTCTTAACCAAACTTACACCAAATGGCAACCTTAGTTTGGGTTCAACTAAGTCACACAGTCTTAGTTAAACTTAGGCCAAGGGGTTTGGCTCACACATGAACCAAAGGTCCTCCCAAAGAACCGACTAAGAATAACAACCCCGGGTTGAAAGACTTAGCTTTGTGAGTAAAACTCAACTTTATATTATCAACAAACTTTGAATTTTACAATGGCCTAAGTCCTCTATTTATAGTACAAAATGGACTATTCTAGAAGAAGATAAAAAAATACAAAACTAGAACCCATTCGGCCTAGTGTGGACGAGTTTGGGTTGACTTGCTATCCAAGGTGTTTCGGCATCTCTTCCTCTTCTCTAGGCCGAGATTGAGGTTTCCCATGTAACCATATTCATGAATTTGTTAGCTCATAAATTCTTCCAACAACCTTATCTTCTTGAAATTTGTTGGAAGCTTCTATTCTTGGTATTTATTTTGATGATCATTTCGGCCAACTCCTCTCTCTTTGGACGACTTGAAGTCTTCAATATAGCTCACTTCATGAACTTGTTAGTTCATAAAGTCTCTCCTTGAATTCCTCATCTTCTAGATATCCCTTGTCCTTGCCATCTTGTCCTCCAACTCACGGCCTAGTTATCCCTTTGGAAGACTTTTTGGTCTAGTCACCTTATTGGAAGGCTCTCGGCCTTGTCACCCTTTACATGGCTTAATAATTGTGTCCTAAGGTAGTTATTACGTTGCATACTATGTCCTAAGCTAGTCAGTAAAAGATAAGCTAAAAGAAAAGCATGGTCTCGGCCAAGACCAACAAGAAGGACGAATAAAACATGTTTCTTAGATCATCACGTGATAACTCCAACTCCACTCCATTTTCCATGCCATTTGAGGCATATTATCTTCGGATGATCAACCTTCTTTGGATTGCCGAGCTTGACACCTCAAGGATCTAATTGGGACCTTGGGTCCACGGGGATTTTTACATCAACAACTCTTCAATATGTGGTATTAGCCTTGGATCATTCTATTTCTATTGAAGAGTTATCAATACTTAAGGAGCAACATTCATTGTACTCTTAATAAGTCTTAGTTGATTGGAAATTTGGGATCCTAGGGGCTTATTATACCTAGTCTATTGAGCATATAGAGAGTGTCAGTCTTATTCTATTGGTTCATTTTAGAGCCTAGAGGTATACTCTGTGTGGTTGCTAATCATGTCTCAGGTGAGAACTTTGAGTGAAATATAAATGGTGTCGACCACGTGCTCTTGAATACTACTTAATCAAGAAAAACATGACTACAATCTTACAGATTAGAATACCCGATATATCAGCCTTTGAAGCTTTGATATCTCAATTAATTCATCTACTTTTTGTATCATCTTTTACATGTTTGCGACACTTAAAACGTATCATTAGGCACATGATTAATTCATAATAACTTTAAAATTTCTCAAACATTATATTTATGCTTTATGTATGTGTTGGAATTAGTTGCGAGAATTGTGTTTTTATAATTTGTGTTATTTTAAAAGAAAAACAAAACATATTTGGATGAGATAATTAAACTTAAAAGAAGAAAATAAATTACAGTCAAACTTCTCTATAACAACATCATTGATCTCGATTTTTTCTGATTGCATCTAAATAATATTTGGTTGTTATAGGCAACAAAGATACATACAATCTAATTTTTTTATTTTTTAATGTTATAAAAATCATTTTTATTGTCAAATTTTACGTTTAATCACACTTGTATAAAGAAATAAAATCTTTTAAGGATGAAAATATGTCTTCATATAATATTATTTGTGATAAATAGTGTACTAAAGTATAAAAATATATGGTCAAAAACTCTAGACCTATTACTGGTGATCATAGAGATTTGTTTCTATAAAGATGGTTAATTATTATATTACCCACAAAGAATATTGTTGCTATAAATGGGTAATTTTATAAAAAGTTGTGATTTTATAAAGAAAAAAAAGGTTGTTGTTATTATAGGTAAAACTTGTTATAAAGAGGTAGAATATATCATAAAAATGATACTGAGAAAAACATAATTGTTATCGTGAAGTGTTATTGTATAAAAATAGTGTTATAGAGAGGTTTGATTGTACTTGTTACTTTCTTTCATATTTTTCTTTTGGTACATTGAAAAGTTTATTAAATAAAACTCCTTAAATCTTTCATAAGCCACAAGATTTAAATTTGCTAGAAATAAAATTTTATTTTTTTGTTGTTGTAGAATATTATAATATTAGTTAATTGTGGATGCCCATAACTTCTAGACGTAATTCCCACCATTATGTGTAGTGATAGTAATACCCACACCTTCACTACGTCGCGGCCCACCCGCCGAGTACCGCTAATCGTACAACCGACTTCTAATCACAATTGAATACGGACTAAGCCGAAAAAGATTATAGAAAATCTTAACCAGAAATCCAATTTTCATATATACATACCCATACCAAGGCCGACAAGGCCACACATGAGAACTAACCACAGGACACCTGTCTACAAGCCTCTAAAGAATACATGACATCACGAGGACGGGACATGACCCCGCCACCCATATGCAGATGCAAAAATATTGTACCACGACCAGACTGCAACTCTAAAACAAATAGACTGCTCCAACATCAGCTGAACCAGCAACCTACTAGCATGAACCGTCACCCTCTTTAACTGAACCTGCGAGCATGAAACGCAGCATCCCCCGACAAAAGGGACGTCAGTACGACTGATGTACTGACTATGTCAGGCATGAACAATAGTACAACAGGGATATAACAACAACTGATCATCAGTAAATGCCTCTGAGGACCCTAATATATATGCCTAAATGTTATGCACAATGCAGTTTCCATATACATCAGCCTCATCGGGCATCTTCCTTGCCATAACAGCCTCTGTGGGCACCATACCATGTAATGATTAATGAATGTATGCATAATGCAAATGCGGTATACTAATGTCCACACATGAATCCTCTCATAACCGCCTCTGTGGGCATCAGGGTATATCGTATTGGCCACACAGGCATTCATATCGTCTTAGCCACACAGGCATCCACTTTGACCACACAGGCTCGATATGTGGCCTCTTAGGGCTCTTTTGTGATAGTTTGTACCAGTTGTAGGTGGTGCGCGTATATAACGCCTTTCACTTTTCCCATATCCCCTACATATATATACGATATTTACCATATAGTAGTGTGCATAGCACAAGTGGTCCAGGGTAATATATGAATGCAATGCAAATGAAAATGTATGAATGGTAATAAAACCTTCTTTGAATTTACTGGATGATAATAATATCCTTGCCCCTTTGGCTAACATTGAATATTTAACATGTACCTTCAGCTGACACTGTAAATATTAACATCCTTTTAGACATGCCTCAATAAGGACTTAGAAACATATTTCGACATGTTTTTAGCATAGGAATCAATAACATGAATATTCTTAACTACTAGGAGTAGAATAAATTATGGAGAAATATCACGGTTATATTTTGTTACATGGAACATGCCAAAAGAAAGAAAGAATTTGCCTTAACATACCTTGAATATTGTTCTTTCAATAATTCTGTATTTGAATTAGCGGGGACATTTTGTTCTAATCCACGAATTAATTTAGCCCATGTAAACAAAGAGAGAAATAGCCAAATGTTATACCTGCAAACCGTAAGGCGCTTAATCTCTGATGAAAGCATTGTTCTACTTATCACTACTTGTCTGCGTGCATTTCTTAAATTGAGGTAACATGATTGTTTATGTTTCATGCAAAGAAAAAGGGCTTGAAAGTCTTTAAGATGAAATGTTTTGTCTCAACTTCGTACAAAAAGGGGTTTGGCAATGATTCATGATTTCTACTCCACTTAGCAATGGAACGAGGTAATATTAATCTCCCATCTGACCATCTTGGCGGTGGAGTGTATTAATGGATGACATATACTCCTTAGTGGTGATTAGTCACCAAGTTTTGTCTCCCACATTATTAATTGATCCCACAATTAATCAATTACACACACAAATAATTTTGTAATCCCAATTCACTTAAATTTTGATGACTTATAAAACCTTTTTATGCTCAATGTCATAATTTTCTAATATGACACTAATCCATAACTTTTTTGTGCACACACTAATCCATATCCTTTTATATGCTAAACTCTTTATTAACATACGTAAATATGATCCAAAAATTTTCCAACGCTCGGGTCTATTTACACACGCCTAGCGATTTTACATACGCCTAGCGATTTTACATACGCCTAGCGATGCAAACCGTGACCCGAAAGTACGAGATGTTACATCCTTCCCCCTTAGAAACAATCATCCTCGAATGTTGGGGTGACATATCTAATCTCCGTTACGTAGCCCGAAAATACAATTACCTTCATACATTACTACTTCAGAGCTCTCATGGTCTCCAAGCATTAATTATAATACTATGAGATAGAACTCACCTTATGTTCCTTTTGGAACCTCGGCGTTGGTCTGGAATAGGTGTGGATATTTATGCATCATTTCCTCTTCCGCCTCCCATGTCATCTCTTCCACGTTCTTATTTTGCCACAGAACTTTCATAGAAGCTACTTCTGTTTACATATTTCCTGGAAGGTATGACTGGATATGTTGTGGAACCGATGCTTCGTATGTTTAAATCCAATTCACTGTGTTACATGATCTCATGACTTGTCAAGCTTTCTTGTCTTATCTTTATTATATCTTCCACCGATCGAGTGCTCATTCGTCTTACCTTTACATCTCTATTTCAAATTTCTTTGGAAAAAAATCTCTTATCTCCAAGTACGTCTCATACTCCATTTTTGCACACCAGAGAATCGCCACCTTTGGCCGAAGAGTTTATTTTGTCCTTTCTCAACCATTGATCCTTACACCGTTCTAGAATAATCATACATTTGTGAGACCTGCATAACTATAATCTCATTCACATTTATCCTTCTTGTTGTAATCCTTCATTCTATTCGTCACTAAGCGGAAAACATTTCTACCTTGATACTTAATCATATCACTCCATTAACTGTTTTCATATTCCCTACCACCATTTCTTTGATTGTGCCATACTTCTCGTCCTCAATGGTCAGCATAACACTCGTATTTACACTCAATTCAATTTTAATATCCCTGCTAATCATAATCCTTCTGGAAGAAGGTACTGCTGTAATCGTAAATATGATAAGGTCTACAAAAAAAAATTCTTACAATCTTCTGCATTCTGATGCTTAGTACTTCATTTACCTTACTAACCATTTCGCTTTCCAGGCTTGCATTATTTCTTCCATCTTCCGTATATGAGTGAGACAACTTCTCATAATCTCGAATTTTAACAATAATAAAGCCCCTTCTGGCGTAACAACCATCTTGGTAAAAATCACTCATTTACTGGCTACTAGTACAAATTTAACTGAATTCTTTTTGGTAATCGGCATACTAAAATGGTATAAGGCGTGATTCAAACTCGAATTTCTAAGACTCAGCTCTACTGCACAATTTATGAGATGAAAGAATAGAAACCATCCTTAAATGTCAGGCAACCTCCTGCTTATAAGTATGGTGAACAACATACCCATAAATAAGACTCTACTAGACACGGCTTGTAGACTCCCTAGGACAGACATGCTCTGATACCAAGTTTGTTACGACCCAAATCAGAGGGCCGCGACGGGCACCCGGACCCCACCCGCCGGGTACCCCTAATCGTACAAATGACTTCTAATCACAATTGAATACAGACTAAGCCGAAAAAGATTATAAAAAATCTTAACCAGAAATCCAATTTGCATATATACATACTCATACCACGGCCGACAAGGCCACACATGAGAACTAACCACAGGACACCTGTCTACAAGCTTCTAAGGAATACATGACATCACAAGGACGGGATATGACCCCGCTACCCATATGCAGATGCAAAAATATTGTACAACGACCAGACTGCAACTCTGAAACAAATAGAGTGCTCCAACATCATTTGAACCAGCAACCTACTAGCGTGATCCGTCACCTTCTTTAACTGAACCTGCGGGCATGAAACACAACATCCCCCGACAAAAGGGACGTCAGTACGACTGATGTACTGACTATGTCAGGCATGAACAATAGTATAACAGGGATATAACAACAACTGTAATAGAAACAACTGACCAGCAGTAAATGTCTCCGAGGGTCCTAATACATATGCCTAAATGTTATGCACAGTGCAGTTTCCATATACATCAGCCTCATCGGGCATCTTCCTTGTCATAACAGCCTCTGTGAGCACCATATCATGTAACGATTAATGAATGCATAATGCAAATACGGTATACTAATGTCCACATGGGAATCCTCTCATAACCGCCTCTGTGGGCATCAGGTTATATCGTATTGGCCACACATGCCTTCATATCGTCTTAGCCACACAGGCATCCACTTTGACCATACAGACTTGATATGTGGCCTCTTAGGGCTCTTTTGTGATAGTTTGTACCAGCTATAAGTGGAGTGCGTATATAACGCCTTTCCCTTTTCCCATATCCACTACATATATATATATATACGATATTTACCATATAGTAGTGTGTATAGCACAAGTGGTCCAGGGTAATATATGAATGGTAATAAAACCTTCTTTGAATTTACCGGATGATAATAATATCCTTGCCCCTTTGGCTAACATTGAATATTTAACATGTACATTCAGCTAACATTGTAAATATTAACATCATTTTCCACATGCCTCAATAAGGACTTAGACACATATTTAGACATGCTTTTAGCATATGAATCAATAACATGAATATTCTTAACTACTAGGAGTAGAATAAATTATGGAGCAATATCATGGTTATATTTTGTTACATGGAACATGCCAAAAGAAAGAAATAATTTGCCTTAACATACCTTGAATATTGTCCTTTCAATAATTCCGTATTTGAATTAGCGGGGACGTTTTGTTCTAATCCACGAATTAATTTAGCCCAGGTAAACAATGAGGCAAATAGCCAAATGTTATACCTGCAAACCGTAAGGCGCTTAATCTCTGATGAAAGCATTGTTCTACTTTTCACTACTTGTCTCCGTGCATTTCTTAAATTGAGGTAACATGATTGTTTCTGTTTCATGCAAAGAAAAAGGGGTTGAAAGTCTTTAAGATGAAATATTTTGTCTCAACTTCGTACAAAAAGGGGTTTGGCAATGATTCATGATTTCTACTCCACTTAGCAATGGAACGAGTTAATATTAATCTCTCATCTGGCCATCTTGGCGGTGGAGTGTATTAATGGATGACACATACTCCTTAGTGGTGATTAGTCACCAAGTGTTGTCTCCCATATTATTAATCGATCCCATAATTAGTCAATTACACACACAAATAATTTCGTAATCCCAATTCACTTAAATTTTGATGACTTATAAAACCTTCTTATACTCAATGTCATAATTTTCTAATATGACACTAATCCATAGCCTTTTTGTGCACGCACTAAATTTATTTTCGCTTTCTGTCGTTACATTTCTTACGTCCAAAATTATTTCAGGATTTTATCCTTTTATATGCTAAACTCTTTATTAGCATACGTAAATATGATCCAAAAATTTTCCAACGCTCAGGTCTATTTACACACTCCTTGCGATTTTACATACGCCTAACGATGCAAACCGTGACCCGAAAGTACGGGATGTTACAACTACCTATTTATTGATATCCCACACGCATCTTTCCTGCATTCTCAAGGTCTAATGTCATGTTTACGACACCCTTTGATGCTACTAAATGTGACCCTGTAAATAGAGATATTGAGAATCATGCACTATTATGAATAAGAGGAGATGACTTGATTTGACTATTATTAGACCTCCAATCCCGATAGACTCTACAATCATTATGAGCGGATAATCTTTTTCCTTTCCTTCTGTAGAGAGGTTGCTCTTTTATTTTGGGGCCTATGTAAGGGCGGACGGGCGTACCTACCTCTCTAAATTAGTCTTCCCCCACCTTGTCTTACCATTAGGGCTGGCCAGTGGGCCGATCCGATCCCAACCCGACCCCGACCTGATCCTCCCTAAAAAAATGGGCACGGGAATCAAAGCCGGGACGGGACCTGGGCTCCTCCAGCCTGGGCACGTCCCACCCCAGGCCCGTTCCTTCCCGACCCCGCCCCCTCCCTTTTGCCAAAAATAGTTGTTGCACAACGACCATTTTATATTTTAGCCATTGTGCAACGACCATTTTTGTACTCCCCCCAAACCCCCTACCTCTTAATATTTATTTTTAACCCCTAAGTTAATATATTTACACTTTAACCCAATTTTCCAACTATAAATACCTCATTTTCTATTCATCTTTCTCACAAATCTTCCTACAATCTCTCTAATATCTCAATCTATCTCTCTACAAGTCTACATTTCCTACTAAGTATTATATTTTATTTGTTCATTTGTATAACTGTATCAAAATTCAAAAATTGAGAGTAAAGTTGACAACTAGCTTGAGGATCATCCATCGAGCAAATAGCTGAAAGCATTTTTTCTGCCGGAAGATTTCAAATAGGAGAGCACAGACACTCAATAGCAGGAGACAACTTGGAGATTGCAGTTTTATTCAGAGATTGGATACGAGCGGAGCGTAGAAGGTGCGGTCAACCGGAGATCAACGAAGAAGACGACGAAAACTACAACGAAATCTTATCCGACGGAGGTGGAAGCGACGTCGAGCAATTTGACCAACAAATTTCAATTCCAATCGAAGAACCACAAGACATTGTGAAGAAACTAGAAAAAGTGTTTATAAATATGTGATTTTTTTAATTGCAATTTTACTATGTTATTTGCAACTTTCAACACCACAAAGTTGTAATTTTGAAATAGTATTATAAAAAAATCATATTTCTATTAAATAATATAAGAGGCACAAAAACAGCATTGGAATGTTTTTATTACGCTATCTTGTTCAATTATTGATGTGTTTCTATATGTTATTTTTTAAAATTAAGTGCAAAAAAAAATCGGAAAACCCGATCCCGCCCCGGCTCAATAAGACCGGTCCCCTTTTTCGACGGGACCTGGAACGGGATGGGACATCGGTGGATCCCGCCAGTCCTGCCGGAGGACCGATCCCGCCGGACCCCAGTCTCGTCGGATCCCGTCCCGCTGGGACCCGCCCCACCCTGAACCCGACCCACTGACCACCCCTACTTACCATTTGGCCACGCCCCATTTAGATTCCTACTCACTACTAATAATGCATACATTTAATTATTTGGAACAGAATAACAAAAGCTCTTATCTCTTATCTACAATATGTTTCAGTATTATTATTCATTTAGCTTAGTTTTATAACATCTTTAACGTATTCTTATATTATTAAAATCTTCTTCGCGGTTGTAACCTTCATTATTTGATAAAAGTCCTAACAAGATAAAATTAAATCAAGGAAAAGGCGCAAATATACTCCACAACTTTGTAATTTGAAATATATATACACCTCGTTAAAAAGTGATGCATACATACTCCTGATATTGCATAAATGATACAAATATACTTTTTTCGCTGAATTTTTTTTTGTTAAATTATTTAACTTATTTTTTAATTGAAAAAATACTACGTGGCTTTATAAAAGATGACTACCCATTTTGTTTAGTAGACTTATTTTTTGAAAATCACGTTGTAATATTTTTTTCCTGGTGAATTGAATCTGCTTGTTTAAAAGAATAGATACACTTTTAAAAAAAAAAATATATGGATATATTTTAGTAACATATATGAATATGTTTCTTTAATTTCTGTATATTTACATCTTTTCCCTTGATTTAATACTTTTCCTTTCCTTTCCTAATTTTCGAACATAGACTCGCATTCCTGTGGAAGAAAAGGAAAAGAAATAAATGAGAGAGAGAAAAAAGATTTTTTGAGTCAACCAAGGCTACGTAATACTATCTCTCTCTGGAACAAGCCAGAAAAAGGAAGAAAAATTCTTGAATATGTTTTTACCTTGTCTACTAGGACTCCTCCGTTCACAAGCAATCTTCAGACAATTATAGCTAATTCATAGTTGCTCTTTTAACTTTGAAGAATAATAAAGCTTCCATGGAGTCTTGCTCAACGCAAGTGACAGATGGTAAGTGAGAATTCAATGTGAAGGGTCTCCAGCATTTCGCTACCTCTGTCAACCTTGCTCCTTGCGGTCTCTCTTATGCTGTTGTTGCTATTATGGGTCCACAGAGCAGTGGTATACCCCGCTTTATTTGTTCTTCTGCTCATGCATTTTGATAAACTTGAAAAAAGGGATGTTATTAGTAACAATTTTGGTTTCTTTTTCACAACCCCATATTCCATTTCGAATATGGTTTTACTAATTAATCACAAATAAACTTGGGTCCGCTATATCAATCATTTTTAACTATTACGCACTATTCATTCCAATATTGGTATCTTATGCTACCTGTTTTTACTGTTGTTGCTTTACGGGACCTTGTGTTGAAAATAGTAAACTTAAATATTTTAATGTCTAAGTTCATATGTTTGATGTTATCCATATCACTTTTTAGGAAATCTAGGTGCATGGATTTGATGTTTAGAACTATAATTTAGCACCTGTGAATTCCCTTTTGTGATCTTATAACGCAAGAGTGGAATTTTTCTAATAATGTAGTGAGCTTAATGTTTATCTCCTGCTGCCCTCTTTCATTCTTTTTGTGCCCTATCATATTATCAAGGCCCGCCTTATATTTCCAACAGCTTGAACATTTTATGGTCTTTTATTCTCCATTGTTTCTTCTCCTGATAAACTTTGCTAGTAAATTTTGATAAACTGGAAAAAAGGGGATGCTTTTTCTTAAATTTGATATTATTTCTCTGTTAAGGCGTGAGATGAAACCCTTCATCCCCTTTGGTATATGGATATACTTCAATCAACTATGTATTGATCTTTTCTATTCACTCTGCTCATAAATTTTGCTTGCGAATTTTCATAAACTAGAAGAAGGAGATGCTTTATCAATTTCAACATTGATTTCACTTTGAAGGCTCTTCTCACTATCTAAATGACAGCTCCCACCACCTTTGAAATATGGTTTTCCCTCAATTTAAGATAAAGTTGGGGTCTGGCTGTGAATCTTCTCTAACTGTTCTGCTCTATTCAGGCACAACTCATTGTGATACTACTTTGCTTATACTACCTGTTTAATGAAAATTTAATTGAAAAGCCTCGTGGGTACCTCTATGTACATTATTTTGATATTCTTGTTATTTTACTTTCCTTCGGCTTTTCTTGAAGTATTTTCTAGCTTTGTCAACTAGGTGAAATTGGCCCTTTGTTTTCTTCTGAATTTGCCTTTTGGTTTTTGGTTTTTCTGACTTGTCGTTTCATTGTGATATTTTTCTTTGCCATTTTAATTTTTAAGATTCTATTCATGATTAATGCTAATTCTAAATGCACTTCTGTCGACAGGGAAAAGTACCTTGTTAAACCATTTATTCTATACCAATTTCAGGGAGATGGATGCTTTCAGAGGAAGGTAAGGCTCCCTCCCTCTCTTTGGCTTTGTGCATACTAAAACTTGAACGGCTAATACATCTTCCAAATAAGGAAATATAGTCGATTCAACTTTCACTTTCTAAATTTAACGTATTCCGAAATTCATTTCAGGGGTCAAACAACCAAGGGAATTTGGATTGCAAAGGCTGTTGGGCATTGAGCCATTGACAATTGTCATGGATTTGGAGGGTACTGATGGAAGAGAGAGGGGTGAGGTATTAAGCATTTTGTAGTCTTTTTTAAGCATGTTACACTAAGCTGATGCAATGTTTTGAATCATATAATGCCTCAAACCTGATTGTATCAACACCATAGTTTTAGGCCACTTGGTACAGTCCAGTATATATTCTTGTAACAAAGGAACAGCATGTCCTGAATGTCACAAACTGAGACAAGTTACACTATGTTGTTGAACAAAGTAAAATTGAAAGAATGTTCTCGGACAACACATATATACTTGTGATGAGTTATTGGTGAATCAGCCTATTGCTAGAGGGAGAGGTCGCTAGAAGTAATTCTTAACTGTCAATCTGCGTATAATGAACTTCATCCGAACAACGGAAAAAGCTTTTGAAATGATGTGAAATTATTCGTGCTTATCAAGATAGAAATATGTATAATTCTGTTTATTCCATTTATGCTAGGGTTAAGTGACAATATGGGTATAGGGTTTAGTATAAAGCTCTTGTGATTCAGGTTGTCATTTAACCTGTCTTGCCTCTTTTTTCCCCCAACTCGAAGGACGACGGTCTTTCACTTGTTGTAATTTATTTTCTTCTCTCATTCAACTTCATTTGGGTAGATTGTGATCTTTTGTTATTTGGTAAGAGTATCCTTACTTTTTTCTACTTGAAATGAGATTTGAGTGGTGTGCTGATCTTGACATCATTGGGAGGTATTTGTTCTTTCTGTTGATATTTGCGATTGGTTAACGCTTGGTAGAGTCTAATGTAAAGAATGGATCTTGGCCTAACTCAACCCCAAAAGCTAGCTCATGAGGGGAGGATTGCACAAATCCATATAAGGAGTTCAAATTCCCATCCCTCAAACGATGTGGGAGAATCAACAACTTGTAAATATGGTATCAGCACAACCTTAGGTGCTGTTTTGATAAATATATACAAAACGCTACGTTCCCAAAAAGAAGATCTTAGGGAGTAAAATGAAACCCAAGAAGCCTAAGAAGATATTTGTTCACGATGTTGGAAATCTATTGAGGAGTGTGTAACAAGTCTTCCAGTGATATTGATCACTGATGAACTTTTATGATTTTAGGCTCAAGTCTATACATTATGTTTCCTCTGCTATTTGTGTCTTATCACCCTTCTTTTCACAAGTACCTACCTTTCACTGTCCATGCTATTAAATAAGTGAAAGACCAAGGATCTCTCTAGAAATATTTTGCAGTCCATTAATGAAATAATATTTTAATGGTGTTTATCATTCATATTTTACCTTTCTCTCTGATAGAGTTAGTATATATCTTTGTTGCCTGTAGCAATTCATGTACACAGATTACCATGAAGCTCCCTTTCTATAAAGGATGTAATTATTACATTTGCGAATGGAAAATGTTAGCTTACAACTGCGCATGCATCACCTTTTGGAACTTATGTGCTTGCAGATGATTGTTTTCCCATAAGAATTAACTTAATGTACCCTACATTATCTCACTTTGGTGGAAATTCTTGGTTGCAGGACGATACAACATTTGAGAAACAAAGTGCCTTGTTAGCTTTGGCTGTTGCAGATGTTGTGCTAATAAACATGTGAGTGACTGAGAACAATGAAGTTATCTTAGCTCATCTAAACCTTATTATGGATCACTGGATTTTTCAGTTTCTTTAGTTTGAATATAACATCCTTGACTGTCTTTTTTGGTCTCTTTGACATGACTTCTAGACTTATCTTAGATTAACAAATGGTTGACACCTTGATAGAACTGCATCTAGCTTTAGTCTTTCTGCCTCTTGAGAAACTGATAATGCTCTTATAACAACTTATTTATATTCAGAAGAGGTGGTAGCTCTGAAGATGACATAATTGGCTACTTGGACCTGAGTGCATTGTTAGAGGGTCCATTATTGCTTAACTTCTAGTTACCTGCCTTTTGTAAGTTGCAGCATAGGAGATTAAATTTTCTCCCAAGTGTGCTATTGTTGAAGTCTTTTTTCATATTCATGAGAATTCCCCTAATAAGAATGTTTTTTTACTGCTTTTGGGTTTGTGTTCCTCTTAAATTTTGCATGTACCATTGGTTAGATCACCTTTAAGGTCGATGTTTGACTGGGATTTTCCTCTTATGGTGCTTAGGTGGTGCCATGATATTGGTAGGGAGTAGGCTTCCAATAAACCTCTTCTGAAAACAGTATTTCAGGTAAATTCTAGTTTATTTGGCTCCTTACAGGTGATTGATTCTTCAATTCTCTGAATCTATTTATTTGTTTGGTAGGTCATGATGCGTTTGTTTAGTTCCCGCAAAACTACCCTTCTTTTTGTTATACGTGATAAGACAAAGGTATGGTATATCTTTCTCTTTAACATGTTTTGAAGATTCACTTGTTGCCTTACTATTTACATTCCTGAAGAGTATTGGCCACAGATTTGTTTCAAATTTCCTTGCAGACTCCACTAGAATATCTGGAGCCTGTTCTGAGGGAGGATATCCAGAAGGTAACAGATTTGTTTCAAATTTCCTTGAAGTAGTCATTGTTCTAACTGATTTTGTCAATTCCTCTCTACTGCTATGAAAAATAATCTGGAAAAAGAATGAAATATGTGTTCATCCTTATCAGGAGTAACTAATCTTGCAGATATGGGGTGCAGTTCGAAAGCCTCAAGCACACAAGGACACCCCTCTCAGTAAATTTTTCAATGTGAGGGTTTTTTCTCCCTTCTTGTGTTATCAGTACAGCTGTCCACATTAAAGTTTCCTTATTAGTCTTTCTCTGATGTGAAGGTCGAAGTCACTGCTCTACCCAGTTACGAGGAGAAGAGCAGTTTAAAGACCAGGTAGTTCCTCTTAGCTGGATGATATCTGCTAATACCAGGTTGTTGTCATTTTGTGAATCTGATGATTACCTATCCTGGGTGATTTTTACATGTCTTGCCCTTGTATGTTGTTCATTCAGGTTGCTCAACTTAGGCAGCTCTTTTTCCACTCCATCTCTCCACGAGGCTTGGCTGGCGATAGGCGGGGTGTTGTTCCAGTCTCTGTTTTTTCTTACAGTGCACATCAAATATGGAAAGTTATCAAAGAAAACAAGGACCTCGACTTGCCTGCTCACAAAGTGAAACATACCTGGTAATGAGTTGACAGCTTATTTACTCAAATGATATAGTTCCAGACTGTTTGGCTTTTGTAGGTCATGGTGGTTACTGTGCGTTGTGAAGAAATTGCAAATCAGAAGTTCAGTAGTTTGATGATAAATGAGGTCTAGCAACTTCTTTATACTTTTCTTGTTTGGATCAAAGATATACAGTGCTCAATCCTTACTCCAATATTGGACTGGCTAGCTCTTGAGCATGAAGTGAAAGAGGATGTGGTTCGAAATTTTGGAAGACGACTGTGCTCCATCTTAGATAACTTTCTGTCAGAGTAAGTGGATGCGTTTAACTATATTAGTTGAACCACTTACGGTATCACAAAGGAGAGGATTAGTATCACCATTCTTTATGTCACAAGCATCATTAAATGAGCGTGTGTTTATGCTAATCGTGTGCTTATCGGTAGCTACATGCTTTTCTCACGTATATGTAGCCTGCATCTGCTAAGAAAATTCTCCAATATGAGGCGTGGTAGTATTGTAATTTTGTAGTGACTCCATACATTTGGTATAAAGATGAGTTGTCATGGGGGTTTGAAGAGTTTGTCCAATTTAGACTCTTTGTCTTATTTTTAGACTTTTTGTACAGCTCAAAAATAGTTTCAGACTGAAGGTTGGGTTAGTAGTCCGTTAGTAGTCCATTTATTTATGACCTTTTCTCCGCCTTCAGAATAGTAAAGCATAGGCATTTCACTCTTGTTACAATTATATGAAAGCAACTATCCATTTTATAGAGAAATTTATATAGAATCCTTGAAATGAACTTACTTCCAAAAGAAGAAAATACTTCTTTTAATAACCTAGAAATCTCTAAGAGCTGGTGGCATATGTTGCAAAACTAAGGGGATAATGAGCACGTCCCTCTACCTTGCTCCACTTAAATACCAAGCTTTTTTTTTTTGCGGTAGGGTTCTAACCTATGATGAGAAGTTCAAAACGTCAACAACTTCTATTGAAAGCTTTGCAGGTGAGGCCTATATAACTTTGTGTTGCATGTGTTGTACTGTATCATGGACGAATTACCTCATGAATTTGCACAGGATCTGCTTCCGCCTTTTGAGTTTTTGCTAGTCATTTGGTAATTTGATGAGTAAATTTTGTACGAATTTCTCACCCAATATGGATTTGCTGTTACCGGTTCTCGAGAGAATCTTGCTGTTACCTGTTCTCGAAAGAATCATGTTTTTATACTGCATAATTTTATTTTTGCTAGTAACTTGGGGAAGTTTGTTGGCAGGGCCCAAAAGTAGTTTTTATTTGGGGTTTGGGCTATAAGTTTTAATTATATGGTGGGAGGACCCATTTAGGATTAAGGCTAATTAAGTGGAGACAAGTTATTGGGGCGTCCAAATAAGCCCCCGCGTTTACAAATATACAGTTTAGTCCAACGATTTAAAAAAATAATAAAATAAAATTGTAACTATTCCAAGCTTTCAACCCATCCCCCAAGTTTTAAAAAATACACTTTGATCCAAAGTAATAATAATAAAATAAACCAAAATAAAAATCTAAAAATATATCTTTTACCTTATAAAAAAAGAAATATAAAATTATATTCCCCTCTCTCAATTCATTCCCACGTTTTTATTGCTACATCTGAAATATGCTCCATTGACAATCATTGTTGGAGCTTGAGCTTAAAGCTTGAAAATGTGGGTTCTCGAAAGAGTAATTCATTTTAAGTGAGTGTTATTGAATTTTGTTAGGGATCTTTTGATGAGTTTAAATCTAAAATTTTAGAGAATTTCGAGAAGATATAAGGTGATTTTGGATTAAATTCCGATTTGAGCTTGAGTATAGCCATTATTAAAGCTTGAGCTTCAAATTTGAAAAATGAATTTTATGAATGAGTGATTTATTTCAAGTGGGTGTTATTGGGTTTTGTTGGTGAGGAGTATAAATCTCAAATTTAAGGGAGTTTGGAGAAAATTTTAGGTGGTTTTGCATAAAATTTCATATTTGAGCTTGAAGTACAAGATGAACATTTTAGATTTGAGCTTGAGGTTGAAGATGAACATTTCAGATTTATAACTTTTATTATAGACAAGACAACGATTATGCATAGACCAACAACAGAAATACATTCATTGTTGATTATGCCTTCATAAATGTCTTGTACCGCTTAGTCTACCCCATATTGTTACCACGAAGAGGCCATTACTATCGAATCTGAGCAATACCTTTTGGCCTTCTTGCAAAATGAACATTTTAGATTTGAGCTTGAAGTTGAATATGAACATTTCAGATTTATAACTTCTATTATAGACGAGACAATGATTATGCATAGACCAACAACAAAAATACATTCACTGCTGATTATGTTGGTATTTCTATGGTACTTTATAGAGCAGTACGGGAAGTAATAACTATTACAAATGTTCGAAAGGATAAATAAATTGTCAATCTTCAAAACAGCCGCATATGTGTTGTGTCTTGAATCTTAATCACCTTGCAAAGCCAATCTTGAGAACTCGCCGCAAGTTTGTTGTGCCTTGAATCTTGATAACCCGAAATCAAGAAACAACTAAATCGACGGTTACAACGTTGTGTGTTGAGTCGAGGATAGCCCTCTATCCTTAAGACAAGATTGCCCCGTATATATGCTTTTACGTTAGCGGGCAATAGTCTCCCAAGATAAAACAACACTATAATCTCAACACTACAAAGCCAATAGGTTGAGCCTGTCGAAGAAAACAAATATGACTCGACTTGCTGAAGATATGGAATAGGAAGGAAGAGTTTCTCTTTACTCTTCTCTTTTGTCTCTGTGTATATAGTGTGTCTCAGTAGTGTATATATTGTGTATACGTGAGGGTTTGGTCACTGTTTTTCCGCCACTGTTTTTGCGAATTACAGCCACTTTGGTTTGCATAATTTCGTGACCGAAATAAGCTATTTTTCTGCCTGTTTGCTGCTCAATTTTCTTCCCGTTTTCTAGTACTGTTTTCAGCCAAATGAAGCTCAATATATAGTATGAGGAGGGGCTATCCAACAGCCACAAACAAGGCTGTAATGGCCCTTAAAGGAGGTCATTAAAACAGCCAAGTAATGGCTATTAAGGCCTTGAAGAAGGCTGCCCAAATGCCCCAAGTAATGGCTGTTAATGGAGAATTAATCAGCCAAGTAATGGCTGATTAATGCTCCAAAAATGCAGTCCAACGGCCTTCCGTCACCTTCCCAGAAAGTATGGGGACCAAACTGTAAATATTGAAACTTCAGGGACCAAACTCGTACATATAAAAGAATTCGGTCCAAACCGTACATATGAAACTTCGTGGGATCAAACGTACATCCGGCGAGTTCTCTGCGGTCCAAAAAGATAATATCGAAAGGCCCACGCCCCACGACCCACGACCCGTGACCCGAGCCGAGCCCGAGCCCGAGCCGACCGGACGGACGGGCGGGCGGCGGCGCGCGCGTGTGGGCTTAGCTTTGAACCCAAGCACATCTAGGTCTTCCCTCCTTTAAACACATGGGATACCCCTTGGGGATCCAAACCCTTTACCACATTAGAGACTTATATAGAGAGCAATTCTTCCTATTCCCACCGATGTGGTAGATTTGTCCCACACCACATTTCCATGTCTCAAACACCTTACTTCGTGAACCAATATCTCTTTCATTTCTCAACGAAATTAGACGATTCTTGGCCCTACGGTCATCTACTCACTTCGTAGATCATGCATGTGTAAAGAGACCGGGTCTCCAACATACGGAACACTAGTGTTTAATTCATCAAAGATGGGTGGACGCATCTCCCCGCCAAAGGCTAATTTCCAACAATCCCCTCTATGAAAGAGAGATTGTGGCGCACACACAAGGTGCCTACATTTCAAGCAATCTTTCGGCGAAAAGATATTGCATCGGGAGAGGTAGCTTACGCTTTGAACCTTCCCTAGTTGAATACCATCGGACTTACTTACCGCGCGGTGAACGTGATGTCTTGAACCGTCGTTGTTTAGTGTAAGCCAAGACAACGATATCAACACAATAACTCTTCTTATTCATTTTCCTTCTTACGTTTCGTCCGTTGTGGCCATGGACACACTTGGATTCTTAAGTGCGTTCATTTGAGTCGGCCATCCTCGCACTTAAATAGGTGATCTCCTACAAGGTATCCTGCTATACCCCACTTCACAAGTGTTAGGAATCATTAAAAGTTCCACAACCTTAACCTCAACCGTTTGAGGATCTTTTAAAAAGTTTGGAAGCTTAACCTTTACCCACCATGCAGCGGACTTTAATGTCTATCGCGGGAACACTTTGGATTCATGTTTCCGTACGAAATCATCATCCGAAGTGCTTCTTGCTTCCACCGAAGCGCTCAACCGAACCTTTTGCCGCTTAGTTTTCCCATTGAACCAAATTCTTGGGATCTCCAATCGCATGGTTGGGTTTCCACCGCAAAGGTTCGTATTGTTTGGGTTTTAAGCCAATTCCCCTAGACAGGCAGAACACTTGATCTCCGGGTAGTCCCTTAGTTAGTAAACAAGGATGTGACACCCGTGATGATCAACTGCCATACGGTCTTATGTCTCCGACAGATCCTAAAAGATATGTCTAGACGCCGTCATCCGTGTCCTTCCCGAAGCCGACCGGCTAGCCACAAGATGTATAACCGCCGAAGACACGTGTATCTCCCAATAAGGGACGTCCTCTAAGGAGCCGTGAAGTTACTCAACTTCTTTCATGCTTTGTATAAAGCGATAAACTCCGATTCCATCTTGAATCGGCCGATGCAAGTTTGCTTAGAGGATTTTCCAAGACCCACCATACACATTTGCTTGTGGCTTTGGTGTTCTTCGATCCGATGTCCGCTTTGCATCACCGTGTTCTCCCGAACCGCCGGACATCCGTAATACTATAATCAGTAGATAAGCGAATAATTCGGATATCGTCATATCCGACTTAACGCCTTTCTATTGATCATGTATTGAAATCATCGGTGAACCTTAGTTCAACCGATCGTTTGTAGGACGATACCGTGTCGGTTGTAGTGTGTACAATACATTGAACTACACATGACCCGTGCATATCGCTCCTTGTCTATGGGTGCACCATGATTCCAATCGGTTCTATGATTCCTATCCATTGGTGGCTTCAACGAGACCGTCTACTATCGACCGATCCGTTAGATGTCTTAGAAATCCAATTCCTAAGATGTCATCTCGTGATACCCATATCTTTCATATCGAGACTTTGTTTCAATATGACTTTTACTTTCGATCGTTGATTCTCCAACCGTTGGCTTTCTAATTTCGAGTCAATGTTTCGTGGTCGATTCATTGTTTCTCGTTTTATCTACGAAACTTTCAGACCAAAATGTAAACATTTCAAGGACCAAAATGAAAGTTCGGGAAGAAGCCCAACAGATTCGGCAAATCAACTCGATTCTCTTCTTCCAACTCTCCTATTGGGAAGGTCATTTCAACATCCATGCCACGTAAGACTACAATGGCCCCGGATGTGAAGCTACTCACGGGGAGCACATCTTACAACCCAAAGGTTCTTTTCCCGGAGGAAGATCAACCATTACGCAAGTATGGTTCTATATGATAGAGTCTATTTCTCTCTTTGTAGCTTCTTTCCAAAGCAACGCTTTTGGAGATGACAATTATTTGTTAATTGTCCATGGTTCGTTCTCAACCATACAAGCTAGAAGGTATGGAACAAGTCTTTGTCCCCTCTTTGCTCCTTCTCGGTTCAACATCTAGAATCCCCGAGTTCTCGCATATCCGGAATATTAAGTTCCTGGATAGCCAACAACTTTCGAGTCTCGTAGATACGGAACGTCTAGTTCCGGATATTCAGCCCTCGCGGGTTCTTGTTAACCTTGAGCAATTACTCCCTTTTCCTTTTTCAAGGAAAGCTATCTTCAAAGAATTCAAGATTCTTTGACGCCAAGAGGCGATCAACACTATCGTTATTTGCGGATCCAAAGTGATATGCAATCTACGGTCTTAGGTACAACTTGACCCGTTTCATTATACCAACTTTTACCAAGCAACCCCACATAAAATTGGGCGTACGACTTTGCGCTTGGCTAACACCATTGGACTAAGGTGAGAAATGAACAAATGTCGTTTAATGAACGATGCTTCACTTTCTCCCCTCTATCACTACGAATTACTCATTCCGTAGGCTTAGTTGATTTTCAACTTATGCTTTGTAGCGCTTATCCGCTTCAACAACTTCATCTTTGCTTTTTAACAAACAAAGGATTCCATACGTTGTACCATCATCAATGAAGATCACAACGTACTTGTCTCCCCTCTATTTTGTATAAACTTCAAATCACCCAAGTAGGTGTGACTAAGTTCTAGAGGAGCGGTGCTTCTTTCGCTATTCCCTTGACGGAATTTGGAAAGGTGATTTTGCCTCTTCATCTACCTCACATTTATTTTGAGGGTTTATGTCGAAGAAGGCAACAATCTCAACATCGTTAGCTTTTGAATGACTTGCTATTTAACATGTCTTAATCTATGATGGCATAGACGCACGGATTACAAATATATCATTCATTTGGCTACGTACATACCGTACCATTCTTAGTTATCACGGACTGTTGGACTAATCTCAAACCAAACTTGACCAACAAATATTCCCTTAAACCAAGTTAGGAATATGTATCACCTCATCTTTGAGTGATCCCAATCCATGAAGTCCTATTGAGGACAACCTCTCCAACCCCTTCTACTTTAGAGGTGGTGTTGCTTCACATGAACAACCTCTTACCCGTGGTTAGGGCGTAACCGGATCATATGTGATCCGGATATTCGCCCACTCCGCTTGCTTTGGCGACCGAGTGTCCAATTTCTTTTCTCGCCTTTTCTTTAGGCCTTCGCATCATTTAAGACCTGAAAACTCGTGGCCCACCTTACTAGGTGTCCATTATTTTTCCTATGAAATGAATTTTGGCCCTACTCCGCCGCCCGAGGCTTTGTATGACCGAGTGTCCAATATAATCATATCAAAGGAATTTTGGCCCACTCCGGTCGCCGGAGGCTTTGTATGACCGAGTGTCCAATATCATCCTATGAAGGATCTTCTCGCCAAATAATATGACAGGGCTCAACGTCTTTAACTTTTAGACTCCTTTCGTTAAGATTGGTGCCCGTATAATTCTTGGCGCTTACTTAAGAGTGGTAACAGTTTTCGCACAGTCAGTGGATCTTACTCCCTCGTATGTGCGAACATACTTTACACACTTTAGTAGCTACACTTAAAAGAACGGATCTTCTTAAGTCGTTTACAAAATCCAATCTTTAAACGGAAAAGAAGATGAGATTAAACTTCTGATTTGTTAAAGCATAAGGAATATAAATTATTTTCATATTCCTCCTTACTTTAATCCATTTTTAATCAGACATAATTTAATCTTTATTCTTGACAAGTAAGAAAAACTACTTATCCCAATTTCGGATTCTGGCTCACTTCAGTCACTTCATCAGACTGAGTGTCCATTTCCTTCTCACCATTATTCGGATCTTTTGTCTGGGATAGATACAGGCCTTCTGCTGCAAGATAGAAGTACATCTTCAGTCTTCTCCTCTTGTCCCAGTTGACATCCTCAGGCCCTCGAGAGCGCTTGTTCCCACCAGTCTTGGTAGCGGTGACACCATGAACATGTTCATCATCATCACTCTCTTCTACCAAAAAACCATTGCCATATCCAGATTTGGTCACACAACTTTTGACCGACATCTTTCGAACACTAATAGTAATACTATACAATCTTGTCTTAACTTGTTGGTATTTCTATGGTACTTTATAGAGCAGTACGGGAAGTAATAACTATTACAAATGTTCGAAAGGATAAATAAATTGTCAATCTTCAAAACACCGCATATGTGTTGTGTCTTGAATCTTAATCACCTTGCAAAGCCAATCTTGAGAACTGCCGCAAGGTTTGTTGTGCCTTGAATCTTGATAACCTGAAATCAAGAAACAACTAAATCTGGACGGTTACAACGTTGTGTGTTGAGTCGAGGATAGCCCTCTATCCTTAAGACAAGATTGCCCCGTATATATGCTTTTACGTTAGCGGGCAATAGTCTCCCAAGATAAAACAACACTATAATCTCAACACTACAAAGCCAATAGGTTGAGCCTGTCGAAGAAAACAAATATGACTCGACTTGCTGAAGATATGGAATAGGAAGGAAGAGTTTCTCTTTACTCTTCTCTTTTGTCTCTGTGTATATAGTGTGTCTCAGTAGTGTATATATTGTGTATACGTGAGGGTTTGGTCACTGTTTTTCCGCCACTGTTTTTGCAGAATTACAGCCACTGGTTTGCATAATTTCGTGACTGAAATAAGCTATTTTTCTGCCTGTTTGCTGCTCAATTTTCTTCCCGTTTTCTAGTACTGTTTTCAGCCAAATGAAGCTCAATATATAGTATGAGGAGGGGCTATCCAACAGCCACAAACAAGGCTGTAATGGCCCTTAAAGGAGGTCATTAAAACAGCCAAGTAATGGCTATTAAGGCCTTGAAGAAGGCTGCCCAAATGCCCCAAGTAATGGCTGTTAATGGAGAATTAATCAGCCAAGTAATGGCTGATTAATGCTCCAAAAATGCAGTCCAACGGCCTTCCGTCACCTTCCCAGAAAGTATGGGGACCAAACTGTAAATATTGAAACTTCAGGGACCAAACTGTACATATAAAAGAATTCTGGTCCAAACTGTACATATGAAACTTCAGGGATCAAACGTACATCTGGCAGAGTTCTCTCGGTCCAAAAAGATAATATCGAAAGGCCCACACGCCCACGACCCACGACCCGTGACCCGAGCCCGAGAGCCCGAGCCCGAGACCGACCCGGACGGGGCGGGCGGCGGCGGCGCGCGTGTGGGCTTAGCTTTGAACCCAAGCACATCTAGGTCTTCCCTCCTTTAAACACATGGGATACCCCTTGGGATCCAAACCCTTTACCACATTAGAGACTTATATAGAGAGCAATTCTTCCTATTCCCACCGATGTGGTAGATTTGTCCCACACCACATTTCCATGTCTCAAACACCTTACTTCGTGAACCAATATCTCTTTCATTTCTCAACGAAATTAGACGATTCTTGGCCCTACGGTCATCTACTCACTTCGTAGATCATGCATGTGTAAAGAGACCAGGTCTCCAACATACGGAACACTAGTGTTTAATTCATCAAAGATGGGTGGACGCATCTCCCCGCCAAAGGCTAATTTCCAACAATCCCCTCTATGAAAGAGAGATTGTGGCGCACACACAAGGTGCCTACATTTCAAGAATCTTTCGGCGAAAAGATATTGCATCGGGAGAGAGGTAGCTTACGCTTTGAACCTTCCCTAGTTGAATACCATCGGACTTACTTACGCGCGTGAACGTGATGTCTTGAACCGTCGTGTTTAGTGTAAGCCAAGACAACGATATCAACACAATAACTCTTCTTATTCATTTTCCTTCTTACGTTTCGTCCGTTGTGGCCATGGACACACTTGGATTCTTAAGTGCGTTCATTTGAGTCGGCCATCCTCGCACTTAAATAGGTGATCTCCTACAAGGTATCCTGCTATACCCCACTTCACAAGTGTTAGGAATCATTAAAAGTTCCACAACCTTAACCTCAACCGTTTGAGGATCTTTTAAAAAGTTTGGAAGCTTAACCTTTACCCACCATGCAGCGACTTTAATGTCTATCGCGGGAACGAACTTTGGATTCATGTTTCCGTACGTAAATCATCATCCGAAGTGCTTCTTGCTTCTTCCACCGAAGCGCTCAACCGAACCTTTTGCCGCTTAGTTTTCCCATTGAACCAAATTCTTGGGATCTCCAATCGCATGGTTGGGTTTCCACCGCAAAGGTTCGTATTGTTTGGGTTTTAAGCCAATTCCCCTAGACAGCGAACACTTGATCTCCGGGTAGTCCCTTAGTTAGTAAACAAGGATGTGACACCCGTGATGATCAACTCGCCATACGGTGCTTATGTCTCCGACGGATCCTAAAAGATATGTCTAGACGCCGTCATCCGTGTCCTTCCCGAAGCCGACCGGCTAGCCACAAAGTGTATAACTGCCGAAGACACGTGTATCTCCCAATAAGGGACGTCCTCTAAGGAGCCGTGAAGTTACTCAACTTCTTTCATGCTTTGTATAAAGCGATAAACTCCGATTCCATCTTGAATCGGCCGATGCAAGTTTGCTTAGAGGATTTTCCAAGACCCACCATACACATTTGCTTGTGGCTTTGGTGTTCTTCGATCGATGTCCGGTTGCATCACCGTGTTCTCCCGAACCGCCGGACATCCGAATACTATAATCGTAGATAAGCGAATAATTCGGATATCGTCATATCCGACTTAACGCCTTTCTATTGATCATGTATTGAAATCATCGGTGAACCTTAGTTCAACCGATCTGTTTGTAGGACGATACCGTGGTCGGTTGTAGTGTGTACAATACATTGAACTACACACGACCCGTGCATATCGCTCCTTGTCTATGGGTGCACCATGATTCCAATCGCTTCTATGATTCCTATCCATTGGTGGCTTCAACGAGACTGTCTACTATCGACCGATCCGTTAGATGTCTTAGAAATCCAATTCCTAAGATGTCATCTCGTGATACCCATATCTTTCATATCGAGACTTTGTTTCAATATGACTTTTACTTTCGATCGTTGATTCTCCAACTGTTGGCTTTCTAATTTCGAGTCAATGTTTCGTGGTCGATTCATTGTTTCGTTTTATCGAAACTTTCGGGACCAAAATGTAAACATTTCAAGGACCAAAATGAAAGTTCGGAAGAAGCCCAACAGCTTCGAAGAAATCAACTCGATTCTCTTCTTCCAACTCTCCGGTTGGGAAGGTCATTTCAACATCCATGCCACGTAAGACTACAATGGCCCCGGATGTGAAGCTACTCACGGGGGGAGCACATCTTACAACCCAAAGGTTCTTTTCCCGAGGAAGATCAACCATTACGCAAGTATGGTTCTATATGATAGAGTCTATTTCTCTCTTTGTAGCTTCTTTCCAAAGCAACGCTTTTGGAGATGACAATTATTTGTTAATTGTCCATGGTTCGTTCTCAACCATACAAGCTAGAAGGTATGGAACAAGTCTTTGTCCCCTCTTTGCTCCTTCTCGGTTCAACATCTAGAATCCCCGAGTTCTGCGTATATCCGGAATATTAAGTTCCGGATAGCCAACAACTTTCGAGTCTCGTAGATACGGAACGTCTAGTTCGGATATTCGAGCCCTCGCGGTTCTTGTTAACCTTGAGCAATTACTCACTTTTCCTTTTTCAAGGAAAGCTATCTTCAAAGAATTCGATTTCTTTGACGCCAAGAGGCGATCAACACTATCGTTATTTGCGGATCCAAAGGATATGCAATCTACAGTCTTAGGTACAACTTGACCTGTTTCATTATACCAACTTTTACCAAGCAACCCCACATAAAATTGGGCGTACGACTTTGCGCTTGGCTAACACCATTGGACTAAGGTGAGAAATGAACAGTCGTTTAATGAACGATGCTTCACTTTCTCCCCTCTATCACTACGAATTACTCATTCCGTAGGCTTAGTTGATTTTCAACTTATGCTTTGTAGCGCTTATCCGCTTCAACAACTTCATCTTTGCTTTTTAACAAACAAAGGATTCCATACGTTGTACCATCATCAATGAAGATCACAACGTACTTGTCTCCCCCCTCTATTTTGTATAAACTTCAAATCACCCAAGTAGGTGTGACTAAGTTCTAGAGGAGCAGTGCTTCTTTCGCTATTCCCTTGACGGAATTTGGAAAGGTGATTTTGCCTCTTCATCTACCTCACATTTATTTTGAGGGTTTATGTCGAAGAAGGCAACAATCTCAACATCGTTAGCTTTTGAATGACTTGCTATTTAACGTGTCTTAATCTATGATGGCATAGACGCACGGATTACAAATATATCATTCATTTGGCTACGTACATACTTTGTACCATTCTTAGTTATCACGGACTGTTGGACTAATCTCAAACCAAATTGACCAACAACGTCCCTTAAACCAAGTTAGGAATATGTATCACCTCATCTTTGAGTGATCCCAATCCATGAAGTCCTATTGAGGACAACCTCTCCAACCCCTTCTACTTTAGAGGTGGTGTTGCTTCACATGAACAACCTCTTACCCGTGGTTGTATGCGTAACCGGATCATATGTGATCCGATATTCGCCCACTCCGGTTGCTTTGCGGACGAGTGTCCAATTTCTTTTCTCGCCTTTTCTTTAGGCCTTCGGATCATTTAAGACCTCGAAAATCGTGGCCCACCTTACTAGGTGTCCATTATTTTTCCTATGAAATGAATTTTGGCCCTACTCCGCCGCCGGAGGCTTTGTATGACCGAGTGTCCAATATAATCATATCAAAGGAATTTTGGCCCACCCGCCGCCGGAGGCTTTGTATGACCGAGTGTCCAATATCATCCTATGAAGGATCTTCTCGCCAAATAATATGACAGTGCTCAACGTCTTTAACTTTTAGACTCCTTTCGTTAAGATTGGTGCCCGTATAATTCTTGGCGCTTACTTAAGAGTGGTAACGGTTTTCGCACGTCGGTGGATCTTACTCCCTCGTATGTGCGAACATACTTTACACACTTTAGTAGCTACACTTAAAAGAACGGATCTTCTTAAGTCGTTTACAAAATCCAATCTTTAAACGGAAAAGAAGATGAGATTAAACTTCGATTTGTTAAAGCATAAGGAATATAAATTATTTTCATATTCCTCCTTACTTTAATCCATTTTTAATCGTACATAATTTAATCTTTATTCTTGACAAGTAAGAAAAACTACTTATCCCAATTTCGGATTCTCGGCTCACTTCGGTCACTTCTCAGACTGAGTGTCCATTTCCTTCTCACCATTATTCGGATCTTTTGTCCGGGATAGATACGGCCTTCTGCCGCAAGATAGAAGTACATCTTCGCCTTCTCCTCTTGTCCCGCTTGACATCCTCGTGCCCTCGAGAGCGCTTGTTCCCACCAGTCTTGGTAGCGGTGACACCATGAACATGTTCATCATCATCACTCTCTTCTACCAAAAAACCATTGCCATATCCATATTTGGTCACACAACTTTTGACCGACATCTTTCGAACACTAATAGTAATACTATACAATCTTGTCTTAACTTGTTGGTATTTCTATGGTACTTTATAGAGCAGTACGGGAAGTAATAACTATTACAAATGTTCGAAAGGATAAATAAATTGTCAATCTTCAAAACAGCCGCATATGTGTTGTGTCTTGAATCTTAATCACCTTGCAAAGCCAATCTTGAGAACTGCCGCAAGTTTGTTGTGCCTTGAATCTTGATAACCTGAAATCAAGAAACAACTAAATCTGGACGGTTACAACGTTGTGTGTTGAGTCGAGGATAGCCCTCTATCCTTAAGACAAGATTGCCCCGTATATATGCTTTTACGTTAGCGGGCAATAGTCTCCCAAGATAAAACAACACTATAATCTCAACACTACAAAGCCAATAGGTTGAGCCTGTCGAAGAAAACAAATATGACTCGACTTGCTGAAGATATGGAATAGGAAGGAAGAGTTTCTCTTTACTCTTCTCTTTTGTCTCTGTGTATATAGTGTGTCTCAGTAGTGTATATATTGTGTATACGTGAGGGTTTGGTCACTGTTTTTCCGCCACTGTTTTTGCAGAATTACAGCCACTGGTTTGCATAATTTCGTGACTGAAATAAGCTATTTTTCTGCCTGTTTGCTGCTCAATTTTCTTCCCGTTTTCTAGTACTGTTTTCAGCCAAATGAAGCTCAATATATAGTATGAGGAGGGGCTATCCAACAGCCACAAACAAGGCTGTAATGGCCCTTAAAGGAGGTCATTAAAACAGCCAAGTAATGGCTATTAAGGCCTTGAAGAAGGCTGCCCAAATGCCCCAAGTAATGGCTGTTAATGGAGAATTAATCAGCCAAGTAATGGCTGATTAATGCTCCAAAAATGCAGTCCAACGGCCTTCCGTCACCTTCCCAGAAAGTATGGGGACCAAACTCGTAAATATTGAAATTTCGGGGACCAAACGTACATATAAAAGAATTCGGTCCAAACTGTACATATGAAACTTCAGGGATCAAACTGTACATCTGGCAGAGTTCTCTGGTCCAAAAAGATAATATCAGAAAGGCCCACAGCCCACGACCCACGACCCGTGACCCGAGCCCGAGCCCGAGCCCGAGACCGGACCGGACGGGCGGGCGGCGGCGGCGCGCGCGCGTGTGGCTTAGCTTTGAACCCAAGCACATCTAGGTCTTCCCTCCTTTAAACACATGGGATACCCCTTGGGGATCCAAACCCTTTACCACATTAGAGACTTATATAGAGAGCAATTCTTCCTATTCCCACCGATGTGGTAGATTTGTCCCACACCACATTTCCATGTCTCAAACACCTTACTTCGTGAACCAATATCTCTTTCATTTCTCAACGAAATTAGACGATTCTTGGCCCTACGGTCATCTACTCACTTCGTAGATCATGCATGTGTAAAGAGACCAGGTCTCCAACATACGGAACACTAGTGTTTAATTCATCAAAGATGGGTGGACGCATCTCCCCGCCAAAGGCTAATTTCCAACAGATTATGCCTTCATGAATTTCTTGTACCTCTTAGTCTACCTCATATCTTTACCATGAAGAGGCCATTACCATCAATCCTAGCAATACATTTTGGCCTTCTCAAGAATTGAGGATTGATAGTAGTTGAAACTAAATAATGAGGTGCTTTGGGAAAGGAGAATGGAGTTCTCAAAGAGCTATGTCACTATACTTGCATACTCTGAGTTATTATAGACCAGCTACAGACATTAAAATCTATAATGTAACACTTGCTTTTGCAACAAAAAATATTTTTTTAATAGAAGTGAACTAATTTTAAATTATAAAATTTATATTTGTAACTAAATAATATGTTATCACCACGAAATTAGTAAAACAATACTATAGTAATCTAAATAAATGATAATTAATGAGTAATGTTAATAATGTGTTGAAGAAAATGTTGTGATGATCATAGATATATGTAACAACTTGGAATTAGTGACATAACTAAATGTGAAAACACATATTTTTTGGCCAGGATGCAAATGGTCACTATACTAATGATCTATATTGAAATTTATGACATAAACATGTGATCAATGTGAAATGTTCCTGTCTTTATTGCAATATGTGAAATAATTATGTGATCAACTTGTAATGTTTAGATTAATAGCGAACGACCGTATTATTTCATCTTTTGTAACCCAAAAAGATTTTCTTAATAAGAAGTGAACTAATTTTAGATTATAAAATTTATATTTGTAACTAAACAATATGTTATCACCATGAAATTAGTGAAACAACACTATAATAATCTAAAATAATGATAATTAATGTGTAATGTTAATAATGTGTTGAAGAAAAGTTATGACGATCATAGCTATATGTACAACCACAACAACATACCTAGTGAAATCCCACAACGTGGGGTCTGGGGAGGGTAGAGTGTACGCAGATCTTACCTCTACCTTGGTAAGTAGAGAGGTTGTTTCCGAAAGACCTTCGGCTCAAGAAAAAGCAAGAGAAACAGTCAGATCCGTACAAGAAATTTAAAGAAGTATGAAAATGAGAGTACCAAAAGCGAACAGGCTAGGATAAAGCATTCTTGAAAAAAGAAGCAGTGCTTACCGCAGGTAAATAAGATAAACAAAGTAGGTAGTTGAACATACAACAACAAAAACCAAAGGACGGGGACTATAAAATAATATTGCGTCTACTAGTATGATATGCTAGGCAGAGTTACAATCATAACACTACAACTACCGGTATGTAAGCGTAAGTAGGACTAAACCCAACTACCTACTACCCTTCTACCCTAATCTGTGTCCTCCACAACCCCTTTTCTAAGGTCATGTTCTCAGTAAGTTGCATCTGCGCCATATCCCGTCTAATCACCTCTTTCCAATACTTCTCCGGCCTACCTCTACCCCCCTGAACACATCCATAGCCAACCTCTTACACCTCCACACTGGGGCGTTTGCGCCTCTCGTCCGCACATACCCGAACCATTTCAACCTTGCTCGCTTCCCGCATCTTATCCTCCCCCGAAGTCACTCCCACTCTGTCCCGGATATCATCATTTCTAATTTTATCCCTTCTTGTATACCCACACATCCATCTCAGTATCCTTATCTCCGCAACTTTCATCTTTTGGATGTGCGAAGTTTTGACTGGCCAATACTCCGCCCATACAACATAGTCGGTCTAACCACCACCCTATAGAACTTGCCTTTAAGTTTTGGTGGCACATTTTTATCACATAAAAACTCCAGATGCAAGCCTCCATTTCATCCACCCTGCACCAATACGATGTATGACATCATCATCAATCTCTCCATTCTCTTGGATAATAGACCTGAGATACTTGAAACTTTCTTTTTTTGGAATGGCCTGAGTACCAAGCCTCACCTCCACGCCTGTCTCATGGTCTCTCCCGTTACTGAACTTGCACTCCAAGTATTCTGGCTTGTTCTTACTCAGCCTGAGCCCTTTAGACTTTAGAGTCTGTCTCCAAACTCCAGCTTAGCGTTCACTCCGCTGCGAGTCTAATCAATCAGGACTATGTCGTCTGCGAATAACATACACCATGACACCTCCCCTTGGATTTGTCGTGTTACTCCATCCATCACCAAGGCAAATAAGAATGGGCTAAGAACTGATCCCATGTGCAGCACCATCATCACTGGGAAGTGCTCTGAGTCTCCTCCTACTGTCTGTACCCTGTCTTGGCTCCATCATACATATCCTTGATCGCCCACATGTACGCCACATGTACACCTCTAACCTCCAAACATCTCCATAGAATCTTCCTAGGGATTTTATCGTATGCCTTCTCGAGGTCGATGAAAACCATATGTACGTCCCTATTCCTCTCCCTATACTGCTCCACCAACCTCCTAATAAGATGAATGACTTCTGTAGTCGAACGCCCCGGCAAACTGGCTCTCGTAAATAGACACGTCTCTTCTCACTCTCATCTCCATGACTTTTTTTTCCAAACTTTCATAGTGTGGCTTAACAACTTGATACCCCTATAGTTGTTGCAACTCTGGATGTCACCTTTGTTCTTGTACAAAGGAATCATTGTACTCCACCTCAATTCTTCGGGCGTTCTTGTCATCTTAAAAATGACATTAAACAACTCGGTCTGCCACTCCAAACCTTCCCTGCCTGCGCTCTTCCAAAATTCAACTGGGATCTTGTCAGACTCGGTTGCTCGTCCCCCGTGCATCCTGCGAACATCACCCTTAACCTCCTCAACCTTAATACTTCTACAATATCCAAAATTTCGGTACCTTCCGGATTGCTCCAGATCTCCCAGCACAATGTCTTTATCTCCTTCGTTCAAGAGTTTATGGAAGTAAGACTGCCACCTCCGTCTAATAAGCGCGTCCTCCACCAGTACTTCACCGTTCTCATCCTTGATGCACCTCACGTGATCCAAGTCACGGGTCATCCTCTCCCTCATATTGGTTAGTCTGTACAACTTCTTATCCCCGCCTTTTTCCTTTAATTCCACATACAAGCGTTTAAAAGTCGCCGTTTTCGCCGCCGTAACCGCTAGCTTTGCCTCCTTCCTCGCCATCTTATATAATTTTCTATTTGTCCACTTCTCCACCTCATCCTTGCTTTCTACCAATTTCACATACGCCACTTTTTTTGCTTTCACCTTCTGTTGAACTTAGAATTGGTGACAGTCTTAGCTATATGTAACAACTTGAAATTTGTGACATAACTATATATGAACATCACATATTTTCTTAGTCATGTTGCAAATGGTTACTATACTACATATGATCTATATTGAAATTGATGACATAATTATATGTGATCAATATGAAATGTTTTTGCCTTTATTGCAATAGGTGAAATAATTATGCGACCAACTTGTAATGTTTAGATTAATAGCGAACGACTTGTATTATTTCATTGATATTAGTATTTATATCCATAGTGACATTATAATTTTGTTAAAATGTTCATTTAAATGCCAATAACAATAAGTTTCAAGAATTAATTCATCAATTTTCAAGATAATTTAATCTAAATCGTAGGTTGCTTACAAAAATCGTAGTCATTTCTAATAACCGTAGTTTGTTCTAATAATTGTAGTCGCTTCTAATAACCATAGTTTGTTCTAATAATTGTAGTCTCTTCTAATAACCATAGTCGCTTAGTGGCTAAAATGTGACCCTTTTCAGTTTTCAATGCATATTAACAACTAATAATCGTAGTCGCTTCTAATAACCGTAGTCGCTTCTAATAATCGTAGTCGCTTCTAATAACTGTAGTCGCTTCTTAGTGGCTAAAATGTGACCCTTTTCAGTTCTCAATGCATATTAACAACTAATAATCGTAGTCGCTTCTAATAACCGTGATGTTGGCATTAACAACTGCTACATTCCATAGAAGAAGTAATTCTGTCAAGTTATTTTAAATATATATATATATATACACCAATGCAAAAGCTTAGTAAAAACTATAGGATGTTAATAAACCTATTTTATACCTGAATAAAAATTCTACTACACTATTTCTGGCAGTGTCGTCTTCTTCCTTTTGGACGAACAACTGCTGTATTTGATCCAAAACCATGTCAAATCTTAACCAAACTGCTTTAAATCTAGATATGAGCTCCCCTACATGTTCTATTTTTTTAGATATCACCCACATGAAATAAAGCTCAACTGCAGTAATCCAAAATTTGAACAATCATCTTCTTCAACCTTGAGAGTTGCTATAAAATCAATTCAAAATCATGTCAAATCTCAACGAAATTGCTTCAAATTTCAGATATGAATTCTCCTCGACGTACGATTTTTTTGAGGCATTGGCAGCTGCTACATTTCATATAACAACTAATTCTTTCAAGTTATTATATATTTATTCAACACAAAAGTTTAGTGTATTTTAGACCTGAATAAGGATTCTGCTAGACTATTTCTGGCAGTATCTTCTTCTTCCTTTTGGACGAACAATTGTTGTAATTTGATCCAAAATCATGCATGAATATTTTATCAGTGCACCTTTTAGCTATTTTCATGTGATGTCTGTCACTCTAAATAGGTGTCTTTCTTATTGTTCTAATTCTTTTAAGGAGTGTAATAACACAGTTTTAGTGCTTCTCAATTCTGTCCATTGAGGACTATGACCTGTAATCACTTTCAAGTACTGGGACCCTTTTGATGTGTGAAATTCTTTTCCCCTTCAGGAAGCATACAGGCAAAGCAATAATTGGTTACCTCCTGCCTGGGCTATAGTGGCTATGATTATACTTGGTTTCAATGAATTCATGCTTCTTTTAATGTTTTATTTCTATTGCACTTTCTTTATTTATTCTGTACGTTCTCTTTAATCTAATTCAGTTTCTGTTGTCACAGAAATCCTCTGTCCCTCTTCGTTCTTTTTGTTGTATATTTATTGGGGAAAGCTCTATGGATACAGATGGACATTCCGCAGTAGTTCAGGAATGGCATTGTGAGTTCAATAACTTATTTTCATTTATGGTTATGGTTTTCTTGAGCATAAGATGGGTTGTTTGAACTAACTGTTTCCTTGTCTGAACATCTGCTGTCTATGTTTCCCTCGTTATAGGGGAAAAGATTCTTCAAGATGGAGGTTACTACGGCACAATATTACTTTTAACAATGTACTTTTTCAGGTTGGATTGACCGGTGTGTCTTGTATGACTTGTTTTCAGCCTGTCTCAAGCAACATTAAAAATAAAAAATGTTGCAAGTGTTTCTTTTTCCCTGTGGGAATCAAGATGCAATTACTGCTTTCTGACTATGCAAGAATGGGTCCCGATTGAGTCCCCAGGGCTTTGGCCTAGTGGTAAGAGTGTAGGCCATGATGTGTAGGTTAAGCACACGTAATGGGCTCGTACCGCATCGCAGACAACAGCCTGATATTTAAGTGGAGAAGGGATAGAGGCGAGCCAATTATCCATCGAGTTTCGAACCGTACACCACCGACCCTCGTACATTTCTCAGTTTTCAAAAAAAAAAAGTCCGAATTGAGAAAGTGGAAAAAGGAAAGGAGAGGGGTCTTAGTAGCTCAGTTGGTTGGCTACCTAAACTTTCACCTTATTGGTGAGGGTTCAATTCCCCACCTTGTAATCCCCTCCCCCGTTTCCCCTTCACCCATCCACTATGTAATAAAAATATAAGTTTTTTTTCTTAAAAAAAAGGATAGGAAGAGCGAGAGCATTGAGTGCATCCAGCCACAATACTGATATATTGAAATTATGTATTCAAAATTAACATGTCTATACTACTTGTTTGTGCTACCTTATCTGGAAATTTATGAGACTGAAATCTTATTTGGTCCTCAAAGGAGGTACTCTATAATGAAGAACGAAAAATATTATCAGGAGTTATGTCCCTTGTGTCTCCCAACTGCCGCTACTTGCAACCCGAATGGTGGAGACACGTGTGACCTTAGAAATATGACTTTTATAGGTGAGCAAGAAATTGTTAAGGTTTGGAGGGAGGGGAGGTTTGCTCATTTGGGAGAGGAACAGTTTAGTTCATAGCACAGGGAGGGTATGGCCTTTGGTGGCCTTAAGCATTGGCAAAGCAATTCTTTTTCTTTTTTGCTTTTGTTTTCTTTGGGAGAAGTTTGTACCTATTTTTGTGACATGCATTGGTGCAAGTGACCTTAAAGAGCTTAGTTTTTGTTCGGTGATCGTGCAAGGTTTGTTTGGTAATGTTGCAGATTGTTTTGTCATTGGTCCTTCAAGTGGAAAAAATCTTTTTTCTTTTATTAATTTTTTTGATGACTAGAAGACTTGAACCCAAAACCTGAACCTTAAACTAATCTAGTCTCATGGCTTTGCCTCATTTGGAACTTATGTGCTCATCAGAAAAAGATAGTAATATGTCTGTCTGATTAATAGATATAGTTGTTTTCTTTAGGTAACAAAACAGAACATTTCCAGAAGACTAAAAGAGTATTTGCGGTCGGCTGTAGTCTGATATGCTTTAAGGATGTATTGCAACATGTTGAATATTATGTTCCACTGTGTGCTTATTTCCCTTCTCCATTTAAGAGGACAAGAGATGTTATTTTATGTGAGTTCACCGAGTTTAACTTTCCTTTTCTGCAGCTTGCTGGACTTATTTCTGTCTCATCAAGGTTCCTCCCAACTGTTATGGATCTTCTTCGACGGCTAGCTGCTGAAGCGCATGGAATTTCCAGGACCACCCAGCATGTTGCTTCTCAGAGCTTTAGGAGTAAGTAAATAGCCCTAACCCAGTTTCGAGTTCAGTTCCCAGTTCATCTGTTTCATCCAACATCTCAACTGAAAATGGTTCCAAATACAAGAGCCGTCAGCTGACACATAGAAGAGTTACTCAAGTAGAACAGGAATAATCTTGTTGATAAAGCAGAATAATGTTATACCATCTCCGCTAGAACAGAGAAGCTACTCTGGTAAATGATGCTGTTTTTCATTTTGCCCTTTAACCCCAGTAGCTTTTGAAGATTCTGAGTGCACTTGTTGTGTTGTTCACATTTGTGGAATTGACAAAGTTCTCTTTGTACTTACTAAGCTGTTATCTTTGCTTGAATCAAGTTTATGTGAAATCTGGTTGTCATCTTTTATTTTGTGCATTCTTTTCAGCTAACCTTCGCCCTGTTTTGGATAATCATTTGCACTTGAGCAAATTTTAGGCAATGTCTTAATAAATTGCACCTGAAATCCAAGTTGTAATTTCACAAGGATCAAGCAATCTATTGAATATCATTCCAATTCAGGTATTGTTTTGCATTTAGAAGGATATATCTTTACCCTAACCAGTTTGTAGTTGAGGACATCAATGACATACTTGCGGAGGTTTGGAACCATTTACCCAAAGTTGCTTTGTTACATGATTTTTCTTAAAGTAATACTAACAATATACTTGCAGTAGTCTTCTGGAAGAACTTCACATACAATGGTTGAGTTGTGGTTGTTACATAAATGAATCTTTCTCTATTTAGTAAGACAGGAACCCTCTCGAGTCTTTGACATAATAATAACTCAAAAGATGACGTATAGATATTGGAATACACCAAATTAAGAGGAGATTATGCAAAGAAGGGAACAACTGATTTGAGATCATATCATTTCCTTTTTATTTTCTTTTATAGTCTTTCAGTACTTTCTTTAGGATCGAGCAACTGGATCATAAGGTCTTGGAGGCCCAGGTGGTCCCATTCGGCGACCAAAACAGTCTTGTAATATCCAGCAACAACAAAAGAAGCTCAGGCTGTAGAATATTTAAAAAAAAAGAAGGTTAACGAAAAAATCAACAGTAACAGTTAACACAAAATGAATCCTAATATTAGCCTTTTCTACTTTTACTGGCATTACTGAAAAGTACCAGAAATTGTTCAAAAATAATGCAATGGAGAAAAAGAGAAGATATAGTTGAAGAATATTTTACCAGGAGCCAACGTGGCAAAAACTACCAAAGAAATCACATGGTCCTACCATCAGTTGTCCTCCCGGATCTTGAGGAAGGACCATCCAGGTGGCCCTCCTGGTCCAGGTATCGGTGGTCCTCCCGGACCTTGAGGAGGGCCCCATCCAGGTAGCTCTCCTAGTCCAGGTATCGGTGGTCCTCCCGACCTTGAGGAGGGCTCCATCCAGGTAGCTCTCCTAGTCCAGGTATATGTTAAACAAAGGTAATATACCTGTGATATACACTGAATATACAAAGAAGATATATCACGGGTATATACAAAGCGATCAAAGAAAGAACAAAGCAATGGGCGCCCCATCGCTCATGAGCAAGTGGCCCAACTCGTCCCGAGTGCCCATCTCGGATTTGGGCGGAAATCGTGATCGATTTGTATATTAAGGAAAGTATATTTTGTGTATATTGTAGTGTATTTGTTACCTAGATTAGGATATACACTTACCATACTTAGGATATACACTTACCATAATTGTATAGTTAGAATTATGGTAGAATAAGGTTTTAGGAATAGAATAGGAATAGGATTCTCCTATTATGGAAATATGTAACTTGTATATATAGTCTTTCAATTAATGAAAATAATCAAGGGGATTATTTCTTTCATGGTATCAAGAGACTAGGTTTTACAAAAAAAATTCTCTCCATAATTTTTTGGACCTTCTCGACCGAGAACCCCCCCCCCACGGGTTTCTCTCCCAAATTTCGTCTTCCACTCTCAGAAACCTCTCTTAAATTTCCCCTCCTTCTTTGTTCTTTCAATATGTCTAAGAACAATTATCATCCTGCCCTCATGGTTTCCAACATCAAGAACTGTATCCCTATTGTCCTTGAGATGGAAAACGTCCAATATGCGACGTGGGCGGAGTTGTTTAAAATTCACGCTATCTCCTATCAAGTTATTCATCACGTCATTCCTCCCGCTAGACCTCTTCCTGCGGAGGATCCTGAGTTATGGATTACTCTTGATGCTACCGTTTCTCCGGTGGATCTACGCCACTATTTCAGTGGACCTTCTACAGACGATTATTGAGCCGGATACCACGTCTATGGCTGCGTGGAATAGATTGCGTGACATATTCCAAGACAACCAACATTCACGTGTCGTCACACTCGAGCAGGAATTCTCTCTCGTTCGAATGGATGAATTTTTGAACGTTTCTGCATATTGCAAAAAACTAAAGGAGTTGGCGGATCAACTCCGGAATGTTGGCGCACCGATAACTAATAATCATCTCGTTCTACAGTTGGTTGCCGGTCTTTTGGAGGCCTATAATGGTGTTGGAACTCTCTTTCGCCAAAGCAACCCTCTTCCCGACTTCTATCAAGCCCGCTCCATGCTTACTTTGGAAGAAGCCGGTTTGGCTAAGAAGGCGGCTACCGGAGCAAGCCTCGTCGTCATGGTGGCGTCCTTTCCTAGTTCTTCGAGTTTTGTTAATAATTTGGGCCAAAACCATAATCATGGTGGCGGCAAAAATAATCGTAAGAATAATAACAAAAACCGCGGGGGCAAACGCGGCGGTTCTGAGGGCGGTTCCGGTGGTCAGCAAACAGGCGGTGGGCCCCATCCAGGGAACAGTGGCCCACCACCGCCCTGGTCCCACCAGTGGGGGTGGGGCAGTGGGCCGTGGGCCAGCCCCATATCGGTCGGCGGAAATTCCGGCGGCTGTGGGGCGGCCAACAGCGGTTCGAGCCCAACACCCAAGCAGTGGCGGCCCGGCCGGCCGGTGGCCCGGCGGCGCGGCAGTGGCAGCTACGGCCCAGCTCCATCACGGACTGGAATTCTTGGGCCCCGACCTTCGCAAGCCCATCATGCAGCAGGCCCCATTCAAATCGATATCGAGGTAGCGATGTACACACTGGGGTTAACTCAACCGGACCCAAATTGGTATATGGACACCGGTGCCACTACTCACATGACTTCCGAATCAGGTACTCTCTCATCTTATTCCAATTTGAGCACCCCTCGGGGCATAATTGTTGGTAATGGCAGTTCTATTCCAATTCTAGGGTATGGTCAGAAAACGTTGTCTCCCCCCAATCCACCACTCCTCTTGAAAAATACTTTACATGCTCCTAAATTGATTAAAAATTTAGTGTCTGTCCGAAAGTTCACAAATTACAATTCTGTTTCTGTTGAATTTGATCCTTACGGTTTCTCTGTGAAGGATTTCAAGACGGGGAGTCATCTCATGAGGTGTGATAGTAGGGGTGATATGTATCCTATCATGCCTGGTTTCAGTCCATCGAGTCCAGCCTTGCCATCAGTTTTTGCAGCCATCTCTCCTTCCGTGTGACATGCTCGCCTGGGTCATCCGGGATCTTCTATTTTATCAGTTTTAGATAAAAATAGCTTTATCTCTTGTAAGGGTACGAGTCGTACTCCAATTTGTCAGTCTTGTTCATTAGGAAAAAATGTTAAGTTGCCATTTGTAGACTCAAATTCTCATACTTCTATGCCATTTGACATTATTCATAGCGACTTATGGACGTCTCCTGTTCTTAGTTCAGTGGGTCATCGATATTATGTTCTCTTTTTAGATGATTATTCTAGATTTTTGTGGACGTTTCCAATTGCAAATAAATCACAAGTGTTTTTCGTTTTCATCAAATTTAGAGCATTCATTCGTACTCAATTCGAAAGAGACATAAAAAATATTCAATGTGATAATGGGAAAGAGTATGACAATAGGGAGTTTCGGGAATTCTGTGCTACTAATGGCATCAATTTTAGGTTTTCGTGTCCTCATAGATCTCCACAAAATGGAAAGGCCGAACGCAAAATTCGTTTCATCAATAACATTGTCCGAACTCTCTTAATTCATGCCTCCATACCTCCATATTTTTGGCATCATGCTCTACAAATTGCCACATATCTTCTTAACATAATTCCTTCTAAAGGTCTGACATTTTCTTCCCCCCTCAAAATCCTTTATAATAAGAACCCGTCTTATTCTCATCTTCGGATTTTTGGGTGCTTGTGTTATCCGTTATTCCCATCCACCACAATTAACAAACTTCAGGCTCGGTCTACCTCGCGTGTATTTTTGGGTTATCCGTCGAATCATCGTGGTTATAAATATTTTGATTTATCTTCCAAGAAAATCCTAATTAATCGTCATGTCATTTTTTATGAAACCCAATTTCTTTTTGCGAAAGTTCATACTCCCGAGCCTAAGTCGTATGATTTTTTGGATGACCAAATATCCCCGTATATTATTCGGAATTTTTCGGACATCTCCCGCACCCAAAAATCCTTCACGAGGCCCACGATCGCCGCGCAGCCCGCCATCGGATCGGTCCCCAAGCAATTGGGCCGGTCCCACCCAATTCTGGAACTGGTCCAGTTGATGAGTCATTTTTCCGATTTGGGCCAGCAGGCCGTGGGCCTGCTGGCCAGTCTGTCTCGAGCCTAGAAAATTCCCTCAATTCTTCCTCAAGTCATAGACCGGTCACTCATAGTCAGCGGGGTAACTTTACACCTAAAAAACATTTTAATTTACATTCTGATGTCTTTAAATCCCCCTTGCCCCGCAATCCTGTGTCTGCGTTAAATGACCCTAATTGGAAAATTGCTATGACTGATGAATATAATGCTCTTATTGATAATAAGACGTGGAAGTTGGTGCCCCGTTCATATGGTATTAATGTTATCAGGTCTATGTGGATTTTTGCTCATAAGGAGAATTCAGATGGGACATTTGCTCAACATAAGGCGCGACTTGTTGGTAATGGTAAGACTCAGCAGGTTAGGATCGATTGTGGTGAGACGTTTAGTCCGGTGGTCAAATCGGCTACCATTCGCACTGTGCTTAGCTTGTCTCTTTCAAAGACTTGGCCAATTCATCAGTTGGATGTCAAGAATGCTTTCTTACATGGTGATCTCAAGGAAATAGTCTATATGCATCAGCCGTTGGGTTTCAGGGATCCAAACCGTCCTTATCATGTATGTTTGTTGAAGAAGCCCTTATATGGGCTTAAGTAATCTCCAAGGGCCTGGTACACGAGGTTTGCTGATTCTGTTTCCACTATTGGGTTCACTCACAGCAAGTCAGATAATTCCTTGTTCATCTACCGCCGTGGGTCGTCTTTGGCCTACATTCTGTTGTATGTGGATGATATCATCTTGACTGCCTCTTCAGATGCCTTGCGTCAGTCTATCATGTCCATGCTCAGTTCTGAGTTTGCTATGAAGGACTTAGGGCCTTTGAGTTATTTTTTGGGGATTGCCGTCAAACGTCATTCAGGTGGCTTGTTTTTGTCTCAACGAAAGTATGCTGCTGAGATCATAGAGAGGGGGGATGTCATCCCGTAAGTCCACTTCCACACCGATTGATGCAAACCCTAAGTCGAGTGCCGCAACGGTGCACCATACGAGGACCCAACCCGTTATCGCAGCCTTGCACGGCCCTCCAGTATCTTACCTTTACCAGACCGGATATTATGTATGCGGTTCAGCAGGTGTGTTTATTCATGCATGATCCCAGAGTTGAGCACATGAATGCAATCAAACACATCATTCGGTATATTCATGGGACACTGGACTATGGGTTGCACTTGTATCCTTCATCTACATCCACACTTGTCTCTTACACGGATGCTGATTGGGGTGGTTATCCCGACACCAGACGGTCGACTTCTGGCTACTGTATGTTCCTTGGCAACAACTTGGTCTCCCGGTCGGCAAAGCGTCAAGCAACTCTATTACGCTCAAGTGCAGAGGCAGAATATCGAGGGGTAGCGAATGTGGTCTCCGAATCATGTTGGCTACGTAATTTGCTTTTGGAGCTTCATTGTCCCATTCAGAAGGCAACCTTGGTATATTGCGATAACATTAGTGCCATATATCTTTCAGGTAACCCAGTTCAACACCAACGTACCAAGCATATCGAAATGGACATTCACTTTGTCCGTGGAAAGGTTGCAAAGGGTCACGTTCGCGTATGCCATGTCCCGTCTCGTTATCAAATTGCGTACATCTTTACAAAGGGTCTACCAAATGGTTCTCTTTGAAGATTTTAGGGACAGCTCGGCGTTCGAAGATCGCCCGCTATGACTGCGGGGTGTGTTAAACAAAGGTAATATACCCGTGATATATATTGAATATACAAAGAAAGTATATATCACGGTATACAAGCGATAGCCCAAAGAAGAATAAAGCGGTGGGCGACCCCATCGCTCAGCTCGGTGGGCGGGCTAACTCGTCCAGGCTCATCTCGGATTTGGGCAGCAAATCAGTGATTAGATTTGTATATTAAGGAAAATATATTTTGTGTATATTGTAGTGTATTTGTTACCTAGATTAGGATATACACTTATCATAATTAGGATATACACTTACCATAATTGTATAGTTAGAATTATGGTAGAATAATGTTTTAGGAATAGAATAGGAATAGGATTCTCCTATTATGGAAATATGTAACTTGTATATATAACATTTCAATTAATGAAAATAATCAAGGAAATTATTTCTTTCAGTATCGGTGGTCCTCCCGGACCTTGAGGGGACCCCACCCATGCGTCCCTCTTGGTCCAGGTCCTCCAGACCCCATGCTTGCTTACACTTACTAGTACTAACACTCAAACCTATATGTTAATGCAGACTGAGCTTAGATATATTGAGCCAAAAGTATGTTCATGTAAGTAACTTCATTAGGTGCAAGTTCATTTTTTAGTCTAAAACATTAAATGTTTCAGAAATTCAATACAGATCTTTTGATCAAATTTTAAGCGATTGGTCATTACAACAATGCGCATTATATTACATTATCAGTTAATATTTGGTAAATACAATATGTGACAGAATAGAGCACATGCACTTATCTAATGAATTTAGAAAAAGTTGCTACTAACTCTAAAATTATTCATGAATAATAACTATATTTTAATTTATTTATCATTTAGTAACTATAATGTATTTTTACTTTACATAGGGGTAGCTATACCCATTAACATGCGGTTATTTTGAGACACCGCCGAAAGATGCAACATATATCTCAAATTCCACCTTTTTCAATCACCATTTTTCTCGCCCTCTTCTCTGTCATCAATATCTCCACGACTTGGCTAACCTAGATTGTTCTTGCGCACAAACAGGTAAGTGCTTTTGGGTGGTTATTTTTGTGGATGTATACGCCATTTTTTTTTATGGTTCTTTGTTCATTGTATCTTCTTCAATTTCAGTTAGTAGAAATCACTCATAGTTAAGGTTTTACCGAAGACCTCCAATTTTGACTTCAATGGCTGACAGAACAATGCCAACAAGGGTTACTCGAGGTATTCCCTCTAATGCACACGATTTATTCGATGGTCCATCTTTTGATTTAGGAATTTTCTCAATAACAAGATAATGTTGTTGCAGGCGCTCTGTTGAAAAAATGGCTGCCCAGAGGCATACAAAGCAAAACAAGAGCCCGTCCCATGTCGGAAATCAATACAATCTGAAGTTCCCAAAGCTACCAAAAGCAAAGACGTTGCACAAGCTTTAAAGTTAGCTTCTGGGAGTAAGGGTAAAAAAGTAGTGGAGGAACAACCTATGGAAGCAGTGGAGGAGATGGAGGCGGGAAGGAGCAGGTATTGTACTTGATTTATTTCAGAATACAATGTATTTTTGTATTTATGTATTTTAGAATCTATTTAGATATATTTGTATCCAAATATATGTTGTATGATTGTATCCTGAATTTATTGAGAATTTTCATGTACTCTGTAAGTGTATTAAATGCTTTAGTGGGCATAAGGATACAGCCAAATGCATAACTACATATATGTATTTCTCTACATATTTCGCTGGCTATATTCTTTTGTGCAAAACTATATGTATTTTACTTTTTTGGGCAAATACACGTGTTAGCTACTAATTTGTAGCTACGAACTGTAATATCCAAAATTGTAGCTATAATTGGTTAAAAACTTTTTTTTGGCAATAACTGTGAAATATTACCATACCAACAAAAGAAACCATTATACCTAAGTGAGCATCCAAGTTCTTAACCACCTTCTAGGAAGGGTGTCAAAAGCTCTTAGACCGCAAAGTATCTACTAATTACACAAAACTTGTATAAGGTAACTATTTCTCCTACCTCTCTTTGAGTTCCTAAATATGTCTATTCTTTCTCTAATTACATGTTGAATTTGCTGAAAAACAAAATTGCTATTCAGTCTTTCCTTGGAAGATCTTGCTATTCCTAGTGACCCACAGATAGTATATTACTGCACCATACACTGCTGCCATCACATCTTTCTTAAAGTTGCTCCAATGCTTCCTCTTGATCTGCTGTAAATCATCTACTATCCCCCTAGCCTGGAGAATCAGTCCCAGTCAGTTCTGAACTGCACTCCATACTTCTGTTGCCCATGAACACTGGAAGAACAAATGATCATCATCTTCCACAGCCCCTCCAGTACACATAACACATTCATTTTTAGCATCACCCAAACCAATGTCCTGCAGTCTCTTCTTTGTAAGCAATCTTCTTTGCAAGCAATCTTCTTTGCGTTGCTAGCCATAGAACAAATCTATGCTTAGGTAAGGTTACTCTACTCCACTCTAGCACAGCCACCTCCGCCACTCCCAGCAACTGTGTATAATCACTTGAAACAGAATATTTACCATTGTTAGACAAATTGTATTGACCATTTGTATACCAATGCACCATGCCCAGCTTTATCTTATGTAGTCTCCTCCAGTACCAACTGCAGTCAGCAGGTGGTATATGCTCCCAATAATTATCTGCATTTTTCATATATACACCATTTACCCACTTCACCCATAAGATATTCTTTTTCTCCATGACTTGCCAAATCGCTTTCCTACAGAGGACATATTCCACAGTCTACACCCCTTAATACTCAGCCCCCCTTCCTTTCTTAATGTACATAATTTCTCCCATGTTACCAGAGGAATCATCTTCTTATTTTTAGTAGCACCCCACAAGAACTCTCTACATTTCCTATCCACCTCCTTTATAATACTTTGAGGTAAGACAGACCCCCAGAAGTTATGTAAAGAAAACAGCACGAAATTTATAATCTGTAACTTCCCAGCATAAGAAAGATGTCTTGTGGACACACTCCTAAACTTTGCAGTTGTTTTCTGGATGAGTTGATTACAGTCTAGCTTAGTCCACTTCCTTGGCGACAATGACAAGCCCAAGTACCTTATTGGAAATAATCCAACCGCATATCCAGTCATTTGTAATAGCCTCTCCTTCACTTCATCAGTAACCCCAGCTACAAATAGGTTTGACTTCTCTGTATTTGCTACCAGCCCTTAACTCGTGGAAAGTGATGTAGAGCCTCCATGATCCTCTTCACAGAAGCTTCATGCCCTTTGCAAAATATCGTCAAGTCATCTGCAAATGTAAGGTGAGTCAGTTCTTGTTTCTTGCACATGGGGTGATATCTGAAGTCTGGCATTTTTACCATCTTGTTTAAGACTCTAGAGAGATACTCCATCACTAGTACAAAGAGTAAGGGTGATATTGGATCCCCTTGTCTCACACTCCTTTTTCCTTAAAAATACCCATGGCATTCTCCATTCACTTTGAGAGAAAATTTTGTAGTTGTAAGTTGTAACACATGTCATAATCAAGTGGCTGAACTTTAGTCTCCCATCTCACCATGTCGTATGCCTTCCTCAAGTCTATCTTCATCATACATTTTGGAGAAGTCTTCCTATTTATAGTCTCATAAGATCATGGCAATCAGTACATTATGTACCATAGACCTTCCCTGTACAAATGCAGTCTGTGTTTGTGGTCAAAAACTTTTAAAATAAAATTATTTATGATAGTTTGTCATGAATTTATCATCAATGTCTTATGTCTGAAATGAGTGTAGATTTGAAGTATCCTTGACCTTTTAGCAGTATAATTAGCAAGAAATGTTCTCAAGGTCACTAGTCTAAAGTAAAATTTAAAATCCTTTTGGGTATCTATTTCTCAAACTTACGTAATTTGGAAAACCTTGAAAACAAACAAGGGACAATTATGAACTATAGAATAATTTGCGATTCCATGTCACAAATTGTGTGTTGTCTGTATAATTCTCTTTACATAACCAGGTTATTTATAAACTACTTACAGGTAAATATGTATAATTATAATTAATTAGTAATCTGATAAAAATAACAATTAACTTGCTACTACACATATTAGTAATCACTTACAGTGTAAAATAATATTTATCCCGACATGTTTGAATCCAAGTTCGATAAGTTCATATTCACCTCCTAAGAAATATCCTAAAAATAATACTTTTCCAACTTTCCTCATACCCCATCATCAGTTTCAATATTATAAAGTTTAGACATTTTGAGCAACATGTTGTTTCTTTTTATTTATTATACCAAAAACTGAAATGATCCTTTTTAGATTCTTAAATAGACATGATGCATAATGAACTTTCAAGTTTTTAATCATCTCAAAGACCTTAATAATATTATATATTAATCTTAAGTTCTTCTGTTCGGAAATGTTAAAATTGGAGTAATAAGTTATAAGTTATAGGATGAGTTGTCTTTGTGCGTTCGTAAATGAGTTCTAGTTCAAATTTATAGCCATTTCATTTCGTACAAAAATGACCTTCATAGTTAAAAATCCCAAAAAACTTAATATAACTTAGGGACGTGACAGTAAAAAACGAAGAGAATTTTTGCAAATGGACTTTCCGAAATGCATATAATCCAATTAGTTTCATCACAAACTTGATATATATACCATGATGATCAATATAATTTTTTGTTAAATGATATTCATATTAAAGTAAAAACAAACTAACACATGATATATTCTGCAAAATAGAAACGTAAGAATAGATATTTTTGTCTCATTAATACTGAAAATTGCAAGTTTGAACATTGAAATAGATGCTTCCGCTAGGATTGTAAAATCGGAAAGAAATTTTATAAGTTGGATTAGCAAGTAAAATTGTACCTTTTCTTTTCTTGTTTTCAATTTTTATTCTAAGAAACGTAGATCTTGCCTATTTTCATTTGCAATACCAAACACCCATATATTAAAAATATGCACAATATTAACTCTGCGATTGGCTGATTAATTATATAATCAAGATTGTGAAATCAATTAAGATATATAGTTTACATAAAATTTCACATCAAAATGTTTTTCGAGTTTGAAGATTTATGTATCTTTTTTTGTCAAAGCTGTTTAAAAATACTTTAATCATGATAAACAAAACTAAACAAACATACTAAAAGTATACTAAACTTGTATGTTAATACCAAAGAAGACAACTTGGGGCAGAAACTTGCAAACAAGATAATGTGTTCCAGAGGATCTTTGTACCAAACTAGTTCTACTACAAGCTGCACCAGATAACGGTCATTCTGACAAAGTTACTTCCTGAAATATTTTCTTTGTAACAAAATATGTATTTGTACTTTCTTTCTGACAAGAATCAATCTAAATATACGTAAATTTGTACATGAATCCAACTTCAGAACATATCTTTTTCGATTGTATTTATAATTAAAGCGAAGCATCTACAAATGTAACTGTCTAATTTAAGAAAAGACATAAAATATATAATTTGTCCAAAAAGGTAAAAGAATCTGATACATGAATTAACATCTAACGAGTCAATTCTAGAAAATGTAAATAGTTTAGATACATGCATCGTAACAACTTCTTTAAAATTCGAAGGCAAACTTTTAAATTTCAAGACGGGCGGATTTACTTTCTCCCGATGGGTATCATGTGGGAAGAATGAAAAAAAAAAAGATATCTCGGTAACAAAAACCCGATGGGTGTCATGTGACACTGCTTCGTTGAATTTTTTTACTATCTATAAATAATAAATAAAACGAAAAGAAACGTTAAAATAATTAAAAGGACACTACTTGTATATAAAGTTACTCATTGGCCTGCCGGCGAGGCGCTGCATCTTCGCGTGGGAAGTCGCAGGTTCGAACTTGTGAAGAATCATTATCAATCTTTTTTAATATTTTCAGTTGTTCGCTCTTTTTACATGGTGACACTAGAAACCCATTGAGAAAGCTGGTAGTGGAAACGTCCTTAGTTTCTTTTATTCTGTGACACAAAATGAGAAAGCTCAACGAAATTTAAAAAATGTGAGAGAATTCAAAACTCAAAATGTTAGAAGTGTAAAAGTAACGGTTGCAGTAGTTGTTATAACTATAATAATAGGTAGTGGAAACGTCCTTAGTTTCTTTTATTCCGTGACACAAAATCCATCATTGACAATACTAAAACTCCCAAGAGTACTGCATTCTACAATTAATCTAGTAGAATCTAATAATAAGGCACGAGAGGTTATAAATTGTATATAAAGAAACACATTCAACAGAAGGTAATTAAATATGTACCTTGTATTTACCTCCAAGTGGGAGATTGTTGAGTTGTGGAGCCTAATTTACCGCTGACACTATGAAGACCATACGCAGAGTGTGGAACGTTGAAAATTTTATAATGTAATGTTATTTAGTAGAGGGTATTTTGAAAATTTTAGACTTGTATTATGTTCGCCCTAGTTTTCACTATATAAAAACTTGGGCGTCATTTTTCTTTTAGAAGAATGGTCGAAAAATAGAGAATTGTAAACTCAAAACTCCATTATAGTAAAATCTGCAGCGGCAAAGTGGACGTAGCTCTCGCATTGAAGTTGAACCACTATAAATCTGTATGTTATTTGTTCTTCGCTTATTTACTGTTTTTCTGATTAGGTAGGATTTGAGACGTAAATCCTAACAGAATCATAGTTGTTTGAGCAAATCCGAATATTGTAACATGGTTGACATTCTTTACTAAGTCATCCAAACACCCCGCTTCACCAAATTTTGTTTTATATGTGTGTGTAAATAGCTTTTGTCTAAAGTACATGTGTATGCATACACAAACGACTTGCTATTAACGCAAATTGAATGTTAATTTGGAACACGAAGTAAAACTCCTAAGCTGTCATAGTACTCCTTCATCGATCCAAATCCACTTACAAGACGAATCGCGACAAGAGGCTATACTCTTCTGCAAAATTCCGCACATGTCATTAAATGATAATTACCTTAGTTTAAAAGAGGATGTATAGATAAGTGATAACAGATGAAATCAACACATCATAATCACATAACACACACAAAAAAAAGAACATAAAAAAGGAATGGGGCGGGTCACGGGTGGATTGGTGGTGATGGAGAGAGGTAAATTTAGAGCGACTTTGATGAGTTCCTATGAATTTACTTCTTTTGCTTTATATATATATAAGATGAAAAAAACTAACTCTAATTCTAAATACGTGTTTAGATAATAAGAGAAAATGAAAGAAATTGAAGGTAGGGGAAGAAAGTAGAGATGAGAAAGCGGTATGCTTGGCTCCTGGCACGCCACCCGCTGATCAGCCAATCAAAGAAACTGCAGATTGGTGAAAGCGTGTGGCATACAGGGAGCCAGGCACATCCTTGTTTTAAACCTCAAGTCTTGTTGCACATTCTATTCCTTCACCAATGCTAAATAACCCAAAGATTCTTTTCTCCTGTTATTCTTTAAGAGAGGGGAAAAGAGTTGGCAAAGAGAATATATAAAGGTCAAGATCATGCTGGGGTTAGTTTATTACCATGTACGTAATAATGTACCGTTAGTCTACTTTCCTTACATGACATAATAGTTCAAATTTTTGAAATCACGGAAGATAAAGGAAATACCATAATCTAATGCTAAAATCACTCTTATAACCACTACCAATTAACTTGGGTGGTGAGATGATTAGATCCAATCTTAATTAAAAGTTTCAGATTTAAATATTGAGAATGAATTTTTTTTTTGGTAGGCTGGAGAACTTTACCCCTTAATTGCTTAGTGTGACATTACTTTGCGTAAATTTAAATTAATGAATTTCGTACACGAAATGTTATTTAAAGAAAAAAAATACCATGAGACCCCCCCACCACTGCCGATCCCTCCACCCATCTTTTTCTATGATCAAGTCCTAAATTCCTGTTTAACTTTTCCTAAACCAACAAGATCAGCTCCCACCAAAGTATTGATTAGGTAAAGCAAGGAAAATAGATTGTTTAGAATCAAATTCATGACTTTTCCTCATTTCATGCTTTTCTTTTTTCAACTTTTCTAACAAAGTTGGGTGGAGGTCTTTTCTCATGTATTTTCATGAGTGAGATTCATTTGTAAAGTTTGGTCACCTTTGTCAAAGAAAAAGAATTGTTTTTCCATTGCTCTTGAATGGTTGATCACCAGTCAGTAACAGTAGAAATACCAAATAAATTAATAAGATCATTAATGTGCAGTGTTAAGGGTTTGAATCTCAGTAAGAACAACTTTTATAACCTTATTTATTAGGAAAAGTTACACTAATGCAAAATTTTAGGTTTTAGATAACGAATATAGAATTTAACTTGTGCATACTAACATTATAGAGAATTTTTACATGTAAAATAGGTAAAAATAGCCTCTTTTTTCAGGTTACATGTTGCTTTTTAAGGATGTTAATTACTACTCCCTCCATCTCAATTTACATGACATTATTTTCTTATTATTTCATCCAAATAAAATGATACCTTTCTATATTTTGTATTTCCCCTGACCCAAATTATGTAATATTTTTCTCTTTTCGAGAGTCAATTTGACTAATCTTTGAACCTAAATTGGATTCGATTAACTCAATATTATAAGATTAGAATTTATATATTTGAAAATTACATGAAAAGTACTATAAGTTTCAACTTTTCTCATATCAATTTGGTGAAAAAATACGCCTTAAAATGTTGGTCAAAGTTCATGCAGTTTGAATCTCGAAAAATGAAAAGTATCACATAATTTGAAATAGAGGGAGTAGCAATTTAACTTCAAAATCTCTATTTTACTCTTATGAGACAATTTACATCCACACAAATATTTATAGCTTATTTAGATCATAAATTTCAAAAGTCTTCCTCTCTTTCTAAATTTTGTGCTCAGTCAAACATCATCACATAAATTGAAACGAAAGAGTAGTACTTATTGTTGAGCTGATCTGATAGTGTAAGATTTTTTTATATTGTTTATGTATATAATAAAATTCAAAACAATGAGTAACTGCAATGTTTTCCCCCTTTTTTGGGTAATAATCATTCGATATTCGGAATCCCGTAATTCTATTAAATCAAATTCGATAGTATAAGAGTCGTTATTGTTGAGTTGATTTGACAGTACAAGAGGTTTTAAAATTTATGTTCTGTCTATATTAAAAATTGAAACTATGATTAAATGCGACATTTCCCCCTTTTGGGTATCATCATTAAATATTTAGAATTTCATGATTTTATTAAATTAAATTTGTAGACCCATTAAAGAGTAAGCGTTCCTCATAAAGAAAAATTTATTGTAGGATTCGAACTTGAGATCTGCCCCCACATCTGGAAATTATATAAAGGAGGAAAGGATATGGTGTGGTCACCACAAAAAAAAACTATTTTGGGTTAAGTACCCGAGCTGGCCATTCGGCCCATTTTATTTTCAGGCGCTAACCCAATCTAGCCCACACTAAAAAAAATGAAACGGACTTTTTGTGGCGACTAAAGGTCGCCACAAAAGGTTCGCTACAAAGAACAAACTATTTATGACGACTTTAGTCGCCACAAAAGATCGAAACAGGACTATTTGTGACGACGTTAATCGCCACTAAAGATCAATAAAAAATCATATTGAGCTTTCAAAAAATATCCAAAACATGTATAATATGTGTATAATTAGTAAGTATACGTTAATTGAGTCTTCAGGAAATATCCCAAAACATGTATTATTAGTAAGTATACGTTAAATATACATTTATCAAAACAGAAATTATACGTTGATATACATTTATTATACACAAATTATAAAATAATGATATATTTTATATACATATACTTTAGGGATACATAATTTATACGATATTTATATAGTTTTTATACGTCGATATTTACTTATACACCGATGTTTTACTTATATAGTGTATAATACGTCGATTTTTTCTTATATAGTGTATAATTAGTAAGTATACATTAAATATACATTTGTCAAAACAGAAAGTATACGTTGATATACATTTATTATACACAAATTATACAACAATGTCACTTTTTCTATATATATACAGTAATGATACATCTTTTATACATCAATGATACATTTTCTGTAGTAATATGTATACAAAAATGATACACTTTATATAAATTGATTTATATAAATTGATGGGATTAATTGAAAATGGCAAGAATGAAATTATTTTACATAAGCTAAAAATGACTTTAAAAATTCTTGAGCTACCGGGTGTCAATAGTTTCACCCAATTGGCCATTTATGTCCTTGTCCCATATATGAAAGCAAAGAAAAAGCCACTTTTTCACTCAATTCCTTCTCCACTTCTCTCTATTCATTTCCTTTACCAAAATTTTCTCTAGCACGCTTTGTTCAATTGCCTTTCCAACTTTTGCCTTTCTGCCTTTATCTTTCAATATCTGGAAAAAAAATTTAAAAAAAAGGAGACTACTTTTAATTGCTAGAGGAAATATTTTGTCGGGTATGGTTTTGGAGGACCTTTAATTATAATCTCCTTTTTCTTTTTCTGTTAGCCATGACACCAATTATTTTTTAATTAGTCTAATCCAAAACAATTATGTCTATTGTTGGGAAAACGAAAGCTAGGATTTGTAAACGGAAAATGTCTGAAGGAGACAGTCAAGGATGAACCACACGGGTAATGGGAGACATGCAATGATGTGATTCTCTCATAGATCATGAACACAGTTTCTTCAGAATTGCTCAGTGGAATCGTGTATGCATCAAATGTGTATCTCGTCTGGGAGGATTTGAATGAGAGTTTTGACAAGGTTTTTCGAGTAAGGATCTTGCAGTTGCACAAACAGGTCACAACATTGACGCAAGGTACTAACTCTATTTCAACCTACTTCTCAAAGTTAAAAGAGCTATGGCATAAATATGATGTATTAGTTCCCTCACCAAATTGTGGTTGTCCAAAGGAGAAGGACTATATTGAACATATGAGCCAACAGAGGTTACTTCACTTCCTCAGTGGTCTAAATGAATCCTATAAGCAAGCTAGGAGGCAAATCCTGATGACGTCAGTTACACCATCTCTTAGTCAGGCTTATGCTATAATAATTCAGGATGAGAGCTAACAAGTAGTGATGGATAATGTAGCAGCTGAGAAAATGGAGACAGTAGCAATGCAAGCAAAGATGTAAGCAGGGTGTGACTATTTGGTTCGCGTGTTCATAAGATACTCTCTTGTTTACGCTGACGAAACTCACCGTGAAATGGATAAATTCTCATAACCTTTTTAAATCTACATCTCATCGTCAAAACTTATCTTCATCCTACCAGCTTTTCCACAAAACTTGGGCTTTTATATAATCATCGGGTTAATGTAACGTCGCAAGTTCAGGGTCCACCTAGAATAATCATCCGAAAGGGAAGATCACATTACATCTTCTATCAATATATCAGGTGGGATTCCACATTCTTTCAGCTTACCATCGTACATACAGAGATTTAGCTTTCATTTTACCTTTACAGTCATAACCTATCCTTGTTGGAATATCTCATTCCGTAAGTGGTACCATATAACTAATCCCTAAAATGAGGGTCATGTCAATACTTTCAACATAATACGAGTCAATACTAAGTCTATAAGTGGCAAAGATGCCGGCAACAAAAACAATATCATACCTCAGACAACATCAGAACTCGAGACTCCATCCACTACCTTACCCTTACCTTTACCGATCAACCTAGGACACTCACAGATCTTGTGGCTTTGGTTGTCACACCAGTAACAAACCCTTGTACCTTTATGACATACTCTAACATGGGCTCAATCCCACTAATTACAAGATGATCGGGGCAGTCTCACTCGACCTGTACTACTCTGACCCTGAGATACTGATGCCTGTGAATCCTGTCTTGGCTTTACCCAATAGAACTCCGATCATATATCTGTAGCTCATCATTACTCTATCATTTTCTGAACTCACCTATCATCTTGGCCCTTTTGGGCTTTTCATGTCACGACCCAAACCGGAGGTCCATGACGGGCACTCGGACCTTACTCGCCGAGCACCGCTAGACATATATTCAGCACATAATTGTAAATAAGAATGGGCCACGAGGGCCGTCACGAGATAACATGCTGACTCATAGAAATAATAAGTTGAAAAGATGCAAGACCGACAGGGCATATATGTATATACATAGATGTTGGACATGACCGTATGAGCCAACAAAGCTACCATAGATGACTATACAATAAAAACATAAGTCGATGAGGCCACATAATATCTGACTTCATCATAACTGTCTACAAGCCTCTACTGGAGTACGTGACATCATAAGGTCGGGACAGAGCCCCGCCATACCCATATGCATATCAAAATTACCGTACCAAAACTAAACCGCAACTCCAGGACAAGCAGAGTGATCCAATATCAGCTAAACAATCAACCTACTAGTGTAGACCATCGCCCTGTCTACCTGAGCCTGCGGGCATGAAACGTAGCGCCCCCCAACTAAAGGGGGCATTAGTACGAATAATGTACCGAGTATGTAAGGCATGAAAAATAGCATAATAAAGGCATGGATGTAACCTAAGACAAGAAATAATCAACTTGTACAGAATGCCTTTGAGGACCATACTATGCCTAAGTATCATACATATGCGTATATAACGCCATCAAACCTATATGGGCATCCCATCATAACATATTGGCCTCTATGGGCATAATCATCATCATATACCAGCTGATCAGGTGGTGGTGCGTATATAACGTCATAACCTTTCCCATAACACATATACATATCATATATCATACACGTATATAACGCCTGTGAGGTTATAGTATATACATGTATATAATGCATGAATGATACTAAGACACTTTGAGTCTAATCCGATTTGACTTAATTTTCACCTATAAATAGTGCCAGCCTCTTCATTATTCTACACCTATTTTTTCAGATTATCATTCTAAACCTTAGAGACTTAGAATTAAAATACTCTCTCAAACCTCAGCCGGATTTCCTAGTTTTCCGAAAGAGAAATACATTAAAGCTTGGAGCTTGCAATCGGAAGGGCAACCGCGTGTCAACCTTATAGTAGATAAAGATTCCAGATACTATAACCTGTAAGTATTATGCTTTATGTTACAGGTTTGATTATTGTATAATCATACCAAAAAACTTGTTGGGGTAAGTAAGAAACAAAAATTTTAAACTTCCGTTGTGCCTTATTTATGTGTTTTGAACCCAACAAAATTCTTACAATCTAGGTGTAATGACCTCATTTATTGGATTTTATAACCAATAATGTGAGCAAACTCAAAGTAAAGATAAGAAGAAAATTTTATTTTGTCAAAAAAGTAGAACAAAAATATACAAGGAAAATATTGAGTTAAATTCACGAAGATAATGTGGGAGACATATGGCCTAGGTATACTTTTCTATTTGTAGGTCAAAGATGATTGAGAGCTAATTATTGTACAATTTTCCTTCCTCCACACTCCCTGCCTTTTAAGCTTTTGATATGTACAAATTGAGGCGTGGACTGAAAAGAGTAGGGCCTTCTTTGATCAACGTCATAAAAGATTCATGAGTTAATTGTTGACTATGTAATTTTAGATTTAACCTATTAATTATTGATAACAAATTGCTACTCTATTTAACATAATCATCTATGTATGACAGTATGACAGTGGTCGGTCCATGTTCTCCACTTCCAACATCTGATTGCGGAGACAAATCTAATATATCCCTGACATAAAAAAAAAACAAATTGACCTACCCTATCTAATTTCGCAATAGAAATTTTGTCTTGTCCAGCATAAGTTTTGCCTTGTTCAACATAAGTATGAAACTTTGCCTTGCGAATTAGTTGACACACAATTTATGCCGGATAACTTCATTTCTACAAAACTTATGTCGGACTTGCGAATTTAATTTTTTTCAACTCTGTTGGGGATCGAAACCCATAATCTCTTATTAGCGAATATTCTCTGAATATTCACAATATATTTTGTAATTATGATAGATGTATATTTAAGGTAACTTAGGATTCTTATTGTATTAGGAATCAACCATTTAAAGTGAGTTAGAATTCATATTGTATTAGGAATCAACCTCTGTACAACTATATATATTGTGATTAATGAAATGAATCCCTACGGGAAAATTATTCCAATCTTACATGGTATCAAGAGTCAAACCCCAATCCCTACCTCTCTCTACTCTTTTCTCTCGGCCGACCACCACCCAAATTCCCTTCCTCTCGGCCGGCGACAAAAGGTTGCCACCATGTCTTCCCCACTAATTCCGGTTCATCCACTGACACACTTGACAACCCCTCTCAACGTTCATTATCTTCTTTTCATCCGACATTTTCCGTTAACAACATCAAGAATTTTATCCATATAATTCTTGACCAAGAAGACTATCAATATTCCATGTGGATGGAATTATTCTATATTTATGCATGTGCATACAATGTGCTCGATCATATTGATGATTTTGTTCCTCGTCCCACCGATGTTGCAGACTCAACCTGGCGTTGCCTTAACGCCATCGTCAAACAATGGATCTACGGCACCATCTCTAAAGACTTATTGTGCACTATCATGAAAATAGGTGCTACGGCACGTGAACTTTGGGTCCGGCTAGAAGAAATTTTTCAGGATAATAAAAATACTTGGGCCATGTATTTGGAAGAGCAGTTCAACAATACACGTCTCGAGAATTTTAACAACATGTCTGAATATTGTAAACAACTGAAACTCATAACCGACCAACTTTCCAACGTAGGAACTTCTGTGTCAGAAACAAAGATGGTGCTTCAACTAGTTGCTGGTTAACCAAAAGGTGAATATGATACACTCGCAACGATGATTCAACAGGCCGACCCCCTCTCAAGTTTCAACAAAGCACGTTCACAACTTTTGTTCGAAGAGACCCGTCGTGCCAAATAAGAGGAGCACAATCACAAGGCATTAGCCGTTGACGGCCAACACCACCACCACCACCGCAAGACCACCACCACCAACGCGTCCCGCGGCGGAGGGCGTGGCGGAAGAGGCCGCGGTAACAAAAATAAAGGAAAGTGGTCGCGGCAAAGGCAACCGGAACCAAGCGGCGGTGCCCGACCGCTCCTACCTACTATCAATGGCGTGGACAACAACCAATATGGCCCAATCAAGGGAACTAGGCCTCGCCTGCATGCCCATACCCACATCGGGGGCCCCAATTCCCGAGGCGCTTAGTCACCCCGGTCTATTGGGCTCCACCCCCACCAACCGACGGGCCCACCCGCAGCGAGCGCAGCCCACATGGTCTCGGTCCAAGAAGCCCTCGCAAGCAAGACTCGCAGGCGCGGCCTGGCCCCACCGATTTGGGCCAGGCCTTCAGCACCGTGAACCTTCAACAACCCGACGAAAATTGGTACATGGACACCGGAGCCACATCTCACCTCACCCGGTTGTCAAGTAACTTATCTCAACTACTTCGGCTAAAGTGTCCTCAATTTATTACTGTCGGCAATGGTCATCGCATTCTAATTGAAGGTTACGATAACACATATACCACACATCCCCACCCGCCTTTCTCCCTAAATTACGTCCTCTACACCCCTAACATCATTAAAAACTTAATCTTTGTTAGAAAATTCACTCGCAATAATTATGTGTGGCAAATTGACCTTTTTTATTTTTCTGTGAAGGATCTCAATACGGGGAAAATTCTTACGCGCTGCAATAGTGTGGGAGACCTCTACCCCTTCACTCAATCTTCTGATATCAGACCACAATCACCTCTATCCCTTGCGGCTATCTCTCCCCCAACTTAGCACAACAGACTCGGATACCCCGGAGACCCTGTTTGTACTTTTCTTAGGACTACTAAGCCTATTCAATATAATAATGAGAAACTTGCCCAACACTGTTTTTCTTGCCCGCTCGGCAAGCATGCTCGTCTTCCATTTATGTCATCCAACAGTGTTATTTTTTCTCCTTTTAATATTGTTCATGCTGATTTGTGGACATCTCCGGTTGTTAGCTTTTTGGTCACAAATTTTATCTAGTATTCTTAGATGATTTTTCACATTTTATCTGGATTTACCCACTGAAATTCAAATCTGAAGTTTTTGCCAAATTCCTTGAATTTCAAAAATTCATTAAAACACAGTTTGAAAAATCTATCAAATCATTCCAATGTGATAATGGACGTGAATTTAATAACTCGACATTTTACAATTTCTGCTCTAAACAAGGCATGGTTTTCCATTTTTTCTGTCCCTATACTTCCTCCCAAAACGGAAAGGCTGAACGAATTATACATATCATCAATAACATGGTTCGCACCCTTCTGTTTCATGTCTGTCTTTCACCACCTTTTTGGATCTATGCTGTTAAAATGGTAGAATTCCTTTTTAATATTTTACCAACTAGCACTCTCCAAAACAAGACCCCTACCGAAATCTTATACCATAGGTTCCCATCCTATGACCATCTCCGTATTTTCGGCTGCTTATGCTACCCCAACATAGCCTCCACTGCACCTCACAAACTTGCCCTTTGCACCTTGCCATGTGTCTTCGTTGGTCTCTCTCCTACTCATCGGGGCTACATGTGCTATGACATTGCCACTCGCAAAATCATCGTCTCCCGTCACGTCACCTTTGACGAGATGACCTTTCTTTTTTCAAATCTCTAAAAATTCCAGACTACCGATTACACCTTTCTCGATGAATCGAGTCTGTCCCCAGCTATCCAATCTCTATACCACCAGCAGTCCACTGTTTCGACAGAGCCTGCAGCTCCATCACCGCCACTGTCTGGCACCATCTCTAACCAAACACCTCCCAGCTCTCGATCGAACACCCCACCAGTACCCCTGCTGCCTCCAATCGCGTCTCATCCCCCTCTAGCAGCACTACTGCCTCACGAACCCGATAACTCACAGCCTCCCAATCCAGACCTCCCATTACTTCCTACCCACCGCATGGATACTCGTGCCCAACACGGGATCTTCAAACTCAAGGTTCATTTTAACCTCTCCACACAAACCTTATCACCCATTCCAAAAAATCCAAAACTAGCCAAATTGGACCCTAATTGGAATGCGGCCATGTGAGAGGAGTTTAACGCTTTAACCAAGTAGAACACTTGGGATTTGGTACCTAGACCAGACGGTGTGAATGTTATCCGGTGTATGTGGTTATTTCATCACAAGTTCAGAGACAGTGGTGACTTGGAACGGTATAAGGCAAGACTGGTTGCCAATGGCACTAATCAGCAGGAGGGTATTGATTGTGGTGAGACATTCAGTCCGATTGTCAAACCAGCTATTATTTGGACTGTTCTCAGTATTGTTATGGGCATGCATTGGCCGATTCATCAACTTGATTTTAAGAATGCATTTCTTCATGGGGATTTGAAAGAAACTCGTATATGTATCAGCCTCCTGGCTTTGTTCATCCGGCAGTTCCGCAGTTTGTATGTCATCTCGGAAAAGTCATTATATGGATTGAAACAGGCACCCCGCGCTTGGTATGATCGCTTTGACCGGTATCTTATGCAGATCGGATTTGTATGTAGCAAGTGTGATAACTCTCTCTTCACTTTTCATCGAGGTAGCAGCACTACTTACTTACTATTATATGTGGATGACATTGTTCTTACTGCCTCCTCTGACGATTTGAAGAATGAAATCATTTATCTACTCAAAACTGAATTTGCTATGACCGACTTGGGCAAGCTGAGTTATTTCTTGGGTATATCAGTGACCAGATCTGCAGCTACTATGTTCATGTGTCAGCGCAAATATGCAGAAGAGATAGTGTACAGGGCTAAGATTGCAAATTGTAAAATTATGCCAACTCCGGTTGAATCGAAATCCAAGCTCAGTCATAATGAGGGTGCGCCAGTTTATGATCCCACTGTTTATCGGAGCCTTGCAGGCGCCCTTCAGTATCTTACATTCACTAGGCTTGTTATTGCATATGACGTTCAACATGTGTGTATGTTTATGCACGACCCTCTACAGTACCATTTTATAGCCCTCAAATGTATTATCAGATACGTTAAAGGCACACTGGACTTTGGACTACATCTCTACCCCAAACAAGTTACTCTCCTACACGGATGCAGATTGGGTAGGATGCCCAGACATACGTCGCTCCACCTCAGGCTACTGTTTTCTTGGGGATTATTTCATGGTCCGACAAGCGGCAGGCCACGCTATCCCGTTCGAGTGCTAAAGCAGAGTATCGCGGAGTTGCTAAAGTCATTGCTGAGATTTGTTGGCTCCAAAATCTTCTTTTGGAGCTCCAGTATCCACTGTGAAAGGCGTCTATAGTCTATTGTGACAACATATCTGCCATCTATATGTCTCACAATCCGGTCCAACATCAGCGAACTAAGCATATTGAGATGAATATTCACTTTGTACGAGAAAAGGTTGCCCTTGGTCATGTCAAAATATTACACGTGCATTCCTCCTATCGCTATGCAGATATTTTCACAAAGGGACTACCGAGACAGCTCTTCACCGACTTTCGATCCAGCCTTAGCGTTCGGCCTCCTCTCGCTCCGACTAAGGGGGAGTATTAGCGAATATTCTCCGAATATTCACAGTATATTTTGTAATTATGATAGATGTATATTTAAGATAACTTAGGATTCTTATTGTATTAGGAATCAACCATTTAAGGTAAGTTAGGATTCTTATTGTATTAGGAATCAACCTCTGTACAACTATATATATTGTGATTAATGAAAGGAATCCCCAAGGGAAATTATTCCAATCTTACATCTCTAATTTTGTAGAGCATCAAATAAGGGTACTTTGATCCACGAATTTTTTTTTAGTGAAAAGCAGTGGTAAAAATTAAAGACCAACAATTTGAGGGGTAAAAATTAAATACCAGTTCATATGAAGGGAAATCCGTGCAAAAAAATGAACTAGCCCTTCACGTATCCACTCCTTGTTTTATGTTTATTATTACAAAAACTTACACCCAATGATCTTGTGAATAGGTGGACTTGAATTTTTGGTCTCCAATTCTCCATAGACAAACCTTCAAAATTAAAAGTCAAAACTTGTTAAACTTGAAATTATGTGCATGAGTGTTGGCGATAAAATCAAAAAACAAAATCACTTTTATTGGAATTTTTGAAGTTGGAGTCGAAGATAGAGTTGTGTTTGTTTATAGTTTTTGCTAATAATTTTTGGTAGTTTTTGCTAATAATTTTTGGTAGTTTTTCCTAAAAAAACATACAATATGATCTATACCCCCAACTTCTAAAAAATAGCAAAATCATTCAACTTAACTAATTTGCCCGAATTTATCATCCTTGTTTATTTTCTTCATCTATCCAAACGACATTCGTTAACGCGAATCCTTATGTTTTATGCAATATATAAAACTACATTGGCTAATTCTAATGCTTATTATTTTTTCAAACTGATCAACTCTCAAAGAGTGTTAATAGCCAAGAATTACACTAAAATACCATGTTTCATGTATGACATTCAGATGTTGTTGCTTCTCTACAACGTAATTCAAGGCATCACATGTGAAGGTAGAGGTGATACTTTAAAAGAAGATCATGAAGGAATGAAAATCACATGTGGATATCAAGGAATCAGGTCACATCATTGAATCCCAAACAACGTAAGACACCAATAAAAAATAAATTGAAAAGTATTCAATTCGGCGAAATATTCCATAAATAATGTAGTTGGGTATTTATCCTGATTGTTGGGTGCTATTAATGGAGTCAAACTTATAAGCAAAAAATTAGGATAAAATCTGAAAAAGGAAAAACAAAAGCAATGGTCAAAAACTAAAAGTGAAAATAGTAAAAAAAAGATTTTGGGTTTTTTTAAATTCAAAATAAAACTTCAAGTTGTAATTGAAATTTTCATTGCCAAACGCTAATTTTTTTTAAAATCCAAAAAAAGTACAAAAAATTCATGACCAAACGGATTCGCTCATGAGGCAAAGGATCAAATGTGCAAGTCCATTCTTGTAAATCTCCCTATTACTATATTAGATTATTTTCGATTCGATAAGTTTCAGCCCCTTCCCAGTGCCGGAAGGTTAAGTATTAGCGAATATTCTCCGAATATTCACAGTATATTTGTAATTATGATAGATGTATATTTAAGGTAACTTAGGATTCTTATTGTATTAGGAATCAACCATTTAAGGTAAGTTAGGATTCTTATTGTATTAGGAATCAACCTCTGTACAACTATATATATTGTGATTAATGAAAGGATTCCCCAATGGAAATTACTCCAATCTTACATGGTATCAAGAGCCAAACCCTAATCCCTACTCTTCTCTTTTCTCCCTCTCGGCCGACGCCTCCCCAAACTTTTCTTTTTCCCTCTCAGCCGACGACAATAATTTGCCGTCATGTCTCGCCCTGCTTCCCCCACCAATTCCGGTTCTTCCACTAGCACACTTGACAACCCCAATCAACGTTCATCATCTTCTTTTCATCCGGTATTCGTCGTTACCAACATCAAGAATTTTATCCCAATCATTCTTGACCAAGAAGACTGTCAATATTCCATGTGGATAGAACTGTTCTATATTCATGCATGTGCGTACAATGTGCTCGACCATATTGATGATTTTGTTCCTCGTCTAACCGATATTGCATACTCGACCTGGCGTCGCCTTGACGCCATCGTCAAACGATGGATCTACGGCACCATCTCTAAAGACTTATTGTGTACTATCATGAAAACAGGTGCTACGACACGTGAACTTTGGGTACGGTTAGAAGAATTTTTTCAGGATAATAAAAATACTCAGTCCGTGTATTTGGAAGAGCAATTCAACAACACGCGTCTCGAGAATTTTAACATGTCCGAATACTGTAAACAACTGAAACTCATAACCGACCAACTTTCCAACGTATGGACATCTGTTTCAGAGACCAAGATGGTACTTCAACTAGTTGCGGGTTTATCGAAAGGTGAATATGATACACATGCAACGATGATTCAACAGGCCGATCCCCTACTAAGCTTCAATAAAGCATGTTCGCAACTTTTGTTGGAAGAGACCCATCGTACTAAACAAGAGGAGCACAATCACAAGGCATTAGTCGTTGACGGTATGACACCACTGGCGGCAACCACCACCCAGCCACCACTGCAAGACAACCAGCAGCCGCAGTCCCGCGGCGGAGGGCGTGGCGGTAGAGGTCGCGGTAACAACATTAAAGGAAAAGGCTACGGCAAATGCAACCGAAACCAACAGCAGGCAGGCCCGGCACATGCTGCCTACTATCAGTGGGTTCGGCAGCCCCTTTGGCCCAATACCGGGAACTGGGCCTCGTCTGCATGCCCCTACCAGAAATTAGGGGCCCAATTCCAGCAAGGCTGGAAGCCAGGCCTCTTGGGCTCTGCCCCCACCAACCGGCAGGCCCACCAGCGCAGACAGCTAGCAGCCCACATGGTAGCAACGGCCCGGACACCGCGGGCGGCGGCCCAGGCGTCACCGATTTGGGCCAGACCTTCAACACCGTGAACCTTCAACAACCAAATAAAAATTGGTAGATGGACACCGGAGCCACATCTCACCTCACTCGGTCGTCAGGTAACTTATCTCAACTGCTTCGGTTAAAGTGACCTCAATTTATTACTGTCGGCAATGGTCATCGCATTCCAATTGAAGGTTACGGTAACACACATACCACACATCCTCACCCGCCTTTCTCCCTAAATCACGTCCTTTACACCCCTAACATCATTAAAAACTTAATCTCTGTTAGAAAATTCACTTGCAATAAGTGTCTGTCGAATTTGACCCTTTTGGTTTTTCTGTGAAGGATCTTAATACGGGAAAAATTCTTACGCGTTGCAATAGTGTGGGAGACCTCTACCCCATCACTCAATCTTCCGATGTCATACCGCAATCACCTATATCCCTAGCGGTTATCTGCTGATTTGTGGACATCTCCGGTTGTTAGCTCTTTGGGTCACAAATTTTATCTAGTATTCTTAGATGATTTTTCACATTTTGTCTGGATTTACCAACTGAAATTCAAATCTGAAGTTTTTGCCAAGTTCCTTGAATTTCAAAAATTCATTAAAACACAGTTTCAAAAATCAATCAAATCATTCCAATGTGATAATGAATGTGAATTTAATAACTCGGCATTTCACAATTTCTGCTCTTAACAAGGCATGGTTTTTCGTTTCTCCTGTCCCTATACTTCCTCCAAAAATGAAAAGGCTGAACGAATTATACGTACCATCAATAACATGGTTCGCACCCTTCTGTTTCATGCATGTCTTCCACCGCCTTTTTGGGTCTATGCTGTTAAAATGGTAGAATTCCTTCTTAATATTTTACCGACTAGCACTCTCCAAAACAAGACCCCTACCGAAATCTTATACCGTAGGTTCCCAACCTATGACCATCTCCGTATTTTCGGTTGCTTATGCTACCCCAACATAGCCTCTATTGCACCTCATAAACTTGCCCCTCGCACCATGCCCTGTGTCTTCGTTGGTCTCTCTCCTACTCATCGGGGCTACATGTGCTATGACATTTCCACTCGCAAAATCATTGTCTCCCGTCATATCACATTTGACGAGACGGCCTTTCCTTTTTCAAATCTCCAAAAATTTCATACCACCAATTACACCTTTTCTCGATGAACCGAGTCTGTCCCCGGCAATCCAATCTATGTACCACCGGCAGCCCACTGTTCCGACAGAGCCTGCACCAGCAGCTTCGTCCCCACCACTGTCCGGCACCTTCTTCGACTAAACACCTCCCAGCTCTCGGTCGAACACCCATCCAGTAGCCCTGCTGCCTTCAGCTACGTCTCATACCCCTCCAACAGTACTGCTGCCTCCAGAACCCGACAGCCCACAGCCTCCAAATCCACACCATCCACTGCTGCCCACCCATCGTATGGAGACTCGTGCACAATACGGGATTTTCAAACCCAAGGTCCACTTTAACCTCTCCGCACAAACCATATCACCCATTCCAAAAAATTCAAAACTAGCCAAACTGGACCCTAATTAGAATGCGGCCATGTGCGAGAAGTTTAACGCTTTAAAGCAGAACACTTGGGATTTGGTACCTAGACTGGACAATGTTAATATTATCCGGTGCATGTGGTTATTTCATCACAAGTACAGAGACAGTGGTGACTTATTGCGGTATAAGGCAAGACTAGTTGTCAATGTCACTAATCAGCAGGAGGGTATTGATTGTGGTGAGACATTAAGTCCGGTTGTTAAACCGGCTACTATTTGGACTGTTCTCAGTATTGCTATGGGCATGCATTGGCCGATTCATCAGCTTAATGTCAAGAATGTGTTTCTTCATAGGGATTTGAAAGAAACTGTGTACATGCATCAGCCCCATGGCTTTGTTCATCCGGCAGTTCTGCAGTTTGTATGTCGTCTCAGGAAGTCATTGTATGGCGTGAAACTGGCACCCCGCGCTTGGTATGATCGATTTGCCAAGTATGTTATGCAGATCGGATTTGTATGTAGCATGTGTGATAACTCTCTCTTCACTTTTCATCGAGATAGAAGCACTGCTTACTTGCTATTATATGTGGATGACATTGTTCTTACTGCCTCCTCTGACGGTTTGAAGAATGAAATCATTGCTCTACTCAAAACTGAATTTGCTATGACCGACTTGGGCAAACTGAGTTATTTCTTGGGTATATCCGTGACCAGATCCGCATCTACTATGTTTTTTTATCAGCGCAAATATGTGGAGGAGATAGTGTACAGGGCTAAGATGGCAAATTATAAAATTATGCCAACTCCGGTTGACTCGAAATCCAAGCTCAGTGCCAATGAGGGTGCGCCAGTTTCTGATCCCACTCTATATCGGAGTCTTGCAGGTGTACTTCAATATCTTACATTCACTAGGCCTGATATTTCATATGTCGTTCAACAGGTGTGTCTATTTATGCACGACCCTCGAGAGTCCAATTTTGCAGCCCTGAAATGCGTATTTTTTTGTTTTACTCCCCGTAACTCTATATTATCAGATACGTTAAGGGCACACTGGACTTTGGACTGCATCTCTACCCCTCTGCCCCGACCAAGTTACTACACGGATGCAGATTGGGCAGGATGCCCGGACACACGTCGCTCCACCTCAGGCTACTGTGTATTTCTTGGGGATAATCTCATTTCATGGTGAGCCAAGCGACAGGCCACGCTATCTCGTTCGAGTGCTGAAGCAGAGTATCACGGAGTTGCTAATGTCGTTGCTGAGCTCTGTTGGCTTCGAAATCTTCTTTTGGAGCTCTAGTGTCCACTATGTAAGGCGTCTATAGTCTCCTGTGACAACATATCTGCTATCTATATGTCTCACAATCTGGTCCAACATCAGCGGACCAAGCTTTTCGTGATGGATATTCACTTTGTGCGTGAGAAGGTTCCACTTGGTCATGTCAAAATATTACACGTGCCTTCCTCCTATCAGTATGCAGATATTTTCACAAAGGGTCTACCGCGACAACTCTTCACCGACTTCTGATCCAGCCTTAGGGTTCGGCCTCCTCCCGCTCCGACTAAGGGGGAGTATTAGCGAATATTCTCCGATTATTCACAGTATATTTGTAATTATGATAGATGTATATTTAAGGTAACTTAAGATTCTTATTGTATTAGGAATCAATCATTTAAGGTAAGTTAGGATTCTTATTGTATTAGGAATCGACTTCTGTACAACTATATATATTGTGATTAATGAAAGGATTTCCTAAGGAAAATTACTCCAATCTTACATTAAGGAAGTTGTTGACCCGATGATACGGGAGTCGGCAATCGAAGCCCCGGTGAACGGCAGCTGCAACTATAACGGTCCTAAGATAGCGAAATTTCTTATCGGATAAGTTTCGACCCGCACAAAAGACGTAACGATCTGGACATTGTCTTGAAGAGAAGGTCAGTGAAATAGACATATCTGTGAAGATGCATCCCAAGAATCCCAAATCAAAGTAACGGTCTTTCATGATTATTTACCGTTTGAATACAATAAAATAATTTATAAAGATCTTCTCTATTTTATTTACTGATCTTTATATTTTTTTCTCTTATCCATCTCCTCTGACTAGAATCATAAGTAACTAAGAATTATTTGTAAAGAGAGATAAAATTGAGCCGTCATCTCGCTGCCAAAATATGAGAAATGTTACTCCGAGCTCGAAAAGAACAAACAGACTCTAAATATTAAAAGTTTAAAATTAGGAGAAAATGACACCACATAATCAACTAAAAGAACTTTTCACATTATAGTCAACAATATAAGTAGGCTTTTTCATACAACTCTACTAACAATTTTTGTAATATTTCCTTCTGTTAATCTATTTTCCCGTCTACGATTCAGATGAACCCTACTTGACTTTGAAATTTCTTATTGTTGTTTAATCTTCTTATAAAATTATTTACTATAATGTGTTTTTTTAGAACTTTTGGCTGATCTTTGAATATACTTAAACCGTTGACAAGCAAAAAACAGATTTGTGAACTCATATTCGATCTTGATCTTTACTCACCTCTCCTCTTCACTTTTTTTTAGCAGAAGAAATGCAAAATATTAAAGCTATACTTCTTATTCTTAGTAGCTCATTACTTATGACACCAGTTTCTAGTGGTGGTATCGAATGCTTGCGTTGTAAACAAGTTATAATATGTAATTCTTTAGAAGATGTTATATTGTCTTGTTTTGCAGTTGCTTTTGGTTGCCTGACGGGTAGAGTTAGGTGCCATCACAGTTTAATGAAATTTTGGATTGTTACAGTAAGACAAGTAGGTATATTTCTATCTTAACCGTGAATCTCTCTCCTAAGGTCCATGTTCAAGAATTTACCCTATTCAATCATATATTAAATCTAAAAAATCCTCTTTCAAATTCAATTCTAGTTCTATAAATAATATTTAATTGGTGATCAAGCAATCAAATAACTAGAAACATGATATGAATAAATAAATCAATATTGATAATCAATTTACATAAATTGAAACTTCAACAACAACATTCATAAATATCAACCTAGAATTAAGAAAATTAGCCACACATACTCATGGCACAAATATACAAGTCATAAAACTATCCACTACAAGCAATAGATGAAAGATATATATAAACTCGATTAATTCATGCTCTACAATATTACTCGTTCTTCTGATCTCCGCAGGTCAAAAATTTCAAAAAGATATGCTAAGGGTGTATTATACTATGCTGAAATGACCTTGGACCAAAACACCCTAATGAATAAAAACTGAATTGAGTTATTGACCAGACACGTCTCATGACATAACGTCCCACATGCTATGCAAGCCATTTATTCATACTTGAATTTTTTCATAGTCGTCCAAAATACGCCAAACACGTCGCACGGCACGATGTCCCCCGCGCCGTGCCGAGAGGGATTTACTGCGAATCATTCTCTTCTCGATCCAGCATTACTTTTACGCTGACAACTTGCCCACACATCGTGCTAGTGTAATTTTTGGGCTAGTTTCTATTTTTTCAACTCTTTTCATGCGTGCTTGGTGCTTGATCTCGAACATGATCCCATTTTACTACTTCAACTTCTACTTAGAATTCAAAATTCTTTTCACGGTTTTAGCTCCAGCTTATGATTTTTGCTCAAAATCATGTCCCGCACATCAAAACATATATTAAGCATAAAGTGAATGAGTTCAAATTTAAATACAAGTAAAACAATCAAAAATAAGGTGAACTATAACTAAAAATATGAGTTTCTAATCGAGTATCATCAATCAACATATAGTGAAAAGATTTTAAAGTAATTTTACATGGATAAAGTACATTCATAGGTACTTCAATAATTGTGAGATCGTTTGATATAAATAAAGATTAATTTTGGTCTCATGAAAATGATGAAAAACTTGTTGGGCTAAAATATCATATCTTAGTGAATTTGGAATTAATGTATCATGCTAATAATACACGACCAAATAGAGTTATTCGGCAAGCTTATTGACTAGATTTAGATCTTTCCCAACACGAAAATATTGGAATGACATTAAGCATATCTTGTTGGAAATCTTATGAAAAATACTTGATCATGAACATTGTAGGTATTCTTGAAAGCTTGAGGTGTGTTAAAGACACTGTCCTTAAGGATATTTCACCCAGTATAGATGTATCTCCCAGAATTCAACAAGCACTTCTAATATAAAATTAGGAGTTAGAATCTAACAAAGATTAATCTATACTAATACTATATTAAAAGCATGAACCCCAAAACATAAAAGTTAAATTAATTGAATACCCTTATATTAACCTAAATACTATATTTCTAAGGGTTGTGACTATTGAATTGTTACCATCATTGTCATACAACTTTAAATTTCTTGTCCGGGTCTGACCGTTTCTCTTGTTTTGATTGTGTGAATGTTGTCTCTTGAGTCGAGGATCTTTCGGAAACAACCGCTCTACCTACCAAGATAGAGATAAAGTCTGCGTACACTCTACCCTCCCCAGACCCCACGTCGTGGGATTTCACTGAGTATGTTTCTAAATAGCTATCCACAAGAACACAATTCAATAGTCACAATCCTTCGTTCATTTTTTCTTTCTCATTTACTTCTTGGTGTCAATTATAATTAAGGTGGTGTCTTTTCTCTTCAAACTACCAAGCACAATATTGGAGAATCAATTCCCACGAATTCAAGTCTGAAGGCTACCAAGAGAAAAAACAATAATCTTATTTGATTTTTGGGAGTCATCAATTTCATCTACTAATTTATATGTGTTTTATCAGACTCAATTGATAATTACGTTGTATCTTTAAAATTTATCTTCTTTTTGTTATGTCTGTATTTTCGTTAAATTTGACAATTCTAAACATAGAAATTGAAGAGAATAAAACTAAGTTTTGAATTTCCTTAACACAATATGAACTTCAGCTCAATGGCCAAAGGCATGATCTTTATCCCATTATATTATTTAGATTCTATTCTAATAGGCAACCTAATGCGAAACTTGGCAATATGTCTATAAGCCATAGAAGCAATACTATGTCTTTTTTTCCTTTTGGTTGTTACTGTATTCTTTTCTGCTTGTTAAACGGGTATAATAGGCCATTAGCAGTGTCTCGGACTGGCCCATTATGGGGATTGCCCAGTGGCCCATCACGGGCTAGGCAGTAAACAGTGGCTGTATATTTGGTGTATATATTGTTAATATATTGTAGTGTAAAGGTTACCTTAATTTGTCATGTACACTTACCATAATTGTATAGTTAGAATTATGGTAGAATAAGGTTTTAGGAATAGGATTTCTCCTATTATGGAAATATGTAACTTGTATATATACCTTTCAATTAATGAAAATAATCAAGGGGATTATTTCTTTCATGGTATCAAGAGACTAGGTCTAACAAAAAATTTATCTCCCAAATTTTGTGCCCTTCTCGGCCGAAACATCCCCCCCCCCTCGGGTTTCTTTTCCAAAATTCGTCTTCCGCTCTCAAAATCTCTCTTACTATTCCCAAATTTCCCCTCCTTCTTTGTTCTTTCAATATGTCTAAAAACAATTTTCATCCTGCCCTCATGGTTTCTAACGTCAAGAACAGTATCCCTATTGTGCTTGAGATTGAAAACGTCCAATATGCGACGTGGGCAGAATTGTTTAAAATTCATGCTATCTCCCATCACATAATTCCTCCCGCTACACCTATTCACGCGGAGGATCCTCAGTTATGGATTACTCTTGATGCTACCGTTCTCCAGTGGATCTATTCCACTATTTCGGTTGACCTCTCACAGACGATTATTGAGTCGGATACCACGGCTATGGCTACCTGGAATAGATTGCGTGACATATTCCAAGATAACCAACATGCACGTGTCGTCACATTCGAGCAGGAATTCTCTCTAGTTCGCATGGAAGAATTTCCAAACGTATCTGCATATTGCAAGAAACTCAAGGAGTTGGCAGACCAACTCCGTAACGTTGGCGCACCTGTAACAAATAATCGTCTGGTTCTACAACTGGTTGCCGGTCTTTCTGAGGCCTATAATGGCGTTGGGACTCTCCTTCGTCAAAGCAACCCACTTCCCACTTTTTATCAAGCCCGCTCCATGCTTACTTTGGAAGAAGCCTATTTTGCTAAAAAGACGGCTACCGGAGCAAGCCCCGTCGTCCTAATGACGTCCTCCACAAATTCTTCAAGTTTTGTTGATAATTAGGGCCAAAATCATACTCATGGTGGCGGCAAAAATAATCGTAAGAATAATAATAAAAACCGCGGTGCAAACGCGGCGGTTCCGGTGGTGGCTCCGGTGGTCAGCAGTCCAGCAGTGGGGGCCGTCCAGTCAATGGTGGGCCTCCTCCCTACTGGTCCCAGCAGTGGGGCCCATGGCAGTGGGGCTGGGGCAATGGGCCGTGGGCCAGCAGCCCATATTTTCCAGCAGTTTCAGGCAGCCAGTGGGCTGGACAGTCCACTCTCAGGCCCAACAATCAGCAGTCACGGCCCACTGCCCACTGGCCCAGTAATTCAAGCTGTTACGACCTAAGACAGCCCAGTTCTGGAATTTTTGGGCCCCGTCCTCCGCAAGCTCACCACGCAGCAGGCCCCACTCAGACAGATATCGAGGTCGCGATGTACACACTGGGTTTGACGCAACCGGATCCAAATTGGTACATGGACACCGGCGCACTGACACATATGACCTCCGATCAAGGTACTCTCTCGTCTTATGCCAATTTGAGCAACCCTCGTGGTATAATTGTCGGTAATGGTAACTCTATTCCAATTCAGGGTTATGGTCATAAAACTCTATCTCCCCCCAATCCTCCACTTATCTTGAAAAATACTTTACATGTCCCAAAATTGATTAAAAACTTAGTGTCTGTCAGAAAATTCACCACTGACAATTCCGTTTCTGTTGAATTTGATCCTTTTGGTTTCTCTGTGAAGGATTTCAAAACGGGGAGTCCTCTCATGAGGTGTGATAGTAGGGGAGATCTTTATCTTATCACACCCGGTTTCAGTCCATCGAATCAAGCCTTGCCATCAGCTTTTGCAATCATTTCTCCTTCCTTGTGGCATACTCGCCTTGGTCATCAGGGATCCTCTACTTTATCAGTTTTAGATAAAATATAGTTTTATTTCTTGTAAGGGTACGAGTCGTACTCCAAATTGTCAATCTTGTTCGTTAGGAAAAATTGTTAAGTTGCCATTTGTGGACTCAAAATCCCATACTTCAATGTCATTTGATATTATTCATAGCGACCTATGGACGTCTCCTGTTCTAAGTTCGTTGGGTGATCGGTATTATGTTCTCTTTTTGGATGATTATTCTAATTTTTTGTGGACGTTTCCAATTGCAAATAAATCTCAAGTGATTTCCTTCTTCATAAAATTTAGAGCATTCATTATAACACAATTCGAAAGAGAAATAAAAAATATTCAGTGTGATAATGGAAAAGAGTATGACAATAGGGTGTTTCGGGAGTTCTATGCTAATAATGGGATCAATTTTTATTTTTCTTGTCCTCATACATCTTCACAAAATGGGAAAGCCGAACGCAAAATTCATTCCATAAATAACATTGTCCGCACTCTCTTAATTCATGCTTCCGTACCCCCATATTTTTGGCATCATGCTCTTCAAATGACGACATATCTCCTTAACATAATTCCTTCCAAAGGTTTGACATATTTTCCCCCCTCCAAATTTTATATAATAAGAATCCTTCTTATTCTCATCGTCGGGTTTTTGGGTACTTGTGTTATCCGTTATTCCCGTCCACCACAATTAACAAACTACATGCCCGGTCCACTCCGTGTGTGTTTTTGGGTTATCCGTCTAATCATCGTGGTTACAAATATTTTGATTTATCCTCCAAGAAAATCATCATTAATCGCCATGTATTTTTTGATGAAACCTAATTTCCATTTACTAAAGTTCATAATCCCGAGCCTAGTTCGTATAATTTTTTGGATGATAGTATATCCCCGTATATCACTCACCATTTTTCGGACATGTCCCGCACCCAAAATTCTTCAGCGGGCCCACTACCCGTTGGCCTCACTGGTCAGTCACAGATTACCGTCCCTGGATCAGTTCCAGCGATTTGGCCAGTCCAGCCCAATTCTGGAACTGGTCCAGTTCCAGTGCAAAATTACCGTCGTGGGCCAGCAGGCCCACTACCTGCTGGCCAGTCTATCCCGAGCCCAGACAATTCCTAAAATCAGCCCACTTCTTCCTCAAGTCATAGACCGGTCACTCGTAGTCAGCAGGGTATTTTTAAACCAAAGAAACATTTTAATTTAAATTCTAATTTTCTTAAATTACCCTTACCACGTACTCATGTGTCTGCGTTAAATGACCCAAATTGAAAAAGTGCTATGACTGATGAATTTAATGCTCTTATTGATAATAAGACGTGGGAGTTGGTGCCCCGTCCTTGTGGTATTAATATTATTAGGTCTATGTGTATTTTTGCTCACAAGGAAAATTCAGATGGTTCATTTGCACGGCATAAGGCGCGGCTTGTGGGTGATGGTAAGACTCAGCAGGTTGGGGTGGATTGTGGTGAGACATTTACCCTTATAAATGTATATCAATGTATAATTTTTGTTTTGATAAATGTAGATTTAATGTATACTTTCTAATTATACACTATATAAGTAAAAATCGACGTATTATACACTATATAAGGAAAAAATCGGCGTGTAAGTTAATATCGACGAACAAAAACTGTATAAATATGGTATAAATTATATATCCCTAATGTATATGCATAGAAAATATATCATTATTGTATAATTTGTGTATACTAAATGTATATCAAAGTATAATTTTTGTTTTGATAAATGTATATTTAATGTATACTTACTAATTATACATGCTTTGGGATATTTCTTGAAGGCTCAATTAAAGTATACTTACTAATTATACACATATTATACATGTTTTGGATATTTTTTGAAGGCTCAATATGAATTTATTTTTTCGTTGATCTGTAGTTGCGACTCCTGTTTCGATATTTTGTGGCGACTAAAGTCATCACAAATAGTTTGTTCTTTTGTAGCGAACCTTTTGTGGCGACCTTTAGTCGCCACAAAAAGTCTGGTTTTTTTTTTTTTTTACTGTGGGCTGGATTGGGTTAGCGCCTGAAAATAAAATGGGCTGAATGGCATGCTCAAGTACTTTAACCGAAAATAGGGCTTTTTTGGTTGTGATAGCTGTACCTTGTACATTCCCCATTACCTATCACTATTATGACATGAGAAGAGCCTTTGAATTCTATTAAAAGGCTATCAATGGTCTAATGTAATTGTCAACAAAACGTTAAAGAAATAACCATATTTTTTTGAGAATTTTTTTCCAAAAACCAAAACAAAAAAATGTGAGATTATTTTATTTAAATGAATTCAAGTCACAACTGATTGGTTAGGTAGATGTATAATACTTATCTAATTCATATAAAGGTCGATCTCAAAAAAAAATTGACATATGAGAATACAACTATGTCATGGTGTTCAGCAAAAAAAACTATAGCTGCTATCTTTTTAAAATTATGAAAAAATAAGTAACTATTTATAAAGTAAGTCGAGAATGTATTTGGCTGAGATCACTAACATGACACATTTGGGAGGTGTGGCTTTTATTTGAAAAAGAAGATCTCAACAACATTGTCATTTGTAAAGACAATGATGCATGCATAGATCAATGAAAGGAGGATTAAGGTAGACAGAACAAAATATATTTCACTAAAAAAATTCACACATGATCTTCAAAAGAATAATGAAATATATGCTCAAAAAATTCGTTCAAAGGCAATTTAGCAAATTTATTCACTAAGGCATTGTCAACCTCAACATTTCAGAAGTTAATATACAGATTAGAATGTGTCGTCTTCGAAATATCAAGTGATGTATTCTTCAGGAGAGTAAAATACGTGATGTACTCTTTTCTCTTAACCAAGTTTTATCCCATTGGAATTTCATCTCGATGTTTTTAATGAGGAAGCTATCAATGTGTACCATAAGATATATATGTGTACCCTTTTTGTTTTAGCAAAACTTTTTTTCCACCTGAAATTTTTTTCTAATAAGGATTTAATAAGTCATTATCTCTAAAAGACATTCAAGGGAAAATGTTATAAATTTTAATATTATAGTGGTTTTCCGTAACTCCCACGCATTTCATAACCTCCTCCATGTCTTAATAGTTAATACCATGTTTAAGACCACCTCATAACATCCTTCATGATCGCAATGGTTAATGTCATGTTTAAGATCACCTTTTTGTAACCTTCTATGTAATAGTCTAAATAGAGGCAGTGAGACATACCAAATTGAGGAAACGAAATCAACAACAAAAAAAATTTAAGGATAAAAAGGTAAACACAAGAAAATGAATCAAAAGCAGTCAAAAATTATATTAAAGTTTGAGACCTCAGTTGAATATCCTAAATCAAGCACCTAAACCTATTAGGGTGACCTCAAGGAACCAATGTCCCTAGCAACCTCCTCTCAAACAATGGTTCAATCAATGGCTTCAACAAGCCCCCAAACACTCAAACTCTCAAAGTATTATCAAAATATCTCAATTCAACATAATCCAAGAAATGAAATGGCCTAAGTGTCATATTTATAGTCTAGGACTAAATTATTATACAAGAGGCCCAAAAGTGACACTCTTAGATTGCAAAACAACTAAAATGCCAGCCTGTCGCAGGTTGCACTTAATCTGTGAATCGCAGACATGGTCTGTGGCATGATCTGTGACTCGCATGTCATTCCCTTCAGCTCCTTCAGCTTTTGCGATGTCCTTGCTCCATCTGTGGTCCGCAGACTTAACCTGTGACACCATCTGCGATTCACAAATGGTGTTTTCTGTTAGAATATGTAAAGCAACAACGGAATAGTAAATCACTATTATAGTGATCGAAAGGATAAACAACAATTAAGACAACAACAAGTTGTCAATATCTTGATCTTGAATGAAACTTCAAATATAGAACTTGTATTCGGAAATACAAGAACATGAACTTCTACACTTGTGGCTTGTAGATCTGCTGAGAATAAGAACGATTAGAGTCTTTCATCTGTTAAGTTTACACCTAAAACACTTAGCAACCAATTAGATAAACCACAATACCACTAGTTGAGTCGAGAAATTGCTCTCTGTCTTTAAGATAAGATTGCCCTTGTATATAGGCTTTACAGAAGTGTGGACAATAGTCTCCCAAGATTAAACAACAAACTATCAAGTGTGCAAAGCCTACACAAATGATCCTAGCGAAAAACACGAATAATCAAGATTACTAAGAGAAGGATTGCTTATCAGAAAAATCTTATCTCTTTGTGGTGTTGCATACTTATTTTTCTGTTCATATGTGCATATATGTTCTCATGTTCCCTTCTCCTTCTATAGAATTGAGCCAAAGCTTCAATTTATAGGTGTGCAAGATGACCTCTTCAAGTGCCCCACAATGGCAATCAATTGTCATGTAATGGATGACATTTAACCCCCAAGTAATGCAGCAACATAATGGTCCAAGTAATGGACATTATTGAATGGTTTCAATGCCATTGAAGCCCTCTCAACAGCCAAACCTTTGGGATTCCATCGAGCAAACACTGCCTGGAAAGCACCGCGGCGCTGCAGCATTTAGCGCCGTGGCTCCAGAGACTAAAATGGGAATTAGCGCCGCGACGCTGCAGTATTTAGCATCACGACACCGCGGCTCTAGAGACTAAAATGGGAATTAGCGTCGCGGCGCCAGAGCGCCGCGGCCTTTTTCGGCTCCGCGACCCTTTTCTGACCCATTCCATCTTACACCTCGCACAATCCTTCCGTCGTTTACCAACGTGGAACACTTGTTATTAATCCAATAACCATCCATTATTCTATGTCTCAAACATTTCACTTACGTACCAATATCTCTTTCATTAATGAAATTTATGATACTTGGCACTAAGATTGCACGTGTGTGGAAACGATATTTCCGACGTGCGGGGCCCAGTTGTTCGAGTCATAAATAACAGGATAAACTTTATTCAACATTAGTAAATTTCCAACAATCCCCTCTTGAAAGAGATTTTGGCGCACACACAACGTGCATACTTTCAGCAATCTTTCAGCGAAAAGATATTGCATCAGGAGAGGTAACTTCCGCTTTGAACCTTCCCTAGTTGAATACCATCGGACTTACTTACTGTGCGGTGAATGTGATGTCTTGAACCATCAGTGTTTAATGTAAGCCTAGACAACGGTACCAACACAATACCTTCCATTTATTCGTTTCTTGTTTTGTTCTGTCTGTTATGACCGTGGACACACTTGGATTCTTAAGTGCGTTCCTTTGAGGCGGCATGTCCTCGCACTTAAATAGGTAATCTCCTACAAGGTATCCTGTTATACCCCACTTTACACGTGTTAGGAATCATTAAAAGTTTCCCTAACCTTAACCTCAATCGTTTGAGGATCGTTTAAAGGTTTGGAAGCTTAACCTTTACCCACCTTGCAGGTAGCACTTTAATGTCTATCACGTGAATGGCTTTGGATTCATGTTTCTTAAATAGAAATCATAATCCGAAGAGCTCAACTGAACTTTTTGCAGCTTAGTTTTCTCATTGAACCAAATTCTTGGGATCTCCAATCAGTATGTTTGGGTTACCACTGCAAAGGTTCGTATTGTTTGGGTTTTTAAGCCCATTCCCCTAGACAGGCAGAACTCTTGATCTTTGGGTAGTCCCTTAGTCAAAGGGTCAGCTATATCCTTTGATTAGTAATCAAGGAAGTGACACCCGTGATGATCAATTGTCATACGGTCTCATGTCTCCTACAAATCTGACAGATATGTCCAGACGCTGTCATTCGTGCCCTTCCTGAAGCCGACCGGCTAGCCACATTGTATAACTGTTGAAGGCATGAGTTTCTCCCAATAAGGGACGTCCTCTAAGGAGTCGTGAAGTTACTCAACTTCTTTCATGCTTTGTATAAAGCGATAAACTCCGATTCCATCATGAATCGGCGTTTCTTAGAGGATTTTCCAAGACCCACCATACACATTTACTTGTGGATTTGGTGTTCTTCATATCTGATGTCCAGTTTGCATCACTGTGTTCTCCCAGAACCGCTGGACATCCAGAATACCATAATCTGTAGATAAGCGAATATTTCAGATATCGTCATATCCGATTTAATGCCTACTATCGATCGTTTCCAGAATCACGAGTAAACCTTAGTTCAACTGATTTTCTTTGTAAGTCGATACCTGGTCGGTTGTAGTGTGTATAATACATTGAACTACATGTGACCTGCACATATCGCTCCTCGTATATGGGTGCACCATGATTCCAATCAGTTATATGATTCATATCCATTGTTGGCTTCAACGAGACTGTCAATTATCTCACAACTGAGTTTGGAGTTAGACCAATCTGTTAGATGTCTTAGAAATCTCAATTCCTAAGATGTCATCTGTGATACTCATATCTTTCATATCGAGACTTTGTTTCAATATGACTTCCACTTTCAGACTGTTGGTTTTTCTAACTATTGGCTTTCTAACTTCAGAGTCAATGTTTTTGTTGTTAGATTCATTGTTTATGTTTTATCTGAAACTTCCAAGACCAAAATGTAAACATTTCATGGACCTAAATAAAAGTTCAGGAAGACGCTCAACAGTCCAACAAACCAACTCTGATCCTCCCCTTCCAATTCTCTGGTTAGGAAGGTTGTTTCAACATCCATGTCACGCAAGACTGCAATGGCCCTAGATGTTAAGCTATTCACATGAGAGCACATGTACAAGTAGCCGAGGTCTTATACTCGTTAGTAAATCCATCTACTTTGTACACAATTTTGAGTATCCACTTTTACAACCCAAAGGTTCTTTTCCAGGATGAAGATCAACCATTACACAAGTATGGTTCTATATGATGGAATCTATTTCTATCTTTGTAGCTTTTTTCCAAAGCAGCGCTTCTGAAGATGACAATTATTTGTTAATTGTTCATGGTTCGTTCTCAACCATACAAGCTAGAAGGCCTGGAACAAGTCTTTGTCCCATATTTGCTCCGTCTCGGTTCAACATCTAGAATCCCTGAGTTCTGTAGATCTGAAATATTAAGTTCCGGATAATCAACAACTTCCGAGTCCTGTAGCTCTGGAAGGTCTGGTTTCGAACAGTCAGGTACTCGCGGGTTCTTGTTAACCTCGAGCAATTACTTCTTTTTTCCTTCTTAAGGAAAGCTATCTTTAAAGAATTCAGCCTTCTTTGACACCAAGAGGCGATAAGCACTACTATTATTTGCATATCCAGTGGATATGCAATTTACAGTCTTAGGTCCAACTAGACCTATTTCGGTATTCCAACATCTACCAAGCCACCCCACATCACAATATTTGTATGTGAGATCCTTTCTATATTTCACACGGAGAGTTATCCTTATCTTTATGCGTAGTTCTGTTGAGAATCGCATTAGCGGTAAGGATCGCCTTGCCCCATATATTTTGGGTGTACGGCTTTGCGCTTGGCTAACACCGTTAGACTGAGGTGAGTAATGAGCAATCATTTAATGAACGATGCTTCACATTCTCCCCCTCTATCACTACAAATTCCTCAATCCGTAGGCTTAGTTATTTTTCAACTTCTGCTTTGTAGTGCTTATCCGTTTCAACAACTTCATCTTTGCTTTTCTACAAAAAAATGATGCAATACGTTGTACCATCATTAATGAAGGTCACAAAGTACTTGTCTCCCCCCTCTATTTTGTATAAACTTCAAATCACCCATGTATGTGTGACTAAGTTCTAGAGTAGCGGTGCTTCTTTCGCTATATCCCTTGACGGAATGGAAAGGTGATTTTGCCTCTTCGCCTACCTCACATTCATTTTGAGGGTTTATGTCGACAGAAGGCAACATCTCAACTTCTTAGCTTTTGAATGACTTTCTATTTAACGTGTCTTAATCTATGATGGCATAGATGCACGGATTACAAATATATCATTTATTAGCTACAGACATATTGTACCATTCTTAGTTATTACAGACCTGTTTGACTAGTTTCAAACCAGCTTAACCAACATCGTCTCTTAAACCAAGTTTGGGACATGTATCACCTCATTTTAGAGTGATCCCATTCCCTGAAGTCCTATTGAGGACAACCTCTCCAACCCCTTCTACTTTAGAGGTGGCGTTGCTTCACATGAACAACCTCTTTCATGTGGTTAGGGCGTAACCGGATTATATGTGATCTGGATACTCTGGCTCACTCCAGTTGCTTTGGCAGACTGAATGTCCAATTACTTTTCTGCCTTTCTTTTGGCCTTCAGATCATTTAAGACCTGGAAAACTCTGGTCCACCTCACTAGGTGTCCATTACTTTTTTGTCAACTGAATTCGGCCCACTCCAGTTGTCCATAGGCTTTGTACGACTGAGTGTCCAATATTATCTTATCAAATGAATTCTGGCCCACTCCAGTCACCCGTAGGCTTTGTACGACTGAGTGTCCAATATCATTCTATCAAATGAATGATCTTCTGTCAGATAGTGTGACAGGTTCAACGTCTTAAGATAAGCCATTATCTTTTAGTCTTCTTCTCTTGTGATTGGTGCCCAGGGAAATCCCTGGCGCTTACTTAAGAGTGGTAACAGTTTTTCGTATAGTCAGTGGATCTCTCTCCTTCGTATGTGCCAACATACTTTACACACTTTTAATAATTACACCCAAAAGAACGGATCTTTTAAGTTTTGTTTTCAATAGTCCAATCTTTAACCGGGAAGGAAGGAGATTCAATATCTGATTTTAGAGTGTAGGGATTATAAGTTTTTAATGAAAATACTTTCATATTCCCAGCCTTGCTTTACACACTTTTATTTATATATTAACTAAACATTTTAGTGATAAGGAAGGATTAACTTAGACCTTTTGGATTCTGGTCCACTTCAGTCAGACTGAGTGTCCACATCCTCCTTATCATAATCCAGATCCTCTCTCTAGGACAGATATAAGACTTTTGCTATATGATAGAACATCATCTTCAGCCTTCTCCTCTTGTCCCAGTTGACATCATCAACCTCTCGTGGGCGCTTGTTTCCACCACCCTCGGGAGCGGTGACACCAACTCGTCTTTGATCTTTAGCCGTACTAGCATGACTATCAGCAGTATCTTGAAGCTCAGCATCAGATCCAGAGATCCCTCCTTTGACGTAAATAGATTTGTAACTGTCGTCAAAGAGAGAACCAAAACTAGAACCAGATTTGAAAGCACGGTTGTTAAGAAGAAAACCATATCCAGATTTGGTCACACACTTGTCGACCAACATCTTTCGAACACTCATACAATCTTGTCTTAAAATTGTTGGAATATGTAAAGTAACAACGGGAATAGTAAATAACTATTACAGTGATCGAAAGGATAAACAACAATTAGGACAACAACAATTTGTCAATATCTTGATCTTAAATGAAACTTCAATATAGAACTTATATTCGGAAATACAAGAACATGAACTGCTACACTTGTGACTTGGAGATCCGCTGAGAATACGAATGGTTAGAGTCCTTCGTCTGTTAAGTTTACACCTGAAACACTTAGCAACCAATTACATAAACCACAATACCACCGGCTGAGTCGAGAGATGGCTCTCTGTCTTTAAAACAAGATTGTCCCCGTATATAGGCTTTACGGAAGTGTGGACAATAGTCTCCCAAGATAAAACAACAAACTATCAAGTGTGCAAAGCCTACACAAATGATCTCAGCGAAAAACACGAATAATCAAGATTGCTAAGAGAAGGATTGCTTATCAGGAAAATCTGATCTCTTTATGGTGTTGCATACTTGTTTTTTTGTTCATAAGTTCAACTATGTTCTCATGTTCATCTATAGAATTGAGTCAAGGATTCAATTTATAGGTGTGTAAGATTGCCTCTTCAAGTGCCCCACAATAGCAATCAATTGCCATGTAATGAATGACATTTAACCCCCAAGTAATGCAACAACATAATGGTCCAAGTAATGGCCATTATTGGGTGGTTTCAATGCCATTGAAGCCCCCTCAACAGCCAAACCTTTGGGATTCCGTCCAGCAAACACTGCCTGGGAAGCGCCGCAGCGCTGCAGCATTTAGCGCCGCGGCTCCAGAGACTAAAATGGGAATTAGCGCTGCGGCGCTACAAGGGGGGGCGCCGCGGCCCAGTCCCAGAGGCGCCGCTGCCCTTCTCGGCTCCGCGGCCCTTTTCCGATCCGTTCCATCTTACACCTCGCACAATCCTTCCTTCGTTTACCAACGTGGAACACTTGTTATTAATCTAATAATCATCCATCATTCTATGTCTCAAACATTTCACTTACGTACCAATATCTCTTTCATTAACGAAATTTACGATACTTGGCACTAAGATTGCACGTGTGTGGAAATGATATTTCCGACGTGCGGGGCCCAATTGTTCGAGTCATAAATAACGGGATAAACTTAATTCCACATTAGTAAATTTCCAACATTTTCCTCACCATATGTTGTCCTTTCGCCTTCCCATGCAATCATTCAAGAACACGAACCCTCATCTTAAGCCCTTCCACAATATTTGTCCCACCAATTGCTGAAATACCATTTATAGCCAGTATAGCCTTTTGACGCCCTTATTCAGTCATCCTTCGTAAGGGAAAGTTTCTTTGAGCTCTTGATGAGAAAGTAACAATAGCTAGCCGGTCAGAAGGCCCCAAGTTCTGTATGACAAAGCACACTGCTTGCTTCATGAAAGTCAACTTTGATCCATTCATGCTTCCACTAACATCTAGCACCGAGACCAGGTTAATAGGTGCACGCTCTAGGTCCTGAGCAACACCTAAGAGTGGTGGTGCCCTTACTCCAACAAGAACTGCAAATTTTGGCACATCTTGAGCAGCAGCAAGTGCAGGAAATTCTGCAAAAGATTTCATGAGGATATTCGCCGCGGAAGGTTAGGTGGTATGATCCATGCTGATGTTTGGAAGAGGCTCATCATTGAAAATTGAACGTGCTGGGGTCGGGTTGGAGATATTATTAGTAGAGGAGGAGAGAAGTTAACAGGATCTTCAAGTGCCGCATGGTAAGGAGACACACGAGACCTTCCTGCATTTGGAAATTGGAAAGGGATCTCCTTCCATTTGCATCTGCAGATGGGACAAAGGTGATTTCCATGCTTAATGCTATTGCCAATGCAGCTGAAGTGGAAAGAGTGACTGCATTCAGCAGTGAATATGGCCTCACCATTCCCAGCTTTCATACTCCCAAGGAAAATGACACATGTTCGCTGTAACAACAATTAAACAGCAAAGTAAAGCATCACATTAATCCTTACGGATCTTCACTTAGTCCATGTTCATAATAGAACATTCAGACATTAACAACTCAACCAAGTATGGACAGCGACAACATCGTCTACTTCAAAAATGGCATTAGATTATTATTATACTGCAAGTTGTCCTCATAAACATACAATCTATGAAATATTTTTACATGGAGCAAGGGCCAAAAATAAAAGGAAAATAAAGCGAAAGCAGATAAAGAGTAGTTTCTGATCAAACAACTATACAAGCAACTTTGAACAAAAGTACCAAAATCTTTATGATGTTTAGTGCTTTATCAACAACTTTTTCCACGAGGAAAATCGAGGTTAATCAGTAACTTCGTTCATATCATCAATATAAAAGATGTAATAGAACCACAGGTGCTTTGGGGAATAGATATGATATGATATATACACACAAGTTATCCAATATGTAGATCAGTTTAGGTCATATAATTGGAACGAGAGTGTAACTCACCACCCGGTTATGTTTTAACACAATATTACGGGTCATTTATTTCATTATTTGACAACATTTCAAGAAACATAATAAAAAATTAACAATTTAATTGAAGTGAGTGTTAGCAATAAAATATACACAATGACTTGATGTGAAAAGTACTAATGATAACAGGTGAATCATACATTTAGTTTTTAGCAAGAGAAATGTTTCATATTCAAGTCTAGAATTGCAGGAGTATCGTGTTTACGAATGACCAGACCAGTTATCAATTAGCTAAAGGGTCAGTGATTCATGGTGATAATGTGCATACATTTATATAGGTTGGTGTTTGTGGACATGTATCGCTAAAAGAATATAGAACGTTCAAATCCTTGATACTTCTGTTGAGATCAGGTCCTAATCTCATTCCTTGACTAGGAGCTTGTTTACCAGGTCCAACTTCTATTTTTTATGAAAGTGGTGATCAAATCAGCTTGCAGACACCTCAACTATTCCACCGGATATCTGCTACATCCACATAGTTGTGCCCTACCAAAATTTAGGTAGATGAGAAGCAACTCAATAAACCAACCTCATTTTGGCTACAGTTCAATAGTAAGAAGCAAACGCATGTACCAAGTAGTCTTAAACTATGGCAAATGCAATCCAATTTTGGAAATGGTCCAACTCCATCCTTGGAACAAGGACACACAAATAGCTGGCATAAGAAATTGTCAGAGGGTCTTAACCAAGAATAGAGATTACCCATTTGTCTAAACTATGCACAATCACTTGTCCCAAATGAAAAAAAAAAAAAAAAGTTATGCGGTTAACAAATATTCCTTATAATAGTTGAAGTACGTTCGCACAATTTGATCCGGATGCTACTGTTATTTAAAATAAAATAACATTGACTCCCAAACATCGAAACCTTAGCTTAGTGAGATTGTACCTTATGCATGAGTTGCATTCTAACCACCAATGGTTTTTTTAATCTAAAAAATATTATTTCCTCCGTCTCACTTTATATGATATTCTTTTCTTTTTAATCAGTTTAAAAAAGAATGACTCATTTTTCATATTTAGTAACAGTTTAACGTCAATATTCTCATTTTATTAAGGATTTCTATACCACAGAAATTTCAAACAGGAGTGGAATGATTAGTGGTCAAATTCAGTGTTAAAAAAAAGAAGATATTTTAACTGATTACAAAGTCAACTTAAAACGTCTGTATGTAAAAAAAGCCAAGAAAGATCAATCTTTCATTTTTCACTACAAAAGGACATTTTTAACCTTGGGACTTTAAATGGGCGTTAAAAGCAGAGGAGGACAATATTGTTGTCGCATTCCCGTCTTTATCAGCGTAATCATGGTTTCACTATCTTGTAAAGCTGGATTTCAGTAGTTCATTAATTACTTGCCCAAAAAAACTTGACAAAATTAAAATACCGATATTACCCTCATAGATACGTCCAAACTTATAGTAAAACAAAACATGAAAAAAATAACAAACGAAGGGCAGTTTAGTAAGAATAAGAATTAAATTTCAGTTAAGAGAAGAACACAAATTTTTGCTCCACTCCCGGTGAGAAAATGAAAGACGGACCTTGGAGGATCGCGTGGTGGTGCTGAAGGTTCTAGAGAAACGGGACATGGAAAGGGAGGGATCATCATTATTGCGCCACACCTCTGACATTCTTCTTCTTCTTCTTCTTCTTCTTTTTTCTATAGAGAGATGAGAAGCAAAAAGGGAATTAAAGAGTGCAAGTGAATGGTTTCACTAGTGGAGTTTGGATGAAGACGGATGAGATTGGGTTATTTTAGACATGACTTTAACTTTAATGTTGCCACAGATTAATTGGTTCAACAATTTAAACAAGAGTGTTCCAAAAATAAATTTTAAAACCCCATATCTGGTCCTTGATATTTCACTATAATCTTTTTCTGGCAAAAATTCATTTTGCGATATTTGTACAAAAAACCTCCCTTAAGTTATATATGTTGGCAGGGAAAAACTAGTAATACTATTCCCTTCGTCGAAGTTATTTAACTTGGCACAAAGTTTAAAAAATAAAGAATTTTTTTTGAAATTTATGGTCTAAAACAACTCATAAAAATGTGTATGGCTATAAATCATTTCATTAAGGATATAAAGATAAATTTAAAATTAAATTGTTACTAAATATAGAAATGAGTGATTCTTTTTTAGACTGACTAAAAAATAAAAAGTATCATATAAATTGAGACGGAGGGAGTAGTTAATTCTCTATAGCAAGTGTAATTTGCTTATTTGAAAAAAGAAGATAAATAATCCGTTAAATTTAAATAGTTATACTATAATAGTAGTAACGGCAAATTCAAGACTTTTAATTTGTAAGTTCTAGATCATTATCATTTTGGCTTATTAAATTTTAAATCGATTATATATATATATATATATATAATAAATTATTTTAATATAAATATAAAATGTGAACCAAAGATATTGATTTCTACCTAAAACATAACTATAGTGGCTCTCTTTCATAGTACATTAAACCTCTGACACTATTAGTATATATAACCAAACTCTGATTTGAAGTATACACTTTTATTTTTTTTAAAATAGTTATATACACACTTTTAGATAAATAATGTAAAATAGAGATCCTAATTTCATTAGGAATACAATTGTACACTCTATATATATTGCATTAATAAGATAACTCCAATCAAAGAGATTTACACTATTCTACATGATATCAGGAGCCAAAAATCTCTTCCTACCCTAAACCCTAGTATTGGCCACCATACCAGTCTTTTCCGCCTCCCTCTTCCGGCGAGATATCAGATGTATACTCATTGTATACCACTGCTCCTCCGTGATATACATCCTCTCCTCTTGCTCTTAAAAAGCATGTATACCACTGATATACCGAGATATACAGCCCACCCAGCTCCTCCGTGATATACGGCCCCATATACCACTGCTCCTCTGTGATATACAACACTGTATACATTGCTGCTCCGTGATATACCTCTCATCTTCCTTTAAAAACAAGTTTGTATACCCCAGATATACCGAGATATACTGCCCCCATCTCTCATCTTCTTCTAAAATAACCCGGTATACCACTGATACACCGAGATATACAGCCCATTCATCCCCCATATTCCCCTTTCTCACCCGTATACAGCTGAAATACGGCAGCACCAAACCCAATATTCGTCCATCATTTTTCGGCTACCCTAATGGCTTCACCCACGGCCCACATAGCTTTCATCGCTTCCTCTTCCTCAACACCTGGCATAAAAAATAATCGGTCGCAGGCCCAGTACTTGACACAGTGGGCCAGCCCATGTTCTTTGTTCAGGCATTGGGTTCCAGACCAGGCCCGGCAGCAACAGTGGGCACCGCCGAGGCCCACTACACAGCAGCCTAGCACCACTTGGCCTTTTCCGGCCACCAGGCCCACTACACCGCGGCCCAAGAACAGTGTGCACAGTCGACCGACCCTTTTCCAGGCCAAGCCAGGCCCAGCAGCAATAGTGGGCACCGTCGAGCCCCACTACACAGTGGCCCAGCACTACCGAGACCCTTTCTAGCCACCAGGCCCATTACACAGCGGCCCAATAGAAGCCGCCCAGCCTCATTCCAACGGATTTGGGCCATTCTTTCGGTTCTTTAAAAATTCAACAGCCCGATGATGTGTGGTATATGGATACAGGCGTTATGTCTCACCTCACCAATAATTCTAGTAATCTTCCTCAACTGCACAATTTAAATACTCCTCAATCCAATGGTCATCGCATTCCAATTCAAGGGTTTGGCCACACACTAACTCCACCACCGCAACCCTACTTATCCCTTAAAAACATCCTATATGCCCCTAACATTATCAAGAACATAATCTCTGTTAGAAAATTTGCCACCGATAATTCCTTATCCATTGATTTTGACCCATTTGGTTTTTCTGTAAAGGACCTACACACGGGGAGACTTCTTACGAGATGGAATAGTGTGGGGGCCTGTATCATTTCCTATCCACGTCCACTGCTAGTGTCAATCCTCCCACATCTCTAGCTGTCATCTCCTCCTCAACGTGGAATAGTAGACTTGGACATCCCAGAGCTCATATTTTTTATTTTCTTAGAAACCACAATTTAATTAAATGTAATAAAGGAACCTTGTCCAAAATTGTTATTCTTGTCATCTAGGAAAACATGTTAGACTTCCATTTACGTCATCTTCGAGTATTAATTTTTCTCCTTTTGATATTATTTATGCTGATTTATGGACCTCTCCTATTACTAGCAAATTGGGTCATAAGTACTATTTAATATTCTTGAATGATTTTTCTCACTTTCTATGGGTCTATCCACTCTACTATAAATCTCAAGTCTACTCCAATTGTTAAAACGCAATTTAAAAAAGAAATAAAAACGTTTCAATGGTCGCGAGTTAACAATTCTCTCTTTCATAAATTTTGTGCAGCTAATGGCACGGTATTTCATTTCTCCTGCCCCATACTTCCCCTCAAAATGGTAAAGCCGAACGAATTCTATGCACCATTAACAATATAATTTGTACCTTACTTCTTCATGCATCTCTTCCCCCTAGCTTTTGGGTATATGCATTAAAAATGACAAAATACTTTCTTAATATACTACTTACCCATACGCTCCAAAATAGGACCCTTACCGAGTTCCTATTTCGTCGAATCCCTACCTATGATCATCTTTAGATTGTCGGTTGTCTTGGCTACCCGAATCTGGCCTCCACCGTCCCTCACAAATTAGCATCATGTTCCACTCCGTGTGTCTTCTTAGGGTTCCCGTCAAACTATATGGGGTACTTATGCTATAACGTGTCCACATGCTAAATCATAGTCTCACGTCATGTCATATTTGAAGAGAACGTCTTCCCTTTTGTCAACAACCACCAATTCCGCCCCACTGATTACGGATTCCTTGATGACTTGGAATACACCCTCCACATTGTCCCGTCAACCCCACCCCACTGCCCAGTCACTACCCTACGATACACCCGCCACACTGCCCCACCCCACTGTCCAGTCCCGACCTCACTGCCCAGTCCAGTCCGTCACCTCTCAGCCCCCCTGCCCCACCAGTGACCGTCCCCACACACTGCATGGAAACTCATGCACAACACGGGATTTTCAAACCAAAAGTTCACTTTAACATATCCACTCAAACCATCTCACCCATTCCTAAAAACCCAAAATTAGCCAAACTTGACCCAAATTGGGATGCGGTCATGCGTAAGGAGTTTAATGCGTTAACCAATCAACACACTTGGGATCTTGTTCCGAAACCAGAAGGGGTGAATGTGATTCGTTGTATGTGGCTCTATCGTCACAAATTCCGAGACAGTGGAGAGCTTGAATGCCATAAGGCAAGACTTGTGGCTAATGGTACTGGTCAGCATGAGAGAGTTGATTATGGTAAGATGTTTAGTCCGGTGGTCAAACCAGCCACCATTCGCACAGTGTTGAGCATAACTATAGGGAAAAATTGGCTTATTCACCAGCTTGATGTAAAAAATGGTTTCTTACATGGGGATTTGAAATAAATCATTTATATGCATCAACCATCTGGCTTTGTGCATTCGAAGATTCCTCATTATGTATGTCGTCTTCGTAAGTGACTATATGGTTTGAAACAAGCCCTTAGGGCTTGGTATGAGAGGTTTGCTACATACATCATACATATAGGGTTCGTGTGCAGCAAAAGTGATCATTCTGTGTTTATTTTTCATTGAGGTACTAACATGAGTTATCTTCTTTTATACATGGATGATATTGTTCTGACAGTTTTTTCTGATACACTAAAACACAAGATCATTCCCCTGCTCAAGTCTGAATTTTCTATGACAGATTTAGGTAAGTTGAGTTGTTTTTTAGGGATATCAGTGACCAGATCTGCACATATCATGTTCTTGTGTCAGTATGCAGAGGAGATTTTCTATAGGGCTAAAATGGTAAATTACAAGATCATGCCCACTCATGTCGACTCAAAGTCCAAACTCAGTGAGGATGATGGGCATCCGGTCAGCGATCCATCTTTTTATATGAGTCTCGCAGGTGCTCTTCGGTATCTCACCTTCACTCGGCCAGATATTGCATATGTTGTTCAGCAGGTGTGCTTGTTCATGCACGCTCCTAGGGAGCCTCACTTTACAGCCTTTAAGCGTATCATTCAGTATGTTAAGGGCACTCTTGAGTGTGGACTACATTTATATCCATCCGCAACGACTAGTTTGCTCTCTTACACAAACGCAGATTGGGCAGGTTGTCCGGACACTCGTCGTTCTACATCCGACTATTGCGTATTTTTAGGGGATAATATTATACCGTGGTCTGTCAAGCGGCAAGCCACGCTTTCTTGTTCGAGTGCAGAAGCAGAATATCGAGGAGTTGCGAACGCTGTTGCCGAGCTATGTTGGCTCCGAAATCTCCTTCTTGAGCTTCATTGTCCCTTACGTAAGGCATCTTTGGTTTACTGTGATATTATATCTGTTGTCTACTTGTCTCATAACCCGATTCAACATCAGCGAACCAAGCATATTGATATGGATATTCACTTTGTTCGTGAGAAGGTTGCAATGGGTCACATTAGGGTGTTGCATGTTCCTTCTTCGTATCAGTACGCATATATCTTCACAAAGGGGCTTCCTCGGCAAATGTTCCTTGACTTCAGATTCAATCTCAGCGTCCGGCCTCCTCCCGCTCCGACGAAGGGGGTGTGATAGTGAATATATTCCATATATTCACAATATATTCTGTAATTAATATTTTAGTTTAATTAATGTAAAATAGAGATCTTAATTTCATTAGGACTACAATGGTACACTCTATATATATTTTATTAATAAGAAAACTCTAATCAAGGAGATTTACACTATTCTATAGAATCACTTATCATCATCTAGCTCGAGTTTGCAGGATTATAAAAATATGTCATTAAAGTATGAATTGATCCATGTAACACATAATTAAATGAGTTTTTCGGAGTTAGAAGTGTATATCAGATGGAGTAATGCGTTTGTCATCTGGTGCATGGCGAGTTGACGAACCCAATAGGCTAGTTTGTCCAGTTAATGTAAATGTCGTTTTCCGATTCCATCCACATGAATACCAAATAGATTACTGCGAGATTGTCAAATAATTTTATCATGTACCTAAAGAAGTAGGAAAAATCAAATATGATTTCTTGACGCTTAGTTAGAAATCTCGAATTCGATATGACAATTCAAATTCTTTTATTTGAATTATTGCATACCAAATTATGTTCTAGGTGAAAACTCATATATATTGCCTAAGTGTTTCGGAACTTGTTAACATAATTTTAGATGAGACATGAGGATTTTAGTGGTGTTTCAGCACCAAAATTTTGCCTTTCAGCTACTAGTGCTTCAGGTTCTAGTGCTTCTCATTTGCGACCACAAGGATCACATTTGCGAAAAGGGACACCGAGCCTGACATTCACAAAAGCAGAATAGAGTCTGCAAAAACGACGCAGTATTCGCGCGCTGTTATGATTCATTTTTAAATCCGGTTAATAACGTATTAATAACTTGATATCTGAAAAATAATATATAGAGTCTTAACCTAATTTTATTTTGGGAATTAGGAACCATTTCAAAAGATGGTATTTCTCAAAACATTTGAAAATCAGAAAGAAAAGAAAAGGTGAGGGTCTATTGATTTTCCGAGGAAGGTGTTAGATATCTCGAGAAATCTGCAAACGTGATTACCGATGGAGTTTAAAATATTTTGAGGTTAAATAGTACAACTTGTTTGTAAAAACGAGGTCTGAAAGTGGTTTTGTATAAATCGCTTGTCTTTGGCACTCAATTATTTCATTGATTCAATTAATGAATTGTTGGGAGTTTTTGCTCTATGGTACTTTATAAAGCAGTACGGGAAGTATATAACTATTACAAGTATTCGAAAGGATAAACAAAGATTCAATAGTTCAACTAGTAATCTGAAAATTACAAGATAACCACAAAATCGAAATTACAATTTTGTTGAAAACGAAAAAATGGAAACTGGTTTTTTGAGTCGAGTGTGGCACTCTGTCCTTAAGACAATATTGCCCCGTATGTATCCTTTATACGTCCTGGACAATTTGTCTCCCAAGATAAAACAGCAATGGAACCCTTGAGCAAAGGAAACTCAAGAGCTACCGTGAAGAATATTGAGTAACGAAATGATGCTTGGAAGTTGTAGGAAGAAAACTGTTTTTGTTGTGTATTTTCGTGAGCTTTATGAACTGTTATTTTTCTGTTCTTTTTTTTTTTTCAACAATGGTGTAAGGGTGTGTTTATATAGGTGAGGGAGGGGCTGAAAACTGCCTCCATAATAGCCAAATAATGGCCATTATGGAGGTAGTAAAGTCACCAACATAAATGGTGAAAGAACCAACGGATTTGGCCATTATAGGAGGAGTAATTCAGCCAAAATAAATGGTGAATTGAGTGCTTGACGTTTCGTTTTGACCATCGAAATTCTGAACTTCGGGGACCAAACTCGTACATCTTGAAACTTCGGGGACCAAACTGTACATCTTGAAACTTCGGGACCAAACAGTACATCTGAAAGAATTCTGGTTCAAACTGTACGTCTGAAACTTCTGGGATCAAACTGTACTTCTGGCAAAGTTTTCTGGCCCAAAAAGATAATATCAGAAGGCCCGTGAACCCGTGAACCCGTGAACCGGACCGGACGGGCGGCGGCGGCGCGCGTGTGGTCTTTCCTCGAACCGAAGCACATCTAGGTCCTCCCTCCTTTAAACACATGGGATACCCCTTGGGGTCCCAAACCCCAAACCAATTTCGAGTCTTATATACACAACAATTCTTTCTTCCTCTACCGATGTGGGAGAATTACACACAATACCACACTTTCCATGCTTCAAACACCTTACTTCGTGAACCAATATCTCTTTCATTTCTCAATGAAATTTGACGATTCTTGGCCCTACGGTTATCTACGTACTTAGTAGATCATGCATGTGTGAAGAACCGGATTCTCCAACATACGTTACACTAGTGTTTAAGCCGTTAAAGTTGGTCGGTCGCAACTCCCGCCAAAGGCAAATTTCCAACAATCCCCTCTTGAAAGAGATTTTGGCGCACTCACATGGTGTCTTTTCATTTCCAAAGAATATTTCAGACGGACCGATGTTGCATAAGGAGAGGTAGCCTCGGCTTTGAACCTTCCATAGTTGAATACCATCGGACTTACTTACTTTGCGCGGTGAACGTGATGTCTTGAACCGTCGTTGTTTAGTGTAAGCCAAGACAACGGTACCAACACAACAAATTCCCTTACTCTCTTCTTCGTAATGTTTTGTCCGTTTTGGCCATGGACAACGTCTTGGATTCTTAAGTGCGTTCAATTTGAGGCGGCCCGTCCTCGCACTTAAATAGGTGGTCTCCTACAAGGTATCCCGCTACACCCCACTTCACAAGTGTTAGGAACCATTAAAAGTTTCCCAAAGACATAACCTCAACTGTTGAGGATCATTACGAGTTTTGAAAACTTAACCTTTACCCATACTGCAGATAGCACTTAACGTCTATCGCGGGAACGACTTTGGATTTGGTGTTTCTTTTCGAAATCACTATCCGGAGTGCTCATGCTTCCACCGAAGCGATCAACCGAACCTTTACAACTTAGTTTTCCCATTGAACCAAATTACCGGGATCTCCGGTTCGTAAGGTTGGGTTTCCACCGTATTGGTCCGTATATTTTGGGTTTTAAGCCCATTCCCCTAGACAAAGAGAAAACTTGATCTCCGGGTAGTCCCTTAGTTAGTAAATAAGGAAGTGACACCCGTGATGATCAACCGCCATACGGTCTTATGTCTCCGACGGATATGTCCAGACGCCGTCATCCGTGTCCTTCCTAAAGCCGACCGGCTAGCCACGATGTATAACTGCTCGAAGGCACGGGTTTCTCCCAATAAGGGACGTCCTCTAAGGATCCGTGAAGTTACTCAACTTCTTTCATGCTTTGTATAAAGCGATAAACTCCGATTCCATCATGAATCGGCCGATGCAAGTTTGCTTAGAGGATTTTCCAAGAACCACCATACACATTTACTTGTGGCTTTGGTGTTCTTCGGATCGATGTCTAGTTTGCATCACCGTGTTCTCCCGAACCGCCGGACATCCGAATACAATAATCCGTAGATAAGCGAATAATTCGATATCGTCATATCCGACTTAACGCCTTCTATTGATCATGTATTAAGATCATCGGTGAACCTTAGTTCAACTAATATGTTTGTAGGACGATACCGGTGTCGGTTGTAGTGTGTACAATACATTGAACTACACGTGACTTTGTGCATATCACTCCTTGTCTATGGGTGCACCATGATTCCAATCGGTTCTATGATTCATATCCATTGGTGGCTTCAACGAGACTCGTCAACTATTGACCGATCCGTTAGATGTCTTAGAAATTCAATTCCTAAGAAGTCATCTCTGTGATACACATATCTTTCATATCGCGACTTTGTTTCAATATGATTTTCACTCTAAGACCGTTGGTTTTCCAACCGTTGGCTTTCTAACTTCGAGTCAATGTTTCGTGATCGATTCATTGTTTCGTCTTATCCGAGACTTTCGGACCAAAATGTTAACATTTCGGGGACCAAAATGAAAGTTCGGAAGAAGCCCAACAGTTCAAAGAAACCAATTCGATCCTCTTCTTCCAACTCTCCGATTTGGAAGGTCGTTTCAACACCCATGCCATGTAAGATTACAATGGCCCTGGATGTGAAGCTACTCACGGGGGAGCACTTTTTACAACCCAAAGGTTCTTTTCCCGGAGGAAGATTAACTATTACACACGTATGGTTCTATATATGGAATCTATTTCTCCCTTTAGCTTCTTTCCAAAGCGGCGCTTTTGGAGATAACAATTATTTGTTAATTGTCCATGGTTCATTCTCAACCATACAAGCTAGAAGGATGGAACAAGTCTTTGTCCCCTCTTTGCTCCGTCTTGGTTCAACATCTAGAATCCCCGAGTTCTCGGATCCGGAATATTAAGTTCCGGATAGACGAGAACTTTCGAGTCATGAAGATACGGAACGTCTAGTTCCGGACGATCGAGCCCTCGCGGGTTCTTGTTAACCTTGAGCAATTACTCCTTTTTCCTTTTCCAAGGAAAGTTATCTCCAAAGAATTCAGCATTCTTTGACGCCAAGAGGCGATCAACACTATCGTTATTTGCGGATCCGGTGGATATGCAATCTACGATCTTAGGTCGAACTTGACCCGTTTCGGTAGCCCATCTTTTACCAAGTTACCCCTCATAATTTGGGCGTACGACTTCGCGCTTGGCTAACACCGTTAGGCGAGGTGAGAAATGAACATTCGTTTAATGAACGATGCTTCACATTCTCCCCTCTATCACTACGAATTTCTCAATCCGTAGGCTTAGTTGATTTTCAACTTCGCTTTGTAGGCTTCAACAACTTCATCTTTGCTTTTCAATAAACAAAGGATTCCATACGTTGTACCATCATCAATGAAGATCACAACGTACTTGTCTCCCCCTCTATTTTGTATAAACTTCAAATCACCCAAGTAGGTGTGACTAAGTTCTAGAGGAGCGGTGCTTCTTTCGCTATTCCCTTGACGGAATTTGGAAAGGTGATTTTGCCTCTTCATCTACCTCACATTTATTTAGAGGGTTTATGTCGACGAAGGCAACAATCTCAACATCGTTAGCTTTTGAATGACTTGCTATTTAACGTGTCTTAATCTATGATGGCATAGATGCACGGATTACAAATATATCATTCATTTGGCTACAAACGTCTTACCATTCTTAGTTATTACGGACCTATTGGACTAGTCTCAAACTAGCTTGACCAACGGCGTCCCTTAAACCAAGTTAGGAATATGTATCACCTCATCTTAGAGTGATCACAATCCATGAAGTCCTATTGAGGACAACCTCTCCAACCCCTTTTACTTTAGAGGTGGCGTTGCTTCACATGAACAACCTCTTGCCCGTGGTTAGGGCATAACCGGATCATATGTGATCTAGATACTCGGCCCACTCTAGTTTCTTTGGCGGTGAGTGTCCAATTTCTTTACTTGCCTTTATTTAGGCCTTCGGATCATTTAGGACTGGAAACTCGGCCCACCTTACTAGGTGTCCATTACTTTTCCTATGAAATGAATTACGGCACCACTCCGATCGCCGGAGGCTTTATATGACCGAGTGTCCAATATCATCATATCAAAGAAATTTTGGCCCACTCCGGTCACCGGAGGCTTTGTATGATGAGTGTCCAATATCATCCTATCAAAGGAATTTTGGCCCACTCTAGTCGCCCGGAGGCTTTGTATGACTGAGTGTCCAATATCATCCTATGAAGGATCTTCTGTCAAATAATATGACAGGCTCAACGTCATTAACTTTTAGACTTCTTCCGTTATGATTGGTGCCTAGATAATTCTTGGCGCTTACTTAAGAGTGGTAAAAGTTTTCGCACAGTTAGTGGATCTTTCTCCATAGTATGTGCGACCATACTTTACACACTTTAGTAATTACACTTAAAAGAACGAATCTTCTTAAGTCGTTTACAAAATCCAATCTTTAAACGGAAAAGAAGATGAGATTAAACTTCTGATTTGTTAAAGCATAAGGAATATAACTATTTTCATATTCCTCCTTACTTTAATCCATTTTTAATCAGACATAATTTAATCTTTATTCTTGACAAGTAAGAAAAACTACTTATCATTTAATCCTTATTCTTGACAAGTGAGAAAAATACTTATCCCAATTTCGGATTCTGGCTCACTTCAGTCACTTCATCAGACTGAGTGTCCATTTCCTTCTCACCATTATTCGGATCCTTTGTCTGGGACAGATATAGGCCTTCTGCTACAAGATAGAATAACATCTTCACTCTTCTCCTCTTGTCCCAGTTGACATCCTCAGGCTCTCGTGAGCGCTTGTTCCCACCAGTCTTGGTAGCGGTGACACCATGAACACGTTCATCATCATCACTCTCTTCTACCAAAAAACCATTGCCATATCCAGATTTGGTCACACAACTTTTGACCGACATCTTTCGAACACTAATAGTATTACAATACAAATATTGTCTTAAGTTGTTGGGAGTTTTTGCTCTATGGTACTTTATAAAGCAGTACGGGAAGTATATAACTATTACAAGTATTCGAAAGGATAAACAAAGATTCAATAGTTCAACTAGTAATCTGAAAATTACAAGATAACCACAAAACCGAAATTACAATTTTGTTGAAAACGAAAAAATGGAAACTGGTTTTGCTGAGTCGAGTGTGGCACTCTGTCCTTAAGACAATATTGCCCCGTATGTATCCTTTATACGTCCTGGACAATTTGTCTCCCAAGATAAAACAGCAATGGAACCCTTGAGCAAAGGAAACTCAAGAGCTACCGTGAAGAATATTGAGTAACGAAATGATGCTTGGAAGTTGTAGGAAGAAAACTGTTTTTGTTGTGTATTTTCGTGAGCTTTATGAACTGTTATTTTTCTGTTCTTTTTTTTTTTCAACAATGGTGTAAGGGTGTGTTTATATAGGTGAGGGAGGGGCTGAAAACTGCCTCCATAATAGCCAAATAATGGCCATTATGGAGGTAGTAAAGTCACCAACATAAATGGTGAAAGAACCAACGGATTTGGCCATTATAGGAGGAGTAATTCAGCCAAAATAAATGGCTGAATTGAGTGCTTGACGTTTCTGTTTTGACCATCGAAATTCGAACTTCGGGGACCAAACCGTACATCTTGAAACTTCGGGGACCAAACCGTACATCTTGAAACTTCGGGACCAAACAAGACATCCGAAAGAATTCGGTTCAAACGTACGTCGAAACTTCGGGATCAAACCGTACTTCGGCAAAGTTTTCGGCCCAAAAAGATAATATCGAAGGCCCGTGAACCCGTGAACCGACCGACGGCGGCGGCGGCGCGCGCGTGTGGTCTTTCCTCGAACCGAAGCACATCTAGGTCCTCCCTCCTTTAAACACATGGGATACCCCTTGGGGTCCCAAACCCCAAACCAATTTCGAGTCTTATATACACAACAATTCTTTCTTCCTCTACCGATGTGGGAGAATTACACACAATACCACACTTTCCATGCTTCAAACACCTTACTTCGTGAACCAATATCTCTTTCATTTCTCAATGAAATTTGACGATTCTTGGCCCTACGGTTATCTACGTACTTAGTAGATCATGCATGTGTGAAGAACCGGATTCTCCAACATACGTTACACTAGTGTTTAAGCCGTTAAAGTTGGTCGGTCGCAACTCCCGCCAAAGGCAAATTTCCAACATGAATTAACTTTATAATTTTGGTTATATTTCCAAAATGACTATTTCTTAAAAGTATGTATTATTCATGTAATTCTAGACTTTGAATTAGATTAACCAATTCAAATTCTTAAATCTTTATGAATTTTCTTGTTTTTAATTGTAGGAGAAAAATCCATTTTAAGTTTCGGGATTTTTTTTCGCTCCTTTTTCATAAACGAAATATGAATAAAATTTTGCAAACTACCAGAACCGAAGCAAGACGGATTGAATCAAGACAAAAACGAAACTTGCAATTTTGTTCTTCATCATTATGAAATTCATTCCCATTGTAATCCTAGATTTTGAGTTACTCTCGTATCAATTAATGATATGAGATTAACTTAATATGAAATTATTGAGTTAACTACTGATTTGACAATTTTGGCGATTCAAATCATGTTCTGCTAGGGTTTTCACTTGAGCTAAGAAAGGAAAACAAAGAGCGAAGTTAGTATTTAATTATTACAAACCCAAGATAAATAAATAAAGAATAATTTTAATAAAGGAAGTGAAATGACTGGGCCATCTAGGCCATTTCGCTTCTTCTTCAATCTGTACTTGAACTTCAGGCCCAATTTCCTTGTTAATTTGGCTGGGTAGACTGACTGTGCATGTTATGTTGGGCTGGAAACCTAACACAAAATATACATTGGACTCATTGGATCCACATGCACATTATATATGGGGGAAAACACAAATAACCCCCAGTTGCTTAGATATGATGCTACATTCAGCAAATAATATTATAAAATTAGTACTATTAATTATCACGGGGTCACTATTTTGTGCTCGTCTTTAATTTTTGTTCCTCCAATGAAATTTATGCCTATTGGGGCCTAAGTTCTTTAAAGAATCCGATATAACTTGTGCTGGATCGTTTAAAGAACTTATGCCTATTTCCATTTAAGGGACAAAAATTAAAGAGCAGCCCATTTGAAGGACAAACATGCAATTAAAAAATTATGAAGTCGCTTTGAATAAAATAGTGCTGGTAGATGACGACTTCTATACCAAATACAAATTGAGACCCTTCAGTTTGACTTTAAATATATACAGGGCCGTCTCAACAAGATTGAGGACCTAAATTCAAACTTTAGTGAGAGACCCTAATTTTCTTTTAAAAAGGAAAGATCGTCATATATTTATTTTATTTAAAGTCTACTTTCAAGTTTTTTAGATGTGAAGTCATTAATTACTATTTTATAATCAATTTGTTCTAATAGTTTCTTCAATTGGTAATATAACTAATTCATTCAATTTCTCTTGAGACTTTGTTGATCTTAGATAAGTAAGATTTTATCAATTTTAGTTTTGAAAACTTGTTTCAACCGAGACAACATTTACAAGTACTGTTAAAATTAATCTATAAGAAATGTATGTATTTGAAAAAAGAATTAATTCTTTTTATTTTATTGAGTATTTCGATAACATCGTTATCTTCGCACTTGTATTATTTCTCTTTACACTTTTAATTCAAAAAACAAATTTAAATCATCAATGTCAGAGTAACTATCCCCAATTTGTGCAATGATCCCCCACATTAAAAGGTAAAAAGTTTTTGTACTTTTTTCACACAATTTCTTCAAATTTAACACAATTTTTTTAATAAGAAAATATAGGATTCATTTAGGAAAAAAGTGGGGCCCCTAAAAAGTTTGAGCCCCAAGTCATAGCTTTAGTTGCCTTATATTGTAGCCGGCGCTGAATGTATACTTAAGAAAATAGGTCAAACTCGGTCCAAGTAAACTTTAAACACCACATAGACCGCACAGTTTTTAAAGCAGCACAGTTCTTTTAGGACAAAAAGTTGAAACTGAAGCCGAACAGGCAATGAACTAGATTCAGCACCCACATTATAAAAGATGGATAGATAAAATTTGAATTAGTTACTCTAATATCACTTAAAGAATTAACAATTTGGACTATGAACTTAGTCATTTTTACTACTGTTTTAAAACAATTGTGCAAGGGACGAGAGGATTGAGTTTGAATTTAAACAAGGATTAGCACACACTATCCCTTTCAACTTCATTAAGATACCACTATTATTTCTGTTGTATCCTAATAATTTTAAAGATGTTATTTCAAACACACCAAAAGATCATATTTAGACCTAAATTAGTAAATATTATTAGCTCCTTCAGAAAACTAGACCTTAAAAAAAATATTCACCTCAAGTTTGACATATAAATTAAACGGCGTACTAACTAAGACACTTTGTAATTTCATTCTTATCGAAAAAGAAGAGCTACAGACATTACCCAATTTAAGAACTATTCAATTCAAAACGCAATCCCGATTTTTGGAGCAAGCTCGTGTAATGTAAATTCAGCAGAAAACTTCCAACAATCAATAGCTACAGATATTACCCAATTAATAAGACAAAGTAATTGAAATAATAGTACCAAGTTTCATAACTGAATCTCAACCTCAAGCAAAACTGCCCAGTTTTAAGGTAGAACAATTCTTTTTATTAGCCGTGTATAATGTAACATGTTTACCATATTTAGTATAATGTAATTATGGTAGAATTAGAATCTCTATTACATAAGGATTCCACATTGTAGATATATACATATATATATATATATATATATATATATATATATATATATATATATTGTATTAATCACCTAAAGCTTCCGCATCTTCTACGGTTGTCTCTGACGACCACCCTCCCTTCTCAAATTCCTCCTTCCATCCGGCGTTTACCGTCACCAATATCAAGAATTTTGTCCCTTTAATTCTTGATCAGGAGGAGGGTCAATATTCTTCTTGGGTTGAACTGTTTTATATTCATGCTTGTGCGTACAACGTGCTCGACCACATTGATGAGTCCGTTCCTCGCCCTAATGACATCCCCGACACGGCATGGCGTCGTCTTGACGCTATTATCAAACAATGGATTTATGGTACTATTTCTAAAGATCTGCTTCATACGATTATGAAGTTTGGTGCCTCGGCAAGTGAACTTTGGGTCCGTTTGGAGAAGATCTTTCAAGATAACAAGCATACTTGTGCCGTATATCTAGAGGAACAGTTCAACAACACCCGTCTAGAAAACTTCACCAACATGTCCGAGTATTGCAAACAATTAAAAATTGTTGCAGGCCAATTGTCCAACGTGGGGACACCAGTTTCTGAGACAAAAATGGTTCTCTAACTCGTTGTCGGATTACCAAAAGGTGAATATGACACACTCGCCATGATAATCCAACAAGCAGACCCTTTTCCCAGTTTCAACAAGGCTCAATCGCAATTGTTGTTGGAAGAAACACGACGTGCAAAACAAGACGAACATAACCAAAAAACATTAGTGGTTGACGCTCCCGCCAATTCCGCCGCCCCCTCCGACGGTCAACCACCAGTCGGACAGCCACCAGCAGTGGGGTGGTCGCGGTGGCAATGGACGGGGCAATGGCAAAGGGGAGCGGGGCAAAGGCTGAGGTAGCAAGAACAGCCCCCAGCATCAGTTTACTCCTTCAGGGGATTGGGCTGGACCAGGGCAATGGCCCAACACTAGACACTAGGCCCCGATCCAGCCATATTTCAGTTCACAGCAGATGGGCCCATCGCCCTTTTAGATTCAGCAGCAACTTGGCCTATTAGGCCCAGTTCCGGGAACACGCCAGATGGCCCATCAGGCCCAACCGACACCTTCATATAGTGGTCTGGCCCCATCTGAATTGGGTCAGGACTTCAACAGCATGACCATGCAACAACCCGACAAAATTGGTACATGGACACGGGGGATACACCTTACATCACCCGGATGGCAGGTAATCTTTCCAAACTGTTTCAGTTAAAGTATCTTCAATTTATCACTGTGGGTAGTGGCCATCGCATATTAAGTGGTATGGTACCACCTACACCCAACCACCTCACCCACCCTTCTTCCAAAATAACGTCTTTCATGCTCCTAACATTATTAAAAACCTTATATATGTTCGGAAATTTACTCGTAACAATTCCGTCTCTGTTGATTTTGACCCTTTTGGTTTTACTGTGAAGGATCTTCATACGGGAACACCTCTCACGAGATGCAATAGCACGGGGGATCTATATCATTTTCCATCCACCTCCGCTGTCAGCTCATGCTCTCCTATATCTCTTGCTGTTATATCTCTGTCAACGTGGCATAATAGGCTTCGACACCCAGGAGTCCATGTCTTTAATTTTCTTAGAAGCAATAATTTTATTCATTGTAATGGGAAACTTGCCCAAAATTGTGTTTCTTGTCAATTATGAAAACATGTTCGTCTTCCGTTTAAATCATCTCTTTCTGTTACGTTTGCTCCATTTGATATCATTCATGCTGACTTATGGACTTCCCATTACTAGTTCTCTTGGTCATAAATATTATTTCATCCTTTTAGATGACTACTCTCACTTTATCTTGATTTATCCTCTTAAATTTAAATCAGAAGTCTTTGCTAAATTTTTTGAGTTTCGTATTTTCATCCACACACAATTTGGAAAAGTCATTAAATCTTTTCAATGTGATAATGGTCGTGAAATTGATAATTCCCCGTTTCACAAATTTTGCCAAAATAATGGCATGTTGTTTCATTTTTTGTGTCCCCACACCTCCCCTCAAAATGGCAAAGTCGAGAGTATCATCTGCACTATAAATAACATGGTTCACACTTTTCTGTTCATGCTTCTTTACCTCCCGTGTTTTGGATCTATGATGTTAAAATGGTAGAATACGCTATTGATATTTTACCACTAGTACACTTCATAACATGACCCCAATCAAAATATTATACCAACGGATCCCTTCCTATGACCATCTTTGAATTTTTGGTTGCCTATGTTATCCCAATATCGCGTCTACCGCCCCTCATAAGTTAGCACCCCTAACCACTCCATGTGTCTTTTTAGGTTTCCCACCTAACCGTATGGGCTATTTGTGTTATGACTTGTCCACTCGTAAAATTCATGTTTCTCGTTACGTCACGTTTGATGATACGGTTTTCCGTTTGCAAACATCCAAAAATTCTACAACATGGACTACACCTTTCTTGATGAGACTGACATCTCCCTCGTTATTCTTCACGAACTCCAACGCACTCCCACCACAGTCCCAGCATCACCGCCTGTAACAACGTCCACCATCAGGAAACAGTCTGGTCCACCGTCACCGCTGGTAACGGCGTATACTGTCTGACAGTCCTCTAGTCTACCAACACCGCTGACAGCCCCTATCACCACCACTAGTCCACTGGAATCATCTCTGTCACATAACACCACCACACCCTCCATCCCTGCACCACCACCACCCCCCGACAACCTACCTAACCCAACCAGGTCCACCCTCCAGATCGGCACCAACGTCACCTCCAACATCCCAACCAGCACTCTCATCGCTACCCATCAACACCACCATCGACACCCACCCACTGCCAGATCCGACCACTGACAACCAACATATATCAATCCCGCACCAACACTCTGCCCTGACACCCAGCAGACCCACCCCGCACACCCCTGCCCCTTCGCACCTTATGAAAACCCATGCCCAATATGGGATTTTCAAACCCAAAGTCCATTTTAATCTATCCACTCAGACCATATCCCCAATTCCCCAAAACCCAAAGTTGGCCAAACTAGACCCCAATTTGAATGCAGCCATATGTGAGGAATTTCATGCTTTAACGAAACATCACACTTGGGGTTTGGTTCCTAGATCGGAGGGGGTGAATGTCTTCCGATACATGTGGTTTTTTCGTCACAAATACAGAGACAATTGTGACCTTGAGAGATATAAGGCAAGACTTGTGGCTAATGGCACGAATCAGCAGGAGGGTATTGACTGTGGTGAAACTTTCAGTCCGGTTGTGAAACTGGCCACTATTCGCACAGTTTTGAGCATTGTTATGGGCAAGCACTGGCTGATTCATCAGTTTGATATGAAGTATTCCTTTCTACATAGGGATTTAAAAGAAATTGTTTACATGCATCATCCGCCTAATTTTGTCCATCCAGCAGCCCTTAAGTATGTATGTCGTCTCCGTAAGTGACTTTATGGCCTGAAATAGGCCCTTAGAGCGTGGTATGATCATTTTGTCCGGTATATCATGCAGCTTGGGTTTGTATGCAGCAAGTGTAATAATTCTCTATTTATTTTTCATAGATGTAGTGGCATTGCATATTTATTATTGTATGTAGATGATATTGTGCTTACTGCCTCATCCGAGTTGTTAAAAATGAGATCATTGCACTGCTCAAAACAGAATTTGCTATGACTGACTTGGGGAAGTTGAGCTATTTTTTGGGGATTTCAGTGACTAGATCTGCAGATAATATGTTCCTTTGTCAGCGTAAGTATGCAGAGGAGATTGTGTGCAGGGAGAAAATGGCAAATTGCAAAATCATGTCTACTCCAGTTGATTCTAAATCAAAGCTCAGTGCTTTGGATGGTGATCCAGTGTCAGATCCCACTCTCTACCGGAGTCTTGTAGGTGCAATACAATACCTTACTTTTAGCAGACCTGATATTGCTTATGTTGTTCAGCATGTATGTTTATTCATGCATGCCCAGGGAGCCTCATTTCACTTCCCTCAAACGTATCATTCGATACGTTAAGGGAACCCTTGATTATGGATTGCATCTCTACCCAGTTTGTTATCATATACGGATGCTAATTGGGTAGGCTGTCCGGACACGCGACGATCCACATCCTGCTATTGTGTGTTCTTAGGGGATAATATCATTTCGTGGTCTGTCAAGAGACAAGCCATATTATCCCGTTCGAGCGTAGAGGCAGGGTACAGAAGTGTTGCTAATGTTGTTGCTGAGATTTGTTGGCTCCTTAACCTTCTTTTGGAGCTCCAATGTCCATTGCGTAAGGTGTCTTTAGTTTATTGTGATAACATATCCGCTATCTATTTATCTCATAATCCGATTCAGCATCTATGAACCAAACATATTGAGATGAACATTCACTTTGTTCGTGAGAAGGTTGCTCTCGGTCACGTCAAAGTTTTACTTGTTCCCTCATCTTATCAGTACGCGGATATATTCACAAAAGGCCTTCCTCGACAGCTTTTTCTTGATTTCAGATCAAGCCTTAGCGTCCGGCCTCCTCCCGCTCAAACTGAGGGGGTGTATTAGTCGTGTATAATGTAACATATTTACCATATTTAGTGTCATATAATTATGGTAGAATTAAGATCCCAATTATATAAGGATTTCACATTGTACACCTATATATATTTTGTATTAATGAGAAAGAATGCCCAATGAAGATTAATACAATTCTACACTTTTAACACAAAACAAGTTGAAACTCAAGCCGAATAGGTAATGAATTAGATTCAGCACCCACACTATAAAAGATGGATAGACAAAATTTGAATTAGTTACTTTAATATCACTTAAAGAATGAACAATTTGAACTATGGACTTAATCATTTTTACTACTATTTTAGAACAACTGAGGGGGGGGGGGGGTTTGAGTTTGAATTTAAACAACGATTAGCACGCTCTATCCCTTTCAACTTCATTAAGATACAACCTATCATTTCTATTGTATCCTAATAATTCTAAAGACGTCATTTCAAACATGTTAAATAAGGTAATATACCCGTGATATACAGAAGTGTATATCACGGACATAATGGGATGAAAGCAGTATCTCGTACTGGTGACTGGCCCATCACGGGCTGTATATTTGGTGTATATATGGTTGGTATATTGTAGTGTAAAGGTTACCTTAATTAGTCTTGTACACTTACCATAATTGTATAGTTAGAATTATGGTAAAATAAAGTTTTAGGAATAGGATTCTCATATTATGGAAATATGTAACTTGTATATATACCTTTCAATTAATGAAAATAATCAAGGGGATTATTTATTTCATGGTATCAAAAGTCTAGGTCAAACAAAATTTTCTCTCCCAAATTTTGTTCTTGGCCTTCCTCTCGGCCGAGACCCCCCCCCCTTCGGGTTTACCAAATTATTCTTCCGCTCTCAAAATCTCTCTTACAAATACCTCTTTCACCTCTTGTTATTTCGTTATGTCTAAGTCAAAGAACACGTTTCACCCTGCCCTTGTTGTTTCTAACATCAAGAATCATATCCCGTTAATTCTTGAAATAGAAAACGTCCAATACGCGACGTGGGCCGAGTTGTTCAAAATTCACGCTCCTTCGCATCAAGTCATCCATCACATAATTCCCGCGGTTCCTGATGATACCGAGGTGCCTAAACGTGAGGATGATCCTAAGTTATGGACCACACTTGATGCCACTGTCCTTCAGTTGATTTATTCTACTATCTCCACTGACCTATTGCAAACGATTATTGAGCCAGACGCTACGGCGATGGCTGCATGGGATATACTGCGTGACATATTCCAGGATAATCAAAATTCCAGAGCTGTTACTCTTGAACATGATTTTTCCCACGTCAACATGGAAAATTTCCCAAACGTTTCAGCATATTGCAAAAGGTTGAAGGAATTGGCAGACCAACTCCGCAATGTTGGTGCGCCAGTTAGTGAAGATCGTCTTGTTTTACAGATGGTCGCTGGCCTATCCGAGGCCTATAGTGGCGTTGGAACTCTCCTTCGTCAAAGTAATCCTCTTCCAAAGTTCTATCAAGCCCGATCCATGCTTACCTTGGAAGAACCCGGTTTGGCTAAAAAGGCGGCTACTAATGCTAGTCCCGTGGTCATGATGACTTCCTCCCCTAGTCCTCAAAATTTTGGTAACAATTTGAACCAAAACCAATCCCACGGGGGCAGCAAAAATAGATGGAAAAATAATGGAAAAAATCGCGGGGGCAAACGCGGTGGCTCCGACAGCAGTCACGGTGGACAAAGCAATGGCAGTGGACCCCATCCAGATTACAGTGGGCCACCGAACCCCTGGTCTCAGCCTTGAGCCTCTGGGCCGTGGGCTTGGACCAGTGGACAGTGGCCCTACGGCCCACCACCACAGCAGTTTCCAACATCTGGCCAGTGGGCTTTCCAGCAGCCTAGACGGCCCACTACTCACTGGCCCAGTAATGGCAGTTTTAGCAGTTACGACCTAAGACATCCCAGTTCTGGAATTTTTGGGCCCCGGCCTCCGCAAGCTCACCACGCAGCGAGCCCCACTCAGACTGATATCGAGGCCGCGATGCACACACTAGGTTTGACTCAATCGGACCCGAATTGGAATATGGATACCGGTGCCACTACCCACAAGACATCCGATTCAGGTACTCTCTCATCTTATTCCAATTTGAGCAACCTTCGGGGTATAATTATTGGTAATGGTAACTCTATTCCAATTCAGGGTTATGGTCAGAAAATGTTGTCTCCCCCCAATCCACCCCTTATCTTGAAAAATACATTACATGCTCCCAAATTGATTAAAAACTTAGTGTCTGTCCGAAAGTTCACCACTGACAATTCTGTTTCTGTTGAAATTGATCATTTTGGTTTCTCTGTGAAGGATTTCAAGACGGGGAGTCCTCTCATGAGGTGTGATAGTAGGGGGGATCTTTATCCTATCACGCTCGATTTCAGTCCATCGAGTCAAGCCTTGTCATCAGCCTTTGCAGCCATTTCTCCGTCCTTGTGGCATGCTCGCCTTGGTCATCCGGAATCCTCTATTTTGTCTGTTTTAGATAAAAATAGTTGTATTTCTTGTAAGGGTACGAGTCGTACTCCAATTTGTCAATCTTGTTCGTTAGGAAAAATTGTTAAGTTGCCATTTGTAGACTCAAATTCTCATACTTCAATGCCATTTGATATTATTCATAGCGACCTATGGACGTCTCCTGTTCTAAGTTCGTTGGGTCATCGGTATTATGTTCTCTTCTTGGATGATTATTCTAAATTTTTGTGGACGTTTCCAATTACAAATAAATCTCAAGTGTTTTCCATCTTTGTAAAATTTAGAGCATTCATTAGAACCCAATTCGAAAGAGAAATAAAAAATATCCAATGTGATAATGGAAAAGAGTATGACAATAGGGTGTTTCGGGAGTTCTGTGCTAATAATGGGATCAATTTTTATTTTTCATGTCCTCATACATCCTCACAAAATGGGAAAGCCGAACGTAAAATTCGTTCCATAAATAACATTGTCTGCACTCTCTTAATTCACGCTTTCATACCCTCATATTTTTGGCATCATGCTCTACAAATGGCCACATATCTGCTAAACATCATTCCTTCCAAAGGTATGACATATTCTTCCCCCCTCCAAATTTTATATAATAAGACTCCTTCTTATTCTCATCTTCGGGTTTTTGGGTGCTTGTGTTATCCGTTATTCCCGTCCACCACAATTAACAAACTTCAGGCTCGGTCTACTCCATATGTGTTTTTGGGTTATCCGTCTAATCATCGTGGTTACAAATGCTTTGATTTATCCTCCAAGAAAATCATCATTAATCGCCATGTAATTTTTTATGAAACTCGATTTCCCTTTACTAAAGTTCATACTACCGAGCCTAGTTCGTATAATTTTTTGGATGATGGTATATCCCCGTATATTACTCACCATTTTTTGGTCATACCCCGCACCCAAAATTCTCCAGCGGGCCCACTGCCCGCTGGCCCCACTGCCCGCCCCACTTGTTCCGCCTCAGTTTCCCGTCACTGGATCAGTTCCAGCGATTGGGCTAGTCCAGCCCAATTCTGGAACTTGTCCAGTTTCTGCTCCAGTTTGTCGAATTGGGCCAGCAGGCCCATTGCTTGCTGGCCAGTCCATCCCGTGCCCAGAAATTCCAAAAATCTGCCCACGTCTTCCTCGAGTCATAGACCAGTCACTCGTAGTCAACGGGGTGTGTTTACACCAAAAAGACATTTTAATTTACATTCGAATGTCTCTAAATCCCCCTTGCCCCGTAATCCCGTGTCTGCCTTAAACGACCGAATTAGAAAATTGCTATGACTGATGAATATAATTCTCTTATTGATAATAAGACGTGGGAGTTGGTGCCCCGTCTATTTGGTATTAATGTTATCAGGTCTATGTGGATTTTTGTTCATAAGGAGAATTCAGATGGGTCATTTGCTCGACATAAGGCACGGCTTGTGGGTGATGGTAAGACTCAACAGGTTGGGATAGATTATGGGAAGATGTTTAGTCCGGTGGTCAAGCCGGCTACCATTCGCACTATGCTTAGCTTGGCTCTTTCGAAGGCGTGGCCTATTCATCAGTTGGATGTCAAAAATGCTTTCCTACATGGTGATCTCAAGGAAACTGTATATATACATCAGCCGTTGGGGTTCAGGGATCCCAACCATCCACATCATGTATGTTTATTGAAGAAGTCTTTATATGGGCTTAAGTAGTCACCACGGGCCTGGTATACAAGGTTTGCTGACTTTGTTTTGACTATTGGGTTCTTTCACAGCAGGTCAGATAATTCGTTGTTCATCTATCGTTGTGGTTCGTCCTTGGCCTACATTCTGTTGTATGTAGATGATACCATTTTGACTGCCTCTTCCGATGCTTTATGCCAGTCTATCATAACCATGCTCAGCTCTGAGTTTGCTATGAAAGACTTAGGGCCCTCGAGTTATTTTTTGGGGATTGCCGTCAAGCGTCATTCAGATGGATTGTTCTTGTCTCAACGAAAGTATGCAACTGAGATCATCGAGAGGGTTGAGATGTCATCATGTAAGTCCACTTCCACTCCAGTTGATACAAAGCCCAAGCTAAGTGTTGCGGCCGACGCACCCTACGAGGATCCGACCCGCTATCGCAGTCTTGCAGGGGGCCTTCAGTATCTTACCTTTACAAGATCGGATATTACGTATGGCGTCCAACATGTGTGTTTATTCATACATGATCCCAGGATTGAGCACATGAATGCACTCAAACGCATCATTCCATATATTCAGGGTCCACTGGACTATGGTTTGCATTTAAATCCGTCCTCGACATCCACACTTGTCTCCTACACGGATGCTGATTGGGGTGGGTGTCCAGACACCAGACGGTCTACGTCTGGATATTGTATGTTCCTTGGCAACAACTTAGCTTCCTGGTCTGCCAAGCGTCAGGCGACTCTATCCCGCTCAAGTGCCGAGGCTAAATATCGAAGGGTAGCTAATGTGGTCTCAGAATCATAATGGTTACGTAATTTACTATTAGAGCTTCATTGTCCCATTCTGAAGGCAACCTTGGTATATTGCGATAACATTATTGCCATTTACCTTTTGGGTAATCTGGTTCAGCACCAACGCACTAAGCATATCGAGATGGACATACATTTTGTCCGCAAAAAGGTTGCTCGGGGTCAGGTACGCGTCTGTCATGTCCCGTCGAGATATCAAATTGCAGACATCTTTACAAAGGGTCTTCCCTTGGTCCTTTTTGAAGATTTTAGGGACAGTCTCAGCGTTCGAAGATCGCTCGCTATGACTGCGGGGGTGTGTTAAATAAGGTAATATACCCGTGATATACACTTGATATACATAAGTGTATATCACGGGCATAATGGGCTGAAAGCAGTATCTCGGACTGGTGATTGGCCCATCACGGGCAGTAAACAGTGGCCCATCACGGCCTGTATATTTGGTGTATATATGGTTGTTATATTGTAGTGTAAGGGTTACCTTAATTAGTCTTGTACACTTACCATAATTGTAAATTAGCAAGTGTTTGCTCCTTCAGAAAACTAGAACTTAAATAAAATAGGCATAATACATAAATAGGCTCTCAAATTTGGCCTCAGCTGGCAAGTATGTCTGAAAGAAATAATCTCTTGATTATTTTCATTAATTGAAAGACAATATATACACTTTACATATTTCCATAATAGGAAAATCCAATTCATATTCTAATACCAAAACCTTATCCTAGTAATACAAGAATCCTATAATTATGGTAAGTGTACAAGACTAATTAATGTAATACTTACACTAAAATATTACCTAAAACTATACATAAAATATGGCAAGTACGCGGACTGATTTTGGACCAAAACCGTGATATACATTAAGTGTATATCACAGTAATATTATGTATATTTAACACACCCTCGCAGTCATAGCTGGCGGTCTTCTTACACTGAGACTGTCCCTGAAATCTTCAAAAATGATTGAGGGAGACCCTTTTGTAAAGATGTCTGCAATTTGATACCTGGAAGGGACATGGTAGACACGTACTTGTCCACGAGCTACCTTTTTGCGAACAAAGTGAATGTCCATCTCGATATGTTTAGTGCGCTGGTGCTGAATCGGATTACCAGAAAGATAGAGGGCACTAACATTATCACAATAAACCAAGGTAGCTTTCTGAATAGGACAATGAATCTCTAAAAGAATATTGCGCAACCAACATGATTCAGAGACTAGATTGGCTACCCCTCGATACTCGGTCTCTGCACTAGAGCGGGACAATGTCGACTGACGCTTTGCAGACCATGAGACCAAATTATTACCAAGAAACATACAATATCCAGACGTAGACCGTCGGGTGTCCGGACAGCCACCCCAATCAGCATTTGTATACGAGACAAGTGTAGATGTCGACAACGAATATAATTGTAAGTCATAGTCAAGTGTCCCATGGATGTACCAAATAATGCGTTGGAGCACATTCATGTGCTCAACCCTGGGATCATGCATAAAAACACACCTGTTGTACGACATACGTAATATCTGGTCTCGTGAACGTAAGATACTGAAGGCCCCCTGCAAAACTGCGATAGCGGGTCGGATCCTCATAAGGTGAGCCAGCCGCAGCACCCAACTTGGGTTTAGTATCAATCGGAGTGGAAATGGACTTATAGGATGACATCCCAGCCCTCTCGATGATCTCAGCTGCATACTTCCTCTGGGATAAGAATAACTCACATGCATGACGAGTGACAGCAATCCCCAAAAAGTAACTCAAGGGCCCCAAGTCTTTCATAGCAAACTCATAACTGATCAATTTCATGATAGACTGGCGTAATACACAGAAGAGACAATGAAGATAATATCATCCACATATAATAGTATATAAGCCAAGGAAGAACCACGACAATATATGAACAATGAATTATCAGACCTGCTGTGAGAGAACCCAATAGTCGAAACATAGTCTACAAACCTTTTATATCAAGCCCGTGGAGATTGATTAAGCTCATACAAGGACTTCTTCAATAAACAGACATGATGAGGATATTTGGGATCCCTAAACCCCAAGGGCTGATGCATATAGAATGTCTCCTTGTGATCACCATGTAAGAAATCATTCTTCACATCTAATTGATGAATGGGTCATGTTTTCGAAAGAGCCAAGCTGAGCACAATGCGAATGGTAGCCGGCTTGACCACCGGACTAAACGTCTCACCATAATCCACACCAACCTGCTGAGTCTTACCATCACCTACAAGAAGAGCCTTATGCCTCGCAAAAGAATCGTCAGAATTGTCCTTATGAGAAAAAAATCCACATAGACCGAATAATATTAACACCAGATGGACGGGGCACTAACTCCCACGTCTTATTATCAATAAAAGCATTATATTCGCCGGTCATAACAATTTTTCGATTCGGATCCCTTAAAGCAGACACCGAATTACGGGGTAAGGGTGATTTAAGAATATTAGAATGTAAATTAAAATATCTTTTTGGTTTAAAAACACCACGTTGACTACGAGTGACCGGTCTATGACTCGAGGAAGAATTGGGTGGATTTCATGAACTACCGGGACACGTGACGGACCGGTCATCAGGCAGTGGGCCTGCTGGCCCAATACTGGAATCTTGTGACGGTAATGGGATGAAACCTGTCACTGGAACAGTGGAGGTAATGGGCTGGGAATCTGGCCCAAATTTCCGTCACTGACCCAGTTACGGACTGGATACAACGGCTAGAAGAGTGGGGCCAGCGGGCAGTGGACCCGCTGGAGAATTTTGGGTGCGGGGTATGTCCGAAAAATGGTGAGTAATATACGGGGATATACCATCATTCAAAAAATTATACGAACTAGGCTCGGTAGTATGAACTTTAGTAAAGGGAAATTGAGTTTCATAAAAAATTACATGGCGATTAATGATGATTTTCTTGGAGGATAAATCAAAGCATTTGTAACCACGATGATTAGACGGATAACCCAAAAACACACAATGGGTAGACCTGGCCTGAAGTTTGTTAATTGTGGTGGACGGAAAAAGTGGATAACACAAGCACCCAAAGACCCTAAGATGTGAATACGAAGGAGTCTTATTATATAAAATTTGAAGAGGGGACGAATAGTCATACCTTTGGAAGGAAGAATGTTAAGAAGATATGTAGTCATTTGTAGAGCATGATGCCAAAAAGAGGGGGATACGAAAGCATGAATCAATAAAGTTCAGACAATGTTATTAATGGTGCGAATTTTGCGATCGGCTTTCCCATTTTGTAAAGACATATGTGGGCAAGAAAAACGAAAATTGATCCTTTCATTAGTTTTCGAAACACCCCATTGTCACATTGACTATTTTTTATTTTCCGTTCGAATTGGGTTCTAATGAATGCTCTAAATTTTAAGAAGGTGGAAAAAACTTGAGATTTTTTCGCTATCGAAAAAGTCCATAAAAATTAGAATAGTCATAAAAAAAATAGAACATAATACCGATGACCCAAAGAACTAAGAACATGAGACGTCCATAAATCGCTATGAATAATATCAAATGACATTAAAGTATGAGAACTAGAGTCTATAAATGGCAACCTAACAATTTTTCCTAAAGAACAAGATTGACAATCCGGAGTACTACGCGTACCCTTACATGAATAAAATTATTTTTATATAAGAAAGATAAAATAGATAACCCCGGATGACCAAGACGAGCATGCCACAAGGAAGGAGCAAGGGCTGCAAAAGCGGACGACAAGGCTTGACTCGAGAGACCAGAACATGGCGTGATAGATAAAGATCTCCTCTACTATCATACCTCATGAGAGGACTCCCCGTCTTCAAATCCTTCACATAAAACCCAAACGGATCAAATTCAATAGACACAGAATTATCAATGGTGAATTTACGAACAGACGCTAGATTTTTAATCAATTTGGGGGCATGAAGGGTATTTTTCAAGATAAAGGGTGGATGGGGGGGGGGGGAGAAAACGTTTTATGACTATAACCACGAATTGGAATTGAATTACCATTACCAATAATTATGTCACGTGGGCAGCTCAAATTTAAATAAGACAAGAGAGTACATTGATCGGATGTCATGTGGGTCATGGCTCCGGTGTCCATCTACCAATTTGGGTATGGTGGATTTAATCTAAGTTTGTGCATTACGGCTTCAATATCGGTTTGTGTGGGGGTGGGCCTGCAGAGGCCGAGGCCCAAGTACACTGGCCTTCTGCCCCGACCCATAAACTGGTCGATAACCCGAGACTGGACCCGAGAAACTAGGCATGGGCTGCTGAGGAATTGGGGCCCAGTTTCCCGGGTAATACACTGGACCGCCACTATTTGGCCCATATTGGTCGGCCCACTGCCACTGCATAGGGGCCCAATGCGGGGACCAGGATCGTTGTTGCTGCTGACTTCCCCGAGGGCCACCACCGCCACCGCCACTGTTCCGGTTGCCACCAGTGTTGCCGCCGCGATTCTTGCCATTATTTTTCTTATTTTGCCCCTTTTGCCGTCACCGTTGTTGCGGTTTTAGCCCGAGTTGTTGGAACCGAAGAAGGAAAATTGGACTCGGTCATCATGACTACGGGACTAGCACCGATAGCTGCCTTTTTAGCCAAGCCTGCTTCTTCGAGTGTGTTCATAGAACGAGCCTGATAAAATTGCGGAAGAGGGCTGCTCTGACGAAGAAGCGTACCAACACCATTATAGGCATCAGATAGACCTGTGACCATCTGAAGTACGAGGCGATCGTTCGTAACGGGCGCACAAACGTTGCAAAGTTGGTCCGCCAATTCCTTCAACCTTTTACAATATGCTGAAACGTTAGGAAAATCTTCCATATTGACGTGGGAGAATTCCTGCTCTAAGGTAACAACATGAGAATTTTGATTATCTTGGAATATATCACGTACTCTATTCCAAGCCGTCATCGCCGTGGTTCCGGTTCGATAATCCTTTGCAACAGGTCGAAGGAAATAGAGGAATAAATTCACTGAAGAACAATAGCATCAAGTGTCGTCCATAACTTAGGATCATCCTCGGGTTTTGGCACCTCTGTATCCGTAGGAGACGCGGGGATAATGTGATGGAGGACTTGATGCGAGCGTGCATGAACTTTGAACAGTTCAGCCCACGTCGCATATTGGATGTTTTCTATTTCAAGAATGATAGGGATGTGATTCTTGATATTAGAAACAGTAAGGGCAGGGTGAAACATGTTCTTAGCCATAATAGCAACGCAATACGTGATGTAGGGATTTGGAAGAAAATTTTGGGAAGAGAAAAGTAATTTTTGGGCACGGAAACTGAGGAAGTGAGCTCGTAAACCAGACTATTTGGAAGGAAATTGGGCACGGAAACTGAGGTATGTTCTCATGAATAGTGCACGGCAACTAGGAATTTTGGGAGAGGAGAATTTAACCTAGACTTCTGATACCCTGAAAGAAATAATCCATTGATTATTTTCATTAGTTGAAAGACAATATATATAATTTACATATTTCCATAATAGGAAAATCATATTCCTATTCTAATACCAAAACCCTATCCTAGTGTACAAGAATCCTATAATTATGGTAAGTGTACAAGACTAATTAATGTAATACTTACACTAAAATATTACCTAAAACTATACATAAAATATGGTAAGTACACGGACTGATTTTGGACCAAAATCGTGATATACATTAAGTGTATATCACGGTAATAGTTTGTATATTTAACAATGTCCTCTAATTTTGAGTAGGCACCTCAACTTGTATAAAAATGAACATGTAAACACAAATACTGACGTGACACTAATATGGCACTGACGTGGCACCTCCAAAATTTTATGTAACACATCAGCATTTTTGCTTACGTGTTCAACTTTATACAAGCTGAGGTGCCTAATTGCGCACACGCAACTTACCAGCTTAGACCAAGATTGAGGCCTGTTTATGTATTAAAGGGCATACTGATTAAGACACTTTGTAACTTCATGCTTATCGAAAAAGAAGAGTTACAAATATTACCCGATTTAAGAACTATCCACAATAAAAAATGCAATCCCGATTTCTGAAGCAAGCAGTTAATGTAAATTTAGCAGGAAACTTCCAGTAATCGACATCTACTGGTATTACCCAATTTACAAAACAAAGCAATTGAATAATAGTATCAAGTTTCATAATTGAATCTCAACCTCAAGCAAAACCCTAGAATATTTTATCCAATTTTATTTTACTCAATAATTACATAATCCAAACTTTGATTTGGGCACAAAAATTGTTGCCCTTAAATCTATCAAATCCAAAATCAAGCTCGAAAGCTCTCGAATTTATTTTCAAAGAAAAGTATAAAAAATATTATAAAAATTGTAACATTTACATTGAAAATAAAATTGTTGCAACTTGTTAAAATATTTTATAGTCTTAATTATTTTCAAGCACGAAATTTGCTATTACACCCGTCATAACGCACATAAAATACACAGCTGATCATTATATTTTACCTCTGCACAATAACCTCATCACAAACAAAAAAAGAAGGTAGAATTTTTTTCCTTCAAGCTGATTCAAGAAGGTAATGGCTTACGCATTGGAAGATCTGTCTTTCTTGAAATGGGTAGGAGGAGAAGCAGCATAAGGTATATTGCCTATACACCAAAGACTTAAGGATTAGTGCAAATATTTTCTCATATTGATTTTATTTTCTTTTTCCCAGTTGGAAAAGGAAGCATCTGATTGATTTTTCAAATTTTGTAAACAAAAATATCTCACATTATTGGAATTCAACCCAACCAAGAAAAGGAAAATGAAGCATCAAGATCAGGCTGCTTACCACATTTTAAGATGGAATCCTGATGGAGAAACACAAACAGAAGATGAAACATCGCTACCCATCAAGTTTTCACTCTTGTTTCACCCCCCAACCCATAGTTTCCCTCCAAGAAAACACACACTAACTCAG